>JBCEDM010000001.1:6628666-7857332 GCA_039880735.1 Diaporthe australafricana
GATCAAAGAATCGAGGGTATCGAGCTTACGAATGGTGACAGGGAATCACGGAGATTGTTACCGCGCTAAGCTTGCGGTGCGCGCGGGATCACCGCGCTGTTCTAAGTTTTGCCCAGGCAAGAAAAAACCGTCCACCGGGCCAAGACTACTTGAATCATCGTCACAAGGAGCAGTGCTGCACGGCCGCCGTTAGAGAGCTAACTTGATTGTGCGTCCGGTGACCGGGTCTCTGGAATCCCATGGTTGAGAAGTAAGTACTCTCTGAGCCTGTGCCGCCTGAGGGTTCGTAATCGTGGGCATTACTGAGTCGTAATTGGACCCTGCAATCTTACGCCGACTGAAGCAATCCATTTTTCCATCCAGGAATACCAAGGTCTGGTCACTTTAGCGAAGTGATCACCTGCCAGTATATTTAGGTACTGTGGTAGAGTTGGCCATCGTGGATCGATCGCCTCCGCGGACAAGATCGAATCTAGACCACATCACTACAACAGCGAGCCAACTTGCAGTCGGCAAAGCAACTATTCCTTTGTCGAATACGATTACTGCATCATTAAATCCCCGTAAATTATTCAGTTATGACCGTCGGAGGTTGATCAGTATTGTTGAACTAAATGGTGGAGCAGCGCGTGCTACTGTCAATTTTAACTTACACCATTCGAGAGCCAAGAGAGAAGCGCACTGCATCACAACGCCAGTGATCACACTATATAGATGGGAGCTGATGACTTTTGATGCAACTTGGGTGAGTTGTGAGAATCATGGTACATATGTACAATATGTATACATGTCTGCCTGCAGGAGAGCCACACCTTGGACTTTTATGTGTAAACTTTATTAGGAAGCCATCGGTCAATTAATTTGACTTAGGCCTGCTGCGCATGGGAGCTGCCTACATATGGGAAGGATATTTGTATAGATTCGTCATCGAAAACGCCTAAATTTCAATGCTCACAGAAGTCATAACTCTCCGACATGCTTTCAATGTTTTTCACGCTTCTTGTCCGCTCTGCCATCAGCTCCAACCTCAGTCTCTTCGCCTCTTCGAGCGACATTAGACCATCGGCCACCTTGCTCCCCGAAGGCGTGCCATCCGGAGCACCAGATCCAGAATCTGGTCTGGTCTCCGCCCTAGCTACCCACGATTCCTGTTGAGGCGGCACGTTGCGAGTTGAGCAAATGCGATAATTCGGGTCCACTAACCAGAGAACCAGGAACCGCCTATGGCCTGGTCGCGTCTTGTCAACCAGCTCGAACGGCTCTACCTTATGCTGCAGAGTGTTGGGAAAGGTGAGCAGGCGGCCCTCAGGCGTTGTGACGGAGCCCAGATTCTGAAATGGCAACGCGTCTCGAAGTCCGCCGTGGGCAACGCCGAAGATTTCAGCCAACGGAGCATGGTCATCTAAACAGACAATGGTATTAGAAGCCTTGGGGGCCGTATAATCCTTCCAGTATGGGCTTTCATCGCTTACCCTGCTCATAACTCATGTCCATGGAATCCAACTCGGCTCCTGTGCGGAACGAGATCTTTGACTCGGTCAAGTTGTCAACGTCGTAGTAGTAGAGAGCTGTAGCCGCAATGTGTTCGTTCAGAAAGCCTTCGATGTGCCAATTCCCTCCCTCATATCGTGGCTTTTCTGGGGTCAGTTCGATGCTAGAGAGCTTGATGATGACCTGCAGTCCTTCATCACGAAAGTCATCCTGGATTCGGACCGAGAAGTAGTCATGGTCATCCCGACTTGAATCTCCGAGCAGGTCGAGAAAACCGAGCTGAGGGCGTCTCGGAACGACTGCGTTGCCAGTGAGCCCGGCTTTCCATTGCTCATAGGAGAATGCGAGTCCCGGCTCCGGATGGACTACCTGCCGAAGTTTCTGCTTATAGAATTCGTCCACGACCCCCGAAAGCCCGTAGTTCTCTATGCAGAGCTCCGGCTCCTCATCATCGGATTCCTCCATCAGATCTACTTCATCCGGGGAGTCATCAGCGATGTCGGGCTGTCCAATGTAGTCCAATACCTTTTTGCGGGCCTCCTCATAGGCAGCTGGGTGTGAGTCTTGATTCCTCTCGATCTCAAAAAGTCCCTCGTACCATTCAGGCAGGTCTGGCGCGAATTGCGCACCATACGTCCGTATCCGTGGTGGTATCCGTCCGCGTCCGTGAACAAGCACTTCATTCCATGGTGCAACTGCGATTCGGTCAATAAGCTATTCCAATTGATGCAACCGAAGGATGATGCCTCGACGGTGCCCGAAGAAGGAACATATCGAGCATCTTAGCGGCCCAAGGCCGTGAGACAATTTATTTTAAAGAAAAAGAACCGAAGAGTTTCTGTCTCCAATCTCCCAGAGTGGGCAAAGCAGGATCCTTGGAAATGTACTTACTTGCAAGCGCGATGATCTTCTCGATGGCCGCGTATGCTGCTTCATGATGAGTAGGATGGAGATTGTTTATGTAAGATGAGATATGAACGTCGTTGCCAGTATCTTCGGTGAATTCAACCTCACAAGGAAGCCATTGGAATTTCTGGGACCACATTTCCCTGTGGATATTCTTTTCAAGGACTGCACCTGCGTTTAGTGGCGCGATCTCTGCTCCTTCGGTTGGCTCAGCACTGGAAAAGTCAAGAGGGACTTTGCCTCCATTCTTCAGAACCTTTGTTCTCCCATAGACCAAGGGGAACAGAGATGGGTGCACAAGATTGAGCACCTTGTCCTCCGAGCCTGGGTGCCAGTCTTTTTCGGCATCAGGCTGTTCGAGCAACGGCCTAACAGCGTCCTTCAGCTCCTTCCTGAGGAGCTCTGGAACTCGTTGATCAGACTTTGACACTGTTGATCCGGAATCAAGCACAAGAATTCGACCGGTCTTTTCGAATCGCTTTGCTTTATCCCGAAGCTCAGCTAGACACCAATCCCAAGCCATGTCGCTCATGAGCTGAACGGCACGAGCCTCTGCCTTCCACCTCCCAACGATGTCGTCGTTGAAAACTTTCTTTTGCCAGTCTGGTTTGTCTGTCAGAGTGTTCATCACCCCCAACATAGCCACCTCTCTAGCGGTTAAGCGAGGAGTTTGTTGGAAGTCGTTGGCTCCGTGTCGGAACCTGTCATCGTCGTCCAATTCGAAACGATAGTAGTGAAAGAAACCGGGAACTTGGAGCGGCCCATTTCCAGTGTTGTTAAATTCCTCATCGAGGCTGAACTCCAGTCGTACCATCTTGATATGGGATTGGCGGTAATTTGTCAAAAGTCGCGAAGTGAAAGAGACGAAGTGATTAGTTGGAGTGTAAGGGTTCAGTACGATATTGAATGGTGAGACGACTCCTGAAGAGCGATAGGTGTTCCACGCTCGCAAGAGCATATCTTTTAAATACTCTACAAAGGCGGAGACGAAGACCGACAGAGCGATGAGAAATGTAATAGCGCAAGGCTTCTGCGCGCTGCCTTGCTAGCGTTCCAAGCATTGATACCTTTTTTGGTGGCAGGGAGGGGTTCGTTAGGCAGCGGAGCTCCACTACCGTTCCTTATCCCAAAGCGGAAAGGTTGCAAACTGCATTAAAGCATTGTAGACGGAACGATACTTCTGGTCATCTTTTTCAGGTACTTATGTATACTGAGCACAGCTAGTGTCTGTTTCGTCAATACCGCGGAGGCTCAATGCCTGGTGCTTCAATGGCTGGGCTGGTCAAATAGCTTCGATACTGAAGATGCCGACGACTAGAACTTGAAGTGAAGACAATTTCCGTTTTGAAGGGCCATTCTCCTTGGCCCTAGATCATGATCATCATGATCATACAGGCTGCTCTAGTCTCTGAGGCCACGGTGAGGGTCGTTCGAGCCACCTCCTGATACCTCATCGGCTCTTCACCTATATGTGAGCTGAACTTTGCCTTCAGCATCTGTATGTCTGAAGAGACCGTATTACCTATGCGTTACGTGTTTGCAAGTTTGCGTGACCATTAGTTTCAGACATTCGCGATACCAGGAGTCCAGATTAGAGCCATCAACGGTCTATTGTGACGGTGAGGTAGGTCAAGCTATTCGTTGTACAACGGATATACTGTGTCGGCCTTTCGTCGATGAGCTTACCACCCCAGCCTTCCTTTCCCTTGTGTCAGGATAGTATCAGCGTGAGGTATGAATACGAGAGATACTCAGGTGTAGCAGCAGTAGACAACGAAGCATTTGAGAGCAAAGTGTGGCCTGACATCAGGACAAGGTCTTCAAGACTCTAATCAAGTCTGACCAGCTACTGTGCGAGTTGGAGCAGAAGTGGACGAAGTGAATATAGAGAGGTCTTAGAAAGGTAGGTTGGCAGTCCCAGATAGGAGAATTCAAATCTGTTATGCGTCTGGGCACTTCTTGCGGACCTGGAACACCAATCAACCAGCCATATTGCTCCACAGCCCCGGTCTTTTATCATCTAGCTATCGCAAACCATAGTGACCTACTAGCCACAAGCTGCATACTAGGTATCAATAGACACAATACTTGCGAAAGACAGTCGGAAGCGACCAAGAGACGGGCAATTTCTGTACAGGTATCAATCAGCATTGCCGGCGATGGAACGACACGCTGCACATGTTCGATGCCAGGTTTAGATTAGAGATTGGGCCGATGTATGATGGTGCACTCTCGGGCCTTCATGAATTAGAGTAATTTGGACGAAGTGGAGGTGAAACAAGAAGCAAAAAGCCGCTGGCACACAGAAATGCAAGCTGATGGCGCACTCCCAAGCTGAAGACAACGAGCAGGACCAATGTGGGCGAGGTCGGCGCGAGCGATCGCTTCCATATGGTATGCTGTATATAGCCATTGAAACAAATGCAGGTCCGGCCTGGTGGCCACATCTCACGTGTGCGGCCTGGAAGGCGGCCTCGAGGGTGGTCGCACATCGAGGTTTGTGGGGTCCGCGCAAGCTGTCAAGCTTGAGTGGAGGTGGCTAGCTTCAAGCTTGCATCGGCTTGCATCGATTGATCTGATGCAGGCGGGCTGTTCTGACGTTACAGCGCCAAAGGCGGGTTCCCTGATTTTGGAATGGATTCGCTTGGCTAGAGGCTGCGCCTAACAGGCCAGCTGCGGGACAGGGGAGCTTGTTTGTTAGCACCTCCCCTGCCGGCCCACGTCATTCCACCAGGCCAAAACGGAGGCCCTTGAGGAAGAAGCTTGCGTCCTCGCGACGTCCTGGCGATTTCTTTCTGCTGCTAAAAAGAAAAGGCTGCAAGACCAGAGAGTCTGGCCCCAGAAAACAGGAAGTCTAGGACTCAATTGGCATTGGCTTTCTGGAAACTGCCAGCAGGCCAGGTCGTTTGTCTTCATCACCCTTACCGGCGCCTGGATCTCAATCACTGTTATCACTCACCATCGTGACGCGGCCGATCTCCCCTCACATTGAGCTCGCGGCAGTTTCACGCGACCATCCTGTCCATCGACCGGCGTAGGATATAGGCTGAGGACTCTGCTGTCCTCTTAATCTTGCACCATGGCGCCCAGAAGCTGGTTCAACTTGCGCTATCTGTTGGGCTTCGACAACCCGCGCTCTCGCAGTCACAACCACTGGTGGCACGAGTCGCATCAGCGCCTCCTCCCCAGCTATGTGGATGAGGCCCTACAGTCCGCCATCCCCGCCCACGAAGTCACCAAGATCGCGCTGCGGCTACGCCACCTCGTCGAGGAAGCCGTGCCTGTTGAGCTGGACCAGGAGCAGATCACCGCTCCCCACTCCAAAGTCATCACTAAGAAGGTCATCCAGGCTGCCAAGGAGGCTGGTGGCTCGCAGAACAAGGCATGTGTCGTCTACTGCCTGCTCGTGTGCAAGCGCTGGTTCAAGCAGCAGTCGTTGATGGAGCTCTGGGACTGCGACCTCCACGGCCTGAGGGCCACGGCCTGCGAGGTGATCTCTAAGCAAATCATCGAGACCGAGGAGGACCAGGAGTACCTGCTGCACTCGGTGCTGCTGAAGAGATACTCGATCGTGATCGATGGCGAGTCCACGCCGCCGAGCAACGTCATCGAAAAGTCTGTCGACCTGCACGCCCTGCGCGTCATTGGGTCCTCGGGGTACCAGAAGTGCGTGAGCTACCTCTGGAAGGGGTGGCTGGTGCAGGACGAGGACGACCCGGCCAGTTTTGTCGACTTCAAGGACAAGGACGATGTCAAGTTCATCACCCACCTCGATCCGGATCGCATGCGCGCCCCAATGTACCAGAACGCCGCTCAGCTCCTCATCTCGCTCATCTACCTGGGTCTCTACACCGGCGCTATCAACTCGATCAACAGGGACGCGGATGTTGATTTTGTCGAGATTCTGCTTTACGTCTTCACCTTGGGCTTCGTCTTTGATGAATTCACAAAGTTCTGGAAAGCTGGCTACCACATTTGGGGTTTCTGGACGGCCTTCAACGCTTTACTCTACGCCTTGCTTACGACGAGTCTTGTCATTCGCTTCATCGCGCTTAGCCACGACTTGGTCCCGCCGCATAGTCCACCTGGCCCCCGCGAAAAACTGAACATTCTGTCCTACAACTTCCTTGCCTGCTGTGCGCCGATGTTCTGGATGCGCCTATTGCTGTATCTCGACAGCTTCCGGTTCTTTGGTGCGATGCTGGTCGTCTTGAAGGTCATGATGAAAGAATCCATCATCTTCTTTGCACTCTTGGGTGTCATTATTGTCGGATTCATGCAAGCCTTTATCGGACTGGACAAGGCTGATGATAATATTACCGACCTGAAGTTCATCTCGCAGGCCATGGCCAACGCGCTGATGCAATCGCCCGACTTTGACGGTTTTGACAGATTTGGGGCTCCATTTGGTCTAATTCTCTACTACCTGTTCACCTTCGTCGTCATGGTCGTCTTGCTCAACATCCTGATCGCGCTCTACAACTCCGCGTACGAGGACATCTACACCAACGCAAATGACGAATACCTCGCCCTGTTCGCGCAGAAAACGATGCAATTTGTGCGCGCACCGGATGAGAATGTGTTCATCGCCCCATTCAACCTGATCGAGGTGTTCTTCCTGGCCCTGCCGCTTGAGTGGTGGATGCCCAAGAAACAGTACGAGCACCTCAACGATATAGTGATGGCGGTTATATACTCCCCACTATTAGTCGTAGCGGCGTACTTTGAGACCAAGAGTGCAAAGGAAATCCGTGCCAACCGTGCCCGCGGCGAAGAGGACGACGACACCATCGAGGAGTGGGAGCAGATGGCTGACCAGGTCGACTTTGAGAGCGACGGCTGGAACAAGACGGTCAACCAGGCCAGGACGAACCTCGAGGTCGACGCCACTGTTGTCGAGGTGCAGAAACTGAGGTCCGAGGTGGAAAAGCTACAGGACCTGGTCCTCCAGCTGACAAAGACCATGGGCAAGGGCACAGGCGGCTACAGTGGCGGCAACGGGGAGAAGTCAACCTCTCACCTTAGTAGGACCAGCACGGCAAGTAATACCCTGTAGTCTCTGAACGAGTTCATGAGTGAGTAACCTAGCTAACATCACACTGCAGGCTGTTGCGGATAGTCAGCCCACGGAGACCGGCGATGGCGGGGGACACCTCGAAAGTGACCCCATGGAGTAAAGTACGGGGTAATTGGGTTGTGCTGTTGTTGGGACTCGACTTCCCGTGAAACTTGCAAGGCAGAGGAAGAAGAGCTACCAAAGCTTGGGTGAGTTAGGTCGGCGGGTATACCGGCGCTGGTTGCTCGTTCTGTTGGTTCGGCAGGAGTTCTGGTTTTCGCTGTTCAATGGCTGGCTTCAAACGCGCAGGCGTCTCTAGGGAAGTAACTTCTGCGAGCACCGTTGCTCTTGCGATATGACCTTAATGTGAGAAAATGCAACAAACAGTGTTCATCTTTCAACCATTCCGGGGCGGCCCATTCAATAACATGTCTCAAGCAACTAGCTGGCCTTTCGAGATGTAGAGGCCGGGTGGTCCCCGGGCGCTGACTTGAATGCGGCTCTTAGCACAAAGGAGGGGAAGTCTGTTGACGTGGCACTGCGAGATGACGAGCATAGAGTCTCCGCTCCCAACTACACGGTAGTTGGACAGAATGATAAAATTTGCCAGTGACCCAAAATACTTAAGCCAGTCAAAAGGGCGCGAGACGAATTTATTCTTTGGGAACAATAATATTCTTAAGCTATACCGAATCAGGTAATTTCATCAACTAATTAGAGGCACTTTGTATTGGTGGCCGGGGAAGCTACAAGACAGGACCATTCGAGAAAAGTGGCACAGGATAAATGTCAGTTGACCAATGTCCATCCCGACTCTACATTGCGCAAGCGATCCAACGACGGCTCAAGGGAATGGAGAGAGAGAGCAATGTCTCATCGGAGGCGAGCTCTGCTGCCATCGTGAAGTCCGAGGTTCGACTTTAGTCTTCCTCATCGTCGCCCGCAACTACCTCCTCTTCTTCTTCCTCGGCAACCTCAGGGGCATCTGCAGCCTTGGCCGTGGCCTTCTCGGTCCCGTTTCCAACCACTTCGGCGTCATCATCTTCGGCACCACCGGCATCCTCGTCGAACTCCTCCTCGGGTTCTTCCTGTTCCTCCTCACCTTCCGCTTCCTCTTCGGGTTCTTCCTGTTTCTCGGCCGGGGCAGTCTTTGCTTTCTTCGCGGGAGGGGCCTTGTCTGAAGAGGAGATCCCGTGTCAGGAGTCTGGGGTGCATCGCGCTGGAGGTCAAGATTTGCGGGGACTGTACCTTCAGCTGGGGCCTCCTCGTCCTCTTCCTGTTCCTCGTCCTCTTCGTAATCTTCCTCGTCTTCCTCGTCGCTCACATATCTGACGAGTGGTGGGAGTCAGCGTAAGGCTTCCTGACACGCAGTAACGAAGCTTCAACAAAGGCATAGTCTTGCAGCGTGCGACACACGCCTGGACAACACGAGTTGCCCAAGTGGTCAACTTGTCACAGCATCAAGGTGCGAGAGTCGAGAATACGGGGAGCATGCGCTCTCTCTTTGCGCCGTCTCGGCAGTCGAGACGCTCATCAACAAGTTCCGCTTGCAGCAATCGTGATGCGAGTCATTAGGTATTCTGCCCTTAGGTGTTTTCCCTCAAGGTTTCCCGCAGGATGTCAAGTTGACGGGAGCCAGGAGGCGACGGCGCATGACGTCCCTGAAGTTTGCGCCACGAAAGCGCAAATTATGTCGACGGCTCAACGGCTGTGGCGCATCTTGTGCGCCGGCTGCGATGCAGGCGCGATGTGTGTAGGGACATCGTAATGAAACACGGTCACTCACTCTTCTTCGGACTCCTCGTCGCCAGATGGCAAGCTGACGAGCTCCTCCTCCTCTCCAGCCTTTCTCTTGCGCGACGACATTGTCAAATATTGGCAGGAAAAGTATCCAATTGGATGGAACGGGGGTACTAGAAGGTCGCAAAGCGTGGGATTCGGTGCTGTAAAGATGGGACACCGATAGAAGAGTAAAAGGAGAAAAGGAAAGGGGAGGGACGGCTGAGAAGAAGGGGGCAGCTCGGGGGGGTGGTTTGCGGTCGGTTGGGGTGGAGAGCAGGAGCTACTACTGTGCTGCCCGCGCAGGCTGGACCAGAGCCATGCGTGAGGAGAGTGAGGCAAGTGCTAGCAATGCTTGGGTGCTTCGGGGGGCTTGGGAGTGGGAGTGGGAGCGCGGGAGAGCTCTAGGCTGAAGGGGGGGAAGAAGGGGGCGAGGGATCTCGAGGGAAACCTTGGAGGGGGGTGGGCAAGCCGGCTGGGCTGGCGGGCAAGCAAGCAAGCAAGCAGGCGAGCCAGAGCTGGGCCGGGGAGGGCTGGGCTGGCTGGGAAGGGAGCGGGGAGCTCGTTGTGAGGTGCCAGGTGAGGTGAGCTAGAGTGACAGCTTCTCCAAGATTCCAAGGTTCAGCTCGCTGCTTCAATCCAAGCTGCAGGCTGTTGTGGTGCAGCGCTTGCTTGTTTGCCTTGCCGGCTCACTCTCTCCCTCTCCCTCAACCACCTGCCTACCTCAAATGATGTGCATGCTGTAGTACACTATGATGTGACGAAGGATGCGGGCGAAAGTCCAATGTACTTCACCCAGGGTGGCAGTCATCGCCTACCTGCTCGAATCTGGAACCTTTGGGGAAACGCTGCAAGGGGATAGCAGCGGTCCACAGTAGACTGGTCGTTTCGGCAGGTTGGCTGTGGCTGGCGAGGTGCAGCAGAGGTCGCCCGGTACCGTGGTGTGGCCAGTGCGTTGGGAGAATGCGATAAGATAACCGGGTCTTAAAAGCAACAAGCGATCGATGAAGCAGGCACCGGTGCGCCCCCACCGGCTGCTCGCTCAGCACATGCATGCAAATGCGTGCGGGATTTGCGTTGGAGCTCGGACCTCCCCACCCTCTCCTCCCAGCTCCCCAAAACCTCTTCAGGTCGTTTGGCGTCGTTTCGGTTTGGAGCGGGGAGGATGCACGTGTCTGTCTGCCTCGATACAGCTTGGATGGTACACAACCAGCACTCCTGACAAACAGGAACCTCTGCTTCCCAAGTTGCTTCAATCCCTCCATAGCCGGCGAAAAAAAAGCCAACAGGTAGTGGAAAGTAGCAAAAGGTGCCGTGCCCGCCTAATGATTGTGTTCAAGGGCGCCTTTGGCCCCCATTATTCTCCATCCTCAGGGAACAGTGGCCCTGCACTTGCAGATGGTGGAGATTCCGGACCATTGAAAATGTGAATTGGCTGAGCCATAATCCATTTTTCTTTTCGGGCAGTGGCTCATGATAATTGGAAGGATGACTGTGCCTCCCAAACAAGTGAAATGGTTCTCTGTATCGAGCACCTGATGCCCGAGCAGATCCAAGACCAAGACCTAGGACGCTGCGTAGTGGTAGCATCCGGGAAGAGGTTTGAAACGGGCCGGACCTGTAGATCGGGCAGCCCCAGGGATGAGCTACTATCGCGCTCTAAGGAAAGACGACAACACGATGTAGAAGAGGTTCGACAATTGAGAGATCTTAGCCTGTGCCTTGTTCTTGGCCGGTCTGCGCGGGTGCACTTGTTAGCACCTTCGGGCGGGTCACCCCGACTTCGAGGCGGCAAGGTCGCGACCCTCCCGTGTCTGTGCAACTACCCGATGGCTACACAGCCTTCGATTCCATCCCCGTGCGCCAGGAGCAGGAAGAAGCAACAAATCTTGCGATCAGCCCAGACGGCTGCGACAAAGTGGATGGACGGCTGAGTGTCCAATATTGGCCCAAGTTGCCTCTGGGCCGACGTGTCGCATTGAGGACGGCCGATGATGATGGCGGGCTGAATTGTGTTGTTTCGGAACTATCGTCGGCAGCGTCATTCCTGGACATCGGCATCAATAACTTCCCAGGTAGCAGCCAACCCTCAAGCAGGCTTGATTGGGTCCTAGTCCGCCATGGTGGTGATAGCCGTGTCTCGTCTGCTTGAGACCATGATCGATGTTGGGGCCGATGGCACAATCATGACTGAGTGAGGGAGCGAGATGTTGTGCTTTGGCCCGAAGATACTTATGTCTCCCCAATGGGATTTTCTTGAGAATTTCGTTTCGAATGGGCTCTTAGATGGCCGAGTCGAATCAGAATAGAAGAAACGATGGAAGCTTTTCTTGGTCTGCGCGACGCTAAAAATCAAGAAAAGGGGAGGGCTGAGGGGCTGGTTTCGGATCCGAGTGCCGGCGCAGCTGAGGACGATGGGGATCCTGACTGGATAGGGATTAGTTCAGGCACAGAAGATACTAGCCGACCTGAACAGGCATGAGGCGTGGAAGGCCGCATGGGGGTCCCTTGCAGCTTGGGCCGACCGTTTGCAAAAGGCGTGGTTGCGAGGACTTAGCAGTCGATCCGGTGATGGCGATGATGGCATGCGCATCAATCAGTATTGGCAGAAATATGAGAACAAATATAGAAGAAGTGAGCATGTCGAGGGCGGCCTGGTTTTGCATTGAAAGGGGTCAGGGGTCGAGGATTATGGTCGTTTGTTTGTTGTTTGGTCCATTCGTTCGCCCACTTTACAGGGTGACTACACACACCACGGCTCGCTCGCTTGGAGGCTCACGAGGCACCTTGAACACGTACTGCAGTCTTGGCTCATGAGATATCTGTCATGACTCCAGTAAGTGATCACAGACGCGGGCGGGCGCGCGACTCAGACTTCTTGACAAACTCTCAAATTGAAACTCGCTGATGATGTGGAGGCGTGCCAGGGTGAAGTGGGCACCGCGGGAGTGAGGTCATAATAACACACGGGAGTAGCATTGCAGGCACTTCAAGTCAATTCTCAAATGGATGCTCAGGCTTTTCCAAGCATCCCCTGTGTGACATGGGCGCGGCAGCGTGGTGGAAGCAAGTCGGAGAGGGCCAGACGTGTTGTGAACCGCAGTTGGATTTCCTCGGTCGCAAATCGCAATCTCACGGCCCTTTCACCACATCCAACCTGCCAAGTCATCAGCCATCATCAGCCATCATCAGCCATCAGCAGCAATCAGCAGCCATCAGCAGCAATCAGCAGCATGAGCCACAGACAACGGGCCCCTCGTCCAGTGAGCGAGTGCGTGCGTGCGTGCATTGGCGTGTATCACCAAATCAGGATCACGATCCCGAAGCCAATTCGTTGCGCGCACTCTGCCCGGGGCGTTTTGGCTTTCGGCAGGGCCTGAGCGAGGCTTGCAATTACAATCGTACAAGGGCGCTGGACGCGGCGAGGAGGAGACGGAAGTAGACGCCAATTTGCTTTTTTGCTAGCGGTGGATGAAAAGAGAAGAGCTTGAGGTGGAACCAGGGGGTCCCCTCGTCCAACGGCCGAGCCCATCGACAACTAGCCCTGGGGCTGGGGCCGGCCGTCGAATGGTCGAATGTACTATGTAATAATAATGAGTGAAATGTGACAGTGACGGGGCTCCTCCCTCCTCCTGCCTCCTGCTTCCATCCTCCCTCCTTTGCCCCCGCTGGCTGCTGAGAACCTTGGAGCGAAAGGAACCAGGAACCCTTGAAGGAATCTGGGAACAGTACAGTACAGTACCCAGGTAGTGTGCCAGCTGCTTGGCCCGCAGGCACGGCGTAGCAATGTACCACCTGCTGCTAAAACGAAACTGCAATTGCCATTTGCCAATGCCAATTTGATCGATGCCGTCAGACTCGGACTTGGCCTTGCCATCCCAAGCCAATTGTCAGATCTCAACGCACATGTGCACCCATGCGTGCCCCGTTACATTGACATCAATGATAGCACGTAGCTTGCACATCCCCACTCTGTTCCTGTTGAGACTGCAGTCGAGCACTCCTGTGCAGCTGTAAGACAGCACGAGTACAGCGCGGCGGCAGCAATCTGCGCCAATGTTGATGTATCATTAGATCAGCACAAGAGTGGTTTTTTTTTGTTCTGTGTTCTGCGAAGGTACATTACTCCGTACCCTCGCCCAATATCGAAGGAGGAGCCGGGTCTAATTAAAACCACCTTCCCCGCCAAGTGCGAGGCGCCCGACAAGGTGATAGACGAATGCTCTTAGTCCTCGTCCTCGCCTCACATCTTCTTCGCGTCGCCCCTCTTGACTCTCCTCCCTGTCCGCCATGCCCGCACGCCGCCAATAACGCTACACTGGAGGCCAACCCACCGGGACGACTGAGGAGAGAACGGGCAACGGCAGCCAGACATGGCAGGCCAAGGAGGTGCTGGAGCTGGAGCTGGAGCTGGGGGCACAGGGTCTCTTATTAACAAGATGGCTGTGGATCTCGGCAGTACCAACCGAGAAAAGACGAGCATTTGGTCCCAACCACGCGAGAGTGCTGCGGAAATCGCAGTACCACGAGCAGAATTCCACCTCAACTCACCGCGAGACAGGGGCGCCGAAACCCACGATCCGGCTGAGGTTGTCGAGCGGACCCAATTCGCGTCCCGCGGGCACTTCGAAGGTTTCCAGAAGATTTCTTCCCTGGCCGATCAGCGCCAGGCGCGATGGGACCAAGGCCCAGATGACTGTCAACCACAAATGCCATCACGGGAAGACCTACCTCTAGAAATGCTGCAGCAGCAGCAGCAGCTGCTGCCACACCTGCCACACCAACAGCCGCGGCTGCTGCAGCGGCAACGGCAGGGTTCCCTGCCCTCAGTTTCGCAGTTCTCGCATGTGCATCATCACCAACATCAGGCTCACCTTGAACATCGCCCGAGTCGCTCGCAACCACAATCTCTGCCCGCACTGTCCCCGCGACAAGATCAATTCACCTCGTTGCCGCACCCACACCAGCATTGGGTCCCAGCTTCACCACGGCAGCGCCGGGTCCTCCATCACACGGACCCTCATTTTATTTCCCACGACCCAAAACACACGGCGACGCCAGCACACCCGCAGCCCGACCCGTCCTCCTCGTCATTCTCTCCTACGAGGACTCACTTTCCTCACTCACAAACACGATACCCTCCCGAGTCCTACGCGCCTTTCCCTCACATCAAAGCCCATCCCATCTACGGTCGCATCGAACCAGACAGCACGTCCGCTAGCCCAGACAGCGTTCAGACTCCGTGCGACCCAAGCCACCCGCCGCAACAGATCCTCCTCAACGCGGTCACCATCAGCCAGCAACGATCGCTTCCAAACACTCCTATTACCCCAACCTCCCCAAGCTGCCCGGGCCCTCGATGGGATTCCTTGCCAACGAGGCGTCAAAATAGCCTTGGGCAGCACATGAGTACAGGCCTTGCGAACATCGCAAATGCACCTGTAACCTCAGACTCCGGGCTACCTCCTTCTCCGATTCGCTCTCCCCAGTCGGCAACCTTTTCTTCGGCGGGCCTGTACTCGCATCCTCAGATCCCCGAGGATCACCCTGTCGACTTGAACTTTGACCGTGCCGACACAAATCGACATGAACACGCAGCCGCGGTGACGCCCGGCTCACCTTCCAACATGTACCGGCCAGACAGCCGGCAGTCTGGAGAGACGGCCTACAGTGTTGCAACTGACAGTTATAACTTTTCTCGTCCGAGAAAGCCCAGCCTGAGGAGCTTGAGTCGTCCCGACTTCTCCGCACCCATGTACCTTCGACCTGGAACAGCCAAATCCTCAAACTCGGACTCCGTCCGTCTCGAGTCAAGGACCATGGGCTCGAACTACATACCCTACAGTGCAGGGCCAAGGCCTGCTCGACAACCCTCAGTCGCCTCCAACATGTCCTCGAGTACATTCGCCTCGGCTGCGCCAAGCCTTTACAATAAACCTTCTTATGACCGCCTTGGTGCTGCACCTCGCAACGTGTCTCAGAATTCCGCCACAGGTAATTATATGGGCCTCCCCCACGCGGTCCGGCCGCCGTCTCCACTACGAAACCGTTCAGGCCCCTGGGCCCAGCACCCGTATCTAGACGAGGATGAGATGCGTTCCAGCATGCGGAGTCAGCTTACGACGTCGACAGCCCAGGATACCCTGTTCACGGAACCCGAGAGGTCCAGTGTCATGACCAAAACAAGTTCCATCTTCAGCACAGGCAACAGAAATAGGAACTCTCCCTTCTTCGGTCCCCACGAACCAAGCTTTGAAATCCGTGAAAGCCTCAGCGTGGATGATGTGATGGGCATGTACGAACAGGGCTTTAACGACAGCGAAATGGACATTTTCCGACGAAAGTCTAGCGTCGACCCCGATGTACCAGTGGTGCGGCTCGCCCCGAGAGGAATGGACGACCAGGACGAATCGAGGCCAGGATCGGCAATTTCCCACAACAGCGAGGCCGCGAGCCGCCTGATCGAAGCCATGAACCAGCCCAATCCGATCGCAATCCCTGGCCGAAGTTTCCCTCTGCATGCCGATGGTTCTGTTCGTATCCGAGACACGAACGCCTTCTTTCGAAAGAGTCTGGCTTCGTCTTTACCAAAAGATATGAGGCTGAGTTACATCAATGCGGAGCAGAAGGAAATCGGCATTGTAGACTTCGACAAGCACGACGACGAAGATGAAGCATTCGAAGCGGACAGCGTACGGCATAGCAGACATGATTCAGGAAAAGAGATTGGCCCCCATGAGGAGTACCCATCAATTGACGCTCTGGAGAAACGGGAATCAATCCTCCCGACCACGGACATCACGCCGACTCTTCCAGACAAGGACATACTCTCTCCATTGTCGCCAACTTCAACCGAACCAAAGGTTGTCATGACTGCTCAGTCCCAGCCTGTGCAGGGAGCAGTCCAACCGGAAGATCTAGACCCCAGTGCTAATGATCGATACGGCTTCCGGAAACAAAATCAGTATGTCACACGCCAGCAATATGACGACTGGAATGGACCGTACTGCGAATATCTTGCAAGGAGGAGAAAGAAGTGGGAAGCTTTCCTCAAAGAGAATGGATTGATGACCGATCAACCCAACCGATTCCCCCAGCACTCCGCCAAAGCGAAGAGATTCATTAGGAAGGGCATACCACCGGAGTGGAGAGGCGCAGCATGGTTCTACTATGCTGGCGGCCCCAAGATTCTCGCAAACAACCGTGGTGTTTACGACAATTTGGTCAAGGGTGCTCAGAACGGGGACTTGAAAGAAGTGTGCAGGGACGATATCGAGCGAGATCTGTACCGGACATTTCCGGATAATGTTCGGTTTCGGCGCACGGCAACACCAACAAACCTGGCACCGGGGCAGGCTTCGTCGCAATCACCATCACCGGGCAATACTCCAGTACACAGCCGCAACAATTCCACGCAGTCTGCGAATCCCACTCCAAAACCTCCGGGCTCTGAGCCTGCAATCATCGAAAGCCTCCGCCGGGTTCTATCTGCCTTTGCGATCTTCAACCCCAGCATTGGATATTGCCAGTCGTTGAACTTCCTTGGTGGTATGCTTCTACTGTTTGTGGAGTCCGAGGAACAAGCTTTCTGGTTGCTCAATATCATCACGAGAGTCTATCTTCCAGGAACCCACGAGATGAATCTCGAAGGATCAAAGGTCGATCTGAGCGTGCTCATGAATGAGCTAGAGTCCGTACTACCCAACGTGTGGACCAAGATTTCCGACGATGGCTCTGGAACCAGCAAGAAAAAGTCTAGACGTGCTCGGTATCACAAGCATGGCGTGTCTGTCAGCGGCGACAATCTCCCACCTGTGACCCTGGCACTGACTGCGTGGTTCATGTCTTGCTTCATTGGTACCCTCCCCATCGAGACGACGCTTCGCGTGTGGGATGTGTTTTTCTACGAAGGGTCTAAGACGCTTTTCCGGGTCGCGCTCGCCATATTCAAGGCCGGAGAGAGTGAGATCAAGTCCATCAGCGACCCTATGGAGGTCTTCGCCGTGGTGCAGACCCTCCCGCGCAAGATGGTGGACGCCAACTACTTCATGGATATTTGCTTCAAGAAGCGATCGGGGCTGAACCACCTTACCAGCGATGTCATCGACCAGCAAAGGACAGAACGCAAGGAGAAGCTGCATATTCAGCGCAAGGAGGCCGTTGCTGCCGCAGAAGCGGCCCCTGGAATTACAACGGCTGCGACGATAGCGGTGTCTAGGACGCGTCATGCAGACATGCTGAGCGTCACGTCAGGCGACAGCAGCAGTGTGCGGAGGAAACATACGCTTTTTGGGCGTAGTAGGCACAACAAGGAGCGGAGTCTCGAGGTCTAGGAGCCTGGATTTTGGCGACGTCCTTCGATGCCTGCCCTCCGAGGTCCACCGGATGGTGGTATTATGACTTAGTGGGTGCAAGGGCACTCTCTTCGATTCATTGTATAATTTTAATTGCGTCGACCGATCGATCTCCGGGATGAGATCTACCCTCTGAATACGATGGGGAACTCGCCGACACGGTTAGGGAACGACAGACAAACTTCACCCGGCGGGTGAACATGACGAAGGCGTCGGAGGGATATCTGCAGAAGGAATGAAGGAAACAGAATTCTTGGCCGGCCACCTTGTGGGGGCGGCCAAGCACGCATCAGCAGGCGGCGAATAAAACTTTCTGGCAACGCATTGGGATGGACGGTAGAGCATCGGCGTTACTTTTTTCTCGCTTTCTGGCTTTGTCGCTGGACTGGACAATCACAATGGTTTTTTAACGACATACTTATATTTGCTTCTTTTTAAACTTCCTGTTTGTTGTTCTTGATATTGTACAGATAGATATCTGGAAGATATTCCTTCGTTGCATTGATCGGTATATGGAAACCCTGGGGCTTTGAGCAAGATCGGAAAAAAGGAGAATCTCGCAAGACAACGAGAGGTTGCCCACATCTGGTAGCAACCGGTTAAAGAAAAGAATCAGAAGATGTGCACCTGTGCAACGATCGGAAACAAGCTCGTTTTTGGTGATCTCAAGCATGCTAGCTAGTACCAAGTGCTATAGTCGTCGACTCTCCTGTAGGCTTCATGCCCACAGTGTCGCTCCCTTGATACAACAACGTCTTGATCGGCTTCGACACTGCTACACGCATCAGTGGCACAGCAAGACACGTCTGTATGTACTTGTAATACGTCATTACTTCATTTCAAAAATTGGCTAATGGTATCGTAGTTGAGATGTCAAGGACTCCATGATCATGCCAAAGCCAAAGCCAAAACCAGAACGCCATTGACCACCCAGAATCCTCTTGAAATGCAAACAGAGAGAAATGGTTCGTTAGCTTTGCCCCGGCTTGACCCCATATTCGTGTAGCTGAGCTGGCCCACATGCAATCGTCATCCTAGCCCAAAGTCACCCACGGAAGGCATGCCACTGTTGACTTCTTAAATTACCGCGGACGAGTCGCATGGTACATCACTGCAGCTCATCGGGACAATCTGACACTGTAAGACAGCCAACCAAGACTCCAGGCCCAGAATTTTGACGGTTGACTGCTCGGGCCGTGGCCGATTGTGTCTGATTCGGAGGTTTGCACAGTAGCCGTGGCCTGCCTCACCAGTACTTGGCCCACCTCAGCCTGACTTCCGCCTCGACGAGCAGCTCGTCCTGGAAGGCCTCCTAGGACAGGGGCCTGTCGGACTTGGCGTAACGGGCGACGTACTCGCGGGCGGTCTTGTCGAACTGGGCGCGCTGGGAGCGGTACTCGTCGGCGATGCGGGGCTCGAGGGGGTCGTCGGGGTTGGGCTCGACGAGCAGCTGGCGGACGGACTCGAGCACGGCGGCCAGCTTGCTCGCGGGCTTCCAGTTCTCGGGCTTGAGCAGGGAGATGCAGATGTTGCCGGCGTCGTCGTTGGTGACGTTGGGGTGGTAGATGCGCGTGGTGAAGGTCACGAGCGGGGCCTTGAAGGGGTACTCCTTGGGCAGCTGCACCAGCAGGCCGAACGTCCCGGCGCTGTAGACGGTGCCGGGCGGGCCCTGGAGCGTGACCTGCCACCGGTGGAGGTTGGACTCGGAGGGGAGCGCGATGGCCATGCCGGTGGGAGGGTTCTGGGTGCACTCGGCGAGCTCCTGTACGAGAGACGATGGTCAGCCTGGGGGCTTTGGGAGAGATATTGCTATGGTTGCATGGACGGTACGAGTGGCACACATACCTTTGCGATGCGCTTGTTAGACATGTTGATAATAGATGGGATATGTGATCAAGGCGTGGCGTGCGGTATGAATATTAAGAAGTGGCTGTTGGGACTTGTCTCTTGCTTGGGTGCTTGTTGATGACGGACCGAGAAAGAAGTGCAGTGCAGAGTAATTAAAAGGTGATGGTGGTTTGCGGCAGGCTACGCTTTTTAAGTTAAAGAAAAGGAGGTTTGTTGTTGCAAGACAAGAGCGTGAATCAGGCTGCGAGCGTGAAGGCAGCAAGCAGTGATCATGCCGACCCGGAGGCAATGACGGTCCAGTGGCTTGGGTACCTAGGTAGATAAAGGGTGAGGGGCCGCGAGCCGTGACCACTGCATGTGGCCACAGAGAGAAGCAGTGGAGGGGCACTGACCCCTGCCCAAGGTCCAAGCAGTGGGGTAGCTCCAAAGAGGTGCCCGGTCAGGTTTCCAGGTACGTACCCCGTACCCATAATGATTACCATACCCTATTGATAGCTACAAACATACTGTGACTACACATCAACACCTCGGTTCTACCCTCGGAGGCACCAACTTGCCGCACCTCAGGCCCTCCAGATCTCCAGGGCGAACCAGCGCAAAGCATCCATCTAAATCTACAGAGAAGGCAAGATGTACTTGTCATGGTAGGTTGTGGGGTACTCGCCGGCCATGGTGGCGCCTCCAGGCAGATACAGAGACCCGTTGATGTACGCCGGGATAAAGCCATGGCGCGGCACCTTCATGGGCGACAGCTGCGTCCACGTCTCGTCCGTCGTGTTGAACACCTCGATCTGGTTGAAGATGCCAGACACGCTGCTCACGTTCTTCTCGCCGCCGAGCGTCCACAGCAGCCCGTCCACCATCGCGAACATCGCCCCGCCCCGCGGCGTGGGCATGTCGTTGGCGTGCGTCGTCCACCCGGCCTCGAGGTCCTCCAGGTCCAGCGAGTACACCGTTCCGCGCATGTTGATCTGCCCGTTGATGCGCCCGCCCGCCAGCCACAGCCTGGTGCCCGCGATGCCCCCCGTCGCGTGATCCCGCGCCTCCGGCAGGTTCGCCGCCGCAGCAGGGAGGTCCATCCAGGAGCGCGTTGTCAGGTTGAATGCCGACACGTTGGCTACCGTGTGGTGCGGGTTTCCCGGCCCGGGGATCAGCGAGACCACGCCGCCCACGACCCAAAGCACGTCGTTGTATGCCACAGTCAGCGCGGCTCCGCGCTCCGTGCCCGCTGGCAGGCTGGTCAGGTTCGACCACGCGTTGGTGGAGGGGTCCCACTCATAGGACGCGCCGTCCCCGGCCCAGTAGCTGCTATTGAGCGCCTGCAGGGCCCCTAATATGTACGCCTTGTTCTTGTAACCGACGGCGTTCACATGGTTCCGCGCGAGCGGGATATCCGGCCCGCGCGTCCACGTGTTGGACGGCACGTCGTAGAACTGCATGATGCTCGTCGTGTTGCCCACTGTCAAGTTCTGCGGCGAGTAGGGGATGACTCCGCCAAGGATGGCAAATGTCGTGTCATTGAGGACGACCCCTGTGTCTTCCTGCCGTGGGTACAGCGGAATTTCGGCCAATTCTTCCCATGTGCCGTCCGTGATGACAGCCGAAGCGGTCGAAGTCACGCTCAGTAAGGAGAGAAAGTGTGAAAAACGCATTGTGCTAAGCTTTGAGTCCGAAAAGAGCAAGGAAATTCGAAAAAAGACTGGCGTGACGGCCAACGTGCTGACCGACTTGATAGGAGTTTTGTAAAGGCGTGCAGGCACGACAGACAGAGAAGGGGGCTATTTCGAACGTCAGACTGCTCGTCCAAGCCGGGATGAAGGTTATGGTCCCGGAACAGTAGACAATCGAGTTGAAATCCACAGCCAATGCCAAGAGAGCTCTGGGACATGAGGCCATCAGAGGATCTTGTCTTGGTATTATTTATTATATGACCCAGCATCTCTCAAATGGCCGCTACGGGATCAACCCGCAAAACTCAATGGGTACTGCCCTCGGGTATGGCGGCCTGCTCTGACTCAAATTGAATTTCTCGCCCTGAGTCTGCTTTGGCTATTTCCGATCAGGGAAACACACATCACTGACTAGTTGTGAATAACTCCTCGCTGGCATACATCTCTGCTGTGGGTCATCCGCGACTAGTGACAAGCCAATATAAAGCTTATACAAAGCGGTAACTTTGTGCACGGTAAGTGCGTTCCTCCCCGCCATGTTGTAGATACGTAATGCAAACTATATTCGCGTGTGCGTACTGAAATGGCATGAGAACGCAACACCACTCACTAAGACGATGCTGCTGAAGTCATCATATTGACTGACTGGCTCTGGCCATACTGCATTTCTTGATCTCCATGCGAGGGATTCCTCACCTGAGTTGCATGTCCAACATGCTAGGCTTTGAAGCTTTGAATTTCCCGACCAAGTGCTCATCTTCTTGCCTGCTCTTCGTGAATTACCCACCTTGAGCTAAAGAACAGTGATACCTGCATAGAGGGGGAAATGGCAAATGTAGGACTTTCGTATGATTCTTTCAGTGCAATTTGATTTATTTCAAAGGCACGATGTGCATTGTAATGAATTATCCCACGGCCTGAAATGGTGGAGAAGTGAAGACTCTTTCGAATCGAACCCGATCCTCTCTGTTTAAAAGCACATACAGCTTACACACTGGCAGCATAGTCCAGCCTCATCTTTGTACCATTATTGGGAAGCTTGACCCTCAGCACAGCGCCTGGAAGCTGCCTCAAGTCCTTTCCACCGTTCCACCTCGGGCTCCAGTAGCTTTGTACAATGT
Source organism: Diaporthe australafricana (assembly GCA_039880735.1). Taxonomy (NCBI): domain Eukaryota; kingdom Fungi; phylum Ascomycota; class Sordariomycetes; order Diaporthales; family Diaporthaceae; genus Diaporthe; species Diaporthe australafricana. The sequence goes on from JBCEDM010000001.1 coordinate 6,650,892, forward strand.
TTATATACATATATCCATCCTCGGCGATAAACAGTGGGTCAGGCCACAGCATGCGCGGGTCGCGGATGAATGTGTGGACTTTAAGGTCTTTGGGGTCGTAGTAATAAATTGCGTTGTGTTCGGGCATAATCATGTAGATCAGGCCATTCGAGTCACCCTCGGAACCATTGGAGTTGCCTCCCTTCTGACCCACGCTCGTGACGTTGTTCTTCGCCGCTTGCTCAGCCCATGGCACGTCGTCAAGGGTGAGAAGGTTGGCGGTGGGTACAGCGAACAAGGTGTTGCCGGTGAGCGTTGTGAAGTACATTGTTTGTAGGTCCGGTGATAGAGACACCCCATTATTTCCCTCCTTGTTATGGGCAAACGGGCCGCCCCCCTGGGGGACCTGGTAGAAAGCCTGGCCGTTGTACGACGCGACATCGCCGTCTTCACGCATGACGTGTTTGTCGCCATCAAGACGCCGCCAAGATTCTCCCGTGCCCAGGTCCAGCATGACGAAGCCAGGACGACCCTCGCCGCTCGAATCGACGAGGTAGGCAACGCCTTTGCCTCCAGGCACAACGGATCGGCGCAGATCGAGGCGGACATCGTTCAGATAGCTGTCCGGATAAACGACACCTGCCGGGAAAGTGTAGCTCGCATAGATGGTGTCATTTGTCAGGCTGATTGCAACAAGCTTGGGGCCTCCGGGCTGACCGTAGACCATTGTCAGCCTCCCGTTCGAGCCGACGACGGTAGGCCGCCCGGTGTCGAGGACCCATAGTGTCTCGGGCCGGTCATCAGTCTCAGAGGTGATGTAAAGCGCTTGCACGCTGATCAATCCGGTGGAGTTTGAGGACCCAAATTGCATTCCATTGATCGTAGTGTTGACATCTGCAATGGGGACAGAAAAGTCCGCCGATGGATATGCCTCCTCAGCAGTCTTGTTGACAGCCTCGCCCAGCGTGAAGGGTGATGCTCCGCCGCCTCGAGTGTAGCAGACAAAGAGACGCCCAGTCGACGATACTGCATGACCAGTTGGCCATTGCCCAAAGTAGTAGTGGAATTCCTCGATCTCCGGCCCATAAGTGCCATTGTCGCTTCGCAGGATGCTGTCGGCCGAGGCCAAACCAACCACCACGGAAATGGCTTCGAGGAATACGGAGGCCCTCATGATGAATGACTCTGCTTCTGAATTTGAGAATACAGAGGAGGGAGATTGTAGATGAATTTAAAATGATCGGCTGAAGTGAACTTCTGTGAAAGAGTGTGCAGCTGAGTGTTGAAGCCGCCGTAATTGCTCAAAGCGGCGGACGGTGAGTCGGACTGACGGCTCGAGGCTCTGAAGACGAGTCGAACTGGTGGAATTAAGTTTTGAACAAAAGACATATTGCATGCTGTTTAGTGGGATTTGAAGCCAATTCCTATGACATATGTGGCAGTAAGCGGAGAGTAAATACTCTCCTGAGTCTCGAGGTCCGAGTTCTGTCGACTCGTTTACGGCTTGGCTGCTGGCTGTCACCGATGCAATAATGACTCGGAGTTTTGAGCTGGAAGAGGCTTGGTATCGTTTCCATCAGAAGAATATGGCTGGCACTCATGTTTACCCGTATGATCACGGCTAAGGGCAAGGCTGAAAAATGTCGCTTGTAGCCGGAAGAAAAACAGGTTCAGTCGCTCAATGGCGACGCTGCCACACCCGTCAGAGCAAATTGTGATTAGTGATGATGCCAGTATTACTTTTCTTTTTGGACCATATCATGCTTTCGTTTTCCAATGGACCTGAGGCGGCCAAGCTTACGGACCGTGCCGCCTCTCTGGCATTTGCCTGCATTTTCCATGACCGTGCTAATCTGCAAATCCGAGTCAAAGCTTTAAGGGACGACGAATGCAGTCATGGCAAGCGTGGATGTTTTCTCTGTGTAATGGGATGATTTTCTCCAGCACCTTACTAAGCCCCATACCCGTACTCGTGGTGGAAAGGGCTGTTTGGCACGAAACTCTAATACAAGATTCCATGCTGTCCGTGAGAGACGTCGATATCTCCATATTCACTTCTCCACTGCTGAATGACACATTACTCAAGCCTAGTATAAAGTGCTTACCGCCAGTCGACTAACGGCCATAAACGGTCGTGCGTTTGATAGAAAAAGCTGGAAGTCTGCTCAAGCGGGTGTAAACTTATTCAGGTACCAAACTATATCAGCGCGTCCGTTGATGAACTTATTCCGGACCCGCTTACCTGGGTTCGTCTGTTCGAGCCTCAGAAAGCTTGTCTGGAGTCAGCTAAAGATTGCGATCTCTGGATGAACCTTATCAACTCGTGTTGTCCACTGATTCGGCTCAAACCTTATTTCTGACAGCCGAGTCACTCTTGGAGAACAGAAGGATGATAGATGTCCAGATTCGCCAGCTTGTCAGTGTTGTTGAAGGCAGAGGAGGTTGTGTGAGTTGAGTCAGATCCTCACCTTGCTCGCAGTCGGCTCGGAAATGAAGATGGCATTACGTAGAGATACTTTCCTTGCGTATGAAAAAGACCTGTCGGATTCTCCCGAGCTAGTGACACCCCCCCCCCCAATGGTGCTAAGTTATGGTGCTTTCCTTGGCAGTGGGACCGGTCAATACATTTGATATTACATGAGACTGCAAGCCTCATTCTACGAGCAAGTTTACTTAGGTGTGAAGAAAGGAAAATATTTTGAATATAAACTGGACGTTGCGGCATGATCGGCATCGTTGTCGAAGATTTTGGCCTCTCGAGACCGGCACGACGGCTTCAGCAAGTAACATCTATATCATAGCGTATACCACACAAAGTACTTGCATGGTGGGATTTGCAATTTGTGGGGACTCACACCCCGTTCAGGGCTTCTTCCAGGGTATACTTACTGACTTATGCCTACTGACTTGGGGGCAGGATAAGACAGGTTCTGTGTGAATGGTTGCATCAGAACCCAACAAGGTCGCTTTGATAAAAGGAAATATTCACTTATAAAGCTGCTGGTTTGCGAACTAGCGCATCTCAGGGCGATACCCTCACTGCACCCATTCTCCATCCATAGTTGTGAACTTCTTGCCCATCATGAGACTCACCATTTCGCTTCTCTTGGTGGCTGTGACCATCACTGAGTCTGTCCTAGCAGCCCCATTGAGTACAAGACAGGACAACAGCACCGGCCCGAGGTTCTACAATGGTTCATGTACCGCGGAAACCATAACTATTCGGAGGGAGTGGCGCAAACTTAGTGACGACGAAAAAGCAGCTTACATCGAAGCTCAACAGTGTCTCATCAAGCTCCCTTCTCAGTCAGGTCTTCAAGCAGTCGTATGTTGCGTTATACTCCTCAAACGATAGGACATCTGTGGCTAATATCGAATGTCGGAAGACCTCGCGCTTCAGTGACCTTCAGGGATCCCACAGATCCTATACTGATACAACTTATGGTGATATCATCCACTACGTCGGTCAATTCCTCCCATGGCACCGCATGATGATGCACGCCTTCGAGACATTGATGCGAAACGAGTGCAACTACACGGGCACCATGCCGTGGTGGGACGAGCAAGCTGATGCCGATTCCGGCAACTTTTTCCGCTCCAACATGTGGGATGCCGATACTGGATTTGGTGGCAATGGTACTGGAGCTGAGGGCTGCCTGACCGAGGGCCCCTTTGCGAACACGACCGAGTATATTGGCCCCATGCTTGAGTACACGACATACTGCCAGAAGCGCATCTGGGACAACGAAGAAGGCATCACCACCGGCAACAGCACCCTCATCAACATCTGCAACAGCTACGAGACATACGAAGACTTTTGGTACTGCATTGTGCGTATACTCCCTGTCGCAAGTTTGACGTGAAGAGCTGGGCTAGATGCTAATCTGTACGTCGACAGTCTTACTGGCCTCATCACGGGGCCCACACAGCTACCGGGGGTCTGATGGCCGACAAAGATGCCTCGCCCGGCGATCCAGTCTTCTACCTTCACCACAACTACATCGATCGTCTCTGGTGGAAGTGGCAGGCCGCAGACAATGAGACGCGGCTTTGGGATATGGGCGGCAACACCGTCAACGAAACAGCTTACCCCTCACAGGCTGGTGTCAAAACCTCGCTGGACACGATAATCCATCAGCAGAACATTATCCCTGACATTCCGATCAGCCAGGTCATGAATGCTCAGGGCGGTTATCTTTGCTATGACTACGATTACTAGTTCTGGTAGAAGGCCATAGCGGGATGCAATCGTAGCAAGTATCGCTACAACCGTGCCAGTTCAAGTTGGTTTATAATGAGCCCGGTGATGTAGATAGGAGCGATGATGAATAGTAACAGATCCTCATAGCAGAATTCTTCGCAATACAGTAATAAAAGCTATTCCAGCTTCGTTGAGTGTACCACAGTTTGCTGTCCTAAAAACCTTTGAACATGCAGCACGTCCAACCGACTTAGGCAACTGGTCGAGCAACAACATTGTCGTTCGGATTGCACTGCTGAAAAAGTTTTCACCTTCTCTAAACATTGGAAATCACTGAACTTTCGACTCACACTTTATATTGGGCTTTCCCCCCGGAATTCCCTGGACCACTACTCAAATACGTTTTAAGCATACTTGAAAAGACCTAGAATATATAATGGACAATGGGAATTGTGCGTATATTATGATCTTGGCGTGGTTTTCAGGTCGTGGAATAATTTTGAAATGAAGTTGTCCGCTCCTGGCAATCAGTGCTCAAAAACCTCCGAAACGAGCACCCGTCCATTCGCGCCACCTTGGCCGAATAAGGATGAACGCCCCGCCCCCAACATTCCCGGTGACGATCATCTACAGGTCCACATGAGTCCATACTCGCAGGTAGGACGACCTAGGAATACTTTCCTATAGCTTTGAAAAAAAGTCCCAAAGAAGACAGACAGTGAATGTGATACGGAGCCTGGGAATAATGCTTCACACATCTAGGTAGGCTACGTTGGTGTGTCCCTGTCAGACTTGGTTAATCCAAGGTGACTGTGATGTCTAGCCAGTGAGTACCGAGCTATAATTTCAGCTGGGTACTCTTCTTTTCATCACTTTTTGGGGATTCGTGGCGATTTCTTTTGAATACATGTTCATGAAAAGCGGTTTTTATGCTAGTCATTCAAGCCAGTTTACTGATGCAATGTGCTGACATCAGTGAACGTTATTCTGGTTCTGTGGTAGCAGAGTCAAGTCGCGGCAGCAGTGCTAAACAAAGTCAAATTAGAGTTATTCTTCTATCTCATGGTGAAAGGACGGGGAGACAGGGCATATTATCCTATCCCCCAACCCCTTTCAGGAGCGTCCAATTCTGCATCATGCCGGCTTGCCAATTTCTTGACTAGTCTATAAAGCTTAAAAGGTCCCGACACGTTTGACGAGAGATTGAGATAATGAGTCGGCATACAGTGTCTGCGCGCCCGCGTTCACGCAAAGATTCAGCCCTGGTGAGAAATCTTATCGAACATGGACCAAGCTTTGCTATCCAACACCAACGATGGGTATTTCGTGGAAACTTCCGGCACAATTCCGAGAGACATATCATAGATCATAGCCCGTTGTGAGTATATTAATTCGGAAACTGACTCAAATGAACAATTGGTTACCAATGCCGTCCTTTTCTTGAAGCCCTCACTTCTTTCACCAAACATGGAAGAAAATCTCAATACTTGCCTAAGCTTACGTTGGGCCCAGGCATGTTATTCTCAATTGGCCCAGAATTTTCAGGCCTTGGTCCGGATGCCAAAGATGAGTACATATGTAATGGGAGTGTAAATATATGGGCTGCCACGGTGCACGCCTATGATCTACAATACACCGGCTTAAATTCACCACCGCCAGCTCCCTCCAAGTCCAAGCGCAGCAATACGAACCTCGGCTGCACAAACTTGAATACATTCAAGCGTCCCGTTGCGCTCACATCTGTTGCTGTCCTGACTCCATCAGTAGAGATGTGCATCATGAGGTTGCAGCCGTTGTTGACTCGTGCCATTGCCATGCTTTCACCCCACTCAGGGCTTGAAGGCACGACTGAGCCGAGATGCCGTCCTCGCCTGTGCAAAAGACAACTTGCAGTGTCGAGCTTGGGGGTCAAGGCTAGGAGCCACATAAGCCACTGCAGGCTTTCATCATGAGCGGGGCTATGCTTTTTATGCTGATGCGAACGGACCATAGAAAGCAGGCCCTTATACATAACAGTTTGCCAAGTGAATGAATATAAGGCTCGACGTGTAACTTGGCAATTACTACTCTTTCATCTTCTGCCTCATCCACCGGGCCTCTCTTTCTTGTTGGTCACGCATAGCCGTTGCAATTTAATTATCACAGGATGCATATTGCTAGCCTACTTGCCTCCCTCAGCTTTGTTGCGAGTGGTATCTCCCAGGTTGTCGATGGCACTTGGAAGACGCTTGCTGAGATCCCGTACCATGTACGCCAGGAGCACTTTGTTGCTGCCCTGGACAATGAGACATTATACATCATGGGCGGCATCATCCCGACCGACCCGGCGGCCCCCAACATCACCACCACCATCGATATTGTACAAGCTTATGATATTCCCACCGACACATGGTCAAACAAGAGCAATGTTCCGATGCCCTTGAACCACCTCAACGTTGCTGTTGTTAAGGGCAAGATGTACTCTATCGGTGGTCTCCACGTTTTGCCGGACGCCTGGCACGGCATTGGCAACATGTTTGTCTACGATCCGGAGACGGATGTTTGGACCAATCTGACCACAACTCTGCCGGACAACACATATCGGGGTGCCTCCGTGACTGCCGTGAAAGACGATGTCATTTGGATGGCCGGCGGTGTCAGGCTCCTCGTTCCAGGTGTCGGTGGCTATCACGTGTCGACTTACAATGTGACAGCCTACAACGTCACTTCTGGAGCTTTCCTGGACCTCCCTACGGCCGCTGCCAGCTTGCCTGAGGCTCGTGATCACGGTGTGGGTGGCATCGTTGGGAACAAGCTGTTCTACGCGGGTGGCCGCATCAACGGTCAACCTAACATGCGGAACACAACCTTCTACTTAGACCTCGACGATCTCGAGGCTGGCTGGGTGACCACAGACTCCCAAATGCCCACTGCCCGTGCGGGAGCCTTCTTTGCCATCCAGGACGACTTGCTCTGGACGTTCGGAGGCGAGGTTAATTACTGCAGCACTAATGGACTGAATGTCTGGGACGAGGTTGAGGTTCTGAACACAACTTCCCTTGAGTGGACTTCGCTTTCGCCCATGAAGATTCCGCGACATGGTTGCAACGGTGTAGCGATCGACGGCGTTATATACTTCCCTGGTGGTGGCCTTCGCAACAACGCCTGGCCTACCAATTATACCGATGCGTATGTCCTTCCTAGCTATTGAAGGGGGTGGAAGCTGCATGAAGAAAATGGGATGAAATCCACTGGATTCTTTGTACAATATATTACATTACCACCATATTCCGAGGACCAAGAAAATTCATGGCAAGGGGATGAGAATTTGAAAAAAAGAAGCTGGCTGACATGCCTCGAGAATTGTGATTGTTGGGCATTTTGATTTAGCATTTCATGATGCTGGTGACCCCTCTTGCGTAGAGGCCGCTGATATATTTGTGTGAAGATCACTATCATGGACAAATAGCACGAGCAGAAATGGGAGCATACACACACAGAGCAGTGGAACAAAAGAGTCTAACGCGTGGCAAGGTTGTGGCATATGAGTTCAATTATGCCCTACAACCATCAGAGAAGCAGTATCGAAAATGCAGTGATACAGCACGTCCAGATCGGCGATAGGCTGTCGCACTAGGGCTGCTGAGGCACACCCTTTCTTCGGCGAGCGTATTGGGAATAGCCCAAATGAGCATCCGCCCATGAAGTACAAGATTGCCGTCTTTATCACTTTTAAATCTCATGGAGTCTCATCCTTCTGACAACTCCAATGCAAGCAAACTTGAAATTTTTTGTTTCATCATCCCAATATTCAAAATGTCTCCTTCAAGTGACACTTCTTCGCCTTTTACTCTCAAACCGGTCGCTCCATCCGACTTCCCAGCCATGGCAGAGATGTGTGGCCTGGCTTTTGAGAACGACAGGCACACAATGCTCAAGGCCGCTCACCCAACAAATCCATACAATCATGCTGCAGGTATGACCGGAGCCTTCGAGTACTGGCTAAGTCGCCCTGCCGGCAGCCTAGAATTGACCAAGGCGGTCGATGACGCTACGGGAGAGATTCTGGGCTTCGTGTGCTGGGGTATGAGACTTGACAAGGCCAATCCCAACACGGCCACGCAGGGAACCAAGCCTGAAGACGCTACCACGAAGGAAGGTAGCAAGGAGTTGGACGCCAGTGTCGAAAAGCCGGATAGCAACATGGCAGCAGACGACCCTTCTCCTCAAGACCCCAGCCTTGATCCTCTCGAGCAACTCGAGGAGCTCACATCGTCCCATCTGGCCGCCTTTCAAGAGCGTGTGATGCCAAAAGGCGCCAGGGCCATGTACGTGATCACAATCACCGTGCATCCCAAGTATCAAGGCCGTGGTGTGGGCCCAGCTTTGATCAAACAAGGCACGGATCGCGCTGATGCCGAGGGCGTATTTTGCTGGGTTCACTCGAGCGAGGCTGGGGTCCATACTTACCAGAAATGTGGGTTCGAGGAAGAAGACACACTTGAGATCGATCTGGACGACTGGGCGAAGAAGTTGGAGATTCAGCCACCGGCTGGTGATGACAAATGGGGCACTTACAAGTTCAGATATTTGATCAGGCAGCCGAAAGTCGCCTGAACAATCTCGGGCCAGGCTTCGGGGGAATTGCAGATTGGGTAATGAAAATAAACAATAGAGCCAAAGCTATACATCATAAAATGTGAGACACTATCATAAGAGCTCACGCAGTCTCGAGATTCCTGCGATCTTAACCAGTCAAAACACTTTCAGTCTCCGTGCGAGCGAGAACACCACTCCAGCCGGCCCCTTCACGCGTCCTCCTCTCCTTCTCGAGCTTCCTTCGAGTGACTAGGCTCCAAAGATACGCTCCGTTGACCACCTCGTGATCTCCTTCCTTCTTCACCCAAACATTGCCGAGAAACGTCGTGAGAAGGACACAGAGCCACAGAAACGGAATCAAAGCAACGAACGCCCAGGTAATACCGTCCTTTGGGTCCTTCTCAGTCTTGTTGTTGAAGACTGTGCTCATCAGAGTCAAGGCAATCATGCCACCGAATGGTACGGCAAAGGAGAACAAGGAAGTGATAGCAGCTGTGCTCACCGGGAAGTACGCCAGACCGTGCATCGAAGCAGGGCTAAGACGTATGCCCACACCGTGACCAGTAAGTGCCATCATTCCGTAGATTGTATTGGTGTTTTGGGCTGATATGGCCCAAGCCATTACCGTGATACCCACAGCGGAAGTAACGGCTCCTAGAAGGAGTGGGGGCAGTGTTTGACGAGGCCACACGTTTACAGAGAACATGGCCATAAAGGCACCAGCTGTGTGAGGAGTCTCTTAGCGACAGCACAAAAGGCAGGGCTGGAAGGATTGGCATTACTTACCTCCGAGTCCGGGAAGAAAGTACAACAAAGCTAAACCAGCTTTACTCGCGCTGTTGCCTTGCACGAGTGCAAAGTACAGATCCATGAAATACATGACAGCGAACATAGACACCCCGATGTCGAAGTTCACAAAGAACAGCAGGGATATATCCCGCTTAGCAAGCAGCTCCCACGGCATCATGGCCCTCTGGGAGCGAAAGACGCGGGACATGAGGTGAGGCGGGGCCATCGAGTACTCATAGAAAACCCACGCGACGCTGAGCACAGCCCCGACTACAAGCGGCGCGAGGACGACAGCCGAGCTCCAGCCGTACGTGCTTCCGGCCCAGGTGAAGGCCAGGATGAGCAGGCCCAGGCCGAAGAGGAAGAGCAGCTGCCCAACATAGTCGATGGTCATCAGCCTCGCCGCGAACCTCGCCCGCCTGCCAACGGGGCTGTGACGCGGCCCCTCGCCCTCGAGCTCGGGGATCGGTTGCGGGCCCAGCAGCTCGTGGCGCAGGATGAGGACGACCAGCACGATGGCGAGAACACCGACGGGCAAGTTGATGGCGAAGCACCAGCGCCAGCTCGCCTGGGTCAGGTAACCGCCTATCACAGGGCCGATGCTGAAGCCGATGCCCGAGAACATGGCAAACAAGGTCCAGTTGAGCGCGTAGTCGGCCAGCGAGACCTTGTCGGCCAAAATAACACGCACGCTGATGTTAACACCGGCCGCGCCGACGCCCTGGATCGCACGGCCGAGCAGGAGCACGGCAAAGGCGTCGGTGGGTGCACCAGTGCAGATTGCGGAACCGATCATCATAAGAATGATGGTTGTATGGATCGTGGCGTGTCGGCCGAAGATGTCGGCGATCTGCGCCCAAAAGGGGAGGAAGGCGGCGGAGGTGAGGTTGAAGACGGAGATGATCCAGTTCAGCTGGGAAAGCTCGTCTGTGGGTATTGAGTGTCAGTCTCTGTGTCTTGATGTTGTTGAGATTTGAAACGGCATAGGGGCCGGGCTGGTGAATAGTTCTTACTGAAGTCCGATGCTATGAACGGCAGGGCGGAAGCGATGATGGTAGTATCGAGGCTCTGCAGGGTGAAGGGAGCAACGAGGCCTAGGACGATTCTCCATCTGTAGGCTCTTCGCCGCCGCTGCTCTGCCTTTTCTTCCGGGCTGGCCTCGGGCTTCTCAGTCTGGATTCCGGCTTTGGCACTCTTGATGGCGGCCGGGCTGCCAGTAGTGACTGCATTTGAGGGCGAGTAGACACTTGGGGATGTATCCCTTGTGGCAGGGCCTCTGGGCGCGGCTTCTGGATGCGATCGTCGAGGGAGTTCTACCGTGTTGGTCGGAGGTGGTTCCAACGGCTCGTCGTCATGGGCTTGTTGACGCTGCTGGTACCTCTTGCGCGCCCAGCGATATGCGAGAAACATGGTGACTGGTGAGGCTTTCGTCTGGCGGTCGGTCTAAACAGAATAGCAGCTCTCCTGGCACAGAGTAGCTCAATCTCTATGGGCTCTGTAATTTATCTGGTTGCTGACGATGTCGAGGACGAGGAGGCTGCTTCTGTCTCAACACCTATTTTGATGTCTGACTACCAAGTCCTTGAGACACAAAGGAGCAACACCCGGCCTCTTTAAATAAAGGACGCCCATCATCTCTCATGCTTATCCAGAGCCCTACGAATCTGATGAGGCCGCCTTGGACTAGGTTTCTACTGGGCGGTGGATTCAAGCTAAGGCGCAGCGCATTGTCGACTCTCGCAAAGGAACAAATGATAATAGCTGTGCCACAACATCGCGAGAAGCCTCTCGTGGTATAAATCCCAATTGGGACAAGCGCGGTCTCTAAAACGGGGGCCTGCCGGTGGGTCATGGCCGTTCTCGTCGCTTTGCGGTTGTCGACGGTGTGCGGTTTATCCGACGTCTTACAGGAGGACCGTCAGCCGCAGCTGCGCTTGTACGCTTTTGGTTTGATGCCGCGAGACCCATCATCGCAGGCTCAGGTCGGAACCACAACTCTAGACTGCAGTCAGTGAGGCGCAGCAAATAGGGAAACCAAATTTTGTGGGTTGATATGATAAATGACTGGTATATATCTCGTCGTTCAGCAACCAAAAGTACTCAGTATGGTACAGGCATGGTCGTGAAATATGCTGTGATCGTCGTACACACGAAGATGGACCGGAATATGCAGGACGTCATCGAGGTGGGGAGGCCGGAGCTCCACTTGAATCTCCTCTTCTCATCCTCACCATTCGTCTACATCCCTTGTTCTGAACAAGAGACCAACAAGCCAAGTACTCCAAGTCCTGTTCACCACGCAACCTCCTGAACCCTTTTCAAAGTTTAATCAAGATCATCAAGATGGCCTCATACCTAGGACTGCCGACCCCCCTTGTCAAGCCTGTGACCGCATTGGCTGGATGGACCTTCGTGATGGAGGCCTTCATGTATGCCACTCGGCTCCCGGCCATGGGCAAGTACGAGGTCTCGACGGACCCAGACAAGTGCAAGGAAGACATGAACACCAAGGTTCCAATCCACATTCGTCAGATTGCGGACAACTACAACCATCTACACGAGCAGCCAACCACTTTCTACGCGGTAGCTCTGGCCCTCACCATCGTTGGCGACAACCACAGGTACACGAAGTACGCCGCCTGGGGCTACGTCGGGATTCGCATCGTCCACTCGCTGTTCCAGTCACTCGTCAACAAGATTCTGGTCCGATTCGGCATCTTCGCAACGAGTTCAATTGTCCTGGCCGGCCTGACTGGACGTCTTGCACAGTTGGTTTTCTAGGCTCACAAGTGAGCTCACATCGGCCGCCGTTGGGAGGACCGGCCGTGGACGAGGTCTTTCAAATTGGGCGCACTTGGAAGACATGAGACTATATTCTCAGTGTACACTATTCACGTGCTGTTATACTTTATCGCTTTGGACTTCGGTCAACGTTCCAAAATGGTTCAATCGCCCGGAAGGCATGATTATATGCCTCCCCGGACCACAACTTGAAGCGGGCTGGTGGGACCTCGGGACTGTTGGCCCGCCCCCAGGATGCTTGCGGAGTCTAATGCAAACAAGCTTATCTCAATAACATTGCCGTGCCGCCGCCCAAGTATACCATCGTGAACTGCTGTCTTGAAACTGGTTCAACTGTTCCCGTTTTTCTCGGGCCCTGCTGACCCGTGAAGAAATCGGGGCTGGGGCATCCGAGATTTCGGGCTTTGGCCACGCTTGTACAACTGGCGAACTCCGCATCTTTCTCCTCCTCGTCAGACGCCATCCCGGCCATTACATCCGCTCACGTATTGTGGTCGCATTTGGCTGACGCCACTTCTTCCAGCCGCACAGGGCGAGGTGCGCGACATGATGGGCTGGACTCATTGCAACCCACGTGGAACCCTCGATGTCATGGCGTGGCCCCTTCCCACGCGTTGCGCATGTGTGTTCGAATAACACGATCCAACGCCGCATCTGAGCCGGGATCGCGGGCCAGCCATGTCCCTCAATGTAACGCCATGGTCCGTGTGGTTCATCCGCTTCAAGGATGCTGCGAACCAGCCGCCCTGGGCTCACACAACAAGTCGACTGCAAGACTGCTACGACACAGACGAGTGGCTACTACCTGTTTTGTGAGCAATGTGTCCGTGCCTGGGTTCTGCTACATCAAATATTCCAGAATAATGGCCCCCTTCTCCCTCCCAGCCCCTGCCTGCCCCCCTACCTCTTCCGTAGGATCATCGCGCGCGCCCTTGGCAAACCAAGATCGCTAGTAGCAAGCCCACATGACCGAAAGCATGGCAAATGCACAGACGCTCATACCAGATGTTTCAAGTTCTCGAGATGCTCTAGCAGCGGCTTAAACCAATAATCGATCCGGCGAGCAGGGTACTTGTTCCGCACCAAATCGACTGTTTGCCCGAAGTCACCCTATTAGGTTTCAGATTTTCTGATATCGTCTGATGTCGTCTGTTGTACCTGGAACCGTCGATTTGAGAATGCTACATCGGATCGCCAATCGGGCCCGGATACGACAACAGCAGATGTGGGAAGCAGGCTGGGGGACCTAAACTATGTGACATTAATAATGATATGTAAAGATGGCCATCTGAGATGTATAATGCACTATACATGCACTACATCCATCCTGGGAGGCAAATCGGTCTCAAGGGCTAGACCTTGACTAGCCTGGGTGCATCCCAGGTGCCATCATAGCATTGCACAAGACTTCTGCTGTATTCCCCGATTTGGCAAATCCACTGATTCTCTACATTCGTCCGACTGTACGCACAGGTTGGCGGGTTTTCGGTGTTATTTCTAGGCTGCACGTCTGCATACTCCGGCAGATGGATAAGGTTTGACGAGAGAATATGAATATGCACGTTTTGATATGATATCCCATCAGGTCCAAGCATTCTGGCCTGTGTGCTGCAGAAATGACCCACAGGTATCTGTTGAGTAAGACCATTTCCAGGCACGACCAACGCTTCACTGTGAAAAACACATGGCTTCCCAGGCAGCCCGGTATTATTTTGGCAGGATATCACAGCTATGGCCCTTCGAGACGAGGTCTCACACAGAGATCCACGGCAGCATGCAATGCACGGACGAGGTTCGTCATGCGTGACATCGGCCCGGCGAGGGACACTCAAAGTTGTATCATAAGTCAGATCTTACAGAGAAACCTTATCTAAATCGGTAGCTCTACCCCGAACAATTACGCGGATGTGATGCTGGACTCAGAGCCTACGGGTTCCTGAAATGCAGGGAAGTGTGTCTACAGCTTGTTTATTCCAGACTCGAAAGAAGTTGCATCCCAGTTTTGAGCGTTATAGCACGCACGGACAGCCACTAGCTCTCTCAGACGGTCGATGCCATCGGACTGAAAAGAGGGGATCCGGCAATCCTCTTTCTGCAGCGACCAAAAAGGAGCTGTGGTCCGTCGAATGTTTTGTGAGGAACGCGATTACGAGTTGAACATGTGGGGAAGAGACCAAGCTGCTTCTGATCAGCGGAGCGTTGACGATGGCACGGACAAGACACGGGTTTGACAGTTTCATGAGCTGCAGCGGAGAGGTGCCTGGGAGGGCCCGAGTTGTCGAGGAATGTCAATCTTGGGAGGCGGTAAACTTTGTGGCTGCTAGGCATGCTACCCAAGGTAGCTTTCCGTCTTGGCCGTCATGACAGCACAACCCCAGTTTCGCGCACACGCTACCTAGGTTCATCCCGGCTTTTGCCTTCCTGCAAGCGAACTAGAGATTAAGTTGTGGTTTGTTGCGGAACACTAAGTCGATGTCAATCAGTCTCTCGCCGGTTACATCCCTATAGAATTCCCCACTCGACTGCTCTGAAGTGTAAAGTCCCCAGGTAAGGAAGCCTCACTCTGGCCAGCATTAGCTTCTTGGCTCTGGTGTTTCGGCCGGAGGTCAGCTCAATCCCTGGCTACTTTCCCCTTAATAAGGCCACTAGGGGAACGTGCCGTGGCTCGCCGTTGAGGTAGCCGCCCCAGTGGTTTGGCAATTCGAATACCCGACTTGACGGCATTAACGTTTTTGGGAGGGATGGTAATAAGACCCATGCCAGCTGTCGGTCTACCTCCACATGGCATGGGAAGCATGGGAAGCACCAATGTCACTGGCAGGCTTGAGTCGTCTCCAAAAACGGCAGATGGGCGTGGCTCGATGGGCTGTGTCAAACCCCCCAGGTCGCCGAGAAAGTCAAGTGGCGGGGGTGATGTGAGTCTTGCCCAGTCAGGAGGCTTACAACCAACTGATACTCGGAGAATATCTCTTAGTCTCTTTCTCCTTGTGATCTGGGCTTATTGTGAGCTATGGGAGACGGAAAGGTGGGACGCTACGATCGTATCCGATCCCTCCCTCTCTTAAGGCGATCGACCCTGTCTTATACGCTGCAAATCCTCGTGACATTTGCTGGATTCGGCCATTACTTCGTTGTCTCCGTCGCGGTTCAGAAGACCGGTCGCTGCCCCACAGACGGTGACTTGGTAAGCAGAGCTGACACTAGGTACTCCCATGCTTTCAGACTGCAGTTTGTCCGATGAGCTCGTAGATATTGTCCAGCGCCTGCCCGAACCCTGCCAGAGACTTTCCTCCTTCGCATGCCTCTTGCTGCTGGCGCAAACTTTGCCCACCATCAACCCCAGATGTCTTTTAATCTCACGGGAGTTCCACAGTGTGGCGTACGTCCGGCTTGAAACCCTTTCTGACGCATCGATGGGCATTCTGACTTGGAATTACAGATCACCTGCATCGTCTCCTCTCTTTCAACATCAACTTGCGCTCTTACCGATTATACCTGTCTATGCCTTGACCAGGTCTACAACAGTGCGGTGACAAACTGCGTTATCGCGGGGTGCGCAGTCAAAGAACAACTGGGTATGGACTTGACGATAACTTCAATAGCTGTGACTACTTATCATCAGCGCTTTGCTGACAGTCACTTAGTTGTCAAACGGATCACGGCGACAAACTGTAACCTTCCAATCGTCGACCGTGGTCCAATTGTCACTATACTCCAAATAGTGGTCACTATTATCCAAGATATCTTTTTCTTCATAAGGATATTGTCAAAGATTCTGAAGCTGGCACCATGGGGTGCCGATGACACAACCATCGTGATTGCATGGGTAAGACCACCTTCCGCTAACGAGATGGCGAATTGGAACCAAAGACTAACGGCGTAGCAGATACTACAAAACATCTTTCTTGCTGGCGGTATCATTGGTAAGGCCACGATTTGGAACAGCATGCTCGACCTCTTCTAACAGATCCAACATAGCCAACAAGAACGGACTGGGTATAGATATCTGGTTTGTACCCTTCAACCAAATAACAAACTTTCTCCAGATCTTCTTCGTCTTCGAGGTGTTGTACACACTCACCCTCGGGATCATCAAAATGTCGATATGCTTTCTGTTTCTCCGACTATTCCCAAACAAAAAGATCCGGCGCCTACTCTGGGCAACCCAAATATTTAATGGTCTGCTGGTCGTCACATACGTGATAGTCGACCTCGCACAATGCCAACCTATGAGCTATTTCTGGGACATGTGGGAGTACGTCTTCCTGTCTGAACGACTGTTCAAATTAGCGACAGTTACTATCCGTGATCCCAGACTTGCTGACGGCAATTTTGCACAGCGGGGAACACGTTGGCCGCTGTATCAATATCTACGCTATGGCGTGGTCGCATGCAATCATCAACATCGTCCTCGACATAGTCCTGCTGGCAATTCCAGCAAGCCAGGTCTGGGGTCTCAATATGCCACTCAGAAGGAAGCTTGGAGTGATGATCATGTTTGGGTTGGGTATCTTGTAAGTGCTTGTGACACCGGAATCCGAAGCCCTTGCGCGTATTATTCTTACGGACCACTGTATGCCCAGGTGGCTAATGTTGTTCGACACAGTATCACTATAGTCAGCATTATTCGGCTTAGGAGCTTGATCGGCTTCGCGCAAGCCTACCCACAAAACCCAACAAGTATGCATAACCATGTCCAACCCCGGTCGCACTCTTACTTCCATGACTGACGACACATCTCAACAGTGGACTTCTTTGGCATAGCAATATGGTCAGCACTCGAACTCACCACTGGCGTAACGGTGGCTTGTCTGCCAGCGACCCGGCAGGTAGTCGTCAAATACGTACCGGTCCTGCCGGAAATCATCTCCAAGTACTCCTCCCTGCTCACCAACAGCCTGTCCTATGCTGCGACTGGGAGCAAGCCGACAAAGAGCGAGCTCGGCAAGTCCACAGACATCTCAAGGGACAGGACGCTGCAGAGAATACCCACCGAGGACATTGTAATGAACACATTGGCAAAACAATCTCTCACGCCTCGCAGTCCGGAAGGGCCGCGACCGTACTCCATCGCCACTACACCATCATCACACGGCGACGGCTTCTCTCTCAGTGTTTTCGAAGGTCGGGTTGGAGACTCAACGGAGGACATATCCGACAGCGGCAATGACCTGGAGCGGGCGAGACCAGCAGTGAGACCTGGAGGACCTTTGGAAGCAAATGCTACTCGGCAATGGCGGCCAATGTCGTACCCCCAGCCCCAGGCAGATCGCCTACGTTGGTAACTAATGGCACAGTTCGATGGTACTTGAGTTAATAGACTGGCGGTTGGAATCCTCACGGAACGGTTTTGTAACTAGCATCAGAGCAGAGAACATTATGGCTGGATATCTATGATGTTGCTCTCTACTAGTCCGTGTCCACCTGGCCGATTAGGTTTGTAGTAAACTTGCCCAATTGCCAGAAATCCTTCACAAGGGAAATCTATCTAATGTAGTCTGCATAACACAATAACACAATAACACCCTCCCACCTTCCTAGCACTCTCGGTCGCCGAGTCCCTCTCTATATTCATGTAGTCGGAATCAGGCATCATACACTACCTCTCTCTACTCTCTCTGCGGCCTAGACAACGTTCAGCCCTCGGACATTTTTCAGCCCCATCTTGCCAACGACTTTCTTCTGCAAAACAGGCACGCCAGACGCACCGAGACCCTCAAGCGCGAATGTGTTGGCCTGTTGGACCAAGTCGTTGACAGTCCAGTTCATCTTATTCCTGGCATCCTTATAGTACCCGAGCCAAGCCTGGTAAACCTTGGTCTGCTTTTCAGGGTCCATTCTCTTCGTGAATGCAGTTACGTCGTCGCGAGCGGCCAAGTCTGCTGGTGTCTCGTTCAGCTTCATCCCCTTCAAAATCTTTTGAGGGAAGAAGGCCTCATGAGAGGTGAGGACCAGAGTACCATGGCCGTCGGCGCCAGCTCGAGCAGTTCTGCCCAGTCGGTGGATGTAAGACTCTCTGTCCATCGGCAAGCCCACTTGGAAAACGTTCGAGATCGCAGGGAAATCTATTCCGCGTGCGACCACATCCGTGGCACAGAGGATCCCGTTTGAGGCGTTCCGGAACTGGTCGGTGATCTTGGTTCTCTTGCTCTGGGTCATGCGGGAGTGCAGGGTGTAGATGGGGGGAAGATCATTGAATGACCCCAGAACATCTGCATAGAAATCAACCAGTGCCGCTGTTGGGGCGAACACGATGGCTTTGAAGTTGGCCTTGCCGACTCTCTCCATTTCCTGACGGATGGCTCCGACTGCTCCAGCGGCCACGTCAGAGAACTCGGGGACGATGGTGACATGTTGAGGAACACGCTCGTGGGTCTGCGCTTCGCCCTTTGGAATCGTCGAGATGAACTGGTACCCATCGGAGAGAGCCAGGCTGGCGAATTGGGACACGTGAGGGGCGATGGTAGCGGAAAACAGCATGCCTTGGCGTTGGGTGATTTTCTTGTCCCCCAAGAGGCCGATGATGGTCTTGAGGTCTCTGAGGAAGCCCATGTCCAAGAGTCGGTCGCACTCGTCCAAGACCAAGCTGTGGAGCGACTGCATCATTCCTCGAATGGCCCCGTCTTCCTGTGTGAGGTGGTCTTGGAGTCGCCCTGGAGTCGCGACGAGAATGTCACAGCCCCCGAGGATACGTTGCGTCTCGCTACGCATATTGGTACCACCGATGGCAGTGCACACCCTGTACTTGGGGAATCGCTGCAGCAGCTGCTTCGCTTCCTCCGCGATTTGCAAAGCGAGCTCTCGCGTAGGAGAGATGACGAGCAGGGTTGTTCCCCTCGACTTGATTTGGTTGGTGACCAGTTTTTGAATGACTGGCAAGAGGAACGCCACTGTCTTTCCTGTTCCCGTCTTGGCCTGCGCGAGGACGTCGCGTCCAGAGAGTAGCAGGGGCAAAGTAGCTGCCTGCACAGGTGTCATGTACTCGAACTTAAGATCCTCGGCGATGGTCGCGAGCAGCGTGGGATGGATCTTGTATTGCGCAAGGTCGTCGAATCGAGAGAGACCGGTAGTGTCGATAGGGGAAGCAGGCGCGGCGTCGACTTTTTCGGGCTGGATCGGTGCAGCCTGTGCTTGCGGTGCTTGTCGCTGGGATGGTGCTGAATTGGAGGCGAATGTCGCGGTATCATTCGGACGGTACGGATGCCTTCTGTTCTGCCTTCTTCGACCTCCCCTGCTCACGGGCGAGTTGTTGCCCATGGATGACGGTGGCTTTGTTGAGCGCCCGCCGCGATCACCGTTGGATGCCATGATTGTCGAGAACGAGCGCAGTGCTTGAGTAGGACAGGTACGTCGGATGATGGAAAGGGAAGAGTTTGTTGACTGCAGTGTGGGAAGATAGCGGGCAGACAAAAGACGCTGAGACATCACCAACGGAAGAAAGAAGACGAAGAAAAGGGAAGGTCATGCAAAAGGGGAAGGGGGGCCGCCGGGTGGGATAGCTTTGTTCGCAGCGGGAAAAGACTAGGATCCAGCGCGATTCTTGCCCGCTGAGAAAATGCTTATCGATAAGAATACACGATAAGATTGCTCGAGTCTGGACCTTGCCCGAAGCCCAAAGCCCCACCCTAGCGCCTCCTTGGCCTATTTAAGAGGTACCTAGGTACTTTTCCAACTCCAAAACCTCGTCTCTTCGACTTTATTCCGGGCTACCTCAAATAGGTTGATTATCTTAACAGCTTCACCTTCAAAATAATTGCGCTTCTGTTTTGTCAGAGCTCTCTGCAATTCCAGCTAATCGCTGGTATCCGTTTCATTTCCATCCCTAAGTTCTATTTTCTCAGGTGCCACTCACACTCGCTACTACGGAATTCCACTCTTGGCTGGCGCTCAATACTAACATTCCATGTACCTAAACAACAACTGAAACGCATCAAAGTCTATCTGACAGCAATTGGCAAAGACCAGTACATAATTAGTGATGGAATCTGAAGTCCAGTCTCTTGTTGCCTTCGTCCGTTGTATTTGCAAGGTAATCCAGCCGCTCGTCTTCTGTCAAAGCACTCCATTTCTTGTCTCTTTGTTTGTTCCGGAAGACGTAATACGCCTTCGTCAAAAAGTACAAGACAATGTTCATGCAGCAAACAGCAAGCAGTTGTTTGTTGCCTCGAGTATAGAGAGGTTTATCGTCTACCAAAGAAGGTCAGCTCGCATGTCATTTTCTCTGCATCCTGCCGGTTTAGTGCTTACCTGCACGGTAGATATTACTACTAATTATTCCCCCGGCTTGAACAAACATGTTATAGCATGCTGCAGATACTGTCCTGGAACGAACAGCATTCGAGTTCCGCGAGTTCCATCCCACTTGTATCGGATGAGCATTGGGATAAATGAGTAAAAGGACCAAAAGCGCGTATAGTGACCATCTGCTGATACTCGCCAAGTTGAGAGCGACCAGGCAAATGAGAAAAGGCAGAGCCCAAATTTGGCCTATCATAGCTGTAAAAGTAAGCTCGTTCCAAATTTCGCCCAAGTAGGTCAAGATGAGCATTGAGACAACTGTGGTGGCATTAGAACACCTAAGCTCGCTTCAGGGTAGCAGGTGGACTTACTGTGCCCGGCATAGTACGGGATTGTCAGCAGATTGGTTTGGAATGTGTCGAAACCAAGTCCTTTCAAGGTCAACGTCAAGTACAATGTCTGTGGTGTCATGGGAATCTGGAAAGCTAGACCCAAGATGTATAGGGGCCTGCGAAGCGATGAGTCAATACCCCTATGGAAACATGAGGGATCTGGGTGATTTACCAAAGATCGAAGTCCTTCAGACTCTGCCACAACAATTTCGGTGTTACAGGTTGTCTGTTATGCACTGTAGTATCTGGAATTAGCTGTCATAGCACTGAGAAAGATGGTTTAATTATTCAAAAATGAGACAGAATCAAACACCATGATGGTCCCACAACATTTGAACCTGTGCCAAAAGCTGTTGTCTCGTAAGGTATTTCGAGACAAGCAAAATTATGGCAACTGTTTCCCGCTGGATGAATTGAAACTGAACCCGGAAAGTGCTTACTGTTGCTTTTCGATGGATCCTCTCTCAGAACCCTATTTACTATGATCGTTTGCTCCCTTCCCAATTCAAAGATTAGAGCTCATACTGGCTGTGTTTTGGATTTCAGAGAAAGTACAAACCTCTCGTTAAACCAGCCTTTCTTTCCCCGGAACCAGCTGGCTGTTTGGCACGGCCCTGCAGGCATTAGGCCGAAGGCAAGCAAGCCGACCAGAAGCGTGAAGAGACCCTGATGGTGTCAGCCACACAGACATCCCAAATTATGGGGTGGTGTGACGGTGAAGTGTCGCATGGGGACTGACCTCGACGAGAAACAACCACCTCCACCCAGCCTGACCAGCGATACCGCGCATATGAAGAAGCCCATACGCCAGAATGGCAGAGAGGATGTCCGCGATGCTCATCCCAGTCCAGAACCAACCTAGTCTGATGGAAAGCTCATGGTGTTTATAGAAGTAAGAAAGGTAGAGGATCACCTTGTGTATTGTCAGCAATTAACTCTATTCTACAGTGATGAGCCCTTGCCACTTACATCAGGAATGAAACCACCCTGCAATACACCTAACAGTGCTCTACAGACGAGGAATGACTCTCGACCGCTAAGCCAGAATTGTGCCGCCGCCACAAAGCTCCAGAGGGTCAATTGCATGGGGATCCATCTGTCTGGTCCCATCCACTTCGAAACAAGCTGTGAAGGAAGCTCAGAGCAGAGAAAAGCGAGCTTGAATACAGTATTTCCGAGGTTGTAATCTGGCTGGGGGTCAGTCGCCCAGGTTGGAGCTCGAAGTGTGCATGCCTCTCAACTCACCGTCTGTGGTAAGACTCAAGTCGTCAAGGAAATTGTCTGTCAAAGCTTGTGAAAGATTGGCTCTGTCGATTTCCAAGGCCATAAACATCACGATCGCCCAGAGCATGATCCTCAGATCCATCTTTCGGATGAGTCTATTTTCTTCGGCCCATGTCCACCTGGCTGCGGGATCGAATCGATGGAAATTCTCCCTAGAATCCGAATTAGTTTCAAGCGTGAATTGACATAATATTAGAATTTGATCGTACTTACCAGTCGGACTGGGGGAGATACTTTTCCGCAGTATCAGGATCGTCAAAGACACTTGGAAGTGTCGCGATTGCGTTGGGATCATAAGATTTCGATCTCTGCCAAAAGAATCTTTTCTTATCAATGGGAATCCCCAGTGCTGAATCCGCGGATAGAGATGTAGTCGACATTGAAGTCCCATCTTTTCCGCTCCCATCAGCGATGGGTCGCTTTTGAGGGACCGGGTGGTTTCTCGTCAGGACTGTGGCCATTCTCCTTTAATCTCAGTGTGGTCGCACTTTGTTAGCAGAGCCTCGTTTTCAAACTGAATACCAAGGCTACACCACGATTCTTATGTGAATTGGATGCTCAGCCCAAGAAGAGTCCGGTGAACCAAGTTTTCCAATGCCAGCCACAATGAACTGGAGCCCCCACGCAGGAGTGCGTTTAGCTTAATCAGATGCTCATGATCTGAGGTTTATCGGTGGCGAAGAAAGCCTGCATAATCACGAAGACCTGGAAAGCCGGCACATGGCCCCAAATCCGCCACACCTAGATACGCCGATGTCGCCTCCACGCGACTTTCCAGGTGTGACCGAGGCCTGGATCTGGTCTCTCGGCTATCGCTGCAGGACAATATGCTCCAGGGTTGCTTGATATGTGAAAATACCCTGCTTCTCAGTTTCTGAGCTGGACCAGCCACATATCACACTAGTGCAGACCACACCAAAGAGATGGGCAAGCAAGGCTTGCACAAGAATCATTGTGACCACATGCGGAAATTGGCATGAGGCCCATGGATACAATTCAAAATGCAGCGGTTCCAATAAAATAGACGGTACTTGGTCTTCGATTATTACAGCTCGATCTGTATCAGACATCTCCGCCTTCGCATCCCGGGTTCAGACCTATCACTTTTCGAGCCAGACGAGAAAGTGTGGAATTCCTGTTCGCATCCACGAGAGACACTTCAGTCATACTCGTCATTCTATGAGCCAATATTAAATCCGTAGCTTATCTTTTAGACATCCTCCTGAACCGCTGTGCTCGATCCCGCCTAAATGACGAAGTGGTACTTGGCGGCATGGCGTGATGACCTGCATGTATGTCGACCTCACTGTCTGCAATCCCACCCCCATGAGGACGTAGCTAATTGGCTTGAAGCAAAGGTCCAGGTATTGGTATGTTCAAAAATGTCCAGAAATTGGACATTTTAATCTCGGCTACTCATATCACGCGGCATGTACTGAAGAGCACATATTTGCCAAATCCGAACCGAGTGCCAGAAACTATGCGGCGGGCCGCTTTGGGAAACTTCAATTGCAGTGCACATGTGATAGTCCTTTCAGTTTAACATATTGATTAGTAAAAGCAAGCACCTTTGTCTTTGCAATCAGAACATTGCGCAAGTGTTGTTGTTGCTGCTGTTCTCGAAGCAGACTTGATGTCGCTCTCCCCGCCATTTTGACGTCGTTCAAGTATTGACGTGATAGCTGTCGTGCTTTCCACGGGATTGACTCCACGAGTGGGATCCACTTCCGATTGGGTTGACAATCTCCTACAACAGGATGGTTGCATCACCCAGACCAGTCACATTTCCATCATTACAAGCCACCTCAGAGCACGGAATGATCAGACTGTCTTCCACCATCCTCAAGATGTAGGCTGATTGAATGTAAAGAGAGAAAAGACTGAGCTGGCTTGATCTCTGCCTCCTGGGTTCGCTTATCGACAGCCGAGTCGTAGCGATATCCGGTGCGGTGATTTCTCTTCAAGTTTCGTGTCTATCTTTATATCTGCTGCGTCTGCCCAAGTCAAACTTCGTTCGTTTTGCTTCAGAACTTTTACGTCGGTATGAAGAAGACAAGACATGATCCTATCAAAGCTTGTCATTGATTGCAATTCTGTACTATAATTACCCCTTGTCGACGTCCACAATTCCAGTATGGCGCCATCCGCTATTGACGTCGATACACCTGTTCGACTCAAATCAGAGCACAAGCAGCCACTGGAGCTGTCCGGAGCTCTGGAGAATTTCCAGTCCTTCGACGTCACCCCGAACATTGGGCGGGAGTTCCCCGAGGCAAATCTTGTAACCTGGTTGAATGCGGAAAACTCCGACGAGCTGCTCACAGATCTCGCAATCACTAGTAGGTAACAAATGACCATGTAAAAGTGATCCAAGGGGCTTACATCCATTCCCTAGTTTCTCAACGTGGGGTTGTCTTCTTCCGTTCTCAGGATGAGCTCACCAATGATCTTCAGAAGAAGCTCATCCTGCGGCTTGGAGAGCTTACAGGTCGCCCAAAGACATCTGGGCTTCACATTCACCCTATTCTCAACGACTCACGAGAGCTAGGAGGCAACGACAAGGAAATATCCACAATCAGCTCTGTTCAGCGCGGCAAACTCTACAAGCGAGAGGCAGCCGATCAGCTCAGCGCCAAGAAACAGAAAAGTGCTCAGTGGCACTCTGATATCGCCTTTGAGCCGGTACCAGCTGACTATACCTCACTGCGACTGGTTGAGCTCCCCAAAACCGGTGGAGGTAAGTGCAATCATGTTTTACCGGACTGTCTCTTTCGCCCCTTTAGCTCCTATGCTTGAGAGGCTGATACAGAATAGATACGCTCTGGGCTTCTGGCTATGAGATCTACGATCGAATCAGCGAGCCGTACCAAAAGTTCTTGGAGGGGTTGACCGGCACATTCGCCCAGCCATTCTTCAAGGAAATCGCCGACAAAGGTGGGTTCGAGCTCTACGCCGAGCCTCGTGGCGCACCAGAAAATGTCGGAACCGACCTAAAGGCTGTCCACCCTATCGTCCGCACGAACCCGGTGACTGGCTGGAAAAGTATCTTCCCAGTTGGCGATCATGTACGACATATCAACGGCTTGACGCAGGAAGAAAGCGACCATCTCCTCCAGTGGTTCCTCGAGTTGGTCTACAAAAATCAGGATCTACAAGTCCGTTTCAAATGGCGGAACAAGAACGACATTGGTGAGACACTCTCACAGAAAGCTTTGCAAGAACGGATGGTAAGCTAACTTAACGACAGCGATTTGGGACAATCGAAGTGTCTTTCACACGGCAACATTCGACTATGATGGCCAGGGCGACCGCCTCGGAAATCGAGCTGTTGGACTCGGAGAGTATGTCTTTTCTCCATTCAAAATGTACCATCTTTCTCGGGGCAAGGTCTTGAGAATAGATGAATGCCATATATACCCATGTGACGGGAAGATTGCTTCAACTGCTGACAGAAAGACAATAGGAGGCCGTACCTTGACCCACAGAGCTCTTCCAGGCGGGTGGCTTTGGGCCTACCATTTGTACAGTAAATAGCTGTATGGTAAGGTTTGCGAGAGCCCGGGAAAGACTTTTAAATGGTCGGGTCTCGTCAACAGTATTCGCAGCCGTTGGAGACAACCTCATGTCGTTCGGAATGTCTTTCGCCAAGCCAAAAATGGGCTGAAGCGCACACGTTGTTGGTGGTCTGGTTTACATGAGTCAATTAGCTGTTCCCATTCCCCTTTCCTACGAATCTTTTCGCCATATTGAACCCTTTGAAGCCGAGATCTAAATTTCAGGAAAGTCATTGAGTGGTTTCGTCTTTAATCCGTATACACAGTCGTAAACACTTCGTGACCTAGTGTTTAATAGCACACAATGCCGATAGCAGTAGGTTTGAAATACAATTGTCTTTGGCACTTGGCCTGCCGTGATAGACCACCACGATATTGAACTGCGGAGGTACCGATAAGGCTGGCTCCTTCCAAGCGACATCAAAGGCTTGGTCTTCCAGCGTGGCATTTGATTTCTCCCAGCTGAGACTAAGCAGTGGATGTCCGAACACACAAGATCCCGGAACAGCGGCCGTGGGACTTGATTTAGAAAAGCCTGCTCAATATTCATAAATTCAAAGTTTTGGTCGCCTCCCACACTTAAAATTGGAAGAAAATTGCTGTCATTGATTGACTATTTAGTCATCTCTTTTGATCAAAGTTCTCGGGGAAGTGTAGCGTTTGCGCCCATGTGTGAGGTAATACAGGATGGCAAAGATCATGCTTCCACAAAACATGACTGAATTCCAGTTCATCGTGTCCGGCGTGACATGGGGCGAAATCGGGAAGAAGGCGAACACCCAGACCACGACTAGGAACAAGATCGCACCAATATTGATGAATATGCCAGCAGGACCAAGGGACCATCGACGATGAGGCAGCGGGCCCGCAAAGCGACGTATCACCAGACAAGTGAATGAGATGATGTAAGTGCCCAGCAAAGCACTTATGGCAAGTGACCCTATAGCATTGAATGCAACCGCGGAGCCAATGTTGATAAGCGAAAGCAACGCCGTGATAATAAAAGTAACCAAGACAGCATTCAGAGGTATATTCCACCCCGGTTTGATGTGAGCGATGAATGTCGAGAATGGAAGGCCATTGTCTCGTGCGAAAGCCCATGTTTGACGGGACACCGTGGCCACGGTAGAGATACAGGCGGACATGAGATTTATGATCAGGAGGGCCGTCATGATGGAAGTGCCCGAATAGCTCTGAGTTCTGCATCGTGTCAGCCTCATGTTTCGGAGAGCAAGTTGACAGTTTCTATAGATTTGCAGGGGGTATGACGAAGTGCACTGCAGTATGCATAGCTTCGCACTTACGCATTGTAGAACACCTGTATGAATGGAAATCCTGTTGGGGAGTCTATGATGTCGTAGACACTCCCCATGGTGAAAGAGAAGGTAATAATCGTGACGAAGCCCATGGCGCCATTCAGACATGCTGCCCACATGATTGCCCTAGGGAGCACCAGCGACGCGTCTTTGATTTCCTCGGACATGTGTACCGCGGAATCAGCCCCGATCAGTGTGTACACTGGAGAGAGAAGGCCGACGAAGAAGCTCAGGCCCTTTGTACTCCATCCCCCAAGGTTCAAAAACTCCGTGAAGACTTGTGTTGGGCTATTACGTGGTGCCAAGACCCAAAGTGGTATGAGAATGCCAGCAAATCCCAAAATGTGGATGCAGAGGATAATGCCTTCGACCATGGGGAGCCGTTTCGCTAGTACTGTGTTGAAAATTATGCAGAATGCCGTTATGGCTATGACGAGGAGCGTACCATGCCACTGCTCAAAAACGTACCCGGGGTAGTTGAGCACAAGTAGGCCTTGTATCATAGTCCCAGCAAGGAATGCCAATGAAGCAAGGCCGACCTGCCAGCCCAACACGGCCACCCATCCTGATGGGTTGAGGTCAGCCACTGTCAAATCCACACGAGCAGAGAGCACTTACATACCAACTGTATAGCTCAGAAACTTTTGAGTCCGTGCAGGTGCAAACTCCGAAACCCAGTGATACTACGAGCATAGTCAGCCAGGTTCTCCCTTCATCATGATCCGAAGCCGGAGACGGACGTACCTGACCTCCTGATTTCGGAGAGATCGAAGCCATCTCTGATACTGAGGCAAATACCAAAAGATACCCCAGCCATGTTATCAGATAACCCCACACGAGACCAGTGGGCCCTCCATTCAGAAGACCGTAGAAACTTGTTCTGTAGTATTGCTATCGTCAGATTGTTTTCCCAGGTGCTCGGACAAGTGACTGACATCAGAGAAATCTCCCATGTGCTCATCAATGTGCAAGCGAACCCCAGCGTCGAGATGAAACGGAAGTTGCGCTATTGTATTAAGTTCAGCGTTGTGCCTGGATCCAGCGATGGGTTGCAAATCACCAACATTTAATTGCTGAGCACGACCCAGCACTGCCATGTCATGTTCATCTTGCGATCTTGTCTCTTTGCGGGAGAGGTCGTTCAACTCAATATTGGTGTGAGGCTCGTGCGAACCTTCCAGCACAAGAGGCTTGCTGTTCATTTTGATCGTGACCTCTTCTTTTCGCACACGTCAAAGTGGTGAAATGATAACAGGTGAATAATATGCAGAGCCGGGTGATAAATACAACTTGATGTGAATATCATGCGAGCTTCTCTCAAAGGTCAATTGCGACCATGTTCTAGAGACTGGAGCAAGCACTGAACGCCATCGGGTACAACACCGACGTCGGCTGCAGTTCTCAGCGGGTATCGAAACCGAGTGAGACACGGAGATCAATAGAAGCAAGTAAAGGGCTAGATTTCTGGCGTTGTCCGAGGACACAGGCTTTCGCCTACGAATGTCTCACGCAGTGAAACCACCACTTGCCCTCTATTGGCAGCCTCAAAGCGCTTGACTTGGTGCTCATGCAGACTATGGCCTCTGTTCCAATTTCAGCTGCCGAGCAGAGGAACCTTCCGTGACTTTCTTGCACAACCTGTCCACCACAAGATATTACACTGCGCTGGCCAGTCTTGAGTTTCGTATTTACGACTTCCTTGAGTACATGAATTGCTTGCTCGTATCTCAGATCGTGTATCCTGTGGCTTGTTTCCCTCCGCTTGCTTTGGTATCACAGAGACTAGTGTCCCCGGGCCATATCAAGATGTGGCAATGCAGGTGCAGACAGGGTGCTTTTTTTGCATGCAACTGCTCAAGTGCATTCAACCACTAGTCTCACAGACTCTCATACCTAGGTAACAGGTTTTTGTCGATCTCCGAAGGCTTTTCAGCTTCGACCTAAAGATAATCTTAAAACTCCGTGTCAATGCAAGCCACAGTTTGTACAGTCGCGACAGAAATAGTCGACTATGCCCTCAAGTTCCCATCTTGAAACTTCGGCGGCGACCACAGGGAGCACCACAAGTTCAGCCAGAGTCAGCAACGAATACCGTAGAAGCTTGGCAAATCTTTGCCTTCGGAGTCATCTCTCATGTCTTCCTCTGTTGCTAGCGGGGAGTCATCGACGACCAGCTTGCTACCCGGGCAATCTCCTCCCCTGGCAACTCTCACAGACACGGATAAGTCTGGTGTTGTTGTCATTACTTCATCTTTATGCCTATTCTTTGGTCTGTTCTCCATGAGCCTCAGATTATTTGTGAGGCATCACTTTCGCCAAGGCCACTTAGGATGGGACGACGTTACTTCCATCACTTCAATGGTCGGTTCCCTTGGTTCAACACCATCAAATCCGTGTACTGACCAAGCCCGAGAATCAAGGTTGCCCTGACAGTACAATCCGCATTTGTATTCGTCCAGGTGAAGAACGGATTGGGGAAGACGATCGGTGATCTGTCCACCGCAGATATTGTCTCGTGGCAGCAAGTAAGAACCTCCGCTGGAACTATCAGTCCAGCAGCAACAAGCAGGAAAAGCACGCTGACAATGAATATGAAGACTTCCTTCGCGTGCGATATCTTGTACATTTTCATATTGTGGCTGACCAAGTGTTCTGTCGCTTTTCTCTTCATCCGCCTGACCCCTGACTCAAAGCACACCATTGCATCCTACGTGGTCCTGGGCGGATCGACTGTCTTCATGATCATCTCTGAACTACTGATTGCGGTTCGGTGCGAGGTATCGCAGCCGTGGAAATTCGTGGGGTCAAATTGCACCGACCTGGTAAGCTGGTCCTCTCCTTGTCCTTGTCGGCTTCGAAAGGAACACTGACGTGCTCTCAGATCCCCCGCTGGCAAACTATAACGGCCTTCGATGTGATCACCGAAGCTCTTTTATTCAGTATTTCCTTCTACATGCTTCAGGGGGTCGCCTTGAAATTCTCAAACAAGCTTATCGTGCTCTCCGCTTTCGCACTTCGATTACCGTCCGTCAGCCGCTCCGCACACGCGTTGCCATCAAATTGCTGACATGATTTACAGGATCATTATACCAGCCATTCTTCGACTTCACTGGCTGGAAATCCAGTATCACAGTCACGATCCATCACTAGACGGCGTCCTGGCTTCAGTATTCACGCAGATACAACTCAGTTTTGCTATCTTCGCAACTACTTCTCCCATTTTGAGGACATTTATGAAGGCACTGAATACCCACTACGGAGGGCCCAAAGAGATTAGAACAGCGGTATCTGGTACGGATCAATCAGGGGATACCCATGGGGAGCCCATTTCTATGAGCTCTCCGACGAGCCCAAGAAGTCGGACAGAGCGAGCGCGTGCGAGCAAGTGGGCAGTGCCACAGACAAGATGGGATGACATTGAGTACAATGTCCAAGTGACTACATCTGACAATGAGGCCCGAAGTCTACGCAGCAGTGGCAGTAGACAGAAAAGTATCTCCAAGAACACGTCGTGGGCGGTGACACATACCCCGCCTAAAGCCACCGCAGCAGGGACTTCATGAGAGCGCTTCAGTCCCAGACGTCTTGATACTTATACGTTATTCTTATTTCGGAAGAAAGACTTTAGTCCAATGTCAGCCCAATTACTCTCGTTTTGAGATAAATTCATACTGGGCGCATGTGCCGTTACATTTCCGAAACGTAATGCAGAAATATTATTGATGCTCGCGGAGTATCAGATTTATTGTGGTAGAACACACCGGCTTAAGATGTAGAGACTTTGTTTCAAACAATTTTTCTAGGGTATTTTGTCCAATCTCAGTTAGTAGTCTTGTTCTGGAGAGACCGACAAGCACAGAATTGTCCTGCATTTTGGGATGGTGTCGCACTTGGCCGGCCTGTTCGTCGTTTTTTTTCCTTTGGGAAAAGCGTGCCAGCACTTCGAAAGCTTCGACATCTCCTCCAAGTACCTAGATATGTACACTTCCACTCAATCACTCACTCATAAATATCGGAACCATGGATCATTGTTGACAGGAGGGATTATAGCTTGGACGTGGTAAAATAAAGATGGACTAGTATTTGTCAAGGTGACAGTGGGCAGGAATGACCGTTAAATGGCTGGAATTGCCACATTTATTCACCGATAGTAGGAGACCAATGAGAACAGAAGGTGAAGGGGGGGGGGGGGCAGAAGTTCTCTTAGATATCAGGAAATACTGATCCTAACTTCTTCAGTGAGGCACGTATAACTGAAATGTCGTGAAAACAGGTCTTAACAATTTAACAAGCATCCATCACCACCATCTACCCAACGACACCAAGCCACCTCTGCCAGCGGCGAGACGGAGAAGTCTTCCATGCCAGACTGCTTGAAAATAGAGTAGGAATTTCCCTCGGCCCCTCGTACTAAAGCGTCAAACTCTGGGCCATTGGCCGGGCTTGGGTCCATCAGGTGACTCCATTCTGCACCAACATCGGTGAAGTCCAAGGTGACCACGGGGAAACCATCCTCAGCGTTCAGGCTCTCTGCCAAAGAATTCAACCACTCGCTTTGATTATTAATAATCCCTTCGTCAACATATTGCTTGACACTCCAATGGATCTCTGTCATTGGGTCCAACCCGTTGCGCACGCGGTTTTGCAGATACTGTCCCTCGACAATGGCATATCCCGCGCCCTTGGCTGAAGGGAAGCTAACGGCCTTGACGCTTGGCATCCGCTGTAGCAAGTGATAGGTTCCGTCGGGCCAATGCTGGAACATGTTGACCGAGTCCGGCCAGGCGACGGTGCGATTGGTCTTTTTGCCCAGTGCCAGGGCAAATGCGACCTGCTTGTGCACTACGCCAGATGTGCCGCTGATCCCAATAGGTCGCAGCAGAGGCGGAGGTTCACTGTAGTAGCCATGAAGATCGCCAAAGCCGCCATAGTACAGCCCAAAGTATTCCTTGAGATCGTGCTGGACGCAAGTATAGTGAATCGCGGCTGCGCCCGAGACGTAGTCGTCGGTAGCTGATTGGTTGCCGAAAAGCTCCGTGCTCCAAAGCTCCTTCATAAAATTCCTGAAATATTTCAACTCGAGCATGTGTATGCGGAGCGGTGGCGCGCTTGGTTTCGCAATTTCGCTCGAGACCGCGGTAGTTTCTGCTGTCAGGGTGGCTTGTTTCTGCAGGATTTCGTCTTTGACATTATTCATCACTAGTTGATCCCACTTGTCCGTCTTCGTTTGTATCCAGTGTGCAAAGCTTAGCCGGAAATACATCTGCGTGGCTAGACTCGAACGTGCAAAGTACCAGCCAATGTTGAGCTCTTCCGGGCCGTTATCGGGTTGGAACTGGAGATCCCACGTCTTGTTATAGGGGAAGCATGGCACTGAATGGATCGTGTGAGCCAGTAAAGAAAACGTCGGCGTCGAGGAAAACGAAGTCGTATCCATTTTCGGCAAGATTGAGGTTGGTCATGAACTGTAACACTCATACAGTCAGTCAGGCAGGGTCTTTGGAAGCCCCAAATGGTCATCCCTGACTCTCGTGAAAGAAGACATACCTTGAAAAGGGCCACGGAATGCATTGGCGCATCATTGCCCAGCAGAAATCCTGGGTAGGGGTTCAAGAGTTCAATATCCTCAGCGCAGGCATCGTCCAAGCACAACACGATGAGCTGGCGGTCATATCCCCACTTTCCAAGACGCTGCTGCGTAGCATGCAAGGCGTTGAGATATGATGAGTCTGCGATCGTCACAATTGGTATCGCCTTGCCTGGCATCAATCCTCTCTTCATGAGCCACTTGTGTAAGGATAATGGAACGCCGGTGGCTGTTTCGTAACTGGCATCCTCCTTATCATCCTCTTCCTGGTCCACCTTACTTGCTTTCGAACCAGTAGAGTGGAAGCGGCCTCCATCGATGCCAGGTCTTGTTGTGGAATTGGGATCGGTTGGGTGCTGGTCGGACGAGTCGGCGGATATGTCATCAGTATAGTCATACTCTTTTGACTTTCCCTCCCATGTGACTGCAGGTAATCGCGCGCCTTCAGCCCAGTCTACCTTGACCGAAGGGAGGAATGAGTATTTCTCGGACTGGGAGACGAAGTAGACCAGGCAAAGTAGCGTGAAGGCTACACATACCCGAGCTCCAATCATCGTGTTCAACCCGTATGCTGCAGTGTTGCACGATGAATATTCTCCAAAAAATAGGGGATTGGAAAACCACTAGGAAGCCCTGTGATGAGAAGAATTACACATGATGATGCCCCGAAGACTTCGAAGGTTCACAGGGCGACCAAACGATATAGTGCTGGGGGCTGCATGGTAATGTGGGCCAGACATGGTCTCACAAATGCGGAAAGCTTCAAATGTTTTGATTAATTGGGCGGAAAGTGGCGTTCTCAGCGCTGTCCTCTTATCTCCCTTCGTACACACTGCCTTCAAATGTTCACAGTCTAATTGAGACAATGTCTCCAACCCGAGTTGTCATCGTTCCCTCGACCGTGAGCAATCCCTACTTCCTTGCCTCCGAGTACCTCTGTTGGAATTATTTTGTCTGGGGACGTATTCCCGTCGTACTAACTTAGAATGGGGCTGTTGGTAAAGCGCGATCTTGTTAACCACCGAGCTCTGTTACGCGCTATCACCGTCACCGTTTCCCTCCACCTTCATCAGATTCACCTCCAACTTCGCATGAGCTTCGTTTCCATTCGCTTCAGCCTCAGGCTTCATTAAGACTTGGTTGTTTTCGTTTCCGGAGCCCACTGGTACTTTGGCAAGAATGCCTTTGGACCATCGCATCGTAATGTAGGTCAGTCGTATAAATGCCGCAGCTATTACGATGAGAAGCAGAGTCGGGCTCATAAAAATGATAGTAAGGCAGGCCAGAAGCGACCAAAAGCAGGTCGCAGCGACAAGGCCAAGAGTTGCGGCTGCGAGAACCGGCGAGAACAGCACAGCCAGACCAATGACGATGAGGAACTGCATTGAAGAAGCCGTGTGTCAGAAGCCTTGCGGGACGATGCAAATTCTCGTGGTGATCAATTTTACTTACGAAAAGGAATGGTCTCTCATGTGCAAAGCTGCTAATTTTCTGTAATGCTTCGTTCCGCCTTTCCGGGCTCATGATGCTGTCGGCTTGGCGGGAAATAAACTCGAGGCCCTTGGTCAAGGCGTCGGTCTGGGCTATGTTCTTCGACCGCAGGCTCGCAGAGGTGTGTTGAGTACAGCACATCGAGGCTTTTTGATCCGTCGCTGTTGGGGGAGGAAGTGACGCGGTGTCGGTCGAGCTGCACATGCACAGAGACAGCGCAGCCCGACGCCGCTCGAGCTGTTCGTTGGTCTGTTTCATCTGAAGAAAGCTGCAAAGCAATGACGTGCTCCAGCAATTCGCAAAGTATACCAAAAGTCAAAGCCGGAGGTTCTTCCTCTTGAGAAAGCGTAGAGTGATTGGAAAACTGTGAGATGTGAACGCGGCAATTGCAGAAAAAAAGGACACAATAAATACAGTCCAATAATGTGCCACACGCGAACACGTACTAGTAGGGCCATTAGGCTCCTAGCGAAAGACTTCATACTTCCCACTAAAAGTGATTAATGGCAATCTAATCGACGAGATGATCTATCTAGTTCGTATAGAAATGTATTGGGTGGGTCTGTGGACTCCCTATCTCCCAGTGCTCGAAGCCAACATTTAATGCAACAAAGAGGCGGACTTTACAATCCACTCAAATCCAGAGCGGATGGAAATTAGGCCTGTAGATTGGAGTCGGCCAAAGAAAGTTGGGGGTTTTGTTTCATTCTTTTCTTTTTTCAAAAAAGAAGGAAGACAGCAAAGACTCTTACACGGACTATCTCGAACTATTTTCCATGATGATGTCTGTCAACATTAGAGCACTTGAAAGCGTGTTTTGCTCGCGCGGAAATAACGCAAAAGTCTTTGGCATATAAGTGCTGCATCGTTCGGAATTATAATAAACTTCACTGAGATTCGTGTACGTTTGCATTTTTTAGCCGTCGGATTTTACTACTTCTCACAACCTTGGAACCCTCGACTTACATGACGAGTCCGAGTGCCCTGCCTGGGTTTCCGCTGCATGTTTCCTGCCGGGTGAACATGTCAGTTTCCAAAGCCAAGATAACGGAGGTTCCTACATTCTCATTTCCGTCAATGCAGTACATGTGGTTCATGCGCAAAGTGTTTAGAGTGAGATACAATGCAACATTCGAGATCAAGAGTACATCTCAGCACTAGATGTCATGCCACCTTCCATGGAAGTCACATTCTAGAGTTGTACATAGTGAGGAGTTGAATTATCATATTTCACGTTCTGTTACCAAAACTTCCCGTTCAATCTTTCTTTGCGCTGACATCTCCCTCCTTCATCATCCCCTCGCATCCCACCGCCTTGCCAGCCAGCTCTTCGGCTTTTCCGTAACCCTGGCTATCCGCATCCCGCCCCTCGCTCGCAGCCTTCATATCTGATAATGCGTGCGCCTTGGCCTGTTCTCCCGAGGCCTTCCATGCTTCAGAGCCTGTAACGTTACCAATGGTGGCCTATTGGGGGTCAATTAGTGTTAGTGATGGCCAACTACAAGCCGGTGGGTTGGGACTGATGAAGTTATGAACGATGAGTGGAGACCACTGTCACTTTCCAGATGGCTGGTGGAGTGGCAGAGAAGTGAACCGTGGGAACTGACCTGCGTGGCGCCCTTTACGTATTCAGCGTGTCCTCCAATGAGGCTGGGTTGCTCGTTCTGAGTGCCTGACATGTTGTTGTTGTTGTGGTGGCTATTACTCGAGATGTTCTTAGATGCTGGTCGAAATGAAGGTCTTATTCATGTGATTTGGATCTCTCTTGGTGTTTGCGATACTGAAGATCCTCGGGCGATTTCGTCAGAGAAGAGTTCGAGAACAGGCGGGTTGATGTAGGCGTGAGACTGAAGCTGTTCAACATGACGTACTCGACCATTTGACGTCATCCAACACCTGGTGCGTCGTCGACCGCAACATCGACCACACATGCCTCGACCTTCCACCTGCGGGCCGGTCGATCTCCCGTTTGACACGGGCCTGACCTGAGAGACAGTATCCTACAATAGACCACCGCCTCCTCTGATAGTATCTTCAGTGCGCGTCGTCAATTTGTGCGCCGTCCAGGTCATGAGACCTCTGGAGGCGTCAAACTCGTCTGATCCTACATGCCACTCAGGCTGTCTTTTGACGCAACCCAAAATGGTAGTACAGCTGATCCTTGACGTATCAACATTGGACCAAGGAATTGTGAATTGAATGATTCAAAAGAACTGTATCATCTCTCGTCTATTGCCCTTCTATTTCATCTACTGGTATCTGGTTCTACTGCGCACGCGGGGAATTTTCTCTTCCAGCCAAAATCCTCAACAAACAACCGGACCCTATGCCTCCCGCTCGAGGGCCTCCATTCCCTGGGAAGAAGACATTGTAGATCTTGTGTCTATCTCTGTGACGGATCAGAAAAGCTGCTTGCGTAGTGAACCTCTGGGCCACATAATTCGTAGAATAGACAATGCTGTAAGCCAGACCCAATTGAACGCCGAAGCCCCTCAAACCCGGAACTTTTTTCTCTTCTAGACAATGCCAATGGTTACGGAGAAGATTAGATGTCATCCTCGTCAGAGAAGACCTCCTCACCCCTCTTGCGGCGTGCCATACGCTCCTTCTTCTTCTTTCGTGCCTCGCTGTGGACATGGTTAGCTTCGGGGTCAACTGACGCGTAGTAGGAATATTGAATGTTACTAACCTGGAGGTCAACTTGGCCTTCTTCTTGGTAGACACGATCTTGTTGCCCATGGCGTCGAACTTGTCCTCCTCATCGTCATCCTTCTTGTCCAACCTAGGACCGCCACCCTGGCCCTGCACCCAGTTGTGCCCGGAAGGTGTCATCTTTCCGTCCATGACAGCCCAGACCTCCTCAGTCAGATCCTGTGTGAACTCAGAGTTGTGAGTGATGATGATGACACCACCCTCGAACTTCTTGATAGCCTTGGACAAGGCACCGAGAGAGTCACGGTCAAGGTAGTTCGTGGGCTCGTCGAGGACGATCAAGTGAGGTCGTTGCCAAGAGCAAGCAGCCAAGACAACCTTGACACGCTGACCACCGGAGAGACCTTTCATACGAGAGTGAGAAACCAGCTCAGCGTCGAGACCGAAGTTCTCGCAGTGCGACTCAATCTCCTTACGGACCAGAGGTCGGAATTGGCCGGAAGCGAGAGCCTCCTTCATGTCAACCTCAGCAACCAGCTTCTGGTGGGAAGCCAGCAGCTCGGTACGTGGCAGCCACTCGTTGTCGGCAGTCATCATGGGAACCTCACGCTCGTTCTTCTGGCCGGCATTCTCGATCAGCGCAAAAGAACACTCGTACTCGTAAGAGTTCTTGAGCTTTCTGCGGGAGTGGATGCCGATGATGCGACGCTGGGTACCGTTGATCCTGAAGATCTTCTTGGCAGCCTGCTCGTCGTCCTCGGTGATGACCTTGTTGGCACGGTCCATGGTCTCACGATCTTCACCAGTCTGGAATCGCCATTGGATGTACTCGGATGGCGTCTTCTCGAGGTGGTTGTCAATGTGAGCGAAGGCGTGCTGCTTGATGTAGGCGATACGGATGTTCTCGTGCGACCAGATCTCACCATTTGTGGGGATGAGTTCACCGGTAAGGACGTTGATGACGGTTGACTTTCCGGCACCGTTGGGACCAATGACGGCAATACGCGAACCGAGAGAGCACTGGAAGGTGATGTCCGTGATCTGGGGCTTGCTGGTTCCGGGGTACTGGAAGCTCATCTTGTTGGCACGCAGGATGGCCTTGGCCTTGGTCTTGACACCCTCAAGGAAACCGGGCTCGGGGAAGGTGAACTCCATCTCAGAAGCACCAAGCTCAAAGTAGGACTTGGCGGCGGGGTTCTTGCGGACGAAGTCCTCCAAGTTGCCCTTGTAGGTCTTGAGCTTGAATCGCTCGTAGTTGATGACATACTGGCAGATGCGGTTGAGGAAACCAGAGTCGTGGGAGACGATGATGGAAGTGCAGGGGGAGTTCTCCAGGTACTCCTCGAGCCACTTGACGTTCTTCACATCCAAGTGGTTGGTAGGCTCGTCGAGCAGCAGGATGTCGGGGTTCTCAAACACAGCACGGCACAGAGCAAGCTTCATCTTCCAACCACCAGAAAGAGCTGTGATGGCACCGTTGGTCATGTAGTCGGTGAAGCCGAACTCGTTGAGACGGGTCCTGACATCGGCCTCAGGGACCTCAACCTTGGCCTCCTCCAGCTTCTTCAATGTCCACTCAATGGTGGTCATCTCAGTATCAGCGGCGTCCAGGTCGTGCTCTACGAACACCGTCTTGACCTCGCTCTGCTTGGGGAAACCCTCGACCTGCTCGTTGTTGATGGCACGCATAAGGGTGGACTTTCCAGCACCGTTGGGGCCACACAGACCGTAACGACGGCCACGCTTGAGGCGAATGCGGGTGTTGTTGAGGAGAATCTTGGCACCGTAGGCGAGGGAGAACTCGCACTCACACAAGTCAGGGTTCTCATCATCCTCGTCCTCGGGGCGGTCACCGCCGGCAGCGGCCTCAGGAGAAGCCTTCTTGCGGAGGGACTCAATGAGAGCCTCGGCGTTGTCATCACCAACAAGCACAGCGACGTAAGTCTTGAGCTTGTCAACCCAGGACCTGGGGTCGGTGTCCTTCTCGTCAATGAGCTCGCCAGCAATGGCGGAGATGTGCTCAAGAACGGGGGTGAACTTATCACCGGTGACGTTCTTGTGCTTGGCAGACAGAACATCCTTCAGGTGAGTCAAGACGATCTTGATCTCACTGTGGTGTGTGGGCTCGGGGATCTTTCCATCTTGAATGTTACCGACACGAATGAGGGTGTCCAGAGCCTGCTTTGTCTTTCCACGAGCCTCGGGGTCAGCCAGGTTGTCGTGGTTCTTGTTCAGAGCAGGCCACATCTTGGGCAAGAAAGGGTTGACAATGTTGGGGTCGTCGACAA
This sequence comes from Diaporthe australafricana, assembly GCA_039880735.1. Taxonomy (NCBI): domain Eukaryota; kingdom Fungi; phylum Ascomycota; class Sordariomycetes; order Diaporthales; family Diaporthaceae; genus Diaporthe; species Diaporthe australafricana. The sequence goes on from JBCEDM010000001.1 coordinate 6,690,043, forward strand.
GCTTGCACATGTTGTCGACAATGACGGCAGACTTTCGCTTGATGGCAGTTTCACGCTCAGCCAGACCACGATCCAGAAGAGGAACCATAAGCGCCAGCGTGGGCTGCTCGACCTGGGTGACGAAAGTGGTGGCACCGAGCAAGTGGACGGTCTCAGGGACGTTCTCTGGCTTGGCGATACACTTGATAAGCTCGGGGATGAACTTCTCGATATCCTTGTTGGAGATGAGGGTGCAAAGCTTCTCCATGGCCTTGTAGGCGCGCTCCTTAACCTCCTTCTTGGTGTCCCACATGGCCTCAGAAATGACGGGCAGCAGATCAGGAACACGGAAGGTGGTCTGGACGGGGGCGGTCTCAACGAGCTTGTCGAGAATGTCGAGATCGAGCATCTTCTCTTGCCACTTCTGGGCATTTCGAAGGGACTCGTTCAGAGGTTGAATAAGGTTCTTGATGGCGTTGGGGTTGATGGCCTCAGCGATGGCCAGACCGGCGGAGAAAGCGGCGGTCTTGACGGCGGTGATCTTGTCGCCGGCACTGGCCAGGACGCCGGGCAGGAGGGCGACGAGGAAAGGCTCGACATGTGCGGAGACCTCGGAGTGGCGAGCAACAGCCTCGATGGCGTTAAGGGCCTTCTCGCGAGCAGTGGCATCTTTCTTGTTGGCAAGCTGTTTCTTCAGGCCTTCGATTGTCCTGCAGGGATTCACATGTTAGCCGCTGTTGTGCGCCGAAAAAATCCCTCGATAAACGTTGCCGGGAGCTCGGTTTTTTTTAGTGGGTAGGGGGTAAGCGCTGCAGCGCCCGACTGTGCAGCCAGACACCCATAGACTGCGTGCCCGGCGGGGTATTTTTTTGGGGGGTGCGCAAGAGCCTGCCCCTAGGTTGCAGCGCCCAATTGCCACCCGAAACACATATGCAAAATTTTGCATCGGCAACCCAAACGCCCCAAGTGAGGCAAGGCCAGGCGCGTGTTTGCGCCGCATTCCACACATGCCCATAGCGGCACAGAGGGGCAGGCTGGAGCCGCAGGCATGGAATTTGGAGGGTTGCGACTGCACAAATGGATCGAGGCAAAGGACAGTACTCACTTGATGGGAACATCGGTGTCTTGGATGGGGCCGTTGATGAAAGAGGCCAGCTCGAGTGAGGAGCCCTTGATCTCAGCGGCATCCTTGGAGATGTTGAGCTTCTGCAGGAGCTCGTCGAGCACCTTGATGCTCTGAGCGTTTTCCTTGGCAGCCATGTTGATTTTGTAGTGTCAGAGATGACGGTATAATCTGCGGTAAAAGATCTATGTAGAGACTGTCGACAAGCCGTGAGGTGTCGAACCGAGATGTGTCTATTCAAGATGGGAGGGAGATCGTGTCGAAAGCTCGGCGCGATCTGTCGAGTAAAGTCGAGGTGAAAGAGAACCCACAGCAAGAGAGTCGATGGAGGTCGAATCCTGCTGCTCTATCAAGGTCTCTTGGTAGTCTCTAACCAAAGAGTTCCGTTCCTCGAGTCTAGATATTTGAGACCGAGTGGAGGAATGCTCGGCTGCTGTCGTTGCCGTCGAGAGGACCACAACTGTTTGCAGGAAGAGCAGAATAGAAGGGTATTAAGGGAAAGAAAACGGAGGTGGGTATGTGTCGGGGAGGAAGGAGGTGGGTGGGAGGATGAAGATGTGGCTTTATTAAAAGCGCAGAGGGCGGAGGGAGCGCGGGCAGGCTGACTGACTAAGGGTGGGAATTTTGGAAAGGCTGGAAAACTTTTTTTCTGCCCAAAAAAAGGCCGGTGGTGGTGGTGGTGGTGTTGCAGTGAGGTCCAGGGGTGCCCAGGCGCCCAGTCTAGCCCAGTGTCTCTCCGTCTCTCTGTTTCAATCCCTCGCCCCTCTGCCCCTCTGCCTCTTCAAGCTGATGGGGTCCCTGGGGAGTAGTGATGGATGGGGGGTAATTGGGGGGGGGGGGCCACTTGATCCTGCTGTGGCCAGGATTACCCCACCATTGATTGGCTAGTTATCGCTTATCGTGAAGCCAGGCTAGCCCGAACAAGGAATCAGGTCAAGGCGGTGAAGGCGGCAAATTTCATGCGACAGAGCGGGATGAGAGAACGTTGCTGCGGTGGCATTTCACTTTTCCGCCCGTCTAGATTTGCAGCGCCGTCAGTGAACACAGTCTAGAGCACGAAGTGCAACACATTGTCTGTCGTCGACAAAGTTCGCCACCTTGCCCTCGCGAATGTTTAACACGACTCGAACACTACATTACTCCTAGCGACGTCATTCTTTGCACTTTGGCTCAAGCCAGCGGCACAACGTTCACTCAATGTTCCTCCTGCAGATTAATCAACAGGGCCCGTTTCAAATCTGCATCTCTGCCATGAGCAATGATAAACCGTCTTGACACGGAGTCTTGCTCGGCACATATCTTTCGCAACGCCCATCACGAGCGTCGAGGGCCGGCTTTAATTGCCTTGCGATATGTCTATGTGTTCGCGCCTCTCGACGCTCTTTGTCTGCAGCAAATATGAGGTAGAGCATCTTCAGACGACCGCAGGACTGCAGGTTTGACGCTCTTCTGATGTCTCTTGCACGAGCCAGTCGGGTCTACTCAGCCCGCCACGGATTCTCCGAGTCTGGTCACCCAAGATTAGAAGCACAGCCAGACAGCCGCAGCATGCAACATCCCGGCAAGCCTATTGAGGGCCAGGCACGAGCCCAGCGTTCTGGTCTACACACAGAAAATTGGGCAGTGCTGTCCTGACCATCCTTTTGCGGCTAATTCAGTCCTCTCGCCGGCCACTAGGCAGGGACATCGTGCGAACTTTCGGTCGACCAGGAGACTGCTTTGTTCTGCTTAGTTCACCCCGTTGCAATTCCGACGCTGTCCACCCAACAGATATCTTATGAGACAAGGGGCTTTGTGCGGTATAGGCTGTTGTAGACCTGCAGCCGTCAGCACCTCAGCCCGTCAGCCCCTTCTCTGCAGCGGTGTGGCACGAACATTCATTCGACCCTTTCTTTCCCATGTCATCCCGCCCGCATGCTCACTTGCATGGCCTCTTGCTTACGACCGCGGCCGTGGTCCCTGCCGCTAAACCCTGCCAGCTTCCCCTTGCGGTTTTCGCGGGGCCCCAGGTTTTGACTTCTTAGCTTCGAGCTCACGAATCCTCCAAGTCGTTATGCGATGGTCAACGCTCGGGATTGCTCATACCATGAAGTTGTTCTGCGCCGACGATAGCGGACGCATTGTGACTGTCCGTGTTCATTTCCCATTTTACGTATTATCAGGAAATTATCATGCACTACTCATACACATCGCCCAGTCACAAGATTCATCTTATCCTGGGAGGCGTTCCCTTATCACCAATCTAACACCATCGTCACACCTCAGGCTGTGATCGGCGACCCGGACCGAGTCGGCAACCGCTCCAGCAGCGACTAGCCGATCCAGTGCTTGGGGATCTCCTATACTTAGAGTGAATACTGTCTGTCGGGCCTTGATGAGAAACCAGTCGAGCACTTTGATACAACCCCCGGCCCTTCACGACCGCAGAGGGATAGACTAGGCTGAGTAGAGTATCGAAATGCTGTGTCATCATCTCTGCCACCTCTTCCAGCGAGAACCCCGTGCCTCGCAAGCCGTATCGCACCAGGAATCGAAGGACAGCCAAGAATCGTGGCTTGTTGACTGTCTGCAAGCCCCAACGTCCTAAGAGCAGATCGATGGGCAGGGGAGGTCTAGTATATTTGAAAGTGCGTGTGTGGTGCAGTGGGTGCAGGGTGCGCTGGGCGCTAGGGCCACGCTTACATAAGCACAGCCACCACGCCCTGCCCCTCTGGTTGTTTACTTTCCCAAAGGCAGGGCTGCCTTTTTCCTCCTGTTTCCTTAGCAAGAAGATAGCGCCGTCTTAACTTGAATTGACGTATTGAGGCCAGCTGCTTTGACTCTGAACCCTCTCGTGACAATATTTGTACATCGGCATTAGGCCCTGTGGTTCCTCAATATCAGGAAGTCGGAGCATAGCGCCGACGCTGGTGAGGAATTTGAGCCCCTCGATCAGATTCGGCCCCGAGCACTCTTTCCAAGACGGAACACTGTCAAGGAACACAAGCAGGGGGGTTGTGCAGTAGTAATCCGCCTTCGGGTCGTAGCCCCGTCGAGGCCAGTGGAGGACCTTCGTGCGGTGGTTGATATCCGCTCCGTGCTGCAAAAGCAGACGCATCATCTTGACACCTTGGTCTGACCTTGCCATTGCGTGTGCTGCGGCGAACACTGGTAAGCGGCAAGGCCAACCTCTTGACTTGGATACTCTCTTTGGGTGGCTCTCTTCCTTGCCGTGTACACCGACGCCTCTGGCGACGAGAAATTCGACCATCTCCGGCGAGTCTGCTGCGATGGCCAGGGAGATATGAGACCCAAAGTTCGGCCAGCTTATATCCAATCTGATCTCTCCTCGCCTCAGAACCAACTGAACTGGCTCGAGCACATCCGGCCCTCCGTGTCTCATGACCCTGTCCAGAGGCCAGACAGTCTGCGGGCACAGGCCTGCCTCACGTGCCTGCCTGTCCAGCCCAGCCTCATAGAAAAGCCTCATCATGTCAAAGTTGCCGGGGTGGCTTAGGGACTTCGTCAGCTTGAAAACCTGGTGCCGGAGTGATTTGTCGTAGGTGGGCGCAACCTCAAGGCGGGCGCCGTGGTCAAGCATGAAGCGAAAGGCATCTTCATGACCCTTCTTGGCTGCCATAGACAGCGCAAATACGTCAAACTTGCCGCCGTAACGTACTGCCGCTCGCAGGCAGTCGATGTTACCAGCCTTGCATCCCCGTTCTGTGGCCCAGTGGACACGGACTGTGTCTTTGTAGAGCTCTGACTCGAGCCTGCTGTGAAGACGTTTGCTGCATTGCGTCAGTTTGGCTAGGTCGCAGATGTCGAGGTCGTCTAAGATTGGGTCCAGCAGCTCGTTGGGAAGCCACTCCAGCGCTGGCTCCATCGCTGTGCGATGTCCCACGGCGCAAGTCCTACACAATAGGCCGGGGTTGGAGAAGTGCTTCAGTCTTCGCGATAGCTTCTTAGCACAAATCGCACCCTGTGGCGCCGACGAGGTCTTGATCTTGATGTCAGTCAGCTAATGCGTCCCAGAATTTGCAGACGCCGTGAAGAGGCGGAGTTTCTCTACCACACTTGCAGGCCGAAATCTGGAGAGTCGAAAATACACGTCCCGTTGATGCTTGTTATGTAAGTCGAAAGTTCAGAAAGTACACATCGCTTGTCATCCTTTGAGATGTTCGACGAGAAAGATTCAACAACTCCCAGGTTAGTACAAATTAGGCAGGTGTCAGCTTACAACCAACAGATCAGTAGTGAGGCTATGCGGATTACCCAGGGCTACCTTGGCTGACCCACACCATTCAGTACATTGTCTTCATGAGTGTGTACCAACGTCGAATCGTGCTTCATCAATGGAAAGGGGCTCCTGGAGAGAATATGTACGATTGCCTCCGATGCTATGGAGATTCGAGAGTCTGGTGTTCTGGTACGCAAGAGACATCGGACTAATTCTGCCGCTGAGATATATGCTTCATAGAGGACGATTTCATCTCCATATTGGAGTACCTAGACCTGTCTCCTTATATCCCATGTTCTCAGACTCCAAAACTCCAGATCAATCCGATCACTGTGGGAATCCGACAACTCCACGACCTGGCCTACCCCAAGGCCAATGCCCAACAGTGTATCCCCGTACAACCTGGGCTCCCGCCTCGTGAATGATAAAAGGGGTATCTCAGAGAATCTGCACTGCCTGCAGCACGTACACCAGACCAACGCCTACCAAGGCAAAAATAGCACCAAGACTCAGCCCAGACGCATCGGCATAGTCTGTAGACGAGGACGAAGAAGAAGAAGAAGAAGAAGACGATGACGATGACCCAGAGCCTGAACTGGACCCGGTCTCGGCTGCCGCGGCACCGCTGCCGGTCGCGGAAGCACCCGCAGCGGCCGTCCCGGAGGCGCTGGCGGCCTCGGTCGTGGCGGCCCATGCCGAGTACTCGTTGCTCTGGGCCTGCGCAACCGTCACGTCAAAGGCACCGTAGGGCTCGCCGTTGGCCGTGTGATCCGAGAGCTGAGTGTCGACGTCGCTCGGGTCCGCGACGGGGTCATACGCGTACGCGTAACTGAAGGCGGCCGTTGTGTTGGCGGCGCCGAATGAGTCCGAGTTTAGACAGCCGCCGCAGACGAATGTCGCCGAGACGTGCGTGTCGTTGACGAAGGTGCCGTCGGGGATCTGGGTGATGGTGATGGGGTTTGACTTGTAGACGTTCGCCCCGTTGCCGATCTCATACCCCGTGGCGATCCGGGGCGAGACCATGACGGTGCCGTCCTTGGCGGCCGTGTTGGGCCAGGCGACAAGCAGCAGGTGGCCGGTCATGTATTCGCCGAAGTCAACGCCGCCCCACCCTCCTCCATCTTTCAAAGGCGAGACCAGCTGGACGATGAGGTCGTCTTTTGGGTCGGACGGCAGGGCCATGCCAAAGTGGAAACCCTTGTTGGCGTAGCCAAGGAATGTGATGTTTGAGTTGCTGTCAATGTACTTGGTCGCTTGAGGCAGGCCATCGCCGCTGGCTGCTGTGGCCGTGCCCACGATGGACAGGATGAGGGTTACGAGAGTTGCGGGAAGGGCGTGCATCGTGAGGGAATGGCGTGGAAAATTGGCCAGCAATTCTCGTTCAAGTTGTTGTTACACGGAAGAATGGAATGTGCAAGATCAAGACCAAGCTTGTTGCCCCCGCGGTCTGCCATTATGGCCGCGGCCATGGCGTCCTGGCCGACCTTATGTCTTGAGGGTTCTGGTTGCAGTCGCCGCGGCTGAGAATGATTGGCCCTGGAGCGCCGCCGAAGAAACAACAGCTCGTTGTAGTACGAGTCGCCCCCTGCAGAAGCTGGATGTTTCACAGCCAAGAAAAGGAACAGATCCAGGGCGCAAATCAGTCTCAGCCAACCATGTGAAAGGGGTTTGCTGCAGTGAGCATCCGCCTGGCAAGGTCCTATGCTGTACGGTGGTATTGTCTAGAAATGTTTCCTGCAAACAAAAGGGCGGTGATACGTCACCCAGTGACGAAGGATTTAGTTCTATTGTAGGGCAGAGCCTGAAAGTCTGAACCCCTGAATCCCTGGAATCCCTGTGAACAAACACCGCCGTCCCCTTCCCGCTTCGGGTTTGGTGCTTACCATCGCAACTGCCGGTATTCGTGGATGCTATCCACTACGCTCAAATCGTGGAGAGCATCAGAGGACGATAGAAAGAAATCTCAGAAGTGTCTACATTTTGGACGCGGTAATTCTACAGTAGCCGACATCATCATCAGCGATGAGATGTGAAATTCTTTTGCGCTAGTGTCCCCGCCTGCAACCGGGCCGCCCGACGGCAGTGGCCATGCACCACATTCTTGAATGGCCCGAGTCTAATTCAACGACGCCCGTCTCCTCAAGAGTTGCAGACTGATTAGCCTACTTCAAGTACAATCACCAATATTCCTGCACACATCTCACATCAACAAAATGCAACTCGGACTCAAGGACAAGGTCGTGCTGGTCACAGGTACGCACACATGCGATCCCACGACAGCCGCGGAAACAGCGCAGCCGATTCTGACAATGCCCAGGCGGCACCAAGAGCATCGGCCTCTCTATTGTCAAGTCTTTTCTTGAAGAGGGTGCCCTCGTCCACTTCTGCTCCCGCACCGAGGCAGACGTCGTCGCTACTCAGGAGTCGCTTGCGTCATCATACGGCCAAGGAAAGGCTCACGGCCATACTGTCGACATCACCAGTTCCGAGCAGATTTCCGAGTGGGTCAAGCAGTGCGTGAAGCTCAGCAGCCGTATTGATGTCGTCGTGTCCAACGTTTCTGCACTTGCCGTTGATAACAGCCGCGAGAGCTGGGACTCGACGTACCAGACCGACATTGCAGGCACCCACACTTTGATCGACGCCGCGACCCCCCATCTCAAGGAGACCAAGGGTAGCGTCATCTGCATCTCCTCCGTCTCGGGCCGCTACATCGATTTCACCGCGCCCTCGCCCTACGGGGCATTCAAGGCCGCGCTGGTGCACTACACCTCGCAGCTTGCACACCAGTTTGCGCCTTCCGGCGTCCGGGCCAACTCTGTCAGCCCCGGAAACATCTACGTTGCAGACGGTATATGGGGCAACATTGAGAGGGATACCCCCGAGTTCTTCGCACAGCAGCTTAAGGAAAACCCCATGGGGAGGATGGGGAAGCCTGAGGAGGTCGCAGATGCAGTGGTGTGGCTGGCAAGTGACAGGGCGAGCTTCGTGAGTGGGACCAATTTGCTCGTCGATGGAGCTATCTCCCCTGGTGTGCAGTTTTGATTCTAGCAACACATGCCATGCCGTATCCTTGAATCTGGCCGATGTGGGCAAATGCGTAAATCAATCGAACAGTCTCATTCCTCGAAACAATCGTTCACATGCCAATCGATGGAACTTTCAAGACCGACCGGAATACAAGGGGCATAATAAATACCTAGTTCTTGCTGATTATACAATAGTCGGAGGTCATTGTATAGAATATGCCTACGTATGACTAATCGATTATAACCTACTTGAATATCTGGCGCGCGGTACGAGGACTAAAGGTATCTAGAAAGTGAGGATCGGTATTAGCGCTAATGTGATTGGCAATTACACATCTGACCGAAATAGCAACAATGGGAATGTGATGGCTTTAGGGGCTCTGGAATTGGGCCAAGGAGGCATGGTCTCACGGCTTCTGCAATTCTTTGTAGGCCGAGAGGTCGCGTTATTTATCTTTCCGGAAGCGGTTCCGACAACTCGAAGTCCTTTCAGTCTTGGTGTTGATTTGGACAGCCAGGTGCGAATGTGCTTTGTCCGCATAGGTCGCACTGCCCGACAAAATGATATACCTATGAAAGTTTCTACAGGTGACTGATTACCCAACAAGACTCCTATCGCGAAAAGAATCGACAGACCTATTAACTTCTTCACGCCACGGTCTCGAAGACAAGATTGGCATTCGAGCCAATAAACACGACCGTCAGTGAACATGTTGTCGTCCAGTGCCAGTTCCAGTTCTCACTCTTCCGATGAGGTAGACGATATCTACCCAGACGGCTTTCCTATTGGAATCGAAACATATGATCCTCATGATATCGGTGTCGATGAGGCCGATGATTCGTTACCACCGGACTCGCGGTGGGCGCAGCAGATTGACGATACCAGGACCAGGAGGCTCCAGTCTCTTTACCCTTATGACATTTTAGATCCCAATGGGGTTTGGCCGGCTCCTCAGGCTTTCCCACCGCCCATAGGGCAGCTTCGAACAGAGATGATTAGGGCAATGGCAGCATCAGGAGCCGGTGGACAATGGGAGCAAGTCGAGTTTGTTCCGGCCTGGACCGACCCTGACTGGTCAGACCGCTTTGTCTTTACGGGGCAGGCGGGGCTCAATCCAGTCGACGACCCTCAATATCAACTGTACGCGAAACAAGGGTTTCTTCAGACCCAGAGGCCTGCCCTCCGGGTGGACGACATGCCGAGGAGCCCGACAGATGCTGCGAAGAGATATGGCGTGGATCCCACCCGCATGGACGATCCACTCTACGGTAACTCGGGACTCACCCCGACTCAGGCAAACTTCAACGTCCAGCTTCCAAACCCCCGCGTGACACCGAGCAACCAAGGAGTGAGAGGCGCGGTTGGTAGGGATGACTACGATGCGTTATTTGTCCAGTTTCAGGCTGTCATGCGTGGCCAAGGCGCGGATGCTAGCGAAGATGGGTTTCGACAAGTGCTTTCCAGCGCGGCTGGCGGAATGAATACTGTCCTGGGAGCTGCATGTGACGCACAAATCGCCACTGCACTGTTGGAAGTTATCAACCGGATGGATAGGTGGGTGGAACGAGAGGAATATCAGCGACTCCTACTTGGCGGCAATGCAACCGACGAAGTAAGTGTATCTTGAGCTCGATTTGCTGTCCAGCACTCACTCGTTGTAGAGGAATCCACTGACGCCAGCATTTCATAGCTAGTACAGACAGATGTATGGACAATGAACAGGACTGCCAACTCTGATTTGACCACTCCACTACACGAGTAAGTCCAAGGCTATCCGCGACCCTTGTGTACATGAACAGTTGACTAAAGATGTCCAGCTTTCTGACCAGGGATAAGTGGGAGGTGACTACTACCAGAGGCGGTCCCGGTCACATCAACCAAGATTCAAGGAAGGTGTATAGTTTCCCCCACGTGCAGCAAGAAGGCGAATATTGTGCTGTATGTTCCTCTTCTCTATGAACATCCCACATAGCGCAAGACGCCGTACTGACGGTAGGCTACAAGGCAAATGACTACTTCTGGATGGCACTTCAACCCGCTCTGCAGGTTGCTTCCAACATCCTCAACAGTGAACACCCAGCAACATGGGTCTGGGCAGATATTTTCAAAATGCGCCCTTGTCGTGATTCACGGGAAGCCCCTGCAGATTTTCAAATAATGGTAAGTCTTCCCATAATGTTCCTCATTTGGGTATGCCGCTAGTTGTGAAAACAAGATGCCCCTCGTTGTAGAAGTCTTGGTAGTCTTGAGACGAAGTCCTCGCGGACCTAAGAGGCCCCGAGTCTATTTGTCGAGGGTGAATGAATTGAGAAAATGATTAGAGAGCTTTGATCGAACACTTAATGGGTCAGAAGCGGTCGCCCTTTACTGATGATATGAATAGACTCCCGCAATGTCTGCAGCACAAGTCACCCGGCAAGATTTTTTCGCCGTATACCTCGACGAAGACCCTGACGAGTGGTTTCCAGAGCAGGTGCGACTCAAGGAACTCGGGTTTAATTCCGTCCGTTGGGTCTGCGAAATTCTTCGCAGATGTCTTGTATGGGAGTTCAACTCGAAGTACACCAATGTCAACGGGACTAGCCAAATATTCGACCACCAGATGGCCTTCACGGCCATAGACGGCTCCCGCCCCGAGCCGAACCGGCCTTTCATAATTCGTATCAGCATCAGCGTGGATATGCTATGGCCGTTGCTGATCGAAGAGTATTCGGAGGCCGAAAAGGCGGCTTGCAGTTTTACACTGGCGGCGACCATCGTGCATGAGCTGATTGTAAGCAGACATGGGGGTCGTGGCCCAGTCTCGTGGTTGTCAACGGTGGCCAACCGGCGGTAGTAATTGTCATTTGCTAACTTCGATTGATCGTACAGCACGCCATAGTCCATGTCAGGTGTCAAATTTTAAATGAGAATCCAGTGTGGCTGGATTTCAACCCGGACTGGCGTGCCCAGGTTGGCGAAGAAGCGCTCAGTCTTTTGCAGGTGTTTGGGTTTCGACAAGTGTGGGATCTTACCGCCTATGGTGACAAAGCCCAGGTAGTCCGTCAAAATCAGGGGTACGATTTCTTCGAGAACGAAACTCGCTCTGAAGAAGGCTGGGCGACAGAGAATCAGGTGAGCCGGCATCAGCAAACAGACCCTCTTGCGCGGCCTGTCACGGCCAGTTGCCAACTAACAACTTTAATTGGCCATGTAATTCTGATGCTGACTGTCTCTTTCTGTCTAAATCCAGTATTTTGGTGGTATTTCCACATGTCTGGGCGCCGGTAGCTTCCTCCCAGAGACGAGGTTCATCACCGATCTGATGATTATGGGGTGCTTCAACATGTGGCCAGCACTTGACCAAAGCATCTATCAGGCTTTACCGTTCAGCATGATTGAGAGATTCTTCTCTCAGGCCTTCTGGGACCAAGAGCTTTACAAGTGGGGCCCCGAGGCGATGAAGATATGGCCCTTGAATGCACCAAGAGCAGTGAATACCTGGAATACCTTCATGTGGAGACACGTTCAGCTGCAATTCGGCCGTCCGGCGAGGCGTTGGCTGCGCGAGGTCTATGATAGGGTTGCAGCTGACGACGATCATTCTGTCCTCTGGAACTGGCTCTTTCAATTGACCAAAATCGCCGTCGAGCCAAAGACGTGCATGATACGGTGGATGCAACAGCAGCAAGAATGGAAACAAACCGACAAGTCGCTGTGGGTCATGAGGAACCGGTGCGCAGACAAAGCAAACGCAGCAGTCACGTACCTGCAACAACTTTTTGACGAGGTCAACGCTTCACAAGACATGCTATCCCCTTTAACACCTATCGAGCTCAGATATTTCAGGGAGGTGTTTGCTGCCTTGTCGAGCATACACAGAGCCCTGAGCCAGGAGGCGACAATGTACCAGAGCATTGCCGTGGATTATCACAGGCAGGAGAATGCTCAAACCAAGACCGACATCCAAAACTTTTATGGCGCAAACTTGAGAGCACGCTTGGATGGAATCCATAGTCGGATTGTCAATGATTGCGTCCAATTCTTGGATCTCTTTCAATCCATCGACCCGATGGTACTGCTTAGATTAACCCAAAGCCAGCAAGTGATGGACCTGCTGGACAGCGGAAGGACGGACCTGAGAGACAAGTTTATAGCGCTCCGGGGTCTCATCCAACCAGTACGACAGACTTTCGGTGAGGATTATCAGGCATATGTATTCGACATAGAAGACTTTGCTGGTGTCGCGCGTGCCAGCGCCCAGAACACCGCAAGGCGGATCGAAAGGACGGCGAGGAGGCAGCTCATGACACTGCAGGGACCTCTGCGGGTCGTAGCTCAAGGCTGGATGGACATCATAAGTCAAGGCGACAGGCTCAGGAATGCCGTTGACGGTTCTCCCGAAGCTGCGATCAATGCGAATTTGACCAGGACAGCAGATTATATCCAGAATATCACCCAGATCCACCAACAATCGGTGGCAGCGCAGTACCCTGTTCCAGCAGCTGATACGACGAGAATGCTGCCAAATCAATTGCTGCAGCAGAACCAATGGGTGCCTGATGACACCATGCGAATCCAGCGCTTTGATACCGCGCCACAGGGCCAGATCAATACCTGGCAGACATTGTACGCCGAAGCGTCAGGTTATGTGCCGTACCAAGATCCCTTGACGGGCCTTACCCGTTTCTACAGGGCGAACATACCCGACGAGTCCGGGCCATCGGTCAATCCCATGTTGGCAGCGCAGGCTCAGGCCCAAGGCCAGAGTCTCCTAGGGGCCTTTTCCCCAGGCGTCGTGCCAGGCGCCGTGCCAGGCGGCTTGCCCCCGAACCCGCCAGCAAACAATGACTTCCACAGCCTGATGGACACATTATACCAACAGGCACAAGGGGCTCTTTCTGTCCCCAATGTTCCACCCACGCCTGCCGGCCAAACTGTCGTTTTCGATCCGGGAATGCAAGCTCTCAACACCGCAGGCGTCAACGTTCCCAACGCCAACGGCCCGGTAACGGTTCGTCAAGCCGGCGCCGTCGTTGCTCTCAGGAATCTCATCGATGAGAGAGGAAGGCAGGTGCAGAACAATCCCGCAATAGCAGGACATGTCGTCCCGGCGATCTATAACCAGGCTTTGCAGAATGTCGCAGGGCCCAACGGGGAGGCCCTGACCAACAACAACGTGCGGGGTGCCAATAATCTCTTTGGCAGGAGGGCCTCGCAATATAGCATGGCCTTCCAGCAGGTCGAGGCCGTGATCAGGCAGCAAGCTCTGGGACCAGACCCGACTGCCGCGCTGGCAAACGCACCAGCACAAGTGGGCGGCCAACAGACAACTGCAGGATTCGCTCCCCCAACCAACATGCTTTATGACCCGGTCGGAGACAATGCCTTCCAGGCAGCCCCACAACCACAATTTGTTGATCCTCGACGATTGCAAGTTCAGCAGCCAGGCCTAGGCCTTTTCCAGAGCCAGCAGCAAAATGTACCTCCCCAGGGGCAGTTCCCGCCTCAAGGAATGTTCCAGAATCAGGGAGGGGCCTGGCCTCAACAACCACAACAACTACAACGACCATTTAGACCATCGAATCCGAACGCTCAGCAACCGCCTTCGCTACCGTAGATTTAATGCGACCCTAGCCCCGTCATATCACAGTTCGAGTGACTTGACACAGGGTAGAGGCACCAGAGGATCTTACGAGGGATGGGAATTTTAGTCGTTATTTTGGAAAAAGGGGGTCGATGTAGACGTGTCCAGGTGTCTGCGGGATGTACAATATTAGCACAAGGTCATTCTTGCCAATTGCTATAAAATTCATTGCTGTCTTTTCTGTCACTCGTCAGCCAAGACGTTCCGCCGGCCTTGACAATAGGCCCAGGGGTATTTCAAGAAGGCATGCCCGTTTTGCAAAGGCACCAGTCGCACATAATATGCCCTAACAAGATGTTTCATTCCGTAACGCCCAACCTTGTCCGAACGCTACCCGTGAACTCCGTTCGAATGCACCCAAACCGACCACATCACTGCTTCTGTTTCTTCTCGGGATGCCCGGATTCGCCAGGCTCAGATGTTGGAACGTCAGGTAACTTGCTGGCAATTTCCTTTGCGGCTTCGACTTCTTCGGTGTTGGCCTGCGCCTCTTGCTTCGACTCGGTCTTTGCGGCATCTTCGACCGGAGGGAAGTATAGCCTGCCAGATGATTAGTTCTAGTTGTGTGTATATTGGCTGAGTCGTCGGTCAGATTTACTCACGGCAAGTACTCGGCATAAGACTCAACGTCCTGCCTCACCCACGTGACAAACACAATCTTCTCTAGCCTCTGTCCCTTCTCACCCTCCAAGAACTTCTTGACAGTGGAAATGGCGACAGGCGCAGCCTCGTGTGGAGGGTAGCCATAGATACCCGTGCTGATACCGCACAGTGCCAAAGTCTTGCACTGATTGTCCACGGCTAGGTTCAGCACTTTGTTATAGGCCGATGTCAACAGCTCCTCGCTCTCCTTAGGTTCGAAGGCGTCGTAGATGGGGCCAACAGCGTGGATGACTTTCTTGGCGGGCAGGTCGTGTCCACCAGTAATCTTCGCATCGCCGGTCTTGCATCCACCGAGAGTGCGACACTCGGCGAGGAGTCCAGGACCGGCAGCAGCGTGGATTGCGCCGTCGATGCCGCCACCTCCGCTAAGCGACTTGTTTGCAGCGTTGGTGATGACATCCACCTCGAGCTTCGTGACATCGTGTCGTACAAGGCATACGCGGTCGTTGAGGGCTTTGGAAGGGGTGATGGGGCCAGCGGACTTGAAGGAGAGGGTCGACGGGATCTTGGTGCCTGACGGGGTCGAGGGAAGCTTGCCCAGCTTGTAGAGCAGGGAGAGAGTTGGGACCTCATCGGCGGCGAGAAGCGACATCTTGGCTGCTTTGGTTGCAAAATGGCGCAAAAGCATGGAGAGGCGGTATGAATGCCAACTTGTCGATGTCCAGGTTTGCAATGGCCTGTGGTCTCTTGCGGTGGTGTAAGGCAGTGTTTGGGCGGAGACTGGCAACCAACGGGCCAACACTGCTTTGAGAATGAGGGACGGGGATGACGACAGCGGGGAGGGAGCTCCAGGCAGCTCCCGCTGCAGGGGTCAGCTTCAACATTCCAGTGGGCTTTGAGCGCAGTCTACCCAGGTACTGTACAGTGCAGTGCTTATCTTATCAGTAGAAACACCCCTCGTTCTTTCAGCCCTGTGTTTGATTTGCGGCGGGAAGCTTTGAGTCATCTCGCCGAAGAAGTCAACAGTTTAGAGACCACCACCGGGACTATCGAGCACGCTGGTCTTTGTCTCCTGAACTTCTACAAGACGTCTGTCAAAATTATACGCCAAGGAACTTATTACGAGACCAATTGGTACCAGCAACCGCACCGACCGTCCTGACTGTGTCTGCCCCTCACACGACCACTATGGCGGACAAAGTCGAAAACGCCACTGCCACTCTGGCAAAGCTTCAGCTGGACGAAGAGACAGGAGAAATGGTCTCAAAAGGCGAGCTGAAAAAGAGAATGCAGAAGAGAGCCAAGAAAGCTGCTAAGGAAGCCAGCGCGAAGGACGCCCCTCCAGCAGAGAAAAAGGCACCCCCAAAGCCCAAAGAGAAGCAGGAAGAAGTCATCGACACAGACGCCATGTTCAAACAGGGTTTCCTGGCCGAGGTCTTCAAAGAGAGGACTATGAAGCCCGTCTTCACACGATTTCCCCCTGAACCAAACGGAT
Source organism: Diaporthe australafricana (assembly GCA_039880735.1). Lineage (NCBI taxonomy): Eukaryota > Fungi > Ascomycota > Sordariomycetes > Diaporthales > Diaporthaceae > Diaporthe > Diaporthe australafricana. Next base: position 6,706,118 of record JBCEDM010000001.1, read on the forward strand.
TCCTTCACATTGGCCACGCCAAAGCCATCGCAGTGAACTTTGGCTTCGCAAGGTTTCATGGCGGCCAGTGCTACCTGAGGTATATTCGCAGATCTACTCATATGTGTTTCCAGGCGCTGACTTTCAATTACCTCCAGATATGACGATACCAATCCCGAAGCCGAAGACGAGATCTACTTCACTGCCATCTTGGACACTATTCGGTGGCTTGGTTTCACGCCATACAAAATAACCTACTCAAGCGACAACTTCCAGAAGCTGTACGACCTCGCGGAGAAGCTGATAGGGCTGGAGAAGGCATACGTATGCCACTGTGACGGTAGGCGACACCTTATCCACGGAGTTGTGTCCATGAGCTGACAAAATCCCAGATGCCGAGATCAAGCAGCAGCGTGGAGGTGAAAAGAGCGAAACTCCCCGGTATCGATGCAAACACGCCGAGCAGTCGGCGGAAGAGAACCTCCAGAAATTCAGAGATATGAGGGATGGCAAATACAAGCCTAGGGAAGCGTTTCTTCGCATGAAGCAGGACATATCAGACGGCAACCCTCAGATGTGGGACCTCGCTGCTTACCGCGTCTTGGACAAGCCTCATCACCGGACAGGGGACACCTGGAAGATATATCCGACCTACGACTTCACCCACTGTCTTTGCGATTCGTTTGAAGGCATCACTCACTCCCTGTGCACGACTGAGTTCATACTGAGCAGAGTGAGCTATGAGTGGCTCAACAAGACACTCGGCGTGTATGAACCCATGCAGCGCGAGTACGGGCGTCTTTCTCTCAGCGGCACCGTTCTTTCCAAGCGGAAGATTCTGAAACTCGTGGAAGACAAGATTGTACGAGGTTGGGACGATCCCAGGCTGTACACGTTGATGGCGATCAAGCGGAGAGGTGTTCCCCCAGGTGCGATTCTTGAGTTCGTGAACGAGCTGGGTGTCACCACCAATGCCAGCGTAATCCAGATCGTGCGTTTTGAGCAGTCAGTCCGAAAATACCTGGAGCGGACGGTACCGCGGCTGATGCTGGTTTTGGATCCCGTCCCGGTCGTCATCGAGGATATCGGGGACGAGGAGAACAAAGAGCTTGCGCTGCCATTCTCGCCAAAGAACCCTGCTATGGGAAGCCACAACGTCAAGCTCACCAAGACTGTCTACATCGATCGTTCCGACTTCCGCGAGGTCGACGACCCCAGCTATTTCCGTCTGGCGCCCGGCAAGACCGTTGGCTTGCTCCAGGCCCCCTACCCCATCAAGGCCACATCTTTTACCAAGGACGAAACGACTGGAAAGGTCACGGAGGTGCGGGCGGTCTTCGACAGAGAAGTGAAGAAGCCAAAGACGTATATCCAGTGGGTCGGCACGGATGGTTCTCGGCGTTGTGAAGTGCGAGTACACAATCCACTTTTCAAGAGCGATAACCCGAGCGCCGTCGACGGGGGCTTCTTGAATGATCTTAACCCTGAGAGCGAGGTAGTCTATCCTGACGCGATCATCGAGTCCGGCATAGACGAGGTCAAGCGGCGGGCGCCCTGGCCCGAGGCGGCTGGTGAGAGCGAGCTGGGCAAAGGAGGACCAGAGTCCGTCCGATTCCAGGGAATGAGAGTTGCTTATTTTGTGAGTCACGCCTTATTTTGCCATACAGGCCACTTTCAAAACACACGTTTGGCTAATATATGCTTCCAACAGGCTATGGATATCGACAGCACCGATGACAAGATTGTCTTGAACAGGATTGTGTCGTTGAAAGAAGATTCTGGCAAGAACTAGGTTCTCTAGCTGCAGTGCGTCTGGGGCATCTGACTTGCGTACTTTTGATTGCAAAGCATTGCTGGCTAGCGATACTGTCGCTGTAGCTTATATAGCAGAGAAAAACATGATCGCGCTTCATTGCGCCTTGAATATGCCGGGCTGGTGCTTCCAAGTCAAACAGCTGCTTCAGCCGGAATACGCTACCCAGAGGCGTGAAATTCATGAAGTCATGTCGGAAACGGTGATCAGAGAAACAATATTTTCCGACAATGGTCCTGGATGAAAATCATGAGCAAGTGACCCAATACATCTTGAGGTACCGTCACCATGTGTATGGTAAACCCCACTCAAGACCCCTAGCCAAATCCGCCGTGAGTTTTAGGCGATCTGGTCATCATTCCAGTAAAGCGTATCATGCTGGATCTCGGGCCCGTTGGCCAACAACTCCCAGCCGAGCTGGAGCTTGATGTACTGGAGGGCGTGACTTGCGACCTTGATGGCGCCGACGTCTGTGGGGTGGGACTGGGGCCCGATGTCGTTGTGCTGCAGGATGCCGCTCGTGTTGAGCAGGTGCACGAAGGGCTCGCTGGTCGCGTTCAGCCGCCAGGTCCGGTTGGTCACGCCGTCGTAGACCAACGGGCTGGCCAGGTACGCGGGCGAGTTGAAGTAGTCGACCACGGCGCGCACCTGCGGGACGAAGCCGTCGCCCTCGCTTGGGAAGTAGCTGTTGCCGTACTGGTAGAAACCGAGCCACAGGGACTGCCGGTTGGGTTTTAGAACGTGAGCAAAGCGCACAGGGCAGACATATTAAGATCGCGTCTATAAGACAAGGGGGGCGCGACTGAGAATACTTACCATAACAACAACCTGTGCGTCGGGCCAAATGCCGTGGACTCCTTGGATGATCCTGGTGAGGCTGTCCTGGTATGTCTGCGCAGAGACGTTGTTGTATGGATTTTGGTCGTTCGTGCCGATGTTGATGACAACCAGGTCTGCGGCCGCGTGCTTCGAGAAGTCCCAGGGTTCTGCATTCTCGAGATTTGCTGCAGCATCTATCAGAGACTGCTTGCTCGTGCGCATATAGCATGATTCCCTGCAACATATTCCCCTTCCACGAGGGAGGGAATCCATCATGCAGAAAGGCACTGCTCACCTCCGTACTGCTCGACCGCTCTTCCGCTGGTGTCGCAGCTGTAGAACCACTGCCGGGCCTGGCCCCGCACGTTGCTCCAGCAGTTCTGATCGCTCGCGCAGATCCCGGGGAAGGCGGTGACGCTGTACTCGGCCTCGCCCAGACCGGCACCTATGCCGTACCCGAAGCTCGACAGGCCCTCGTACGTGGTGTACATGCCGCTTGTAAGACTGTCACCGATGAACTCGACCGTGCGCCCATAGTCGGGGACCTCGACGAGGCTCTCGCCCTCGGCGACGTGGACCGCGGAGAGCTGGATGCCGTAGGCCCAGTTCGTCACGCGCAGCTCAAAGGTGACAGGGGAGATGGGGTAGGTCAGGTTTGAGCCGGGCATGTCGGGCGTCACCAGTAGATGGGTGGCGCCGGTGCTGATGTTGGTGAACTGCCAGTCGAGGCCGGCGATGCGGTAGCCCACCAGAACGCCGTTTGAGGTGAGGTTGCCGAAGCTGACGGCGACTGTCTGGCCTGTGTAGCCGAACTTGATCCCGGGGGCGCTGTGGCTGGTGTTAGTGTCTGTTACACGAGAAACGGCGGTGGAGCAGAGGGGAAGGAATAAGGATGATGGACCGACCTCCACCAAGACACATATTTTGAGTCCCATCTGCCCTTGTACGAGATCTCGGCAGCATCGGGCAAGTAAGTGTTAAAGGCATATTCTGCAGGATCAATCTTGGTGTCCGGGTAGTTGGTAGGACGGACTTGGCCATTCTGCAGGATGGTCCGCTCGTGAATGTCCTGAAGGAATCTCTTCTCGTGAGGCTTAGATAGGCCGGCGGCCAACACACCCACGAGAAGAATGCTAAGCGCCTGCCAGAAAATAAGACGCATCGTGAAGGACGGTTGCGCGGTGGAACGATCGGAACCAGGTAAGTCGACACAGAGGTGTACTGGTGTGGTGTAAACGCGCTACATATTTATACCTTTTACATCTGGCACGTAGCACAGATGGACGCACGCAGTGCTTCGGTGGTATTGACCGATATATCGGTGCATTCGTTCGAATAGAGGCATGGAGGAACGCCATTTCGGACAAAATAGAGGGCTCGCTGGGGCCCTAATGGAGGCGGTGACCTGGTGTGACCCCATTGCTGCCGTCTTCGGAAGTCGTGACCAGCAACACGGCTGGGACGCCTTCGCGGGGAAGGACGGGGTAGGTCGATGACGGTGACCTGCAGCGGGGGGCTCTTGCAGAATCTACAACATACATTTTGTCGGGAGAGACGGCACATACACATACTTCCCAACGCGCGCGTCCAATTTCCGGTCGTCCGGGTCGGCACAGTGTAGGGCGTGAAAGGGCAGGGCACGTGGAGTAGTGTGCTTGCGCAGTCTTGTTTGACTTTATGCCCTGGTGATGTGACGTGAAAATCGAATTTCCTGCCAACAGGAAAGGAGACGCGCACGATGCCAGGGGTGCGCTGTGATGTTGTTATGCAGGACTGGAATTAGTGGACGATGGGGAGCATCGGGCCACAGGCCCGATACGACTCCGAACCCGAATCTGCATCCTGACCGCGGACGGGGCAGCTCCGCCGGGCGGGCCTTTCTTGGCTTGGGATCAGAGACGTGTAGTGCAATGCAGTGCAGTGTGTAGGAACTGGGCCTGGGAAGAAGATCAACGACCCCAGAGCTCCACAGTTGTTGTGCTCTGTCGCGTGGGTTCGTCTCATCTTGTCAAGTCTCGGCACGGGCCGGCGCATTCAGTCCATGACAGCCGTGTGTACGGTTGCTACATCGAAAGTAGCTTGCAACGCTGGTATGAGGGTGGATTCCTTCTCCGCTTCTTGGGCTGGCATAAGCTGAAGAAGACGAGAATAAGCTTCGGTCATGGTGTCGAGATATCTGTCGCGTTTGGCGTTTTCGCGGATGCAGGGGGTAACAGGGAACTAAGGCGAGACATTGAGACTAAAGTGAAGGTCTTCTCATTCTTTTTGGCAGATGAATATTTCGATACAATAGAGCACTCTGTACTTCAATGTTGCACGGGCAGACATGAGGTTGGAAAATGGATATTTGAGGCAGTCCAATTTGGCGTGCCTTCTATCCCAGGGACCTCTAGGGTTTGGGGGTGGCCGGGGGTTGAGGGGGGTGGTTGCCAGTTCGCTGCCTTTTGAGTGTCAGGGTTTTAGCCGGGGCTGGACGTAAGGGGCTGCAAAGTGTCACAGGTCAGGCTGGCGCCAACGCTTTGATCTGACCTTGAGGAGGAGCATATCTCAACGGCTTGTTCACTGCCTGCGATACAGACGACACCCAAAGACCATAATTCCATCCTCCTGGACTTTCGCGTGTCAGTTGGCTACACTTCATTCACATCTTACCTTGCCCCAATACATCACTTGATCGAAAGAGGACGTGTGCCAGAAGGCTGAGCCCAGCAGACGGCGTGAAGATGGTACCCTCAAGCACCGCAACCGCAGTCTTTCTCACTGCAGCAGCCAGCCTGCTATTCAAACCTGCACTGGCCACCAGTAGCTCCCGCCTGGACCCCGATATCGTGCATGAGCAAATGCGTGCCTTTCAACCGGCCGCTGTCGTCCAACCGTGGTCCCGGCCACAGGCACCTGACGCCGCGGCGCCTTCAGCCCACATGGAGGCGAATGAAGAAGATGACCGCAGTGGGAGAGAAGGGACGCCACAAAGCACAATGCAGAAGCATGAACAAATCGTCACACAAGAATCCCAAGGCGACAACGAGTATTCGGCATTGGAGGGGATGGAGCTCAAACTGAGGAGGTCGGAGGGTGAGCGCGAGGGTGAGCGCGCGGTGCTCAGGGCGCGGGAGACGAGCGCGGCACCGACGATATTTGGCGTTAGTATCTGGTTGATCCTCATTTGGCTGGCCCTGCTCTACCTGATGTTCAAGACCGGGTCTATGTTCTAATGTTATTTGGCGGGTGTAATATGAATGCAGGGTAGCTGCTGTCGTCGGGGATTTGCGAGTGTTCAGTCAGGCTGGCTTGACGTATGAATGGACGCATGTATGGACGCATGTATGGACTTATGGACACATGAATGTGTTTGTTGTAATGCGAAGGGGTTGAATTAATGTTGTCAGCAATGTCATCCGGTGTGTGTCCAATAGCAATCTATGCAATTCAATCTGGCCAGCTCGAGCAGAGAGAGATGGATGCAGGTACAGGACGTAACATGCCGCGCCTATTGCGCCTCTCGCGTGGAGGGGTGGGGGTCCCGGACCCTGCACGCCCAGCTGTCGCCCAGCGCGATGGACGGGATGCGTCATAGAAGGTATGAGATGCCCTCTGTCTGTCGAAATTTCTCTTTTTGGACGCGACCATTGCTGGGAGAAAAATCATGATATGCTTCGCTCGTGTGACGCAGGACTACACATGTAGACTGCACGTAGATGCTCGATGCTTTTAAGTCATGGGTACCTGGGTGATTCTGCTATGGTGCTTGCTTTTCCTGTGTGCTTGTTGCGACGCTGTTGGTTCAGAAACAGAAGGGGCCTTGCGGTGTGGCAGGGATGCGATCCCCTCGCTAAGTCACTACGGACAGTAGTCGCATCATTCGCGACCCAGGCGGTGTCTCAGTCTCGGTCCCATCGCATCCGGCTTTGACGTCCAACCTCCAACCTCACAGAAGACCCACCCTCAGCCTCAGTGATCATTTGAGCCCTTTGAGCAGACCTGGACCTTCTCATCGCCGGCCCGCTACCTATTCGAAGCCATTTTTTTCATTGTTTGGGTCTCAACCTTGCCATCGACATATTCCAGCCTCAGCCACTCCCGCTAGATCATGTTAGACAAGTATGGGCCTGTGCTGTGGACAGCACTCGCCCTGCTGGTCGTCTACGGCGTCAGAACCATCAGGAAATGGCAATACCAGCGATTCCGGCAGTACGCCGACATCCCTCAACCGGAGAAGACTTCATTTGTATGGGGTCATTTGGGACTCATGGGCAAGTTATTCAAGAACGCCCCAGATCCGAGGCGCCACCTCGACGACGTGATACGAGACTACCTCCCCAGCATCGGAAATCCGCCAGTTCTGTTTCTCGACCTTCGGCCTATCAACTACCCCATGCTGATAGTCTGCGACCACGAGATTGCCGAGCAGATCACCAAGCCCTCTCCAAGGTGGTCTTCGAGCACTCCCAAGTCTCCGACTCTCCGTGACATTTGGCACCTGACGGGCAAGAACTCCATCCTGACATCCGAAAGCGACCACTGGAAAGCTCAGAGACGACAGCTTAACCCCGGGTTTGCACCTCAGCACCTCGTCTCCGTCCTGCCCATCGTCCTGGACAAGACTAGATTTTTCATTGATCATCTGGACCGCTACTCCCGCACTGGCGAGGAGCTCTGTCTCGATGAACTCTGTGTAACGCTGACCTTTGATATCATTGGAGCCGTGACCATGGGTCAAGATTTCAAGGCCCAAATCCCAGGAGAGCAAAGCGAGATTTTGCTTGCGTTCAGGGGGATCATGGAGCAGTACAATAGCCGCAGAGGCCCCAGCATCCCCGGCGCGAATTGGATGAGAGAACGCGTTCGTCGGCGGCTCGCCAGCAAGCTCGATCGGCTCTTGAAAGACATTGTGCGAGATGAATACGCCCAGATCAGTGCTGGAGGGACCAAGTCCCGCAGCGTCTTGGCGCTGAGCCTGCAAGGGACCGAGGAGCTCACCCCCGAGCTTCTGCAGCAGACGAGTGATAACCTGCGGGTCTTCCTCTTCGCCGGTCATGATACAACAAGCATCCTGCTGCAGTGGGCCTTTTACGAGCTCTCGAAATCTCCACAGCAACAGAGGGCAATCCGTGCCGAGCTTGACGAGCTTTTCGGCGCCGATGCGGACCCCGATGTCGTCCGGGAGAAGCTGCTCGCTCCTGGCGGCGGCGAGATCCTGAGCCAGATGGTCTATACCTCTGCTGTCATCAAAGAGGTGTTGCGCGTCCACCCTCCCGCTGCATCAGTCCGCATGTCTCAGCCTGGAACCAATTTCCAACTGAACCTACCCGATGGCAAGCAGGTCTGCCCGGACGGGTGCATTCTATACTTGTGCAGCAATATAATCCAACGAGACCGCAAGGTGTACGGGGAGACTGCCAACGACTTCGTCCCCGAGCGATGGCTTGGTGATACCTCGGACTTGCCGGCAAGTGCATGGAGACCATTTGAGAAGGGACCAAGAGCTTGTATCGGTCTTGAACTGGCAAACATCGAGGCCAAGGTCATCCTCGCTTGTGCTGCGAGACGGTATGACTTCCAAAAGGTGGGCCTTGGTGAGCTGGACCTGGACAGTGAGGGCAAGTACATCTTGGATGATAAGGGATATTACCGGACGAAGTCTGAGCTTTTTAATGTGAGTTCTATCATTCCTTCTGCGAATGGTCTTTGAAATCAGCTGCAATGGTAGCTAATCAGCCTCTTCCACGTAGAGCATCCAGGTGACGGCCAAGCCAGTGGATCGATCGATGATGAAGGTCAAGCTCAGCGAGCAAGCCACGAAAACCTGACACTTGTTATGATACCTGCGGACAAGTAATTGTTCACACGGAAACGCAATGGAGCTGGTTGCTTATCAGATGCTTGGTATCTGCTGTCGTCGTGTTTATCGAGATTTGACAAACTCCCGTCAGCGGAGTCCTTCCGTCGCCCGGCGACCTCTCCTGGGCACCTCGGTTGTCTGATAACCTCCATCACAGCCCCCCACAATCTGCAAGGAGAGAGAAAAACAGGCTTCTGCCTTTGAATTTCATTGCCGCACACCCGAAAAAAAAAAAAAAGTAAATAAATGATGGGGAATTTGGTATCACTGCGGTCTCAACACATCGCTCCTGAGACCCTACTTCCTTCCACACCCACCGCACACCGTCTCATAATCCGGATTGAGATTGCCACATCCGCAGCGCCAAGTAGTTAGGGCACATCAGGAGGAGGTTGTGTAGAAAGCGCCGGACGTTGTGGTCGCGGAAAGTTGGTGTCCGTCGAGGTGGAAATGCCAATCAACCCCACGGTTCACGATCGCATTCACAAACCTACTGTTATCGGCATTGTATATAAATCTAAGGCTGGGTCTTTGAGCGTTTACTATTGTTTGAAGAAACCGCCTGGGGCCTTAAGAGAGCACGTATACGGCTAAAGAGCGACATCTGGAAACCACCTAAACAAATGGTACATCCACACATATAGTCCCCAGTATACAAAGAACTCCCACCACCCAAATTTATATATAGAGCACTAATTCAAAGTATCTGACCATCACATCTACATGTTCCTACAACTTTAAGCATAGCAAACCACTCACTACACTCCCTAATCGCTCAACTATATAGTGCACTAATGCCTTTCACATGCCCAATGTGCACGCTCAATTTGCACGATCAATTCGCGCACCCAGGGCTTATTTATATAACTCATTCATATACCTTATTCGTATACCCCATCTAAGTGTGTCAAATTGGGATAGGTGTATTAATTAGGCGTGATATATACGTAAAGTGTTGGTGTGTTATCCCATTTTATAGCTGTGAATTTCTGTTTTCTAAATATCTATTTTCACAATATATATATAATTAAATACTACTAGATATCATTATAACTAATAAATAAATAAATACCTAATAAATAAATAAATAAATAAATAAATAAATAAATAAATAAATAAATAAATAAATAAATAAATAAATAAATAAATAAATAAATAAATAAATAAATAAATAAATAAATAAATAAATAAATAAATAAATAAATAAATAAATAAATAAATAAATAAATAAATAAATAAATAAATAAATAAATAAATAAATAAATAAATAAATAAATAAATAAATAAATAAATAAATAAATAAATAAATAAATAAATAAATAAATAAATAAATAAATAAATAAATAAATAAATAAATAAATAAATAAATAAATAAATAAATACCAAAGTTGTACTTGCTGCGGACCTGTGCAACGCTCATCCCTCCGAAATAGGCCTCTGGACTCTCGTTGACATCCTTGATATTTTGCAAGATCTCCTTTTGCTTGGTGAGACGGTAGGGTCACCTACTGCTACGAAGTGTACCGCTCTGCCAAAAGACATTAACAATCAATTCTACCAACTGATTGCCATAGCAGTATATAAGCCCATACCGTCACACTTGGCGGCACTTCATGTCCGAAAATCTGAGCGACGGTGTATTATAACAGACTTGGTAGCGTCCTTCTTAAAGAAGAAGGGATTACGGACCTTGTCGAGACTATATCCGCCGAAGTATGCCTCTGGTGTTTGGCCACTGGTGGATATTCTCTTTAGGTATAGCTCTTGCCTAGCGGGTTCTAATTTTCGAAAATTACTGCGACGGCGTGCAAATTTTGTAGCTGGTGTATTAGTTAGAGTTGAATCGGCTTTGATTATTCTTCTCTTTTTTCTTTTCTCCTCCTCCTCCTCCTCCTCCTCCTCCTTTCCCTCCTTTTCCTCCTCCTTTTTATTTCTTTTATTTCTTTTATTTCTTTTATTTCTTTTATTTCTTTTATTTCTTTTATTTCTTTTATTTCTTTTATTTCTTTTATTTCTTTTATTTCTTTTATTTCTTTATCCTGTGGCTATGTAGCGGACAATGCTAGAGTTGTGACAAAAAAAACTACATTATATATAAAAATGTATATATATACATCTACATTTACATCTATATATACATCTATATATATAGATATATATATAAGTTTAAAATATATAACGTAATCTACCACCCAGCTATATTTATTACTTACCTATATTTTTTTACTACTTTAACTAACTTTTACTAACTTTAATACCTATTAAGTATAAAAAAGTTAATTAAAATTAATACTAATTAATATTAACTACTTTAAATTTTTTATTTTTAATTAATTTAATTAATTTAAAAATATAGTAATATTATAATATTAATTTAAAAGTTTAAAGTTTTAATAAATAAGTTTATTTTTAATATAAATTATATCTTTATTTTTTATATTAATTTTATATTACTTTACTTATTTAAATATTTAATATATTAAAAATTAATATCTATAATATTAATATATTTAAAAAAAGATAAAATTTAATTAATACTTTAAGTAATTAAAAAAACAAAAGAAAATAAAAAAAAACCTTTAAATATAACTTAAATTATATAAATCTTTAATATTCCTTACTTTACTCTATATAATAAAATAAATAACTAACTATATTATAAAGAATTATATATTAATAACTATAAACTTAATTTATTTAAAAAATAAATATTTATTTAATATATTATTAAATAAAATATATAAAGATTTTTAATATAACTTTTTAATATAAAAATATAATTAACTTTTTATTAATATTATAAAATAATAAACTTATTAGTAAAAATTAGGTATAATACTTTATAACTATATAATTAAATTTAAAAATAATTTTTTTTTAACTTTATAATTATTAAAAAGCCCTTTATAAAGATTTAAAAGTTATTAAAAATTAATTTTAATTATTTTATAATATAATAACTAAATATAGAATTATAAATAATAACTTATATAATTTTAATAAAATAAGTTTTATAATAGGTATAATAGTTATAATAAAAGTTATTATATATATTAATAAATAAAAAAAAGTTAAATTTATTTAATTTAAAAATTAAAAATAAATAATAATTATTAAATATATTAATATAAAAGGTTAATATATTTTATTATTTATAATTATTTAAAATATTTACTATTTTATTAATTAAATTATAAAGTTAAGTTTTTTATTAAATTAAAAGATTTATTTTATTTAAAATAAATAAATCAATAATATAACTAATTTAAAATAAATTTAATATTTTAATAAATATATAATTAAATAAATTAAAAATAAATACTAAATATTTATTTTAAATAAATATAAAAATTATATATTAATAAAATTTAAATAATATTATAAAAAAGAAATATTATTCTTATTAATATACTATTATATTTATTCTATTTACTTTAATTATTAAATATTATATTATTTTTATTATTAATTATATTATTAAATTTAATCTTTTTATTATATTTAAAGTAATTTATAATAAAAATTTTATAAACAAAAATATAAAATATAAATTTAAAAGGGTTAATATTTTTTTATAAAATTTAAATTTTATAATTTTTAAATTAAATATTTACCTATAAACTTTAATATAATTTCTTTTTATATTACTAATTAAATAAAAGTTATAAATATTATTTAATATTAATTAAATTATTTAATAATTAAATTTTATTAAAAATAAAATATTTACTTATTAAGGTAATTTCTTTATATTAATTATTTAAATAAAAAAAAAGTTTATAAAGGGTATATAAATAATAATATATTAAATTATTTTTTTAAATAATTAAGTTTATATTTTTAAAAAAGTTAATATTAGCTTTATTAAATATTAAAGGATTAAATAAAGTTAAGTATAGTTTAAAGGAGTATTTACTATTAAAGAATCCTAAATAATAATTAAAAAAGAATTAAAAAAAATAGTTAATTAATAAAATAACTAATAATAATAAAAAGGTAGTTTATAATAAATTATTTAAATAATAATATAATAATTATAATAAAATTAGGTATAATATAAAAATTTATAAAAAAGATATAAAAAAGTTTAATTATTTAAATTTTAAATAAATAATAATATATTTTTAAATAATTTATAATAAATTATTTAAATAGTTAACTTAATTAATATAAATTAAAGTTAATCTTATATAGCTAAAATACTTTATTTTAATAAAAGAATTAATTTCTTTATTAAAAATTATTTACTTTAAATTAGTACTATAGTATTATTAATTATTTTAAATTAATTAAATTAATTAAAAATAAGTAATTAATATTAAATATAATTAACTTTTTTATATTTAATAGGTATTAAAACTAGTAAAAGTTAATAAAAATAGTAAAAAAATATAAATAAATAATAAATATAGTTAAATAATAGATTATATTATATAAATATAGATATATATATATATATATATATATATTAATTTATATTTATATTTTAAATTTTTTTTAAATTATATTTTATTATTTATTTTATAATTTAACTTTAAAAATAATTTATAAATATAATATAATATACTTTAATAAATTTTCTTTTTTAAAATATATTATTTTATATAAAATATAATATTAAAAAAAGGTTTATTATAATAAGAAAATATTCTTTAATATACTCTATTACTTTTACTTTATAATATAAATTATATATAAAGTTATAAAGTATATTAATATATAAAATATAAATATAAATATATATTTAAAAATATATAATATAGTTTATTATCTAACTATATTTATTACTTATTTATATTTTTTTACTATTTTAATTAACTTTTACTAACCTTAATATTTATTAAATATAAAAAAGTTAATTAAAATTAATATTAATTAATATTAACTATTTTAAATTTTTTATTTTTAATTAATTTAATTAATTTAAAAGTATAATAATACTATAATATTAATTTAAAAATTTAAAGTTTTAATAAATAAGTTTATTTTTAATATAAATTATATTTTTATTTTTTATATTAGTTTTATATTACTTTATTTATTTAAATATTTAATATATTAAAAATTAATATTTATAATATTAATATATTTAAAAAAAAAATTTAATTAATACTTTAAATAATTAAAAAATAAAAAAATAAAAAAATAAAAAAACCTTTAAATATAATTTAAATTATATAAATTCTTAATATTTTTTATTTTATCTTATATAATAAAATAAATAATTAATTATATTATAAAGAATTATATATTAGTAATTATAAATTTAACTTAATTAAAAAGTAAATATTTATTTAATATATTATTAAATAAAATATATAAAGATTTTTAATATAACTTTTTAATATAAAAAATATAATTAACCTTTTATTAATATTATAAAATAATATATTTATTAATAAAAATTAAATATAATACTTTATAACTATATAATTAAATTTAAAAATAAAGTTTTTTTAACTTTATAATTATTAAAAGGTTTTTTATAAAAATTTAAAAATTATTAAAAATTAATTTTAATTATTTTATAATATAATAATTAAATATAAAATTATAAATAATAACTTATATAACTTTAATAAAATAGGTTTTATAATAAATATAATAATTATAATAAAGGTTATTATATATATTAATAAATAAATAAAAGTTAAATTTATTTAACTTAAAAATTAAAAATAAGTAATAATTATTAAATATATTAATATAAAAGGTTAATATATTTTATTATTTATAATTATTTAAGGTATTTAGTATTTTATTAATTAAATTATAAAATTAAATTAAAAAAAAATATTAAATATTAATTTTAAATAAATATAAAAACTATATATTAATAAAATTTAAATAATATTATTAAAAAAAAATATTATTCTTATTAATATATTACTATATTTATTTTATTTATTTTAATTATTAAATATTATATTATTTTTATTATTAAAGTATTTATATAGTAATAAAATTAATTTATTTATTTAAATTTTTATTAATTATATTATTAAATTTAAATTTTTTATTATATTTAAAGTAATTTATAATAAGGTTTTTATAAAAAAAAATATAAAATTTAAGTTTAAAAAGGTTAATATTTTTTTATAAAACTTAAATTTTATAATTTTATAATTAAATATTTACTTATAAACTTTAATATAATTTCTTTTTATATTACTAATTAAATAAAAATTATAAATATTATTTAATACTAATTAAATTATTTAATAATTAAGTTTTATTAAAAATAAAATATTTATTTATTAAAATAGCTTTTTTATATTAATTATTTAAATAATAAAAAAGTTTATAAAGGGTATATAAGTAATAATATATTAAATTATTTTTTTTAAATAATTAGGTTTATATTTTTAAAAAAGTTAATATTAGTTTTATTAAATACTAAAAGGTTAAATAAAGTTAAATATAATTTAAAGGAGTATTTACTATTAAGGAATCCTAAGTAATAATTAAAAAAAAAAGGGGGAAATAGTTAATTAGTAAAATAACTAATAATAATAAAAAGGTAATTTATAATAAACTATTTAAATAATAATATAATAATTATAATAAAATTAGGTATAATATAAAAACTTATAAAAAAATATAAAAAAGTTTAATTATTTAAATTTTAAATAAATAATAATATATTTTTAAATAATTTATAATAAACTACTTAAATAGTTAATTTAATTAATATAAATTAAAGTTAATTTTATATAGTTAAAATACTTTATTTTAATAAGAAAGTTAATTTTTTTATTAAAAGTTATTTATTTTAAATTAGTATTATAATATTACTAATTATTTTAAATTAATTAAATTAATTAAAAATAGGTAATTAAAATTAGTTAATATTAATTAATATTAAATATAATTAACCCTTTTATATTTAATAAATATTAAAATTAGTAAAAGTTAGTAAAAGTAATAAGAAAATATAAATAAATAATAAATATAGTTAAATAATAAATTATATTATATATATATAAATATAAATATATATTATAAATATAAATATATTTTATTACTTTAATAGATATTTAAAGTAAATAAGTTAGAGAATTTTACTCCTTTAGTTAATAATTTTTACTCCCTTAGTTACTTTTAACCCTAACCCTTGACCCTAACCCTATTTAGTTAGTAACTAAATTCCTTTTTATAACGTATCTTCTTAATATTTTTATAAAAAACTTTACGGGTTAGACCTTTGGGACTCGGCGGCGCCTACTGGTGGTACCCCTTGCCCCAGCCGGCCCTTTGTTAAAAAGAGATTAGGGATAGGGTTGGGGTTAGGGTAAAAAACGACTGGGGGAGTAGGAATCGTCGACTGGGGGAGTAAGATTCTCCAACTCGCGAAGCAAAGCTCGTTTTTTTATACCAAGAAATGAAGAGACACACCCAGTATCAAGAACTTCCTCAGTCATAACAAGTGAGACGGGCGCTACGTCTGCATGGCTCAAAAGGCTCAACTCGACTGCAGAAATATGTTGATTCTCATCTAAGGTTTGCCTAGCTAAAAAGAAGCTCTCGCGCCAGAAGAGCTGCGAAGAAAGAAGGGCTTTTGAATGGAGCGTGGGGCAGCCGTGGCTTATCGTTAAGGGCTGCCCCCAGCGTACTTGCAGGCCCCAGGCCCGTCACAACAACAAGCCTACAACACCTTGCAACCTCCAGACATCCCACACTCCTGAGCAGACCGCACCATCAACTATTTCCTACCACATCCACCGCACACAGTCTCAGAATCAGGATTCAAATGACCACAGCCACAGCGCCAGTCGCTGTTTGGAGACAGCAGAGCTTTGGCTGGAATGGCTATCATGATTGCATACTAGGCCCCCGGGTTCCGGCGGCTCTTTGCAGTTTGGAGGTGTAGGAGGGCTGGTTGGTCCTAGCTCCATGTTAGTGGTGAACCGGTCCGTGGAGGCTTGTGCAGGGTCTGCCGGGATCTTACCCTGTTGTACGTATTGTAACGGTCTGTGGTCTGTGGTCTTTTGTGTGCGTGAAAGGCCGAGCTTGATCACTTCTGTGAGTGGGTGCCGGCGGGGTTTGGATGGTATATAGTCGAGTGTCTTCAGGATGGACGTGTTCAATATATGACTTGTAGGAATGGAGGGTCGATCGCCAGGAGTGCCGAAGCGTTCAACCGGAGGGCGAGCGGGCACAGCCCCCCATCTTATGTCAAACTGCGCAGTCGAGCCAGACCCCGGGAGACATGGAAGAACAATTCCATATCCACCCTCTGGGCAGGTTTCCCAAGGGCAAAATAGCTCGCCTTACATTTGCCAATTCTGGTCTTTGCACATGCCATATGACGTACTCACCGTCAAAGATAGACGACCCAAATCACTCATGATGACAACGTGCTAATTTGCAACCCCCCCGCCAGCCGCCGAGCTCCAGCATTCGGGCAGAGGTGAACTGAGTGCAGCCAGTCGGTTTTGCATACAGTGCATGTCTTACCGAGCCGAGCGGGGAGGGTTTCTCCCACGGGCCTGTCAACTGTGCGTCTCATGCAACACTGCGTTTGCGTGCATGTATATCTGGTACCAAACATTGGTCCTTTTTTTGTGAGATTTCCGCTGGGTTTTCCTGCGTTGCTCATCAGGAGCGGATGTGGGGTTTGCCCAAAGTGGATACCCACCCAGCTCTGTGTTTTTTTCTTTCTATCTTTAGGCAGAAGTCTTGTCTCGCCTTTCCTCTCTTCTATTCGAGACACTAGGCCCTCCCCGCCGAAAGCCAGCATCGACGCGGTTATTGGTGCTCGCGCAAAGGACAGGGGCGCTGGGTAACCCACATTAGAGATCTCGTCGCCCTGACGCTCTTGCGCGGAATCTGTTTGGGCTTAATAATAATGGTGGTGGGCAAATTTACCGTGTCCGTATTTGGTGATGTCGGGGAGACATCGAAATGTTACCTGAGCGCTGGGGGGACGAGATTTCCCCGAACGGCCCAGGCGGCCCCGGCCCCCAGCCCTGGGAAGGCCTGGCCGCCCACAGACTGCAAGTGTGGGAACTGCTCCGCTTGGGTTCCGTCGGCGAACTTTTTTTTTTCCCTCTCTGTCTCTCTTCACGTGGCTCCCCACGCAGCCTTGACACAATAATGTGTGACGATCACCTCTTGTGGTGGGGCCCTTCTCTCGGCCTGCGGATCGGCCTCGCTGCCTCGGGCAGGCCGTTTTGTTTCACACTTTAGCGCCTTATCTCGATTCTGTGGGCACATAATTCCCGCCACCACGGCCAGTCGGCATTTGTTTGCGAGCAGCTATCATAATCGTCCGATGATTTCGACATTCGACCATGCTTTGAAATTATGAATACGTCATCTGCGTGTCGGTATCATCACACGGCCTTTCGTTCGCAGTGAGCTGGACCAGAGTCTTGCACCAGACGACGTCCGTCCCCGCCGGATCTTCAAGCATGAGATCTGAATGATACCTAGGTACATTTGTGTAAAACTCACAGGGGTTCCTCACCACCTGCAGATATCATTTTGACCGGCATACCCTTTCAACAGAATAAACTTTCCTGGGATCAGATCCTCGAGAATAATTTCCTATAGAACCACCTAGCCCTTCTGATAGATTATCTCTGTAACGAGTTATAGGATGAACTCCGGGACCTAAGTGGGCCTCTCTCTGCCCCTTTATGTATGCTCTCAGGTGCATTTGCAACGGCCGGAGATCCCTGCGAACCGTATCTATATGAAGCATTTTGAAGATTCAGCCTTTCAGGCCCTTATCGGCAGAACAGGCCTACGGTTCAAATGTTCTATCTTTTCACACCCCCACTCGCCTCACAGTCTTGAGTGGCTTCACCAATACAGCCATCCCGCTGCTCATGCCAGTCACCCGTTCCTGTACATCCATGCACGGACATGAATCGTAAAATCACCATCGAATGGTGCCCAGCCGTGTGCAGTACGTCCAATCCGCCAATCGAGGAATGATTAGCAACGCCTTGGTCTGGACGTCTTCAGACCACTCAGCTTGTGTCAGACAGCTCGGTCCCTACATAGTAATTACTTGGTGTCTATAATTCAAGCAAATGAATCAACAGTCATGTTACTTGTTTGCCATGACGAGGTGCTCACGAGTACTGTTGCCTACATACACGCCGGCGCTAAACATCCGTAATGATAGCGGGTCCCCCATTAACACCCGCCCCGGATTCAATGGTCACTGTTATGAGGGCCCCCACTCAAAGTTATTTTTGAAACAAAAGATACAGACTGAAGAATAATGATAACCATCTTCCCCCCATAGCAGCCCCTCCATCCAGTTTCTCTATTGCGGATATTTCCCATTTCTTCAGGCTACAGGTCAAGATAGGAGATTGTTCGAACTGGACATCATCGAAACTTGGTACTGGAAATTTAGAGAAGTTCATCTCACTACGAATGATATGACCGTTGCTTTACAACAAGCTTGCAAAGCGCAAAAAGCATGGAAGTGTGATGTTCTTTCTCTTCGGGCAGACTCTGAAAGCAATTTACACCAATTGACTCATGCGAAGGAACATGCCACTCACTCTAGGCTCGATAAGTAAGGTGTCACGCAGAAAATGTATTTTAAGAGCTATATGGGACGGGGGGCTATTACATGTCACTGAAGATAAACCTATCGCAAGACCTCAACGGCTCTAGTAGTACTGGTATAGTGGAGTTGCGACTCAGAGCCTGCCTCTCGGGAAAGTACCGAGTACGAGAGGAGTCTCAGTGGTGTCATTTATAACACCCTCTTCCAAACGAGAATACTAGAATAAGTCGGCTGCTAATCAGGACGTGTATCTAAGCATCCTGTTCATCTTGAGGGACTTGTTCAGAGGCGAACTCTTTATCTTCATTCGATGATAGATTCAGATAATCTTCATTGTTTACCTGATAGCCCTTCTACTGTTAATTCTCTTAAACCGGACAATTCACTTCCCGATATTATTTGATATTCAAGGTGGTGTTGTGGGGCACCCTCGTGTGCAATACGAGGCGACATTCAGGACGAGCAGATAATACGAGAACCTCGCTACCGGCAGATTCTCGCGTGCGTAGGTGAGGTAAACACAGACTCACCAGACGGCAGTGACATTGGCGAGGCAGCAGAGGAGTCAAACATGCATGGTGGCAGGGACACTTACGACACATCAGTGCAGACGACCTGGTGTTTTGCTGAAGTCTTGGTCACTGGTACCAGTGAGCGTCATGCGCCTCTTGATTAAATGCAAATAAATTAAACGACAGTATCTGCTTCTTCTCCTCTATTTATCATGCCGGAGGTTTCCCCTACTTATGTAACCTGGGTACAATGAGTCCTTTTATCAGAGCGCAATGCTAGTGCTTTTGCTGGCGTTATGTTACATCGATTTGAGGGCCGTGTGCTCATGAAAACAGCAGCATTAATCTGGAGGCTGGGTAACATTGAGCAGGTCCATGCTTGAAACTGATAATACACAGTTTTAGCTGGGTTCCTACCTGCCATCGTCGTGAATGGCAGAAATTGTTTGCATGGTAGACACAATTCCCCGCTTGGCTTCTCACCTTCTCAAATCTAGAATCACAAATGTTTCAGTCATTTGGTCGGGGCCAATAAATCATTTGTAGATACAGTATCCCTATCTACACACGTCTCCACATATTTTCTAAGTGATGGCTCTAAATCACCAATATCGACCAAAACATCTAGACCGTATATCTGAAGAAAGTCGCGTTATCTCCGAGGTCCCTCTCCGCAAATCGCTCCGCCTCGGTGTACTCGCTCGGAGGCTTGTGCATCCTGTCGCGCCTCGCGTTCTCCCTCCGGAGATACAGGGTCATGAAGATGCTCAGGATGGTGGCCATGGCTTGAAATCCGAGCAAGGTACCGTGGCCAGGGCGGTAGGTCGGCCTGTCCTTGGCGAGGTAGATGTACGCGGCAATCAGACCGCCCAGGTTTCCAAAGCCAACGTGCATTGCGATTCCGACGCCGCGCTTGAGGGATCCACCGATGTTGTTGCCATTCCAAGCGACGCCTTGTGGGACGTTGGGGTAGATCCCGGTCGCAAGGAAGAAACAGCCCGTGTACTTGACTCCGCTGGAGTGCGAAGCAAGAAGCATGATGAGCCCGATCATGCTGTGAAGGTCAGTATTGTTTCTCTCGAAACGATCAAGAGTGGAATAAAGGCCATTGCTTACGCGGTGATCATGAACCCGATCATGAAAACCCCTCTTGTCTTGAACTTATCCGCGAGATAGCCGGCACCGATGCAGAAGAAGCATGCAACAAAGTAAGGAGGGACAGTAAGAAGCTGTGCCGTCGTGTTTTTGAAGCCCAAATCGGCGACGATTGTCGGCAGGAACAGAGCGTAGGAGTAAAGCGGCGTGTATACTCCAATGGTGATGAACATGTGGACCCAAATCTTCCAGTCCTTGAGGGCGGCCCAGAAGTACTTCATATCAAACTCGTCCGCGAGTGAGGATCGGTCGCGCTTGAGCCGCGCTGTGACCTCCTTGCGCTCTGGAGCACTGAGGAAGGGTGCAGTTGATGGGTAGTCGTGCATGAACTTGAAGGCTGAAAGAGCTGGAGGGGAGCGTTAGTAAAATGGACCTCGATGTGGTTAGTAGGACTGAGGAATATATGAGACTTACCAACCAAGAAGGTCAGGATTCCCTCCTGTTACAGCACATTGTTAATATTAGCAACAAGTCGCGATGATACAAGTTTCTCAGTTAAAAGAGGGACTTCCTTACCAAGATGAAGATCCATTGCCATCCTGACAGACCTGCGATTCCTCTCATTTCCATGATACCACGCGCCAGCAGACCACCAAAGGCACCAGCTGCTGTCGCAGCGGAGAAGAAGATGGCCATTCGGAGACCACACTCGTGTCGAGCATACCACATTGTGATGCTAAGGCAGAGTTTAGTCTAAGGCCCACTTTCAACAAGAAGAGGCTCAGGCACACTCACTAGTAAGTAATGCCAGGAAAGAGACCGCCCTCGGCAAGACCAAGTGCTGCTCTCGCAGCCATCAGTCCGGGATAGCTTGAGACTATTCCCATGAGTGTAGTGCAAATACCCCAAGCGACCATAATGATGGGAATCCAGATGCTGGGCCGGAACCTTTTCATGGCCATGTTGCTGGGTACCTCAGCGGCGACATAGAAAGGAAAGAAGATGCCGAGAGCATTGTTGTATTGCAGGCTGGTCTTGGGCATGCCAAGGTCAGCTTCCAGAGTGTCGAGTCTGGCATTTCCGATGTTGGTCCTGTCGAGGAAGGAAAGGAGGTAGAGGAGCGCGAGGAAGGGAATAAGCCGGTAGTCGATCTTTCGAATAAGCTTCTTAGTTGTTGACTCATCCCAGCTTGCGCTCTCGATGGAATGAGAGTCAGTGTCGCCGACATTCTCAACAGTCTTTCCCATGGGCTTCTCGTCCATGCTTGTACCGGAGCTGTCGACTTGAGCTTTGATGTCCGCCATGGCCGCAGAGATGCGATAGGGTGACTGGAAAAGTTGTCAGGACGTTGCTAAGAGTGATGGGGGCGCTGGTGCAAGCAAACGTCCGCTTTCCCCTGCGTATAAGCTCAGCTGATGGCGATTGTCAAAGGCTCCAGACACAACAAAGGAAAAGTCATGGGGGGATGACTTTCGCTTTATAGCTACTGGACCGCGATCCCACCCTCCGACATAATTATGCCACTTTTGGCCCGCAGCCCGAGGATTAATCTTGGAAGATGATGCGAAATAGTCTTGATTGGGCGTACCAACGCCGCGACAGAGCCTTCGTGGGTTGTGCCCCGGACCCCGAAGGACGATGCCAATGCATAGCCAAGACGAAGCCACCTGGGGTCTCACTTTAGTCCACTTTGACAAGGCTTGAAAACTAGGAGGCGCCCCTTCTGTCCGGGAGAACGACTTAGAATTCGTCACGAGTCCTAGCCAAGGCGCCAAAAAGGTTTATTGGGTTCCTCCATCAGCTTGCTTGTTGTTGAGGCCATGAAGACCAGGGGCGGCGCGGTCGAGACTCTGTGTAAGCGGCCGCAGTCTTTTTTTGATACCTGAGACCTTAGGATAGATCGGGCAAGCGGTGTAACCCTCGTGTATCGTGATTCCAATACGCCTGCAGCCCCGTTGCTTTGTTGGGCACTTATCTGGTTCCTGCGGGCGCGGAAAGGCCACTCGTTCGTGTGAGGTTGGCTTGATAACAAAGTTGGTAAGGATTCCGGACCAAGACGGACTATCCCTGGCTTACTCGCCAAACAGCCAATATCAGCCGCGTCTGAAAAGCCACTGGCTTGGGCCAAGACTTGGCAATACAAGTGCTCACTCCCCGCATTCTTCCCATTATCCTGGAGCCGGGCCAGAACGATGGCGCAAAATCCACGACGGGACTATTACTGCAACCCCCTGCGCCCGAGGCGATGGTACTGGTCACGTCGCATGCGAGATATATCGTCTGCTCAACCACTGGGAGTCGACCCAGGCCACCGGGCAGCCCCATCAGACGCGCAGAAATAGATTAGCACGAGATGCGTAAGGACATGGATCCGAGAGATCGGACTTGCTGCATTTCGTCCAGATTCAGTGGTAATCTTGTCCCGACTCCCCGTTGCGTTCAGCCTCGAATGCCTACCGCGTGGCGTTCCTGGGCACGGCGCGCCCAGCCGGTGGAATGGAGACCATGACTAGGTTTCAGAGGAAGCGAAATGAGGCCCACGCAAGCTACTGAGAGGAAACTCAGATCAAGGGAGTCCCGCCCTCTTTTGTTGGAGCTGGGCGGTTGGACTTGGTGCTCGTGTGGGGAGCCGGCGCTCTGGAAGGTTTCCACGCCAAGTCCTCCCCCACAGACATCCCCAGATCTTGGGGGCTACAAGCTCGTGGCAGTGCTCGACCCCAAAGTGGTCTCAGACGTCAGTCAAGAGAACCTCGCACTTGGCGCTTGAACCCAGAACTCCCGGACATACGGAATGATAAGACGGAAGAAGCCCCTTGACACCCCTCAGGCTTGTTCATGCCTTGACTTTGTTGTTTTCTCGCACGAGACGGTGTCGTGATCAGACCCTGGCCGCTAGCTTGCATCCCAAAACCAGAGTTCAACATGATCTGTTGGCTAGGCATCTGTTGGTCAGACATCTCAGATGTTGGCGAGGCTAGTACATTTGCTTCTTCTAGCAAAGTCTGGTGTCTGCTTAAACACAGGTCGACTGATGCCCGCGACATAGCGCCCGCAACGATATCTCTTCGGCTGACCGGGTGTCACAGAGAAGCTTGGTGAGAACTATTTCTTGTACGGCGGGATAGGAAGAGATGTTTTCATTCTTCCGGCTCCCATGCTTACATTAACTCTGTACGCCGGAAGTTTGTCTCAGAACGTGCTAATGAGCGCCGAGAAACCCCCACCTTGATATCCTTCAATGGCTTAAGAGCTCTGTCCCGCTCTTATGGCTAGGCAAGATCATACCCGGTTTGGGACATATCACCCGCTTGAAGCGATTTTGCAGCTGGAAAAAGCTAACGTGGTGCATACCTAACAAATTCATTCTCCATATAATGATGTTTCCACCAGTAAAGAGTAGTGCAACTCAGTGTCATGCACTAGTGGTGAAATACTTGTGTTGAAGTGTTTTGTATAGAGGAAGCCAACACGTCACGGTGCGCGTATTAATATATGTATGTGTATTTACTATGCAATTATAAAGCTAGTTTTGTAAAACTCAATAAACGTAAAATGACTATAATCGTGAAATCGCTAATATAAATTAGTACCTAACATTAAGTGCACCTTTATCCTCGATGCCCAGCGGCTTGGCCTTGGTAGGAGTGGCAGACACCATCAGAGGCTGAAGCAACTGAAATATACTTGTGGCCAGCAATGGGGGGAACTTTGATGACTTCCTCCTCAACGTAGGTACTTCTACATTTATTTCCCTCATATAATGTTGTGGGGCAGCAATGTGGCTGAATTTGAAGTGTGGCGCGAAGAAGGGGCTATAAGAGCATTTCTTTTACCCCTAGCTTTAATTTTCTTTCGGAAGCAATCAACACCCTCTTTTAAATCTGAATTAATTTCGATAAAATTGTGACATAGTCACCTTTTCCCTGGTTTAGTTCCTTTTGCCGTTGAGGGGCTTTTTCCTCTTCCTCGCTGGTGCTCTCGTAGGCTTTTGAAGTTTACGGGTGGCTAGCAGAGCGGGTTTTCCCGTTTTTAATTTGTACCTAGGTAGTGTGTAAGGTGTTAGTGTAGGAGTGAGGAGTTAGGGTAGCGGAGACAACGTTAGGCTCCCAGACGTCCATCACAGCATTTCAATATGTTAGTAGTAAATGATGTAGAGGGTGATGCAAGACTACTTGCAATGCACTGATAGTGGAATCTCTGTACTTTCTCTAAAGCTAATCACCCACCACGCACTGGTGGAAACACGTTTCCCAGCATTTTCACAGCAATATCCGCCATCGCCACCCACGAAGTAGCTTCAGATCAGATTCATTGATTTCCTGGTCACCTCTTTCGACCTTGACGTGGAGCCGCTTCAGCCTCTTGGACACTGTCTTCGCCACTCGCAGAGACACTTCGTTCTGAAAGACATACAGCACCGCGAAAACGAAGAAAGTCACAGATGCCAAGCCGCCAAAGCTACTTCGGACAGCACTCAGTATTCGAGTGGTGAGTGACTTGCTCTTTCGGAACGCGTATTCAGTATCGTTGGCTACTTGGCCATCATGCTGTGGTCGTTTCCAAATTGCTCTTACTGCTGGAACAAGTACGGAGCTTTCAGAAAGGTGGTCAGCGTTGGATTCTTAGGGTGGGAAGAGAAGATCCTCGCTCACGCCAGTCCTCCCAGAATCCACTTTCGCCATCGGTGCCGCTCTGCCGCATTGATTATATCGGAAATCTCCCCTTGCAGCGCCTTCAGGTCGCTGAGGACATTTGTGGATTGTGACCGGAACTGTTCAAGGAAGCTGATCCCATCAACTTGACCTCGTCGCTGCTGAAGATTTACCAGTTCTTTTAACCCATACTCGACGCTTGAACGAGCGGTCTTTATGTTGGCTGGAATCTCTTTCGGAGAGTACACTCGGACAGGCCTGGAGAAAGGCTGTCCGGGCCGACCAGCGTCCGCAACCTTGGTAGGCTGCCATGTACTAGGTAAGGCACTAGACATGCTGGGCCCAGAAGGTGGAAAGCCTGGCAGGTTGGTTGGGGCTGATGTATCCGTGCCTGGTGGCTGCTCATACCGGATGACTGTCGCTGGAGATGCTCTTGTGTCCATGGTGGCCGTTTTTCGGGCAGGGAAAATGGTGTAGAAATCTGCTGGGAATCAAGGCTGCCAAGTTTCAAGGTCCGTTGTACTTCGCTGAGGTCGAGAAAGATGCACAAGAATTCCTATGAGTAGATACTTCGACCAGACATTGACGGCAGAAAGGCGTTCAAGGTCTTTCCATGTTGATGCTGTCTAGGCACCTCGGATGTGCAGAAAGGCGGGGAGACTTTGGGTCGACGGGTAACTTGCTCAGGTGATGTCTATTGGTTCGCCACGCAGCGCCAAGGGTGTTACGTCACAGTACTTCAGGAAGATACCATCATGCAACCCGTTGCTAAACCCGTTTGAGGAGAAGAAGAATCTCATTTTCAAGAGTATAAAGATCAATAGCATCACTCGCAGCCCCGGTGCTCGAGTTTGTCAAGCGACGGATGCGGGCGATACCTACCCAGATAAGTACTTAGTTACAAATTTCTGATCTTAGACATCTGGTTTCAAAATGCTTCAACTCTCAATACGAGATGCAAGTTGTCAGGGCCAGCGAGAACACATTCTGATCATCAAAGAAGCCTAAGTAATGCGGGGACAATCACATCATTCCAGAATTATGGCATCTCTCTCCAAAAGCTCCAAGAGAGGACTGTGGAAATCGTCGCCCAAGTGAATGTAGATTGTGCGCATATATGAGCTCAAGTCCCTGTGTTAATTAGTGGATGTCTTTGAAAGTGACTGTGGCTTTGGCCTTCTAAAAGCCCCTTCTTTGTACCCCAGCTGCGAGGTGCGTGTGTGGCGACGTCTGCTACTCGTTGGCTTGCGAGAGGGGCTAAAGAACACCGAAAGAATCCATTCGATTTATCAAAGCCCTCTGTATGGGATTGATGTTGAAAAGCCTTATGACCCTACGATAGTGTCGTGATATCTGCGCTCGCTCCCTTGCCACCTGTCGCTCCTGAGACAGTCCCCATGCTGTCTCCATGATCGCTGTGGCTTTCGAGTTGAACGAGTTTTGCTTTTCTGTTCGCCGATGTCAGTCAAGATGTCGTAGTTGTGGAATGAAGAATCCTTACTCTTTGCGCTTGATATAAGCGTCCAGAATGTGTGTTGCAACAATCAGTGACACAGCGCAGCCTAGGCAGAAAGAAAAGCCTTTAGGATAGTTTGGGGACTCGACCGTAGGGAAGGTCAGCAGCGGCGTCCAAGCTGTGGATGACTGTGCGATAATTGTGATTAGGACGAGTGTGAAGGACCGCTGCTCGGGGGAATCTCGGAGGATGGTGTTGACCCAACCATGCAAAACACTTGAGAGTGCGTTGGACCAGTACATTGTCGCGAACGCAAACCACTTTGCACCTTCGGGAATATCCCACACAACGAGCATGATGAGACCAGTGACGTTCCATAACGAGGAGAACGTAATTGCCCAAGCTGGCCCCAGGACCAAGTCTGAAAGGAAGCAAGCCACAAGATTGTACAAGATGCCCAGGGCCGGTGCGATCGTTCCCATCTCATTGACCTGGGCTGGGCTGTATCGGCCCAAGCTCTTGATCCAGAGAAGAAAGCTTCCGGTGCTCTTGTGAATCCCGGCGTTCCAAAATAGAATATCCACGAGGACAACAGTCCAGAATTGTGGACTGAGAAAGATCTGTTTGAGATGGCTCAGCTTGAACTTCCCTCGCGTGACGTGGCCACTGCGTTCGAGTCGGGCTTTCGCAATCTTGATGTCGTGCTCGTTGAGTATCCAGCGGTTTGGCTGCTCGACGGTGCCTGGTAATAGGAAGTAGCCAAGGATTCCGACCGGGATCGTGATAATTGCGCACTGGTAGTCCGTGGTTAGCATACCCTCGGACTGCCATAGATGACAGGCGTCGTCTAAAAGCAATTTCCTGAAGATGAAGGTGGACTGAAAACTAACAATGATGTACATCCATCTCCACCCGGACATTGAATGAACTCCCTCTAGACGATGCGAGGCTCCAGCTGCAATGAGACCGGCTGTCAGAGTTCCGAGATTCAACCCGGTGTAAAAGATGCCACCTCTCCGAGCGATCTCGTGTCCTCGGTACCAAGAGCCTGAAACTTCAGTCAGTAATCCAAGGCATAATCACCTGGTCAATCACCCGCTGGTATGAAATGGCTTACCGAAAACATAGTGCATGGCTGGAAAGAAAGCGGCCTAGAATGTTTGTTAACGAGATCCCAGCGACGTAGCTGCGTTGAAGGGGAACGTACCTCGAAAAAGCCAACCAAGAAGCGGTATGCTGCCATCTCTCCAAAGGAGTGCGCACGATACTGTAGAAGGGTGAACAGCCCCCAGAGAACGTCCATGGCCGGTATCGTCCAGTACATAGGGACGTAGGTGAATAAAAACATGAATGGTATCATGCCAACTACAGCGCCAACTGTGTACATGGTCTGCAGTTCCACTAACTCGTTACCTTTGAAACCGAGTTCCTCTTTCATTCCCCCAACGTAGGCATTATCTGATAGCTTTAGTGGATGGTTTGCAATGGGTCGATTGAGAAGACATACTCAAGTTTGCTTGATCTATGACATGGTTTGTTAGTTTCTGAGAAGACCGGGCATAACAAGTGGCGTCGAACCTATGTATTTTACCCAGTACGCGAGGACAGCGTATGGTACAACAATCAGATCAAGCTTTATGATGAACTTGCGCTCCTCAGGGGTATCATCTGCCTCGGTTGTTAGTAGAAATATTTCTTAGCCCTTCTGGCACATTCACAAAGCAACTGGAATTGTCTCTGGTAGAATCAAGAACGTAGAACATGCCAGAACAGCGCAGAAAGTACTGACCATCGGAATACCATTGGATTTTCCACCATCTGTCTCTGGGGACCGTGTGCGTTGTCATTTCGAGAGCTAAATGCTACTGCGGCTCAACGATGAAGAGATGGTATGCTCTTGTGGCAGATGCAAAAATTCCAGATTGAACTTGAAGGATGCAGAGACGGGGTAATCCAGCTGCTTTCAATCCATCGTCGTATTTCTCTAAATCATATCTGCCCACACGGCTCGGCCCCTGCACGTCAAAATGTTCTCACTCGTCGATTGCGTGAGAGTTTGCCGGGCTTATGCCATAGTAAACCACCCATGAATTAGGCCTGTAATTGTGGGAAGAGTCCCGCTTCCGGGATGGAGTACCGCCAGAAGTGGAGAATCTGCCCGAACCCGCCCAGCATGGCTATCTTCTTCGAGGCCAACCTCGTGAGTCTTGGCGAGAATGGTGAGCGAGCTGCAGGGCAGTACTGGGGTGATGGTGAGAGATGCGAGTGGGGCGTGAAGCCGGAAGTGTGCGCGTTCGGCCTGGGCAGGAATCGGATAGGGGACGTTGCATGGGAATGCTATGCAGAAGAGAGATTTGATTCGCAGTGCTGTCTGGTGGCTGAGGCATGCTTGATTTCTCAAGGCGGGGATGGGATTTCGAAGGGATCATTGGCTACGCAATCAATGCTGATAGGAAATGCATGTAGTGGAACAGAGAACGAAAGAGATATGTGTTGGAGTCTGGTTAAGATGGCTATCTAAACACAAGTACCTACCTGAGTACCTATACGAAGAATTCCCAAGCCCAGTTTATGAGGACTACAATATATCCGATAAAATGCCTCTCAGGTTCTGAGGCTCAGAAATTGAGCTTTGAGTGCAATCTGGAAAATGAACGGAGTTGAGCTTTGGGCCAGCACAATTCCCACTCGACACGCCGCAGCGTACACAGTACAATTGTGGACTTAATGATAGTCTGTTCGAGGATCGAATGCACTTGAAACATCATGAGAATGAAAGGACTTCGGCGAATTGGAAGAGAGAATTTGGAACAGCACATCGAAATGGTCGACGCATCAATTGCATTGTTCCCTTGGATTGAAGAGCGGGTGCAGATATCCGTCAACGTCGTCAATTTCGAGCTAGTACATGTAACAAAGAACAACATTGTGATATTTTCCTACACAGCTTTCATGGATTTCTGGCAGCCTGGATGAGATTCAGCCAAGTTGAACTGCTCATGCAGTATTAAATCAAAAGCTAGGAAAACGAAAGGTATCCGTTCGGGAGGGCAAAATACGATGCGACGCGCTGTAAAATGGGTCTAACCCTGAGTTGTGGACACCGCAGCACCACCGTGGTAAACACATGCAAGGTTCTCTGTGGGTCGACGCGTGCAGAGCGCGACCTCGTCATCAGCAAAGCCACCGACCGCCTTCATTTCACTATCAAATCAGGCGTCCCACGAGAGACCCGAGCCAGTTCGTAATGCAAGGAGCGAGACCAAGAATACCGAAGCGAAAGGCCCTCAATACCCCCGGAGATTCCCAGGCGCGCGGATCCGTCAAGCACCAACGCACAACGCTGGATGCGTTCTTTGCTCCGAGGCAGACAGTGCCTGCAGTTGGTCTGAAAGAAGACAATGGATCAAAAGAGTCATTGGAAAGGAGACTATCGGAGCAGATATCGACAGGTGGTCGGAATGCCGGACTCAGTGCTGAGCAAGATACGGTGTTGAGAATGGTCGTCGACGATGAGAAGAACATCTTCTTTACCGGCTCGGCAGGTTCGTGGCATAAATCTTTGCACATAAAGAGGACAACACACTCGTTCATTCTCATGCTGATTTCTGTGTAGGTACGGGCAAATCATTACTGCTGAGGGCTATCATAGCGGCGCTCCGGAAGAAATATGCCAAGAAGACAGACTGCCTAGCCGTTTGCGCCAGCACTGGCATGGCTGCACAGAACATTGGGGGTTTGTATTCTGGGTATTCCCCAAACTATTTGATTCCGGTGCTAATTTGCTCCGTAACAGGCACAACTATGCACGCCTGGGGTGCTATTACTCCGGGCGTCTTTGACGTGGAGAAGCAAATCAGTTTTATCAAAACATGCAGACCTGCTCATCGGCGATGGAAAGCAGTCAAGGTTCTCATCATTGACGAAGGTCAGCTTAGACTACTCTCTTCCCGTCAAGCAATTCGAACAGTATCTGATAACCCACTCAGTTTCCATGGTCGATGGCCAGCTTTTCAACCTTCTAGCCTCCCTTTCAGCGACTCTGCGCAAGAAGACAGACAGACCGTTCGGAGGTGTTCAGGTGGGTCCAATTACTGGCTGAAATTTGATGGACTTGCACTTACTAATTGCCAAAAGGTTGTCGTCACGGGGGACTTCTTCCAACTCCCACCTGTTACGCTGGGTGGAAAGGATGTTTTCTTCGCATTTGAGAGTGACGCATGGAAAGAAGGCATTGAGCATACCATGACACTGACACAAGTATTTCGTCAGAAGGATGACAGTAAGTGCTTCCGCACCAATTGCACGCCAAGAAGAAAATAATATTGCCATCGGCTCCGAGTACTCACACTTCATCACTGTCCAATTACAGAATTCATCAGTCTGCTCAACGAGCTCCGCCGCGGCGAGATTTCCCCGGCCACGGAGCGAATCTTGGCTAGTCTATCCAGATCTCTTCCGCAAGATGATGGCCTGCTCCCCACACAATTATTCCCCCTGCGGACTGAAGTCGATCGTGCGAACGCATCTCGCCTCGTGGCTCTCAGCGGCCCGGTGCACACATTTGCGGCAAAAGATTCGGGGTCTGCGGAGCAGAGCAAGAAACAAAGGCTGCTTGAAAACATGATGGCGGTGAGGACACTCGAGATCAAGCGAGACGCACAGGTCATGCTGGTCAAGAATGTCAGCGACACTCTGGTCAACGGAAGTGTGGGCAAGGTGCTCGACTTCTGCCCCCCTCTGGGAGAAAAGCCTCAAGGTGGTAATGAGTTGTTACCGCTTGTCGAGTTTAGCACTTTTAAGGGAAAGGAGACCCTGCTTGTGTCTCGTGACGAGTTCCGGGCCGAGGACAGCGAGGGCAAATTGCTTGCACGACGTGTCCAGGTATGGTCAACCCCTGCATCCTTCAACTGGCTATCACTCCTTCGCTGACCTGGAGTGTCCTTATCATCTCCAGATTCCTCTCGTCCTGGCCTGGGCCGTATCGATCCACAAAGCGCAAGGCCAGACGATCCAGCGCGTCAAGGTTGATCTGAGCAAGGTCTTTGAGAAGGGTAGGGCAAATTACGAGGCGCCATTCGCGGGAGAAGAAATTTGCTGCTGACAATATTCTTATCCTCCAGGTCAAAGCTATGTGGCTTTGTCTCGTGCTGCGAGCATGGAAGGGCTCCAAGTTGTCGGGTTTGATGCAAGGGGGGTAAAGGCACACCCTCGGGTCGTGGAGTGGAGCAAAAACTTGGAGTCAGCGTTTTGAGCCCAACCTGGGCCGCCGTTGGGCGTAGAGCAGAGAGAGAAAAGCGAACACTGTGGGTGGAATGATTCATGCTCGACCTGATATGTTTCCCTGGTTCTGGATTGATATCAAGACTCTGTTTGTTCTTGGACTTGGGCAAGACGAAAGGCAAAAAGGGGGGGGGGGTCTAACCTCTGGGGGCTGGCAGCCGGGGTTGGGGAACAAGGGGGGGGGAAGGGGGGTGGGGCATGGACAGACGTGGTTTGTCATCAAGGCAGGGAATGGTTGTGAACTCACCAATGACATGTAATAGAAATGCAGAGAGGTATGGCTGCCTAGCATTGCAAAGGAGGCGCCCGCCAGCAAAATGACGAATACCTTGCCAGCTGGATCCCAATTGCTGTCTAAGCCTTCATGTTCTTTGTTTCAGAGCTCAAAAAGATCCCACGTGAGTCACCAAAAACACGTAGGCCTCCAGGCAGGAACTTTTGTAGGGTTAGGCTGCAGCTCATTGGCTCCTCTGCCCTGCCACTCAAGGAGTACATGAATGTGCATCGCGCCTGCTTGCTGCCTTGGAGCCTGTGTGCTGACAGCTCCCGCTCCTCAAAGGTTCCCCGAGCTCAGCTTTAAAACTGCAGATTATCAGGCTTGCTTGCTTGAGTTTTAGGAGAACCAACCTCCTTCTCTTTTCTACTCTTTTCGTGCTCCCTTTACGAACTGCATCAGCGCACCTCCCAGTCACGCAACGGCCTGGCTCATCAGTGGCGACAGCTATCACTGCCGGAGTTAATCATGGACGCCACTCACAACCAGGAATATCGCATTCGCGACCTGCCCACGCGCTCCATCACCCTTTTTCCCACACGAGCCCAAGTTGTCCGGGATATCAAGGACGTCGTCCTCAAGCCGGGCTTGAATCAAATTTCCGTCGTCGGATTGACCCCTACCGTCGACGAGCACTCCATCAAAGTCGAAGGCACTGGGTCTGCGATCATCACTGACATCTCAGTGGAGCTGTTGGACAACTCAGACATATTTCAGGAGATCTACCCTGACTCGGACAGCGATGACAACGATGTAGCAGCAGACGAGGGCAGTGAGGACGCTCAGGCGAAGGACTTCGACAAAGAAGCCTACGACCGCGCCAGGACGGAAATCAAGGAGGTCAAGGCTAAGATTGTGGCCTTGCTCGACGATATCAAACGTGCAGACGAGGTCGTATTCAGCGCAGAGAAGCGTCTGACCATGCTGGATGAGTATGGAAAGAAGTTTGAGCCCAAGTCTGGAGCGGATGTCGGCGAGATCGTTGATATTTACACCGACCAGCGAGGCAAGACCTTCGAGGACCACATAAAGGGAACAATTCGCCAACGCGAGCTCAACGAGGAACTTGCCCGCCTTCGGGAGGCGCAGCGGAACAGTGATGCGGAGATGCGTAAGGAGGACAACAAGCGCATCAAGGCATCTCAAAAGCAACAGGAGGCTAGGCGCAAGAAGGAGCAGCTCGCAGCCGCGCGCCGGCAGAAGAAGGCAGCAGAGAAAATGCGTATTCGCAATGAGAAACAAAAATTCTGGCCACGCTCTTGTTACACTGTTCGCATCACTCTTGACGCAACTCACTACACACCAATTTCTTCTCGCCGGTCTTCGATCTCATCTGTGACCGACCTTGTGAAGCCTGTCCTTGAGAGCCCCACGGATCCTACATCCTCGAGCCCCGAGAGCCCGTCCTCGGCGTGCGACATTTCCGTCTCCTACGTCACATGCGCGGCATTCTGGTCTCCGTCCTACGATCTGCAGCTCAACACGACCAACAACACCGGTACACTTTTCTTCGACGCGCAGCTGACTAACAACACCTCAGAAGCCTGGAAGGACTGCAAGATCATCCTTTCCACTTCTCAGGCGGTCTTCTCTGGGCTGCAGGATGACATCCCCAAGCTCGTCCCATGGCGAATCAAGCTGGCCGGAAAGTACATTGGGTATCTCGGCGATATCACGAACAGCAGCCACGAGGTGGAACAACGTAAGAAATCACAGAAAGCCTCTGCCTCCGTATTCCAGGAGAAACCAGGAGCAAGTCTTATTGGGCTCCGATCCGGGCCTTTCATGCAACACGCACGACACGTAAGTCAATCTTGTGTCCATCAATCTATGGCATTTCGAGCGATTCAGAATCATAACTGACTAGCCTCTTGAGTAGAACGAGATGGCCATGTATTCCGCTCCCGCTCCTCCTGCCCAAGCGGGGGGATTATTTGGTGCTCCGCAGCAGCAAATGCAGCAGCAAATGCAGCCGCAAATGCAGCAGCAGCAGCAGCAGCAGCCTCAGCAGCGTAATACCACCAGCGGCGGATTGTTCGGCTCTACCAACGCAGCCGCCACCAGCAGTGTCTTTGGTCAGCCGAATCGCGGCAGCGGTGGCGCATTGTTTGGCTCTTCTCTTGGCGGCGCCTCTTCCCGTCAGTATGCCTCGGCTAATCTCAACGCTCCTGCTTCTGGCCAAGACCTCGCGTTTGATAGTGACCTGGTTGAAGAACAGCTCACGCTCCACGAGCCCGAGCCCGAGCCTTTGCTTTCTTTCCAGGAGTCCGCCATCGAGGAGACCGGCCTGACCACGACCTACGATCTCCCCGGAACCAAGACCCTCATCCCCAGCACGAACGCGTCAAAGCAGCGCGTCGCAAGAATCCTCTTCACCAACGTCACGTTCAGCCACACCATCGTGGCCAAGTACCGACCCGCCGCGTTCCTGAAGGCAAACCTGCGAAACGCGAGCAAGATGTCCCTGCTCAAGGGCCCCGTGGGGCTGACCCTGGACGGGACCTTCATGGGCCGCTCGACGCTGCCGCGGTGCTCCTCGGGCGACTCGTTCACCATGAGCCTCGGCATCGACCCGGCCATCAAGGTCGTCTACCCGAAGCCGGACGTCAAGCGGAGCACAAGCGGCGTCTTCACCAAGGAGAACAGCACGGCCTACGCGCGGAGCATCGCCATCACCAACACCCGCGGGGGCGGGGCCTCTTCTTCATCGGCCGGCGCTAACAAGGCCGTCCGCCTTGTCGTCTTGGACCAGGTCCCCGTCAGCGAGGATGACAAGCTGCGGGTCGAAATCCTGCAGCCGCGAGGCCTGTCCGAGGGCGGCAGTGGAGTCGGCGCGGGCGTTCAAGAGGGCGGCGCGAAGGAGGGCAAGGACTGGGGCAAGGCTGTTGCTAAGCTGAGGAAGGGCGGCGAGGTCAGCTGGGACGTCGAGCTCAATGCCGGCAAGAGTGTCAAATTGAGCCTGGAGTACGATGTCTCGCTGCCTGCTGGAGACCAGGCGGTTCAGGCTCACGAGACTTCTGGCCGCTAGCCATCAATTGGAAGAGACATGGAGACCAAGGAATCTTTCACACGGCGGCTTGAGAGTTCAGTGTTTTGGTGATCGTGAAGCAACACGGGGACTATGATTGAGGCCAGCAACCCCGACACATGGGCGAACTTTTGGCTGTCGTTCACTTACGACCTTCGGCCCTTGATCTGTATTCCTGTAGATAGACTTAGGTAGCTAGGCAGTAGCTTGTCACTCAAATTGCAAAGACTTTGACTTACTGCAAAGAAACGGGTTTTCTGCATGTGCTTTGTCTCACAAAGCCGCGAAGCACCCCCCCAACCCGGCAAAAAGAGGCCTCCTCTGAAAGTAATAATTGCTACCGTGATAATAGACTTTCCCAATTCAAAGCACCTCCATCAGGGCATCTGTCATACTTTTTTTTCCCCGATAAGAAATTTGTTCTCATATCCGTTTCCAAAATCTTATGATTTCACACTGGGTGGTTGGGTGGGTATTCCGCATTTCCGACCGTTTTGAGCTCGAAATAGTCTTGTCGTCAACATGTCAAACGAGTGTTGCCACGGGGCGGCTCCACCAGCAAGAGAGATAGGGTCAGATGGAAGTCGGGGATGCCAGAGGAGTGTGCCTCCATTCTGGAACATCATGTTGAAAATTATTGTATCGAGGGAGACATCGTCCCTGTAGGGGCTGCACCGGATGTTGCGGTGGCCTCCTGACCGTTTTGCTGGTCCTGCCCAGTGCCCAATCCAATTGTACGTTGCCAACTCCTCAACTCCTGCCCATTGTATACTGTGTACTCCGAGGAATGCCCGTTACGCCACAAAAAAATTACACTGCCTCACGGGCATATAAATAATGGCTGTTTGCCATCTGGCACGTGCACCCTTGTTCATCGTTGACGGCTTCGAGACCAAGATGTTGCGGTCAAGTTCAAGGATGCTGACGGATCTGATGCTGGAATGAACAACAAAATAAGCCTTTTTGTCTGAAAGAGCAGCGACGACTTCAGGACATGGGGGATAGACAAACCTGATCAGTCACAATTTCGCGCCCAGCCGTTCTCAAGCGTTCTGGTCACAGACGCATAGTGGATTGCCGACGGCCGCAGCCGACTGCCCGGGCCGGTTTTTTATACGCGCTAGGCCTGCGCTCTCGACTTGGCTCCTGGAGCTTAATTTCTCCTGAAGCTTATATCCCCAAGCCGCCCGCAGGTGATGACCAGTGCGAGGACGAAAGCGAGAAGGATCACGAAGACCTCGACGTAGAACAGGGGCGCAATAATCATCTTGAGGGACGTTCTTGTCTTGCTTGCTTGTCTGGTGAAGTGGGCGTGCTGGTGGCTTGGCGAGCGGGCCCTCTTTGGTGAGCTATGTCGGGTTCGGGCTTTTTCGAGTGAAGACTGCTGGAACGGAGTGCCACGGCGCGGAACCTGTGAAGTTCTGTGGCCACGATGCAGTTTATAAAAAGTCAAAAGGAGCACCAGCGACGGTACGTCACGATCTCGCACTCTCCGGTTTTAATCTCGGATGCTGCCCGGGGGGCATCGGTGGGCACTCCGCATGCCTTGACCGCTCGCGTACTCTGGCCAACTCTGGACTATTTACAATTCGCAGGGGTGACTTGCTGCTGTTGGAGGGGGCACAGGTTCTTCCGGACATACAGAGGGGGACGGATTAGGAGGCCTTAGGAGGCTCCGTGGTCTCGTGGGAAAATGCCCAATCTAAGCATGTCCCCTTGCAAAACCCACACTCCCCAAAGCAGGGCCACACGGTGTGAGGCAAGGCCCCCAGTGGCTCTCCGGCCAGTCGGAGTAGCTTATTGGCGATTAATTTTACAGAAGCTCCATGGAAGGTGGATCGAAGCTACCGAGGAACCGCAAGTGGGCCTCGCTAGAAGGGTCTGGTGGCGCACGAATTCCCGAGCCCCTGAGTCGTCAAATTTATACTCCGCGAGACGTGACATTAGCCGTCAAGGCCACTTATATAAGCGAAGAGCCTCCTCGATCAGCCCTCTCGTCGCCTCTTGACCACGAAGCGTATGGATTTACACTGAGTTGACATGCACCGCGCGGCGTGTCGTCGCTAGGCCCGACAACCGAAATGCCGCATTTTACCGGAGGCCGTATTGGTTTTTTTGGTAGGAACGAGATTGGGAGCCGGTGCATCGGCCGCGGTGGCCCCCTTTTTCCACCGTGCAGACCCACCCGGAATCCCTGATTTTGCAATTCGGATTCCAAGAATCAGAAAGTGCAGGCTCCGTTGGATGCGAAACCCGCCACCCCTCGTTCAAAGGCGAATCTGAGCGAACGCGAATTGGGGGTCCGGTGCAGCTAGCTAGCTGTTTACTTGAGCAAAAAGACTCCGCGACTCGGCCCAAATTACTCGGCAAGAGAATAACCTTTTCCCTATCGACTGGACTATGCCACTCAGAGGCAAAGAGGCTTCTTGGCAGCTGCGTCGCTCCTACAGCATGTTGCTGCACAACCCCGGGATCTATTCCACTACCTAGGTATCTTCGATGCCAGGGTCGCTTCCGTCCCGTTTGATGAAGCTTCACGAAGTAATCCCGCAGCCACCCTGGGTCAGGGACAAGCCCAATGCACAGCTCGTCTTATCTCCCACAGCTATGCCTGCCTCCAGGGGTCCTCGGGTAGATCCCCTTGGCCGGGGTCTTGAGCTAAAACGCTATCTGGACGCCGCGCCTGGGAGGGAATCGGGTCTAGCGCAGCTTAGGGTGGTGACTATGCAGGCCCTCTAAGGGGCCACGCCCTCAGGTTCCACTTAAGGGGATGGCATGGCCTCCTTTTGTACGCTGTCCCGCTTCAAAATCGGTCCGCGGCGTAGACACGACGCCTGGGCCCCAGATGCTCTCTACCTAGTAAATTCTTCGAGATTGCTAACCGGAGTTCAAGCTTCCCGTGATCCTTTTCAGGGCCGCGTCAATGCGATCCCATGTCTTAAATGATCACGGGCTGACCAATGCGTGCCAATAATTTCATCTATTGCAGCAGATGAAGGAGAGCCTCATTGAACGAGCCTTGGGGGAGATGCGAGAGCCTCATGCATGGATGTATTCTCGTTCGAGCCATTACATGAACTCTTTTGGGCGGAGAACGACAACTTTTCAATTGTCACCAAATTCAGTGTTTAAGTACCCGACACGCTCGACAAAGATACTCCTCGAGCATACCATATTAATGATAGAGAGAGAAGAGCATAAAAGTTGCATGCAAGCCGCTGCGACTACTCAACACTGCCTGACAAGTACTTCAAGCAAAATCATTAGGGATCCAAAGCACGACACGAGACTGCTTCTATTGTGTTCGTCATGTTGGCGCGGCTGCTCTAGAATGAAAAAAATGTTCTGAATGACATGCAACATTTCGTTACTCCGTCCTAGGCACCCGCATTCAACACTTGAAGACAGTCCAATCTGGAAGCCGAATGACCATCACATGTAGGTCTAAAGCATTAAGCGTTGCTGTGGGCAGGTCTCGTGTGCAACAGTCTGCATGCATGCCCGATGCGCTGTTCGTTCTGCCATCTTGTCAGGCTGAATTCATGGATACTTACACAGCAGTGATTGTCATATAGTTCTTTCGTAGGAGGAGTGAAAGACCAAGCCGAATGACCAAAGCATGTCCGGGCATCGGCTCCGTAAATCTGGCCGGCAGCGGTGAGGTTGAGCCGGGGAAGTGGGGCCGTAGACCTCCGACGTTTGTCGGGATGACAAGACAGCCAGCCCAGCCAGCCCAGCCAGTCTAACTGATTGCTTCCGCATCGCACGCATTAGCGCCACCAAATCAGGTTTTTCTGCTACACGTTTTGGAGCTGCCATCCTAGAAACTCGCCCCCAAATAGACGGACTGGTGTGCGGTAGGTCGAGCCGTTCACATGCACATGCACCATTTCTCTTAGCTTTGCGCGGGTGACCAGGCTGTCGGTGACGTCGTGGGTGACGTTGTGGCTCGCCACGCCACACATGCCCACCCTCCTGCCTGCACCAGCGCCATTTCAAGTGCTTGCAGCGCGGGAAGGTGTGGCTGACGACATCGAGAGCATGTCCTCGGAACAAAATAAACACTAGGCCAGCAAAGCCATAACATGTGTTGTGCATCGTCCTTGACATCTCGAGGCAGGATCATCATTAATTCATACCTATTCCTACAACAACGGACCTAGAGCATTATTCCAGTATCATCCACTCACAACGATGGCGAGAACACTGCTCCTATGCCATATACATGGCTTCAAGGTTGGTTACGACTGAGGCGAGTGTTGAAATTGGAACCATGTCGATGCTGACTTTGCGCTTTTAGGGGGATGATGATAGCTTTGGCACTTTCCCTGATGTATGTTTAGCTCCCTGTCCGACCAGCGAATGCTAAACGAACTGACCTGGCCTGTCCAGGACTTGAAAAAACACCTAAGCAGTGAACTAGCCGACCAACATGTCGAGTCTGTCATCTACCCCCAATACGCGACCAAGGGGGAGCTCACGGAAGCCAGTGTCAACTTCCTCGAATGGTAGGGCCGCCCACGCTTACTGCCTCTCTGAGATACGTGGCTGACCCCAAGACAGGCTCAAGGAACGAGTGATGGAGGTTAGGAAGGCCAAGCTCGAAAAGCCCTGGCCGCCGAATGACAAAAGCGTCGGAGTCATCCTCGTTGCTCACTCCATGGGCGGCTTCGTCGCCAGTGAAGCCCTGTTCCACATATTGGACGAGCGAGCCAACAGCGACGACCCGTCTGCCCCTCTTTTCCCTATGATACAAGGACTACTGGCCTTTGACACGCCATACAATGGCCTCGCGCGTTCCATGTTCGTCTACGGCGGCTTCTCCAACTACCAAAAAGTCAGCTCTGTCTTCAACGTCATGACAGCACTTTCCGCCGCTCCTGCCAGCATTAGCATGGCCCTCAAGCGCGGCGCGAGCTCAGTTCCCGGCTCCAGCAGAGTCACCAACCCGGCGGCCTGGCAGACCTGGCAGCTCGTTGCTGTGCGAACAGGGACCGTTGGCGCCATCGCTGCCGGCGGAGTAGCTGCATATGTGCACCGACAAAAGATCAAGGATGGTGTTCAGAACATGAGAAATTTGAAGAAGCAAGACCTTGTCGAGGGATACCAGCAGGGTGTTGATCGCCTCGGTCAAGGTCTTGCCTATGTCAATCGTGGCAATGTCGGGCAGTCTTTCGCTTATCTCAGTGACCACTTCACATTCGTCGGCGTGCTCATGAAACAGCAAGAGCTGAACAAGAGACTCGAGCGGCTTGCAAACCTACAGGGTATCGGCATCCACGACATCTACTGCTCGATGGGCGAGAACGGGTACTGGAGTGGCGGGTACTTCGTGCCTGAACGGACCTTCTGCGCTATTCCGGCCGACGACCAACCTGCCAGCAACCTATTTTCCAGACATGTCGTCAGCAATGCGGAAGACGAGATCCAGGCACACATGTCGCTGTTCAGACCTGACAAGAACGAGGATTACAAGCTTATGATTGCAAAGGCGAGCAAGCTGGTGATTACCTGGTTCAATGATGATTCTGAAATTGTTGACAACCCCGAAATTACAAAACCTGATCCAGCCAACTCTGCCGAAAACGCAATCAAGGCGACAGATGAGGGTGTCGAAGTCGAGGGAGAAAAGGCCACGACAGAAAATGCTGATACTCAAGCTTCGGAAGACGATGACGGGATCCCCGACGAGTCGCCACTTGACATCGCCGCTGCGGCTTCCCTGGTCCCTCTACCAGACGATGCAGAGGGAAACACGGGCGATACCGTGCCTGAGGTGAAAGACAAGCAGACATACTACAGGTACCTCATGGGGATCGCCCAGTCAACCGGCACGGGGATCTCCCAAGCGAGCTCTGGGGTGAAGGGGTACATTCCGACAAAGCTGCCGGCAATCCCGAAGCCGAGCATTCCTACCATGCCCAGCGTGAGCTTGCCGAGTGTAAGCGTGCCAGGTTCTGGGTTCTTCTCCAAGAAGGAGAAGTCGACTGCCTCGGAGGATAGCGCTGCGACAACGACCACTGGACAGCCGGCGGAGAAGACTGAGAAGGCTGAGGAGCCCAAGGCCGCTGAGAACACTGAAGTGGAACAGAAAGAGACGCAGGAAAAGACTGATGCTACATAAGCGACGATCGATGTGGACATGCTTTCAGTTTTGCGATGCCTCAACTTCTGAGCCTGAGTTTCGTGACTTTATCATCTCACCATTGGATCAAATGCTTTAGGTAGTAGCACTTTACCTTCAGTCCAACCTTTTTTATGCCTTGAAAGAATGAGATAGTCAGACTTCACTATTACCTAGGTAGCTTTTTGATAATGACAAGGTTCATAATGTTTTGAATCAAATTAGACATTACAAACTTCGATTGTAGCACTCCACTACATGTCCGCGTAGCAGGCACGCGAAGAGCTATAGCTGACATCTCATGATTAATCTTGGGCTGGGTGTCATCAAAGATTATGGGAGAGAAAGGCGGTCAGTCCACCAGATACTCAAGTAGATTTAGGTTCACGTCAGCCCGGTGGAGGTTCAACGCCACACGGCGCCCGCGCTGTTTGGAATCATTTCGCCCGAGAAGGCGCAACCGTACAAGCAATGAGAAGCAAAGTTCAGCCTCACCACCTGATGAGCAACACGGACCCACTGAGGCTGACATGCGGTGATAGAAATTATATCGCGCTGAGCTCAGACTGTAGACAGTTACGGGTGCTGATATTTGCATTGGTCAACAGCAGTCGGCCCTTCACTCACATTGTCGGCGGATGAACCGAGTGTTCCGTGAGATCCATGCTGATTTTGGGTCTCACATGAGAATGCCTTCCCATTTCGAAAGTTTCATGCACTTTGACACGTCCATGGCATGAGGTATAAATACAGCAACGTCTCTCTCCTTCCATATGTTCATTCTATCATCATCCAGGAACTGTTCAAAGCACACCGAGACACATTTACATCCCACATAAAAACCCAAAGTTTGAACAATAATAACAACAACAAAAATGAAGTACTTCAAGGCTATCTCTATCCTCTCCGCCCTCGCCGGGCTCACTTCAGCGGCTCCAGCAGCCGAGTCTCGCCAGTTCCAGGCGATCATCACCTTCACCGGCGCTGCGGCCTCCTACACCCTTCAAGTCCCAACTGATAGCAGCCCCTTCCAGACGAGTAAGTACACACAGGCGATGATTCATTCCATCTAGCGTCTCCCGCCTGTGAAGTGTTGTGTTCTAACTTCGCCATGGCAACAGACAACGACCTCGCGATCGACACCATTAGCTCGCAGGGCGGAGCGACATGCACTTTCTTTGGTGTTAATGGGGCTAGCGTCACTATCGTCGGCGCACACAGTGTCACGGTTGCACCTCCTCAGGCCATTGTGAGCGGCAGTTGCTTGGCACTTTAAGATGTAAGTGGGTTCGGATGGCGTGGCTATTGTGAAGGGGGGGACATTCCTTGTGGACACCTCAGATCATATAAATCAAATGTTGTCATTGATCTATTCAAAGGTGTATGCACTGCCTCAAAAACAATTGAATTCAGCCGTATCTTCTGTTCACTTCAGGCTCGACGTACACCTTCTCCTGTCCTTCCTCCTCCGACAATACTCTCGGCGAATTAACCGTCTCCTTCAAGACAAGCTCCAACCTGCCGTCCGGGGTGAATCCCCTTATGAACGTTCTAAGTTTCCATGTCTGCCAGTTCTTGACTCCGCCTGCTGCATTCTGCAGCAATGAGGTTGGCCGAGTGAGAATTGCCAAGGCCATCAGCTCCCCCAATTCCGACCATGCCCGGCTATACCAGCCGTCGCCAACAACTATCAGTAACAAATGAGCATATACCAACATCATGTGCAGTAAGAGGACACTCATGGATAGCTTCACGATCAATCCTTCAAACTTGTAGGCGTGCCGTTGGTGATAAAGCTGATAATTGAGTCGGGTCAAGTTGCCCGATTCTGCTTTTTGGTATCCATCGGAATTTGGACGCAACCTATCGACGTCCGATGCTGCGTAATACCCGAAGTAGGATTGCGTCCTCCTTAACGAGTCCGTTAAGTATATCGCGTGAGCAAGCATTGCGCATTTGGGCCCGAGAGGGACACTTTGGCTACAATAGCGTTGTATATAAGCAAACGGCCTTCCTTGGGCTGTCTTGC
The DNA here is from genome assembly GCA_039880735.1 of Diaporthe australafricana. Lineage (NCBI taxonomy): Eukaryota > Fungi > Ascomycota > Sordariomycetes > Diaporthales > Diaporthaceae > Diaporthe > Diaporthe australafricana. Next base: position 6,749,555 of record JBCEDM010000001.1, read on the forward strand.
TGAGCTCTTGGTGATACTTTGAGTCCACCGTGAGATTGGAATCAAGCGAATTGGCATATTCGGCAGTGATGGCTATCACCGGGCTGATCTCTTCAGTGGTGATTGTTTCAGTGCCAGTTGAGATAGAATCTGTGGAAATGCCCGAGCGCATGATTGTTGCATATGGGGCTGTGAACCAAACCTGCGACTCGATCCATCTCGCATCGACAAGGCATAAGTAGACTGGATTGTAGATAGAAGATCCGTCACCATCATACATGAGAAACGCCGTAGAGACCCTGATCCCACCAGGAAGAAGGTGGGATATGTCGATATACGTCGTATTTGGCATCCCTTGCTCCTCAATCTGTCTAATCTGTTCCCCGAGTGAGTTATTCAAGTCGAGTGTAAAAGAAGGAAACGAGCCCAAGTCGTTGAAAGAGATTGGCTGGAGCTTGTTCTCAGTATCTCTTGTTGGGTTTTCATACAACGCAGTGCTGCATTGCATCGAAACCGATGGTTGACGCCAATTTATATGTTTTTCTGTCTTGTCGGAGGGGTTCGCTTTGATCATTGCAATGCCTGAGTGTGGTGAGTTCGAGATCCAAGCACGGTATCGATCAAATAGCTCCTGCGTCACCAATGCCAAAGGCGAAGTAACTTGAGCAGCCAATGATTCGCAAACCATAGCGAGACAGTCGATGCCCTCAACCTGAACCTGTTCAACTGTTTTGTTCAGTCTGAGGGAGATATTCAGACAAGTCATGATCTCGCAGTCGTCCAGGCTCCTCTCTTGGTACGCCAATGCAAATGAGTCGACCGTTGCACCATCTACCACGGTAATGTTCGCAGTCGCTCCCAAACTACCATTGACCAGAATCTGGTCTAACCCGGACAGTATGTGTTCAAATCGGTCGGAGAAAGGGGTGGAGTCGAGACGATCGTCTCTGTCTTTGTCTGGCCCAAAACCACCGTCAATGAGCTGAGGAAACAAATAGTCGAACGAAGCCCCAATGTACATTGCACTCTCCGAATCCTTCTTTTGGAACTTTGTCATGGCCTCCATGTCATCTGGAATGGGCCACCAATCATATTTCGGGATCATGAGGGCTCCAGAGCTAGGGGCAGCCAGCATGCCCAGCACTGACACGAGCACCACCAATGATACCGTCAAGAGCTCCGGTGCGCTCTTGAGACTGAAGGTCGCAGAAGCCAAGAAAGGGCTCCGAAAGAGGAATGTTGGGTCCGAGACTTGAAAGGGCGAGACCAGTAGGCCAAACGAGACACCACGGCTGGTCATCAGATGATAACGGATTCGGTGAAAAAGAATGTCGCCCAGTGAGACCAGTATCAAGCCCTCATGGAGCTTAGCGGCGAACAAAAGACTCTTCAGTTGTACATCACTGGCGTTCCACTGGAAACCTTTGAGGTATAGCCAGAATAAGGCGAGGGTTCCTGCGACCGGTGCGAAGTGTATGAGCAGAAAGTAGCCGAACGCTTGCTTTTTGCTGTTGGACAAGATGACTTTTGGAGTTTCTGGGTAGTTTTTCCCTTGTTGGAGGCCAGATCTGTGGGGCTCCTCGGTCACACAGTGATGGATCGTGTTCTTCGACTGGTGCCTTTGCTGGCGGCCGTCTGTCAGGCTGGATAGTGTCTCTGCGTCAGAAACTCTCGTGCGTCTGCTTTCGTGCTCGTCCTCGCTGTCTGGAAGAGAGACCATGTCGTCGCATCGATCACCCGGCGTAAGCGTCGAGCATTGTGATGGAGTTCTCGACAGAGACGGTGCCTCCATGATGAAATCTTGCGTATCGCAGGTTCAAAGATACCCGCTAATTAGGAGCAATGAATGCTGCTGCTTGTGTTCAACCATGTGGGCCCGCATTCCACTTGGTTCTCGCGGCATGCTGTCCGTACATATAAATGGCTTGTCATCAGGAAGAAGGATAGTTTGCAGGACTCGGAACCAATCCAGGCATGCAGCCTGTTTGACTTTCCCTCAGTGACTTAATCAGCGTTGTAGAAAGGTCTCAAGTGCTCCACTGCAAAACAGTGCCAGGTAAGTACGGCCAACAACTCAGCTCGGGTTGTGTGTGACGGGGGCCACACACCCATGTTCGGACTTTGTCAGTAAAAGGCGCTGCCCAGGTGCGGCTGCAGATTGTGTGGCCTGTAATGTTGCTCGTTTGTGTCAATCACTGCCAGGTTCGCAGAGGTTGTGCAGTCTGACTGCAGAGGTCAAAAATAGATCGCTGAACACGCTGCGCCATCGTAAAACTTGGCCAATAGGAGGTACGCCCAACCTAACAAAAACGGACACAAAGGAGGAAGGAAGCTACAGTCGCTAATTGCTGTAAATTTCCTGGCATTCATCCATGGGCATTCGGTCAGAATCAGTCTGACAGCACAGGTGCCGGACAGCCTGACCGCTCGGCCACCTGGGCAGCCTGGAGCCATGTCTAGGACATCCACTGCGCCGGCCATTGCAGATCAAACAAAGACATCGTAAGTTCTAGGGGGCCAAAATTTCCAGTGACTCAGAAATCAGACATTGGGCGGAGGCTGTAAGAGCATCAATAAGCCTTGACAGCGTGACCCAATGTCATTGATGTGGATAGGCAGACATAACTGAGCACTCGGAATCAATGTTTATTGGGCGACATGACCGAAACTGTTTGCTTCACACACATGCGTTCTCACTTATGACTGCGCTAATGTGTTTTTGTTTGCTCTCCAGGTGCCTGACATTGGACATCAGGACCCACCAAAGATGGGGTTCATTCAGGCCGTGACATACGAGATGAGGATTTCCACGGGAGTTGCAATGTGAATCCTCACTTCCGAGGCATGTGTGGTACTGTTCAGGACTCAAAAACCGCAATCAAATTCATCGCGTCTGTAGGTATTATGAAGACCGCGTGATCAAGCGACTGCGGCCTAATGTGCTGCCCTTCGCAAATAAAAACCGCTCAAAAACCAACGCCACCGTCAATCCAGACCTCAATGCGCATAGCATCGTACCACGTCACCCTCGGCACGAGTCTCGATACCCTCATCTGCCCCGCATATCCAGCCGTGATGTCGTGTCCATGCTACCAGATCCTGACCGCATACCTTTAATCGTACCAGAACACAGAGATGCAAGGCCCGCAAAAAGAATGTCGTCAGTAATGGTAGAGGTGTAAGGTCGGAAGTTAAGCCTCGCCATCTTGCAGATCCTCCTTGACATCGTCCGAGGAATCGGCCTTGACCTCGGCCTCGGCCTCCTCGGAGTCGTCCTTGTTGGAAACAGGAGACTTGGGGACGGCAGCAGCCTTGCCCTTCTTGGCGTTGTCAGGGAACTTCTTGCGTGGCTTCGCGGTAGTTCTCGCCTTCTTAGCGGGAGCGGCGGTCTCGTCGGCATCGCCGGCATCGTCATCATTGGCAGCCGCCTTCTTGCGCTTGCCGGCCCCGGTGGCCTTTGCACTGGCAGGGGCGTCGGCAACCTTGATGTTCCAGCCCATCTTCTTCTTGATCTGGGCCTGTGGTAGCAAGGTTAGTTCCGCATGGTTCTACATGTGCTCAGGTTGTGGATCTCATACCCAGGCGTTGACGGCCGACCGAGGGTTGGTCATGTTGAGCTCATCCGCGAGCTGAGGGAAGTCAATCTGCGGAGAGAAGAGAATGGGTTAGCGGATGACAAAGTGAAAAGAAGAAAAGAAATCAAGGGCGAGCGCCGACATGCAAAGGTTAGTCACAGGATAGATGAGTGGTGCGATGGCATTGTCGGCGCGTCACTGTCGCACTCGGCGCGACGGCGCGACCAACAACAAACATCCTTGCCAGGAACCGGGGGAGGAAAGCAGAAGCCAGCACATGGTCGCGAGGGATGTATGTGGCCCAAAAACAGGTTGTGTCAGTTGCAAATGCTTACCTCGGGAGCGGTCTTGAGGCAAGTCATGGCCTTGGCCAGGATCTCTTGCTCACGCGCGGTGAGGGAGCCGTAGCCACCACCACTGCCAGCCTTGGGCGTAGAGGGAGCAGCGTCGTTCTCGGCGTTCTTAGCGTTGCTTGCCATTTTGGTAAGATGTAGAGGAGCACCCGAATAAAGTGCGAAAATGAGGCACTTGATTGCTGCAAGATGGTGCTGTTGCTTCGGTGAGAGGGTGATGTTGTTGTTGGGGGACTGCAGGTATGGAGGGGAAAAGTTGCCTGATATTTGAAAAGCAAAAAGGGCCCGGGGTGCAGCTCACAGCTGAATCTCCTCCGAAGACACGCTAAAATAGAAGAATTGTCTGATCCAAATGCGCACATGTCATGGCTCAATGTGATTCAGAGCCCAGCTTTATTTCATCCGATTCATTGCACATCTCCGGTCGTGTACTGGCCAATGTGAGGATTCTGCTGTTGAATCGGTGGACCCTCATTGTAATGCTTGGGTGCGGATGAACCAATAAATGAGTACGTAATTAATGTATTGTATTTATCGAACGGAAGCCTGAGTAAAATTGTGTCGCCGCGAGATCGTGCATTGTTGATTCATTTGGATGCCACCGAACCAGCGGAATCAAGCCGTCCTGAATGCACTCACGGACACCACCTCAGGCCGACAGAATGACGCGGTCCAATGGGTCAACAACTTGCCACTGCGTTTAATTATCCTACTTACTGCAGGCGATGGGATAGGGAAATCATTTTGGTGGGGATCTTTTTGTTGCAAATTACCAGATTACCTCGGCCTCGACTTGAGGTCTCCGAAGACAATGACTTAGGGCCCAAGCTCCATCAAACATACCCTCGATCATGGGAAACAATGCTACTGTGGCAGAGATCAAATGCTTCCTTACTTCTTCGCTGTGTCTTGTTGAGAGATCGAATAGCGAATAGCAGTAATATCCCCGCTATCGCAGCACCAGGATCAAGACTGTTCGTTCCAGCTGCTTCGTGATGTATTCACTGGCAGACTGCGAGTTGAAGAGCATCTCAAAACGTGAAGCTTGTGGTGACATGCTACAAGACACTTCTGGCATTACATGACAAATGACCTCGTCAGAATGATCCTGCATGGCTCGCGGGTCAGCTACTTGGAGTCGCCCACACGTGGTCTAATTTATGCGTGATCTGTGTGCCATTCCCAACCATCTCGCTGTACTCTGTTATTACTACAATTTCAAATGTCAAGCAGCGCTTGTCCAGACGAAGGAGTGCCCCTCCTGCGCGGGAACTGGGCAAAACAAGCAAGTCTACTCTGTTCAGAAAGCTGGACCTTCTCATGGGAAGGATTCATGTAGTGGAAAACAGTCGCCAGTTGAAGGAATTTAAAGTTCTATAGCAGTAACCACACTGAGGCGCAGGTGGAAGCTGCTGAAGCCCTGAAAGCTCGAGCGAAAACATGGAGCGCAAGGCTGCCTGGACCCTAGATTGGACAAGAGATAAAAAGGTACCTCAGTACCCACCTCTTGATACCAGCCAGCCTCGTCACAAAGTGGAGCTCGCCAGCTCCAGCTGTTTACCCTTGGTCCCAGCAAGCCATTGCCAGACCTAAAAAGAGGTTCGAGCTTGTGGCGACCAAACTGCAGCCCATCCCTCTGCTCTCCATCACAACAGTCTCGCTTGCAACCTCCCAACCTTCCCAACCTTCCAACCTCCCACCCTTCCAACCTCCCACCCTTCATCTCCCACCCTTCATCTCCCACCCTCCCAACCTTCCACCCTGTCAGCTTCGCAGCCTTGCTTCCTGCTACCACTCGTTTCCAGTCAACACTGCGCGACTACTTCATCGCTACCAATCCCAACCAAGCAAGATTCCATCACCATGGACTCCAACAGCGACAACGGTGGCCAGAATGGCGGTTCTTCTAAGAAGCGTGCCCTTGACGAGTCTCCTCGCAAGCACTCTCCTGCAAAGGTACGTCCATTCTCGTGACGCGTCGCCTCGTTACTAACCATCCATCCTTTCCTCTGCCCCTCTCCCAACATACTTCCCTCTGCCTCTCTACAACGCAACCTTCTTTCAACATCTTGCCCACTTGTCGACCCTCGCCGTCTCATCGCGTTCTTCTCCATCTTGATCATACACGCTCGCCACCTCTTCTTGCCCACCTAATCGTCTGCCCCTCCAATCCTGCCTTCTCCCATGGTCAAATCCACACACTTGACCCTTTCCCATCTCGTATTTCTTTCCTCAATTCCGCTCACTACGTTTTGCCCACTTCGTCTTGCCCACTTCATCTTGCCCATCTCATCTTGCCCACTTCGTCTTGGCCAACTCGATCACACCCCACCCCTCACATGTTTGAACGTTGGCCCTGCCGTCGCGTGGCGTCGCGTCACGTCACGTCCACAATCCATCGCACACTTAGCTGACTGCTCTTACAGAAGCCCAAGACCGAGCACAAAGTAAGTCCTGATTCGCTCCCGCGTTTCCTGCATCCAGACCACCAGGTCATCTCTGAAACCTCCAAGCGACCATTTCACGGCAAGCCCAACAAGCCCTTGATCCCAACCCCTCGGCTATGCACTTCCTGCTATCGCGCACACCGTACGCTCCACTACGGGTCAATTGATCAGCAGGTAGCCGCAGGGGGGGGGGGAGAGCGCGCTGCGAAAGCTTCAGCGATCCAGCGTCCAAGGGGACCACGCGAAAGCCCTCGCGGGCCGAGCTGGGGACCGTTCCTTGGCTGGGCTTGCTCGTGAACTTCCCTCTCACATCTAGCTGCCAGGTCGGCGACATGCGATGTTGGTCTGGTATGGGCCTTCGGAGCTGGGAGAAAAAAGCTCGGACTTCTCTCCCTTCCGCCCTGGTGGTTCGCGGGTCGCTGCTCTGGTCAAGTGGTGGCTCGCGGCCGGCGTCGGTTTGCGCGGTGTCGTTCGCGGCAGGGGACCTGGTGGGGCTAGTACCCCCGCCTAGCCCGCGTACGTGGGCGTCGGATTAGGTGTTTACTTCGGTATGCGGAGGAGCCTCCTTCAACGCCGGCGAGTGAGGCTAGTACCCGATCTCGTGCGAGTAGCGTTAGGAACTTCTCTGGGGGAGCTATTCTGCGTGCCCTTAGCCGGTCTGATAGTAAACTCCGATGCATTTTGGGCACAAGCCGGGGTAGTACTCGGGATCTCCGAGTGTTTACAGGGGAGCCAGGTCTCTTCCAAGGGATCTGGCTTTCACAATCTGGTGGTCTATGACTTACTTACTGGCCAACCGCTAACTTGGATGCAGGACAAGACCAAGATTGAGGACGAATTCGGCAAGATCAGGGACCTCATCGCCAAACTGGAGGCAGCTCACCACAACGCCAACACTGAGATTCGGCAGAAGCAGAATGAGGACAAGAAATTCATGCGCTCCCAACTGAGTAAGAAGGTCGATACGGAGGCCGCCATGGATACTGACGAGCACGAGAAGCTCATTACCAAGTCCTCCAAGATGGCCACTCGAGCTTACCTGCGCGATATTTTGCACGACAAGGTTGAGGACATTGTCAACGACATGCTTGACGAGCGCGATGCTGTCATCATGGGCCATATTCATGAGCAGGGTCGTCAGATCCATGAGCAGGGTCTTCAGATCCATGAGCAGGGCGACCAGGAGCAGGGTAGTCAGATTCGTGCGCATGGTCGTCAGCTTCGTGAGCAGAGCGGCCAGATCCTGGCCATCCTTCAGTGGATTCGGGATATTTAGAGTCTGGTTGATGTGACTCGGCGGGCCCATGAATTTGGATTTGCTGTTTTCGCAGAGGATGTCTTCAAAAGGATGGTGTGTCTGGCTGTTGGGCACTCAGTACGTTGGCATAGTTCATTTGATGTTCACGATACCCCATCGAATGGATTGAAGGCTGTCAAATTCATGAGAACGGAGATAATCAGGAAGGAGAAATCCACCTTCACTCATTGAATTGAGCACTTGAGTGAATACACCACGGTTTCCCAAGTGACACTTTCCAGAGTCGTGCTCAGTGTGATGAACAAAGACCTTCTTCTCAACCTGCAAACGACGAGTGGGCATATGTGTGAATGAAAAAGAGCCTCGACGAAACCACATTCAACGGTATCTGAAACAGCTCTCCGAGGCTACCAGTCGATGGACCAAATGTTATGATGACAGGAAGTCGTCCAGGCGACGCGCCTCTTTTGCTGCTGCTTGGAAGCCAAGCCTTGGCGGCCACGACCCACCCACCACACGTGCTGTGGCTTGCCGCTCGGCGCGATCAGCGTGCTCACAAGCATTCGGAGTGATTCCTTGGCGTCTGCGGCCCAATCGCGGCCGGCTGCCCACCGCTCTCGTCTCAAACCTCCATCTCACTCTCCAAGCGTCTGTGGCCCCCGATAGCGACGCCGATCACTTACTACAATCAAAGACACCACCAAGCACACAGTCTCACCCGTCAAGACGCCAAGGTCATCTCGAAATGGCTACGCCAGAGGCCCCCAAACCCCATGCCCCAATGGAGGCGCGGCCCAGCTCTTCAAGCGGCGCGGATATGTCCCGCGGCATCAACGGCCCGGTCACCAAAGCTCCCGTGAGTCCTCGCACCAACCCAGTCGAGACCCAGCCTTGTTGAGAATGGCGGCTAACGGTCGAATTCCCACAGAAAGCTGAACCCCGCCCAGTCGCGCAAAAACAGGAGCCCGAGCTGCGTGGCGGCGGCATGACCATCGGCTTCAACTGCTGCCGTGGGCACTGCAACTGCCACGAGACATGTTGCTGAAGGGCTGACACGAAGGGGTTGGCACTGAGATTTCCGGATGGATCTCCCAGGTGATTGATGGAGTCCTGGGAACTGGAGCAGCGCGAGGGTCAACGGTCCGTCGGCGGACAGGATAGGCTTGATGCTGAGCGACGAATTAGTGGGAGGCACGCCGAGAGTGTGATTTTTAAAGAAGGAAGAGCAAAGATTGCTTCTAGAGATATCCGATATGCTTGATTGTTATCCAATTACTAGACCTGATTCCTGCTATAGTATTCATCGGAAGCAAGCCCATGAGCTCTGGGACAAGCATGCCTGGATCCCAAAAGTGAAGGCTCTCCACATACTCCTGTGTCCATGCCAAATTGAAACCAACCATACGCCACTATAACGAGCATACGAAAGCTTATCTACCAGAAACTGGTGAAATACTCCAAAAAGGTCTTCCATATGCTCCCAGATGCTGGCCTGAAGATGGATTTGCTGAACTCATGGCTACCCGCTGTAGGCGCCAAGCTAGAGACGGCCGTCGCGGTTGGAGCAACGATCTTCGGTGCTGATGAGATGCTCGAAAGAGTAGTCAACGGGGTGACGGAAGCTGTTGTGTGCGTCGATAGACTGGCCATGCTGCTGGAGGACATACATATAGATGCTGGCGGGGCGGTAAATTCTTCGCATTGACCATGCAAGTCGGCCCCGTAGGTGAAGTCATCAACTAAGAGATCCTCGCCTTCACCATTGCTGACATCGGTCCTGGATGAGTAGCTGATGCCACCAGGGATGGTCCAGTTGGCGCTGTATAATGTGTATGGGCCGACACAATCGCCCTTGGTCATGGCGGTGGTCATCTCGTGAAGCCCAGCGACTGGCAGACCAAGTCGGGGTACTTTGTAGGATATTGTGAGATTCGTTGGGAGGTCATTTCTGTCGTTGCGGACGGCTGCTGTGACGTTGATGACTCCGGTGTGTTGCAGCAGGCAGCTCTGGCGCCTGAGTAGGATGACCGCGTCCTGCATTGGGTATGCATGTCCGTTATTGTCGAAGGGTAGTCTCGTGCCGTTGGCCAGGACCAGGGTCACAACGAAGGACGAGATGCCCGTGTAGACTGGGATCGTCGCATCAACTGGAAAGAACTGCAGTCAGAGGTCAGCACAAGCCTCACCCACAGCATTCCAGCGCACTTACAGCGAAGCTGTCATCCAGTCCGTAGCCACTGCCAAGGATCGTAGCGGTAATCAGACAAGACCTGGGGCCACATTCACGATCACCATAGCGATTTTTGTAGACAATTTCCATGTGCGCAATCTCCTCCGCCGAGAGGTGCGTAGTCCTCACACGTATGTTGCCACTTAGCTGAAGGTGCCTCGCCGATTGTTCCAATGTGAGCCGCAAATCTACAGGCTTGACCATATAGGGCTCGATGGGCTCGGATAGCATCACGCCTGTGGGAACAACCTCGATCATCTTCTGAAGCACCTTGCGACAGACATCCTGAAAGCTCTGTGGGTCCGCCATGGCCTTGACTGTGACATTGCCGTCTGAGCCAAAGATTCGACTATCGGAGTCCTTGCCTTGGACAACCGCGGGCCCTACCACCAGTGGGTTTGTCGTATTGCTGTCGAGATACTCCGTGATAACCTTCTCATCGAACATTGCAACGGTGGAGTCGGATGGGGCCTCGCCCTCTTCAATCAGCTCGGGAAACTCAGTTCCATGCACACCTCCGATTGTGTGTCCACAGGCTGTGACCTGAATCATCTCTTGATTTGTGAAGCCCATGCGGGAGAACTGCTCGCGGAACTGCTCAATTGAGTGCTCCGGCTGAGGCACTCCCATGCTCCCAGGCCCTGGCGCATCCACCCTTCCACCTCTGACAGGTATCACTGGACCGCCACACGACCGGACCGAAGCGTAGACTCCCAGGACTATCAGATCTGAGAGGCTCGACCTCTTGGACAGATAGTCGGAAAAGAACTCGAAAGTGGAGTTAAAACCAGGTCCCTTGCTCTCCCCGTCGTCGAGCTGATACTGAAGCGAGCCGTCCAAGCCTCCCATTCCCGTCCTCACGTCTGCCGTTGCCATGTCGTGGAATGCAACCCTGAGCCACTCAGCTGCAACCTGTCTTCCGGGGCCAGAGGCCTCGTTGGAGCATGGCGAGATGGTGTCTGCAAAGTTCCGCGACTTAAATATCCTGTGTTGATACATGATCTCCTCCAGGTCATCGATCGGGGACGGCCATGTTGGATCGGCGAGGGCAGCAGACAGCAGCGCCGTCGTTGCCGCGACTAGCGAGAGAAGGATCGGTCTCATCGCGCCGGACCAGGCCCTTCGAAGGCTTGTCTCCCAGGGCGACGTTGTCGAAGGCCGACTTAGTATGGCGGTTCACGCGGCATAAGACGTTCCGCCGCGTACGCATGCGGTTGAAGTCGCAGGTCTGGGATTATCTTTGCGGAAAGCTGAGCAGGTCATATCGAACCATCTCTGAGTAAGCATGGCGCCCAACGCTTGATAAGAGAGGGAAGGGTGCAGCTGGATACGAGGTCGTCGCCTAGTGGGTGATCTGCGACAGGGATAAGATCAGCTATGCCACAAGAGGTACCGACAGGGGTGAAGAGTCCGTGATACTCGCCATTCTCAGCCGGCGCTCGCTGAACTGCGAATACATATGACTTCATGCGAGAAGTGTCAAAGTCGTTGCATGATCTCGTTCGGCATGATAGAGACATCTGGAGAGGAGAGAGAAATTTGTCTTGAAGTCATGGTTGGCCAACGGTCCGCAAAGAGAAGTGTGGGGCTCTGGGGCTTGATTAAGCTTCCTTTTAGACTTACGACAGGGTCCCACTCTGATGGCACGATGGTGATGGAAATTGGGCGGGTAATCGACATGTCTCTACCTATGTAGCCACATCAAGTGCTGGTCTAGCAGCATCCATGGCTGAGGCATGAAAGTAATTTGTGGCCTCTAAACCCTCCAACCTGAGAATAGAAAGTGTGGGTGAAAGGCCAAGTCATTTGTCAACTTTAGTTGGCAGTGACGCTTTGAAGCGACGGACTGTGAAAAGGTGCCTGTGTTGATCACTTTCAGACACACATCGGATTCCAAATTTTGTTTGCTGGGGTTGCATTCATGTTTTCTTTCGACCAACACCCTGCGCCTTCTTTCATGGACTGTTTTCCCTAGAAGAGAGTCCTGATTCTCCCCCTCCAAGTTCACCATTTTTAATCTGAGCTCAACTCTTCAGGTTCGGAATGGTGCGGAAGAATTACGCAAGACAGAAGGTCCATGGGGCCGGGGGGCGAGGCTCAGTCATAGTTGAAACGTAGGAGAGGAGGGCGAGACGCGGCTATGTCGTGAGGGAGGAGAGAAAGTAAAACATATTCACTTGAAGGGAGGAATGAACGTGGCCTATGCTCACTTTAACTTCGAGAGAGAAAACATTTCGGGGCGCAAAGAGCGTAGTGAAGGCCAAAGTGATTAACTGCGAGAGGCGGTGGAAGAGAGGGCACCTGGGTTCCCTCGCACGGTCATACATAGGAGCGCACCCAGTCTTATAGGCACATCCATGTCAGCTCATGTTACGATCTGGGTTGCTAATCAGAGATTCACCTACGTAAGGTCGGAAGTTCAGGTCTCAAACAAATTGCAGCTTGGAGGGATGGTGTAGCGGCTACTTTGCAGGTTCGAAACTGCAAATCGGTTGACTACGCCGGCAGCTCTGATGAGGTATCCTTGTGACAAGGGTTCGGATCGTCGCTGTGGAACAGTAGTTCCCTTTCTTTTCTTTTTGCCTACCCTTCAAACCTTTCGCTAGTTTTCTAATTCACCAATGAGCTCTTCGAATTTGATCTTCTCACTTCGACACTCCGCTGATGCAAGCAAGCTCAGAGTTGAAGAACAAGGTTGTTGTTTGATGGCCATGCGTGCGAATTCGCCCCACTTTTGGCGGCTTGGGCTCTCCACGTTTTGTTGTTTGGAACCGTTAGCACTTTTAAAAGCCTGCTACGTGGCGCCTGCTTCCTTCCTTCAACCAACCTGTCGACAACGCAGGTCTCTGCTGAGCATCTCTCTACCCGACACCGAGCCCCTTCTCTTTCTGTTGACGCGTTTACGGCATGGATCCTTCGAAAGTAAAGGTATTTCAATGTCCCAGTTCCTTCCAAACCCTCACCAGTCGAATTCAGCACGCTGATGATGGATACAGATGGGCAAGCTCGCCCAGAAATTCAAGCTCAGTCAAGCCAACGGATCCAAGAAGGATGAGCAGGCAGCGGCCCCTCGCAGCTCTGGGCAGGGTCGTCTCCCGTCAAGTCAGTCCCATCCCGTCGCGCTCCCAGGATCACAGGTGATTCGCCGCAGTAGCGGCTTTGACTTTCCAATGGCCCCCCCTCCTGCCATTGATCAACCTGTTGCTGGCCCCAGAGCTTGCCATGCTCGCTCTCTAGGCGCGTCCCCTGGATTCGTCCCTGCGAGCGCCAACTCATTCAAGGTTAGCCACTCTCCTTCTCAAAACGACCATGTTTTTGGAGACACTTGTCTCCTGACTGTTAAACCTAAACTCGTGCTTTGTAGATTTTCAGGGACATCGACAGTCCCGATATCCCTACCCCGGAGCAGCTGAGAATCTCGGATCTCGAGCAGCGATTGAAGGTCGCGATACGAAGAATAAAGGAGCTGGAGGACAACTCAACAGCACAGGAAGAGGAGCTGATGGTGGCGAGGACACAGTCCAAGATCGATGTCGACCACGAGGTCATCAGACTTCAACAGGAGGTTCAGACCCTTGAGCAGCACGAGGACCGCCTCATCAGTGAGCTCGTGTCGTCCGATACTCAGCTCAAGGGCTTGAAGACCACGGAAAAGGATCTGAAGAAGAGACTGAAGCACTTTCGCACGATTTACAGCCTCAAGCACGTATACGACGACCACCTGAAGAAGATGAGCGTCGCCAAGCAACGCACGGCGAAAGACCTCCATAAGAAGTTTGAGGAGGCCGAGGTCAAATACATGGAGGAAGCGTTTGCGCTCTACGACTACCTCGAAGCCAACGGTCTTCAGGATACGCTTCCTGACTACGCGAAAGACTGGCTGGGCAATTCCAAGGGCAAGAAGAGTTGAAGATCGAAGGTGCTACGAGTGCAATGACCTGACCGTCAAGGAAGATGGAGAAGTCATTATTTTTTTCTGTCTTGGGGAGATCATTGGAATGGATGAGTTATTCTCGACAAAAATGACGATATGCTGGAGGGAGAGGACATCTGGAGGGCTCGTTTTCAGGGATGACACAAACTCCTAGAAAAGGATGAGTGTTAAAATTTCAAGTCTTCAATTTTCGGGACATCTAGATGAGTCTCGTCAACAAGCCCAGCATCATTTCTTTCCCCCAAGCAAGATAGAGGCCTTTTCATTGAGACTCACGACAAACAGGCAGAGGCACGGCTTCAAATGTTAGGATTGCGAGGGAAGCCTCTTCGGTGGTTCCTGGGTCGAATCTGCCCAACATCCATGTAAATTTCTCTCTAGTCTGGCAATGGCCTCAATTAGGTTATATGAAATTCAATCACTTTGATAGCTGAAGATTCAACACTCTCATATGCAACCCGCAAGCGACCAGCGTGGCGCATAAGCAAATCAAGCTGAATCAGCAAATGCCATTCTGGCAAAATGACTTTTTTTTAATTCCTTCACAAAACAGTGCTAAAACAATGTATATTCGTAACGATTGTGGAGCCCTACTAGATTGTTGATCCATGGCTCTGGTCCTTGGAGGTGCATTTAGATCCGAGCTGGGAAGCCTACCAACACTTGCGGTGGCTTGGACGTTGGTTCGACCCAGGACAGGCAGGGCAAAGGAAACAAAACATAAGAAATGTCGTATGATAATCATCGATGGTTTCGAGTAATTCAAATGTATCCAGATTCCAGAATTAATCATGACAAAACGACGTACAATAGTTGCTCCGGAAGGTCGGGATTTCCCACGATATGTGACAGTATAGGCTTCAGGATGCTCACAGCCATCAACTTCTGCCCAAGAGCAAATACAAGTCTCGAGGAATTTTTCCATCACCAAATCCACGTCAATTTAAATATATATTCACGTGAGAAGCTAATTCGACTGGTCGTTGTTCACGTGCTACTCAGAGTCACGAAGGGGCCCGGGATATGATTAGCCCCATCGTGTTACTAACATGGCCTATCAATCTAGCGGCAAGTGTATAACATGGGATTGTCAGCACCTGAGGCAAGGCAACGAAACTCCCTCCAGCCTGTCATCTAGCCAAGCTAGCCGTCCACTACCTCTTAGCATGTCCAGAACCCATCAGCCACTCATTGAACTGTGGCCCTATGAATTCGACACGCAGATACCCAGCCCCTGAAAACACTCGATGGTTCTCAGCAACTTTGACAAGATGTCATCAGAATATTTCGACTCCTTTGCCGTGCTTCGGCGTTGGTACAAGGCCGAAACCACCCAGAAATGCCCTTCCAGAGATGTACGCTGGAACCGCAAGGAATGCCACGCGGATAGATGCGAGAAGAAGATTCAGTTGAGACATCCACCACAGGTAACCCTCAGCCCCTCCACCCTACAAGCCTTGTGCTGATGACCAACGTACTATAGTTTGTAAAGGGCGACTATCCACTCGCAGATCCGGGCCCAATCTACAGGCTCCCTAACGAGTTGCTTTACATGGTCTTCCAACATCTCGGCCCGTTTGATGGGCTGTGTCTCGCCCTCTCGTGCAAGCTTTTCCTAAACCTAGGAACGACGCTACAGGTTCCGATCCGGTTCCCCTCGCTGAAGGCACATCAACACCGGGCACACGCCATGTGCAGAGAAGCGCACTCGTTTCTGGAACGAATGCTGCCTCACCGGGCCATCTGCAGTCGATGCTTGAGGGTGCTATCGCTTGAGTCCGAATGGTGGGATATCCACGGGCCTGCAACGTTCCCGGAGCTCATGTGGCATTCCTCCGTGCAGGAAGACTGGACACAGAAAAGGAGCACAATATGCCCGGAGTGCGAGATCAAGGGTCTCGGCGCGAGGCTCGCTTTTCCGAAGCTAAGGCGCAGGCCAAAGGATGCGGCTCGGTCTTTCAGCTTCCCACGGCACTCATATGCCAGGCCAAGCAAATAACAGTGGCCAAGTGAGCTTCATTTGCGGAGATGCTATTTGTGACACCTAATTTCACCACAGTTCAACAACCACAAGGGCTACCTCCTCACAACATTCCCAGCATCACCATGTCACTCTCCGCCACTCCAGTGATTGTCACGCCCCTGTTGTGACTGCCGAACTCGCCTGATCCTCGCACCATTTCCAGAAATTGTCACCCAAGTTTTCCTCCTCCGATTTAAGCTTTGCCAGTATGTCCGGCCTGCCGATCTGTTCCTCCGGCTGCACCCTGCCAAATGGAAGAATGTAAGCACCATTGTTATCCAGGGTAATGTCCGGCGAGAACCCAGCATACAACTCTGTGTACCCCCCAAACTTGGGATCATAAAGGAACAACCGGTCCGCCACAGCCATGAACTTCGACGGCGCCCCCTGGAATGCATTCGTCTTGAGGTTCCCCGGGTTTGCCGCAACGCTGACGATCCCGTGCTCGCCATACCTGCGGGCGTACTCGTGGGCGAGGATCCAGTTCCCAGCCTTGGACCTGGCGTAGTTGCGCCTCCCATTCGGACACCCGGCAGCCAGGATGTTGAAGTCGATCCCGTCCGCCGGGACATGAGACTCGGCCATGATGCTTGACAGCCAGACGACGCGTACACTGCCCGGATGGGACGATCTTGCCGCGTGCTGAAGCTGCGGGAGCAGGAGCTGGGTGAACAGGAGCGCCGCCACGCAGTGCATCCCGACGAACTTTTCCAGGCCCTGGGCCGTCTTTGACTGGACTGGCACGGCGTCGGCGCCGATGCCTGCGTTGTTCCAGAGGATGTCGAGGCGGCTCTCCTGTACGGCAAATTCGGATGCAGCGGTGCGGACCGAGTTCAGGTCGTTGAGATCAAGTAGGAGAGGCTTGAAGACGGCTGGGTACTCAGGCTTGGGCTGCATGCATCTCAGGGTTTCGATGGCTGTGTCAACCCGTTGCTGTCAAAAAAAAAAGTCAATAATTGATCTGCCCGCAATCAGCTTCACAGCTGGAACAGGCAAGCTTCTGTAACTGGGACTAACCTTGGATCGTGAGGCGATGTACACAGTTGCTCCAGTGTTCCGAAGCATCTTACACAATTCAAATCCGACACCCTGGTTACCACCCGTCACGATGAATACATTCCCATCCCTGCGGCCAACATCCTTCTCCCCGAAAGTTGGCGCTGGCGGAAAGATTTGAGTCCACCGTTTTGGATGGAGCATCGCCATAGTCCCCAGTAAAACCTTGCGGTATTCAAACTGTGAGGCTTTCTCTCTCGGACACCTGGATACTACAGATCATCGACTCCAACGCTTATCGGTAGCAGGGAAGGATTGTCGAGAAAGCGAGGATGCAAAGCAGGACAGGACAGAGATAGTCATGACCATGCGTTGTGGGAGATTCGCCTCGAGTATAATGCCATAATTAGACAGTGCCACCACTGCATGTGCTGACAGAATTACAAAAAAGGGCTTATTGTGAAAGACCGGCAAGGATCCACCAAGCCTTCAACATGTTGCCATGTCCGTCGTCATGATGCCCGGAGCCCGGGGTTGCTGACAGTCCGCCAGGCTGTGCTGACAGTCAGCATCGGGGGAGGCGACCTAGTTCAACACCCCGTTCAGCCAGGAAGTTGCCCAAGAAGGCATGTATTTCCCTCTGGTAGATTAGATGGTGTAGCATCAAAAAAGCAATCCCTTCTCTGGACCCTTCAAAAGGCGTGTGGAGGGCGGGGGATGGCGGGGCGCCACCGAACCCCCGACCCCAGCTCACAGAGACGACGATGAAATGCCCAAATTGATCCAATTCATCCTTCTCATCGCGGTCGAGTCGGCTATGCGACTTCTCCAGCTGCATCTCGAGAGGATCGTCAGGCCGGCCCTCAAGAGCTTGAGAGAGTTTCTGTCTCAATGATGTCACGCAGTCCGAGCGGGGTCTCCAGAGAGCCTAGCGACGCGATGCAAAGGTTACCAAGTACCTTCAATTCCGAAGCATAACGCATACCCTAAACAATATTTTCAGGCTCAAATCAAAAGACCTAGGAACCTGGCAGCGCCGACTGGGAGCCACTTAAACAGGCCACCGCACTTACCAAGCATGTCTCAACAGCAGGGCGCTGCCGAAAGCGGCAGCTCCTCCTCAGCAGCGCAAGCACGCCAAGCCCTCTTCGACGAAGGGTACGCCATCCGCGCCGAGGTCACAGGCCCGCAGCACGTCGAGCGGTCATGGACCAACGCATCCGACTTCTCACGGCCGATGCAGGAGCTGGCCACCCAGTCGGGCTGGTGCCTGATCTGGGCCGGCCGGGGCTCGACCGGCGGACGCGGTCCCTGCTGAACGTGGCCATGCTCGTCGCCCTCGGCAAGGACGCGGAGCTCGCGGTCCACGTCAAGGGCGCCATCAAGAACGGCGCGACCGAGACGGAGATCCAGGAGACCATCCTGCAGGCTTCCATCTACGCCGGGCTGCCGGCGGGCATGGCTGGCACTCGCGTGGCGGACAAGGCGCTGCAGGAGCTGAGGGATGAGAAGAAGAAGGAGACTGGCACTTGAGAGGGGATCGTGTTAGATGAGGACCACCTTCGGTGATTGGAAAATTGCCTTGAATATGTGTAAGTGTCAGCTGCGTAGGGGAGCTCTTTGCAGGGGAAAGATCCACCTGCTGGGCAACCCTCTATGCAATACGTCAGGGCGAGAGTCAGGTACTGGGGACTGGACCTGAATGAACCTCACCAGTTGACAAGACTCCACATGTCAGTGATGGTCTCATCTGGGCATTGCATGGGCACAACAAATTCCACACGTACCATCAAGTATTCTCGACCTCAATGTGACACTTTCTGGCTTCTGGTCATACTTGTAGCACTAGAATGGGCTGACAAATCTTGACATCAACCAATCCCTTCGACATTCTACAACACCACCAACCCTCATCATCCCAACAACCTTCTTGGCCCAAGTCCTTCGTTTCTGCCAATCTGCCAGCCTACACTCTATAGAGTCCCATAATCCTAACCGGAAACGCCTCCGCAATCACGACGACCATGGCACCTCGTTCAGCCGAGGAGCTCCGATCGATGGGGGAAATGGATCCCCACCTGAAGGAGGTTAGGCCACACGGAGTGTCAGCGTCCACCCCGCAGAAGCCTCAAGCTGACCGAGCTCTAGATGCTAGAGAGTGACCCACTGCCAAAGCCTCCCCCCGGAGCAGACTTCTTCGCCCTGCGCGAGCACCGAGCTGCCATGCTGCGTGAGAAGCACCATCTCCGATATCTTCCTGGCCCCATCAAGGAGGTCGCAGAGCATGACCGCAAGATACCAGTCCGCAACGGCTCGGAGATCACAGTCCGTATCTACCAACCTGGGCAGTCTCGTGTCCCTGCTCGGGGCAGCCCTTTGATCGTCATGTACCACGAGGGTGGCTGGTCCATGGGTGACCTCACAGACGAGGAGACGAATTGCCGGCTCTTCAGCCGTGACCTGGGGGCTGTCTGTGTAAATGTGGAGTATAGGTGAGACTTCTGGCCAGTCTTAAGCCTCGTGCTTCTTGCTGAAGACCCTTAGAAAGATGCGGAGGGCAAGACTGATTTGACATTGACCATGAGCTGACGCCAGGCAGGCTGGGCCCGGAGCACAAGTTCCCAACTGGTATCAACGACTGTTGGGATGCACTGAAATGGGTGAGCGATCTTCGAAATTCTTCCAACAACGCTCTGCTGACCAGCTAGGCCGCCGACAACGCTTCCTCACTAGGCGCCACACCCCAGGCCGGTTTCATAGTTGGCGGGGGCAGTGCAGGAGGCAACATTGCCGCTGTGCTGGCCCATCTAGCCAGGGACAACAAGCTAAATCCGCAGCTCACGGGGCAATACCTTTGCGTGCCGGCAATCACATGCTTCATGCCAGCTGAGGACATGCCGGAGCAGTATCGTGGAGAGTATCTAAGCCAACCGTCAGTCACTCCCTGTATCGACCCAGTGCTGCAAGTGGACAGCCGTCACCCACGCGCAATGATGAAAATAGTGGGGGCAGACGTCAACAACCCATTGTTTGTTCCTTTTCTCTATTGGAACAAACCCGCTGGCCACGAAAGCCTGCCTCCAGCCTACTTCCAAGTCTGTGGCTTGGACCCGCTCCGAGACGAGGGTCTGATCTATGAGCGAATCCTCAGGGAAGAGACAGGGATCAAGACAAAGTTAAATGTATACCCCGGGCTCGGTCACTATTTTTGGACGAACTTCCCACTCTTGGATGCGAGTAAGCAGTTCGTAGAGGACACTGTGAAAGGAGTTCAGTGGCTCTTGGAACACTCGCCGGAGGATGCTTGATGGTCGCACCGGAACTTTGGGTGTAATTTGGGCCATGGTCAACCCGCGACAGGCAGACACGGCCATGATTTGACCCTGTAACGCTACTACTCAATATGTACAGTCCATCCCCCTCAACCTCAAAATTACCAACAGCAGTGGCAGGAACGAAGTGAAACCCATCCGAGCTCCTCTAAACAACAACCATCGCAGCTCACAGGCATTGAGAGTAGTAAGCGTTGACGACGGTACAAGTATACGGCGATACGCAGGCCGTGGCGCCAGTCCAGCCGCTGCCGCCGCACTGGGCCCAGTGCGCCGCCGCGTTGGTAGCCGTCGCGGCGGCAGATGTGCTCGTCCTCGTCGTGCTGCTGGAGAGCGTCGTAGCAGTGCTCGTCGGCAACGGCGTGCCCGCCGCGGCCGCCAGCAGCTTTTGCACGTTGTCGTACGCCGGCTTGGTGGTGAGGTTCGACCAGTACAGGCACGCGTCGCCCTGCCCGGAGAAGGTGCTGGGGATCCACTGCAGCGCTTGGAGTTAGCTATCAAAGTACCGAGGGAGAGGTTTTACCCGAGGATGCGGTGGATTCGGACACCAGATGGACGTAGCTTGCCAAGTCTGCAACCTGGCAAATGGCAGTGGGAGGAGCAGTAAGGAAGAGCACAAACCGAGTACCTGTCATCAAAGTCCCACACCGTGATGCCCACACACTTGCTGACAGCGAGGCAGGCGCTGACAACGGAGCCGTAGTCGGTCGCCTGCTGGGCCAGCCCGGACGCCGTCGACGGCAGGCTGCTGAACCGGACGTCGACCTCGGTGTAGGCGACCTCGAGGCCCAGCGCGACGTAGGTGTTGAGCTGGCTCGTGAGCGCGGACTGGCTGGGCGTCGAGCCGACGATGAAGTGGCCCTGCAGGCCGACGCCGTCGATCTTGGCCCCCGCGGCCTGGATGATCTTGATCAGGTTGACGGCTGCCGTGGCCTTTGCTCCCGAGGACTCGATGTTGTAGTCGTTGTCTGTTTTCCATTGCTTTTAGCATTGTTTCACACGATGCCACGGTCCATCAAACTTGGATCCTTTGTTCTCATATATGGCGACGTGAATGAGACTGTGTTTGATGAAGCGACAGGCAGCTCATGAAGCACGGATGTACTGACAGTAGAGCTTGGCAGCTGGGTCGGCGGCAGCGGCAGCAGCAAAAGCTATTGGGAGGTATGAGGTCCCCATAGTATTGTAGAAGACGCTCGTCCGGTAGGTGGCATCATCATTGAGAGCCTCGTTAACCACGTCCCAAGCATAGCATTTTCCCTTGTAGTGGCCGACCTCGCTGGCGATGTGTGCCTGGATGGCAGCGGTCAGGGTACTGTTCGTCCAGGTCCCTGATGACACCCAGCTGGGCAGCTGGTTATGCCAAATGAGTGTGTGGCATCGAAGTATCTGCCCGTTGGTCGCTGCAAAATTGGTGACGACGTCTCCCTGGGTGTAGCTGTAGGTGTTTTGTGTGGGTTCAGTATCTGTAATGTGTTAATGACCCATTGCACAGCATAATATCCATCAACCAGCTCCAGTATGAGGAGCCAAGACACTGTGACTGAAAACTGGAGCCTACATTGCCATTTTTGCGTGTTTCCAGGCGTTATTTGACCGAACTCGTTCTTGTTGGACCTGAACAATTTAATCCATTAGATCGCAGTTTGGCAACCCTCTTGGCCAGCCTGCAAAACTTACAAAATAGCAGCATATGCAGAGTCAGAAAGCTCTGAGTTGTCAGTTGCGGAGCCGAAATACAATTTCCCAGCAGCTACGGCCAGCTGGTTGAGGTTCGCTTGCACGGCTGGAATGGCCAGGAGCGCGGCCACGATGCTGGCTTGAAAATACATGATGAGATTTGAGTATACTCAAGACATCAAAGTCGCATGCAATATTTGCCAAAGTATAGATACTAGTGTGGCAATGTCCTTCGACCTGGGAACTGCATTGTTTATACGCAATTGCCTTCAGGATCAGCCCCGAACAGGACCCAACGGCGCGTTGTCCGCGGACTCGTCATCCCGTTGCGCTCGGTAGCACATTGTCGGAGGTAGTGATCGTGAGTTCCGGACCCTGAAGGTTCTATTCCTGATTCTGTCCGGAAATGAGCTGAGGCGTCGTCACCCATTGGCGAGGAAAGGCCCAGAATTGGGGTTGCAGATACCACAACCCATTTCTCCACCAACCATGCCTGTCCAGGAACGGAAGCTCAGCGTCCTTAGGGACAGTGGAGGCAGCTGACCATCGGCATGGAACCCGAGCGTTCCATTTTCAAGCCCACCGCACGATTCAGCAGACTGGAAACTTGGGCGGGTGGCTTGTAGAAGCTTCCGGATAATGTTTTTAGTGCATGGGTGGCAGAAGCTAACCTGTTCCGCGGGTCACAATACCTAGGTAGCCTTAATGTCTAGATCTTGGTCCAGATCTTGATTTTGCAGCCGCGTGGTACTCCCCATCCAACGACACACACTGAAATGAATGCGGAGATCTGAAAACTTCCTTTATCAATCCTGCTCATACCTACTTAAGATATGTAACTAAGCTATCGGCGCGTAGAAAGACAGGCGTGAGTCCGGGTCATAAAGTTGCTTCAGCTTTCTGAGTTTCTCAAGCCTCCAAGCGTCATGCCCGTACAACTCTTCCAGCGTCTCGTACCCATTTGCGTAGTTCAAATACGCGCTGAGTATTCCGTCTTCTCGTCCGGCGACTGCTATGGATCGCATCTTCTCACCAGCCAGCCTCGCAATCTCATCGTTTTCTGGGGTGCTGTTGACGTAAATAAGGGCAGGCGAAATGAGATACTCGTTGAATCGGTCCGGGAACGCGGTTGCTTCATCTGGTATAGCTCTGACTGCAGTGCTCCCATAGCCCTCGAACAACCAGAACGAGTTGTTGAGGAATGGGTTTTCAGTAATCGTGTCTCGGAAATTGACTAGGAGCTCTTTTTGGGTTGTAGTGTTGTAGACTTGCAGGTCCACGGGGAAACGCTGCACGTGTAGTTGACCTTCGGAGCAGGCAGGATCTTGTTCGCTGAACCGGTACAGTCTTGCGAAGTCGGGATATTGTGCTTCCACAAGTGTCGATGACTCTATACCAATTGCCTTGTACAAGCTGAGATACTTGTCGGCTTCTTCCTCGGTACCTTCGTGTAGGAACAGCACTTCGATGACAGGCTCCTCGGTGCTGATTTCAGGCGCGAACCGATATTCGATAATGTTGACAAGCTCGATCGGCTGGTCACCCCCGTTGTTGATGTCATTTGTAAGTTGAAAGACCTCTTCCACCTTGTCTCCGGTGAAAACCATGTCGGCAAAGATCCAGTTGTTCTCTGCAGGCACGTCGTAAATCTTGTACTCAACCTCGGTGACAACCCCAAAATTGTGGCCTGCGCCGCGGAGAGCCCAGAAAAGATCCGGGCGTGTCTCATCGCTGGCTGTCACAACGCTTCCGTTCCCGAGTACAAGTCTTGCCGAAAGGAGGTTGTCGAGGGCAAGGCCAAAACGACCTTGAAGGAAACCATGGCCACCACCGAGCATCGGTCCGGCGAGTGAGGTGCATTCACACGCACCCGTGCCTTGGGATCAAAACAGTGTCAGTACAGTGCACCTCGGTATTGGATCAAATACTAACCTGTCCATTTATCCTGGTCCCACAACGCATCTGTGATCGCTTTTGTGGTCATGCCTCCGCTTATTGTGGCTGACTTGCCATCGGAGCCGATGGTAAGCCCAACCAGATGATCCAAATTGATTTGCACTCCGGCATCCAACTTGCTGAGCGACTGGATCCCTCCATGACGGCCAGAGACAGCTAGCCAGGGGAGCTCGAATTTGTTCGAACATTTGATCTGTGCTTGAGAGTCAGCCAAACTCACTATTGATAGACGTTGAGGCATCGACAAGATTTACCGTATTGCTAACGTCCTCCTCTGTATAGACTTGCACTGCAGCCTTGAAACTCGGAGCTTTCCACGCAGTCCACCTCGCCGTCAGATTCTCAAAGTCATCAGAGCCAAACAGCGTTATGGATGCTTCCGGAGAAAGTTGAGGGCCCAGCTCATCGACGAATGCGGTAATATTGGACGCCGAGTCCAAAGGCTGCCACGCAGCAACCTGAAGCTGGTTGACGACATCGTAAGACCTCCTTCTGCCTGCCTCATGACCGTGAATAGCGAGAAACACACAGATCAGGATCAACAGACCCTTCAGGAGAATGCGCTGCCGGGTGTTCTCAGCAGATTGTTTGATGACAGACACGGATTGAAATGAGCGGTACTCACGGGCATTTTGAACAAGGAGTGCTTTGTGTGGTCTGTGTCTTGCTTCGCAGTGCTTCCTACTTCCTGCGCTCGAGCGAACGAGAAAAGTGTTGGGGGTGCTTTTTGATTGTGTTGCATTTTCAATGGGAGTTCCGGCGCGGGGTCAAAATGTGTGATCATAGACATTGGATCCACCAGTAATGCATGTTGGTTGCGGAGACAATGATCCAGTATGCCCTGGCTCTACCTTATCATGGATTTCTTTGCAAGGTGAGGAGTAATCTTTGTGGAATGCGACCTCAAGGTCAGCACTAGGACTGGCCGAGTCCATCGCCAAGCTTCTAGATACCCACCTCGGTCCCAGGGGGAAAAGAGAACCATGGATACTGCGAACCAACCAACCATATCCAAAGTACTTAGGTAAATCTATTTTAGACTGTCCCTGGTTTACTAGATTCAAAGTGACTTCAAGACAGAATATCATGTCGCACAGGCTTACAACATTAGAGGGGCAAAGTCAGGCAAGTCTTGGTTCAAAAAGTCGTTGCATTAGCAACTGTGATCATTGAACTTTGTACCGTGTCATGAAATCCAAACGCTGCTACATTGATGTACATGAATCGAAGTTGGCACCTCTGCTCCATCCAGAAGTCGGGTGAACCAATTGATCTATCATAAGGCTGCCTTCCCAAGATTATCCTCGAAGCTCCCGTCCTAGAAAGGTGTTAGTGAACTTTCTGGAAAGATAATCTCTGCAGTGCTTCAAGAGATTTGTTCCATCAGCTCAACGAGGGCAAAGGGCTACCAGCAAGAAGCGCACCATGACACAACTTCATAATGTCCAAGCTAACAGAGACAAGCGGCAATGAAGTTGACATGGCTGGAGCAACATTGAACGTCGGGAGCAGAACACTTGTGACCCAATTTGACGAATGAGGAAGAGAGAGATGACAAAGTTAGAAAAGTGACTAACCTTGAAAGGCGGGCTAGCATCCCCAAAGTCAGTGTCCTGCAGAGCACTCTTCGCAGCATCCGGCATCGCATCCCAGTCCGAGACGGGATACGTATTGCCCACCGTCTGCGTGAACTGCAACTCGTGGTTCGTGGGGAAAGTCGCGAAGTACTCGACAGTCGGGCTGTCACCCCCGGGCACGGCGCCGGACGTGATCTTGTACTCGCCGTGGCCGGACGCCGCGCCCCCGAGCACCGTCGCGGTGTCGTTGCTCAGCCAGATGACGACGTTCTCGAAGTCGTGCCTGTGCGACCCGGGCGAGACGTCGTCGATCGTCTGGTCCTTGGGCATGTACCACGAGTACATGATGGCCACGTTGCCGTTGGATTGTGTCGCCCTTGCGTAGGTCTGGCCCTTGGTCGTGTCTTCGCATCCGCCCGTCTGGCTTCCGCTTGGCTTCAAGCCGCCACTACGTCATGGTTAGCAAGGGGTCGTCGTGGTGCTGCTTGAGGGGAGGAATGATGACTTGCTTTGTGTTACCGGAATCGTCTACGGCTGTGTATGGCTGGCACCCGGAAGCGATGTGAAGGCGAGGGTTGAACTTCTCTATGGCGGCGCCGAGGGCACCGCTCTGGACTCTGGTTGCGATCGGGTTGAGCGAGTCGTGGTCTACTTCGTCGCGGCGGCCGAGTGAATTTATCGTAGGAGCGCACAGCGCGGCGCTTGCCAGAGCGAGTGATGACAGAGTCTGGAACAACATGTTCGTCTGTCCACAAATACGCTGCTTAGAGGTCGGACGAGGATGAAATGCACCAAGGCCACGTAGAGTGAACTAGAAGGGGAATGGAAAGGTATGACGATATAAACAGAGGATCCCGGTCCTAAGCTGAAGCTGTAAGAAATCTTGGCTATGCAAGTGCCAACGAGACGTCACGGTAGTTTCAAGAGGCAACGTCCAATCTTTTATTCTTGGACAAAGGATCTATGCCCAGGGTTCGTCTGGAAACGGAGGCTCAAGGGGACCCTGATGGGATGCTTAATTAAGATGTGTCGTTTCCATCCAATGCCGCGCCATACTGCACGTGGGGGACGCACCCAGAAAAGTACCGATGGGCCCATTCAGGTGGTTGCATCAGAGCTGGGACCGGCGCGCGCTCATGACCATAGCCAAGTGGTAAGTTCGGCCCCGACAAGCGCGTGACGGAGAGCAAAGAAAAGCGGAGGGGAAAGTGGGAGCAGCAAGGGTGCCTGTCAAGGAGATGAGAGCCACCTGGGCATTGGCCTGGTCAATGTCCGCCTGATGGAGGTGCGCGCGCATAGGGCGCATTGCCCGAGGGTCTGGTAGCGATGGAGGCCTGCCCGCGATGCTGCGGCTCCAAGAGCCGTATCTGCCTCGGTAGGAGCCTAGATAGCGAGTCAGGCGGGATTAAGCTTAACGCAGTTGGGAGACGATATATTGCTGCTGAACGTGGAGTGTGAACAAGGTTCGGACTTGCAATTGTCATGAAAATCCCGACGTGACGACCGCATTCACACCCGCGGCCCCACACTTTGCCTGTTCAGGCGGTTCAGGTGGTTCAGGCGGTGCCATCTGAAACACTTCACTGGGGCCAGCTGCCAGGGACATTTCGCCTGACATGGCCTTAAAAAAAGATCGTCGTCGAGTGCGAGTCATAATCAACGACACCGGCAAGGAATTATCGGAGCATTCGTTGATCGTCTGAAACAATCGGGCTCTTCAACTCTCCCGTCGGCCACGACAAGCGAGGGGCGCCGGGAAGCTCGGTGGCGTCAAGTCATGAGTGGTTCGTCGTCGTCGAAGGTAAAAGCCATTAGCCTGACTTTATTTTGGGACCTTGGACGGCCCTGCGATCATGCCACTCTACATGGTAAGGATCTCCGACTCAGCGCTGCAAAGTCTCGGCTCAACACGGACAGGTGCCGAACTATCGCAAGTCGAAACATGGAACAGACACAGATTGCCCTTGGTTCAGTGTATGTGATACCGAGTACGTACCTGTGAACTTATGGCAAAAGCCCTTTGAAGAGTAATCAACACGTTTATGTGCATGTAGTAGGTAAGGAACAGTGACATTATTACAATGCAGACCGTGGTGTTCGAGGAGCATTGTCTCCGAGAGTGGTTTCCTACGGCAGATCAATTGTAGTGGAGACAGGAAGTACGTCCAAAAAACCGCAGATCGGATTTCTCCTATCATCCGAAGCAGCTGAGGACTGACTTCAGGCAGGCTGAGCTGAGAGTTGCAGGGCCCGGCATGTCACGCACAACGTTGCAATGTAGATGAGACAGAATGGTCGACAAAAGACATTAATGGATAGATATATATACAAATGAAGGCCAGCAGCGCCTCGCTAAATCACATCATGCGGTATCCACACCAGCATTCCAACCACTCCACACCGAACACACACCCATCTATGCCAGCGGGTATACCCACCACATGTTTAGACACCCCTACACTTCGGGCTCTTAGATCAGAGCGAAGAACAGAGGAGCAACGGCAGCCAGGACACCGAAGGTGACCTTGCCAGCACCCGAGGCCTGGACGGCGGTGCCGGAAGGCTTAGCAGCGGAGGCGGAGGGGGTGGCACCGTTGCCGCCGGTAGCCGCGGGGGTAGTCGCGCTAGCGGGTCCGGAAGGACGGGGGATGGTGCCGTTGCCTCCCTGGGGGCGGTTCCAGCCAGAGGGCGCGGCGACGCCGGAGGGCCACACGGGGGAAGAGGGCCTAGAGCCGGTGGCGGAGGCGGTAACCTTGGCGCCGGTTCCGGAGGGCTTGGAGCCCTTGCCGGTCTGGGAGGCGGTCACGGGGCAGACGGTGGTGGTGTCGGTGATGACGACGGTGGGGGCGGGGGTGGTCACGCTGGTGGGGATGGTCTGCGTGGAGGTGGATGGCGTGGCGTAGGGGGTCAGGCTGACGGGGCTCGACGGCATGGGGATGGTCTTGGACTCGGCAGAGGTGGAAGCCTGAGCGGGAGGAGTGACGCTGCCGGAGGAGGCAGCCTCGCCGGGCATGGACAGAGTAGGGACCGAGTCCTCGCCAGAGGGGGAGGAGCCGCCGGTGATAGCAGCGACGCTCGAGGTGGGGGCAGCACCAGATGGCAGACCACCGGATCCGCTTCCGCCAGTGGCAGCGGGGCCAGTCTGGGTGGCGGTGACGGGGCAGACGGTGGTGTAGGAGATGACCATGGAGGTGACGACTTGCTGCGTGTAGGAGTTGGGGCAGTTGGTGACCGAGGCCGCGCAAGAGGTGATGGTGTAAGTGTTGGTCGTGGTCACGGTGCTGGTGGTCATGCCCTCGGGCAGGGTCGAGCCGCCGTGAGCCATGGCGTCAGCGCTCGAAGTTGGGCGGGGGGAGACAGATCCGGCGAGAGAGACAGTCGTGGTGGGAGAACCACCGGCGGCGCCAGAGTCAGAGCCAGCATCAGGGCTAGAGCCAGAGCCAGAGTCAGAGCCGGCATCAGAGCCGGCATCAGGGCTGGATCCGGAGCCAGAGTCAGAGCCAGCGTCGGGGCTGGAGTTGGAGTCGGAGCCGGAGCCGGAGTCAGAGCCAGCGTCAGGGCTGGAGCCAGAGCCAGAGCCAGAGCCAGAGGAGCCAGAGCCAGCGTCAGAGCCGGAGCCAATCTCAGTGCCGTTTGCGGAAGAGCCAGAGCCAGAGCCGTTGCCACCGTTAGCGGTTTGCCTCCAGCCCCACTGAGACTCAGAGCCCTCGCCAATGGTGACGGTGGTGGTGGTGGTGGTGGAGGAAGCGAGGGTGATGATGACGGAGGGAGCGAGGTCCAGTTCGATCTCGTTGATCTCAACGTCGAGCTCGACAGCAACACCGGCAGTCAAAGCGAAGATCTCGGCAGCGGAGCACTCGCTGCTGGAAGAGCCCTCAGAGAAGGTGGTGGTGTACTTGAAGATGTCGAGCCAGATGGCAACCTCAGCACCGGCGCCGATGTCGAGGCCGACAATGTCAATGCCGGCGGAGATGCCAAGGCCGGTGCGCAGGCGGAGGGCGACGTCGAGCTGGATGTCCTCGGCGAGGGAGATCTCGGCGCCAATGCTCAGGGGGATGGATTCGACGACGAGGCCGGTGAGGTCCTGCTTGACGATCTCCTTGGAGAAGATGTCAACCTCGATGAAGGAGCCCTCAGGGAAGTAGACGTTGAAGCTAGCCTCGATGTCGATAGCGGCGGAGACGGCGAAGATCAGGTCGAGGGCGAAACCGGCCTCGATGTCGATCTCAGCGAGGCCAGGGACGGCAAGGCCAAGCGAGAGATCGGACATCAGCTCGATAGACTCAGCGACACCAGCAGTGGCGTCGAGGGCCACCTTGAGGTAGGTCTGGACACCACCGAGGTCGACCTTGACGGTAGGGTTGAGGAGGAAGTCATCCTCGACCAGAAGGTCGATGGAACCAGCGAAGGCTCCCTCAGTCAGAGCGAGACCAAGCTGGATAGCATCACGCTCGGAGGTCTTGGGAGCAGCAACACTGGAAGAAGTCTTGTTAGTACAAAGGAACTGCTTAAGGTCTTCAAAAGTTATTCGAAGCACTGTGAGTAGACTTACCCGGCGTAGAGGATGTCGTTCTCCCAGGACCTGGAAATGCCGTAGCTGCAAGTGCGGGAGGAAGACGAGTTCGTCTCGGAAGAGTGGGTCAGAGACTCCGTGGTGGATGTCACACCGGATGTCACACCGGACAGCAGGCCGTCCGAAGAGGAGTCGTCGGAGTCGGAGGTGACGCCGGACAGCAGACCGCCCGAGGAGGAGGACGAAGAGGACGAGGAGGACGAGTACGAAGACGAAGACGAAGACTCGGTGGAAGAAGACTCGGAAGAGTCGTCACCGCCGAGCAGAGAAGTCAACAGTCCCCTGGCCTCGATCTCGGACGACCTGACGACGACGCTGCCAGGCTTTACTGGGTTGGCCTGGACGGCAGAGCCCAAGAGCCCGAGGAGGGCTCCGTACTGTGAGAAATGCATGATTTGTTGTGTGCTGTATGGATTAAGGAATGACTACTGCGAAGATGCAGTGGATATAAAGGCAATACTGAACGAAGGAATACCGCCTGAAACAATATTCAACACAAACAACTCTAGCACACAAAAGAAGGACTGGATTCGGAGGTGAGAGCCTGCGGAAGAAAGAAGGAACCTCGTGCCAGCTTGGAGCGAAGCACAGCAACTATTTGAATCAGTCGTGCCCAAGCAGGCCGACAGCCCTTCGTATGGAGAGATGACGGATTTGCATTGGCAGATGCAGCGGTCCTCCCGGATCTCACGATCCACCAGGGCAGGAGATCCAAATTTTGAGGAGTCCCCGCCGGAGGAGAGCTGCCAGACGCCAAAAAGAGGGCCGTGATGGCCTTGGGGACCATCAGGGCCGTGCCAGACAAGCATGCATAATAGGAGGATTGGCGGCGAGGCTGCCGATCTGAATCTCAGGGGCAGTCGAGAGGGCCCGTAAAAACAACATCACAGCCACACGGCGGCAGATGGTTGAGGGCTTGTCGAACCGCCTGTGCGGGTGCCCAGAGGCGCGGTATGCTTGTTTCCCCACAAATGGATGCAGCCAGTGCCGGTTCCAAGAGGGCAGAAGGGTGATGTAGTGCTTCCATTCTGGGCTGCCCTTCATCTCTCATGATCGACCAAGGAGATGGCATGGTAGGGGTGATTGACAAAAGCGGAAATGCTAGGTGAGCTCTGTGAGAGCTGGCCCCTTGCTTGGCCCCTGGATCACCCCATCGAAGGAGCAGATCGTGTCTGTTGCCTCGGGGTAGGGAGCCACTGATCGACGGTGGAGGGCCGCTTTTTCAGGGTTCAGTGCTTGATCAATTCACCGGCGGGCGCGTGCGTGGTTGGATGCATCGTGTGCGCTTTGTGTGTGCTCTTCACCAAGCCAGGAGCTGGAGTAGCCTAGGGTGATTCAGCACTATACTGTGTACAGAGACAATACACAGGTACAAGCTGTTCCACTGACCATTGAGTCCGCAGAACTAGTTGATGGTGATGTTGCAGTTTGGGCTAGCGTGTGTGCTCTTCAATTTCTTCCGAGAGTGACACGCCCCATTTTTCGATGGTTCTGGTCAAGCTTGATCTGCAGACCATTACGAGTCCCTGGCTGCAGACTGGGCCGATGAGTCGAGGAAGTAGCATTCTGCCGATGTTCTGTCGGTTGCCAATGATGGAAGAAACATAACAAAACAAAACAAGGAAGCAAGGAAGGGAGACGTTTTACGAAACAAGCATGCGGGCAGGGAAGAGAATCGGCCGACTAGGCGTGTCGATGGGCTACTAACAGCTTCACATTGAAGCAGTATCAGTATTCGATAGTGCTCTAAGATCCCTGTCACCCACCCCCAACTCTCACAAGCGGCCCGCAGCGGCCGTTCATGGATGTTGTTTGAGTCAGGATGGGCTGAACAGATGACTGCAATTGCGACCGACAGAAAATGACTACGACAACCTTTTGTTCCTCACGTCCCCATCCCAATCAATAGCGCCAGGGGGAAGTGGAAATGGATAAAGCTCAATGGTCTTGGCATTCGACCTGATGCAGACTGGCCCCCTTTGCTGTCTGTCCATCAATGATTGTCCTCTCGCACGCAATCTTGTCGGCGCTCTATCCAGCTCACAACGTCACGCCATGACACGGGCCACTGTCTTGCTCCATGCCTGATTACAGTCGAAAAGGTGCTGGAAAATGGCAAACGGCGGCCTCGATTTTGTGACTTTGTGGATTCCCGAGGTTGTAGGCGGTCAATCGACGCTGTTGAGACGGTGGACCGCCAGCATCTGCAATCCAACAGCAGCGAAACTTCCACGCCGAACATGCTCTTTCTAGAGATGTCTGGAAAAGATTGATGACCAGTCCCTGCTACCACGAGTGTCCTTGCTGGCGTATTCCCAATGCTACCACCTTGTGGAGAGGTAAGCGCTCTGCGAAGCCTGGCCGCAGGCACGAACATTCTGTTACCAACGCTAATCGATATTGAGACAGCAGCAAAGATGGGATCGATTCCGAGTGGATGTGCATGCAGCTGATGCTGGGCTTCTCGACATTGTGGTAGAGGTCCTCGTTCATGGCAAACAACACCGTTCCAAGATAACTCGTCACTAGGTTTAATGCAGAGCTTTTTTGGACACAATTCTCCCCGTGCTTCATTCGCGATATTGGGACGCTTGAGTACATCTATGAGAAGACAGTGTCTATGCCTAGGCACGTGGTATTGGAAAGCCTTCCTTCATGGGCGCCCCCGACAAGCACGACAGCACTGGCCGACATTTGTTCTATTCGAGTCGCGACTGGCTCTCGGTTTGCCTGGATAACACCGCGAATCAATGCTGTGTTGATCGTAGCAGACGAAGAGAATGATAATAACGAACTCGAGAACACATTGCGAGCCACAGACCGACTACTGAATCTCTTACCGATAAATATTCCCCTAATTTCGGGACGCATCTGACAGCACACCCGTGTCGCGTCATGGCCTTAGAGTGCAAGACATCTAGGTGGACGGAATGTTTGGGCTACAGAGCATTGAAACGACAAGACAAGGCCTGTGGCCGGGGTTGGATCTATAGATCCAATTGAGCAGGGTGAAGCTGGACGACCACGATTTCGCGCGGACTCTGGCCGACTATCAAACACCCAGCCTTCATGTCACGGTGCGATGGTCCTTTACGAGTTATCTCAGCGCTCCAGATCAACTCGCAAATCGCAAATGTCCGAGTACCGAGAAGCCAAGGAAATACCAACACTTTCTTTCAACTACCTGGGAATTAGTCATTTCCTTCCGCGCAAGGCAGCCACGGAAGGCCTGGACACACGAAGTTGTCCTTCCAAGTTCCATACGATATCGATCTCTACATACAAGGTCGCCGCCCTTGGGTTGTTTTTGATTTCTAACTCGGTTTTGTGGCTTTCGGCCGAAAGAGTCGCATGGGATATTGGACGCGCTTGAAGACCCGACAGTGCTTACATTTCTAAGCGCGCTCTGAGGCCGCGCCCGGGGATTAGTCCGGCGCGCGGCACAGACAGCTCGCTTCTCGGGGTTAGTGGCTGAAGTTGACTTCCCCAATCCAGCTGAACATCCCTTGTCATCGGGGTTAAGCGGCGGCCAGGCACGAAAGCATCGTCAGCGCGGAGGCACATTTAAAGCTTGCGTCACTCCACTCTTTGCATTCCCTCAGGTTGATCGCTAAAGCAACAAGATCACCAAGAAATAAGATCACGATAATTTGTCCATCCTCAACGACCGAGCGCAGGAAATTCAATCCAACATGGCTTCCGAAAAGAAGATTGTTCTCATTACCGGCGGTACGTTTCCCTCCTTTCACGTGCTGGCTCTTTCAGAACATCGGAAGACTGACGTACACGCAGCTAATTCCGGCCTGGGCTACGAGGTCGTCAAAGCCTTGTACGCCACAGACGTGCCCTACGAGCTCGTCATCGGCACGCGCACGCTGTCCAAGGGCGACGAAGCCCTCGCGACCCTGAAAACCGAGGTGACCAGCTCCCCGTCGACGCTGAGCACCCTGCAGGTGGACCTTGCCTCCGACGCCTCCCTCGAGGCGGCCGTCAAGACCATCGCCGAGAAGCACGGCCGCCTTGACGTGCTAATCAACAACGCGGGCGCCGGCTTCGACGGCGACATCCGCGACGGCAAGAAGTCGATCCGCGAGGCCTTCAACGCCAGCTGGGACACCAACGTCAGCGGGACGCAGGTGCTGACCACCCTGGCCGCGCCGCTGCTCCTCAAGTCGGCGGACCCGAGGCTGATGTTCGTCACGTCCGGCACGTCGTCGCTGGCCGAGACCCAGCCCGAGAACTGGGGGGAGCTCAAGCACATCCTGAGCCGGATCAACTCGTCGCCCGAGAAGGGGTGGCCAAAGGCAAAGGAGCTCAACCCCATCACGAGCTACCGATCCACCAAGACGGGCCTGAACATGTTGATGCGCGAATGGACGCGTCTCCTGAAGGAGGACGGGGTTAAAGTCTGGGCTATCAGCCCGGGGTTCTTGGCGACGGGGCTTGGTGGTGTCGGCAAGGAGCAGCTGCTTAAGATGGGGGCTCAGGAGCCGTACGTTGGGGGACAGTTCATACGGGATGTTGTCCAGGGGAAGAGGGACCACGACACTGGAAAAGTTGTCAGGAGCACCATGAACCAGACGTGGTAGATTTAAATGGTCAAAGACGTGAGAGTGATTGATCAACTGTCTGTAGGGCGATGATCTTGGGTATAAAAAAATTTCCATTCCACTCATTTTTGTTTTATTTTAGAAAGGGCCCCAACATGAGGACTTCCGCTCATTCGTCGCTCGTACACTTTGTGACCAAGCTAACCAGGGGGATGTCTTCTATCAGACGAGAGCTTGGAAGCAAGTCAATAAGGCGACCTCATTTGGCCTTTGTCCTGGTGACGACCTCATTTGGCCTTTGTCCTGGTGACCACTTCAGTCCTTCCTTGAGCGAACCATTCGGCTGGCCAGCCATCATCTCGATCAGCCCTCAAACCGATTGGAGCTCATCCACCCCAGCATACCCAGCATAGCCATCAGCATCAACACCGTGATGATAGCAGCGCCTGCCTTGTCCTTCGCGTCCGGAGGAGGAGCCGGCTTCAAGTAATCAGGCTCGTCACCCGCATTCGGATTGCCCACGCTCGTACCACCTGTCGAGTTCGTCACGGGCCCGCTGATCTCTTCCGACTGCAGGTCGACAAGCAGGCTCGTCAGCGCACCGAGCACGTTCATCTGCTGTCCGGCGCCGGTGTCTCCGTCATATTCGCCCGTCGTCCACCTGAAGCCGCACGTGGCAGTCGTGACCCCGTTCCCGTTGTCGACCCCGTCCACGCAGGCGTTGATGGCCGCCGAGGTGCTGTTCCGCAGCGTCGTCATGATCTGGTCGCGCGCGAACGGGGCGAGCTGGGCCGTGTTCGCCATCCACCGGTGCAGGTATCCCTTGAAGCTCTTCATGTCGGTCGTGCACCCGATCCTCTCGGGTGTCTCGCAGGACCGCTCCACGGCCGGGCCGTCGGGGAAGAAGATGCTGATGGTCTGGTTGAGCAAGCCTTGGACGCGACCGCGCCACAGATCAGAGCCATTGGTCTGCGGGTTTGATTAGCTACAGATGTATCCACCAGGCAGAAATGCCTCAGGAAATGCGCAACTTACGTGGTCGTACATGAAGGCGGCGCCTTGCAGGAAGACAGCAGCGTTGTACGAGAACTGTGCCCTGTCGATATTTGTGCAATTTACCTGGACATGGCCGCCATCGTAAATGTTATAAAACTCATCCATGAACCCTACGCCCGTTTCCCAGTCCCACGTCTTTATAGCCCAGTCATAGTACGTAGCGTTGTTTGTGTACCTTGCAAGCCTCGCGCCTAGGTTGAAGAAGATGCCGTTCGCAATACTGTTTTTGTAATCGTAGCCGCGGTTCGACACGGGGATCTGCCAACGCAGGCCTCCTCCACACTCATTGTCATGCCGGTCTGCGCCGGCCTGGGTGTTGAAGACGGCCTGTGCAAGCGCCAGCCATCCGGGGTCCTCCTCGGGCGGGTTCTGGAAGTTCATCTCGGCGGCGGTCAGGGCCGACATGCCCCAGAAGCCCTGGTCGTCGTTGCCCAGGGAGATGGACCAGTTCTTGGGCATGTAGCTGTATTCGGACTGGAAGAGGAGGGCCTGCTGTGCGACGTCGTTCCACGTCGTGTCGCCTGTCAGGTGCCAGTAGTCGACCATGGCGCCCCACAGTGCGCCGCCCTGCCACCAGTAGTAGTCGCCCCCGGGAGGTGGGCCTGGGAGGATACCGGGGGTTTGGCCGGGCTGGTCGCCCTTGTAATAGGACATTAGATTCGATGCGACTGCTTTCGCGGCCGACTTGATCGAGTCTGCGTTTGAAGAGTCAGCAAACACAGCTGAAGTCCAGATGTCGTCAGTGTGCGGTCATACCTGGTGATGTGAGGTCTACATCGAGGGCTGCGAGGGTAAGACTGGCCGATGCCAGCGTGAACAGTGTGGGCCTCATGGTGGGCGATACCTCATTCTGGTATTGTGTTGCTCATAACACGGAGAAGAAAAAGTGAGGGTTAGTGGTGGGCGTTCAAGAACGAGAAACCCCACTGGCCTCGAAGTGGTGCACAGCCAGGTGTTTTGTGTGTGAGTGTGTGTGTGTGGGTTGGCGTGGTACGAAGTGAGCAGGAAGCTGATGTTCCTCGGGTGAGACGGCTAGAGTGAACTCCAAAGACTCAGGTGAATTCGTGTGTCCACATTTACCGATCTTGGCCGACCTTCCCAATTCAGCTGACTGTATTCACTAGAAAACGCCGCTGGGCGTTGACAGCAGCTGCTCGTGTTAGCTTACGGGGCGGACAGCCGGCCCCAACTCGACCTTTGGTTTGCACTGCCACTCTCTCAAATACAGAAGGATTCGATCCGCCCAGGCTGCATTTGACAGGTTTGGTGGAATGACTCGGCCCAGACCGAAAGTGTTACCCCAGAGCCCGTTCGAGTACATTAAGCTTGCAGATCCAGTGTGGAGGATTGCTCAAGTGGGCCGCCGGAGGGAATTCATTAGGATACGAGACACCCATGCCTTCTCAGCAATCCCACACCGACTGTCCTCGTCTTCTGACACATCTCACTTGACCCTCGGCCTCGCAACAAGTGACCTGTTCGTTGAGGACCGTATTCATTACTCAGCAAGCATTGTCCACGCCGGCTTGTTTCTCCGCACTCTTAGTCTTGGCTTACCATGGCTCATTACTTAACATAATCTCTAGCAGCCAATGAACAAACGTGCCAAGTTGGACATATATGCTTAACAACTCTCAAATGCTGGGCGGAGGTGACAAGCCTACGTCTAGCATTGTCCTTAAAGGTGCTTGCAACTTTACCTTAACCCAAGAAGGGGGGCTTGAAGGGCCAAGACAACCTAGATACATACCTACTGAAGTAGGCACGTATAAACAGTGCCCACGCCGCGCAAGTCAAGTTTTCTTTTGCGACAACAGACCTACGTTTTGGTTTCTTGAGCGCTGCCAGTATATTGTTATGTGATAGATGGCCCCAGAGGATCTCGATATCCCTCAGCGCGAGCACTGGCTCAGAGTTGAATTGCAATTGAAGAGTCGGGTCTAGCGCCATGGTACCATGATACCATCAATGACGGTCTTCTCACTTACTGTACTGACTAAGTTGAGCGGCATACTTGCGCTGTGCCGATCCTTGCAGAACATTCAAATGTTCTAGTCGACGCGCATGCAAGCCTGCATTTCATCTTGAGCCTGACAAGCCAACGTTGAAGGACACTCGGCGATTTCCAAAAAATTACTGCAGCAATAGTTGACAGCCAGTCCAGACACTGCACATGTGTTGGCCTGGGTTATACGAGAGCACGAACACGGGATGGGTAACTGAGCCTTTTTGAAATGTTCATTTCACAAGCTCGTGAGCCGCATTGGTCTCTATTCGGAGAAATGGCCGGTCGAAACTTGTGGGAGACTGCGATGGATGCATTGGTTTACTTGGTGGGAAGAGCACACAAAACAGCCCTAGAGCTGCTACCTACTTAGTATTCAGTACAGCACGTGCCCCTATACCGGTCGTTGTAGGGAAGACAGAGGATCACAGTGAGTTTGAAACTCACGCTAAAGCTTTTGACTTTGTCTTCGAGACAGTTGTCGGGCAAGTGCGGGTGCTTCCGGCACCAAACAGTGCAATCTTTGCACATGATGAGGTTCCTTAATTCCTTAATTCCCATGACGGCAATTGCATGCGGTTGGACCAGCACATGCAGTGAGCATCCTCACCATCTTCCACTCGAAAGGCAGTACAGCATGCTGCAAGGATTTTGTGTTAACCTGATGACAGACAGAGGCTTTCGTAGCTGAATCCATGATAGATGGAAAGCGGCTGGACGGCGTTGTCCGCAGGACTATACCTGTTCATCGGCATGGATGCGACCAGATGCAGCACCCACAACACAACTTGAACCCGATTCGGAATCATTGTATACATACCGGGGCGCGCACATGCAATTAGCGTACCATGATATACTCGTAGGGTCGATACTATACTGATTCAAAGCACTGTCGGCAAGCCGGCACGTATGCTCGAAAACGTGGCGGTATCGCTTGGCCGTCTTGTCCACCAGGAGCAGAAGTAAACTACGCACGGGACGTCAGCGTATGCGCAACAGAAGACTTCGATGAGTTATGGTAAGTGGTGGCGATGTCGGCGGCGCTCCCGGCGCACGTTCACCAAGACGGCCAAGAGGAGACTCAAAGTAGCAACATTTGAAGACTACGAAGGCAGCTCCGGCGACCGTTAACGTCATGCCCATGCCACAACCGTCAGCAGAGTTAACCTCTCGGGTAATAGGCCTTGACTGAATTGAGGCTCGACTGGATTCCCAGTACGCCTAGATCCCGCTCGGGCGCCGCCAATGTGGACGATCATGGATGGCTCGTGGCTGCAAGGGGTGCTAGCCCTTCCAAGACTCACCCGGGCACGATGCCTTCCCGTGGGGATCATCGACTAATTTAGTGTCAAACATCATTTTTCCGACACTTGGGACGGACCGATACCTATGAAAACCCCAACCGCCGCAATCAAGCCAGCCGTTGATAGTCGCTCAGCATGTCAGGCCTAAGTTTATTCTTTGGTCGGGGCAACTTTGGATCGGGTTGTCGAATGCCTTTGACATCTTTCTCGTCCGCATGGTCCATCTCGATGTTTTGACATCTTCTGGCCACGACAGTCTTACTTGGAATGGATGACCGAAGCAATGAGGTGTTGGCTGTAGCCATCTTGTTCTTCGTTCTGTGCTGGATCACGGTTTCTCTACGGACATACTGCCGATGGCGGGTAATACACTCGTTCGGCATAGATGATGGGTTGTTACTTGTGCTCTTGGTAGACCTCCCTTCTCCTTTTCCTGATTACCTTGCGACAGCAGCCAACTGATTATGACGCAGGCTATCTTCACAGCATACCTCGCCTCGCAAATAATCGCGTATAAGCACGGCACAGGAAGACATGCGGAAGATCTGTCAGGCGAGGACATGGCTACGGCTTTGAAGGTAAGTAAACTTGTTGCTTAATAAGTGTCTACTACATGTGTAGTCTACAACTAATCAAAACGCAGTATTGGTATATATGCGAGCTTCTCTACATCATTTCAACCTGTCTACTGAAAATCAGTGTCGGATTCCTCCTCCTCCGTATCACGATCGAGCGCGTACACGTTGTCATGCTCCGAATTTTGATGGCCGGTACGGTCCTTTTCGGCAGCGCGTACTTTATCATGGTTCTTCTCCAATGCCGACCCCTCAATACCTTCTGGGACGAGAATCCTCGTACACCTGGGAAATGTTGGAATGACCGTATCGTCCTCATTATGACATATACGGCGTCTCTAATAAATTGCTTGGCAGACTGGGCGTTTGGAATACTCCCAATCTTTATTGTTTGGTCGCTCAATCTACCAGCCAAGTCGAAGATTTTGGCGATTTTCATCCTGGGCTTTGCGGCTATTGGAAGCACTGCGACCATCGTGCGCATGTTTTACAGTAAGTAATATACAGCCTCCGGACGCAGGTCATGACAAAAAGCTGGGGACGGGATGACAAACATCCCAGTGCCTTCTCATTCCATGCAAATCTTTCACCCACATGCCTTGAAGCTAATATCGGGACTCAAAGTACACCATCTCATCGACAGCGACGATTTTCTGTGGTCGACGACTGATGTCGCTATTTGGAGTACCGTCGAGCCCGGGATCGGAATTACAGCTGCTTCAATGGCAACACTGCGGCCTCTGTGGCAACTCATTTGTTACAGGACAGGTCTTTCAGCAGAAGCCCCGGCCAACCTCCGCTGGCGCGAGCGAAACCGTGGGAAGAGGACCTATATTCGGTCAGAAGGTTCTGGGCCGAAACGCGCGCCTCGACTTCGTCCGGACATCGATACCAGCTTGACGGACATCACAATAGCAGCCAGCGAGACGCTCTCCCCGAAAGACCATTTTTCACCAAGGCACAGTGCCGTATCATCTCAGGCAGGAATCACCAAGACGACAGAATTTGTCGCATTCGGTACCACTCAGCCCCTGTCGCCTTTACCTGTTCATGTTGAGGTAAGATCGCTGAACCTTAACAATTGTGATGGTCTTGTCGGGATCTAATCTTCTATAGCAAAAGAAAACGTCGTCTTCGAAACCACGACATTCCAGGCACTCGTCTCAAGGAGAGGAGTCAAGTTTAACCTCACCTGCCCTGGATTGGAGTTCTCCGCGGATGTCGGCTTTGACCATGGGATGGCCAAGGAGTTCAAGAACGAGTACAGAAAGCTGAAAGAACTTAATAATTCAAAAACTTTTTCGATCTCAACCACTACTCAACTCCAAGATACCTTTGCGTTTTCTATGAAGACCCCAGCTGCACGTGTGATTTGGATGCTCACTGCCTGACGTCCTACCTACGTAGCTATCCCGGTGGTCTTCAAATTTGTTGTCTAAGTTGACAAGCATGAAATGTTTTTGAACAAGACTTGCTTTGTCCGCTAGCACCTCTTTGAATTAGTTGTTTATTTTTGACGCCTTCGCCAAATCATCCATTGTCGACAATTTCTTAATACCAGAAACAAAGCAGACAAGGACAAACGACTTGTTTGTGTCTTTAAATTGCAGGCTGCCCGTTTGGTTGACAACAATACGCATTCTTAATTGTCTGGCAGTAGCATAATTATTTTGTTGATCGAAGAAGCTAAGTTCGAATCAACGGAGCACACAGAGAGCTCTTTTGCACAGCAAGCTGGTCTTGAAAACTTTGCCACATACACACTACATTCTGTTATCGTCAACAGAAATCATGGTGGGCCAAGGACAACGTCTCAACGATGACGTACTGTACATTGCTGCGAGTCATCTTGACGTGGACTCTATGCTGAACCTAGCGAAAGCTTCCCATTCACTTTACAGCGTCATCTCTCCCGCGGCTATCCGCAAAGATCTAATAGAAAATGGCAGGTCCATTTTCAGCGCGATACAAGCCAACAACTTTCGACTCCTCGAGACCGTTTTCTGCTCTCCAGTGTTTGACATTAATAGAGCCTACAAGAGAAGGGTCAAGAGCACATCTATTTTACAGTACGCCGTCGAACACGCTTCCGTACGAATGTTCAAGATTTTGACAACTCCAGTCCTTTATCAAGCGTTCCTGAACTACACAGTGAATCATCAGTGGGCTAATGATCAAGGCGGTAAAAGCAACCTTCTCATTGAGGCGACGAGACACGGCAGATCAGATCTTATCACTTACATAATAGAGTCTCTCGGAGTCCGATCTCTACTCACCGGCTGGCCCGCGTATGCTGATCCTCAACGCTTCTGGGACCTTGACAACACATCGCTTGCAATGGGGCTTTCCGGTCGTAAGACTGCGATACATTCAGATACGATCCGCTTGTTGTCTCAATACAGCGATTTTGACACCTTTATCGGAGTAAACGGAAATCCTCACTTTGAACTCAAGAGCCTTTACCCGGAGGCCCCATATGCAGTCCCTCATGCCTCGCCATCAAGACTCAGGCAGTGGGCATCGAATCCTTTGCACGTGGCAATGATGCAGAGGCAGCACCCAGAGGCAAGGCAACACGTCAGGCTGGAAACCATCGATGCTTGGCTTGATGTCGGCGTGCCTGTTAACCAACAAGATGGTGGGCTTGTGGACCGTGATCATGCAAATCCCTTGGTCAGTTACTTCCGCACACCGCTTGACATTGCCGCTGGAGGATTAGATCTGGAAGGAATGAATTTTCTGCTCGGTAAGGGAGCTGCTGCAAGCGTGCTAGGCATCGATAATGGTTCTCTGACAAGGTCTGCACGATTCACAGATATCACCACGATGTCTCTACTAATCGGTCACAGGCTGTGGTCTCATTTTGAGGACAGTGGTTACTCGGTCCTCGTTCCGGGCCAGGGTATTATTTTGCCAAGTGGCTGCACGTACGAGGATATGATGTTGCAAATGCAGCAAATTCGAGCATCTTTGAAAGCTGAAGCGCCCGGTCTCAAGAGCTCCATTCACGCTGTTGAGGACCAGATCCGCGCCGGAATTTGTATGCTTCAGGAGAGACTCGGACAACACCGTCTACCTCTGGTCATAGAAGAATCCACAGGCCTTCCACTTGAGGTCTTCTGCTTTATTCACGACGAATTTCTAGAGTCGCCACAAATCGCTGACTCACTTGTGAACTGTTTTGGCAGCGCCTGGATAAATGAAAGGGATTGGAACTCGCGGACTCCACTTCTGCAACTTCTATCGGGAATTGCCCCGGTAGAGCATACATTCTGGTCTGCTGGTAACCATCAAGCGTGGTATGTTCGGCAAACACTCCACAAACCAGAGCTTGTTCGCTGGTTTGTTGGAGAATGGAGCCAACCCTAACATTCGTGATAATGAAGGTATGACACTGCTAAGGTATGCCTTGTTCCGAATGGACTTTGAGGCAGTTCAATTGCTCTTGCAGTATGGTGCTGACCCCATCGAAGTCAGTGGTCTAGTCCACTTCCTTCTAAATTACAGCTTCGAGGACACCTTGTGCCATGCGAACGCCTTCATGCACCACGCCTTCAATCTCTGCTTTGTTGGTGTGCGAGATGAATTCGTGGAGAGGATCCAAGAGCAGGTACAGCAATGGGATCTGCACCGAACTGGAGTTCTAGGGGTCCAAGGCCAGACTGCGGGTGGCGAAATGGAATATTCCATCACCGTCCCTTCAACGCCATTGGACTCGGGCCTGGGTCTCTTCCTCGACACTCATTTGTGCCTCGGTAGTCGACTGCGCACGATCTCAGACGAGAACCTGCTTGAGAAGAGCGTTGTTAATGATACTGACCTGGACAGATGGGAAGCTTTTGCTGACCGCATCAACAAACTCAGGTACGTTCTTCAAAGCTACTGTAACTACCGGCCAGTCCCTAGCAGGAAGAGAAGAATGTCTTTTAGCAGTGTAGATCGCCCCATGAAGAGACATAGAGCCACTTAGTTCCCTAGAGGAATCCTATACAAAAGTTTCAATATTTAACAAGTCTTATTAATGAATCTGTATCATTTTCCAGTGCTATGACGAGAAAGTGATCGTTATTCCGTAGTGAATGGTAGACAAAATAGCAGCCCTTCCGGATGTTTTCTTCCTTTGTATCTCTGCACGCGGCTCATCAGAGCATTTTGACTACTCACCGTCGAGCAACCCATTTCGAATTTACGTGACTTACCAAATGTATATTGCACCGATATGCGAAGTGCGGGCCAAAACCGAAAAAACTGTTTCACTTTCAGTTCCAAAGGCAAGTTCCTCCAGGACTCTTCATTACTGATGACAGAGAAATCATGCGAATATTTATCCAAGTAGTGGAACCTGCAACTCGCGCAAACGTGCGACACGTCAATGACTGTCGAGGAAGAACCGTGGTGCCAGGAATATTGTTATGGCCAAAGGTGAATTTCAATAACAGTGGATCCGTGACTTTGATTGGGGGGGGGGGCAATTAGAGAAACAGTGAACGGGGGGAGGGGATCAAGCTAGATCCCAAAAGAACGGTAACGCCAAGAGGTGTTGATGACTTGTCGATTCTGCTTTCCATGAGCATTCGTTTTCAAGGTCATGATGTGGATTATGTAGCACTCAAGTGGATGAGGCAGAGTAACTGCAACTGTTGGTTATTTTGTATGCCCTGAAGTAGCGAATCAAGGGTTGCTTGCAGCCGCCTCAGTGGGGCAGGCTGGGGATGGCGTATTTAGAGAACTGTCCCCTACAGCCTTTGCGCTTTCTCTTGTCTCTATTTCTATTTCCAGCCCACAGTGACGGTACTGGCGCAAGCGCAGGCACAGGCAGGTCTGCTGTGCTGGAATAAAAGTCGCTTCGATTGGTTGTTGAAGCGCGGGTCGAGTCATTTCTCATCTCGAAACAAACGCCGCGCACCTTGCACCTGCACTTCCATCTGCGCCTACATCTGCACCTGCCCTCCTGCCTTCCTGCACACGGCAAGGCGGGATTGCCGTTGGCTGTGCTCCTTTGTACATCCAACCTGTACTGCACGCAGCCCGCTTGCAACGCCCTTTGGGCCGAGTCTCAATCCCTGGAACCCACAACCAAGCTCTCCTTTTCCTTCGGCCTCCCTTTCACAAGACATAATTGGTGATCGTACGGTGCAACCAATCCCTGCGGATCTCTCGTTTGGTTTTCTGGTGCCACCCGCCACGACCAGTCTCTGTACTCTGCACTCGGCTGCACAAAACCGTCCATTGTCCACGTCGA
The DNA here is from genome assembly GCA_039880735.1 of Diaporthe australafricana. NCBI lineage: Eukaryota > Fungi > Ascomycota > Sordariomycetes > Diaporthales > Diaporthaceae > Diaporthe > Diaporthe australafricana. Next base: position 6,794,200 of record JBCEDM010000001.1, read on the forward strand.
CGGTGACACGCCTCTCCCACTCATCCCAACACTACCAAAAGTGTCGCGAACTGGCCGCTTGCCGCGCCACCGCACCTGCTTCTGGCCTCACCACCATGTTTTCTACGAGAAAGGGTCCCAGGTGGCTCCTTTCCGCCGCAGTGATAACTATCATCACAGCTTTCTACATCTTCCACAATGATACCCCGTACACCTGGTTCAGGCCGCAGCCTTTCACGGCGCCAGACTCTCCGCAGTGGCAGGTCCCCGACGACTATTTCTGGAAACAAGTGCCAACACATTACCCTGCTATTTCCGTCCGACCGCTTCCCACAGGCAAATCTATCAAATTTCCAAAGGTCCAAGCGGTGAGATTCCCGGCCGAGACAGCAGATCAGCGCACCAAGCGTCAATTTCATCGCGACACCGTCAAGCAGGTCTTCAAGAAATGCTGGCAGTCGTACAAGGAGAAGGCATGGCTCTCTGACGAGCTCACGCCTCTCAGCGGCCAGTCGCGCAACACCTTTGGCGGTTGGGGCGCAACCCTGGTCGACTCGCTTGACACTTTGTGGATCATGGGAATGAAGACCGAGTTCGCAGAGGCAGTCGACGCTGCCGTCACAATCGACTTCACCAAGAGCCAGCATGACGAAATCAACGTGTTCGAGACAACCATCCGGTACCTGGGCGGGTTTCTAGCAGCCTACGACCAGAGCGGCGATCCACGATTGTTGAGGAAGGCAAACGAGGTCGGCGAGATGCTCTTGAAGGCCTTTGACACTCCGAATAGGATGCCTATCACCCGATGGCGCATCAACTCCGCTGCAGCGGGTGAGAGGCAAGAAGCGCCCGATAGCGTGCTCGTGGCTGAGATTGGCAGCCTAACGATGGAGTTTACAAGACTATCAATCTTGACCGGAGATCCAAAGTGGTTCGACGCAGTGCAGCGGATTACCGACATTTTTCGCAAGCAGCAGATGACGACTTCGCTGGCTGGGATGTGGCCTTTGGTCGTGAATGCCAAGGAGGAGGCATTCAACCAGGGCTCGCACTTCACTCTTGGCGCCATGGCTGACTCAACGTACGAGTATCTGCCAAAGATGTCAGCCTTGCTGGGAGGAAGGCTACCAGAGTACCAAGAAATGTACGAGAAGGCCATGGACGTTGCTAGCGAGTGGCTTCTCTTTCGGCCGATGACTCCTACGAACGAAGACATCCTCATAGCTGGCCATATTCAAGCTCGTGAGGAGGAAGGCACAAAATTCTTCACTCCCGAGCGAGAAGGCCAGCATCTCGTTTGCTTCGTCGGTGGCCTGTATGCTTTGGGCGGAAAGCTTTTCGGGAGGCAAGATCACCTCGATATTGCGAGAAAGCTTACCGAAGGATGCATCTGGACGTACAAGGCCTCTCCACACGGTGTCATGCCTGAGACTTTGTACATGGCATCATGCAAGTCGAAGGATGATTGCGAATGGGACGAAATTGATTGGAAGAGGCGAGTGATATCTGCAGCCGGCGAACAGCCTACGGGCGACATCGAGTCCGATATCAGTCGAGCCAATCAGATTATTGCCGACAAGAGACTGCCAGACGGCTTCACAAAAGTCCCGGACGGTCGATATATCCTGCGACCCGAAGCCATCGAGAGTGTATTCGTTCTGTACCGCACGACAGGCCGTGCAGATTTATTGGACGCAGCCTGGGAGATGTTCACCGCCATTGACAAGGTAACATCAGCACAATTCGGAAACTCGGCCGTTGCAGACGTGATGGTTCCGGACATGCCGTCGGCCTCGGACTCGATGGAAAGCTTCTGGATGGGAGAGACCCTCAAGTATTTCTACTTGATCTTCAGTGACCCGGGGCTGGTCAGCCTGGATGAGTTCGTCTTTAACACAGAAGCGCATCCTTTCAGGAGGTAAACGACTTGAGGTCCGGCGGGATGTCAATTTTGAATCTGGCAATTCGACGGAAGCTAGAAGAGCAGCATTTAATGACTTGAGATGAATAAACACTTGCATAGCGATCCGGGGAACACTAATATCTCGCCAATATCACCTCCGGAATGTGGCGCATCAAAGCGCCGGGTCAATAGTCGCCAACGGAACTGTCACTTCTAAGGACTCTCCGGTAAAGTATCGCAATGAAACCTACGACATTACGGGCCGCGTGTCATGGTTTGCTGCGGAGGGGCAGATGCCAATCACTTAAATGATCGCGCATCGGCCGGTGCCTAATGAGAAGAGTTGCCGATAGCTTGCATCGAGATGTCTTACTTTGGGCGCCCGCAGGTGCCGTTGGCTCGGAGCCCTCGGCCCCGGGCATTTGGTATGGCCTTCCCTGCCTTTCTTGCACGGAATGTGTTCTACGTCCGTTTCGGGGCATCTGCTACGGTCCGTCTGGGATTGTTGTGTTGTCCAAACAAGCCGGGGCCGGAGCAAGAAATTGAGCCGAGCTTCCATTTCACCGCAGGTCGAGTCAGTGCTGCTCAGTGAGGTGGGTCGCGCTGAGTTTGAACTAATAAACAATAAACTCGGCATCTACGCCCGCATATGCAGCACATTCAAACGCCGTTGAGGACTCCTGAATTCCGTCCGCGTCTTGCCTTTTCAATGTTGTCATTCTCATTCTCCCTTCCTCATTGATATCGTGGGATCCACAATCTCCACTGACAGGGACCTTTTGCCATTCCGTTGGCATTGAAAGGAGGCTTGGCCTCCTGTTGGCCTCCTTTGGACGACCTTGATCCCTACATAGTGCGAAAGCTCAACCATTCAAATAGCCCGCGAAGGAAGCTGACCAGTCCTAGCCAGGTTAAGCTTCTAGCAGCACTTCCTAATTAGCCCAACACCAGAGCGGCCGCCGCCTCCACCAGTCCACTATCAGGCCCTGCTTTCTTTGGCTTATCTCCACGCTTTCCTGCTATTTATTTCTCCTTCTACCCTCGAGCCGGTGAGACAAAATCACAACAGTGTCCCTTCTCAGTGATGGCGACAATCATCATCGTTGGTGTGCTGGCTGCACTTTTATATGGCCTCTACCAGTGGCTACTCCCCAAACCACTGCCAGGTATCCCTTATAACGATGCTTCCGCAAAGAGCCTCTTCGGCGACATACCCGGCCTTGTCCAAGAGGTCTCCAAGACGGGGGATTTCTCAGAGTACATCCGCAAACAAAGCAGGAAACACAATTCACCAATTGCCCAAATATTCATGAGGCCGTTTGGGAAACCCTCCCTTCTGGTCTGCGACTTCAGAGAGGCCCAAGATGTCCTCCTGCACCGTGGCAAAGAGTTCGACCGCTCGTCTTTCGTCCGCGAGGTGTTCTGGGGGACCGGCAAGGACCACCACATCACGATGAAGACTGGGCCCGAATGGAAGTCTCGCAGGAAGCTCTTGCAGGACCTGATGTCGCCGAGTTTCCTGCACAATGTTGCGGCACCTGCCGTCTATGCCAGCAGCCTGCACATCCTGAAGCTCTGGGAGTTGAAGGCCGACCTGGCCGACGGGCGGCCGTTTTCCGCCGCAGAGGATATTTTCCACTCGGCTCTGGATGCTGTGCTCGCCTTTGCATTTGGAGATGGATTCAAGGAAAATGCCACTACCGGCCAGATCAAGCTGATGGAGAATCTTGAGCGTGGAAAGATTGCTGCTGGCGGTAAAGACGACCCGATTGACTTTCCTACGGCAACGTTCGGGCAGGCGATCTCGAGCATACTTTCCCTGACCGCATCCGTGGAGCGCGTAAGAGGCGCTCCCAGCATGCGCCTGAAGTGGCTGCTCATCCAGCGTGAGGCAGGATTCAAAAAAGCATTGAAGGATAAGGACGAGGCTATTCACGAGGAGCTCGAGAAGGCGGTCCAAGCTCGGAAGCAAAACGGACAATCTGACAACGACACATGGGTTCGATCCGCAGTTGACCACATGGTGGATCGCGAGTTCCGTTCAGCCGAGAAGGAAGGGCGACGACCGGAACCTCACTCGCGCGGTATGTAAAGACTCTTCTTGAGACACGCTCGCAGAGCCTAGCTTGGGCCAAGCCCACCTCTTTGTTGACAACGTGCTAACACATCATACCAACCTCCAGCCCTCTTGGTCGAGACCCTAGGATTCATTATCGCCGGCCACGACACAACAAGCACCACTCTCTGCTGGGGCGTCAAGCTCCTCGCCGACCACCCGGAAGTCCAAAAACGCGTCCGCGACGACATGCAAGCGGCGTTCCCTCAGGCCAAGGCCGAGGGCCGGCTGCCCACCGCGACCGAGATCACCAAGGCGTCGATACCATACCTCGAGGCGACCATGGAGGAGATCCTGCGCATCGGCAACACGGTGCCCATCATCGACCGCGACGCCGTCGAGGACACGACCCTCCTGGGCCACTTCGTGCCCAAGGGCACCCACGTCTTCTTCGTCGCCAACGGCGCCTCGTTCCTCGACCCGGCCTACGACATCGACGAGTCGCGGCGCAGCCCGCAGGCCCGCGCCGGCAAGGTGCGCGCCTGGGCCACCGAGGGCATCGGCGCCTTCAACCCGCAGCGGTGGCTCGCCGACGAGGACGGCAAGGAGGTGTTTGACGCCCAGGCGGGGCCTATCATGGGCTTTGGTCTCGGCACTAGGGGCTGCTACGGGCGTCGGTTGGCGTATCTCGAGCTGAGGCTGTTGTTGACCGTGTTCCTGTGGAAGTTTGAGTTTGAGAAATGCCCTGCGGAGTTGTCTGGTTATGATGCTGTTGACGGCGTCGTTCATGGACCTAAGAACTGTTATGTTAGGCTGCGAAAGGTTGCGCTTTGAGTCTACTCTTGTGGAGGATAGGGACAAGCTACAGACCTTGTCAATGATTAAGAGAACAAAATGTGCGCATACATACTCAGGGTCGAAAACAATTAGGGATCTCACGTCAGGCGCTCAAGCCGAGGCCCTTGGCAACATGATGGTAAGCAGTGACTACTAAGTAGGCTCCGATCAGCCGCATTAGAGCTCACAGGGATCTCAAACGCCACAATATGACATGAGCAATATGTTCTCACCTGTGGGGTAACCGGCCGCGGGATCCGTTCCTGTGGAGTTCATGTTTGACGACATAAGGTTTGTTTCTGGGCAGATTTGTTCGCCCCTTCAAAGGTCTCAAGTAGACTGGCAGGCCTTGAAGGCACATGCAAGTTGTAATATATTTTCCACCATGAACCGAGCTCTGCACAGTTCCCAAGGAATGAAATGGTATTTCTTCTTGGTATATTCTTCACGGCGACGCGCGCCTGTTGTGAAAGAAAATTGAGTAATAAGAAAGTGAACGTGAGCTTCAGCCAGGCCGAAAGCTGTACAATGACGGACCAAAAGCACCACCAAAAGCCAGGCACAGTGCATCATCCCCTCCCCCTCTCCGGATAGGTCTTAAAACCAGACGAGTTGTGGGCACATGTTGGATGCGTCACGAACCGTATGTGTTGAAACTCAGCCACACCACACCATCCCATCACACCGAGTGACGGCCCCACATCAGATCTTCTCCCACCTCATCAACATGGCGGCAAGGATGACAGGCAAGACACTGACAAGCTCGCCAAGACCAGCAAACTCGGGCGGGATTCTGGCATTGTGGAGGGAGGAGAACGCCCCGCCGCCGAGCAGGATCGCAAAGATGTTGTAGACGAAGCTCCAACCAAAGTTGAACGCGATCCTGCCCATGGACTTCTTGCTGGCGTTGATGAGGGTGATGATTCCGGCCAGGCTGGGCCTCATGAGCACGACGTCGGCGGCGGACTTGGCCACGTCGGTGCCGGTCGAGTCGTTCATGTGCACACCGATGGTTGCCTGAGCCAGGGCGACGGCGTCGTTGGTCCCGTCGCCGCAGAAGATAACGGTCGGGGGTGACTTGCCGGTAGGGGCTGCAATGAGGTCCTGGATGTAGGCCTGCTTGTCGGCTGGGGTGCAACGAGAGCGGACGCGGTCGTCCGGAATGTCGAGCTGCCTCGTAACTGTACGTACGGCGGCGTCGTCATCACCCGAGATGACATGGACCGCAACTCCTCGTTTGTGCAGCTGCACAACGCTGTCGAGGGAGTCCGGCCGGAGTGAGTCTTGCAAGCCGAAGACCGCTACCAGGGTGTCGTCTACGGTGAAGCAAAAGGTTGTGTGGCCCTCGGACAGAACGGACTGGACCCGAGAGTCCTGGCTGAGCCCAAGCCAGCGGGAATTGCCAGCACGGAGGGTGGATCCGGAGGAGGTGGTCGCCTCAACTCCTTTTCCAGTCAAAACGGTGGCGTCCAGAGCCTTTCCAGTTGGGGCGATGCCCACAGATTTCAGTCGCGCCGCCACAGTTGCAGATACGGGATGCTTGTTGCTGTCGAGTAGGGACAGTAGCAATGACTTCGACTTGGATAGGCTTCCCTGGTCTCCCAGCCACAATTCGCGAGCGATGGTGAGCTGCCCCTGGGTGAGGGTTCCGGTCTTGTCCAAAACCACGTGAGAGGCCTTGTAGGCCAACTCTAGTGGATCGGGAGACTTGATGATTACACCTTTCTCAGCAGCCACGCCACTTCCAATGACGACTACCATAGGGACTGCTAGGCCGATAGCACATGGGCAAGAGACGATGAGAACAGTAATCGCATACGTGACCGCCTGGATGACAGCATCGGATGCTGGCCTGCGCTGGACGGCAATCCCGACAGCAATCCAGACACAGAACACTATGATGGTGAGGCCGACAATGACAGGGACGAAGTAGGAAGCGACGCGGTCGGCAATCTCTTGCATCTTGGGCTTGGAAAGTTTGGCTTCGTCAACCATATTGGCGATGGCACTGATGGTGTTGTCGCCCGGAAGTCGGTTCAGCCGCACGATCAAGGTCCCGGCCCCGTTGATAGACCCAGCGATGACTGCGGATTTAACGTACTTCTCAACAGGCCTTGACTCTCCGGTGACCATTGACTCGTTGACCTCGGAGGATCCAGATACAACTGTGCCGTCTGTGGGAATCTTGGAATCGGGGAGAACTTTGAAGGTATCTCCGTACTGGAGGAGTCTGACGTCTACATCCCGGTCCTTGTCTCCAACCAGAGTAGCAGTAGATGCCTGCAGGGACCGGATGGAGATGGACTCGACTGCTTTCTGTCGGGCGAGTGCAGCAGCGTACCTTCCCACCATGATGAGAGTAACCAGTAGGGTGCTCGTCTCGAAGAATTCTCCGGTCGACAGTGGCTTGCCAGCAACGAGGTAGCCGAACGATACGACTGAGAAGATGTAGGCAGCGCTCGTGCTGAGGACGATGAGCAAGTCCATCTCAATGACCCTCGAGAAGACGAGGGCCTTTAGAGCTTTTGGGTAGAATGGCCCAGCAATCAGAAACTGGACCAACGTTGCCAGTGCAAGGGACGCAGCGCCGTAGGCGATTTCTCTCTCTGGCAGGGGAGCCCACGCCAGAACCAGCACGGGAATAGTGAGGATGGCGGAGAGGATCGTGCTCAAACCAACATTCCGAACATGCTTGCTGCCAGCGGCAAGACTTTGGTCGCCTCTGGGAGGTGCCAGGGTCATAGGCGTGTCCCATCCTTTCTCCAGCAGATCCCGAGCTCCCACAACCTTGGCGTCGTATGCAACATTCACAACATTCTTGCCTACGACTGTGACATCGGTGACACCCATTGGCCAGCTGTCGTTGGCAAACCCATTCGCATCGCCGGGAGTGATAATGTCGATGTTCGACCCCTTGTTGGTGACCTTTTCACATTTGAATTCGGTAGTTCTCTCGAGATGTTTCATGACCTCATCCACGGATCCAGTGCTCATATCCAGATCGAATTCAGCCCGCGAGAGAACAAGGCTCGTCTTCAGATTCTTAACTGAGGTAAGGCCTGCGAGAGTGCGCTGTAGCTTAGTCTCGCAACCGGTACAGGTCATGCCAGAGATGCTTAAGATGACGTGGTCTTTGCCCGAAATTCCACTCTCAAGGTCGATAGCACGGTCCGTACTCTTGCTGAAGCCCTTAGTGTCTTTAGCACACGAGTCGCCAACCGAAAGACGAGTGGTGGTCGTGGTCGTGGAACAGCAGCCCTTGTCTGCACAGTCATCCTTCTGAGGCTTTTTGCCCGGGCCCTGAGCACACGAGTTGCCCTTGGATCTGGCCCGAACGGTCGTGGGATTCTTCGTGGCAGCTCCTGTAGCGCAGCACGAGTCAACGGACTTGCGAGAGGCCGACGACGACCTCTTAGAGCAGCGCTTCCTCTCGAGTGAAGATCTCTTCCGCGGCGGGCAGCATGAATCCTGGCCCATGGCCAACAGGGCCCTACAGAGGCAGCCGAGAGCCTCGAGCTTGGCCGCGTACTTCTGGCGAGTGGATTGGGTGTGCTGCCCACACGGCTTTCCGTCCCTGCCTTTGTCGCAGGCACCCTTCGACGACGAAGTTGCAGTCTGCCCTCCACACTCGCGAGCAGCGAGACGGTCCAGGCAAGACACATCGCAGCACGGGCTGGGCTTTCCCTTGCAACAGCTGGGATCCTTGGGGTCCTCCCTCACGGGCTCGGACGTCTTGTCATCGCAGCAGGCGTCCTTGCAAGAAGCACCTGAGTCACTTGCAGCAACCTCCACGGCCTGCTCGCCGTCACAGCAGGAGTCCTCACATTTGGTGGCTGGAGCAGACCCAGTAGGCTTTGGAGTCTTATCCTCGCCGCCGCAGCATCCGTCTCCACAGCTGTCTTCAGGTTCAGCCTCAACAGAAACCTTGGACTGCTGGTCCTCGCCGGCGCAGCATGCATCGGCACAGCTTGGCGCATCCGTTGCTGGCGCTGGCTTGGGTGAGGCAGCGCCGTCGCCGGCACAGCATCCCTTGGCGCAAGAGTCCTCGGAGACATTGTCGTCATCAGCATCGCAACAGCTGTCCTTGGCCGGGGGAGTCTCCTGGGCAGCATTGCTGGGGCCTGCGTTTTGAGGCTGTTCCTGAGGAGCAGGCGCCGTAGTCGTGGCGACCGGGGGTGCACAGCACCCAGACCCACAAGCCATTATGCAGAGCGCGTTTGTGATTTTGGTTTCGAGAGAGTATATCCTGGTCTGTATCGATATGAAGAACAAAGTGGATGGATGGATGATGTTGGGAAGTTGAGACGGGCACGTCTGTCGGTGAGGCCAGGTCAGGTTAAAAGCTCTGGAAGGTTTAGCCGCGGGTACGTTTTGCTTGGCATCGGCAAGTGGCTCTTCCCCAACTTGAAACGGATCACGTTTGGCAATTTCACGCGACTCTCTCTCGACTACGATCGTCACTGCACGCACGCACCGCACAGATGTGACTTACTTGCCCTCGACCAAGAAAAGAGGGAGGTTGGGAAGCAAGAAATCAACGAGTTGAAGGCCTTGTCGACCGTTGCTGACCGAGCCATCAATATGCTACCGTGCTATTCCCTAATCCAATCGCCAAATGGAGTTTTCCCCCCCAGCTCCTTCCCATTCAGGTGCGAGTGGTATTCGCCATTCTGCATTGCTTCCGAGTGTCATCCGACCAGCAAGGAGTAGGGTCACCAAATGGCTCGCCTCCCTCTTCCTCTTCTGTGGCCGCACTGGCACCGTTGGATGCGACGAGAACGGTCGCGGGGATGGGGTATCTGTACATGCCCGCGTCCTCTGCGAGCAGGTTGGTAGAAGCAACCCGCTGGAATGCAGAGTTGACCAGATACTTCTTGAGGCACAGGCCCACCGAGTCTTCGTCAGCAGCAGGCGAGGGGTTGTACTGGCAAAGGTGCGAGTTGGAGGGAAGGCCGAGGGTGTAAGCAGCGAGGCCAGCCTGTCTATGTTAGCAACTTGAAGGACTCCTGCCCGGGGAGGAGGATGGGGATTGATTCCAGGTTGAAATTACATACCACTATCGGCGTCGAATAACTGGTTCCTTCTCTGAAATCGGGCTCGGAGCTTAGCAGGTCGGTTGACTTGACGTTTGCGCCTTGGGCGTAAAGCGAAACAACAACGTGTTGTCGGCCTGGGGTGGTGAAAGAAGAAAATTGTCCCTTGTTATTTGTGGCACCGACCAATATCGGTGGCTCCTTCTCGGTAACCGAAGCTTGTGGGAATTCTTGGTCGAGATATTGCGGTACAAAGCTAGGCTCTTGGTTTGGCTGTTCGGGATCCCCAGTACTGCCCTTATTACCCGCCGCGATGACGACGGTGACGCCGAGCCGCTCCAGCTGGGTCATGGCGAACAAAAATTGGTCGTGAACGATGTCCCAATGTGAACCGTACGTTCCCATCTCATCAAAGCTCCAACCTGCAGCGGCCATCACAACCACGGCCTTGCCTTTGGGTACAGAGGGTCCGCCGGGAACGCCACGGATCACGGCCGCAACTCGCTGCAACGCGTAAACCTGGGCCAATGGTCCAACAAAGCTAGAATCAGCAAGTCCGTCGGGCCTCATCTTTGACTCGGAAATCTTGATGAGGTACAGGTTGGCTTTAGGCGCGACTCCAGTCTTACAGCCGGCAGCCAAGATTGCGATCTGAGTCCCGTGGCCATGAAACTTCCTGTCCGAGGTCGTCGCAGCAGTGTCGTCCACTGATTAAAGGAATGTTAGAAAATTCAGACCAAGCACGTTAAAAAAAGTATAGGCCCCGGGGGAAGGGCGGACTGACTGCTCTCAGGCGGATAATACAAGCCAGCCTGCCGGTCGGCGTCGGTCAAAGCGATATATCGATACGAGGCTGGGACCAAGAAGTGGTCAATCCTTCGCTGATCTAGGCATTGCTCCTCCGGGTATTTGTCGAGATTGAATCCGCCGTCGAGGACAAAGATTGTCGTTCCCTCACCTAGGCCATCGTTAGTAGCTTGCTTTGAACACTTTTGAACCAGTGGGTAGGGGGTGGTGATGGAAATTGCAGAATGTTTCAATGTGGTACACTTCTGACGGGATCGCCACCAACATCCCCAGTTAAAGAAAAGATTGAGTGGGAGTACTGACCACCAGAGTCATCGTGGACGTAGCCTTTATCGACAGGGTTGGGATCGTCCTCATCGTGGGGCGCCGAGAGCAAGGTCAGGTAGTCGTTTGCGGAAGTGTCAGTCACCAGGGCGCGGGCATTCAACGTGTTAAGTGGATCGAATGAGGCGTTCAAGGCGTCGGATTGATGGCCGAGATGGAAGGCGTTGGCGAGAAGAAAGTAGGCGCAGACGGCCAAAAGAACGAGATGGCCAGACATCTCTGCTTCTGACGGATGTTGCTGCTGCTATGTGACTCGAGATAGGGGGTCGGGAGTCAGGTCGAAAGATCGTTGATGGAGCAGTTTTGACGCTGTCTGCAGGTTGGGAGGAAGAACTTGGCTTTCGTTGCGCTCTGAGAAAGAGCTCCAGGCTGGGGTTTTCGTGCGACCCAGGATGGTCAAGGCTTCGCTCCAATGACGGGGCACGAAGGTTGTCAAACAGACCAGAAATCTTTTCGGATGGGGCCTGCGCCTGATTCCAAAGTGAATCTCGATTGAAATTGGTATTTGAGCAGCTTTGTCAACTGTACGACCGCTGTCTGAGTGATGTGGGGTGGAATGCCGAGAACTTGCGTGAGAAACCCAAAACGCAGGAAGCGTGTCAACTTGAAAAGCCGCTGGGTAAGGTTGGATCGCGGTCGCCCTTTTTCCACTATGAGCAATACTTATCTTTGCATTCATCTGCAACACTCGCTTTTTTGTTTCTGCCCAACATGCCGCTTGGTCTCAGGAGTTACAACACTTCAGACAAATCGATTTTTGGGCATTGTCATCGCAATGCTGTTACCTAATTATTGAGCCTGATCTTCTGCCGAACCAGCAAATGATTGATTGGATCGAGTTCAACATCCCAAAGTTGATGCTGCTTTCCACAGAGTGTCAGTTTTTGAGAAATAAGAATGATCCCAGTGGAGTAGGTAAGAGAACACCAGCTTTGATGAATTTGAGATTACAGGAGATACAACGACACTTCCGTCTCGAATCCAAACGAGGTCATTCGAGCGCTCAGAAAATCAGTCCTCATATATGTATAGCTCGCAGATTCATTGCACCTTTGAATGAATGTCAGCGAAGGATCGACATGGTCCTCGCACATATTCAATCATTACAGAGGGTGAAATGCGCTCTCAGTGTCAGAATCCATTGCATCTGTGACTGGCAGAAGCTTTCCGCGGCACATTCGAGACCAGTTCTTCCAAAATCAATACTTCGTCTTCTTTGCCAACTTGGAGCAGCTCGCCAAAGTAGGTTGACGGCTCTGAACGGGACTGAGCAGGCTAATGGAACTGTTTCTCTCAATCTCCCCCCTGTGATCCATCATTCGAATTTCCAAACCTCCATACCCCATCATGCATGCGGACTACTCCCCAATCCCACCTATAAACGGGGCAGTGGGTCGTTCACCACTAGGTACGGCCGTGGACGAATCTCCTCCTCGTTGTGATGCCACTGGTGGAGCCGGACGCATCCTAAGCTGGACGTATGTGCTGGCAGTCTAGTTATATCCACTCGTGCTAGTCAATCTTTCCCTAGCGGTGCTATCGTGTCTCGCCCCCATCGCCATGCCGCTCAACTAGCAGACAGCAAGTCTCTGAAACAATTCACGACCGTCCCAATATGTCTGCTGGCGGAGTGCTCACATTGTCCCGTAGCGACGTCTGACAGTCCAGGCCTGTCGCCAAGTCTCGATTCTGACCATCCTGAAGCACGTTGGTGCTTAGTAAGGGGGCACAGCAGTGCTACCCAAGAACGTAATCTATTACCTAGGTACTCTATATAAGCCGCAATCCTCCCGTGAGAGGTTTACTCACGGGGATTCCAGTGTGCATTCCGACACCCAGATTGCTTAACCCGCGGTTAAAGACATTGGCCCTGACTGGCACATCAACGATGGATCCACCCACAACCGGACATGTCAACACGAATGACGGTGTTCGTCTTGCCTACAGTCAGACTGGCCCGACCTCAGGGGAAAACATCCTGCTTATCCCCGGCTGGCGGCAGACCGCCGCGCAGTGGCAGAAGCAAGTGTCCCACTTCCAAAGCTCCTACCGAGTCACGACATACGATCACCGCGGGCATGGAGACTCAGAAAAGCCAAAGTTCGGCCATCGCATTTACCGGTACGCAGCAGACCTGCTAGACCTCCTGACACAACTCAAGCTGCGCAAGGTACACGTTGTGGCGCACTCGATGGGCTGCTCTATAATCTGGGCCTTCTTCGACATCTACCCGGCCCAGGCCCGGGACCTGCTCGCCAGCATCGTGCTCGTGGACCAGTCGCCCTGCATGATAGCCGACCCGGCCTGGACGAACGAGCAGGCCAAGCAGGTTGCAGCCATCTTCTCGCCCAGCACGAGCTTTGAGCTGGGCAAGGACATGCGCCCGGCCACGGCAGGGCTAGTCAAGGGCATGTTCACCGCGAACGCGGCCGCCGAGGACGTCGACTTCGCGCTCGAGAGGAGCTGCCTGATGAGCGACGAGGCGGCGGCGGCGCTGCTGCGGGATCATGCGTCCAAGGACTGGCGGGACGTGCTGCCCCGCTTGAGTGTTCCGACCCTGGTTGTTGCCGCCGAGGGGAGCGTGTTCCCCGCCGAGGGGTCGAGGTGGATGAGCGAGCAGATTCCCGGGGCGAGGTTGGTCATTTTTGAGAAGGAGGAGGGCGGGAGTCATTTCATGTTCTATGAGAATCCGGATAAATTCAACGGCGCTGTCGAGGACTTCTTGAGGCGTTCTTGAGGTGGCAGGCGGTCTTTTCATATTCGGGACTACCCGCCATGCGTGAGGTGAGATTTGTGGGCTTGGCCTATCTGGTGCCTCATGCAATGCCCCTGAACAACAACTTTTATTTTGCACCACACAAGAGGAATCGTGGAAAACAGAAGCTCTACGTAGATATAATGCAACATCAACTAGCAAGCGGGAAGCATGGATCGACAGAACGCACCCCTCTCCATCGTTTACTGGGTGATTCGAAGGCACTTAAGCTTGAGAATATCTCAGAGCGTGATGCTACCAACAGTAGTCGGACCTAGGGTAAGTCCAAAGCGGTAACTCTTTGATCGTCCTGACACAGAGTACTGGTGGAATGCTGACAGGGTATTCCGGGGTAAAGGTCCTTTTTTATTCGATAATCAATGCTGGCTACGCATGACTACAGGTGCGCGCAGGGTGGTCTTCGAAGCGGAACCCTTCACGGCTGTGACACGCGTCTGCAACAAGAGTAGGCCGAAGGTGATGTTCATTCCGAGGAAGGAAAGACACTCGTGATGAGGAATCCCAGTCCTGCTTCGTCCAGAGTCGGAAACGCGGCTGCAACTAGCGCACCCGAATCGGTCTGTGATGAGTATGGTCCATACGGAAGACGTTGCGTGCGTGGGGTCAAGAAGTGCATCTGGGAAGTCGAGTCGGGACGACGATAGAAGAATGCTGACTCAGACTCGTAGGACGTGTAGCGTCGCGCTGGAGGTGTGTTGTTAGTGTTCTTGAATGCAAAGTAGTTGCTAAATGTAGGTGAGGTAATCCTGATGCAAGATGGTCTTTTTGTGTGTCTGTGTGTCTGTGTTATTTCCTTGGACGAGACAAAAGGAGATGGCGTTGCAGGCATAGCTGAGTTGAGCGAGGGCCACATGATCGGAGATAGCCGTGCAGGATGCATGTTGCTTGGTCCAGGAGATCCAGGAGATCCAGGAGCAATGACTACACCAAAGTAACGGTATGTTGTTTTGCCTAGTCATTCTCCTGTGATATGCAGTCATGACTTGACGTCGTCGTCCATCACAGCCGTCCAGTCATAGTCATTACGGCCGGAGCGTGTCGGGCCCGGTCTTTTCCGAATGTGGGCTGACTCGGCACTGTCGACGTTGAGGAAAGGAGCGAGATGAGACGCGATAAATGCGAGTCGAGTGGCGGCCCACCGCGTTGCGTTGCACATGTGAAAGGCTCTGCACTGCAGCACTGCAGCTATCAATGCACAGATGTCGAAACGCTGTGATTGTCGGTGGTTATCAGCGATCATTCATCCAGCGCAGCTTGCTTGGTGGAGTGCGGTGGAGTGCAGTGGCAGAGCTGAGTCAGTGGGGGCCAGAGAGATAGACAACGGACGATTGCAGCCTCTCAGCAAAGTCTTGTGCCAGTGGTCTGGTAATTGCCTGCGAGACAGGCCCTTGTCATAAGAACGAGACGCTGCCTGTAAACGGCCCACGGCGCTGGCTGGGGGCGGTGAACAACGGCATGCCAGATTGGTTGGTGTTGGAAGTTAGGGAGAGGGAGCAAAAGAAGTCCAACCGTTCTGTTTCCAACTGAGCTGCTGCAAAGATAAAGAGAGAAAAAATGAAAAGCAAATTTGGTGGTGCCATGTCAGCCTTCTGCCCGAGTTTCGTTCTCGAGAATTCCCGAGCAAGGCCCACTCGTAGGGCTGAGGCGACCCGTTTCACTGTCGGGAGCGTGCGGGAAGCCCCCACCCGCGGGCCATCGACGCGCGACCTCGCGCCGCGAGACCCACCTCACCTCGTCCGTTTGTTCGAGTCTCGACCTTGATTCCCCCATGCAGGCTTCCCGTTGCTGACCTGGGCGCCTAGGTTCCGCCCTATCATTGTTCCACTTGAAAAGCACCTTCTCATGTTAGCATCTTACCTGCTTATCACCGTCATCACCTCAGCCTGACCGTCCCATACCATACGACATTGTCTGCCCACCATCCCAATCGCACCACCACATCCGTATCCATTTTTGTACAACCACCCCCTTGTCTACCCAACCTAAGCCTCTCGATACCTTCATCCAACGCCTTAAACATCCAATTCGAAGTCACCGAAGGCCGAGCTTGGGCCACCCTGCCCCTTCCAGCCTGATCGGGGCGGTCCAGGGTCGACCGCGGGCTCGGAAGCCACCCGTCGTCGAGCCATCGAGCCATCGAAGGCCTGCTTGCGCTTCGCTTCGCCTCGCCTCGCCTGTCCATTCAAATATCAACAGAGCCCCCAATCTCAAATCTTGCCCCCGGAGAGTCTGCTGCACCATAATTATACTCAGACTCTTCGTTACACATCCAACCGAGCTCTATCAGCCAAGTCGGCCTTATCGCCTCTTTGCAACACCATACCACTATCGCACACAATGGACATGCCCACCATGGCTCCCATACCCATGAACATCGATGACCTTCCCAGCGAGGTGAGCCTCCTTGCAACTCATCCCCTGATATTATTGCAACACGACTAACGCGAAACCCCCCCTAGGTCCTCATGCAAATCCTCAGTCCCATGACAACCATCCAGCTCCTTCCGCTCGCCCGCGTGAACCGTCGGTTCCACGACCTGGCCATACGCTTGATCCACACCCGCCTGACGAACGCAGCCTTCCTGCCCGAGCATGAACTCATCCTCGAGTGCTACCACCCCTCCGCAAAGATCTCTACACCCTACCTGCAGTGTAATTACCTTGGCACAGACGGCCTGAGCGGTTACGAGGAGGAGCACCAGATGAGCTTCGGCCAGTTTGGTCAGCTTTACTCGCGCTTCAGGCCCGTCTTGCAGGAGGATAACCGCAGGTCAAGGTCGAGACATCCCAGCGTGAGTGGTGGTGCCTTCGAAGGTGACGACACTGCAACGGTGACGGTGGACCTAGACGATGGCGAGATGTTCAGCCAGTTGTGCACAGTCACAAACATGGTCAAGAACTCGTCCAGGAGGGGCTTGTTCCTCTCTCACGTCAATATCAACGACGGCGTGGTGCGCGTGTTCAGGCGGTGGTTGCGGCAGTGCCACAACGGCGAGCTGAAGGAGCAGGACCAGATCCTGTGGACCGACCGGCAGAAGAACGTCGGGCTGCGCTTCAAGGTTCGCGAGAACATTGGTGCGAGAACCGGCCCGGCGATCTGGACGCAGGCGGACGAGGACGAGGATCTCCCTGTGTCATACGAACTGGAATACCAGGAGGTTTTGGTCCGCACGGGCCAGCTGCTTCTCAAGGTCGAGAAGGCAGAGGACCAGGAAGTCCACAATACAGGTAAAGCAATCGTCATTGCATCTCTATGAGGGGATAGAAACTGGAGGAAGAGGTCCAGGTCTGGGTCGATTTTGATAAGACCGTGAGTGCCGAGAACAGTATCGCATTGAGTTTGGGGCAAGGCTCTTTGCGCGATGTTCACGGCACTTCACCTCCGTCGAAATCACCAGACCTGTGCTGCAGTCCGGCTCAAGGAGACCGACGCCGACGACACCGCAAGGATGATGCCGCCTATTGGCCTATGGACCTGAACCAGAGCCATGACAACAAAGTGGACGAAATGATGAATGTTTATGATCGCGATTACTCACACTCTTTTCCAGATCTCGGGTTTGTCCGCGAAACCGGCGGCAAAGTACCCTGCAAGGGCCAGCAGATGTTTTTCTGGATGCCACCCACGAACACGTACGACCGACAACTTTGGGGCGGACAGGCTCCCTCTGTCTGGGTCGGCGGCGCCTGAGACGGCCAAGCCGAGAAGTTTTCATCAACACAACACTATCCCACGAGCGATTAGTCACGGACCTCCGAACGTTCCTTCTCATCCTTGAGCAACTCCTCATCTTGGAACGCCACTCGAAATCCACGCCGGACTACTCTCAGCCATCCGAAGTCATGTGCGCACGACCCGGACGAAATCCAGACATCCTGATATTCGTCCGAAAGACGCGAAACAAAGACAGGACAAATTCCATGAGCAAAGCCCAAGGGTTTTGACTTACACCGAGTGGAGCCAAGGTTAGATTGAGTTCACCGGGGGTCCTCGCGGACTTGCGGACGCATTTCCGCCCCCCTGCAGACTACCCAGAAAACCTTAACTCGGGACTGAAGCTGCTGCAACGTCGCGGCCGTCCCTCATATCAACGGATCTATCATGCGATCGGACACGAATCCGAACGCGATGTGGGGTATAGTTGTGAGCAGACCAAACGGCGGGCTCCTGTCCAAGGTTCCGGGTCGGCTGTGAACCGAACGTCTGGCCTCGACCCTGCCTGCAGTATTGCAGAGCCGCGTTATCGCTTTGGCAGAGACGTTGTCGGCCGTCATGTTAGGTTTGAAACGCTGGAGAAGTAGAAGAACTCGCGAACTCCTTCGACGGTTGGGGCGGACTGGTGGCATTTAATATTGATAGATATTATGGCACATGCTACCTAAGATAGACATGGGGCAGAGCTAGACACAGCCGGAGTGCCATCTATCCAATTCTGGCATAGAATAATCTGGCACGAAATAGACTCGAGAGAAATTATAGACTCAAATACACGATTCACAAAAGACAAGAAACCTTCTCCGACCCAGCGCCTTACCTGGCCAGGTCCAACCATTCAAAGCCAGGCAGATCCCGACTCCTCAACCAGGATATGCTTACCTCCCGCCGTACTACACTAATATATCCGAGTATCTACGCGACTCCATCGTAAACTTTATGTGATCTACCGTCGAAACGTTTCGTGCACTGGTCCTTTTGTCTACTTCGCCTAGAAAGGGAAATTTTTCAGCCTATCTTGGTTGAGCACGGGCAGGACTAGTCCTCTCACAAAGACTTGCTCGAGAGCCCCAGACTTCTGGAGTTGACTGCTCCTAGAGGTAGGAATGCTTAGCTTCAATTTGCTCAATTGTGCTCAATCATTGCAGGCGAGCTGGCAGATCTGTGACATGAGAGCGGCCTCATCATAGCCCGCTTGCTCTTGTCAGCCTAATATCGAGCGGACAACATGATTAAATCAAAACTGCCCCATTGCATTTACGGACTCACCAAGATTACCTCGAGACAACACAGTTCAATTGAAAGAATAATAAATGCCTAAACAGAGTGTCTCGCGCATGTAATCTGCATGTCCTCTTCCTTGAATCTCAAGCGGTCAAGGCCCTTTGCGCATACCATCAAACTTTGTCTAACTCGGGGCCCCAAGGACATCTTTCATGGCTCAGAAAATATTGTCCCGCTGATCACTCAACATATACATCTGCTATGCATTCATGGACAGCGGCATACTAGCAAGGCTCCTCTGGCGTCTCTATTATTACTACCCATATCAGTGGCAGAGAAATTTGCTTGGGCTGGCTCGTACCTCAGCACCTGAGCAGCTCGGCCTTCACTGTCTTATCAGTGGGAAGAGGCAGGGAGGTGAAAACAGATCTTCGGCTTAGCGAGCGGGTCTTGGGAGACAGAATGCCAATCAACTCTATCGGCAATTACTTGTTGCCACTAAGGCTCACGTGGAGTTTCTGAACCTCATCGGCATACAGAACGAGAGAGGCGTCAGACAAGGCACCTTGAATGATTATGATAGTGCGAACGGCATCAACAGCAAGCCTGGGCAGGGTGGTGATTCTCTTCCCAGCACATTTCGAACGAAGAGCGCACGGGCTGGAGGCCGGCCGAGGTTTACATGGTGTGGTCGTCCTGGTGCCCGGGCTCTCTCAGACTGAGGCTCGGTAAAGACATGATAGGGGCGGCAGTGACAACCATCTGAGCCTGGCCTTCGTGCGCAATCAATGTGCAGGAATCAAATAGTGCCCCCTGAAGGAATAGCAGCAATCTCCGGGGCAGCTCAACCTAACCATAGCGGCCTGGCACACGTGCTGTGTCTCGATGCCACCCTGATCAGGTAGTTCTGATCAGCTTTCGTCTCGACGGGTTACGGCGTAGGGTTGCCTTCATTACAGCTAGCTTGACTCAATATGTCCTCTACGTGCGGCTCGGCTTATTTTCGCATGTGTGTTTGCACGTGTGCAGCAATCCAATCTTCAAACCGGGACGGATGAGCTCTGTCTATACGAGGTGCCTGGTGTCCAAGGTAGATGGGACCGTGAAAGTTAAGTTGAACTGCCGCAGCGTCCGAGCGAGGGCGATCGTCGCCACATGTCTTTGGCGTGTTCTAATTGAACCGAGAACAAATTGCATCTGACAGCTCGCTTGTTCGTCTGGCTGAGAATTGCGCACATGCACCTCCATGGGGGCGTTTACCGGGCGCAGGTCTGATGATTGGCGCGGCTGTTGAAGACTAGGACAGGACCAGTTGACGACCAAGTCGATTCGATCACCTTTGAGTTTGTACCTGGAACGAACTCCCGGGTCGCCTGCATACTTGGCGGCGCCGGTCGGTTGTCGTCGAGGCTGGTCACGGGGTTTGAGGAGCCCTTGTCGGTGCAGTAAAGGCGCATTAGTCTCGGCCTGCTTAAACCCCCACACTGTTTCTTCCAAATAGAAGACACAATCACACCGCTCCGGGGCCGATGACCCTTGGTTGACCGAACCAAGGTAGGTCTGCTTCGGAGGAAAGCTCTCGTTTGGTTGATATGTGGGCGGGATATAAGTCCATTTTGGAGAAGCTAATGAGCCGTCAAGCCGTTTTTGACGTTTCTTGTCGCATTAGGCCCGACGATCTCGGCGACTAGTGGGAATACTCACACACCAACCTATTGGTCACGCAGTCTCTGGGCGTTTTGTGTGCGCTTTTAGTGTGGCTCGTGTATAACAGTGTGTGATAGTATGATCGCCGTTACAAAGGCTAAGCTAGAGCCTGTTCTGTGCAGTAGATACTATGCAGTATGCAGAGTGATCTCTTTGACTGTGACGGGCCTTGCCGCATAAACACTTATCTGAGTTTGTTTATATGGGCGATGAAGAAAGGGAGCCGTGAGGGGTAGTGTTTCTTCATTACAAGCCAAAACCATTTGCCTTATTCATTGACAGTTAGTATTGGAATGCTGGAATATAGATTGAGAAGATCCCAGGTTGCAATAAGTCGTTTTGGTCGTTTGAAAACATCTCCAGAACAACTGCTAGACAGCACCAGCAATAGCCACAACGAAAGACGTAGAAGAAATAGGGAGGGAGAAGAGGTTAGGAGTGAAAGGAAGGGCAGAAAAATAAGCCAAGTCACTCCCATGCAAACAGAAGCGGTTTCCCTGAAGCCGGTGTTAAGGTAGATGAGGGGCGCCGCTGCTAAGGCAAGACGTCGCATCAACAAGGCTTCAATACCAGATATGGAAGTCAAGGGAGAAGCAATAGCTCGTTTCTAAAAGCCCGTCCCATATCTGCTGGTCTTAGCCCGAAGTTGGTCAACGGACCGTTGTGTGCTGATAGTTTTAGCTGATAGTGGTTTTCCGGACCTCGAGCCGGATCGTGACGATTCCAGATGCAGATTCAGCGAGGGTGATGAGCCAATCGCGACTCTGAGAGCAACGACGAGATGGAAACAGGATTGTTTGTAGTGGCTTTGGCTGAAATTGCATGTTGGAGCCCTTCTGCATGATAGCGGCGTTCCGCCAGATGGTCTGAGGGTGTGCAAGTTGTTCGGATGGTGCGGTGCTAAAAGGTCTGAGTGTTACACATATGGGGGAGGGCGCAGCGTGGGCCCGTAAGGAGTTCGGACGACGAGAATAGCTGACGGCTTGGCCTGGAAGCTATGGAGCTGTGCTCGCGCAGTCCCTAGCGAAGCCACTCATCCCGTGCTCATCTCGTAATGGCGACATAAGCAATTCAGCCTGATCACGGGTCCGCTCCTCCAGGCCCTGGGTGATGGAGTTTCCGGCCGGAAAGCGAAAGAGAGACCGGCAGGACTGGGCCGAGAGAGCGTGCCTGGAGATCTGCAGCCAGCATGCGGCTGCCAAGTGATGGCCATCTGCAGGTAGCGCAGCGGATCTGGTTTTTTGGAGAGGCCTGGCCCATGAGGCACGGGAGTTTCGGCTCGACCAAGCCGTGCCTGGCTTAGGTGGGCAAGCCAATGCCGTGATCTTCTCGGTGAGTGAGTGAGTGAGGGAGTGCCGCTTCACGATGCGTGGTCCTGTTCAGTTCATCCTCTTGATTTGACAGCGTGGGTGTTGGAGTAAAGTCTAAACGGAAACGAAGAGGCAAAAGTTCAAAGTTCAAAAATTCAAAAATCTCCAAAGATAAACAGACACACAGACGACGGCAGTCATCAGATACGCTCACGATCTCGTTGAAAGTTTGCGCGGTTGTTTGCACATTCTGTCTTTGGCAGGTCTTGGCCAGTCCAATGGCTGGGACGGGATTATCGATAGACGTCCAAGTTGGGAGATGACGATGGCAGTGGGTGGTTTCCCAAGAGTCAAGACCATGAGATACTCCACTCCGGAGGGTCGGCCCCCAATTGCCCACTCGGAGCATTGCTGTCACCTCGGACGGCTTACCGAGGAGCTTTGATCCCTGGGGCGGCATGTCAGCCCCACTTAGTGCCCTGGGGCCCTGTGTCAGAGGCCGGAGGGGCGCTGTCACAGAAACCCTGCCGTATCTTGTCTTGGTCTTGTCGATTTGCCCTTGCCCTGACATGGTGATGAGTGATCGGAAATCCTTGGCTGCGAGTCTTGGCTTGTGGTCGCAGCCTGTACATGATTTCACAATCATGACACTTACACTCCATGGCATTTGCACTGCACTACGTACACTACACTTTAAATTACAGTGCATCGCACCCAAAAGCCACAGTCACTGGCCAGCTGGCAGGCCGTTGATCACCCCTCACCGCGACGACGGGCCAACATCAAGCTTGTTTCAGCCGCATAAGAGGCCCGAGCACTTGTCACCTGTAAGACACGCCCGTGGCACAAATGCCAAGTGCACAGAACCCTCTAGGAGATCTCGACCGAGACTGGACTGGCATCGGCAGGGGGCTGGACTTCGTGACGGCCAAGCAGGCAAGCTACAGGTGTGCCTGCCTTAGTGTACACATGAGTCGGGAACAAGGGGTTGGGGTCAGGGTCAGGAAGCAGGGGGAGGGCACACCCCTGTGCTGCCATGGGTGAGGTTTGAGCCGTTGCCCATCAGGGGTCCCCGTCCACCTTTGCTACCCTCTCGGTCACTCAACACCTCGTCCACATTCGTCGACCCTCGTCCACACACCCCAACAGTCTTCCTACAAGGCACCGAGTCGAGTGACAGACAGATCGACAAACAGACAAGCCAGACAGCCGAGACAGCCAGGCTCCACCCCCCGTTCGTAGGACGTCACCCCGCCCGATCCGCGGCCAGACAGCCAGACAACAAGCTCTGCCCTGAGCTCCGCTCCTCGTCCCGCCTGCTGCAGAGGCGGCCAACCACCATCACCAGCTCGCCTGCACGTTCCGTGTGCAACAAGGTTGCGCTTCAGCAATGGTCCGCCCGTCACTCTCTTCGTTTGGCCGTCCTTGCCCAGGCCCACACATGGCCCCTCTTCCCATGTGTCTGCCCTAGTCGGCATGTGGCGGCGAGTCTCATCTCATCCCATCTCCTTCAGCCTATGTGTCCCGCTGCCTCGAGGGCACGGCCATAAATCTACATGAACTATTCAAACCAAACCAATGCAATGCACAATTGGAGAAAGAAGACAAGAGACCAGGATGGTCTGGACGACGCCATTCCTGCACGTCGCTTCTCCCGCCCGACCCGCAATAATCTTATAACACCAACGCCCTGACCACACGCACAACCACCCGCACCCGTTGCGTCAATGCCCGTTTCACTGCAGGCCAGTCTGCCTGAAGAGATCGGCCGTGTTCCTACACGAGTAGTCTACTTCCCTTGCTGCCTTCTGGTGTCACCTAACCAGTCTACTGTTGCTCCGTTGCTACCCTTTATGTTCTTTCAGCCCATGCCTTCTTTCTTGGGTCTCATTGCTTCATCTTGATCCGTTGACCGGGTAGTCGACGTCGTTGCTGCTGGCGGCACTTCCTCTCTTATTTAATTTTTGTAATCCGAGATACCCCCAAAGAACGTTGCCGTTCTTTCACCATCAGTCACCATGGATCATGATGGGGACGACCTGCGGGACCTGTCATATCTGGCCAACGCCGACGTCAAGTTGGGACTGTCAAACCGGGACAGCAGACCAGTCCAGCAGAAACCAGATACGAGAGAGTCATCAGCAGAGTCTCTCGCCGAGTCCGCAGTGCTACCTCGGGAATCCGCGTATGGACCTCCGCCGCCAGTGCCGGCAAAGGACAGTATCTATATCAAGCGCAAAACTGAGGATAGCGAGGAAAGGGGAAGGAAATCGGACACGAAGAAGGACGACGACGAACAACAGGAGAGCGGTGATAGTGGTGATCTATCGAGATGGACTTCGGCTACATCTGCGGCCATAACGATTGGAATCACTGCTTCAACCCTGAACATATTCCCAACGAAATCGAAAGACACAATGCCTACACCCCACCCTTTAGGAATGTCACCGCCGGAGATGATGAGACCGGTGTCACCACAAGTTTCGATCCCAGCGCCAACGAGGCCGGCAAGGCCATCCTCATTACGTCTGTCCTCGTTAACACGAGATGGGCCGCTTACGACCGACAGGGTGGTAATCGTCGACTCGAGCAGGCCGTCTACTGCAAGGTCGCAGCGGTCCCAACTCAAGACTGCATATACCACGTACAGGACCTCGACGACAGGAAAGGGCAATCGCATCAAGTATGGGCAGGGCAAACATGCCACCACCGAGTTGATTCCGCAGCCGAGTGATGACCCTGACGACCCTCTGGTAAGTCCCCTCACCGTGAATAGTGTTCGGGCTTTTACTGACGCCGCGCAGAGCTGGTCGATCCTCAAAAAAGAGATCAATTTGTACGCTTTATTGACGACTGTGGTCATCTGCAATGTCATGAAGACGGCATTGATCAGCGTGAATGAGAATTTGGTGCAACAGTACTCCGTTTCTTACACAGCTGTGGCAGCACTCACAGGCGTGCCACTCATGCTCTCGGCCATCACCGGCCTGGCCAGCTCCATTGCCGCCAGAATTTGGGGCAGAAGACCAGTCCTCTTGGCATCTATGATTTTAATTTTCATCGGGTTGGTGTGGAACACTAGGGTGACGACAACTTACGGGCAATTCATGGCAGCTAGGATATTTCAGGGTTTCGGATGGGGCGCATTCGATACTTTGGTGTCTGGTTCTATTATCGACACCTACTTTGTAAGACCGGCCGGACTTTAATTTTCCATCTCGCTGTTTCTAACAATACACTCGCAGGAACACGAACGCTCCACCAAACTAGCCGCTCACCGCATCGTTTCTGTCGCATCCCTTTGGGGCCCACCGCTAATTGGAGGAGTCACCTCCCAGAACCAAGCCGGCTTCAGCCTGCAGTTTGAGATTCTCGCCGTCTTCCAGATCGTCTCGATCCCTTTGCTCGTCCTGGGCGCCCCCGAGACGATGTTCGACCGCACAAACTCCATGCTCAAGACGCCCACGACAGGATGGTCCACATCCGGCGGGAGCAAATTCCCGCCATGGGCGAGGAGGAGAGTCAGCAAACAGACTGTCATCAACTATCTCAAGACCGTCGCCAGGCCAATATCGTACCGTGGGCCCTCGGAGGGCGTCATCAACAAGGCCGTCCTCCTCCAGGCGCCCCGCGCGATGGCCGCGCCGACCACCGTCCTCGCCTTCATGGCCTCATTTCTACCCTACGCCCTGTTCTGGGGCTTCTCCGCCTCCCTCTCGGGCCTGTTCGCGCCCGCACCCGCGTCGCTCTCCCCTGCGACCATCGGGCCCCTCCTCGCATTCCCCTTCACCCTCTCCACGACCGCCGTCGCGGTTTTCGCGCTCTGGCCGTCGTGGTCCAACACGATGACGGCCTTCCAGACCCGCTCGACCCACACCTACGTTCTCGGCGCCGGCTCCGCGCTGTCCTTTGTCGGGATACTCGGCTTCGGCCTCTACGTTTCTAATAGTAATGCCTCCGGCCTCCGCTTCTCAGCGGTGAGCTTCCTCCTGGGCCTCCTCGCCGCGGGTGCCTACGTTCTCGACGCGCCCGCGCGGCCCCTCCTCAAGCGCTCCGCCCAGTTCACGTCGCCGAACCTCGCCATCTCGCTGCGCAGCATCGCCGACATGGACGCCGGCCTGACCGTCTGGCGCGCGCTGTTCGCCGGCATCTTCGCGATGGCGATCCCCTCCGCCGTCGTGGGGCCCTCCGGTGGCGTCGCCGCCGCCGGGCTCAAGGGCACCGGCATCGGTGTCGCCGTGGTGCAGGTCCTCGTTGTAGCCGGAGTGGGCGCGGCCTGGTGGATGTGGGAGGAGAACATCCGCAAGCTGGATGGAAGGGCGATGGCCTGCAGGGTCGACCTGACCTTTTTGAACAACCGGACGAGCCTTCAGGGGAGCTTTTTTGAGACAGAGGATTGAGTCTCTCTTTTTCGCTTCATTCACTCCTTCTATTAAGAGTATACATTTGGGGTGGCGAGTTGAGAATTCATGATACCAAGCACTATATACATACGTCTCTATGGAATGATGGAAAAGCGATTCAGTGTTGTTGAATACACAGTCTTGAATAGTATATAATCCACTCTTCAATGAGAATGATAACGTCTTCTTTAATATCCTTTGAGCCTATTCACTTGTGAACTGTAACATGGTAGGTTTGCTCCCAGGTTTTTGTGAATCTTCAAGACATAGTATGTTGCATAAGAATACTGCACCAACTCTACACTTATTTCGGTGGTGTGCGGTTATTCATTCTATTCTTTAGATGATGGTTAGGGCATATAGATTGAGATGTTCGTAACGTGAGTCCCACTAATCATGTAATTATTCCCTCTGATGGTTTTCTCCCTGAAAACTACATAGTGCGTTGAGCCCGAGCGTCTAGGAGTGTACTTTCACCGAGTGCCATTGGAGCAGAAACGGCTCTTGCTGCTCTCTGGTGACGGATGAACAGATGCTTAGAACCTTCTCTCAAACCTACATGGCCTGTCACATTATGGGAAACTCTGAATCCAATTGAATGCTCAATAGCTTGCCAACCTTCTGCAGGACACCGTCACCAGATTCTATTAAGAGCATTGAGTGGACGTGCAACATCAACTTGAAAGCTCTAGAGCTTCGCCGGCCAACTCGGTCACTTCTCAACTATGCGCCGACTCGCGCTACTTGCTACTTCTTGGACTGTAATTAAAAGCCGGCTTGTCGTCACCCTAGTATGATCAATCCCCTTCCCCACGGGTCACACCGGCCGACTCGAGAGCGGAAACACCTAAATGAGAGACGCCACGGTGATAACACTCAACCATCTGCTATCTTCAACAGCAAGGCTATGACTGACGTCGCAGGTGATGAGGCTCAACTAAGCTCCCGGCCCACGCATTGATCATGGATCTATGCCAAGCGGCTCGGTGAACTCTACCAAAGTGCTGATGAACAGGCTTCCGGAAGCACGACGTCGTGGACCAGAATAGAGGACGAAACGCGCTGACTCGACAAGGAGGGCCCCTTCTAGAAAGACCTCGTGATTGGGGTATTGACAGATTGAGTTTGATCATGTCCTATTCACCATCGTATACTTAACAATCGTTGTTTTGCGAAACTTGACTCTATGCTTGTCAGTCTTGCCACCAAGAGTATGGCCATTAGCTACACATGTATACCAAGGTTTGAGATGAACAAGAAGTGATCTCGCCTCTTGTTGAACCTAATTGGTATGTCACGACCTTGGCAATGTTGACATCGAGTGACCTCCCGTGACCTTGGACGCATTGGTGCGTGCACAGCCAACATTGGAGTCATGAACACTAGCTCTCCATCGATTTGAAGTCTATCATACGGCTCTCAGCCAAATTGAATTCTATCATCCCATCTTTCCACTAAAGTACTTCAACATCCTTGAGACGGACACAAATGGGTGCTTGCAGACTCTGGCTGCCCACACAGGTGCTAGCTGAAGATCATAGGAACGCTGCAAATGAATTAATTGCCGGGACCTGCACATATTTGTGCAGTCTCAGGTTATCGAGATCACAACTCGGCCTTGTGTTGGCATCCCCGTCCAATTCCCAAGCTTTGTGCCTTCGACAAGCAGACACCATATGCGCGTAAATTACGGTGTCATGCCAAGCGCTCTGGGCTTCGAGAGCCATGTACTCGGCCACTCGCGTAGGATTTGGGTTTTGTCTTCTTTCCCACTTGTATCGAGATAAGATCCAGGACGTAGATGTGGAAATTAGCCCACGTAAGTCAGGTAGTCTTTCGGGGGCTACCGAATATGACACCCCATACTTAAGTAGCTGAAAAGAAGTCACCCGAGCCTGTCATCACCAACGCTGCACAGCCGACTCTGCAGCCTAATGTTCCACACCCTCCAAAGGCGATAGAAACATCGAAGATGATGTTCTGGACCTTGGAGTTAACTGCAATTAGCTAGTGCCAGGGTATATATTAGTACATGGGGTCCTTCCAGGGCTCGCCCTCCTCCTCCCCGCACGTTTCCCCGGCTTTGCTCCACCAGGTCGGAAAACATGCGGGGAAAGCTTGACGGCGGAGATTTGGGGCAATTGACATGGAACAAGGAAGGCTGGGGAGAAAGCTGGGGTACTGGACGATCTGATAATGACGGAAAAACATCTCTGGTCGATTTCCATCAATGGCGACAGAGAATTGGACTTGCCTCCTGCAGCTAGGACCTTGAGGCGTCGAGCCAAGACGGTTAATGAAGCTGAACCGGCCCATGATGCCAACATTTTCCTGAGGAATTTAACTGACGACTCTGCTTTAGCAATTCCTGCAAAAGAAGGTTGCTGGATTTCCGCTTGAGAAGACTGCATCTCAAGGGAGGATGTCGCCTCTGTCCATCTTGATAGGCGGGATCTTGCCTCGTCAAATTCCCGTGGCTAACATTCCGTTGGCTGACCGCTGCAGGGTATCTGCAGCAGATCCCTGGTGATCTATGGGGAACCCGACGATGCTGCTCATGTTTGGAGTCTGATGGAACACTGGCAACGTGTGTGTGCCCGCGATGTGACCACGTTCCTGGGTGGGCTGGCCCGGGCGAGACCCGTGTGGACATCATGTCTTATTCCGAGTACAAAAAGATGGCTCTCCAACCCGACAATCCGGTTCACCCTGCTGGTCGCCGTCCTCGTCCAGGTGACTATCTGAAGATCATCAGGTGACATTACCTCTCTTGAGCCTCAGACAACACCGCTCACAATGAAGCTCACCACCGTGACAGCCGTCTTCACTGCGGCCGTCCTCGCGGCAGCCAGCAACATTGCGCTGCCCGCAGGTGTCCCCCGGTCGATCGAGGAGTTCAGGGAGAAGCACCCCTACAAGCCATCCAAGCCCTCAGGGCACGGTGGCAAGAGGCGCGTGGTGACAATCCGCTCCAGCCGCAACGACACGGACGACGTCTCCTCGGACTTCAAGCAGGCGCTCCAGCGGGCCAACCACGGCGGAACCCTCTATCTGCCAGCCAACCAGACCTTCATCATCGGCCAGCCGCTGGACCTGACATTCCTTGACGATGTGCAAGTCCATCTCGACGGGGAGATCAAGTTCACCGATGACACGCCTTACTGGCAGAGCGTTGCATTCACGCACCCGTTCCAAAAGACGATTATGTTTTGGCAATGGGGCGGAAAGGATATCAAGATCTATGGCGATGGAGTTCTGAATGGAAATGGGCAGAGGTGGTGGAAGTACGTTGCTCGTCCCCAAAAACCCAGCACTCGTGAGAAATTGTCTCAAGGATTCAAGGGGATTTTCAAAACAAGAATTCCTCATGAAAGCCAGTCTGCCAGATTTGCTGACGAAAAGGTGACAGTGAATTCGCCGGGCTGGAGATTCTCGACCCGACCAATGCGTACCTGCGCCCTGTGTTGTTCTATGCTCAGAACGCCACCGGTCTCTCCATCGAGGGGATTCATATGAAGGATTCGCCGTGCTGGACGAACTTCGTGGTGACTTGTGAGTTGATCTTCTTTTTGCAACTTGGCATGACTGGTCAGATGAGAGACAAGGCGGATGTGAGAGGATGGTTTGGTCGTCGAATGGCAGGCTGACCACAGGAACTACAGCATCAGAAGTATCGTACAGTGACGTGATCATCACCGCCGAGTCAAACAACGCAAGCGCCCTGCCAAAAAACACCGACTTCTTCGATTCACTGAACGTGAAGCATCTTACCGTCGAGCGGACATGGGTGAACATCGGCGACGATTGTTTCAGCCCCAAGTCCAACGCCACAGATGTGCATGTCGACACAATGTACTGCAATGGCACGCACGGCCAGTCGATGGGCTCCATCGGGCAGTATGCTGGAGAGAAATCGATAATTGAGGACGTCGTCATCGAGAACATCTGGATGCTGAACGGCCAGTTCGGCGCGCGCCTGAAGTCCTGGGCTGGGCCTAACGTTGGTTATGGCTATATCAACAACGTCACGTTCAGGAACTTCTGGAACGCCAACAATGAGTATGCGGCGTACCTCGATTCCTGCTATTTCAATGTGAGTACTTCTCCGCCAACTTCTCGACCCCCTTCACCCACCTTTCACAACGGTGGACCTCGTCCCGGTGCATTCAGAGCCATGTTGCTGAGTCCCATCAACAACAGATCAACGCCACGACCTGTGCCGCGTACCCCTCACAGGTGAACGTGACCAACGTGCACTTCGAGAACTTCTCGGGCTACACGTCCGGCAAGTACGGGCGCGCGGTGGCCTCCCTGACCTGCAGCTCCAACCCGAACGCTATCTGCGAGAACATCACCTTCAAGAACTTCACCGTGACCTCGCCCTGCGGCAACGGCACGGCCGACAACGCCGTGGTCATCTGTGACAACATCAGGGGCGACGTCGGCGTCGGCTGCGTCAGCTCCAACAGCACCGAGGCGATCGCGGCCAAGGCGGACAAGTGCAGCGTGCCGCTGGCGACGCTGCCGCAGGCCACCCCGTGGGTGAGGTAATGAGGTCGTGAAGTACTCAAGTGCACGCCCGAGCTGATTATGGACCCTCGGATTATTTAATTTCCTTCGTGCTGGTTGGTTTTTCCTTCTCTCGCCCCCGTGGTGAAAGCGAGGGTAGGGGCCAGGGGGCGCGCAGGAGCCGAGAGGGATCCCTTGGCTTCCCTGCGCGGGAGTTCGGGCCTGTACGATCGGCCAGACGGAGAGAGGAAATAGACCGTACCGCAAATTAGGAAAATAAAAAAAAGGGGGGTTCGTACGTTTGTGGCTTGACCTATTCCTAGACGGCTGTCAGCACTAACAGGCATTGCATGTGCTACCTGTGCAGAGACATTTTCAACGCCACGCTCGAGAGCTTGACATCATCACGAATCAAAAGAGTGCTGCTGGTGTTTGCTTGTGATGTCTAGAAGCGTGTGTGATTTTATCATGAATATGTGGTATCTGTGGTAACCAATCCTCCCAAGCATTCCTTTTAACTCCGCGTCTAGATCTCATCAATCTGTAACATTCTAGTCAAGCCACTATCGTCACAGCCGGCCCCCAAATTGTTCAAAAACGGCTCTGGGCCAAATTAAAGGGCGATAGCGAGGCCGAGAACACCGGCCAGAACAGCACCAACGACTCCGGCCTCCCGCATGGGGGCACCCGCCGTCTCGGCTGACGAGGAGGCAGAGCCGGTGGCGGAGCTGGTCGAGTCAGAAGACCCGGACGAGGTGGCCGTGCCAGACGCTCCCGAGGAAGCGGAGGCTGTCGCGGCAGAAGATCCGCTGCTGCCACTCCCCGTGGCCGACGCGTTGGCGCCCGAGGAGCCGGTGGCGGCGGCGCCGAGGCCCGAGGTGCAGACGTTGACCTGGGAGAGGGCGGCGTCGGCGTACTGGGGGCAGGAGCTGAGGGCGGCGAAGACCTCGGAGCTGCTGGCCGAGTACCACGAGAGGACGGCGTCGGTGTAGCTGGTGTACTGGCTGGTGAGCGAGGGCGGGACGTCGGTGGCGCCGCACGGATCAGCGTCGGTCTGCGTCTCCTCCCAGTCTAGCAGGTCATTGCCCGGGTCGGGGAGGGTGCTGGCGATGGACAGCAGTGACGCCGCACACTGGTCATCAGAGGAGCCCGTGGGGGAGGCAGCATCGGTCTGGCGGGCGACCAGGAAGTCGCGCCTGATGGGGACGTGTGCCGGGAAGAGGTTGGCCGAGGCGGAGGCGGCCAGGGCCATGACGACGAGTTGGGAGTGCATCTTTGGGTTGGGATTGTGGTGGAAAGATGGAGTGGTGACGAGGTAATGGATGGGGGTAGATGAGATACTCACATTAGATTCTACCTGAGGATGTCAAGAGGGAGGCAAGGCATTTAATATCTGTTGAAGGCAGCTCCGGTCCAGGCCTAATGTTAGGCCTGCTTTCACGATCCCCTTGGAAATGATGCAGTGAGGCA
The DNA here is from genome assembly GCA_039880735.1 of Diaporthe australafricana. Lineage (NCBI taxonomy): Eukaryota > Fungi > Ascomycota > Sordariomycetes > Diaporthales > Diaporthaceae > Diaporthe > Diaporthe australafricana. Next base: position 6,826,253 of record JBCEDM010000001.1, read on the forward strand.
GTGAGTGGCAGGATCAAAATCCCAGAAAGCGACTACAATAGAGCCTCATGGGTCTTAGTGCAGGCGGCATGGGGGCCTGGCTCATTTCATCCTGGCCGAATCGAGTCTCGCGTCGGCGCGTGATTGGCGAGACCGCCAGAGGCAGAAGGCAGAAGAAAGGGGGGCGATTTCTCGCAGGATTCGAGAATTGCGGCAGATGTGGAAGACTCGGAAGAGCTGAAAAAAGGGAAGAGGAAAATCGGACCTCGACGCGACCGTGAGGTCATGTTGGTTTAGCGAGAGCGGCCTGTTGGGTCGTACGTTGGCTGATGATAGACAGCCTCATCCTCCTCGTCCTCTCAGCCTTGCTGTAGACAGCAGTCTCTTGCATTTTTGGGCCGTCTTGGCTGCTTGGCTGTCTTGGCCGTGGGGACTTGGGGAATCCTTTGCTGGAGCCTGGGGAACACAAATTGGCGCCAGGCCGTGCCCAATCTAGGCCGTTCCTTGTGTCGGCACCTCAGCACGCCGTAATATTCTCATTTATGCAAACCGCCCCCAGTGGAGCCGCCAGAATCCTTCGAGGCCCGGTAAATTCAAACATGGCAGGCCTGGCAGGCCCGGTCGTTGCAGGCAGCAAGGCGAGCTATCCAGGTGAAGTTAGCTTGTCGGGGCTTGGAATGTGCGGAATCGGCAGGACGGCACGGTTGGATGTTGCATTCCGCGCTTTAAACCGCATGTCTACCTGACAGAGAGATACTATTTGCCGCCTTAACATTGACACCCTCTGGTCAGGGACGGAGTATGCTCGAGCTGAAGTGGTTATTTGTCTGTCAAAGGAACATATCCAGCCATAATAATTCAGAGTTTGCGGTATCTATCCACCGCAAAATACCCACAGACCGACCACCTCTCCTGCCATATCCAATAGCACGAGTACCAGCATACACTCTTCTTACTGTAAAGCCTGCCTTAATAGGCAACAAGAACACTGTCCACCAACTTACAGGACCAAAAACAACATCCTTAAGTATTTCAGAAACATCTCACGAAGTCGCCATCGCCAAAATGATCGTGCTCGGGCTCGAACCGAGGACCTTCACGGATCACTATTCAGATGAACTCAACGGATTGAATGCATTGATTGTGAACATGATGTGATGAACCAACTACACCACACGACCGACTTGCGGAGTCAATACCATTCTTCTCCTACTACAGTTCCCCGATCTTTGTGCTTTGGAATGTTCCAGAATGTATCACTTTGGGATCCGTAGCAGGTGACTAACAGGTAGCAGGTCCCGTTAATATTTGACCTGTCACAGAGCTGCAACTTCGCTTTTTTGGAAGCACCGAGAAGCTTCACCATGGACGTCACAGGCTTCCGTTCAGCTGCCTCGGGGAGCTGTGAGTAGCTGTGTTGTAATTGAGCGCTGATCATAAACCTCCTCCACACATGTCCAGCCACAGCACTTGGTCTTACCATAATATCTTCACAAGGCATGTACCTAGGTATGGACATAGGTAGCTCCTCTAGTATATTTAATGTGTTAAGAATAATCATTATCAAAGTGGTCTACATAAGATCATACATTTTCAGGTTATATTTGAGAGCTTGAACAGGTATAACATAGTGACAAACTCAGCGCAAAGGCGCTCCATTAACAGCAATATCTTCTGTAGTTGTGCCCTGTGCTCAATCATACTCACTAAATAGCTAATCCCATTAGAAGCTATTTAACCCTGCGTGATCCTATGGGAAGCCCAGCCATAGTAGAGTTTCCCAGAGAGTAAAACCCATGTGTGTTGAATATGGTAATTCAATCCTGGCTGTCTACCGGTAAAAACTCCAATTATTGCAACGAGATCAGGTACTCGGGAGAGAAGTGCGTGCTTGCTATGAACATGTTGTCCCTGTGCCTCTTTGTTTTATCATAGTCTATCCTCGATTTGTTTTCAATATTGTGGACTCGGAAGAGACTAAGTTACGACGAAGTCGTCAAAAAAGCTTCCGCCTATCCTCCTACCAGCCGGGCTGCTCGAAGCCTATCTGTGCCGCCAAAGCGTCGACCGTCAACTATGCGATACTCATCGCTACGTTGCGATATTTCAGTATGTGTCATCTCCGGCTTGTGCTGCGTGTTAGATAAGATTTCCAACCATTCATTGTTAATGACCCCATAGCACGGTCATAGTACTGGAGGCGATGAGAAAGAACAGCAGATTTGAAGCTCCCTATTCTTGCGTCGCACGCCCTGCACAAATGTGGGTTTGAATGCGAAACATTTCATCAGAAAACAGCCTCTCCTCTCGGAGGCAATAGGATAACACTTGGGTATGTTACAACAAGAAAAGAGAAGAGCATATCTAGTCCTAGCCTGCGGCCCTCCGATGCATTCAGGGCTGACTTACTCGCCGATGTTGAATTCCTCAACCGCACTCGCATCCTTTCCCTATCATCCGATGATTATGCCCACGATTGTGATTTTCCCCGTAAAAAATATGCCATCGAAATCAAAATTCTCGTTGCCTCAACACTGGGTCCTTTTGTCTTATCACCTCTTGCCAGGCAAGGCCAAGTCCAGACACGATAGAACCTGGACCGAAATTAGTGAAGGCTCAGATGCTGCGGATTACGTTGGGTAATTGACTCACATCACTTCCTAGAGCACCTTGATTCCCAAGGTACCTCGCCATGTTCCGAACAAGCTCGATCTGCTCGTCCACGGTCAAGCCGGTTATGGCAGTCTCCAAGACGCCACCGAGTCCGACCTTGTGCGTGGCTATGAAAGAGTGATAGTACATGAACGTGAAAAAGCCCATGATGAATTGGCAGTCCATGCGATCGGTCATACCACCGTGGCCGGGGATAGAGTGGCCAAAGTCCTTGATCTTGAAGGTACGCTTAAGCCCGGAGGCAAAGAATCCTCCAAAAGGTGCAATAAGAGAAGCAAATGTTGCAAAGATCATAGTGTGGATCTGCATCGGCTCCATGGTGAAGCTGAACTGCGTGTTTTCCGGGAGGAAGAACAGCTGAGGGAGCTCATATTTGTAGGGGAGGAACACGGGGTTTGGCTGGCATTGCAGACCAGTAAATACATTGGCGCCGAAATCCTGGGCATCGTCAGCTTGAGCCAGCACATTAAAGCCAAAAGCAAATCACAGAAAGGAGGTGACGTACATTGACTGGGCATGTAAAATAGCCGCTGCGCATCATTAGGTTCGTCAGGGCGTAGCCGAAGATGACTGTGAAAACCCACGCGCCAACAAAGCCCTCGACGGTCTTCTTGGGTGAAAGCTTGATGAGCTGGGTGCGGCCGAAGGTGATACCGCAGATGTAGGCGAAGATGTCGTTTGTGATGACCAGGGCCGCGGGCAAGAAGAACCATACCAGGCCTTCCAAGACATTGTTCATGATGAAGTGGGCTTCAACCACGATGATCAGGAGCGCCATGTGCGTCCATGCAAACTGGGTGAACTGGAACTTCAGTTGCCCGCCCTTCAGAGATCCGACAAAGAAGACGAAACCTGTAAGAGTGAGCGTCAGCATGAGAAAGCCTCCCCGGGTTACGGCTTCGTGCAGCGTGTCGACTTACCGATGATGTAGAGCATAAAGCTGATGAAGCGGTGGTGCGTGGCCAGTGGCAGTAGCACTTTATCCACAAGTACGACATGTTTGAAGTAGTAGATGACGCTCTCGCCGTACAGAAAGTACATGGTTGTGGCAAGCCAGTACCAGTTCAGGCTCTTGGTGGACCGGAGTTGGCGGGCGCGGGAGGGGACACTCGCGATGGCGATGACTTCCTTGAAGGAGATGATCTGAATGACAGTGATGATGAGAATGACGTATATGTGGCCCATGAAGAGGGCGGCGAAGAAGCCTCCAATCATGAGAAGGGTCCATATTGTCCTCGTTATGAAGTTCTGCTTCTTCTTTTCGTAGTCGTTCTGCGGAGGTGGAGCGGCGTCTTTCTGCAGTTTGAGAGAGATCGTCAGCAATTGCGATGGAGGGGTGCTGGGGGAGTGCGTGGGCAATGCGACTCGTCTCCATCCCTCATACGCAGCACATCGCGGCATACCTCAGAAATCTGGTCCATGTGCGGCGATCTCGCCTTGGGAGAGCCCTCCTGGCTAGCTTCGCTGTGCTCGCTGAAGCTGGCGCGACGACCGTCGACGCTGCCATTGCCTTTCCTATGGGCAAACTTTACGCCCCTGCGTCCGTTTCCCATTGTGAAGAAGGGACGGGCACGAAGCCTGCGGACTTTGTATCTGCGGCGGCCTCGGGGCTCTCGTATGGGCGGCGAGCTTGGAGGGAGCGAGTTGCGCTCGAGGGCGGCGTTGCAGAGGGAGTTGTCGAGGAGATGGCGAGGCGTGCGACAATTGCTCAACAAGCGACCATGTCGAGCGGGGAAGGTCAAACGGATGCACCAAGGCTGACAAGACAGGGCCGGCGTGATAATATTATCTCAGGCGAGTGACGGGAGCTGTCGACGGTGGCAGCAATGCGGAGGTGGAGGTCGGGCGCAGTGTTGAAATCAGAGGGGACGGGATGCAACGCAGCTGGGCTCTGGTCTCGGATGGAGTGGAGTTTTACCAGCACCGGGCAGCACTCATCTTGCTTGGCGGGCTGGAGTTTGCAAACTGCTCCGTCAGCTACGTCAGTACGTCAGCGTCAAGCGTCCGGCCCTGCCGTGGGCGTGTGGCGTGGCGCGGCCTAGGGGGAGCCTAGCACCCCGAGGCCTCAAAGCAACACCCAAAGAACCCGTGGGCTGGGGAAGGGGGCACGGGTGGTCTGGACTCGGTCAATCAGTTCGGCTCGGTTCGCAAAGACTAAACTCTTCATTGGATGATATGTGAGCTGATCTGCACAAGCTTCTATTCAATGTTCACGCTCACTTTGATGTTTACTTGCTCTTCTGGTCTTTCCTCCAATCTCCCACGCAAGGCATCATAGTGACTGCACCCCTTCCCTCTGACCACAATTACAAAGGAAATGGCGAGATTCGGGCATGTTCTGAGGGCTGGAGCTGGAATTCAAGCTGGAGCTCTTCCGCACAACGCACATCCACTTGCGTCGTCATGCTGCAGCTCGAAACGCGAAACTACAGCAACAACAGCTGCTGGTAGCTGATTCATGGGGCCTGTCACAACTTGCATTGTAGTCAGTCTAGTCTGTATGTTGTACATATATTCTGGCCCTTGAATATACACATCTGTACACCCGCTCTATTGATGCACACTGCGAAGGAGGAATGAAACCTCAGCAGCAGTGCGGCTGTTCTGGAACGCGGGATAGGGATTGTTTTTTTGTGTCCTGGAAACCAATCTCTCCAGGTTCACCAAGGAATATCAATTGGCAATGCCATGGGCGTGTTCCATGGGCGTGGGCAATCGTATTTGTGCTCTGCTTGCGGGGTCCACTCCACATGCACAACGATGTGGTGCAGTTCACATGGCTGCTCTGCCAGTCCCCTTCCTGCGGTCTCTCGCATGTGAATTATGGCGCTAGCGTTATCGCCCTGCCCCGCGATAAGAGGTCCCTGTGGCTATCTACTCCCCAAATGCGATTTCCCTTGGTTTGAATCCAGTGTCGGAAAGTATCACCTGCGTCAACCAAATCCCGTTCGATTCGATACGTCCGAACCAGCAAATGACCAGGTCATCCACACTGGAGCCCACCTCCACAACAGCTCTTGCTTGCTCGAGAGACAATTACACCGTTCCGTAACCTGCGCCCAATTTTCGTCTTGACAGCCGCCCCAGTCTTTTCGACTGCGAGTTTCCACTGGTCTGTCATCCCGAGTCCCGTCGACCGAGTCCCTCGCCCTCGAGTGGCCTTGAGAGGTGTTGTTTTAGTCTCGTCAAGATGGCTCCCACAGGGCCTAGATCATCGACGACACAACGGAGACCTACTCCGCCACCTCCCGCCGAAGACCCTCCAGCGCCCCGGGGACCCAACCCAGGAAACTTGAATGTGTCGAACCAATACAAGTTTGAGCAGGACATACGACGATTGCAGAAGGAGTACGGATGTGACCCAGCCAGAGAAGACAGTTATAGGATACAAGGTGTTCAGCTGATAGAGTCCGTTCGCCAGGCCTTGCGTCTGTAAGTCATAATGTCTGTCCGGATTCGGGTTCCTGTGGCTGGATCTAATTGAGGAGGCAGGCCCGTCAAAACATTCACTACCGCCTGCACATACTACCATCTTTTTCGACTCTGCCATCGTGATGCCGAGTACAACTACCAGGATGCGTCCCTCGCCTCGTTATTTATGGCATGCAAGGTGGAGGATACCATCAAGAAGTCCCGCGAAATCTTGTGCGCCGCATACAATATCAAGAATCCAACGCAACCAACACAGCAGGACGATAAGGTAGGTCGGTCGGGCGGGCCCGAATGTGAGCTGCTCGCAAGGTGCTGACGTGAAGGACAGATGTTTGAGAATCCTCACAAGATTATCATTGGACTGGAGCGTCACATCCTGGAAACGATAGGATTCGATTTCAGGGTGCGATACCCCCAAAAGGTCCTGGTCAAGATGGTCCGCCACATGTATGACGCAGACGACGCCCGGGATGTTATTGCCATGGCCTACGACATGTCGACCGACCTGTACAAGACGTTTGCCCCGATCAAGGCTTCCACGTTCACCATGGTCCTGGCTTGCATCGAGTTGACGGTGCTGCTCAACGGGCATGACGTCGTCCGAGTAAGGTCTCTAGACCTGAGAAGGTATCACACCAGCCGAGCAAGTATCGTTGAAGTTATGCTGGACCTCCTGGATATGTATACGCAATTCGCCAAACATACCAAAGTCGGCATGAAGTTCGAGCTGTCGAAATTCATCGATATCAAGATCAAGCTTAACCAGGAGGTCGAGAACAGCGAAGGCTCTGTACGCCGTTCTGCAGTCTGGTGCGACAGATGCGAGGACGACGAGAAGGTCAAGTACCCTATAACACCCGGGTCCGCCACTTCCCCTGCAACTACAGGATCGTGGACAGGGAATAAGCGGTCACGGCCAGGCCAGGAACCGCTAGCGATGCGTTTTGTCTACGACGCAGAGGAAGCCAGAAAGGAGAGGGAGACAAACGACGAGCATCTCAAAGATGAATACGAGGAGTATGAGATTGAGGTGGAAGAGAAGATCCCGGATCCTGAGCCTCGCAGCAACCATGGGCGAGACAGGGGCCGACATCAAGGTCACCGTAACCATCACGACAATTGGGGCCCGTACCCTCGAAGTCGGCATGACCGGCACAAAGGCGGTCGCAAAGGGGGCTACTACTAAGTGGAGACAGAAAAGTCGTACAAGACGACGACAACCTCGAAGCATCACATGGCAAGATGAGTCGACTATCGAGGTTCAATTTCAACCGGGGGAGAAAAGGAGCCTCGCTGCGGCCTCTCAAGAAGGCTGCCCGACACTACAGAAATTTTGACGACACCAATCCAGGACTCATTCAAGGGAGCTCGGCAAATACTCGGCCCACATTGACCCAAAGGGAAACACCATTTCTTCTCTAGCTCGCCAGGTTACAGAGCCGATGTCGCGAGCCGGCTTCTCGAACAGGGATCACACTTCTGGCGCCGAGACTCCACACGTCTGGTCACAAGATCCCGCACCGGGGATTACATTCAACCGTGGGATCTCGACCGGAAGGCGTCTCTAATCCTTCTGCTTCGCAATTTTACCACCACAGCGGCGACTGACTTGAAGAAGATAAATGTCCGGGGTTTTGCCGCCTTTTGACTACTAATGTCACGCTTGTTATGGACACTCACAGGGAATACAGACGTAATCTCCAAGTTCATCCCGTGTCGATAATGCTTTTCCCCAGATTTGACAGGCCATTCCCCGCAGATACCCCAGACTATACCCGGCCCATCGGGTGCTAAACATGTGCACAGTGGTGGGCAATGCAACGTGCACCTGCGTGTTTCTCTGGGGTAATTCACAATCTTACCCCGATGCAGCAAGCACCCACATCATGGCGCCAGTAGCCAGGAGGTATCTCCTCACCGATGAACCCGGGTCTCGCAAGCACGATGGGACACGGCCCCTCTTAAAGACCAGAAGGGCCGATTGCCTGAAAATATGGACTCTCCAATATCCTCAAGGCACCGGTCGAGTAGCACACTTATTCTCAACCCCTCACGGAATGGAGGAGCCCAGCGCGGGTTGACGCGAGTCTTGATCGTCATACCCGGCCTCGGTGTAGTATGAGTGAGGAGCAGCCGGAAAGTGGATGGGACAATGGAGCTACACTGATTAGAAATAAGAAGTCTGTTCCACCCGACCTGAATGATTGTCCAACGTGATGTTTCTGGCGCCGCAGGTCTTCAAATCCCCTTGGTCTCAGGCTTTCTTGCTACCCTAAACATGGCAGGCTCCGTACTCTACGGCCTTGTTGGCCTCCTCGCCTTGGGCCAAGCAACAACTGCTCAGGAAATTATCACGGATGACTCTGTCTTCTACGGCCAAAGCCCTCCCATATACCCCAGCCCAAATGGCACTGGCAGCGGCGATTGGGCGGAGGCATACAGCAAGGCAAAAGCCCTTGTTGGACAGATGACACTTGAGGAGAAGGTATGCTTTCTCTCACAGCTTTTGATTCTTTCAATCAAGCCTGTAATTCTTCCAAGCTCCAAGCTAATTCTGACTGCTCTGTAGGTCAACCTGACCGGTGGAACCACCTCATCAACTGGTTGCTCGGGCTTCATTGCCTCCGTGCCGCGTCTCAACTTTCCCGGGCTGTGTCTCTCAGACGCAGGGAATGGCTTGCGGAGCGCCGACTATGTCTCCGCATGGGCGGCCGGCTGGTCTGTTGGCGCGTCCTGGAACCGAGCATTGGCACACGAGCGTGCCGTTGGCATGGGGCAGGAATTTCGCAAGAAAGGCTCAAACATAATGCTTGGTCCAGTCGTTGGTCCTCTCGGTAGAATCGCGTCGAGTGGCCGGAACTGGGAAGGCTTTTCGAACGACCCTTTCCTAACGGGACAGCTCGCGTATGAGACTGTTGTGGGAGTACAGTCCACCGGTGTTATTACCAGTGTAAAGGTGAGCTGAATGGCGCCAGTGAAGGCTTGGAGGGTGCTACCCATGGAGACTGACAAAGTCAACAGCACTTCATCGGCAACGAGCAGGAAACAAACCGTAACCCCGATGGCAACGTGTCTTCCGTCTCGTCCAACATCGATGACAAGACCATCCACGAATTATACCTTTGGTAAGAACTCTTGCATTAAAGAGACTTGCTCAGTCCAGCTGACTTCCGCCTCAGGCCCTTCCAGGACGCAGTCAAGGCTGGTACGGCGAATATAATGTCATCCTATAATAAGATTAATAATTCATGGGCTTGCGACAATAGTTACACCCAGAACGGCCTACTGAAGACGGAGCTCGGGTTTCAAGGCTTCACTGTATCGGACTGGTTTGGTCAACACTCGGGTGTGGCCTCGGCGCTCGCAGGTCTCGACATGGTCATGCCAAGTGGAGATGCTTTCTGGGGCGCGAACTTGACCCAGGCAGTGAACAACGGCTCGGTTCCTGAGGTGAGAGTAAACGACATGGCAACACGCATCATCGCGGCGTGGTATAAGATGGGCCAGGACTCCAGCGATTACCCCGAGCCCGGTTCCGGCATTCCAGAGGACTTATCCCAGCCACACACGCGCGTGATTGGATGGAACGCTTCCTTCAAAGATACACTCTACCGAGGCGCTCTCGAAGGCCATGTGCTTTTGAAGAATGAGGGTGCCTTGCCGCTCAAGTCTCCCGAACTGATCTCCATCTTCGGCTACTCTGCCAAGACACCGGACGAGTATAACTACGGTGTAGCTGGCTTTAACGGCGGGTCATACTCACTGGCCTATGGCGTGGATTACATTGGGACAAGCAGCTTTGCAGGCACCATGATCTCCGGAATTGCGCAGAATGGTACGATCATCTCAGGTGGAGGGTCCGGAGGAAGTCAGCCACCGTGGATTTCCTCGCCCTTCCAGGCTCTCACGGAACGAGCGCAGGAGGATCTCACTGCGCTGTACTGGGACTTCCACAGCTCCAACCCATATGTTGATGCTACCTCTGACGCATGCATTGTCGATGTCAACGTTTTTGCCACGGAGGGATCGGACAGGCCGAGTTTGAGGGACGACTGTAAGTGAAATGTGCTGATGCTTTATTGCTCGGTTTCCTTTTCCGACTCAGCAGTCACTAACGATTTCGTTTGAATCAGATACTGACAGCATCATCCTCAACGTGGCGGCTAACTGCAGCAACACAATTGTTATCTTCCAAAACTCGGGCGTTCGCCTTGTCGAGCAGTTCATCGACCACCCGAACGTGACGGCCCTCATCTTCGCCCACGTTCCGGGGCAGGACAGCGGCAAGGCGCTTGTGTCGCTGCTGTATGGTGATGAGAACTTCAGTGGCAAGCTGCCCTACAGCGTGCCGCGGAACGAGAGCGACTACGCGGGCCTGCAGAACGCGACGCAGCCCGACGGCATCTACGCGCTCTTCCCACAGAGCGACTTCTCCGAGGGCGTGTACATCGACTACCGCGCGTTCGACGCCAAGAACATCACGCCCCGGTACGAGTTCGGCTTCGGTCTGAGCTACACCAGCTTCGAGTTTGCCGACCTGGTCTCCGCGAAGGCTGACAACGTGAGCACGGACTCGTACCCTACTGGTGAGATTCTCGAGGGAGGGCATGTCGATCTCTGGGATGTCGTTGCTACTGTGTCTGCGACGGTGACGAACACGGGTAACGCGACGGGTGCTGAGGTCGCGCAGTTGTACGTCGGGATCGCAGGTGGCCCGGTCAGGCAGCTGCGTGGGTTCGAGAAGCCGGTGTTGGAGGCCGGGCAGAGCGCGACGGTCCAGTTTCCGTTGACAAGGCGAGATCTGAGTACGTGGGATGTCACAGCACAGAAGTGGCTTTTGCAGACGGGCGACTACCCGCTCTATGTGGGATCGAGCAGTAGGGATCTACCTCTGACGGGAACGTTGACGATCTGAACCACGATGTCAAGGTATCAGAGTGTTTGAGAGCATCTCTGCATGTTCAGTAAGCTGGAAACAGCCTAATATATTAATTTCGTGTGTTTGTACGACTAGGTCTGTGTACCACTTGTTGTATCTTTGCTACGTAACCATCCCAAGATGCAGCGCTTGCTGTGCAGGGAGGCATGCCATGATCACTAATACAGTTGGCGAAGAAAGTTCAGCCCAGCTGAATGTTTCTGAACCTGCGCAAAAGGAACTACCGATGGCACTGAGCATATGAAATGTAGGGCCATCCGGAGTATCTGCGTGTGAACAGTCAATTAGCAAGACATTCCCTCGTCGAACCGAGATGTGATGGAATGGTGGCAAGATGCGTGTTCTCAGACTTTAGCAAACGGTTTCATAGGGTGTTGAGCCCTCAATCCCGTCTTGAAACATATTATTGGGGTAATGCATTCATCATGTACGCTTTTTATGCCGGAGTATGATGGGGTTGAAGGAGCTCGCTCACCTGATGGGTCTGTGCTGATTGTTTGGGGTGCTTCATTTTCCCGTTGAAGTGAGAATGATGATCCATTGACAAAACGCCACATGGATCTGCCTTCCTGCTTGCTAACGCATTGGAAAAGCCATGTTCTGAGGCGAAAGCGTTGCTCCTCGTGTGTCGAGCGCAATGAACGAGGATGAGTTTTGAAGATGGAGAGCTTTGCTAAATCTCTGCTTGTGAGATGGAGCTCTGCCGCCTGTAGCTCTGGATTAGGTCAGCGCAGCAGCAAGTGGACTGCCAGGGTACCTAGGTACCTAGGTACCTAGGTAGGTAGGGTGGGTCGTGGGATCCTCGAGAGACCCACAGCGCAGCGCAAGCCGGGCGGGTGCCTGCATGTCAACTGGTGCAACGTGCTTGGAGCCCCTGTTCTGCCCATGCCGGCCTGGAGACTCCCTGGGGTTGACCAGCCTCTTCTCCTCTTCGTGTTGAAATTGATAGTATCACTAATCACCACATCAAGTCCAGCCCGCATCTCGCATTTCAAACTGTGTGGGTTAAAATGCTTTCAAGGTACTTATTGACTTTCGGGTCGCTGGTCGCCTCTTCTATTGCTCTCCAGAGCTTCCAGCGACCTTTGACCGCGGCTGCCGACGATGACGACGACGATACCCCTCTGCCTCTGATTGTCTGGCATGGTCTGGGCGACTCCTACGGCAACAAGGGCTTGCAAGAAGTCGCCGCGCTCGCCGAGGAGGTCAACCCTGGAACTCTCGTCTACTTCGTCAAGCAAGGCTCCGACGCAAACGGCGACCAGCGGGCGACCTTCTTCGGCAACGTGAACGACCAGGTCGACAAGCTCTGCACCGACCTCGCCGCCGACCCCATAATCTCCACGGCGCCCGCCATCGACGCCCTCGGCTTCTCCCAGGGCGGCCAGTTCCTGCGCGCCTACGTCGAGCGGTGCAACTCCCCGCCCGTCCGCTCCCTCGTCACCTTCGGCAGCCAGCACAACGGCATCACCGAGTTCAACGAGTGCTCGCCCACCAACTTCCTCTGCAAGGGCGCCATGGCCCTGCTCAGAGGCAACGTCTGGTCCTCCTACGTGCAGCACAACCTCGTCCCCGCGCAGTACTACCGGCCCACGAGCAGCGAGGACAGCTACGATAGCTACCTCGAGAACTCCAACTTCCTCGCCGACATCAACAACGAGGGCGCCGAGAAGAGCCTGGCGTACAAGAAGAACCTGGCGAAGCTGGAGAACCTTGTCCTGTACATGTTCGAGGACGACAAGACGGTCATCCCCAAGGAGACCAGCTGGTTCTCCGAGGTCAACGGCACCGAGGTCACGCCGCTGCGGGCCCGCCGGATCTACGAGGAGGACTGGATTGGTCTCAAGGAGCTCGACCGCAACGGCGGGCTCAAGTTCCGCGTTGCCCCCGGTGAGCACATGCAGCTTGAGGTTGAGCTGCTCAACAGCACGTTCAGCGAGTTTTATGGCCCTTACAAGAAGACCTTCTCCCGGGATCTCGTGATTGAGGATGAACTCTGAGTTGGAGGGCAAGGGGTCCCTTTTGTACTATGATTAGGTGCCGGTTCCAAGGTTTGTTTCGGATTTTGGTTTTGGGGCGGGATTCGGCGTTTTCGACTTTCCAATAGCTTCAACTGCGTTTCTTTAGTATTAACTTGTCGAAATGGACGAACCTTCGTAGGCTCCCTGCGTGTCACAGAACATCCGCCGACCCGGTGACAGAACAAGATGCTCATCCTTCAGCTCCTGCGAACTTGACAAGCAGGATTGCCATCCCTCGATGTGAACATTCTCGTACTTATCAGCCCACGGCCCAACGGTCGCTAATATCAACCACCCTTTTGTCGTGTCCATCTTCCACGTCCTTCCTAGCTTCAAGCTGGCATTGGAAGGTTCTCTCACGGTTCATCCCTAATCAACGCGTTCATTCTGCATTAAACACAGATGCTCCAGCCATCTGACTTCGGAAAGCCTGTCTTCTGCGCTCCTTACGCGAGATTGCAGACGAATTTGACACCGCTAAAATCTTGGCGACCTAGGCCCGTTTGCAGTGGTGACTACTTGGAGTGGGCTTGAGTCGTTCTAGCTGCTGTTCAGAGCCACGGTTCTGCGAACTCCTACGCGACTCGCTCAACCCTTCGAGTTCAAAGTGGACAATATTAACAAAAACATATCGACTCCCGTCTTCGGGGGCCAATGTCAACTTCAATTCATTGACTAACTGATAATCAATACATTGACAGCATACATATGCTTACCCACAAATAAACACCCCTAGTGTATTGCGTGATTGTGATTGATCTCAGACTTGCTGTAGGAACTTCCTGAATGATAGTATGTTTCTTTGTTGTCACTGTTCCAGTCCCCGTCGCCCCACTAGATAATCAACAAAAGTATATCACTGATGTGTGGTGAGGGAGAGTGTGGGGTAAATGGTACCAACAAAAGGGAGGTACTTGGCTGAAGCCGTATTATCAATCTCAACGCTCATGGGAAATACATATCCCTCTGGTGCAAACGGCCAGAGGAATAGGACTTGACACGGCTCAAGCATAATCCAGTATCTGGGTCAAGATCAAGGTCTTGATCTGTAATCCACTACTCCACTAATGTCAGGACTGACAACGACACGAGCTCATGGACGTGGAGCGCACGCGCGCTTCGACCAGGAGCAATTGATGCAATACTCAACCCCAGTCTACCAAATCGTCGAGCAGATCCGCCTTTTTAGTCAGCACTGGGGCGTTCTATCTCGATCAGTTCTCCGTGAATCTATGTGCTCATGGCCGAGTAAGGCAACGTCGAGCGTCAATTTTCTGTCTGCTCTTCAATGACTCGATCTCAAGCCCTCCGTTCTTTCTAGCAGCTGACAGTCCAGTGTTCTGGAGCTCGAGAGGTGATGAGAACTAGCTGGGCAAAATCACGAAAGGCTTTGTCAAAGGCTCCTAAATCTTGGAGTACCAGTAACATATGCAAGCAGGTAATTAGTGTCGCCATGTGTGATGTTCAAGTCACATGCCTACATATGCAGGGTCTAGTCTGGATGGTGTAGAGAGACCCAGGATAATGAGACTCTGGATTATAATTGTACCACAGCCACGGCCCATCACATGCGACCATATCCACAAGAAAATATCGGATCCCGTTCGCTCTCCTGTAATCAAGCTTGTGAGAGGCAGATTAGTAGTTGGGTCGGTGACGACCAGCGAATTCCTGCTGTTGCATGTTTTCTTTTGGCACATTTTTGATCCTTTTGTCGTCGTCGTGGTGTGCTGCTGACGTCGCGAAGGAATGCATTCGATGTCGTGGTTGCATCAATGACACCAGCGCGCGCGCAATGTGTGCAGTTGCAGGAGCGATCAGCAACACTGCGCTCTCCTCGCGTCCAGGCAGCCAGGCTATCAATCCAATGGCGGTCAAGATGCACGGCGAGGGAAGATTGTGATTCCACGAGGATGAAGCAGGCAACGTGGAGCCGGATTTACGTGGCCAGTGAGCCGTCGACGGGGAGTCGTGATAAGTCCGCAACTGACGTCTGGCTGCTGTGGATCCTTGGCGCCGCTAACAACCGCGCCCAGAGGCTTATAAATCGGGGCGCGCGCCTCCCTAGCCTGGAAGAGTGCTGATGGAGTAGCTCCATGGTCTGTCTACGTCGACCACCTCCTGCGAATCCTTGGTAAGCGGCTTCTTGCTAAGAGATCGCGCACGTCTTTGAGGCTTTTGAGGGGCCAACGCTAATAATGACTCGGACAGTTATGCTGTCCGGTCTCACGAAGGATGTTTCTGGATGAGCCGTGTCTGCCTACGCTGTTCGGATCGAACATTGATAAAAGGGACCAAGGTCGCCCAGGTTGCGACTCGGTCCAGGATGCATTATCACATCAATCATCACCTCTTTCACTCAACTCCTTGACACCCCCTAGTATCAGCCTGAAACCGTAACACTATCACATCATGACTACCATCAAGAAGGTCGCCATCGCTGGTGTAAGTCCCTCGCCCAACCTCAAAAAACGTTTACTCAACTACGAACCCAAGACTAACACACACACCAGGCCAACGGCGCACTCGGCACCGCACTCTTCGATCAACTCGTTAAGGGAGGCTTCGAAGTGACCGCCCTGGTGCGCAGCGCGGGCAAGATTCCCAACATCCCTTCATCAGCAAAGGAAACAGTCGTCGACTTCACCTCCCAGGAGTCCCTCGTTGCCGCCCTCAAGGGTCAAGACGCGACCGTCTCGGCGCTGGGCTCCCAGCCCGGCACAGGCGACGCGCAGAAGGCACTTGCCGAGGCCTCGGCCACCAGCAGCGTCAAGCGCTTCATCCCCTCCGACTTTGGCAGCAACCTCGACAACTCCGAGGTGCGCAAGCTGGCCGTCTTCAAGGAAAAGTACGAGCTGCGGGCCCTGTTGGAGAAGCTGGCAAAGGAGAACAAGCTCACCTGGACGAGCATCTGCAACAACGCTTTCCTGGACTGGGGGCTGGAGCACAAGTTCATCCTGGACCCCGTCGAGGGCAAGGCCACGCTCTGGGACGGCGGCGAGCACCTGATCTCCGTCACACGGCTGGCCGCGGTGGGGCAGGCTCTGGTCGGCGTCCTGAAGCACCCTGACGAGACAGCGAACCGCTCCGTCAAGGTCCAGGAGGCCGCAGTATCGCAGAAGCAGCTCGTTGAGATCGCCAAGGAGTACACGCCCGGCAAAAAGTGGACTGTTGTCGAGGGCAACACGGCAGAGAACGTGCAAAAGTCTAACGAGGCGCTGGGCAAGGGCATCTTCGAGATGTGGGTGTTCATTAACTATATTTACCGGGCTGCCTTCTCAAACGCCACCGAGGCACACTTCGCCAAGAACGACAACGCCCTGCTTGGCGTACACGAGCTTTCCGAGGCAGAGCTCAAGGCGGCGGTGAAGGAGACTTTGGCTGGAATACCCGGAGTGAACTAGGGCCTTCAGTGGCCACATGTGCACCTAGTAAAATAATATGAGGCTCAAAGTTGGGAATGCGATATACGCTAAGGAGCTGCCATCTCGTACAAATCAATTGAAAAATCAATCCAATGCTTCAAACGATTGCCCTACAAATGTTCTGCGGTGGTTGTGCCAATTGTCAAAGTTCCAAGATAACTATTACTACAGTGGAGGCTTCAGAGTCATGGACTTCCAAAGTTCTTCGGGACAAGAAAAGCTGGCTGAGCGGTGTTTCCATGTAGTACATCGTTCCAAAAGAGCCCACAGTAAATCCTCCCAATACATATTAAGACCAAAACGAGAACCGGCCAATTATCACCATGAGTCTGCTGGCATAGCAAGGATTATTACATTTTCTCTGAATGTTCAATCACAGTACTAGTAGATGCATACAGAGAGCACACAAATGCAGATCAATAAGATTGCCATCGGAAGGGCACTGAGCAAAGCAGAGCAGCGTTTTGTACAATATGATTGAGTGAAACCGTTCCTGAACGAAGCCACATAGCATTTCCTAGAAACTGAAAAAGGATTTATGCCGCTGACAGTCACTACTCTGGTCTAGACTATAAGGTGATGAACGCGTAAAATATCCAAATGCGAAACCCTCCTGACTGGCTCAGTCCAGTGAGTCAGATGTGTGTCGCACAAATGCTAACTATACCCCATCATTACCCATCATTAGAAAAGTACTGTCCTGTTTGAGATCCAGTATTGAAAACCGTCCAACCAATCAATTCCCACACAAACAATCTCGACTCCGGCTTGCGCATCCACATCGGGAGCCTAGAGACCATCGACAATCTGAGGCAACAACTTCTCCGTAAAGTCCCAGAGAATGGGTGTGTAGTCAGGTGCCCAAGCAAGACCCGTCCAGTACGTGCTGCGTTGGCCTTGAAGAGCATAGAGCTGGTTGAAGAAGCCCGCCGACAGATCTGCGGCCGAAACTTTCGGCACGGTCGAGCCGTGGCTGGCGAAGGCCACGACCGAGGGCGAGGTGATGTCGTATGTACCTGCCTGGTCCATCCTGGTGAGCGATCCGGAGATGAGAGACTCTGCGTCGGTAGTCGAAAGCCCAGCCTCGCCGATTATGCGAGTACTGAATAAGTCTCGGTCTCCCTGACGGTCGAAGGCATCGCAGAAGGAACCCTCTGGCAGGTAGAAGGACGAGGAGTTGTTTGGAGAGTTCCGGATACCAGTCACATCCGAAGGAAGACCTGTGTTGTTCACGACGCCGACGTACAGCGTCTCCCATGAGAACTTGTTGAAGAGGGACGTCTCTGTTTCGTCCAGATCCCACGGCGCGGTGTTGTCTGGCGATGGGGTTGCGGCGATGAGCATCTTCTTCGCCTGCACCGTCCTTTGCCCCGAGGGTGTTTGAATCGTGACGCTCACGCCGCTATCGCTGCGTTGACTCGAGGCAACAGTAGACTCAAGCAGGACATCATCGCCCAGGAGCGTCAGTACTCGGTCGAACAGAGTCTCGGATGAGTAGGACTCGGGCCACTTGAACGAAGGACCAGCGATTCCGAGACCGAAAGCAGCGATCTGGGGCTTTCCAACCACAGCCATGACGAACCAGGTGGGTGTGTTGATTGCGTCCGAGAGCCATAGCAGGTTTCGAAGGATGCCCAAAGAAGCTCCAATGTCGTGCTTCTCAAGGAACTCGCCAAAGGGCAGGAGGAGGTCTTCGGGGACGTCGCCGGTCTGGAAGTAGCCATTCTCAAACCATGGCTGGTACTCAACAGCCAGGGCGAGGTACTTGATCAAGGCGATGGGTATGCCAAAGAGGTCTACTGGGCCGTAGTCGATGTCGACAGCAAGACCTGTGTTGAAGTCGACATTCTTCGTCAAGAGCAACAGTTCCAGATAGTCCGTGAGGTCAGGATTGATCAAATCCATATCGAAACGCTTGAAGAAGTCGATGGTTGTCTGACGATTTAGGTAGGCCTGAACACCGTAGTTTACCGGTCGACCACTACCAGAAGAGTAGGCATGAACGTGGCCACCCTATCAAGGTCTTCTTGTCAGCCTGGGGCTCACCACAACATCATCAGCAGGGGGGGATATGGCTCACCAGTCTGTTCGCCTTCTCAACGACCATGACGGTCTTGTTAAAATCCTCCCGGAGACGAACCGCAGCATAAGCTCCGGTTGCTCCTCCGCCTACCATCAGTACATCAACCTCGTCTGTTTGCGCATATGCGCCGGCCCCGGCCAAAGCGGCACATAAAAATACACTCTTAGTTACTCTCATGGTGAAGTGGGAGGAAAGAACCTGAGCGCGACAATATCGAAGCCATCCTCAAAGCCGTGCGCGCACAGGTATATATACACATACATCCGGCATCAATATTGCTTCCGAGTTTTGTTGTCACTCCGTGACTGCCGCGAGCATGACGAGGAGCTGGCTGGTGACCCCCAATAAGCTCGCCAGTTGTGGCTGCTGCCCTCTCATTGCGACCTGTTATTCCCTGATCCGGCCGACCTCACGGGGTCCCCAGTCTCGCCCGCCCAGTCCGAATGGGTTGCGTAGCGGCTGTCAATTTCTTTAAGGTTTTTGCCGAAATCTAGCCATGTGAAGATCGACCCGCTCAGCCCCTGTCCAGGTCTACGTTGGCTGGGAGTGCCGGCATGAGAGGGCTGCCTCCCAGGATCTTGGCAATATACAGCACACCTGTCATCCTTGCCCGCGAAGGTCTCTCGCATTAACTCGACACGAAGATGGGATGCATTTGCTTGTGAGCTGAGATTTACCGAGCCAAAAGTATATTGCAACAGACTCTTGCCGAAGGCATGTACTCTGTGTTTGGGTATAAACAAACGCGGTTCATCTGAGAGTCCTCGGTGACTTAATTGACTTGAATTCAAAAAGAATCTGCCGCTGCACCGCCGCTCATCCGATGTCTCAAGCCAAGCATCCCTGTGACCGTACATGCAAGGCTACTTATAGTAGATTCTGCATCTTTGCGCAGCCGCGGAGTGGCTCAGGAGAGCACTCGATCATGGGCATCACGGCAACTCCTACGATACGGTGGCACTTTGATATAATAAGCCAAAGTATAAGTGTCCCCGACCTCTTTCTGATAAGCTTTTTCACGTGGGCTTACTTCGGTGATATTCTCACCGAACTTAGTGTTACGGTTGCGTTGCTCTCCTATCGCCAAATTTCCAGGGGCAAAGCTGTATATTGCTCTGGGAGTAGATTTCAACAATAGCACAACATTTCGGCATTAGCATACATCGGTCAGCTCAACTGGGAACAAATATTCTTTCTATTGTTAATTGCTTGACTTCTCTCTTCTGTGGTGCGAAATAGAGCCGGGACGGTTACCGTCGGTCTTGAATATCTGAGACCCCTTATTGAGCGGCAAGCAGTTTAGGCAGGCCCGTACTAAGTAGGAGAACGCCAGGCACAGACGAATGACATACTTTGTCTGCTGATTGAACAGAATGGCTTGACTAAACGGAGTTTCATTGCCTGCCTAAATGTAGCCGTCCATTTCGTCCTCGAGAGCCACGACGTCTTCAAACGACATCGAGCCGCTTTCCGCACCTTCGATGTCGATTTGAGCAACCACTTCGTTTGGGGCTTTGGCCTTGACTGAGACCGGTCTTGGGCCGTCGGGGCGAGATTGCCTCTCAGCTTCTCGCAAATCGACGACCCAGGCATGACCCATCCTTGCAATGATATCGCGGTGTTCACTCTCAACTTCAGGGGGCCCATTGGCAGCATCCGAGAGGCTGTCTTCAGCGCCGAGAAACCCACTTAGAGGTTCGAAGTCATCGATGCTGAAGAGAACCTCGCTTGGTCGGCTAGCGCTCGCGTTGGTATCTGAAGTCATAAAACGAGAGCTGAGATTTCTATCTGCGACTTCCTTGTTCAAAATCTCGTGCATGTGGAGAAAAGCGCTCATATGGTACGTCGTATAGTCTCGCAAAACCTCCAGGGATGCTGTTGAAATGAGCTGCAGGTCCGGGTCGGGGTCATTCCATGGATTCATGTCGTGCTGATAGGTTGAAGCAGTTACTCGAGAGTATAGACGCCTAAGAAGATCACTAATTGGCGGGTCTTCAATAGGTCGAGTTGAAGATTGCGCCATGACTGAGGTGCTGACGGTAGGCTGAACAACTTCTGGGGCAGAATACTGATACGCAATTTTAGATGGCTAAGATGGGATGAGCAATGAGAATAGACGGAGGGAAATGAGAGAGTGAGCATGCGAGGTGATTTATGTATGGAGCCATCCTTCATTCAGAATCTCGTCCGGGTCCTGTAATATGATCATAGGCCACAGCCCTGATGATCCCAGAGTAGAAACCCAAACAAGGACATTGTTAGTTGTGCTTTGTCTCTTGTGAAGGGGAATTTCTGGCGCAGAAGGCATTGTTCGAGCTATCTGTCGCAACCGACAAATCACACAACCGCGTCTTCTTTCAAGTCTACACACTCCAACGCCTAGGCCCCAGTCAGCAACTCTCCTCAAAGAAGCGAGCAATGGACCGGGACTTCGGGCGCTCACCTGGATTGCCGTCATCCTTTCTGAATTATATTTCACAAGTGCTGTAACCATGCGTTGCCAGCCCTCATCCACGCCACTCAGGATGTCCTCCCAAGGGCGCCCCTCAAATACCGTGTAGATATCAAACGGCGGGGTTCTTAGTTTCGCGGCCTCAGGCCAAGTCTCCCTCGTAGGCGTGCCAATGGTCTTGAAGATGCTCAGTATGAGTCCGAGCTGGTTGCCATCCTCATGAACGGCACGAGACTCGAATAGGGGTTTGGGCGGGTGACGCGCGCACTCCGCCAGCATACAGCCCGTTGCCCACATGTCTACCGCCGGGCCGTACGACTTGTCCCCGAAAAGGACCTCGGGCGCACGGTAGGGGCCGGTTCCAATATCAAGGATCTTGTCAGCGGCGGGCTCACTGGTGGCAGAGAGACCTGGGTGCCACGCGGTGCCGAAGTCGGAAAGGTAGGCCGGGCCATCGGGCGACTCGAGTAGAATGGCCTGTGGTTTCACGTCGCGGTGGATGATGCCCTCACCGTGAATATCCGCCAGAGCCTGAAACACATCTCTGAAGATGCTTCGGATCTGTTTGTTGGTAATAGGCCCACGCTCGAGGAGAGCGGACAGAGTTAGGGGCACATAGGGAAACACAAGGGTAAAGCGGTCCTCGTGGTCGCGGAAGGTCTCGAGCAGGGGTATGCATGGCTTTCTCAGCTGGCCTAGGATCTTGGCTTCACGAATGGGATTGTGAGGCTCGATACCGTGAGTCTCTGTGATGACTTTGAGGGCGCGGTCTTTGTATCGGTAGACCTCGGCTGTGACGCCGCTCGCAACGAATTTGCAGCCTCGATACGGGCCTATCCTCTCTCCAGTTTCCTCGCTAGCGCTGTCATCGTCACCTTCAGAGGTGGCGTAAGTCGGCACTGATGATAATGGCTCTGCTTGTTGAGCCTCTGACGAGAGCGGACTGCTGCAGGCAGCATCATATTCAGCCTGGAGACCCGTTAACGCGGCTCGCCTCAGGGGGGACGTCAAGCACGTGCTCTAGAAGTGAAAGAGCTGTAAGCCTCATTTTCCAGTGCGAAGGCAGTCTTGGCTGTTGCAAGCTTCTGGTTTGACAGTATAATCTGACTAGTGGGTATCCGGTCAGCGAATAGGTCCTGGCCGGCTTATACGTTGGGAAAGCTAGGGGGGAGGAGGCTCACGGACAGCTTCTGGATGTTGTCATATCGCTCGGAAGCTGTGAGAGAAGTTCGCCAGTCCTGGGGGTCAGGCATTGTGACGCACGGATGGCTGCCTCTTCTTTGCGGAATATCTAGACGGGACTCGTGCGTAAGCGGCTCCGGGGTGAGACATGGAGGTTGTGTCAGTCTCAGCCAGCCGTTGAAGCTCGGGCGAGTTCGAGCTCGGGCTGCCAGAGGCGTGGGTCTCCTCGACCCTCTCGTGCAAGAGGTTAGCAGCGGCCACACATTTCGACATTTGTTGATAGCTAGCTTGGTTATTAAGAGGTCTTATTTGGAGATGTCTTCCAAAATCACACATTCATATGCAAGAGCATTGAATTTGAGAGGTGTGGTCTCCCAAACACTCTTTGAGGACTGTCTCTCTGCTTCCCTTGGACCCGAACCCTTAGCTAGAGCTGAGTACTCACCCCCATGCAGAAACGATGGTGACATTAATGTCCATCATTTTGTTTCGTTCAGGCCAGACGTGATGGTGCAGCACTAGCTCCCCCATCTCAACCAGCGCCCCCCCCAGCCTAAGAGGCGTAGGCTAAGTTATTCCAACTGTGCGGGCCGCGGCCCATGCCCCGTTTCTGCGGGCAGCTGAGCAAGATGAACGGCCAGCCAAATTTACCACGAATTGATTGAGCTCCGCGCCGGACTGCCGGGCTGGGACGGACTGGACTGAATTGATTTCAATTGAACGGAATTGCATCCATTCCTTCGCCTTCTCCGTCGAGCTCTCAATTGCTGCCTCTGCATGTCTCCTCAGCTCTGCTGTACTTTGCTCTGTGCGCCCAGACAGGCAGGGCCCATTTCCCACCCCAATTCCCCCCCGAGGGCAGATCATGTCATTGTAACATCGTATCAGCCAGCCAGTCCAATCCAGGCCAGCCACTCCTAGCTAACTAGAACATCCCCATACCCAGACCAACCTAGAGCTGGACACATCACATGCGGTCCCAGTGATCTTCGTCCGCATTCCGACATCGCGAGACACCTTCTTCTGTACATAGACCTCACCTCTCGTCCTCGTCCTCTCTCTTTCTCTCCTCTATCCAGAATCCGTCCCCAGCTCCTGGACCTCCTGGACCCTCCGAGAATAATCCTTCCTCCCCCCGACCTCCCGAACAAGAGGGCCCAGAGACCAATCGCTACCTGATGACTCGCCTCCTCCTCCCCATCTAGATCGCACAGTGTTTGCGCCCAACCTCCGACAGTCGATACAAGATCCAACCATGGACGAAGTCCAGAGATCGGAATACCCAGCCATGCTGGTAAGCTCACCTGCCAGCCCATACCGATGCGCCGGCTTGCCCAACCCCGTGCTGGCCGGTGGCATCGGACAGCAGCACAGCTGCCGTTTGCTAACAAGGTCCTCGGTCTCCGCGCAGGCAAACTTGCAACCCAACCAGGCCGTGCAAGTCGTCAACGAGAGGCTGAAGCGGATTGGCAAGATCAATACCGAGATAGCAGAGTGGCTCCAGGTATGACTACCACAACCCGAGCAAGAGCCAGGATCAAGAGACTCCTTTCCAGGGGCCGCAGCAGCGGGCTCAGGGGGCTGACACGACAGCATCGCAGGAACGCCGGCGGCTCGAAGACCAATATGTTGCTGGGCTCAAGAAGCTGCTGCTGTTCAAGGTGCCCAACGCCTCGTCCGACCTGGGGTGAGTCCACCCTGCATAACCATGATAGTAGCATTCAGGAGGTGTCCCACGAGCATGTCTGACCATGCGCCCATACTTTACAGCATCTTCCAGCCCTCCTGGGACAAGATCCTCCACTCCACCGACGCCATCGCCGCATCGCACCACCTGTTCGCCCAACGAGTCGAGAAAGATGTCGAGCAGGACCTGCGTCAGTTCCAAAATCGCAAGGAATTCCAGAACATGACGACTATGTCGGCGAATCTGTCTGCGATCGCAAAAGAATTTGAAGATGCCAGGGAAAAAGCAGACAAGCTAACAAGGAAAGGCGGCAAGGCCAGTGCTCTAAAGGTTGACCAGGCCACTGCGAGACTCGAATCAGCTACCGGACAGTGGGAGTCGCAGGCGCCCTTCATCCTCGAAACATTGCAGGCCCTCGACGAGCAGCGGTGCAACCATCTCCGAGACGTCCTCACTCAACTACAAACGCACGAGGTCGACCAGGCCGACAGGCTGCGGGCCACGGCCAATGATGCGCTCACTACGATTCTCGAGGCAGACACGTCGAAAGAGGTGGACAACTTCGCAACGAGAGCGACAGCCGGGCGTCCAAAAATAGAAAGGAGGACCGGGACTGGCTCGATGGAGAGGACGCCGACTACGACAAGGCAGTCTTCCTCTACTAATGTGCAGCCGCCTCCGACAAGGCAGTCTTCGAACACCAACGTGCAGCCGCCTACGACTGCAGATTCTAGCCTCGCCCCGCCTTCAACTGCAGCTTCCTTTAATAATGATGATGATCGGAGTGACCATTCGACACCGGGCGCTGAAAAGACTGGTACGTGTTGGCCGTGCCAGGTTGCGGTGCATTGAGATGTGACTGACGACGACAGGTACAGAAAATAAGCTGCGAAGCCGGATCGGGACAATGCTCGGTCGACGAAGACAGAGCGTCCATGGCGGCTTTGGCCAACTCTCTCCAGGAAAGAATGCGGGTCCTTTCAACCGAGCATCCAGCAGCCACGGTCGTCTCTCACCACACGCATCCGCGAGTAATCTTGCCATCTCGACTGGTCGGCTCGATGCATTGACAGAAGCCCCCGACACGCCCAGATTGCCGAAGCCTGAAGCCACGGGAGAAGCAGCAGCTACCAACGGAACACATGCCGAAGCCTCTGATGATAATGCGCCGCCACGGACAATCTCGACTGGTCTCAATGGGATGACAGCTGAGGAAATATTCGATGCCCCGCCGCCGCCAGGCCCACCTCCATCGCATCTCAACAAAGAAGGCGAACCCGCCAAGGATGAAGATGGATTCACGATACCGGCACCAGCGAACGACCCTATCTCCCAAGCGCAACGGGATGCGGCGGATGAGGCAGGAGAGGAGCACGAGCAAATGTTCAGGCTCAACATACAGAACAGCCCGATCGCTGAGGAGGATCCAGACGAGACTAAAGCAGCCCAGCTAAGTGTCGCGAACACTCTGAGTACGATGCAGATGCCTGCGCGCAGGTCGGGAACCGTCCGTGGACGACGAGATGTGCGGAACACGATGTATATGCCCGCTCCTCCAACATTGCCAGGCACAGACGCCGCTTCCTCCCTTACGCCCGGTGAACCGACGCAAAATCTGCCACCATCTCCCGCACTGCAGGGTGCGGGCAGCAGCATGAGCTCGAGACCATCAGCCATACACACTCTGGCAAGCGAGGCCAGCGTGACTGGGACCAGCGACACGCAATCAGTCCGGAGTGCGACAAGTCTGGGAGGCTTGGGACATGGCAAGCACTCAGACTTGACCGCGCCCGGCCTAAACTCTAGTATTGTTGAGACAGTGTCGGCCTCATTCGAGGGCGGCGTTTTGAAGTCTGTTCGAATCAACGGGGAGATTGCATTTGCGTACAATGGAGACGGCACGGTCTCCGATGGTAAGCCATCTCGCAGTCTCGCCAATAGCAACATACTAATATGCACGATATAGCCCGTGAATCGATCCGCATCAATGATTTCCCTAGATTGGAATCCATTGGCCCCAACCGAATTTTTGTGTCCAGCACACCGTCGCCGGATGAGTTCACTCTCGACTTGTCGCACATCCCTTCGAAAACTGCCACGCCGGGCTTCACTTACCGCGTTCACGCCGAAGAGCCCACTTCCTCCCACCTCGCGAGTCACTGCCCTCTGATTATCAATCCAGCCTGGAAGCCGACGGGCGACAAACTTGGTCTACTGCTACAATATAAGCTGAATCCCGACTTCATTCACAATGTTGATAAACCGGTTGTACTGAAGGGCTTCACCATCATTGCAACCTACACGAATGCGCGCGCCAGCGGCGTTCAGACAAAGCCCGCGGGCACACACCTCAAGGACAAACACCTGGTTTACTGGCGACTAGGGGACGTCACACTTCAGCCAGGCACAGACTGGCAGAAGATTGTCTGCCGTATTATCGGGGCAGAGCATGGGGAGCCGAAACCCGGTAATATTGAGGCCAGGTGGGAGTACCTCAGCTCCGGCGCCGCCTGGGAGGAGGAAGAGGATGCGGGCACCCACAGCGGCGGCATCTCGATAAGCCGGAAGACAGAGAGCAAAGGCAAGGGGAAGGCGACGGCAGAGGACGAGAAGAGCGACAGCGAGGACGATCCATTTGCGGACGAGAGCGCGGCTCTGAGCCCGAAGTTGAAGGACCAGAGCGTCAGCTGGCAGCAGGTGCCGACCGTGAGGAAAATTGTGAGCGGAAAATACGAGGCGAAGTGAAGCGCTGGCCGGTGCCGACCTGCAGGAGAAGAGAAACAAAAGCAACTTGGCATGCTGGCGGAGCGCGTGGAATTCAATGATAATGGATGTGGGTTGCATATTGCAGGCGACGGGGCCACGGAAACCAGGGGAGATTACTGCATTTGCGCGGCTGGACGATGTCTCCCACGAGAACGGATCTTAAAGAGACGCTGCTACTATACCACCTCTTCGTACTTTTCTGACACGTATGTACTTGGTATACCAATTCTACTTTGTAAACCATACGTTTGAGAGTCTGCCATGAAAGGTGCTGTGCATTGCTAGCAGCTGGTGTCAGAACTTGCCTCGTGATCGTTTCATGTCCAGGAAGACTGGCATATTATTATACTCCGTACGGGCCCGCCGTCGAATTAAAGTACATCCAACGAGCCGCTAAATGTAGGACCCTTCCATGTAGCCATGTCATCAGCCGAAAAGTCATGATATGAATGGCAGACTAGGCAGCGATAGCTACTCCGTATTCTACATAGCACATTTAATCTCGCCCTCCTGCCAGCTACTCCTTGTCGGCTCCTTCCCTGACAGCCTCGTCATACAGCTCCAAGGTCAGCGCCGCCAGGAACCCCGGTATGCAGTTCTTCTCTGTGACCCAGTACTTGCGCGTGTCCGAGATCTTGAGGGCGAACGCGCTCTTGGGCCCGCCTCCGACCTTCATGGACCCCCGCTCGCCGTCGAAGACGATGGAGCGCTCGTGCTCGTCCGTCTCGCTGGGGTAGTAGACGCTCTCGAGCCGCATCTTGTTGCTCGGGATGAAGGTCACGTGCCACCCGAGCAGCTGGAAGACGGCCTCCTTGAACTCGGCCGACTTGTCCGTCCAGACCTCCTTGAGGCGCTGGCACTTCTTGCGCGCCGAGGCCGTCTCGTCGCGCGCCACCTGCAGGTCCCGCTGCAGCGCGATGAGCGTCGACACCGGCACGACGGGGAACTTGCTCGACTCGCCGTCGTGCACCAGGAGGCGCAGCTCTGCGTTCTCGTTGCGCAGCTCGTTGATGGCGGCTTGCTTGGCGGCTTGATAGTCGTCTGTCGGGTTTGAACGCATTTGCAGGATGCGCACGTTGCTAGACTGTTTGGCGGCCGCGAGCTGCTCTTGCGCGACAGAGAGTTCTTTTTGGAGGACTTTGTGCTTTGTTTCAAGTGACGAGAAGTCGTCCTGGAGTTTGCGGTTCTTACGCGCAAGCTGGCCAATTTGTTCCTGGTGTTGTTGGGCCTCGGCTGTATCGTCAGTTGGCAGTGATCGTTTCACGCCTGCAACCGCTCCTGGACTGCTGCTGGAGGATTCGACCGATCGAAGCTCGGTCTCCAGATTATGCACTTCAGCCTTGTATTTATCAACAAGGGATTCAAGCTCTTGGATTCGTTGAGCTTTCGTTTCGTCGTATGCCTCGGGCTGGAGTGTCATGTCTTCAACATCATACGACTTGAGCTGTGCCCGCAAAAATTCGACCTCCTTGTCGGCGAGAGCGCGATGGCGATCTAATCGTTGGCGTGCCTTATCGGCTGAGCCATTGACTGGACTTATCTTCAGCTGCTCGATCTGGCTGGCCAGATTCGCCTTCTCACCCTCGAGATCCTTGATGAGGGAGTCTCTCTCCGCAACCTGGGGTTGGATGGAGCCGAGCTTCTCTAGGAGCGAGGCAGAGTTGAAGCGTTCTTCCACCAGCGCCCTAGCCATAGCTTCAGGCGAGTCGAACTCAGCCTGACCCTCATGCTCGAGGTACGCAGCCCATGCCAGACGCTCAGCTTCCAGCCGTTCCCTCTGTCTTCGCTCTTCGCCTAGCTCTGCCCTCATGTCTTCAGCGGCGTCCAGCTTCCTCGAAAGGGTGGCCTTTTCCTCCTCGACAATCTCTACGGCCTTGTGATTTTGCCGAAGGCGTTTCAATTCGGCTAGTTGCCTTTCGTTCGTGGCCTCCAAATGTCGAATGTGCTGAACTTGCTCAGAGAGCTCCCGCCGTATGATTGCCATGGTTTCGGCATCGCCAGTGTGGGCCTTGAGTCGCAAAACCTCCGTCTCCAACTCCCCAATAGAATTATTCTTGCCAGCCAGCTGCTCTTGGATTTGATGTAGGGTGTCCTCCCTCGCCTGGCCATCCTGCTCCAATTTCGCGATTTGATTGCTCGCTGTTTGAATCTGTGTTTGTAAATCTGCAACCGTTCTCTCTTCCAGCCGGGCCTGCTCGTCTTTGGCGGCACTTAGGTCCTCTATCTGCTCTCTCAAAAGCCTGGACTCCTCTTCGGCCGCCTTTGCGCGCTTCTCCGCCTCAGCCTTTTGGCCATCCTGGGTTTCGCGAAGCTCCTGCAGTTGTTGTTGCAAACGTTCGACATGCCTCAGCGCGGCGCTGGTCTCACTCTCCGCGGCTTGTTTCTTCTTGAACTCGTCATCGGCCAGCGCCTTTGCCTTTCGCAGCTCGTTCTCCTGCTGGACTCGCGTGATCTCCTGGTCGGCTTCAGCGGTGGTGATTGTGTAGCGTAGGGTGCCGAGGTCGGCTTTCAGCTGCTCTATTTGGCGTCTTTGGGCCTCATACTCCTCTGCGTCAGCAGGCGCGACATTTTCCTTAGAGGACTCGTGCGAAGCGGCGCGTTGGAAGGCTGGGGAAGTTGTGGATTGGCGCGATCGGGACATGGACCTGGAGCGCGATTGCGATTGCGACTGAGATCTACCTTCTCGGGCGAGGAGGTTGTAGGTTGGTTGGGTACTGCTGCCGCGGATCGCATTCAACTACAAGGCGACGAGCCAGAGTCAGTATATGGTGCGACCTGCAACGCAAGATATCATGGAAGGTGGCAATGTTTACCCTCGACTCGCGCAGGGAGGCCTGTGGCCGGGGTAGACTGGAAAAGGGTGCTCGAAAATTGTTGCTGTTACTCGACACAGATCCACGCCGTGAGCCAGTCGCTGATGGCGGGCGGTCACTCCCAGGACCTTGTGGGGTGCGAGGTATCATGGCGGCATACGGTCGCGGTCTGGGTCGGGAAAGGTGGATTAGAGGCTATGTTTGTATTGGTGTTGATGTTGATGTTCGCGGCAGGGAAACGCTAGCACCTGTTGCAGCTCCAGTTTGCTGGGCCACTGGGCTGCCGACCGGAAGCAGGCACTGGGGCATTGTGGGGTCCTGAATCGGCTGGTCAAGCCTAGTCCGCCGTTCTAGCTCAACGTGCTCAGGCTCTGGGGCAGCCCAAGCGTACCGGCAACTTCAATTCATCGAGATGCCTTGAACTTTTAATCCGCAAGTATCTTACCCAGGTTTGACTAGCTAAACATTGCAAAGTAGAAGGGCCATTCTTAGCATACATAGAGAGAACAATAATCAAACCAGGTCTTTGGGCTAAGGCTGACATATCAAGCAATCGAATATCTGTCCCCTTGGAGTGTAGGAAAGTGTGTGTGTCAAGCCCGCTGTCTCCTGTTCAGCTCCCCTCCTCGACTAAAATAGGCTCTTTACTGGATGCTGTCTCGGCAAGGCTTAGTCCAGGTACGGTACCTACCACACATGATGCTTTGCTGGCTTCCTTGGACACAGGCACAGTAGTACCAACAGGGGCAGAGGATCTTTCCCGTCAGAATATATTACTGAGGCCTATGCATCATGTAAAACAAAGAAGACCCAAGGCAAAACATTGCTCTATCAAGTTCATATCTGGTGAACTTATGAGCTTCCAAATGAGGCTCCTCCTGTTGTCACATCTCTTCTAGTCTATTCCGGAGGCCGTGGGCGGATCTAGGGGACCCACGCAGTGACGAGGATCGGGGATGTTGCCCTCTTAAGTCCAGCCGTGCTTCCGAAAGCTTAATAGCTCACCCTGGCTTGCTCGCGTTCTAGAAGGAAATCTCGCAGGCTTCCCTTCACACCCTCTATTTCATCCCACCCCCAAGACATGGACAGATCCACAAGGTGACATCTTGCGGCATTGGCTGCCACTCCGACTTTTCCTCCTGAACACCACACTCCTTGACAGGCACGCATTTCTCTCTTTGAATCCCGGCAATCCGGGACAGGCGGCAGCAATGGCGACGCTGCGACTTCTGGTAAGCTCCACGAGCACCCGGGTCGTCTGTCGTGCATGAGACGTCATATCCGGGTCGTCCTCGTGCCCTTGCCGGCTGCAATTGAGCTGGAGCTGACCCTCACTGCTCTTCTGCAGATACGCAGCACCTCCTCGGCGCGACAGGTGCTCCCCTCGAAAGCTCAACAGCACCCCTACCGCCGACTCCAAGCCATTTCTGCCGCCCACCGTTCCTTCAGCGCGAGCAGCTACTTCCGAGATGGTCCTGACAAAGCCAAGGCCCAGGGCGAGTCCAAGTCGCTCTTGGATGCTTTGGAAGAGGGTGCCAACGAGAGCGTCACGGGGCAAGACAAGAGTGCCGCCCAGAACACAAGCTCTACCTCCAGCAAACCCTCCCTGACCTCCAACATCCACAGATCAAGCGGCTCCAGCTCGTCCGCCAACTCTTCGTTCAACGACATTGACGAGGACTGGGAGGCCAATCCCAACTGGAACATCAAGAACTTCAAGGAGCTGCCACACCAGAACTTTGGCGTTAACCAGCACATCGTCATCAACGCTGAGTTCAAGGAGGCCTTGCGCCAGATCCCTTGGCAATTCCGCGCGCCCGTCCGCTACTGCTTTGCATACGGCTCCGGCGTCTTCCCACAGAGCAAGCCTGACGGCCGCGTTGCTTCGGCTGAGGAGATCGCTCGCGTCCACCCCAAGGCGCCTCCTGCGGTCCAGAAAGCCCAAGATGGCACTCCCAAGATGATCGACTTCATCTTTGGCGTGACTTTCACCCAGCATTGGCACAGTCTGAACATCAACCAGCACCGGGATCACTACAGCGGACTGGCCAGCTTGGGCTCTGGCGCTGTGTCGTATGTGCAGGATAAGATGGGCGCGGGCGTGTACTTCAACACGCACGTCGTTGTCAATGGCATCCTCATCAAGTACGGCGTTGTCAACATCGACGCCTTGTGCCATGACCTGACCGACTGGGACACGTTGTATCTGGCAGGCCGCCTGCACAAGCCCGTCAAGATCCTGCGCGACGACGCCCGCGTGCGCCTCGCCAACCAGATCAACCTCCTCTCGGCGCTGCGCACTGCCCTTCTGCTCCTTCCGGAGCGCTTCACGGAGCTGGAGCTGTACAACACCATCGCGGGCATCAGCTACCTCGGCGACCCGCGCATGACGCTGCCCACCGAGAACCCGCAGAAGGTCAGCAACATCGTGGGCAACAACGTGCCCAACTTCCGACGGCTGTACACCCCCTTGATTGAGAACCTGTCCAATGTTGAATTTGACGACCCGCGCTGCTCCAAACCCCACTGGGAGTGGGACGAGGGCGCCAACTTCAAGCTCTACCAGAATATGGACCCCATCAAGCGCGGCAACATGGTCCGCAGACTCCCCAAGGCGTTCCGCTCGCGGCTGTACTTCCAGTACCAGAAGAAGTTCGCCATCCCGCAGCTGGAATTCGATGAGATGATGGCGGCCGACGCGTCGTCGTCTTCGTCGTCCAAGAAGCGGGCTGCCGGCGGCGCAGGCGGGGCGCCTGGAGGCGGGTTTGAGACGAGGATCGCGCAGGACGACCCCGCGGACCTGAGGCGGAATGTCCGGCGCGTCATCAAGCAGACAATCGGATGGCCCAGCACCACGCAGAGCCTGAAGGGTCTGTTGACGGGTGGCGTGAAGAAGAGCTTTGGGTATGTTTGGGAGAAGGTCGAGAAGTATCGTGCCGGTCAGAAGAAGTCGTCTGCGGCGACGGCCAAGGAGGCAGGTGAGAAGAAGGATGCCGACAAGCCGAAGGCGACCAGCTCAGAGCCGAAGCCTGAGAAAATGGAAAAGAACGAGTGATTGGGTGACGAGCCAGCCTGTTGGCAAGCAACAACCATGATAGAGTTGGGGGCCATCAAAATGAAGTATGTTCGCTTTGACGATGGTCCTCTGGGTCTCCAAGCTTTTGATGCTGGCAAGGCGGAGGGGGCACACTTGCGGCTCATTTCCCCGAAAGCTGCGAGGTTCGTGTGTCCTGTTGAAGAGCACGATGATGGCCAATCAAGCATCCGTTCAGTACTTGCCATCTCGCAAGTGCACCCACAATCTCTGGGGGCGAGCACGGTGGAGAAGGGCGAATACTTGCCGTTTCACAACGAGAAAGCACTTCCTTTTGTCATATGGGGTGTGCCATCACCGGAAAGGTATTTGCATGACAGCGAGGTGGATGGGAAAAGCGTGTGATGATTCTGTACGAATGGGATGGCAGCATGCGGGTGGCTTTAGGGAGCAAGTTGAGAAAACCTGGGGCCATCGAGAGCTCTTACTCGAGTTAGAATTACGCAGGCGCTGCTGCGCCTGGGATCCCATGAGGCCAGATGACGATCTTTCTGGGCATAGCGGATGTCGAGGCACATCGAAAACAATGAAAGTAAAAATGTAACAAAACTTGCTAGCTTCTACTTAGCTATCACACTGACGAGTTCATGCATTTCTTTCATCTCGAGGGCATTGTGACCATGACTTCAGACTCGACGTCCAGGTGAAGAGGGAAAACCAGCCTCGCAAGGTGAGATTAAACAATCTATAAGGCAAACGCTTCGCTGAAATACATCCAAATACCCAGGGGTGTGTCATGACACCCCGACGCGCAAAGAAATATAAGCCATCCATCGCTTCAATCACCGCGTGTGTCAACATCATCGTTGATCATCTCATCCGCCAGGCCAAATCTTATCTAAGGCTATTTTGCGGACGGCGCAGGTGTTTCGACAGCGGATGTACAAGCACTCATCGTTGTGCCATGGCATCACAGCGTCAGCGCTGCGCCGATCTCCCTCAGCAGCATCTGTTGTGATGGTGTGTTCTCGATGGCGGGGTGTGCAAAGTCGCTGCTCTGGCCCTGGCCCGTGCTGCCATCCTCGCCATTATAAGGCCAGTTGTATTCGCTCTTGTCGGACGACGAGGTGAAACTGCTACTCGAAGGCTGCTTGGCACGATGGCCAAAGTATGAGGACTTGCTGGCTCTGCGGCGGGTGCTACGGGTTGTTCCGGCCTGGCTCATCTTGGAGGTATCGTGCTTGGAGTCCGAGTGGGAGTTACTGTTGAGCTTGAAGTCGCTGCTGTAGGCAGTGGTGTTGTTGTTGTTCATGCTGAAGAGGGAATCCATTTTTGAGTGGGGTTCAGGGACTGAAGTTTTTTTCTTAGCAGGTAGTGGCAGTAAGCGATGAGGGTGTCTGTGCGAGACTGTTGCTGTTGTGTTGCTGTTGTTGAGGTACGGCGGCGGTGTAAGCTGTTGGTAGGTGTGGCGATGTTGCAGAGATGTTTGGGGAGTTAGTTGCACGGTCTCGACCGCTTGCTTTATATCTCGAGAAGCTCACTTGAGGTCCCGATATCATTCCGACATGACTTCATGTCCACTCGAGTGCATATTCGAAATGGGCATCTAGTCCGGACACCACGTCGTACGGTTCCCCTGGCCCTGGTCTGGCCACATCATGGCTCCCCTCTTCTCCGCGTTAGGAGAACAGCAGGGTATGCGCGCGGCAACGCGAATGACATTGGCGAGAGCGCTTCAGTTGGTATCCACATCCCTTAGACCATGGGCGGCCGGGACGACATTGCCGGATTTGCGTCTGAGCTGCTTCGCCCGGCTCGAAGGCGTCCTTTTCACTTTTCAGGGATGCTGCCTTGATCATCTAAACTTCAGGCCAAGTTTATCGAGGAGGCGAAATCGTATCGATCCCGGCGTGGCAGGGAGCGATTCGTATCTGGGGCTGGAAAGGCGGTCATTGTGGGGATGAACCGAAGTCGAGATGATGGAGATCAGGAACTTGGCCAGAATCAGGGTCCTCGGCTCACCATCTGGAGGGCAAGCTTCATTGGACCAGAATGACGCAGGGTCGTTTCTGAGCGTTATTGCAGGGGATCTTTGGAGTTGGACCCTGCAGTGAACTGCAGCAACTGCAGGCCGCCGAGTCCAAACGTCGTCAGCGGCTCAAAACAGAACATGCACTCATTCAACGTCGGCTGAAGGGCCGACAGCCATTCAACGTCCTCTTGGTCTACGTCGCCTCGACGACCCCCGTCCGCTTGACTCCGCCCCTTTTCTTGTTTCGACTCGGTGCTCTGTTTCCAATTCCGAGGCTGGGAGAAAGCCATGGTGAAAGGCTCCCTTGTTGTGGAGTGCCAGATTACTCCACACCGAGGCTCTTGTGGTTGAACAAGGTCATCAGGTATCTGCCGGCCTTACGATTATCGACCTTGCTGGAGAGCTCAGTGACGTTTCCACATGCTGTGGGGCCAGTCAATATGGCAGATGTTAGCAAAGTACCCAGATGCGCACGCGAAACCGCCTGAGAGCTGAGTGTAGTAGCTCAGCAATTCACTCAATCATGGCCACCTGCGAGGCGCTGGTCGTGGTGCAAGGCAACGCTGTTGGGGCCTGCTCCAGCAATTATCTGCAAGCAGATTGGGTCTCATGAGACAAGCCGCCGGACAGCGAACAGCGCCAGGACACTTGATGTTGGTCATGGGTGGTCAGTGCATTCCATGGACCTGTCGGCACCGTCCCAGACATACAACTCCCCCTTAAGCGAGACAATGGCTACACGAACAGCTCGGTAACCACGCATGGGCTGCTGTTCCAAGGTCGTCGGTTCGATGGCATCAATGCGGGCTGTCAGCGCAACATGATGCTGTGCGAGACTGCAGGTGATGGGCCCAATGCTGCCAAAGACGCGTTGCAGGCTGCTGTGTGTTGGATATTTAGTGGGGCCTCGACGCAATTGGAACATAGTAGAAGATGACCCAAATTACCTTGGCAGTAAGAACTGGTGGTTGGAAGACAGCACCAACGGCACGACCAACGGGGCCCTGCAGCGGGAACCTACGGCGGGTTATTGTTGCACACGATGGGCAAGTGCCTCGCTGACAGAAAGAAAGCTGCACCCGAGGCAGTTATCGACAAGGACGAGGTCGTGTCACACTCAGAGACATTTTCCTCCGGCGCACTCAGCCGTCTGGCGATGGACAATTCTCCGCCCAGGAAACAGCAGTATCGTGAAATACAAGCCCCATCGATGGTGTTCCTGCCCGCAGAGCTCATCTGCACGAGATCGAAGAACGCACGCCACGATCCAGCTTGAACCTTGCCATTGGCGGGCGGTGATGGTGCAACAAGACATGCTGGAGAATACGGAGGACGGCGATCAGAGCCGAGCATTAGCCCGCTATGGTCGAGAAGGGAACTCGCGCTGAAATTTGTGGCGTGACGATTCGAGAGCCTGTGTATCGTCGGAGCCGCTCTGTGGACATTCAAGGTCAGAACCAGCGGGAGCGGCAGCGGAGTGGGTGGCCAGGGCGATGCTCCGGTAAGATATAATCTCTCCGCCTAAGGCACGGGGAAATTATGGACGGGCTCCTGCGGATTTGGACAGACGGCTCAACGGAAGGCGAAATCTTTGCAAGGCCAGGATGGATTGATGATGTCTGAGGACTGGGCTGTCTCCCGAGGCAAGGACGGCTCCGAGAGTGCACTGCAAGAGGCTGGTCCTGCGCTGGCTCTTCCATTCACAGATTCCTCGATATCTGGGTGTTTCCGGGCAGGACATCGAACTCACGGCACCTTCCGAGCATGCATGTATACGCTGTGTGAGCGCAACGGGGTACTGCCATCCTGGCGACTGCAGTCAAGTGACGTCTGGCCTCGTCCCGCGTTGCGGCTGCGATACAGGTCCAGCAGGCACTTTCTCGTCGTTGTTGCTGGTATCAGCTTCAAAACTGTGCTTGTGACGCTCCTTGTTTGTGAAATGTGTCTCCATGGTCTCAGCGAATCGTCTCGGGCTGTGTCCCCGAGAATACGCAGTCAGCTTGTCTCGCAGGACTCGCACAATCATACCCACGTGCACATGCACATCGTCTTGAGGTCATGAATCCATAGGTTGGTATACTGAAGAAGGCTAGGAGACGGAAGAGGATGGATGCCTTGTGAAGGAAAGCAAAAACATCCTCTGCAGGCGTGGTTCGTCACCTTCTGCATGGTCCATGGAATCGCTGTGCCCTGCCTTTACTTGCCCGGGTCTGCTCTTGCTCCTGCTCGTTGCGCCAGATCACTGTCGTGCCTCCCTCCCCTTTCGCCTCCTCGTAGGTGCCTCTGACTTCCAGTCGCACCTTCCTTCCAAGCAGCCATCCACAGTCCAGCATCACACTGGCAGGTCGTGGACAACAAATCTCTGTCCATGCCTTTCTGATCTCTGATGTCTCCCCTCTTTTTCCATCCCCATCCCCGTCTATTCAAGAACACGGCACCCAACATCCAACACCCAGCACTCCTTGATATCTGGTCTCTGACCTATTCATCTTCTTTCTGCCCGGCATTCAAAGCATATCACCAAACTCCAAGTGGTCGACACCGGCCGCCGTGCAGTGTCTCCCTCTCTTCAAATCCTTGCCTTCGGGTCAACAACATCAAATTCCGGTTCATACCTCTCCCCAATCAACCAGCTACAATGCCTCCTCGTCCTTGGCAGAGAGGATCCGGGACTGGTCCCGACTCTAATGGAGAGGCCTTGATCTCGCAACCTTTCGGTCGGCGTTTCCCAGCCCCGGTCAAAGCTCACATTGCCGCCGCCACCAGCGAGTTCGTCGGAACCTTTCTCTTCCTTCTGGTGAGCATGTCCCCCTCCCTGCTCACTTGGCTCGCCGTGCCCAGGCCAGGCTGAAAATTTGGTCCGTCTAGTTCGCCCTGGGTGGCACCCACGCCGTCAACTCTTCTCCAACCGTGGGAGGTGCAATCGATATCGCCAAACTGCTCTACATCTCCTTGGCCTTCGGAATGTCTCTGGCCGTCAACGTTTGGTAAGCAAGCTCACTCTTCAATGATCCCAGTCAAAGGCCACATGCTCAGTCAACAGAAAGACGAGCCATGGTATCCCCCAATGGAAGAGCCACAGATAGTAGAAAACCAGGCATATTCAATCACCAACTTGATTCCCCGAGACTGATCACCTCTGAAAACAGGGCGTTCTTCCGCATTGAGGGTGGCATGTTCAATCCTGCCGTTGCCATTGCCATGTTCGTCACTGGTGGTATCGGCCTGCTGCGTCTAGGCTTGGTCATCGTCGCTCAGCTTCTTGGTAGCATTGCTGCTTCCGCTCTTGTCGTCGGCCTCCTCCCCGGTGAAGGGATCGCTGCTACAACTGGTCTCGCCGCAGACACCTCCGTCGTGCGTGGTCTCTTTCTCGAGGCATTTCTGACAGCGGAACTGGTTTTTGTCATCTTCATGCTTGCGGCTGAGAAGCATCGAGCCACTGCTGTCGCTCCCGTTGGCATTGGTCTGGCTCTGTTCATTGCCGAATTGACGTACGTAGATCAATCTACCATTGTTGAAATTCTGCTGACCTGTGGTTTACAGCGGCGTCCGATATACCGGTGGCAGCCTGAATCCTGCACGGTCTTTCGGCCCTGCAGTCGTTTCCAAAGACGGCTTCCCTCACTACCATTGGATCTACTGGCTCGGCCCAATCCTTGGTGCCTTGCTCGCAGCCGGGTTCTACAAGTTCGTCAAAGCGATGGAATTCGATCAGATCTCCCCCAACATCGATGAACCAGCCCCAAAGAAGTCGGCTGCACAGGCGGAGAGCAATGGCGTACACCATGAGCAGGGGGACGCTTAAGCACTGGGAGTTGTCGTCATTCGCCTGTGGCGCTTCGTGGAACACACTGGCAGCTTTGCCTTTTTCTTTTCTTGCGGTCTGCTACTGTGGCAGTGCAGACTTATCTCACGACTAGACGACACGTAATGGGCGGTGGTGTTCGGGCTGTGGTTGAGTTTACATTCTCGTTGCCGGATGGACAAACGGTTTCTGCTATTTTTATTATCGTTGGGTTTCTTCGTTGCTTTCTGGGCTGCAATACCCCTGCTTAATACCCATGCTTAACATACTGATACCGACAAATTGACTGCCTGACTATCCTCAGTACAAACTGTTGACTGTTTCCAACATTTTTGCCTGTTCTGTGCTGTCCACACCTACGCTCAGCTCCTTGATCTCCTCAAATTCCTCAACTATGGTGTTGGCGTTTGCTCTGAGCGTTTCCCAGGCGACCACGCCCAGAGGAAACCTCACTGGGACTGGTTTGCCGCGCGATGCGATTTCATAAATGTCCTTGGCCATAGCCTCCGGCCTCGACCAAGACTTTCGAGATTCGGGATCATCCACGTAGGCCGTGAGCATACGTGTAGGGCTGTCTGCGGCGTCATAGGCAGGGTGTTTAGCAAGGGTTGACAAGCTAGAGGTTGCAAAATTGGTGTCAATACCACCGGGTTCGGCGATAGTGAGGTGAACTGTTTCTGTTGTCAGTGGACCGCTGTGTTCGATCTATAATGTTTGATGAGAATAAGGCAATAGGTGCTTACTGTTCCATTCCGGTCTCACCTCGCGGCTGACACTCTCCGTAAACCCCTCAAGGGCAAACTTGGTAGCGTGATAAAACGCACCCCCGGGAAATCC
This sequence comes from Diaporthe australafricana, assembly GCA_039880735.1. Classification (NCBI taxonomy): domain Eukaryota; kingdom Fungi; phylum Ascomycota; class Sordariomycetes; order Diaporthales; family Diaporthaceae; genus Diaporthe; species Diaporthe australafricana. The sequence continues at coordinate 6,865,413 of JBCEDM010000001.1, forward strand.
AACAAAGCCCCCCATGGAAGAAATTTGGATGATGAGACCCCCCTGCTTGCCGCCATTTTTGGCGTTGTCCTCACGCATGATGCGCATCGCGTGGATAGTCATGTTGGCGGCGCCCCAGAAGTTGGTTTCCACTACGCCCCTGGCCTTGGAGTGCTCCTCGTCCGAGGAATTTGACACGCTCGGGGAATAAGGCAGGGAAGACTCTGTGTCGCCCATTAATCCGTACCCGGCGTTGTTTGCTATGGCAAGGTTAGACACGGGTTGCTCCAAGTAGTAATTGGTATGTTGATGGGAGGGAGAGATGGGCTTGTGCTTTTCTAAACTCACCAAGCACGTCGATGCGCCCGAAGCCAGGGTGCTTGAGGACCGTGTCGAGAGCTGACGTGATAGAGCTCGTTGAGGTTACGTCCAGCGCAACGACCAGCACGCGGGAACTGGCGGGCAGGGCATCCTTGAACTTGGATGGGTCGCGAGCCGTGGCCACGAGCCGGTGTGTCGGGTGGGCGGCGACAAGCTGGGCAAGGGAGAGACCCAGACCGGAGGAGCAGCCTGTTATGAACCAGACGGCGTCGGAGGGGAGATCATAGATCTTTTGTCCTTTGGTGTCTGCGAAGGCCATGTTGAGAAGGGGACCGAATTTCCAGTCTGTGATGATGGATTTATATGCAATTAGATGAACGAGGTGTTACTGATGTTCGACTTGAGGAGCTTGATCTCAACGAAAACATCTTGTGGGTTGGACTCTGGTCTTATATCCTTTCCAAGAATTCAACCAAGGATAATCGCCTGGCGAGAAATATCTTGTACCGTCCACGATGCTAGAAAAAGATACTTACAAGCGGCCGCTCTCCGAGTTGGCCTGCGGAGTGGGCTCCGCTTAGATGAGGCTCTAACAGAAAGACCATAATGATGCGTAGTGAGTGAGATAGCATGCTATTTAGAGGCTAGCGCGAATCCTCCTTGAGACGGCCGCCGGCCGCTGCGGGTGGAGTCCGCCGTCCACACGCATCGCTGTGCGGCCGCATCTGCCGCTTCGGAATTCCACGGGGTTAATCTCAAGCAAGCTTGCAGCCACACCAGTCCTCCATGATCAAGTGCGACAGAGGATAGTGCGAGGTGAGTAAGTACTTCAATGGCTCAATCAGGTCAGCATGGAATCACATAAAGCAAATAGGGAATTATGGTTCCCTACAGTATTCCAGTGTGTCTACGAAACAGACGGGACGTCTCATGATTCAAACAGATCCTCAAATCTGGATTCAGTGTCTGTTACATTTTCAGATCCGAAGGCCTCTATGAGAGGGTCAGATCTCCCATAGAACGACAGACTGGTCTACATATAGGGGTAATGTGATTGCATATCCTGTCAATCAAGCTGCAATGGCTATATATGTATTGGCCACACTCATAGTGTCATAATTATGGTCCCAAATGAATTCTAACCATCTCACTAATAGACCCACCCCTATGCATGTGTTCCTGATCCGACGCAATACGGAATCGGATAGGCCGTGTTGTTGCAAAGTCGAATGGGGCCAGAGACCCACTGCATGTTGGTATACTCCTGTGTTGTGTACGTGGTTGTCTGCCATGGCTCGTAACTGGGAGAGTCGACGCATCCTGAGATGTAGTTTCCTGTAACGCGACGGACGTATGGGTTGCTGATGACCACCCCATACTGGCCCTGGGGAACTTGAAAAGTGAACTTTTGGTCGTCGTTTGTCGTCCAAGTCCATGTTCCACTGCCGGGCATTTCGACACCTAGTAACTTCTCCAAGAAGGACCGTGAGATAACATTATTCCCCTATTGTTCTTGTCAGCCCTTCATGCTTCGAACAATGAATTTCCAACTCAGAGATTTATACCACGTACATAGGCGCTATTGGCCACTGAGTATCCCTTGCTAACCGCAACTGAAGCGCCAGTCGAGCCGATATTACCGATGACTGGCGACATTGCAACATCCCAGTCATTGAAGTTCGTATCCTGCAACATGTGGAATTAGCAAAGGAGACGGAAGAGCACAGGGAAATTTTGCGTAAACGTGACTCCAGGACCCTTCCCCAGAAAGAAATGTTCGATGTCCGTCTCTGACGGTAGAAGGGGTAGCAATATTATTGAGGTGTCCACTCACAGACAGAACCTGGTACTCTACACTCTCGTCACACCGACGATGGTTCGTATGGCTTTCTTGTTGAGCTGTAGCGTGGGGAGAATTGGCTTTCCGTCGTTGCAGAGTCTCGCGCGCCTCCTTGATACCGTATTCATAATCTTTCATTACAACAACCGAGCCATCACTGCCAGCAACAATCACATCGTCGTGTTGCAGCACCCTAGTTGTAAGTTTGGCGTGACCAAGACTCAGAAAAGCTCCGATGGCGATGCATTTCTGAACCAGCATTTTGTAGATTGGATTGGCGCGTACTGGTAGGGTGTGTTTGCCTGAAGGGCCGAAAGGCGGAGAGGAACAGCGACAATACAAGACGGGGTACTGTGATCGAACGTGCGTGAGACGTGGTCGTGACGTGTATGTAAGACAGGCTCAATCGGATCAAGGACTTCGAATGTGCTATGTATCTGTTTAGTGAGCGACTGAGGTCAGTTTGCAGGAGTGGACTGAGAGAACGACGAATAGATCTAGAAACATGCACTTGGACATGAAAGCAAGTCTAGAAGAGAAGCAGAAACCAAACAAATGGTTCTATCTGGGTAAACGGACTCAGCCGGAAGCCGAGCCTCTGGACAAGGGGCCACGAGGCAAGGGAGCAGTCATAATGGCTTCTACAGTTACGAGGTGCCCAGGGCTCTCCCTCATCATCTATGCACCCGAGTGAAGCATGGTAGAACACTCCACTGGGCCAGGTTTTCTGGCATGAACGGGTCCGCCGCCACAATTCTACACCCGACGGGCCGTAAACGCGCAGAAACGAAATTCAGGGGAGTAGGGCCGGGGAAAATGTTGGCCAACAGCTCCATTCGGCGGCTGCGCCTGCAATGGAACATGATACAGATTGGAACTAGGTTGCGGAGCTGTTATGGGGCCACAGCTGGGTGGACCTCCTCCCATGGTGCGAGGTACTCAAGTGTGAGATGCCTTGCCAGGCATTTTGATGACAGCCTCATACATTCCTTGAATTCACGTGCTTGGTCGGCCTCGATATTTGCTGGCCGTGCTGAATATTCTTAATACATCCAATAGTGTGATTTTTCTCGACGATCGGCTCGGATGGGCCTCCCGTCAGGCCTTCGGATAGTGTCGATCCTCCGAGGTGGGTAGTAAGGACACGTTGAGAGAGTCATGATACTGGTCTGGTTCATTTGATTTACCTTCCTCCGCACGTGCGGTCTTTCCATTTGAGGAAATACCTTCATGCAGCATTACCTAATTCCGCCTGTGATGTTTGAGGCTGGACTTATGTCAGGTGCTCAGCCAACCGCGCAGTATACAAAACATATCCCCCGGTCACCCCGTCACAGGGAGCACCCTCTGTACTGTTCATGTTCTGGACCCGAAGGACCGGCCACGGACTCCGAAGCCAGCGCCACGGTCCTAAGTCTAAACGCCAGAACCCTGAACAACGAGCATTAAAACATATCATTTGTGTTTATAAATAGAGAGTTTGGGTTCGTGATCATAAGAACGGGCTGCCGCTCATATTGTGTCTGAAAGGCTTCAAGGGGCCAACTCAAAAATGATGAATCGTGAGAGCCTTGGCCAACAAGAAGCACCAGGAAAGAGGTTGCGAGTCGTGAAAACTATTGTCTCTGGTGATGTAGAGCATGCGTTGGAACTCCATCGGTCATCTCGTCTTCAATCAATGTGCTTCAGCCTTTTACTCAATCCTTACAGCTAATTAACAGCACATTTAATGTGCTTCGAAACGCGAGCGACCAACTTACAATAGCAAATGTGCGATTGGGTAGGGTCGGGCGTCATGATCAGAGCTCCAAAATACACTTATCTCGTATCGTCGGGTACAACGCACACGACCGGGAAAGTTTTAATGCTACATGCGAACAAACAATGAGATGCCTCCTGTTTCGTACGATGCTTTCCTAAGCCCCGCAAGCGAGACAGAGCCTGCTAAATTGTATTTATCACTTGCTCAGCCTCATGCCAGACAGCCTCTTGATAAAGATCTTGTGAAATATTTGTCTTCCTCGACAATTTTAACCTTTGGCATCTTTTCAAATGTTGCTCAAGGCCAACATAGGGAGGTCCGGGAGAATCTGCCACAATATATGTGTATCCATTGCTTTCTGCAAAGCTGGTCTGTCTGTATTGGGCAGTAGCATGCTATTACTGTATCATTTGGTATCTGAAATTTGTCGCTGGTGAAGAATGACAACCTCATGCGTCGACATTCATTCTATATATACTGCTCTGGCTGAGCCAACAGCGCTGCCGTGAACGAGCATGGGTCCATGCTGTGCAATTGACTTCGGCTATTGATACTGAACATCAAATATCTCTATTCTACTCCGCTTGGGCACCGAGTTCTGCCACACTGCACGTTCAATTGAATGGCTGAACTCAGGAGATCTGGTTGCACTTAGGAGTGAACGTTGTCAAATGGCTTCAATATTCCCCCTCAGGTCAACATTACAGAACTCTCACTCCTTCAAAATATCCCGCAGACACTCGCCGTCGATTCACAATAGATCCCCGAATCTTATGATCATGTCATTCGCGCGCGAAGTGCTGAACGGAGACTTGAGGAGTGTGTCCTAACTCGTGCTAGTCAGGGCCCTGTGGCGACTGCACCGAAGTTTATATCACAAATCAGGTATCTGAGTTATGCATCGCATCCGGTACAACGGATTGCCCTGTCAACGGCATAAAGCCTCTCTACGGCCACCTCACGTGAGCACGATATGCTGCATCAGGCCCGGCTTCCCAAGAACGTCAGAAGGATGAGGTGGGATTGTCCAGCATCTTCAGACCAGATAATCAACACATCATCACTGGTTCGACGATATCTGAGACTAAGGATCTACGCGATAGCTACTTGCAACACTCAAACGGTTCGTGTGCTTGTGACTGCAACGAATTAAAGCAATGGGAATTCGGGAGCTTGCCGTCCCGAGCCAATGCTGTTTGTGATGCATAGAATTCCTCCAGCAGTAATGCTAGGTTTATCCTTCTCCAGAGTACACGCGATGGATCTCGTCGCGAGGTCTGGTAAGTCTAATCATTTTTCATTTGAGTAAACACGTCTGACTCCTGATACGACAACACTGTGGGTGAGTTTTGGAGAATACTCCTAGGTCAGGTCGCTCGGATGTCGCGATACCCAGGGGCCACATGATGTCCCGGCGCGCCTGTTTCAGAAACTTCCACGAAGTCGTTAAACACCAAACTTTCCCAAATCTGCCTAAGCGTGCACGATCATCTACGAGTCGCACTTGAACCCAATGATCAAGCCCACCCACCTTTAAGATTCAAGGCGCCGGGATGCAGCTGGCAGATTTGATGTGATGGCATTCGCCTTATGATTCTGAGTGGTATAATTCCCCTGGTATAGCCAAGATGGGTTGCGTTCAGCCGATCACCCACCAAGTTAATTAGCTTGCTGGGGATGTTCCATTGATGTCTCATCTCGAATTTCCTGATAACAATGCCGAATCCTATTGCTTGAAGATAAATCTACAGCCAGGAAAGTGATGCATGTTCCTGATCATCACTGCAGCCAATAGCAAGGAGGCTAAGCCAGCAATGCATTTCGTATGCAGTATGGGAAGCTGGACAGAAGATGTAATGTGGAATCGTACATGTAGGGCATGATGGAAGTTTTTTTCTCAATCAGGCGTAATGCAGCCTTACACTACTTTATTGACCCAATGCTGAACTCGTTACCGTCTCTCTGCCGTGCTTTCCTTACGAATTGACCTTTTTTTGATAGATTTCCAAAAGGATGGCGCAGGATCGCTCATCATCTCCTAGCGAAACGCAGTCAGTCGTGGTGGAAGAGAGTGGGATTGACGATCTCAGGAAGAACTACAGCTACACGTCTTCTACAGAAATAACTCGGGAAAAGACCCTCACGTCAACTCGCAACGATGTCGAACGCGTGGGGCCAGAGCCGCTCGTGGCCAACATGGAGGACATGGCACTCAAAGCACTTCACGTCGACGACGACCCTACGCTGAATCCGTGGACTTTCAGGGTCTTCTTCCTTGGTTTGTAGTCCCCGCCCTTACGGTGTAGTCCCTGACCCCCTAATTGCGACCGCAGGCATCGGTTTGTCAGCCTTCGGTTCCGCATTGGCTACTATATTTTTATTCAAGCCCCAGAGCGTGTCCGTGTCCATCATATTCCTCACCGTCATCTCCTATGTTGGAGGAGTTGCACTCGAGACTGTTATTCCTCAGAAGGGATTTATCGGCAGATGGTTGAACCCCCATTGGTAAGTCAACGTCATCGATAATCTAATATCCCGACCAGCTAATAACATGCGCGACACGTCATGAAGCTTCAACTCCAAAGAGCACCTTGCCATTGTGATAATGAGGTAGGCGACATCTTCAGACATCAGAGGAAGAGCCAGGGAAAGCTCGAGGGGGCGCGAGTGCTTTGCTGGCTGTTGTTCAGCTCGACACTGTGGTGCCCAGAGTGACGAGCCAGGGGGGGTGTGGAAACCAGGAAGGTTTATGTGCGACGTAGTCATTGAATTGCACTAACAGTCTGTTTTGTGTAGTTCATCAGCCAGTGGGGCGGCCTACGCGACCGAGGTTCTGTCAGCACAAAAGCTTTATTGTAAGTCGATTTTCACATCTCAAGGATTGCTGGAAGTCGTGGTACATGATCGACGGCTTGATCTGGACACGCTCGCATCTCCAAAAGCTGTTTGAAGGCAGTCACTAACCTATTCATCAAACAGACAACGTCGTGCCAGGTCCCGTTGTTGCTATTCTCCTGCTGTTTTCATCACAACTGCTTGGCTACGGCATGGCCGGTGTCCTCCGAAAAAGCTTGGTCTACCCTACGAGAATGCTTTGGCCGTCCATACTACCTCTGAGCACACTGATTGAAACACTTCACCGAGAAAGAGCCGAGATGAAGAAGAGATTTAACTTCTTCTGGATCATCTTTGGCATAGTGGCTGTCTGGGAACTGTTCCCTCAGTACATTATGCCTATTCTCGTTGGGGTGTCGGTCTTTTGCCTCACGCAGCGGAACAACCTTGTCGTCAGCAACGTTTTTGGAGGTGCCGCAGGTAATGAAGGCCTGGGACTCCTGGTACGGATCACTTTGACACTTTTCCTCAACTCAAAGAAGGCATGCTAATCCTGGGCCTGTGGGCGTAGTCACTGTGCTTCGACTGGCAATATGTCACTACATCGTGCTTCTATTTGCCTCTCCAGACCCTTACTAATGGCTTCATTGGATATCTGGGTTGCATCGGCCTTTTTCTCGGGATGTATTACGGCAATGTTTGGAACGCGCTGAAGTTCCCTTTTCTTTCTCAACAACTCTTCTCGAGCAATTCGTCCTCGACGCTCTTTGAGATTTACAACCAGTCCGCGATCCTGGACTCGAATTTCGAGCTGGATAGGAACGCATTAGAAGCTCAGGGCTTACCATTCTTCTCCGCTACGAACGGTGCGTATCTTTTGACAACAAACTTGGGCATCACTGCAACTATAACTCATATTTTGTTGTGGAACCGTGATGCCGTCAAAAGCGCCTTTGACTTCGATTTCAAGTCCACTTTGACATACATCAAACACCCTAGCCTCCTATGGAAAAGGAAGTCCGCGCCGGTGTCTGAAGCAGAACTTGATCCTCACTACCGGATGATGCTCGCATATAAAGAAGTCCCCTCGTGGTGGTATCTCCTTATCCTCCTGGCTTCCACAATCACAGGAATTGCCTGTATCTACGTCCTCGGATCGACACTCCCATGGTGGGGCTTCCTTATCGCCATCACTCTGTCGTTCCTCGGAACACTTTTCTTCGGCGCCATGTCAGGACTTCTCGGATTCCAGGTGCCCATCACGTCTGTGATTCAGCTGATTGGGGGGTATCTGCATCCTTCGAGACCAGTGGCTAATATGTATTTCGTGTTGTTCGGAGCGAATGCGCAGGCGCAGGCTCTCGGACTTGTCGGCAGTCTCAAGTTAGGGCAATATGGAAAGTTGAGTCCGCGGTGTACCTTCACGTAAGTCAAAAAATTTCGACAGGTTGCGCACTACGCTGACTGGACTGTTCGAAGTATGCAAATCATTGGCACGTTGTTTGGTGCTATCATCAATTATGTCCTCATGACTACCATCACAACAAACCAGAGAGAAATCCTGCTGAGCATACAAGGAACAAACATTTGGTCAGGACAGGTGATCCAGTCTTTTAATTCAAATGTGAGCAATTCTTCTATGTTTATGATATTTCTACTTGTTGCAGTCGGTTGACCTCAACATCAGGCTATAGCCTTCGGCGCTCTCTCAGAGTATATGTTCTCGATCGGGCGGACCTACACGTGGATCGTGCTCGCACTCCCGCTCGGCTTCCTTTTCCCACTACCTTTCTATTTCTTGCACCGTCGTTTTCCGACTCTCGGCTTTAATTATTTTGTCACACCGGTCTTGTTGTGGTATCTTGGCTACCTATCTGTGGGCATCAACTCCTCAGTTCCAATGTACTTCGCTATTGGCTTTTTTGTTCAGTTCTGGCTCCGGAAGAAGCACCCGGAGTGGTTCATCAAGTACAATTACTTACTGGCTGCGGCAATCAGCGGCGGCACTGAACTTTTAGTATTCGTAACCACATTCTCAGTACAGGGTGCAAGCGGCAAGGCTGTTGAGTTCCCTCCTTATTGGGGAAACAATTTTCAATCAGGTAATCCTGATTATTGTGCCCAGAATCCAGCGTTGGGGGGATGATAATTTGTTGGCGTACAATGCTTGGGAGTTGGTATGTTTCTGAATACTTACTGGGCCTATATCTGTGCGGTAATCTATATTATACCACGTAATTAAGACTATGGCAGAAATTGGATTGCACTCGCCTTTTTAATTATACTCTACAGCGATACTACCTCGCTGGACTCCGAAGTTGAAGACGTTCAGCAGGTCAGAACACGGAATGAGACCCCCCCCTCAATTACGGCCATTGTTCGAGGGCGACAGACAGCCCCAGGCAGCAGTCTAAAAAAAAGCTGGGGTGAGTGAATCTAGTTATGTGTAATCCCACATGAGTTATCATTTTGCTCTTGTGCAAGACCCTGAGCCGAGACAGTCTAGGCATGTGCTCATAGTGAACAAAGAAACATATTGTAGGGTGCAAGACACCAGTCGTTTCTCACATTCAGTATCTGAAATAAGAATCTGTGCTCTTTATGCCCATCACACAGCGGCACATTTGTTGAAGGAAGACAATGATGGATCTCAAAGACAGTGGGCACGGAAGTTGAAGTAATTTCATACATATTGTAGCCTGTAGACATATAATTTTTGTCGACTGGAACTAAGTACCGGTTTTTGATTCATCTGCACATTTAAGCCCCCATCAAGCAAAGAACAGTCGAGAAATTTGAACCACTCGTCTTGAACTGCAAACCTTGACACCGAAGCGAAATTCTCTGCCATGGCCGATAACGATGGTCGGAAGAGACTGCTTATTTGGATCAGCGCTTGCGTCCTAATCATCATCATCATCAAGATTGGCTTTTACTGCCTTTACCTCTACTATGAAAAACACAGGATCTTGAATACACAGGCTTCATTCCCGCATCGGAACGACCCCGAGCAAGCCCAGTATAGATCTTTCCACTATCAAGATAATTTTCGTCTCCCATATCGAAGAGGACAAGAAACCTTCGAGCTCACATCAATGCACGAAAGTTCTCAACGGAAGTCTGGCAGTGAAACCGCGTCCAAACCTAACATCGTTCCGGCCCGAGCAGCGCTTCGCAAAAATCGGATCGGTGATAATCCTGACCGACTCCCTATCAACACGCTCCCCGCCCTCGGCAAGGCGAGTCCGGCCCAATCTGAGTATCCTGCCGAAATGCTACGTGCCACAGGACCCGTCACATATGGCAAACGCCACGACTGGGACTCTGGTTCGGACTCGAGCGCAGACCCTCAAATGACGCCAGAGACGGGCTCCAGTGGGCAGCAAACACCTCTTCCCAGGTACACTCCGGAGCTTCGTGGCATGGGACCTCCAATATACGCCGAATCTGAGCCGGGCGGCCACGCGGTCCGAGCTCCGCTGAGGCGCCCGACCCTCTAATTGAACCAATGTCCTGTGAACAGTCTCAAAGTTTGTCTCTGAAGTTGATGATCTGTCAAGAGCATTGAGGTGTTGGGTGCGGTGGGAAAAAACGAATTGGATGTGGGATTATCCTCAGGCTGTACAGTGGTGAGACAAAATACCATCACGTTGTTTCTGATGGCTTCCTCGCTGCTTCTTTTGGCGCTCGCTTCGGCGCCAGGCAGTTGGATAGACTTTGAGGTCAGGCGTGGGAGTGTGCCTTGTATTAGGCGTTCGGCACAGAGAGTTCGGCATAGAAAGTTTGGCATAGAGGGAGCACGGGGACAAGCCGGGCAACATATTGATAGAATAGAGTCTTTGTATATTGTGGGTATAATTAACAGTAGTATACAAAATTCTGTACACATCGCGAACCGCCTCCTTTTGACAATTTATCCAGCGAAAAGTGTTGAGCTCGCGTCTCTACACCGACTGCACAGCCCATTCTGGGTTTAGCAAGCGGTAGATCATGACAAATTCGTACAGGGAGAGCATTCTCGTGTCGTAGTCTTTGACCACGAGGTGCCGAGCTATCTCCTCAGCACCCGGGTCAGCAACCTTGAGGCACGTCTCCAGGGCATTTTTGACCTCCGTGACAGGATTTATAGGAGGATTTTCGTTCAGCATCTCGTGAAAACACCACCGAATGGCCTCCTGACACCGTTTCTGGTGGTTTGTCGAGGCCACAGTTGTCCATAAGTGGAGGTATAGCTCTCTTGATCTTGACTGTTGAAACCTAGGCGGCATGCGCCAGACTTCCCAGAATCGTGTCCAATTGTCCTGCGCGGCATATGCATTTAGCAGCCGCATGATGGCATCCTCGCCCATGTACGGTAAATCCGCCTGAAGTAGGAATTTTTCCAGCACAGCTTGAAGCTCACTGGCCTGTCTGCTCTGAGACTCTGTCCGAGCCAGCGACTCAATAAGCGACACGATGACGTCTGTCGTGACGATGGGTTCACCACGCTCGTACATGACGTTCAATACGTCAAGAGCGAGCTTCGACTGCTCTGACAATGACACAGTGCTGTCGGTGGGTTCCAAGTAGACGACTTGAAGCATCTCAATGTAGTGGTCGCGATTGCAGATGATGCCTAGGAGCTCCATTTCATGTGCGAGCTCTCGCAGATGGTTGAGGTCGAAACGTCGCACCCCTAATTGACGACCCACCACGCACAACCACAGTCGAAATTGCCAACTATGTTCAGGGCGTAGGTATTGAATTGCTTTGTTCCAGGCCGTTGTGTATGCCGGAGGCTGTTCGCTGTTGGAGTATTCCAGGGCCTGGAGTGCGTCCTCGTAGGGAAAGCAAGTGAATTGTGCCTGCAGTCGCTCCAGTTCCGCCACCTTCGTGGCTATGAAAGTTGCAGGGTCTAAGGTAGTGTTAACATTGTTGATGATCGAGTCGCTGGTTGGCGGGTCAGTTACCTGATTCGGTCGCCTGGAAGAGGTTGAGAAGAAGCGGCGCTGAGATGGCGTTGCGAAGACCTTGGGCGAACCTCCTTCGGTGAATATAGACATTTCGTTAGGGTGAGTGTCGGCCTCGGCATATTCCAAGTCGTCAACGATGAGGTTCTCGTCTCCCCTACGGGCCAGAATGCGGGACCAGAGAAGTTCGAGGTCCAGCTCTTTCCGTTTGGACTCGGTGAGCATCTGAACCACAATGGTGGTTCCGACCTGTGTTGTACCAAAGCCGGTTTCGGTTTCAAATTCAATCGGTTCCTGGGAGCCAGAGACGATTGTGCCTAGGTTCATGCAGATCCAGCGCGTGGTGACGCCATCGTCGCGTCCCATGGGCGTCGCCGCCGTGCCGAGTAGTTTTGCCTTTCGTTGCTTGCGGCGCATCTTGACCTTGAGTTCATTACGGCCCAGGAGGCCATCGGCATGGGCCTGGATGCCTTTCCTGCGTAGCCACGACATCAAATGGGAACCAGAGACGTGCAGGTGACGCTCACTACGAGCAGAACCGAAGAGCATGATGAGCCTGGGCCCAAGAGCAGCTGGGGGATCCAAGGTCCGCAGGTCCAACAGGCTCAGGTCGTCCAAGCCCATGTCCTCAGCGGCGTACGTAACGAGGTCGTGCAAGATCAAGGGGACGTTGTCCGGGACCTTTGGTAGGGGTTGGTTGTGCTGGACCAGGGAGGGATGCCTTGGAGGCTCCTCCTGAAGGAACCAAGGCTCTTCCTCTTGGCCATCGCCGTCCTGTGTCTGCTGCGCTCTGCGCCCATTCTCCTTGGCCGCTCCAGCAGAGTGGCTGTTGAAGTCAGCCTCATCTACAGCCTTGTTAGATGAGAAAAATCGGGTCTGGGTGGCGAGAGCAGTAGCAGATGTAGCTTGAGACCGCAGGGCTGGCGATGAAAGGGAGGACCATTGAGGCCCAGCACTGATGGCAGAGCTGAAAGGTGAGATGTAGGAGCCGAGTTTGGACGCTCGACAAGCAGAGCAGCTTGCTGCCGATGCCCGTAGTATTGGCCGTAGAGCCATCGCAGCCACTTCCAAACACAGGCACGGGCACGGGCACAGATGACTGAATGTACGGACAAGTCGGACTGGATGGGCAGAGAAGAACGAGAAGAACACAATACTGATAATAGTGGTCTTGAAGGAAGCTTTGACTAATCGACTGAAGGTGCCCCTTCGCCTGAGCTGGTGAGGTTAGGACTTTTCAGATGGTGACATGGCGCTGCGCTGCCGAGTCGACGCGCATCGAGAAACTCGATCTCATGCTGCAGCTGGAGCAGTTTGCCTCTTCAGGGTCAGGGCCTGCCAGGTACGGCCAATCAAGTGCAGAGCTGATAAGAGCCTTATCGACTGTGGACTACCAATTCCCATCCCCCATCAGTGCGGGCCGTCAGGATCTGACCTGGGCGCGCAGTATGGAGAACAGGGATTAGCATTGGGCCTGGGCGCCGCGCGATGAGCAATGACAAAAACTTTCTTTGCTGCTTCGACGATTTCTGCTTTACCAGCGCCTCCTACAACTTCGCCTCGGCCTCTCATTTTGATTCACTCTACATTCTAGACCTGCCATAGACTTTTTTCTTTTTTATAGAATTGCAGCACATCCTCTTCAAATGAATAATTGACTGTAAATCTACACAGACGGGCCATTCCTCCGCGCCCTGTTTGTTCTTGACACCCGCCCAAACATACTACAATCTCCATCGTCACACGACACCGCGATCCGATCTACAAATCTCCCTCCTCCTGCACGCTGCACACTGCACAGGGCCCCTGGCCATTGCTGGGCCTCTGAAGATGTTTGTACGGACCAACATAACGAGGCACAACTGCCGACTCGGCCGTTCCATATCGAGATTGTCCCGCCCATCCGAGCCACGATGCCACATACCCGCCACCCAAGCGACATCTCTACCTGCAAGCAAGCGCCTCCTCGCCACCAGTCCTTCATCATCACCATGGCGAAGATCTTTGTCCAAATCTCAGACCCAAGCCCCCGAGCGTGGGCTGGCTACGGCAGTGGGCGATGTCACGAGTCCTAAAAATGCTGGTGGCAGAGTCTATGACCTAAAAAATTTCGATCCGAATATGGCCATGATTCTCGAAGAACCGATGCGCCCAGGCCCTGTACAGAAAATCAATAGTTTCGGCATCCCTGGCGACTTGGAAACCGCTCTCCCGGTCTTCGAGGCCTGTCTGCGCGTCGGGAAGCTGGAAAGGGCCGGCGCCATCCTGAAGCGCGCCGAAACACTGGGCCAGGCCACACCAGAGGTCTTGATGGGCATGCACAATAGATATCTCGAGTCGTGGCTCAGGGAGCTCAAGGAAAACCCAGGCGTGGGCAAAGCCGAGGACATGCACGCATGGTATGAGCTGCACATTCACGGTGCTAAACTGCCACAGACACCGCAAACAGTCGCATACATGCTCAAAGCATCGCTGTTGACCACTCCAGCGACCGGCAATCCACAAAACACCTCGAGGTTAGAAAGGCTTGTGAAGCGGTACATGGAAATGATAAACCTAGAACAAGGTCTCCTAGTGCTCTACTGCACCAACATCTTGAGCGACGCCGACATCGCCACCATCACCAAATTCTACCCCGAGTACAATATCCGACTCACAGACGTGGAGGAAGAGCCGCCCATCCTCGAAGGAACTCCGCTAGACAACACAGAGTCTATCAGCAAGCCCATCGAAACGTCTGAGGACACTGGCTCCTTACCAGAGGTCCTCGCCACCCCTCAGAAAGGCATGGGTCTCCAGTCGATCAGGAAGACGCTTGAAATCTTTCAAAAGATGAGAGATGGCTACGATATTTCGAGTCTTCCTGTCCACGAGAGACGGGAATTCCAGTCACGCTTAGAACACGACTGCATAGACGTGGCTGTGGTGCGGTGGAGAGAAGAGCACGAATCATTGCGCCAGAAAGGTCTTGCCACTCCCATGAGCTCACCACGACTGAATTCCCGCGTCTGGTCATGGCATCAGCAATTGGAGGCTCTCATCCAGAAGGAGTTCGATGCAATTGCGGCGGCAGAGAAACTGGACAGGAAGGTGCCCCCGCAGGACATCGACCGCTGCGTCTACGGTCCCGTCCTGATGCAGTCCACGCCTGCCCGACTCGCTGCGGTGACTCTCATGACGACAATGAGCTCGCTCGCATTCACAGGCGCCGACAAGGGAATTCTTACGAGCAACCTGCTGGGGCACATTTCCAAGATGGTCGAGGAAGATATCCAGACCAAATTGCGCCTGGACCAACAGGAGAAAGAAGCTCGGAAGGCCAGGGTAAAACGATTGCTGTCAAAGAAACTCGAATCTATGGAAGGCACAGAAGCTAGCCTGGGTCACACGGCTGAATCGGTGGAATTGAAGGATTCAGCGGCGCCTCTTTCCGAGACCCGTCTTGCTGATCCTGTTACGCAGCCTCCTGCGCCATGGTCACTGTCCATGAAGGCAAAGATTGGCGCTGTATTGCTTTCGGCACTCGCCGAAGTCATCAGAATACCAGTCAGTCGTGAGCACCCCGAAACGAAGAAGACGATAACGGCCTTCCAGCCGGGCCTGGTGCGTACGACTCAATACAGAAGAGGCAGAAGAGTTGGCACGATCATGCCACATCCCCGGCTGAGTGAAATGTTGCGCGAAGAACCTAGGGGTGACTTTCTGGCACGGCATTTGCCCATGGTCGTTGAGCCCATGCCTTGGACTGGTTTCGAAAAGGGCGCCTACCAGGAATCTCCCGTACCTCTGGTCAGACTCAAGGCCGGTGAGAAAGATCAGCGGCTCTACGCTGAAGCTGCCATCGCGCGAGGTGATATGGACCAGGTTGCGAAGGGCTTGGATGTTTTGGGGAGGACAGCATGGCGGATCAATCTACCTGTCTTGTCGGTCTTCCTTGACGTGTGGAACTCAGGTGAAGCGGTTGCCAACATCCCACCATTACACCCGCAGATTCCCGTACCGAAGGAGCCCGAACCCTCCAGCGACTCCCTCGTGCGGCGCAACTGGATCAAAGAAATCAAAACGGCCCAAAATCTCAAGCAGTCATACCACTCCATTCGGTGTTTCATGAACTTCCAACTGGAAATTGCGAGGGCATACCGGGACCAAGAATTCTTCTTTCCACACAACGTCGATTTCCGGGGGAGGGCATACCCCGTTCCGCCTTATTTGAACCACATGGGTGCGGATCACGTCCGGGGTCTCCTGCGCTTCTCCAAAGGCAAGGAACTTGGCGAGCGTGGCTTGATGTGGCTCAAGGTCCACCTATCGAACGTTTATGGTTACGATAAGGCCAGTTTGAAGGACAGGGAGTCATTCGCGATGAACAACCTCACCAACATCTACGACTCTGCCAATAACCCACTGGAAGGCAAGAGATGGTGGCTAGAAGCAGAGGACCCCTGGCAGTGTCTCGCAGCTTGCATGGAGCTGACGGCCGCGCTGAATTCTCCGGACGCAACGAAGTTCGTCTCGCACCTTCCAGTCCATCAGGACGGAACTTGCAACGGCCTTCAGCATTATGCTGCACTTGGCGGTGATTCTTGGGGTGCTCGTCAGGTCAACCTCGTACCAGGCGATAAACCCGCTGACGTGTATAGCGCGGTCGCCGCCCTAGTCATCGAACAACTTGATGAGGACGCGGCGCGCGGTAATGAAATGGCGAAGGCTATGCATGGAAAGATCAAGCGCAAGGTTGTCAAACAGACAGTTATGACCAACGTCTACGGCGTCACTTTTGCGGGAGCCAAGAAGCAGGTTTTGAAGCAACTCGATGCCCTATACCCTAACCTGCGCAAAGAATCAGGCATCGAGCCTTCGCTTATTTCCAGTTATGTGACCACCAAGATCTTCAAGGCGTTGTCTACAATGTTTCGAGGCGCCCACGACATTCAGTACTGGCTTGGGGAAATCGGCGGTCGAGTGTGCCGCGCTCTAACTGCGGAGCAGCTCGAATCGATTAAAGAGCAAGGAATCGAGAAATCCACGACAGGCCAGAAGAAAAGTGTCAATGAGGATATTGCCGCAATGATGCGGTCAACAATCATCTGGACAACGCCTCTTCGAATGCCAATTGTCCAGCCATACCGGAAAACCAGCAGTACAGTCATCACGACTTGCATGCAGAGTCTCGTGCTCAACAAGCCGGATCGATTCGACCCTGTGAATCGTCGCAAACAACTTCAAGCTTTCCCACCAAACTTCATCCATTCTCTTGATGCCAGCCACATGATCTTGTCTGCGCTGGAGTGTGATGAATTGGGCCTCACATTTGCAGCTGTGCACGACTCCTTCTGGACACACGCGTCGGATGTTGATACGATGAACCGTGTCCTCCGTGATGCATTCATCCGCATCCATGGCGAGGACGTGATCAAGCGTCTAGCTTCCGAGTTCGAGGTCCGCTACCGAGGAGGCCTGTACATGGCGCAGGTCGAAGTGTCTTCGGAGGCAGGCAAGGCTATATTGAAGTGGCGCAAAGAGAACAAAAGCGCCTCGGCTACGGTGAAAGTCGAGTTGCTCCTTGAGAAGAAAAGGCTAGACCTGCTCAATTCTCCCGTCGAAGCGGACAGGGAAGAGGCCAAGAAGATGGTCACACCTGGAACGATCTACGAGCGATTCGCTTCCGAACAGGACGTTGTCAAAGAGGATATGGGCGGCACAACGCTAGGAAGCCTCTCAGCCACTGCCAGAAGAACCAAGAGCGCCACTGCGGAAGAAGCCGACGAACT
The DNA here is from genome assembly GCA_039880735.1 of Diaporthe australafricana. Classification (NCBI taxonomy): domain Eukaryota; kingdom Fungi; phylum Ascomycota; class Sordariomycetes; order Diaporthales; family Diaporthaceae; genus Diaporthe; species Diaporthe australafricana. Next base: position 6,882,870 of record JBCEDM010000001.1, read on the forward strand.
TGTTGAGGAGGCGGATTCAGCCGATGAAGACGGTGAGCCAGCGCTGGAGACAGGGGGCGGCTCAGCCTCTGGTGAATACGACTTCAAGAAATTTTACACTACTGTGTCACACTTCGAAGAGAAGCTGGCTGGATCTCGGGTTCCGCAGGCGCCAAAGAAGAAGTACACGACAGTCTGGACCCAGCTCTCGTTCCCGGACATTCCTGAGAAAGGTGACTTCAATGTCAATGACTTGAAAGACAGCGCGTACTTCTTCTCATGATCATGGCGAAGCCATAAAGGTGCAATGGAAGTGTCATAACCCCTCCGAGGGAAGGGTACCTTAGGCGGCGTTTTTTGGCTGGTTCTATGGGGGAGTCAGGATGGTTCATTTTGATGATTATAGCGAGCGGACGGCTGGAAAAATGAACCAATGTTGTACGTGCGATGTACCTATGATGTATTTTAGATGTACATTACCAGGCGTTTCCTGATCTTCAGGGCGTATATCATTTCGGATTCCAGGAGCCTATGACCTTGCTGCTGAAGTCTCTCTTATTTGCGACTCCCTGTGTAGATGCATCACATGTCCGGCAAAATTTGAGACGAAATACTATAGCCTGTACACCAGGCAGCGGTCGGGATTGGCGTCGTTCGAGCCCATGCCTGCTACAAGCCCCACAATGCGACAAATACAGAGTACAAAAAGAGTGACAGCGGCAGCTGGTTAATCTTTTCGCAGGTGTCCGAGTCCTATACTCAGTCATGGCTTGTCTGACTCCTGTCTAAACAATAGTGCTTCTCTGCTTTCTAGAATCTAGAATACTGACCAGCCACACGGGTATCTTACAAAAAGTCTTATCGGACAGTTGCGCTCTGCAGGCTCTTGACCGTACAAACACCGCCAGCCTCAGTGACCAACTTGCCAATACCACTCTTGCCCTCAAGCTGCTCCACGACACCGGCGTCAAAGGCCACCTCCAGGGCGTCGGTCGTGGTGAAGCCGGGCTGGAACGTCTCCCAGACCTTCTTCTTGGGGTTCAGCTGCTTCTCGGGCTCGCCCTTCCACCCGTCAAAGTAGACGCGCTCGCCGGCCTTTGCGTCGGCGGGCGGGTTGACGAGCTCGACGGGGCCCTTGTGGTCGTCGGCCTCGCCCTCCTTGATCCTGGGGCTCGCGGCGAGCACCATGGCGGAGGACTTGATGCCGCGCATCTTGACGGGCTTCAGGTTGCACACCACGACGACCTTGCGGCCCTGCATCTCCTCCAGCGGCACCAGGCCGTTCAGGCCGGAGCACACGGTCCGCACGACCTGGCCCTCGTACTCCTCTGTGTCGGTCGTTCCGGCGGGGTCGCCCATGGCGATGGTCGAGACGAACAGGGAGTCGGCCTCGGGGTGCTTGATCGCCTTGAGGATGTGGCCGACGCGCAGGTCGATCAGCGCGGGCGACAGAGGCGCGGCGGGTGCTGGAGGCGGCTTCTGCTGCTTGGGCTGCTTCTCCTTCTTTTCCTTCTTCTTGCCACCCTGCTGGGCGCCTTCGCCAGCGACGGCGGCGACCACGGCGTCCTTGACCTCGGCGGCCTTCTCCTTGGTGCGGTCCACGAGGGTCTTTTGCTCCCCGCCCGCCTCGGCAGCGGCCTTAGCGGCCTTCTCCTTCTTGAGACGTTCCTTCTCCGCCTTCATGTCGACTGGCGGCTTCACGTAGAGGATCTCCTCGGCGTCGACCTTGATCTTGTCGCCCTCAGGGACGTTGAGACCGAACAGGGCCGAGTTCTGCACGAAGTCGATGTGGCGCACGATGTTGGGGTGTCCGTTCTCACCGGTGCGCTGCTCGGGGGTCCAGCCCTTGACGGTGGGGGCGAGGACGCTGTAGATCTCGACGTCGGCCTTGGAGGGCTTTGTGCCGAGGAGGGTGGTGCGGGAGGCGAGGTGGGTGTTGAGGGCCTCAAGGATGGAGGAGGACTCTGCGCTGGGGGACTTGAGGCGCTCCGAGGTGGTGAGCCATTGCTGGATCTCGGCCTCCTCGGTGGGAGTGTAGGACTGGGAGGCGATGGCGGCCATGATCTTGCTTGCGAACGAGGTGCTTGTTGAGAACTGGCGGGGGATCGACACGCTTCGAAGCGCTGGGCGTGCGAGGCGGAGGGCGTACAGTTTGGGCAAGGTGAGCTGAGGACGTGACCTCAAGCTTTGGTGGTGAGTGTTTGGTGGGCAGAGAATGTGTTGGCGGGGTAGACGTCTACAAGGCTGCGTGAGTCGAACTTTCTGAGCTCTGGATTTTCAGACAGCTGCCCCTCCCCCTCAATCCCTCTCTCTCACGCTGCCTCCGCCACCCCTGCCTGCTGACTAAGTCATTGGCTTCAATCAAAGAAATCATGCGCCGACGCGTTCAGGTCGCGTTGTGCTGCTTCGTGCTGCTGCGTCCAGGGACTCCATTATGTCATTCATTTTATTCCTTTCTTTGCTAGCCACCCTCGCACCCTCGCCCCCGTCACAATCATGAACACAATTAGCTGACCCCACTCCTGCCTTTGCTCTGTATAGTAGATTGGGGTCTTTTCCTGCATGTTCGGATGAAATCTACAGCTTAAAAACAACTTTTTCAGCACATTTTGCGTTTGCGCCCTTCAAGCGCGACTCGACAAAGCCAACCGCGCCAGTGGCGAACCTGACCGTTTTCGTCAACCACCGCGGCAAGCTCCTCACCACTTCAGTCCTCCAACACTCTTGATTTCTCAATTGAATTGTTGGTGCTCATCATTTGCAATGGCTGTTGACTCGTCATCCTCTGTTGACGGCGCATCTCCTGCCGGTCAATCCGAGAGCAGTCCGCCGTCCTCGCCGCCAACGGACACCCCGAAGGACGAAGCGGCCAGCAATGGCAACTTCGAACGAGAGGAAGAGAAGGCGCTTGAGCGCAATGTGGAAGCTGAGAACAAACGCAAGGCATCTTTGAAACGCAAGAAGAAGGCACTGAGCCAGACCCAGCGAGAAGCAAAAGCAAAAGAGCTCGACGACCTTCTAAAGCAGAGCGCCGCTTTCGCTGACATCCTGCGTGGTAAAACCAGTGTCCTAGGTCGAGTCGGCACGGCTCTCGATGGGGAGACTTTGGGCGATCACAACCTCGAAATGGCTGTGCAGCCCAAGTGTCTCGTCGGCGGCACCATGCGCGATTACCAACTTGAAGGGGTTTCATGGATGTACGAGGTGTGCCTCCAGGGCATGAGCGGCATCCTGGCCGATGAGATGGGTTTGGGTAAGCTTTCCAAAATCCGACAAGGAGCGACCACTGACCCCAGACAGGCAAAACTATTCAGACTATCGGCATCATTGGCCTGCTTCGCGAGCAGGAAAACTATCTAGGCCCGCACATCGTCATTGCACCCCTTAGCACACTGTCGAACTGGATCGCTGAATTTCAGAAGTGGGCGCCTTCCATTCCCGTCCTCATGTATCACGGCACCCCTCAGGATCGCCAAAAACTTCGAGACACCAGGCTCTTCCCATATCTGGATAAGAAGGGCAAACCGACGGATCGATTTCCTGTGGTCTGCACAAGCTATGAAATGGTCATAAGAGACAGCACTTTCTTGTCCAGAATACAATGGGAATTTATTATCATCGTAAGCCACGTTCTTTCCTACTGCAAATAACATTACTAACCGCAGTACAGGATGAGGGACACCGCTTGAAGAACGCTGAGGCTCGCCTCTTCCAGGAAATTTGCAAGTTTCGCAGCGCGACTCGTTTCCTTATAACAGGCACTCCTCTGCAAAACAATCTCAGGGAACTCTGGTCTCTGCTTCATTTTCTCATGCCGAGGATCTTCACTGATTGGGAGGCATTCGAGACCTGGTTTGACTTCAGTGATCTTCAGGACGAGGAGGGCACCGAATCATTCATCGAGGACAAGACCAAACAGGACTTGGTGAAGAAGATCCACACGGTCTTGCAGCCTCTCCTGCTCCGTCGCGTGAAAGCCGACGTTGCCAATTATCTGCCGAAAAAGCGGGAGTACGTTCTTTACGCTCCCATGACCAAGGAGCAAACCGACCTGTATAATGTCATTACAAATAAGAAGGCAGATACTAGAGCATATCTCGAGCAAAAAGTGGTGGAACGATTGACTGGAGCGACAAACACGCCTGCTGGATCTAGAAATGCCACCCCAGGCTCGTCACGAGCAGTCAGCGTCATCAAATCTGACAAGGAGGTCGAGAGCGATTCCGCTGGGAAAGCTAACTTGTCTGGCAAGAATGCGTTTTCGCTGTTGATGGGACAGCCAAAGAAGCGAGGCAGACCGGCTAAGAACGCGGCCAAAGCGAATGGCAACTCTACAAAGCGAAAAGAGCCTCCGACCTCAGAGGCTTCAAACCCGAAAATCGCGCGTACCGCGACCAATTCGACCCCCGCCAAGTCCACCAGAGGTCGCAATCGAAAGGTTACGAGACGGTCAATGAGGCTGAATGAGTCTGACGACGACGAGCTTTCGGATGACGAGTTCGAGGCAAAACTTGCAGAGGAGTATGCTGAAGATGACGACACCGAAGCCCAAGGCACCCCTCAGTCTCCCGAGGAGATGCAACGCGCAGCTACACTTGAGCTCGCGAAGAAGGAAATTTCTCGGAAGAAACTGGGAAATGACCTGATGCAGTTGCGGCTCACGTGCAACTCTCCTCACAACTTTTACAACCCCTGGCAAGAGGCGGAGGATATTGATGAGAGCATCGTTACCTCATCGGGCAAGATGCTACTCCTGGATCGCCTGCTTCCGGCGCTGTTTGAAAGAGGCAGCAAGGTGTTGATCTTTTCCCAGTTCGCCACGCAACTGGACATCCTGTGGGACTACTGCGCTGAGCTTCGCGGTTGGAACGTTTGCCGCATCAGCGGCAATGTCTCGCAACCAGAACGGCAGGCTCAAATTGAGGAATTCAATACGAATCCGGAGTGCAAGTTATTCATTTTGACAACACGTGCAGGAGGACAAGGCATCAATCTTGCCGCCGCAGACTCGGTCATTCTCTTTGATTCGGATTGGAACCCCCAACAAGACCTGCAGGCTCAGGACCGTGCTCATCGGATCGGCCAAACGCGACCCGTCATTGTGTATCGGCTAGCCACCAAGGGTACAGTGGAGGAGGACCTGCTCATGAGCGCTGACGCCAAGCGTCGCCTCGAAAAGCTCGTCATCAAGAAGGGCAGCTTCAAGAGTATGGGCCAGAAGAAGGATCTCAATGAGGATCTGGACAAGGAGACCCTGCGATCACTCTTGCTCAAGGATGGTGAAGTCTTCAAGATCTCTGACGATAAGACCGTTCTCAGCGATGCGGACCTAGACATACTATGTGACAGGTAAGTTGAATTCACCACCATTGCTTTCTTTGATGCCCTCTCCGCAAATATGCTAAATTACCATTCAGGAGCGACGCCGCATATGACCGTGCTGCAGCAGGTGCCGGCAACACGGAAGGATTCACAGTCGTCGAAACTGGCGCCAATGGCCTTGCCACCAAGGGTTGAGGGGAGGCACATGGCTCACTCAATTGTTCGATTATCAACTATGCGGCTCGTCTACGCTACCGAGGGAGTGTGTCTTCGACGAGGCGATCCTGTTGCCTCATTCGCACAACGGTCGTCCGCGACTACGAATAGTATTGGCAACATGTCGACGTGTCTTTGTGCAGATACTCTCGTACTGGTATCGGAACAGATGAGAAGAGCAGCAGCGAGCAGAGCTACGATCCGCTTCGTTGTCATTACATGTTGGCTCTCGGTTCTCGAATCGCTTGCCACATCGACGGGGCTTTTTCAAGAGTTTGGCTGGCTGCTATGTCTACAATTTGTCTCGCAGCTGCACAGGAAAGGCGGCCAAGCAAATCCTGCAGAGACGGACATCGCCTTGGAATTATCCACCATTTCGAGCTCGCCAGCAGAACCTGGCTGGTATCTCGGCTTTGCCCTCGGGCATGTACAATATTTAGGTCTGATGATCATGTGTCTTGATGGTTTTGAGAATTGATTGCAGTGGATGCTAGGTAGCCTTGGCTATCAATGCCTCGATCCTGCTGCTTTGGAAAAGATAGGTGTTCTGTACAGTTGCACTGCAAAAAGACCAGAAAGGATGTACCGTCTCATTGCATGGGCTTTGCATAAGATGTTAGTAGATTTAGGAATAGAGAAAAGTTTTGAGACCACCCACAGATCTCTTGCGCGATTTTGCTTTGCGATTCAGTGAAATGTACCTCTGCGAGCACCGTAATTGTCAACATTGATCAACATGGAATACTCGAATGAACTACCTGTTTGACAGCTTCTCATCAAGTCCTCTCCGACACGAGTGATCTTTTTCTTCATCCCTAGACCTCCGAAGTGGACTGGTTGGCCTGTTCTCGACGACGAAGCTGCAGTTGAACGGACACACGCTTCGTTTGGGGACAAAAGCCGCGTTTTGATCTCAGGTCGGCTGGGGTTAACGCTTCACCCAGTAATTTTCGGCTGACTGGCGCGTTGTTGCAGGCTCGAGCTCTGATTGTCAAGTGGGTCCACACAAACACTTGAGGCCTTTCAGGTCCCTGACAAGGTGGCCGAGATCTCTCTCAGCCTCGTTCTCTACGACCGTCCGAAGCAAGTCGCCCACACCCAAGGTCAAGCTCCACAGGCCTTTGCAGTGACCCCTCCACGTTCGTCTAGGGGAATTTTCTGCACTCCTCGTCATTAGCTTCCTCACTTGTGGACGACCTGGCTCCGTTGTCAAACGGGCTGCAGCAGTTTCTTCAATCTGCTGCCCATTCGCGTTCGAGGCTTCAGTTCAGTCAGAACTGGACGGTAAGACAAACTATCTCTCCCGTTGGTTGACTTTCTCATTTCTTGATCGTAATTCTGACCAACCTTACTTCACTTTCAAGATGACGTACAGCTGTTTCTTCAATCTGTTGCCCCTTCGCATTCAAGGCTTCGCATCAATCTAAACCAGTAGGTAAGACAAATCACCACGCCCCGTTTCTTCACCTTTCTCATTCCTCCATCCTACGCACTCTCCATGAAATCTTTCTCTGCTTCTCCATCGTATCTGCGCGTATCGATTGGAACGCGTCAGGCGTGTTCGCTGCAGCGGCGGCCTGTCGCGGCGACATGTCGCGTTGGCCCGCTCTACTCTGTCGCACCTCATCTGACATCAGCTACAGACTTTCCCACTGTCAAAATGGAAGGAAAGCCACGCAAACCTCGCCGAAGTGGTGTCAAGTGGAGGAAGGCACGGGCTCGCGAGGCGGAGGCCCAGGCTCGCGCATCAGCCGAGGCCAAGCTCAGGGCCATACAAGATGCCAGACTCGCCGCTCCCGATCAGGATGAAACTGCCTACTCAACGGTGGGAATTGTTGGTGTGAGACAGCTAGACCGCCCTGGTCACAAGGTGGTGCCCGCCCTACCTCCTTCCTACCTCGACGATGACCTTTCCACCGTGGCCTCCGACATCACCTTCAAGGCCCCGGGATCCACCGACCGTTCTCCAGGCGACGTAGATGAGGAAGACGATGGCAACGATGAGTCGACTGATGGAGAAGGACACGACGATTACATGGACGAGCCCGAATTTATGGTCAACGGCACGGTTATTGACGACACGGACAAGTACATGAGATTTGAGGGCGTCACCAATGTGCCACACATCTTCGGTGAAGCCCGAGAATACCTTTTCAACTCGCGCTTTGTATTGTCAGGAAATGATACGGACTACTCTGTGTGGGTCAAGAAGAATCTAATTCTGGTAAGCAGCTTCACGATACAATTTTAACCTCCGGGGGGGGGGGACATTTGCCATATCCGTAGCCTGTCTCGCAACTTGTCGCTTAGACCGTTTATTAGCCTGCAGGTTTCGAGACCGGCTATGGACAGGAAGTGTCCTGATCCACCCAATTCTCGTTCAACCCTTTTCTTACGCTTCGAAAGCTAACTCCAAGTGCTGCAGGCATTTCAAGGCCACGTGCTCTACGAGGATTGCCTAAGCCGCGGCGTTGCCAGCAGGACACAGAGCCTGTCTCAGCTGCAAAGCGACATTGGACCCGCAGTCCAGAGGGGAAAATACTATGTCTTCCTGCCCGCTATCCTACGGATCTACAAACAGGCGCGAGTCGATGTGATCGCCAGAGCTCTACAGAGAGGAGAGCTGCCCCAGGATCCACAGGATTCTCTCACAGCAGTTCTTATCCAGCTCATCGACCGAGCCATCATGTTCAGTACCACCAAGGCACCTCTGCGCAAGACTCCATCGACAAACACTGTACAAGAGCGTATTGAGCAGAGATCGAGAACTTTGCGCGACGCCATTGAAGATTCCAGCAAGACGTGGGAGCTCTTTTCAGAAGTTGGCTCGCTGATTCCGTGGGGCGAACGCGCCCCTGTGGGCCCAAGGCCATGGTCCTTCAAACCTTGGGTTGCGGCCAACGTGGCCGACGTGATCGAGCCCGCAACGGACGTACAAACGGCAACTCAGCCTTGGACTATGGTCCTACCGACGCGAAATGCTGGCGGAAATGTCGAGCCTGTCGAAACATCCCAAGGACCTATGCCCCAGCCATCGCAGGCACTACCACAGAAGCGAAAGCGTGATGAAGACATCAAAGCCCAGCCTCGGCTTGAGTCCAAAGATATGGTGACCAACACCGAGATGGGACACTGTGTTCATGAAGACTTTGAAGCTGCGGGAACTTCGAAACGACTCAGAATGAGCAATGATGAGAGTTGAAGGGAAAAAGGGGGCGGGGGGTCTCCACGAGGACAGGTTACAGTTGTAATGGTTGACAGTTTGATTTGCAAGTTTGTGTGAAGGTGGCGGAGGCGCGACGATTGCCGTTCGCCGCAGTTTGTGCTCGCGTAGCATTCTAGAGGAGACAACAACTGCCAAATGACCCTTTTGATAGGATTCAATTCCATCCCCTTCTTTGATATCCACAAATGCCATTATGAGTGAACTTGATTTGAGCGGCTGGTTTGGGTGCGTCTTCCTGTGGTTATGAATAGAGTATTGACAATGTCCTCTCAAGACACACAATGCGAAATCGATGTGGACTTGCTTGTTCCCCTGCATGAGCATAACTACTAAGTACCTAGGCAGGTAGTGCCGCGATGTTTGAAGGCTGGCATAGGTGCGCGGCACGCGGGTCTAGACATGTGGCCGACTTGATCGAAAAACCAAGTCGTCTTGCGCATAAACGGATTGTTATCACATAAAAGCACGGTCCTGTGGTGTAGCGGTCGAGTTACTATATTAGTCTTGTCGTGAGCCTTGCGTAGTCGTTCGTTCAACTCCTGCCCTAGTCAACTGGGGCAACCGCCGAGTTTGAAAGAATGATTTGCGTACAATCATTGACGGTGCAGGACGCGCATGGGGCCCCAATTTTTTTTTTCTCTGTCTTTCTTTCTCTTTGACAGAACACAACGCCTCATGAAGCCTCATGTACGGCCGAGGATGAACGTTTGGCGGTTTTGTTGCCCAATTGTGCAGACGAGCAACTACGCCGACGTCGTGCCGCCATCGACATACATACCAGGCTGTGCTTCCTAGCTGACGAGTGCCACAAGACCATATGCACCGCGACCGAGTCCAAATACGCCGATAAGAGGGCTATTTAGGTACAAATTCGAACAGGGTGGAGATCGAAAGCAAGAGCAAGACGAGATCTATCGTTGTAGGGCCGCGACGAGGTCCAAGAACTTTGGGCGACGTCTGCTAGGGGAGAAACACATGCTTCTTCATGAGATTGGTCTGGAAGTCGGGTTTCAAAAAGCTCACTGCCGCATATTGTTTTTGGGACGTGGCTATTCAAACCGTCGCATTTGGTGGTAGCAGTGATTTCGTGGGCGTTCTGGTCATCTGAGCCCACGCAGGAGTTGAGAGCGGTCAAGCTTCCAGTATCGAGAGAGCCACCCCAGGAACACGGGCCACAGTTCAAGTTGCACAAGGACGGCAATCCTTGATTCGAATATTGCTGGATCAATTGGCCAATGGGTATCCATGCTCTTTGCCTCGACTGTGCAGCGCAAATCTCCAGGGCCTACCAACGTGTGTTCCTGGGGTTTGTTACTATTTCACTTGTGACTGAGGTGGTTCTCGTGCTGCGAGGATTCTGAGGAAAGCCGAAGATCCAACATCATAGCACATTACGAATGGGTGATTAACCAAAAGTTGTTGCCCTCGACATGCTCGAGTTCCCGCTGAGGAGCTGTAAGAGAAGTTTGGTCCATTCAGTAGCATCTGGCATTATCTCCAAGCTAATGTCTGGCCCGAGACTTTGACTTAGATGGGCACGCGCGGATGGAACCTAACGTTCAGACCCGGCTTTTTCCACAGGATGTGATTCTTACACGCACTATTCCAATCCTCAATGTCCGTAGCCGACTCGAGATCAAAAGCCCACACCACCTTGGCCAGCGAGACCCGCATCTCCAAATAGGCCAGGTTGATTCCCAAACATCCCCGTGGACCGCTGGCAGAGTTTTACTAGTTGAGGCCAAGTTCACGTGGGTGTTTTGTTGTCATATCTACGTACCTAGAAAAGGGCTGGGAAGCCCTCTTTTCGTCCCCGGGGAATCCTTCGCCGATCCAGCGCTCCGGCCTGAAAGACGTGGGGTCGACCCAGTACCGAGAATCGAACGCCATAGCGTAGTTCTCGTTGGCCACGATGGTGCCCTCGGGGATGAAATGGCCGTCGATCACGGCGCCGGGGCAGTCGCGGGGCAGGCCGAAGGCTAGGGGCGGGAAAACCCGTAGCCCTTCCTCTATGCAGCCGTGGAGGTATGGTAGTTCGGCGGTCGAGTCGCCGGTGATGTCGTCAAGTGAGTGAAAGGCTCCTCGGACCTCGTCGGTGAGCTGTCTGAGACAGGACGGGTTGTTGAGGAGATACCAGGTGAGGCCAGACAGAGCCGTCGCGGTGGTCTCAGACCCGGCTATTATCAGCGTGTCCGCGTTGCCCATCAGCGCGTCCTCCGTCAGACTGCCGTTCTTGATGAGGTGGTCGAAGAAGTCGTGGCGCCCGAGACTTCCCCTGTCGATGCGCCTTCTTGCTTTGTCCTTCCCTATCCTGATGTGCTCGTCGTGGTTCTCGATCATGCGCTTCGTGAAGCAGAAGCGCAAGAATAGCGTACCCAAGACAGGACCCAAGCTTCGGGCTGCTCGTCTTCCGGCAGAGTACATGAGGTAGTCGAAATTGATGCTCACTTCATGGCTCGAGCCTCCAGAGAGGCAGCCGAACGGCTCACCGAATGCCAAATCTCCTGCGGACCGTGATTAGCGACTTGGGGCTGGTGAGAGAGGCGGCAGCAGCTGCCGGATGCTCTTACCGATGACATCGAAAGTGAGCCAGTTCCAGACCTCGGTGGCGTTCACAGGGATCTTGCCACTGTCCCCAAGCGCGTCAACTTGCTTCAGAAGGAGGTCGACGTATCTGTGGACAACGGCCTCCTGGTCCCGCAGGGCACGGGCACTGAAGGCGTGTGAAAGGGTTCTCCTTTGCTCGGCGTGGACGATCGGGTCGCGGACCCTGACGATGCGTGGCTCGTCGGCCTCGTACCATCTCGTCTTGAGGAACCTTTTCTTGCCGTGCGACACGTGTCCGTAGATATCACGGTACGACTGTGGCGTGGAGAAGGACAGGGTGTTGGGGCCCACTCGCACAACATCGCCTGGACGGAGAGGTCAGCCAGTCTGTGACGGTGCCAGCTGGACGGGAGGCTAACACACCATACTTTCGATGAAGGTCTGTCATGATGAAACATTGTTGGCCTGTGAAGGACAGCCATATTTGCCAAAGCTGCGTGACAGCAGCAAGTTTTGGGCCGGGGTATTTAGCGAGGGGGTGGAAGAAGAGCAAGTGCGCGCACTTGGCCAGGACATATATCGTGACCTGCTCGGGTTGTCAACTACGGGCCACGACAGCAACGCTTGCTGGCTAAGCTAGGTTCAAGGTAGGCACTCACAGTGGCCAATCCAAGGAGGCCGACGCTGCTTGGATCTAGGGTCTTGACCTGGATGATTGGGGACATTCTGCATGTGCACGTGAGGGCCGAAGGGGGCCAGGAGAGGGGTTGACGGGCGACCAAGGCGTGCGAGTCAAGGGGTGCGAGGGAGTAGCATCGCTTTTATAGTCCACACTCCTCCCCGTCGCTTTGCTGTCTAGTCTACATCTGTGACACGACACCCTGGAGGCGGTCGGGGGAGAGAAGGACAGTCCACGGGAGAAGCGTCAGCTCGAGGCAGGAGGGCCGAGGACTGCATGGAGCTATCACGCCACTGGGCTTGGGAGGCTGTAGGCCGTGATGGCGACGGTCCAACCAGCTAGCTGGTCTACAACTGGGCAGCACAGCTGCTGGATTCTGGCAGATGCCGTGCACTTGTGTGCTGTGCTGCAGCATGCGACGGGGAGATTTGCCAAGGTTGCGTGCGTTAGTGACCGGAATCGACGCGGAGCCGGGTCACTGTTGTGGATGGGGTTGAGCTTTTTGCCTGCATGGAAGGATCAATATTCAGGTTCGGAAGCCATGTATTCATTTCCCCATCGACCCCCCTGACAGCATCTCACATAGCCAGATCTGCCTACTCGCTGAATGGGTGAACCGACCCGGGAGAAGGTACATCTTGCAGGACAGCTCGCAGGGATCCCGAGGCTTATCACGCAGGCAGTTTACTCAAAGCTCAAGAGTAGAGCATATGCCGAGACCAAAACTCCACTCAGGCACATGTGTATTTAGCCCATGATGTCTGTTGCAGATTATCTGACAGCCCGAGACACAGGATTCGATCCCACCGGAAGCTGACCGTTGAGGACCTTGCAGCATGCACGGGATCTCCTGCTCCATGTTCCATGTTGTTGGGTGGTTATGGCGTCGTATTGTATGTTTTCTATGCCGACTTCCTGACCGAGGTAGGACAGGCTGGTGAGGCCAGGTGAGAGATCCAGAATGCCTTGCTCGAGCAGGCACGGGCTGGAGTGGCCCTGAACTCGGGCTACTGTGGCGCTTGGGTGCCGAGCAACTGGGCGGCGCGATATTTAGACTAGACCGTTGGAAGTCGACAGGAGAATGCGAGCGAGCAGCACCAAGTCTTGGTAGCCTCTCAGCTGCACCACATGTGCGTGCATGCTTGTGTACCTGGGCGGATGCGTGCTCTGGACATGGAGGGCACGTAGACTAGGGCACTAACTCGTCGACGGCAAAGGCGTTACCCTGCCTCGGTAAGGTGCTAAGCGGTGCGCCATGCCGAAAGCTTCGACAGCGTGTTCCAGGAACAAAGCGCGACTCCGATTTTTTTTTGGGGCGCACTCCGAAATCCAACGTCGGTCAATCGAGTGGTGCTACTTACTGTCGCTGGTGCTACTGGTGCTACTGCAGCCATGCGCCTGAGAAGCTCAATTCACCTCTAAACCCTCTGAAGTGACCTGCGCTCCTGAGCCCAGAGCTCCTGCTCCTGCTTCAATCCGACTCCAGGATGGCCAAGAAGAAGATCAAGCAGAAGAAGGAGGCGCCAGACGTGGGCAATGGCAGCGGGAGCGTTGGCGCGCCTTCTGCGCAGGGGGTGGCCGGGTCCGGGCCCGTCCTCGCCTCCAAGAAAGATGCTGTCACCACCACCACCACCACCACCACGAGCTCCAAGCCCAGGAACGTTGCGCCAGCGCTTCCCCCGCCGCCCGCTTCTCCTGCCCTCATAATATGTCGCAACAAGTCAGTCATTATTCAGTCCTGGGTCTCCTCCTGTTGTTTGTGCTGTCGTACCTCTGGTGATAATTGATACATCTTTGCGCCCGGATTTCGCGACAGTGTGACTTTCTTTCTTGGACTGCGCCGCGCTTCTTTGACAACCCACCATTCCCATGTGCCAAGCCCAATTGCTGATCACTCAAATCCCAGGCACTGGCGTTACATCTCATCTTTTCATGGACCATGGCTACAGCTCCCACACGAGATTCTGGAGACTCTAGTCAACATCAATTACAACACCCCTCGCCCCCGTCCAATCGACCCCGCCGTCTTTTACGATCTGGTCAAGATCCGCCGACTCGTCGATGATGCGACCGACCTCGCTGTCCGTGCCGCAAGCGGCGTCGTATCTCTGAATAGCTTGAACAACTCTCACCCTGCCGCCGCTCTGGGGCTGGGCTTTGGTGGTGGCAACCAGCCCAAGCTGAGCCCCGAACGCAAGCACAAATTACGAGAACAGGCCACACAGAAGCTGGCTAGGGCTTATCGCCTCGACGAGATAGCATGTAGTGTGGCCACAATGCAGAGCGCTTCGGCTCTCGAGGACGTCGCGAGCCTGGTGCTGAAGAGAGACCCCAACAACTTGGATGCGAAATACGTGCACTTTTTTCATGAGAAGATCCCCAGCCGGCAGCTGGCCGAATCAACGAGCTTGGATACCTTAGATGATGTGATATCGGGCCAGCAGTCCGAGGGTGAACCTCTGCGCACAAGGGCGACTGTGCGCGTCTTCAAGGAAGACTACGACGGCGCCGCCAGGGATCTGACCGAGGCCCTTCAAGTGTTCCGAGCACACAAGGCCCACGGCATGGCCGGTAAGTCGAGGGAGCTCCAATTAGTCGAGGCTGGAGGTCGGCGTTTGGATATAAAATTGGACGAGGACCAGCAGCCTAGCAGTTTGGAGATCCAGCTGTTGTTTGCACGCGCTGGCGTCTATCTGAGCATAGCCTGTTTGCACGTGAATGACGCTCTACTGCCAATACCAACCCCGAAATCAAAAGAGACAGACAAGGAAGACATCGCAGAGTCGACAGGCGTCGCTGGAGGCCAAGTCGATGCGGCAGAAGGGGCTGGGTCAGGGACGTCAACGCCTGCAACGGATGCGCCGCCCCCCGAGCTCTCTCCGGCTGACAGAGAGTCGCAGAGGCGCGTTCTCGAAGCCAGAAAGATTGTCAAATCCAACGCCAAGAAGGCACTGCGGGACTACATGGCCTACCTGTCCAACTTTAACTATTCGCCCAACCTACCCACAGACATCGCTGAGGATTTCACCAGGAAAGTAAAAGCCGGAAAGAACAGGGGTAGACGGCCGGCTTCTCATATGCGCAGCGATTCTCCCAGTGGCGAAATCGCCCACACTGTTTATACCCTGAACGAGCTCTTCGCCGCAACGCCTCCAGGGGACTTACCACCTTACCCTCCTACGGACGTCACCTTGGCAGGACCGGAGCCAGGCACAGACGCGACATATGTCGGGACCACCATGGAGCTGGTGACATACCACCCACTCATGACCGATGCGCTGCATGCCCTGCTCCTGTGCCATGTTCTCGTGCAGACCTCAACAAAGGAACTGCAACGTCACGCTTACATGGTCGCGCGCCTCGCCCGGCTCGCCGATGGGTACCCGATGTTTCAAGCGAGTCGGAGCCCAGCACGCGCAGACTGGATCGAGGTTCTACGTAGGGGCGAGAACTGGATCGGTCTGGCGATCCCATGGGAAAGCCTGTGCGCAGCTGCGCCGCTATACCCCGGGCAGAGCTCCCAGAACAACGGTATCAGCACCAATGCTAAACAGAACCAGAAGGCTCTACCTGCACCCGAGGCTGCCAAGGAGGTCAAGAAGGACATTGATGACGAGGACCGCGAGAGAATCAACCAGCAGGCTCTCATGCGTGCCATCGAAGACGACCGTGTCGGCGACGAGGCGACGCTGCGCGCCGCGATCAGCGCGCACCGGAAGAGGGCCGAGGACGACCTGAGGGCGGAGCGACGGGACAGCAACGGCGAGGCCAACGGGGTCATCGTCCCCGTCGCCAACGGCAGCCAGAAGCCCACGTCGCCCGCCCCGCAGGACACGGGCAGCGACAAGGCCCCGTCGTCGTCTTCCTCCAACGGCCGCCCTCCCTCCCCCGGCACGGCCCACCGCCGCTGGGCGATGGACGAGGGCCGCGAGTACCCCATCCTGACGGAGCGCGCCTCGGCCGTGGCGCGCTGGCTCCGCGAGGCCCCTCCCGGGGCCGGTGGCACTGGCCACTCCAAGAAGAAGAAGAAGGCTGCCGTTACTGCTACTTGAGACAGTTTCACACAGCCAACCGGCGTAGATATTCAAGACATTGCAAGATGACCTAACTATTCGGTGTCCTCCCCGTAAGCAGACGACGACACAGTCTCTGTAGTATCTTGGCCCTTGGCCGGAGACCGCCGTGCAAGTTCAATTCCTGAAGTCTGTCCTCTCGTCTGGCCCGAACACACCTCTAAGCCTCGTCTTTGTAGTAACCAACCTTTTTCCAAGGCGCCTCAATTTCTTGCTGCCTTCCGATGCCCAACGAAATGCGCCCATCCTGGTAACATTTTATTTATGCGTGAGAAAGGTGTATTGCATAAGACTTTTAGCCAAACAAAAAAGGGCTCGTCAAATGTAACAACGCGCATGGCAACGTGAGATCACGGGGTCGGGTAATGATCTCTGAGCACAAATTGTTCTGTCACCAGACTTGATGTGAATAAGGCACCACGAGCCAAATCGCGGCTCTCAGATACTGTCCCCCTGTCCAAAGAGACTCGCAACCAGAGATAAGCCCACAGTCTATCACTTGACGTCCATCATATATGCCCCATATATACAGGTGTAGTAGACAGATAGGTATATCCCACCCGAGAATAACATCACAAGTATAACTCCAGCCGCGTTCCTCCTATGCAGCTCAGCTCCACCTAATATTCCCGTCCGGCCCAGGGGCACCCCCGAGGCCGCTCAGATCCATCCCGAGGAAGTTGTTGATCTCGCCAACGCCGTCCGTCTCGAGGATGTTCATCAGTTCCATCTGCTGATCGGCACTCAGACTTCCGTGTCGCTGTGCTGCGAAGCCGAATCCTTGCGGCATACCATGGCCGCCGCCGAATCCACCTGGAACGCTGGTTGGACTAGTGCTTTCGTAGCTGCCGCCACCCATGATCCCTGAGAAGGCGGCATTGGATGCTGCAGAATCATTCCAGACTCCATGAGGCGAGTTCATCCCGTTGAATGCATATGGTGAAATGAAAGGTGGTGGTGGGGAGAACCAGTCGCCGAGAGACGCTTGCTGTGGTAGGGGCCTCTGTTGCTGCTGATGGTTGTGCTGCTGCTGGTGGTGCTGGTGGTTTTGCCTTTGGCCATTGATGACATGCAGAGGTAGCGGAGGAACTGTAAATGTCGGTGTGCTATGGGATGGCTGTTGGGGTGTTTGTTGCGGTGTTGGCTGGGCGTTAGGTGTCGATGGCGGGTCAAAGCCCATGTCCTCTGGGCCTGGCTCATATTTGATGTGCGCCGGAGGCACGGATTGCTGCTGGCTTGCGCCGACCGGCATAGGGCTGCTGTACGTCATCTTCGGCGTGGGGCTCCCAGTTGCGTCGGAGTACGAAGTTGGCGGTGGCGAAAAGGTGTTTGGGGCCGTGTTCATTGATTCTGGCGGTGTCGGAAGCTGATTCTGAGGCATACCAAGTGGTGGTGATTGAGTCGACGGATGACCTGCGCCCGTTGAATGTGTGGATTCACCGACATGCGGAGGCTCGCCTGGAGACGATTGCTTGAAATCAGGCGGGAAGTATCCAAAGGATGGGCGACGTCCCTCGGTTGGCTCGCTGGACGGGTTTTTGAAAATGGAATTAGAGCGGAATGTTGGCTGGCGGAAGGGGTTTGAATCAAAATTGAAGACATTCATGTCTTCTGCCGATTCCACGGTATAACCAAACACGGGCTGCGTGAACACAGGTCTTTGCTGATTCTGTGCATAGGCTGAACCATTTGATACCGTCGTGGGCTGTGAGTTCTCGGATGTCGCTGGCGAATCGTTGTCCACTAGCAAGGGCGACGTGAAGGTGCTCGTGATGGAAGAGTCCGACGGGTCATCGTTCGTGTCGTAGCTTTGAAGACAGGCTCGGCCAAAAACTGAGTAGAGTTGTGATGCATTCTTGGTCCCAGGCCATCGTTCAGAACACTGATCGATGACATCCAGTGCAACATTGACGATGTCTTCCACGTCATCTTTACCATGGACTTCGCGGACCTCGCGGTACGAGATGGCCCACAGGAGAACATTTAGCGACATGTTCAGAGTAAGGACAAAGACCCACGTGATATCGACCGCAGACTTCTTCACCTGTTGATTGGAGAGGTTGATGATGTAGACTGCAGAGTCGTAGCATATTGAAGCTGAGCGGCTCGAAGGCCTTGGGATCTGGGGGGACGGTCGATGCAAACTTATGACCATGGTATGATACCGGCCGGTGAACCTATGCTCTTGTCAGTACTGTGCCTCTACATCCTTTCGAGACGAAGTCTCCTTACCAGGGTTTGCACCAGACTGGCTCTTTCGGAGCTGAGTCAATCCAGTCCTTGATCTTGCGTTCCATCTCGATAAAAATGGGACTGTCAGCATCCTTGGGCTCCGGCCGCTTCTTCTCATACAGACACCTTCGAATTTCGGCCTGGCGTACACGCATCTTGCAGAAATGGATCGCTACCAGCTTTTTCTCGCTTGGCGGGCCAGGGAGTACGCCGTCCTGCGTAATATTCTCGTCGTCGACTGTCTCGAAAAATTGGACGTCTATGAAGTCGTCTCCTTTCGCGAAACCGTTTGGTCGACCCATGGAATGCGCCAGTCCGAGTTCGTTGCCGGTGACGATCCAGCTCATCCGGCGGCGCAAATCCATTTGAAGAGGGTCAATCAGTCCCATAGAATATCCAGCGGATATTGTTTTTTCGTCGGCGAGACCGAGTTGCTGGCAGATCTTTGTCGCCAAGCCGATAATGTGGTAAACAACGGTCCGTGTTGGAGTCAGAAGCGAGTATGTGCCGATCAGGACCAGACACTGAAGTGTTTTCAGGTCCTTCGGGCGTACGACAGCTTCAAAGTATGCCATGGCAGCCACATAATAGCTATCGGCGAGGCCAGCATACTGGATATCAAGCTTCTGTAAGCTTATGGCAAGGACCATCCGTACGACGAAGTTTTTATACGGGTCGGTATTGCCATTATAGACGTCTTCCAGGTCTGTCGCAAACTGCTTCTCGTGGAGAGTCGGCGTGAAGTACTGGGCTGTGATCGAGTTAGAGACAAAGAATTGGGCGCGTTGTTAATGAATCTGGGTGCGATGTTTACCTCGAGAATTGAATACTTCGACGAGCTTGTCTGCCACCTGTCGCGCCGGCAGGGTCTGGGCCGGAATCTCACTAACCATCGGAAAGTTCTTCTTTCTGGCAGCCATTCCAGACGGACCACTGACACTTGCGCCCATGTGAACGATGCTTTGCATCCTGTCGAGACGATCCATCCTTCTCGCACGAACGTCAGGGAACAGTTCTGATATGCGCTGGGAATCCGTATATCGCTTGGCCTGGTCCATAAGGAGCCTCGTCATGGCTATCCCAGAGCTAGGGCCCAGATAGCGCGGCGTCTCATCTGACTCGCTGAGTTTGACAAGACCGCCTGGTCGCACTATATCTTCTGCACTCTCGGGGTGGTCATTGTCATCGTCGGTGAACTGGGACAGCTCTGCCTCCAACTGGCGAACTTTTTGCTGAAGGTGGACGACATAGTTGCGGTTTATCTTCTTATTCCTCGTGGTATCAAAGTATTCACAGACTGAGCCTGATCGTTCGCAGGGCAGGCATCTGGGGAGCGTTGGGTCACACCTTGTTTTGCGCTGTTCCGGAGAAGAGGATGTCAGTCACTTTATCACTCTAAATGGTCCCCGAGTCCATCGCAGGGGGTGGTTGGGCAACCGTGATTCTGGTCTGGGACCAGCAGGTTCTCGGCGCCAGCCGCGCCTGCGCGCGACAGCGGCCGAGATCAGAGACATGGCGGGGTCCACGAGCAAGCCAGAAGTGGGGATTACTTGCCTGTCGGCAGCGACAGCACGCAGTCAAAGTGTGTGCGATACGGTGCGAGTTGACGTCGCTCTCGTCATCTCGCTGTGACGTGGGAGGTCTGCGTAAAGTCGAAGCAGTTTGGGGCGGCTGAGGGGCACGAGGAGGGCCAGGAGGGTTGTAGAAGTACTGAGGGGGCCGAGGAATCACGGAACCGAGCCCTTGCCGAAAGACATCTGCGGCGTCCATCTGCGAAAGTTGCGGCTCGTAACAGGACCAAAAGGTCGACTGGATCCGCCGCGGCACGGGGTGTGGTTCGCAAGCTGAGCAAGGAGACCACTTGGGCACGGGATGAGCTGTTGAACGCTGTGTCTAAGGCGCAATAGAGAATGGTGGAGGGCGTGGTTCTGAAGGCATGAGGCTGTACGATCGTTCGGAAACGGGTGGGGTTCACCGTCGGCTGTCGTATGTTGGGCGTGCTCTGCTGGATGGATGGGCAGCGTGAAGTTAGAAGGGCAAGGAGCCGTCAAAGTCAAAGACAGTCGGTCGGAAAACAGGAAAGGCGGTGGCGATGGAGATGGCGATGGCGTGCAACCAGGTGTGGGCTTGTGCGCTGCACTGGCTGGTGGAAGTGGACGTGGCTCCGGGTGGGATCGAGCTTGAGGTTGAGATTGAGGTTGAGGCTGTAGTGTAGTGTGATGTAGTGTAGTGTAGTGTAGGCTGGCGGTGGCGGTGGTGGTGTGCCTCGGTGTGCCTCGCCCTCGCCTTGGTCTGCTTTGCTCTGATCTGCGTTGCTCGTCAAGGCTGCACACGATGCAGACGGCACGCAGTAGTGTACTGTATCTACGGTACTATGTACATGGACTAGCACTATGCCCACAGGGCCGCAGTCCACAGTCCACAGTTCTCAACGGAGCAAAGCACGGGATACGGCAGCAAGTGCCAGGACGTCAGGTCGACTCAAGGTGCAGGAACGTGGGGAGCAGGAGCACAGGTGGAGCCTCGCCCCACTTTGCACGAGGGAGAAGCGAGGAAGGTCCTCGGTTCAAGTCCCGAAGGGGCTAGCACCCTCGAGCCAGGCGGGGGGCCCCTATGCCCTGCCCTGCCTGACACCTCTGCTGGGCAGGCGCCATTTTGTTTTAGCAGCTCTCAATGCCTGTCATCAGAGATCTTCTAGAAGGCAAGGGTATGTTGGCTGAATTGTCAAAGTCGGGCACTCCGTATCCTGCTTGCCTTGAGCGGACATCTGTAGAAGTGGGGAGGGGGAGAGAAACAAACAAACACGGAGACAAGGCAGGCCAGGGCAGGACAGGCCAGGGCAGGGCCCTTCAGGAAGAAGTTCAGCCCTCCCTCTCGCACACCCTTTCTCACTCTCTGTGTCTGTGTGTGTCCGCGATGGGGGCCATGACTTGGGCCGGCAAACTCTCTGTCCCTCCCCGCGCTATCTTGTTCAAGATTGTCAATCGTGAACTGAATCGACTCGGTCGCTTGGCGGCGCCTGTCAAAATGCTTCAAGAAACAGCCGCGGACGGACGTGATGAACTGCCTCGCATTCGGTTTCCTGCGTCCTGAGTGCTGGGGCCTGTGACCATTCCAGCCCCTTACATTCACGGAAGAGAGGAGTCCCTCTAGCAACCCGAAACCAGCAGGCTGCAGGCTGCGGTGCACAGCTCAACCTGGCCTGGGCATCTCAACCACCATATGTTTCGCATCGCGGGCTGCCAGTGTTCCTGCTTGTCATGACGCGCACAGCACAGATAGGACGCAGCCAGAGACATATGCCGACGAGCTTCCTCCCAGCCTCCTGCCCTGGTTGAATCGCGCAGGGTCTGGGATCATCAGACCGCGGACCAACGAAACCGCGCGCGACTCTCGAGATACTCCACCACGCCAGCCGTATCCCGATCCCCTCTCAAGGAGCCTCATCATTTCGGAGCCCGGGCACTGGACGTGCTCTCCCCATTGCGTCACATGCCCGAAGCCGCGCTGGCGAACAGAGTTCAGCCTGCAGCTGGCTCATCGTCAAGGCCTGCATACCTTTGTGTGCTAGCTAAGAAGATGAGTATCTGTACAAGAAATGGGCAAATACCTAGAGGTGCTCAGGTCATGCATCGTGATTGCCCGTCTCCGGGGGTGGGCGACCCTGGGAGCCGACGATCTGCCGTTGTGCTTCATCTGACGACGGCGCATGGCGGGGTGGCAATGGCTCCCCGGCCGCAAGATCTCATATAGATCCTATTTCGATGGCCCAAGATCTTGGTATCGTATCCTAGAGCGCGCGGCCGTTGTGAGCATCCATGGACGACAGGCAACCTTGGTAGACCAGGGGACTCGTGCTGGGGGCTGGGCACGCTATCAACCACAGCCTGGCCGTTGGTGAAGACGTGCGCTTGTGCAACGCAACATGCAATACATAGTACCGATACGTTGCTAGGGAGGGTTTCGTCCTAACCCAGTGTCATGCCTACCACGCAGTGAGAGCACGCTTACCGGCTGACATGCATGGGATGGTTAGGCCTGGCCAACGTCGAATGAAGTCCATCTGATTTAGAAGGCGAGTCGCTAACAACAAACTTCCCCGAGAAGCCAGGGTGCCTCGTTTGCAACGCAACTTAGACTGTCATGTAATTAACCTACTTGTGCTGCACAGTTCAGGACTTCGCATATCTTACCTTTCGTTAGGCCATTGTTGTTATTAGACAGAATAGACACCAGGGCATGAGCAACATCGCTGTAGAACAACGCTGCTTGAGCGGCAGGCCTAAGCCTAGATGGGTGAAGCGCATCGGCTTGTAAACTACGTACCTTTGCGTCGAGGTACCTAGGTACCGCATGCCTTGCAGAAATGCCAACCGTGGTGGTGGGGTCGTGTCCTCTGTCACCACTCGACCCGACGAACCTAGCCTCTAGGGCGACTTGCCCCCCACCCCACCCTGTCCACTCGGTCTGGGAGGCTCGTTAGGCAAATCACCGTGCCGTCGGGTTCTCTCTCAATTGCATCGGTCGCTGCTATCCAAGGCTGTCTTGCCGTCACCGTCGTCTGTCGCAAACGAAGCATCCTCGCTCAGCCCGATTTACCACAACCTTTATTGATTCGATATCCATCGCATCCCCGTGCCGATTAAGTTCTTTCGCCTTGTGCCTTCATTCGAACCGTATTCCATCTGACCTTGAAGGCCAGCCGGCTTCATTCCCCTTGGCAGACGCGAGCAGGACCAACAGCGGCCAAGCTCCTGACCGTGAGAACTCATCTTGCGCCAGACACCGTTCATCTCTTGCCCTTCTATAGACGATCTGTAGCCCCAACAGCCGATCATCCATAGCTCGGTACTATCCTTATCGACGCCCATCCCAGAGGCTTACCTCAGTGCTATGTTGTGCTGGACGCAGTCTCCTTCAACCCTGTGAAAACGGTCCACAGCAGCAGCATCCCTTGATTCAACCAGAACAACGAAACGAATGCCTAGGTCAAGCTTCTCGGATAACCCATTGTTACGGGTCTCAAGACCTGTATCTGCCTGCTCGAGATGTGAGACGGCTTTCCTCGCCCGCCCTTGGCCTTGGCCCCCTTTGTTCTGTCACTGACTCTTGCCCACCCAGGTCGAGCTGCGAAAGTCAAGGTGATTGATCATTTTCCTTCCACTGCAGGCTCTCATGCTGAACCAATCTAGTGTGACGGCAAGCTCCCAGCTTGCACGGCCTGTGAGAAGGCCGGTCGCGAGAACGAGTGCTCCGCCGCCAACGACCAATTCGCTCGTGGCAAGGAACGAAGGTATGACTGTGTGACGCTACTTGCTACGACCTTTTCTTCTGCTTGGAAACACACGACTGACTGGCACGCGTTCAGCTATGTGGCCGCACTCGAGTTGCGCATCGAGAAGCTCGAGCGACGACTGAACTATGCTCGCTCACGAAAGGCCTCGGTGGCTAACCACGAGCAGGATGGGCCCCCGTCCAGGGCGCAACCTCAAGATCGCAAGGATTCACTCGCAAACATCCGGGCAGCCATACACCGCAAGGCTGAACGTAAACGGGAGAACTCGGATGTCAACTCCTTGATATCCGATTTTGGCTACATGTAAGTGCCCGCGCGGCAATCGCCGTATTCTGACAGCTGGACTGACGCGGACCAAGGTCCATCAATGCCACAACCCGTGACTTTGAGCCTACGCTCAGCAACATGACCTTTGCTCGTCTTATTCTTGCAGCAGTGATCAACGACCCTCTACCTGAGCCCCAGTCTCCCAGCTTGCCAGAGAAGCAAGCTGCCCATTCCATCATTCAGTACTACATGGCCAACATCTACCCCCTGTTCCCACTGTTCCCTGGAACAGTTCTGCTGTCGGCACTTGAGGACATGTACCAGCAAGAGCGCCATGTAAGCAGCGCAAGCAAGTGGCTTGTTTATATGGTACTGGCCACAGGGTCCATGGCCCAATCGCGGAGCACCCAGGATGACTTCTACAACAATGGAGTAGAGTTCGCGTCTCAGGCCTTACAACTAGCCGATCGTGCTCTGCAGCCAGGTCATGCCACTCAAATACAATCCCTCGCGGTCTTCACTCAGTACGCCATGCTGGACCCAGCACATTTCGACAGCTGGCACTTGATTGGGTTTACGTGTCGCGCCGTCGTCGACCTGGGTTTCCACCAGGACCCGCCAAGTCAGAGCCAAGCTGACAGGGCGGCGCTCGACATGAGGCGCAGGACCTTCTACTGTGTCTATGCACTGGACAGGTCTGTTGACTCCAAGGCTCATGTGTTTCTCCGGCGTTCAGCACTGACAAATTTGATTCTACAGAGCAATCAGCATGGTGCACGCCCGCGCCTTCTCGTTCAGCGATGATGCCATCAGAGTCGATTTGCCGGCCATGTCTGGGATAGGTCGCATTGCCTCCGTCGCTGGTACGATAACAGGCCCGCAGTCGCATGATCCTGCCATTCTGCTGTTTCAACTCCGCCGCATTCAATCGCAATGGTATCAAGCCTTGATCCAGTCCGACCCTAGCCAGCCTATCGACGGCAACGACGGAGATGTCACGTCTTTCATTTGGCAAATGTGCCAAGATATGCGCGAGTGGGATGAGTCTCTTCCTGAAACCCTGCCCATCGGAATTCGGGAGCTCTTTGACCTGGAATTGAAGTACAGCTATGTCTATTGCTTAGCCCCAAGCGCTCGTGCGCCCGTCATGACGGCCTACGGAAGAATGTTGATCTTCGAATATGCCATCGCTTACCTGGATCACATCTACGGCATAGCACATGGAAGCCCAGACCCTAACCCATCTCTCTACACTTACCACGATGCGCTCAGGGTCTTTTTCATGGGCAGCCAGTTCATGGCGGTCCTGCGAGACGCCGGCGATTCCATTCTTGCAGGGGCGTCTGTTCCTATGCCACTGTCCTCGCCGGGAAAGGCGCCGCCGCCGCCGTTTCCGACACGGACCAGCAACGATGATAACCTGACGAGAAGCATTCGTTGCCTCGAGCGAGTCAAGCTGACCCTGCAGAAATATGGCGAGAGGTGGATCAATGCCCAGAGTTTGATGCAGAGTTTCAATACGATTAGTGAAGACCTCATCAACAATCTCAAAGCAAAACAGCAGCAGGGCTTTCAATACGCTGTCGCTGCGCAAGCGCAGGCCCAGGCTCAGGCTCAGGCACAGGCACAAGCACAGGCGCAGGCCCAAGCCCAAGCCCAGGCACAGGCCCAGGCTCAGGCCCAGGCTCAGGCACAGGCTCAGGCACAGGCACAGGCACAAGCTCACATGCATCACCAGCACCCATATCATCAGTCACCACCTCCGCGACAGTACCAACAGATTCCGGGCACAATGGCGGGAACCATGTCAGGCCAGATGCCCCTGCCAGGATCAGGTCAAATACACCCTCAAATGCATCATGGGCAGTACACTATGTCGATTCAACAGCAGCCGATGTATGTAACAACGAGCCCTCCGATGCAACAAATGCAGATGCCTCCCCCTCCTCAGGGGCCGCCGATGCATCATATGCCCCAGCGGGGCTCGCCCAACCAGGACGTGAAGTGGGAGAACGTCGACATCTCACAAATGATGGGAGGAGGCGGTATGTGAAGGCAAAGCAGCCAAATGTTTGGTCTCCGACGTTGTCGGAGCGGTCCTTTTGCGGCACTGGTAAGCGAAATGACTTCGCAAGGAACTTGGTGGCAAGAACGGCAGAGAAAAGAGCCATCATGATGACTTTGCCATTTGTTGGATACCTCATGATAGTCATGAACGCATGAATTGGAGTTGCATCCTATCTGGGCTTAATGCTGCTGACCGAGTCCGTGAATGGCAGTGGATTATGCATGGAGTATCTCGGCATGCGAGCTCCTATCCTGCGACTGGAGCGCAAACGAAGAGGCAGGCGACCGAAAGCCGACAGGCCAACGGCCGAGTAATTTTTCTGCGCCCGTGCCCTCCGTCACATCCTCTCTCGCTTTGTTCCATACTTTCGCACCACTGCTCTATATGTTGCCTCTGCCCCGGCCGCTCAATGACGCCACTGCGTTGCCTTTGTTCCATTAGCCGTTGATGCCACCCAGATACTCCATGATGAGATCATAGTATGTCATGATGCATTGGCCTGATTACTACTTGGCTTTGTGGCAACATCTGCATGAGGCACTGTTTAGGCCTGATAGATGGTCAATGAAGGGGTCTCAAACTGTGGGCCGGTTTTTCAGGCAGTTCACATGATCATAGTATCTAAAGACAGCAGTCAGAGGATGAGGATACCAGCAGACGGCTCACACTGGACCGAGGCCTAGCAAGTGCCACTCTGACCTTCGGCACATGATCAAGTCTTAGTACGCACCGGGCTGCTCAACGAATCTGCAGAGAGGGAGAGACAAAGATCCTTGACTCGACCAAAAGTTCGCCGACCTGGCACAATAGGGTGAACAAAGGAGTCAATGACCAAAAAGGTCTGCTGTGAAAACAGTCTTGAATGGACAATGTGTAACAATGTCTTTGCTATGGGTACAAAACAGGCCATAAGCACATGTACGTTGTAGGATATTTTGGCATATATCCCATGTGTAAGCTAGCCAAGAGCCGCAAAGTGTGGACGATTGAGTCAAACCAATTGTTGGGTGTATAGCGCTAGCACTTCCCTCCGCCATGTTTGATTTTACTTTTCCATTCACGGTTCATCCCAAGTACTCAGAATGGCACCCGAGTGAAGCGTGGGAGACAGTGAGGCCTCACCAGTACCCCTACTCTGACTCAGAGACTACGAATACAGACGACGATACAGCCGAATTCCTTGAGTACCGGATGTACAGATATTGTCGGTCATATGAGTCAAGTGAGACATTGCTTAAGGAGATGGGCAAGGCAGAGGTGAACGGGGAGCCGTGGCCGAAAAGCTCCTGGGTTATTGGGGGCGAAAGCTCCTGGGTTATTGGGGGCGAAGCTCGGCAGGTGTCAAGACAACAACAAGGCTTGGAAGAAGTTCGTGGCTTACGGCCATTCTCTGCAGGCTATCCTAGACAAAATCTTGCTCGAGTCGCCGAATCTCCCCAGGCAACGATGACTGCTCAATCATCAAAGTCCCCTGCTCCAAGACCAATCGCTCAGAGGCCGACATCAACGAAGGGTAGTCAGCTCGGGATCGGTGGCACAACACGTCCCGGACCACCTCGAGCTAGGCCTTGGGAGCCAGTACGGACTTCTTCGCCTACGATCCGGACAACGAGGGCTCAGGACTTGAGGGCTGAAGCTGTGCGGACTGCGGCGGTTGGCGCCGGCACCCGCAGCCAGACGCCAAATACCAGGAGACCACCCTCAAGAAGAGAGACAGGTAAGTAACAAAGCTCCCGCTCCCCCGTTTAGTTCTTTTCTAGCAACTTTTGGACCGTGACCTGTGCCCAGTGGCCTTTCTTTTTCATTCATTATTACCCGAGTAGTCTTAGTCCGTATAACAAGTGCTCATATTTGGCTTGTTCCTCAAATATCACTGAATGTTTTTCCTGCGTCCTAATGGTTACTATGCTAGCTATTGAGTCAATAATTCCTTTGTTGTGTTGCTTGACGTTTGACTTCTACTGCAATAGTATTGGACCTGCTCATCGCCCTCTTTACGACCCTATCGCTGCATACGTGGTTTTGTATCGCAATTTCGTTCTCACAGTCCCGAGACACATCAGTTGCAATCATGCGGTAGCCATTTTGGAAGTCAGGGTTGTGGTCTGGAGCTTGAGGACTACATCTGTTGGTGTACAGTCCAAGGTTTATGCACTGGCTCAGCTTCGACGGCGGGCGATGGTCTAATCATCGACGCTGCACATGGTGGAGGTAGAGACACCAAAGTTCAGCGGATCATTTGCCTAGAATACGAGATTACCTAGGTACCTAAAAAATTGCACCTCGAAATACGACAATGACTCCAATGAGGCAGAATGAATTCGGTATTCCCGAGAAAAGTAAAAGTCGCTAGACAGGCGACGCAAGCAAAGAATCAAAAGCCGTCATGCATGAACAAACGACGAATGACGAAACGGAGGTGTCATGTGCACATAATAATAACTACTATATGTGCCGACAAGTCGCTCAACAGGCTAATTTGAATATTGAAGTTCAGCAAAGTATCTCTACCAGTTGTTTGAGATGCCCCACAGCAAGAGGCTAATATATTTATCTGGTCTGCCCTAAAAGGGGCTCTGTTCTCTCTGAGTTCTCAGGGTTCTGTTATTCATTGGATATGGTAACACACGGGCAATGGCGGAATGTTCGGCATGCAGTGAGCGTCATTTCAACATGCTGACTTCTCCGCAGTTATCACGCTTGCCCTATTTACATAGCCAGCTGTTATTTCCAGGGTCGTCATCTCGCTAGCATTCCTCATGAGCCTCGGCCTCGTAGGGTTCGGATCCAGAAGCCGTCCAACCGACGCACCCTCGGCGACGCTGGCCTCCGGATCCACAACATCACCAGCGTCGAACGTAGACGGCATTTGCCTGACCTGGAATGTATCTCCGAGCGCCGGCTCGGAAATGGGGCTCTGCTCCAGTGACTGATCGCCGCTGTTGGCCACCGCTGTTGAATCGGAATTGTCAGATCTTTCTGGTGTGGGTCGAGGTGGTGATGGAAGCGATGTCGCGTAATGATTGTTCTGGTGCGCAGACGTGCTCTTTACTATCTTGATGATGAGCTCCGCCATGTTCACTGTTACACATCAGCTTCTCATTCCGTAGTCCAAAGCAACAACTCAGGGAAGAATTTCCGACAGAAAAGACACGGCGCTGGAGCAGAAATGATCTTAAGATACTGACTCTCGATCGCCAACTTGATGAGGTACATGAGTGGATGAAACTGGATGTAGCTGTAGACACTGTAGAGAAACCCTTAGTCAGAATAGGAAATCATGGGCTCGGCCGCTCATGTTTGAGGGCTGTGCGTGTTTTCTGTGGTTGCGAATCTAATAGACACAAGATAGAGTCGCTTACACGAAGCTGTCGGGTAAAGACATGATGCCAATAAGTATCACCTAGTCGAGTCAGCCATCTGTTCATGATTCACTACTATCAGTGCTGAATCAGACTTACATCAAGCGATAGGGAGCAGAAGATCATAACGATGTTAAATTTGTACAGGGCTTCATACTTGGTCAAACCGTGGGCGATGAGTTCTGATCGAACTAAATAGATGAAATAAAGGTTGAGACAGAGATCTATCAGCGCGAAGATGCCCTTCTCAACCCGATCCCATATTTCGTTGAAATGAATCCAGGAGGGGCTTATTTGCAGGCGTGCAGGCATCCAAACGATGAAAACGCTAACATTGACCATGCCGAGGAGTATAGCAACTGCCAATTTCAGGTGGAACACTCTGCGCATATCGTAGATTATGAGGGCGATTCCTGTTACACGTTAGTAACATTTTACAGAGCCCGAATCGATACAATCTAGAAGATTCTAACAAAGGACGGACAGGCAACCGCAGCGGGAGAAGGGGTGTACTTGCGATTGATGATGATGTGCATGAGACATTGCGTCTGGTATCACTGAGTCAGAACTTACGGTTCCAAAAGTTCACGGCTGTGGCTGAAGGCTGACCTGTATTGTCCACAAGCACACTAGACAGAATCTGGTTGTTAACATGCTTTTCGATTCAAAGTGTTCCCATGAGCTTGGTCGAGACACTCACGGATGGAGAAGAACAGCCAGAAACTGCGGGCACGGAGTCAGCGTACTGTCCACGTCGACAGACTAGTCGAGGGCTGGAAGATAGATACCTTGGAGGTATTATGTTGTGGACATATAGATACGAAATGAGGGAATAGACGACACTGGCCAGCCACACCGCCGTTATCATCAAGACATAAGGATGGGTGAACAGCCGTTTGGAGCGATACAAGATCCGGTACGTTTGAGCAACGATCGTGGTGGCCGTGAAGACGGCGCATGCTGTAGAGAAACCAAACAGAAACGTGATGAGGGTCAACGAAGATTGAGGATTTACTTCTTTTTTATACCAAGGAGGGATGAGAAGTCCACTCATACTGCTGATGGTGAACACGATGAACAATGACATGTACTCCACACATATATAATGGAGTACTCTGCCATGAAATCCATCAGATACTTGGAAATGGAGAGAAACGAGCGGGACGGTTTGTCTTAAAAAATAATCTCATGTCAACGACGGGGGAACTACGGTGTTTTACGTTGCGTCACTGTGGGCATGCTTCACATTCGCATGTGCCGTGTGGGGGACGAACGGGCTGATAAGCTTTCATTCCCAAAACAACTTCCAGTGCGGCCCAGACTTTTGAACTCCACAAGCCAGAGAGATCATCTCGCCTTCTGTGCGCAGGCGGCTGGAATTTGACCCCGTACGTGTAGATCATCGGGTAGGAGACTCGGATAAGAAAGCTGTTGTCCCGGAGCTTCTTGCATTTTAGCTGTCACGAGGATGGGAAGCACGCGAAGAGAAGTGATCGGCGGGTCTGTCTGCAAAGCCGCTTGGAAAATCTGGTCGAGGGGTCCAAACTTTAAGGGGGGGCAGACACGGGCGAGATCATATCCATTCCAAGTTCTCTGCCTCTGACGTCGTTTGGAAAGTTAATCATTATTCTGATGACTTCACCCGGCATGGCGAGTCATCGACTGACTCTTCAGGGCCGAGTGTGCGGCAATGCGTTCGAAGATATGAATGGCCGCAACCGGCACCAGCGAGACCTGGCGGGTCGCAGGCGTCAAAATAAGGTTCATTCCCGGGTTTGTGGTGACGATATGTCAGGAGACAAATCGCTAATGAACCATCCAAACCTTGCTTTGGGCCCAGGAAGTCAAGCATTCAGGGTCACTTCCGCATGGGAAAGTAAGATCTGTGTTCGTGAGATATGTTTCTGGATAATGTCAAAGCAAATTTAACGACCCTGAGGTCATCTTAGCGTCACTTCTGTAACCTGAGTCCGGGGAAACCATCGCGTGCCAAGTAATCTGCGGGCCTGTCTCGCAGATATGCTTCGCATCCTGAGGATGCTCAGTTTGATCGCAAATAAATTACACTGGCATGTGAGAGGCCTAGACTCGCACCGCTTGCCACTGAGCTCTTACACTTTAAGAGGCCCTTGCACAAAGTGTCAGATTTCATAAAAGCTTTTGTAACGATCGCGGTTGACTGATTGGGATTATCACCTCGACACTTTGACATTTTCCCATCCTCGCTGGCGTCATAACTGCGGTAAGTTCACAGGTGGCCATCGGAATAATGCCAACGGCAACCTTCGTGAGGTAGTCTGGGCAACTTGTAACCAAGCATTGCTTGCGATGATGTCACTCCTCCAGGCCCTCGAGACGGAGAGGGCACGCGAGGGCATGCCAGGGCACGCGAGCTTAATTTGTGTTCGCCCGTCCGGGGTTACATCTTCCAACACGATCAAGAGGAGGACAAGACTTGGCAACACGGGAGTGCAACTCGTATTCATCGCAGCCACGGCTCCTGTAAACAAGTTGCCCGTTATACATTCTCCAAGGAGTCCTTCTCTGTGACGCACACACTGCGATTGGGAGAAACGTGAATAGAGTAGGCCGTATTCTCCCGAGTCAAGACCGCAGGCTCAAAGGAGACAGAGCGGAAGAAGTGGCAGAAAATGAGTGCCCGTGATCACCACTTGAAAGTTTCCTCCACACGGAATTTGTTCATTTTCAAAGTGATCAGGACCCGAAATCTCGGCCCGATGCGTGCTTTGAATCCACTTGAGCTCTTCGAGGAAGGGAACAGATGTCGCAACAAATGTAAAAAGTTCAAATACTATTGTGTAGTGGATTCCCATCATAGGCTTCTCAGTATATCAAATCACCTCAAATTTCTTTTCAAGAAATGAGATTTCCAAGAATTGTCTTAACCATTTTCTGGTGCTGACTGTCAATGCGATACTCACCACGTCAGGTCAATAAGTAGTTGGTTTTTGAAGCATCAATGATGAACAAGACTACTTATGTACGCAAATTTATGATGGGCGATGAACGTACTGTGCTCGCGTATTTGAAATGTCTTAGAATTACTTTGTAGGACACTTCCCAATGTGCAATATTTGTATCATTCTACCCATTTTACCCGCTTGTTCATTAAAAGTATCAAATGTGATATCCAGAGCCCAGCCCAATCCAACCTGTAATCAATCGATACATAGCGCCAGTCTATAAGTAAAGGTGCGACACAGGACATTTGTCTCCATTTCGTTGCTCTCTTTCCGTAATCATCGCGTCAACTTCGGCATCGACTGCGTCGACTTTGGCTACTAGCTCAGGCTTCTCAGCGCTGGAATCCTTCAATATCCTGCCGAAGACTGCCTTCGCCAGTGCGTCCACGTCCCTGGCGTTCCCCCAATCTGGTAGCTCAGAAAGCCTTTCGAAAGCCGTTTGTAGTTTCCCCTTGACTGGAGCTGGCTTCACGGTGGTCACGTCCAGTTTCTGCTCTTCGAGGCGTTGGACGAATAGCTGGACGCAGTCCTTCGGCTTGAGGCTCTCGAACTGGATCACTTCTGGGAACCGGCTGCCCAAGCCAGCATTGACTTTCAAGAGCTTGTTGATGTCGTCGTTATATCCCGCGAGAATGACCACAAGCTTATTCTTGTATGCTTCTTTTGTCAGGAGATTCAGCATCTCGATGAGAGCTTCCTTTCCAAAACAGTCGTCGTCGTTCAGCCGATATGCCTCGTCAATGAAGAGAACCTTTCCAAGAGCTCGCTGGAACACCTTTTGGGTCTTAGGACCTGTCTGGCCGCGGAATTCTCCAATAAGGTCTGTTGTTGAACAATCGTAAACTTGATCGGTGGCTAATAATCCCATATCATAGAAGACCTTTCCGATTCTTCGAGCTGTCGTCGTCTTGCCGGTTCCTGGAGAATCTATCAGCTTCTGCGTCTGATGTAGCTTCAATGTTGGGTATATTGAACTTACCTGGGGGTCCTCTGAAGAGGTAGTTGAAGGGAATTTGTGAACGCGGGTCCATCTCCAGGGCCTTTGCGTTTTGCACCATGCGTGAGTAACCCACAAGCTTCTCGACGAGGTCGTCGGCACCCACAAAGTCCTTGAACAAGTCTCGGATGCGGACTTCAGCTTGAGTGGGTCTCTCAAAGTCTGCATCGAAGTCCTGAGACTCCAACAGGAACGGATCATACTCTTCGGTGCACGGAGCGAGTCGGCCCTGCTGCAGCTCCTTGGCTCTGCTGAGCAAGATGTCGATTTCTCCTGCATTGCCGAAGTTACGATGATTCCTTGCTCGAGAGAGCACCTCCATAGCCACATCTTTGGCCTTATCTGGCGCTGTGAAACTTTGCTCCTTGAGCTTCAGGTCCAGGATCTCGCGCAGTTCCTCGTCTGTGAAGTCGTCGAATTCGAATGCGGATGACATTGGGAACCTGCGGCTTAGACCAGGGTTCGAGGCCTGAAACATTCTCTCCATCCTGTCTCGGTACCCAAGCAACAAAATACACTCATTAGGGGCACCCTGGATGTTCGCGACCAGAGTGTCGATGATTGCTGTCTTGTAGATGTTTCCAGACCCGTGCTCATTCGCCTCGTCGCTGCTGTCGCTAAGCGCATACGCCTCGTCGATGATAAGGACCTTGCCTCTTGTTGATGCGAGAATCCTCTTCGTGATGTTTTCGGACTCGCCTAGATACTCCCCGATGAAGTCAGCTGGGCTCTTAACCACAACTTCTCCATCAGTAAGCAGCCCAATATCAACCATAATCTGCCCGTAGTACTTGGCAACGGTTGTCTTTCCAGTGCCCGGGTTTCCGAGGAAGATCCTGTTCAGTGGGCAGTCGACAACGGGTTTCTCGGCGAGCTCCCGGTCGTAGTTGATTTGGAGTCGATGCACTAGGGCCCGTAGGGATTCCTTCACGGATTTCAGTCCAACCATTCCCTGCAGACTCTTCCAAGCCTTGCTGTTTTCCAGGGCTGTGGACGGGGGTGGCCCAACAATGTCCTCCATTGTGAGGAATAGGTCATCGACCTCCTCCTTCGATTTGCGGGACTCTTCCAGTCGGACTGCCTGTCTGAACAACATGCGCAGCAGTGTGTTCTCGACCTCGCGGGCATTTCCAAAGTTGGAGGGTCCCCGGCATCTGCCCATCCTTCGAGCTACAATGCGCATGTATACACCGTTGACGCCTTTGTCAACCTTCATTTTGCCATTGAATTTGTCGTGCAGCTGCTTCTCAAGGATTTGAAGTAGCTCGGTATCCTGGTAGTCTTCGAAACTGATAGTGAACGGAACTCGGCTCTGCAGGCTTCGGTTGTGGTTCATGAACGTATCCATCTCCTTGCCGGATCCAGTGAAGATGAAGATGACATTGCCCTGTAGCCTGTCCATCTCAGTCACGAGGTAGTCAAGCACTTTGCGGCCAGTGCTGCTGATGTCAGGACGCAGAATATGAACATCGT
This sequence comes from Diaporthe australafricana, assembly GCA_039880735.1. Taxonomy (NCBI): domain Eukaryota; kingdom Fungi; phylum Ascomycota; class Sordariomycetes; order Diaporthales; family Diaporthaceae; genus Diaporthe; species Diaporthe australafricana. The sequence goes on from JBCEDM010000001.1 coordinate 6,917,591, forward strand.
CGATGAAGACGACGCCTCTCTCATCGATCGCGCTGATAGAATTCTTGAGCTCGTTGATACCCTCATACACGAGCTTTGAACCGGAAGTCGTCACCAAAATGTCGTCAGCAAGGTCGAGTGACGAGAGGAACTTGGCGTAGAGCTTGGCCAGGGTTGTCTTCCCGGTGCCCGAGTTCCCCACCAAAATGGTGTTGAATCTCTCTTTGCTGAGATTGACGTCCTGGCGCTTGGCGGTATCGACCAGAGTCTTGATCTCGAGCATCTTTGCCTTGACTGACTCGAGCCCGATGTATTCCATGATCCCGTCCAGATGATAGTTCTCTTCGTCTCTTGACTCTTTCCGGCTCTCCCATTCCTGCTTCGCTTTGGAGGTCACAACGGGCCAGGCGTTGGAATCTTCGGGCTCGGTGCTCTTTTTGTCACCATCAGCTGCCGATGAACCAGGATCATCCGTGGATGAATTCTCGTCATCTGCCTTTGCGTCTTTCTCGTCCGATTCCTCGGATGATGATGATGACTGATCTGGGGATTTCTCTTCATCTGAGCCCTCCTCATCATCACTTGTCTCGTAATCATCGTCCTCTACCTCCTTCTTACACAAGCGATCTAGTTGTTTCTGAAGCGCTTGTAGCTTTTGCTTTTGCTTCTTCTGGTCTCGGCGTGATCGGAGGACTTCGCGTTGATGAGCAATCTCCTCCATTAAGTCGTCGACTTGCTGCTCGTGGTTCTTTGCCCACTCTTCTCTCTTCTTCTTGAGCGCTGCAGACCGCTGAGCCCTTGCATCTTTGCTGAGCTTTTTCGCTACGCTGGTCGTCGAAGTCTCATCTTTCGCTCCGGGATGCGACGCTGATTCCGATACTCGACTGAAATCCAACTCCGGTGTTTTGTCTGATTGGATGGCTTTTTGTGGCGTCTCGATGACGACGTCCAACGGCTTTTTGTACTCGATGCTTGGAACCGCGGCTGGTGGGGAGTCTTTCGCAACAGCTTCTGTTCGCTCTTCACCTGATTCTTTCTCGGTTGAAATCACGAGGCTTGGCTTCAAGTTGGTGACTTGATTCATCTCTTCCGGTCCAGTTTGGTTCTCCGACACGTCGTCTTTGGACTTTTCTGCCGCAGTGCCTGCACCGCTTGAGTTTTCCGCCGAGCTCAAACTGTCGGAACTGTCCTGCGAATCCGGTGTAGCGATACCATCATCACTGGCGACGCTGTGGCTCGTGTCGGACGTTGAGGAGCAATCCGAGTGATCTTGAGTCGTCTTCTGCTCACAGTCGGAACCGAGCTTCAGCACAGCGCCCTTGAAAAGCGCATTTTGTAGAGCCATAGCATAGAGCCGAGGCGCTGGGTCATTTTGTGCAACTGTTGTTTGTAAATTGCAGCCTGCTGCCTCACAAGGCTTTAGAGCGTCCCTAGATTTCAAAGTCAACAACAGAGCTCGCTATTCTCGCCGCGCCAAAGAGAAGGGAGTGCGGATGTGTTGTTTGGTCACTCACCTCTGCACGACTCCCGCATCCTGACTGTACTCGACAGAAAAGCTGCCGGATATTCTAAGGACAGCCTTGGTATTCTTGTGGCTCTCGCAAAACACCTCGACACACGTGTTCAAGGCATATTGCCCTGACCCGAGATCTACACCATTTGAGGGCAGTGACTCTTTGGTCGTTTGAGAAGTTGGACTTTGATGCACAGATTCCCTAGTGACCGCCATGTCGGGTTGTTAATTTGGTGACACGAGATTTAGATTCCTAGAATGAAAATGCAGATTCTGGGAGGGTGAAAGTGCATTTTTTGGACTTGTCGTCAATCCGGGGATCAGGAACGGGAGCCTATTAGTACCGGGCACTGGTGAAGAGCCTCATCTTGGCACATTCGTACACTTCCAGGCATTGAGGCATCCATTGATACGCTGGGGCTGAGACCAGCGAGGCCAACAATATCCACTCGTGCAGGCAGCTAGGCCGATGTGTCACGAGTCTACGGGCTTAGACACATGCAGGTGAGAGAGGGCTAGCTTCTCCAATTGGCTGCAGCCCGCTGCAACACCTGCAGACTACAGGCTGCGCCGCTACAGGTGGCCAACGCAATGCAGCCGTTGCTGCCTAAGCCCTGGAGCCGGCCGGCGTTGGCGGCCTATCTCTTGCGCAGCCAGCAGCGCAGGCAGAATTTGAGGCTGACTGAACAGCGGTCCTGCAATGCACAAGGGTTCCAAACTTGTTGGTCGGCTAAGCGAATCCGTCCGCATCCCGGCGCTCACCACAACCACTTGACATGCAGTGCACATGTGCTAATCCCACCATGTGAGACTCGTCACTGGTCGACCCACGCAATCCCCTGGCAGGAGGTCGCCTTGCTGAAAAGTGGCTGGTTGTCGGTTTCTCATCGGTGGATGAGACGTGGTCAAAGGCCGTCGATTCGTTTTGCTTTTGGGCGCCAACGGGGCTAGCTCTCTTGCTGAATCGTTGACAGGTCAAATGAGCAACGAAGCACGGTATTAATTAAGTGGCAAAGGAAGTCTAAGTACAACTGCCGGGGAACCTTCCGGCATGGATGCAATGAATACGGACAGCCAGAGACATTAGACAATATTGTTGGTAGTACAAATCTACATCACTGTTCAGGCGACTACTCACACAATTATTGTCCTCCAAATACAAACTCTGAGTGTGAGCGCTTTGCAGAGTTATCTCAACAAGGACTGTGAAAATGATTACATAAACAGTTGACCTGATGTAAAATGCTAGCAAGGAGCCACAAATGAATATAGGAGGAAATCCAATAGGGAAGAGCCACTGTATAATTGTGGAAGCTGCTCGAAGCGAAAGTGCCAAACTTGAATGGGCGGAATGGCCGATGGAACTTTCCAAAATTGCGGGCATTTCACCATCCTCAGCCTGTGCGTGATAATATTGAACACATTGGTTTTGTCAACCAATGCAGCACAGCACTGATAACGAAAAGGGGTGCAGATATCGCCAGTGCTGAGTATTTCGTTGCAATACAGATCAGCATGCAACGTATGTTACATTGCGTGTGGTTATTACTTTTCGAGTACTTCTAAGTTGACCGTTTCTTGGACGACATGAGATAATCCAAATGAAAGCAATCTTGAGCCTCTCCAGCACTCGCACATACACCGGAGCAACTCAAGTGCTATCTCATGGCAAGAGATGTCGAAGATCTTCAAATTTGCCGCATGTCATTCAACTCGGAATTGTCTCACCTCTGGCACAGACGGTCCGGCAGGGGCCGAGACTACATAGGCAAGTACCTAGATACAGGTCCTGCATCATTCAAATCGGGGTTGAGAGTTTTAGCAATAATTGATTTGGTCATGGAACGAATATTCCAAATCCGCCATGTGAATCCGTCCCTGTCTTTGTACCAGCGTATATGCTGGCGTTCAATTTTAGCATTGGCTTGGAACGAAATTGGAATCATGACGAAGATGGAGACCCATGCACGATGCATGAAGTTTCTCGCGATGTTTAGGTATATTAAAAGGTATTCCAATCAAGCGCGCAAATCAGGTTGCATTATTCAATTTGTTTCGAAGAACATGACACTGTTTTTAGCACGGATTAAAAGTCGCTGTTTCGGAAGCCTCTGCGGTTCGGATGGCAACCCAGTTTGATTGGGCCTTGTTCGAAATCCCCCGGAACCTCCGTCGACGGTCCGGCGACCGAGTCGGTCAGCATCTAAATCGGATTGAGTGTCATACACACGTTCATGCCCACGTGCGCGCGGGCAAGGCCATTGCCTGCTTCGGTCGAGGCTGGCGAGTCCGGCACTGACTCGACCGTTCAGGGTCGCCTGTCCTTGGCAAGGAGGCGATCACTGATGCGCGGCCTATCTACCGATGGGAGATTTGTCGCTCCTCTTTTTGGAAAATGAAAGGGCTCCGGACAAGATCCGTGCCTCCTCGAATAGGTTGTCCCCGCTTTGCACGAGAATTACTAATTCAGTCAGAGGTTACGACACCAATGCCGAGTATTGTATTTGAATTCTGTGTAATCAGCATTCACTGAGCATTACTCGATACGTCACTGTAGATAGCACAGTCGGTATTCTCTTCCCGAGCACCGAGGCAATAGACATCTTGTGATTCCAAAGACTGAACTACAATTTGTGGATCGTGAAAGTCGGTAAAGGAGCAAAATGATTTCAGGTGGATTCAATACGGGACCGACTTCAAGAGAGGTTAGAGCCGTCCGGCCACTAGTCGAATACGGGACCATTTCTGGGGAGCTCGGTGTGTGTTTCAAGGAGGCTCCAATGGGAGTTCTATCACAGCGCCGGGTGAAGAGACTATCCCAGCCGAGAACCAGCACTCCGAGCTAACTCCTGACGAAGTAAAGCGAAGCGCAATCATGGAAAGACTTGTGCCGGGGACTCTGCAGGTTCTCAATAGGAGTTGGTAATATGTATTTTTTCCAGCCAACCGAATCGAATTCTACATCAAGTAGTTAAAGCCTTATTACATGGAACAGCGATGCAATCGTCCCCAGACCGACCCATGACGCTGTGTGTATTTCCAATGATATGCCAAAAAACCTCATCATCGTATCATCATCCGCCCACCACTCCCCTTCATCATCCGAAGAGCGCACGGCATCAGTGTTTCGCGGAACCCAGGGAGCTCATGCCAGCCGCCGACAAGGACAGGACATTCTCATCGCCGGGGGCGTTCTGAGCAAAGCGCGCGTTGTGGCCAATGACGCTTCGAGCGGCCTTGTAGGTGTCAAGTGTCACGGAGAGCGGGTCAGAAGCGACAAACCAGTTGACGCCTTCGGAGCACGGGGGAGTAGTCAGGGAGCCGGAGTAGCTGAGAGACCTGGTTAGCCCGGTCGTGATCATTTATAAATAGATGTGACGAGTTATTGTTGTGAGTGCTTACCTCTGGAAGGTGGTCTCGGACAGCATAGCAACAAGACCGGACATGGCGAAAGCCGGTGTCTTTGTGGCAGTTCCGGGGTTTGAGATGTCGCCGACGGAGGAGAAGACGGTCTCGAGCATCTCTGATGCGACTTCGGCTGAAGTGGCGGAGGCTTTAGCATCAACATCGATAACTTCAGGGAGGACTTGGGAATTTGACGCGCGCGCTCCAGAACATTTGCCACTCCTCTTCTTGCTGCGGGCTTGGGTGTGCTTGGTATTCTTACCGGCTTGACGCTTAGTAGCAGCAGCAGGTGCGGCGGCAACAGCAGCAGCGGCGTTGTTCACGTCGAGGTAGACGCCCATGACGGCGATCTGAGCGTCGGCGCTGGCGAAGACCATGTGCATCTCCATAGCCATGCTGGTACCGTTGTCGAGGTGTTCGCTGGGCAAGTGGAAGTGGAACTGCTGGAACTCAAAGGTCTGGTTCTTGCTGGTCACTGTCATGGAGCCGCCCTCGCCGACAACCTCAACAGTTGTGCCCAGGTTCTCGAAAGTGGCACCCTCGCTGAAGTCCGGGAGTGTCACGGCGAGGTCAGAGCCGGGCACCTCGGTGAAGGTACCGGCCGTCATGTCGATGGGAGATTGGTTCGTTCCTGTTGCACAGGCGCCGTTGGTGGTGGTGTTCAACAAGTGCCAGCTTGCAGGTCCCTTTTTCGAAATATCGTCAGTGAATATTCAACACCGTTGAGAGTGGAACCGGACGTAAAACATACGATAGCACCACTGTAGCCAAATGTGTTAATGGGGACTTCACCCTCCTCAGCGCGAGGCATCAGAGGAGTGCCATATGCACAGGAGGCAGCGACCTTTGTCACAGCAAAGGCCGCAACAATAGCGGTGCGAAGCATAGGCATTGTGAGGATGTCGAGTATAGCACAGGGTGAATTTTGTTTTTTGGGTTTCCAGAAAAAATGTGATAACAGCAAGGATATTGGCGAGGTGTGTGAGCACAAACAGCTTAAAAGAGAGTAAGACTTCTTGTGTAAGTGCAAGAGAGTGAGACTTCTTGTCTTAATGCAAGAGAGTGATCGGCTATCTGTGCCCAGCTTGTCGGTGCGTGAGATGGAGGGATGAGATGGACCCCATTTTGGCTTTTGGGATCGGGAGATCTTATTTCTTTATACGCGCCGTGTAAGTGGATGGGGGGGTGTGAAGTCTCGGTCTGCCAGGGAGTGTTTGTGGTGTGGTGGTTCCGAGGGATGGGAGGCCCTGAGGGGGACGACACAGGTTGGGTGCTTGGCAGCCCCCCGGAGCCCACATAAGGGACCGTCACTCGATACCCCATCCGGCTTGGAAATCGGACCATAATTCCCATCCAGCAGGTAAACACATTGTTTATGGATCGCCTGTCCCGCCAGCACTCATGACAAGTTGCTGCCAAGTGCCGGCGCTGACGTCGTGCTGATTGTCCTGTTGGCACGAGGCCGTACTGCCCCTCCTTCGCCCTCCGCAATCGAAGGAAGAAGTCGGGTCTGCCATGCTGCACTGTCAGGGGTTGGGCTGGGGAAAATAGTCAAGTGCTCCAGAGAATCCAGAGAATACGCGAGACGAATGCACGAATATGGAAACAATCACCATGTCGCCAAGTCCAGCGCCACCAACAAGTCCCCCAGTTGCCTAGTCAGTCTGCGGGCGGGCGCGCGTGTGTGATAAGCGGTGGCAGGCAGGCAAGTAGACAAGGAGACAAGGAGTCAAGGAGTCAAGGAGGCATTGGATGACAGATCTGGGCCTGCTCCGCCTATGCCCAGCAAACCAGCAGCCCAGCAGGGCACATGCACCCTGGGGCAGTCCCGCCAGATTGGATTAGTGGTTCCTGGGTGACGCACGCACCACCGATTTATTGAACGGCGGAGATCAAGGCTGGGGGTGAATCCACTGCTTTAGGTTCAGGATGGATATAGAACCCACGGCTAAAGCAAACAGTTTCAGACTTCAGATGACCTTGGAGTAGAGTAGCTGAGTAGATGAGGGTTTCCTTACATAGAAGCAGTGGCCAAGTACCCTCAATCAATTAGCTGGTATTTCCAACGTGAGCGCCAACCTTGTTATTATCGCGTGTTTCGTTCGCATGGTGTTTCTCGGCCGCCCATAAAGTCAGAGTGAGTGGCGCTAGGACTGGTATGAGCAAGAAAGATAGGACGGGCAGCGCTAGGGAGCGGTTGCGCCAGCCCCAGGGGTTTGGGTTTGGGGTTGGGGTCGGGTTTCTGGGGTTTCTAGTCTGGACCACACGTCGGATCTCACAGTCGCCCAGCATGACCGTTGGCCGGCCCGTATGCTCCCCTGCCAAGCTCTCCCAGACTCTTCCCTAACTCGCAAAAGTTGAGTGAGCCGCCCTGCCGCCCGAATTCTGCCCCCGTCAGGGCCCCTTCAGGGGCTGTCATTAAGGATTGCCAATCCTTGGCCGCCTGATATTGGCCCTCCGCCGCGACGTGCTCCTTCACAAAACACAGGCATCATTCTCTTGGCCACCAGGCTGACAGCAGCGATCAATCCGCGTAGAAGCAACCAGGTATCGGAAAAGCCTAGTCACCTGGCACTCGATCCGAATGCGACTCGCCTTTCCGTTGCCCAGCCGCCGCCGAGGCAGAGCAATGGAGTCCTTCCAATTGTATTGACTCGCTTGCGCCGACCCTTCTCACCTTCGCAGGGTCTGTCTGCGGTGACTGGCCGGCCAACATGGCCGGCCCGGTTGAGATACCACCAGTTCAAACCATGTGAGCTGTCAGCAAGCTGAAGCGGTTTCAGCCACGCCACGTGCGGACAAAACCTGTCGCTACCAACGACCTGGTCCGATGTTGCATCCAGCCCTTCGAGCACAGACTGCGGGCGCGATACTACCTAGGTCCCTTGTCAGACCGCTAAGGCGGCCGAATTTAAGAATGAGCCTCCCGCTTGATCATAGGTGTTGGTCAGAGGGTTCTGGGGATTTCTGAAGCCCTATCCACTCTCAAGTTTTATCACTTGGCATTTGGACACATGCAAGTTTAATCTGGCTCAAAGTCATACCTCTCTGAGGATGCACCTCGGCAGTCAACATTGACTTTGGTCTAAGTATCATTGGACACACTAGTTTTGCTTGGTGTGGGCTTATGTCAACAGGTTTGTCTTCTTGGGGCAATCCAAGAGCTCCTCGAGGGTTTGCATTGGAGTTCATGCAGCCACACCTCTCATATAAGGCCAAGTCGGTGCTAGTCCAAGACAATCGGGAACTCCTTTTTAAACGTTGACTCAAGCACCAGGTGGCTGTATATGATGCCAAGGATACACACGCAAGGCACATCGGCGGAGGTCATGGGTGCACTTTGCTGCCCTGAAATACTCTCATTGTGATTGACGCGCGTTGATTTTTAAGTTCCGTAGCCTTGGGACTCCACCGATATTTTCTTGGCCACTTATTTTCCTTCTGCGTTGTGATGCTGCTAAACGGAACACGTGCTCTTGCCCTATCTCTTGCCTGACGGTTATGGGTCTCGATCGCAACTCAACGAGGCGTCATCATTGAAAGGCACAAATCAGTTCTTGGCGTTGCGCAGTCTCCTGTCTTGCCCTCCTCGTATCGTCGAGGAAATATTGCTTTACGCCAACATGTCTGTCGAAACATTGAGGATTAGCCCCGCAAAATCAGTTTCCGCGCAGCCTCACCCTGTCGAAGACAAGCAACTGCAGTGAGAACTTTCACCGCTCGCGTATCGTTCCCCAGAAATTTGACTTCGGATCTTGACCAAGGAGCCAAGCGAGGGTGTGTCGCAAACCCCACGCGTCAAGGAAATATCGCCAAACGCGGAAGGACAAGAGCTTCCGCCTAGACGCCCAGGCTCTGCCACCCCGTCCTGATTGCTTCCCGCCTACATGAAACTAGCAGACTCCATCGAAGCTTCGTTCGAACCTTCCGCAACATCTCCGTGGGAATAAGTGGCGTGATGTTGACAAGCTCATGTGCCACCAGAGGCAGCCACAAGGCTTGGTGAGGTTTGACGCCCACCGCCTAGTCGGTTTTTGTAACACGGCGCAAATTTCAATCGATATGCCCGCTTCACGATGCTTCTGAACAGGGGAGAGAGAGCGCGCGCGCCCGAGGTGAGCCGCCGGCCAGGTGAAAAGGAGGTCACAAGCCGGCCCGGCGTGGACCATTGTCGTGCCGAGAGCGATAGGCACTGAATACCCCAGTTGCACCTCCTAGGTTACGAGTCAATGATGAGGCTATTGGATTGGCATTCTAGAAGACTTCCAATCTGGAATCAGATTACACATGCTTTCGCCTAGATGCTGGGACAAAGTATGACTGTTCCATACGGGTCCACCATTCCGGGCCCTCGTGGCACAAAACACTGTCAATGACCCTGACAGTCCTTTCGGGAATCCAGATTTGCTTGCCGATCTTAAAATAAGGAGGTAACAACGATGCTTGGAATGCCAGAATGAAATGGCCACATGACTATCGTCAGCCTAGTGTGTTCCACAGAGGTGACCGCATCGAGGTGAAATGAGCTCGGAGCAAGACCGGCAGGCTGCTGGAAGAAAGGGGCTGACACGAGTTTTCACGGAAAGATCCTTGACAGAAGAGCCCGTCATCTTGATTGCTCACCAAATCGGCCGATTGCATTAATTTGTTGCTCTTGTACCGACCTTGTCAGTCCCATGGCCATGGGAGCACTGCTGACAAGAACGTTCAAGTCGTACGGAGTTTTGTAAGTGCCATCCACTTTTGTATGTATGAATTAAAAAAGCCCTCGGCCAGAGACGATGAAATGTGCGAGACATACAAAGCTTGATAGCTCCCACTGTAGTTGGTTTCGAACCAGCCTCGAGGGTACGGGAATCTCAAAGTTCATGAGATACCGATGGAATATGAGAAGGTAACCGGAGACTGAACAAGTTACGATCACGGAGTGGACGGACAGGGCAGTGAAGATACTGCTTTGTCTTTGTTGATGGAAGCGTGGCCTGGGAATTGGACTGCGCTTCAAGTTCTCGCCTAGGATACGGTGTCATGATGAGTTATAACCACGTTCTAAACTTTCTTTCTCTACCTAGCAGCATCGCTACAATCCAAATTTGAGGCATGACCTGGGGAAATTATGCCAGATACAAGCAGCACTATAGAGACAAGCATATAAAGCAGCTCTCCAATGACAATCACAATGGCAAGGCTATTGGAAGAACTTCAGAAGGAAGTAGACTCTAACAAAGGTCACCTAATCTATTTCCAATGACAAGACTGTATGAAATTCGAGGTGATTCGACTCATGGCAGAAAGCCAGATCCTTTGATTTGATTGTCAACTGTCTGAGACTATTGCCAATACAAGCACGTTTGACAAAGGAAATCGTTGAACCATCGCAAGTCATGTAAAGACTGGATGTCGTGGCTTCCTTGCTTAGTACCTGTGTATTATGCTTGTGTATGGTTAAAGAATCAAGGTAAGAGCTCTAAAGAGTATGAAGTGGTGGAAGCACGGCTTAAAAGCCGTGACGAGAAGCAAATGTAAACCAGAAACATTACCAAGCACGTATATTTGCTCGGTCATTGGACGGGTACAGCTTTGGCGCCAGAGCTGTCTTTGGTGAAGTTTGAATAGATTTCAACGGCACAACAGGATTGAGGCATTCTGCAAGCTGGACAAGTATACATAGTGTATCATTTAGTCTAGCCGCCTTTTAAAATAGAAAAGCAATGCTAATACAGGACTTAGTCGCACAAGATGCTACACCGCATACTTTGGCGCGCGTCCTTCTCCATCGACTTTCTTGATAATCAATTTGTTCACTTCAAGTCCAGTCACCATCCGTAACTGAACAATATGTCAGCATCTCAACGATTCCGGGTTTCCAAAAGATTGGCTATAGATGCAAGAAATCCCACGTGACTCACATTGACTCCCATGATGGTGGGCAGCTTCTCCCCCTTTTTCGCCGCCTCAGCTACTGCATCAGGTGGCGGGCTCTGGACCTCGAAGAACACACTGCTTCCGCATTCTTTGCAGAAGTTGTGCTTAACTACTTTATTCCCAAAGTTGTAGGACCTCATGGCCTCTTCTGACTCTTTTCCAAGCTTGAGGTTCTCCTTGAATGGATACACAAGTAAATAGCCGTTGCGCTGGCAGATGGAGCAGTTGCACTCAACGACGGGATAATCATCCAGAGGCGGTGAGATGGAGAATGTGAATCGGACTGCGCCACAGTGACAGTTGGCTGTGTGTTCAGAGAATTTTCCAGTTGGTGGCGGTAATGGAGGCGGCATGGCTGCAATCAGATCTAAACGCTGGCAAGCATGCGCTGTTCGATGGTTTTGTGGAGTTGTTGGAGACGTTTCTGCTTCCCGGATCCTTGGTTCGACGTTGAATGGTAGTCGGGAGGAAATCGAGCGCTACTTCAACGGGTGACACACTGGCCTCTTTGTATTTATACCACACAGACGTCCGATCTCACGCTTGCAAACAGACGGTGCCGATCTACAAGGGCTGGAGTCGGAAGTGTCCGAGAACGCTCCGACGGTACCTGGCCGCATTCGCAATGATTTTCTTTCCTTTCGGGTTGTGAAACGTCTATAGTTTACCTATAGATGCCAAATCTGGACATCTAGATATCAAAACTCGATGAACGATTCCACTATCATGATCGTGCACTAGGCTGTAGGGTAATTTCCCATTAATGGCTTGGCTAAGATCGACTCCTGTGTCAGAATCTCCTTGCGAGAATCTCTTGCCGGCAGGTTCTGCGACGTTTCTCGCAAATGTTGAACAAATTGTGGCTCTACAGATTTGACCACCGTGAAGAATTTCCGATATGACCTCCCATGTTGCAGGTCCACGCCACACCGCCATTGTCATCGGCTGGAAGCACCTTGCATTCCGCGGAGCGAGGGCGCAAAATCAACTTTGTAGATGTGAACTCATTAACGATGCAGGTTTTTTCTGTTCCATGTGCAGTAAAGTCCGTGGATGCGAGTGCTGAAACAAGGTACGCCAACTGGAAATATAGGCAGAAGTGAGACCGTTTCTCAGATGGCAACGAAGTATTTGAGGCAGCAACTGCAATCAAATCAGAACTCTGGATGTGGCCAGACTGCCTGTACTGAACTGGGGAATTTGAGAGAAATGGGGCATAGACCATGCGGTGAGCTCCATGGCTAGCTATCAACGATGATAACGAGCTTGATGGTGTCACTGATGTTGGGCTCATCTCTTCGGCAGAGGCCTGTGAATTATCATCGACTATGGCACTGATGAATGCTATGGTGAAAGTGAAATTCGATGAGCACACCATGTGCAGAGGGGTTGGATGCGCACACGAGCGGAGTCTGAGGCTCTTCGTATCATTTCGCATTGATGCTTCAAGTTGTTCGGCGGTAGTTATCCCACCAACATCACTACACAGCAACCTTTACAGATATCCACCGCACTGACAGCATTGAGGATGCACTTAAATGCTCTTCCAGTAGCAAATACGGGCTCAGTTGGTCTTCGACATTGGATGCCTCAAGCGATAGAGGCTCGCTCGAGTTGCCAAGATACGATCGCTTATGTCTGCAGAGACGGGAGACGAATTGGTATGAACATGCAATTAAGACAAGTCAGAGCAATGAAGCCTTGAGTCACTGCCTCAGACATTGCAATTTTTGAAGAGAAAAAAATGCAATCTGATTTCCTTTGTGCTTGCGAGAGAGGGGAACTTGGTCTCAGAGATCGAGCGCCCTTGCCATTCAAGGCAGTACACGAGAATGAGGCGTACCAAATGGATGTCAATGCGTGGGAATGTGACAGGCTGGCAAAGTCGAGGGTCATCCGAAATGACATCTTGGTAGAAGTTTGGAAACGTGCCCTACCCGGCCACACTCGTCGGCGGATCCAAGTCGCTGGTGTTCACATGGTTTGGTATGTACAGTAGGATGGACAACAGGGGTATCTCAAGCAGTGCTAGGCCACAACACACTCTCAGTGAGGTCGGAGTCTCGTTGATGATGGGTGTGATGTTTCATGCTGGGTCGTGGAACCCCACTGTTAGGGCAAGGCAGCTGTGCTCACGGCCGGTGACTGCCTGAAAATGCCTCCGTTGGCCAAGGAACAGGCAGCTTGCAACGCGTCATAAGTTTCGCAAGCTTTGATTAGCAATCGCCACTGTAGGAAAGACACGTAGATCTGTACTTGTAACGACAGTTACGGTCGGCGCGTTGGCTCAAGCATCATGAAGAATGTGCGTTTTGGAGCGATGGCAGGCTTGCGGCAACAGGGCAGGTGGAGGAAGTTGAGCTTCGGTTTCCAGCTGGCTAAGACATTGATCACCATAGGGATTTGCAGATCATTAGAGGCAAAAGTGAGTGTCCACGCTTCTACGGAGCTGCATAACTCGAGGCATCACCGATCTCGTTGGCCAACTGACGGTGGAGGTCTTGGTTGGTGGCGCAGGGTGAAAGTTTGTTGTTTCCACGTCGCAGGCAGCTGCAAAAGATTTCGGCAGAAAGCCCAGAGCAAGCAACCTCGCAGGGGAGCTTGCTTGCGGAAAGAGAAGGCGGTCAGCTGGAATTGCAGCTCAAAGCTCGGGCCAGGCCAGTCTATCCCCAAAGCGGCGGGCGGTCAAATCCCGTCCGCACCTGTGGCAGAGTCCAGCGCCGTCGAATATATAAGGGCGCGTCCCCCCGCCTCCATTTCCTTTCCTTTCTCTCTTTTCTCTCCAGCTCTCTTTGCCTTTTGGCTTAGATCAAGTGTAGTATCTGTTCTTTTCAGTTTAATCTCTGAAAGTGCTCTACGGAGTACAATCGTGATTATTCTAATTTTTGCCTCTGGGAGGACGGCCCTCTGGGCTTGCCCATGGTCGACCTCCACTGTGTCCTCGGTATTACACTGCCTCCGAGTGACGCGAACCTCTTTTTTCATTGCAGTCTCAGGCTTGCCTGGGACGTGACGAAGAAGGCCTCTGCATTCATTGACATGCGATCATGGACACCCTCAGCTAGACCTGCTTGATTTTTGCTCTGCCTTTCGGAAAGGTCTGTGGGTGGTCAGCCTCCGCTTGCTCGAATGAAGTTTCAGGATCTGCCCGTACGATGTTTTGCGCCTCACCTGCTGCTGCCTGCCTCGACCTGCTCTAGCCACCTGGTTCTCTGCGTGGGAGCTGCCAAAACGCCATTCATTTGCCCAAGACCAGCACAACCAGACGAAGCCTTGCCCAACAGGTGTCGCACCCCGAGCCTCGCATGCGGCCAGACTGATTGCAGGTTTGTGCACCTTGCTTGCTCGACTTTCCGCATTCAACAGACCCCACAACATGGAGTCGACACTCGGCGCTGCCCTGGCGCTGCTGGTCGATCCTAGCTACACCAGAATCTTCTTTACTCCGTCGTCCCTACTTCGAAAGGTTCAATACGCCCCTGTTCCCATTCCCATCGCATGAAGAAATGATAACCTCGCGATTGGAAGGATTCGACGCGGCTCGCCCGCCAACATTTAACGCCCATAGCTGCCCCTGCATCCGTAAGAAGCTCGCATGTGCACCGTGCTATGGGCATCGACCCGCACGGACAGCATCGAAGACCGCAATTTCCTTGTCTGAGGACGGTCATCCTCCCCTACCCGATTAAGCAGTCGAACTGGCCATAGTCCACATCAACAAAGATCCATCTTGCTGGACCCCAAAATACTAGACAAGTTGATACCACGTCACCAGAAGAAACGATTGTGAAAATGCCAAACGTGGACGCACTGTTCGTAGCCGATCAAAGGAGGAGGAGCGGGATCATGAGCGTCGACGAGTTAGAGGCTCTCGCACACAACAACTTTGATCTTCACACAGCAGCGTATCCGACCGACGCCAGAATCCGTATCACACGTGGTATATGCGGACACGACATACAACAGATCCAGGGGTAAATGGGACAGCCTCTGCGGAAATCATGTCTGCTTGACTGTAGGCCACCCAAGGTGCAGCTAATCGAAATTATCGACAGCCTCCTCGATTAGTCTGAGCACGAGGGAAACACCACATCCTTAATTCAAGGTGAAGGCCACGTACTATCGCAATGCCTGTCATGTCAGGGAAAGATTGCACTCTCCCTTCCACAAGCCGAGCCAGAATGAGGACGGACCAGACCACCGCAGGTTTCTGAAGTTTACCTCCATGTCGAAGCAGCAATAGAACCAATGGCGTCGACAGTTTCAAGCGGCACGCTGCGAGGATATAAAAGAGGTTCACTTACTTGTCCACGTCATGAAACAAGGTTGAGGCTATTACCTGCCTGGTACATGGGCTCGGTACTCAAAGGAGTAATCTTGTCCAGTTCGTGCTTACTCGCCTCATTCACTATGTGAAAATAACTGCATCAACACTTGAACAAGGGCACCAGAAATATTCCTAAAAGGTGGCGATAGTTGTCTGCATATCGGATCCGTTATGGGAGCCTGGTCCTCGCCTGGACTTCACTGATCGAGCCTATCCAAATGACTCTTGAAAGCTTGACCGGGCAAGACTGTCTTCTAAGAAATTGTAAGATTTGGATTGGTTGGAGCACATCAGCTGGATCATCTCATATCACGGTGTTTACCTGCGTCTCGGCGTGCTTGCAGTACTGCACCTGAATTCATTTCCTCTCTGTGGTCCAGATGAAGAACGGCTCCGAGTGTGTGAAACCCGTCATTTCCCTTTGCCTGCTGCTCAGAGGTCACATAAATGAGCTACGAACGAGGGACTCTTTCTGGCGCAATTCAAATAGGTGAGTGCCGCCGGCCGTCGATGCGAGTAAATTAAAATGGTGGTCCAAATGCGATCGGCCTCGAAAGAGTTTGGACGGCTTGCCAAATCAAGTTGCTCAAATATGAGAACCAACCTCTGGAGGAAGCAGCTTCAAAGGAAATGGGATGAAGACTCAATCTGAAATCCATCAGAGTAAAGCTGATTTAAAGATCCCAGAAAACTTTCACTGGGAAAATCGGAAGCACTCGCATGCTGCAGGAGCTTCGACTGCCCACACGGTCTTGGTCTTTTGCAACTCACATTGAAACCACTGCCTCGTCCCCTCCACCCTCACCTTTCGTCCACCCTTCAACCAAGCCCTTTCCATCGCGTCATCAAGCACAAGTTTGGGAAATCGCCCAACCACTTTATTTCACAAGACCCAGCCTCGCGTCAGGCAGAACTCACCCACACCGACCTGTCTCATTCTTGCATTCCACGAGATCAAGATGCCGCCCAAGAAGATCGGAGGCGCCTCTGTTGAAGCCAGCGATGGCACTGCTGCTGGAGCTGTCACCGCCCTCGTGAGTTCTCCATATGTTCCCTTCTCTCTCTGAGAAGAATCTAGCCAAGTCCAGTGTGATGGATTGGACGTGTCGTGGGATGCGCCCGAGATGCCCATCCTCTGGTCCGTTCCTTCGACCGAACGAGTACTGAACTTCTTATTGCACCGCAGTGTCATTTGATCATGAGCTGTGACGAGTTCAAGGCCGACAATGCCAAGCTTGCCCCCAGTAAGTAACTTTCACGCGAACCTTCCACTTTCGTATGCCGTGTCAGGAGTGGCAGCGTCGAACATGCTTGTCTTCTCGAGACGTGGACCCGAAACCATCTGCAACCACATTTCGTGCTTGTTTCCTTTGTTGTTCACAAAAGCAAAAGGACTTTACTGACAGCATTCAGTCCTCGGTATTGCCCAGGCCAAGAACGTGTAAGTAAAAACCATCACCTTGCATCTCCAGCGCAGCCCCTCCACATCCACCACTCTCCCAGTCAACGCCTCGACTGTTCTTGGCTAACCGACATCACGCACACCCCACACAGGCCCCGCAAGATCAATTCCGTCGTCAACCCCTACGGCTTCGAGTTCAAAAGTGGCAAGATCGTCGCACAGTCCGGCAGCCAGGCTCAGGATGGTGCAGCTAGCGCCAGCACCAACAGCAGCGCTGGTGACGACGACAAGGACAACAAGCCTTCCAAGGCCAACGCCAAGGCCCAGCAGAGGCCCTCGAAGAAGCGCAAGGTCGCTGTCAGCTTCGCCGATGACGATGCCGACGAGCATGTGAAGGGTGAAGATGAGAGTGAGATCTGAGGGAGCGGGACCGGCTGAGTGGCGGCACTCGAGTGCTCATCGGAAAAGACATGCATATGCCAGGGAAATGTCTCCCATCAAGTCAACGTTTTGGGATGCTTGTCATTTCCATTTGTTCTCTCTTTGAGGGGCGCAATGCAGGATGAAGCCATGAAGCGCAGGGTTGGGAGGCGTATAAGGAGACCCGACTCTGGTTCTCGAGTTTGGCCTCGCCCTTGGTTTTGGTGTCTGTAGGATAAAGAGCACCAGAGAAACATGCGATTACCATAACTCGCATACATTGGTCCTTGGGAACAGTCTATTCTCACTTGACAATCAAAATCTTGGCACACCCAAGAGGTCCTTGAAAATGTCTCTCCTTGATCGTCCACAAGACAGGTTGGTATGTTGTTGAAGCAAATAATTCTGGACGATGCTTTAAACTTGCATCCTGGATCATTGACCGGGGTCAAGCCGAGGTTTTGCCGCCCGTACAGGGACAAGCCCTTGCAGTGGACCCATTCATTAATTGAGAGGGTAGGAAGACGTCGTCACCCTTTGTAAATGCCCCTTTGACCAAACTTTCTGGCCTGATATTTCTTGAGGTCGCTTTGTCAAAAATAGCTACGCCGTGGATCGCATTGGCAAGAAAAGGCCCGTATTCTCCCATCGTAACGTGACAGCTCGCTGCAACACTTTCCTGAAGTCATGCGGCTCATGGTGTCCATGTCTGCCCTTGGGGTCCTCACCTCGTGGGTGGAACGACTTGATTGGTCCAAGGAGCTGTCAAATATTAGACGATGCCCCTAAGCGAGTCATCGGGCATTTTTTTGCCTGTCGATTCTCGGTACTCAGGACCCACTGCTTACGATTTGACGTCCCTGACGGAAATGTTTCGTTTCACGTTTCTTTGCTCTCAGCCCCCCTGCGTGACCCGCAGTCAAACCTTCCCAAAAGGCGGGAAAGCCTTTCGAAGCATCCATACCTCTCCATTGATCTACCAATGGGATCTCAGGGCAGCATTGCAGGCCCCTAGCGAGAGCGGAATTAGACGAACACCCAAAAAATTGAGGAAGAAGAGCCGCGTGGCCAGTGGCGCGGGACGGGGACACAGATTCCCGCCGCCCTATCACCACAGCCGCCCTCGTCCGTTACTCGGCGAGACTCTTTTTGTCCGTGATATCAAACACAGACCTTATCGCCTGTTCCTGACGGGGCAATGGAGACTTCGTCGTAAGCTTCTCCATAGATATTCGTCGTGTCCGTCCTCCTCTCCCTGTCTCCCCGATCCGTAGCTCGGAGGGCTTCATGCACGGCAACTTTGGAAGGCCAATGGACGACTAGGATATATAATTGATGTTTACTACCTGCAGAAGATGTTCATCCGGACTTGTTAGGCTCACTTGGCGTTTTACCGTAAACACAAGAATAGCCAAATACGCTCTTTAACATCCATGCTTCTTGACAGACACACATTCAAAGCGTTCTTATTTCACTCTCTTGTGTCTTGTCAACTGCCTTGAATTTTGTTGTTGACTGCCGGAAGGAGAGCTTACTAGAACAATGCCTCAGCCATCGGCCAAGGCTTGGCTCGTGGCCATTCTTTCTTTTGCGACTGGCACACTGGGCGATGCCTCTTCCAACTACACTGAGCAACTCCTGAGCTCTGGCACAAGTACATCTCTCCTCATGCTCTCGTACTCGTGATTAGTTGCTGACACATGGACTATCACTCAGTCAAGCTCGGTGAGTGGCAGGATGCCTACGACAAAGCCTCCGCCTTCGTCGGCACGCTCACGACGACTGAAAAGATCTCCCTTATTACCGCCGGAGATGCGGGAAACTTCACCGCCATGAACATGTTGGACTCGGCGACCAATCCGCTGGCGTACTACTATGTGACGACCTGGCCCGCGGGGTTGGCGATGGCGATGACATGGGACAAGGAGGCGGCTTACGGTCAGGGCGAGGGCGTGGGTGCAGAGTTCAAGGGTAAAGGCATTCACCTTGCTTATGGACCGACACTCCAGCCCTTGGGCCGGTCTGCTTGGTGTGGGCGCACGGGAGAGTCGTATGGTCTTGACAGCTACCATGCTGGCATCATGGCCGGCGCCGTCGTGAAAGGCATGTCTGCCGCAGGAGTCATCCCTTCAGCCAAGCACTACATTCTCAACGAACAAGAGACAAACCGCATGGGATCCGACAGCAGCATGGGCGGAGGCGGTGGCGGTGGCTCGCCCCCAGACGGAGCGCCAGGAGGAAACTCGACCCTCACGACCCGCCAGACCACAGACAACAGCACTTCAAGCTCCTCCTCGGATGACTCCGGATCCTACAGTGTCCAGATCGGCGACAAGGCCTTCCACGAAACTTACCTCGCCCCCTTCTACGACACGGTCAAGAACGGAATGGGCGGAGCAATGTGTGGCATGAACAAGGTCAACGGAACCTACAGCTGCGAGAGCCAGGACTTGTTGGCAAAGTACCTCAAAACCGAGCTGGGCTTCCCAGGAATCGTACACGCAGACGTCTCGGCGCAGAAGACGGGCATCAACGCGGCGAACGCGGGGATGGACCTCTCTTCCAGCTCCTACTGGTCGAACGACACACTCGGGGTCGGCCTCACAAACGGCAGTTTCACCGCCGAACGCCTGGACGACATGGCTATCAGGAACCTGATTGGTTATTACCACCTCAACCAGGACCAAGGCTATCCCACCCTGGCCAGCAAGACCGAACACCGCGACGTCCGGGGCAACCACAGCGCCCTCGCCAGGAAATACGCGTCCGAATCGATCGTCCTCCTGAAGAACACCAACAACGCACTGCCCCTGACGAACAAGACCAGCATAAGCATCTTCGGCACGCACGCCGCCCCCCGCTACGTCGGCGCCAACACGGCGCTGTCGGTGTACGACGGCGAGCCATCCACGATGGCAGGCCACATGACGACCGTGGGCGGCTCGGCGATGGGCTCGCTGGCGTACGTGACGACGCCGGTGCAGCTGATGGTGCAGCGCGCGGCGGCGGACGGGTTCATGCTGCGGTGGTGGCTGAACGACACCGTGTCGGAGACGAGCAGCGGCATGATGGGCAGCGGGACGGAGCTGACCGAGACGACGGTGGGCGTGGCCGACGGGTCCGACGCGTGCGTCGTCTTCCTCAACGCGTGGGGCGGCGAGGGCGCCGACCGCACGGAGCTGTACAACGCCGAGCAGGACGCGCTCGTGGCCGCCGTGGCGGACAACTGCAACAACACCGTTGTCGTCGTCAACACGGTCGGCCCGCGCCTGGTGGACGCCTGGATCGAGCATGAAAATGTGACTGGTGTGCTGTATGCTGGTGCCCTAGGCCAGGAGTCCGGGGATGCCATTGACGACGTGCTCTTTGGGGCTGTGAACCCGTCGGGGCGGCTGGTGCACACGATTGCGAAGAACGAGAGCGATTACAACCCCGACACCATAATCAGCGACAGCGAGCTGGAGCTCAACTTTACTGATGGCAACTTCATCGACTACAAGTACTTTGACCAGTACAACATCACCCCGCGATACGAGTATGGTTACGGCCTCAGCTATACCGCGTTCGAGTACTCGTCGACCGTCTCGGTCGACTCCAGCAATCTCACGTCGGGATATGCGACTGGCGAGAGGGCTGTTGGAGGACGAGAGGATCTGTGGGATATTGCTGCCACTGTCAAGACGTCCATTAGCAACACCGGCAGCGTGGCAGGGGCCGAGGTTGCGCAGCTGTACGTCTCCTTTCCCGATGCTGCTGCTGAGCCCGTCAGGCAGCTGCGTGGGTTTGAGAAGGTTACGATCGAGCCAGGTGAGAGTGCCGACGTCACTTTCAGCGTCCGCCGCAGAGACCTGAGTGTCTGGAGCGTGGCGGGACAGGAGTGGGAGGTCGTGAAGGGCGAATATAAATTCTATGTTGGAGCCAGCAGTCGGGACTTCAAAGCAACGACGACTTTGACCGTCTCGTAATGGCCGGAACTTTTCTTTCCCATGTACATAGTTGAGCGTTACAAAATATTCCGGGCCATGCACATGAGTTTGCCGTTGATAGAGGGTTGATAGAGGGAATTCCACAAGGAAACAAGTTGCTTCGAAGGTGGTCTTGATGCAGGAATTGTGATTGAAGGAGAGAAATTCAAAAAGCTATGACACTACCATCCTCGACCAGCCAGCTTCTCTTCCGCTCGCATGTTGCCGCAGTTGATGCCGACCATGGCCTCGCCGAGGCCAGTGCTGCACTCGGCCAATACCTTGGGGTCCTTGAAGTGTGTTGTGGCCTTGACGATGGCCTTTGCCCTCTTGGCGGCGTCTCCCGACTTGAAGATACCGCTGCCGACAAAGACACCGTCACATCCGAGCTGCATCATCAGGGCAGCATCCGCAGGCGTCGCAACACCTCCGGCAGCGAAGTTCACCACAGGCAGGCGGCCCAGCTCTGCCGTCTGCTTCAGGAGGGTGGCGTCACACCCCAGCTCCCGGGCAATGGCCCGGATGCCGACCTCGCCCTCCTTGGCCAGCGCCGCCTGCGCGCGGGCAATGTCGGAGTTGACCTGGCGCATGTGCCTCACAGCCTCGACGACGTCTCCGGTGCCAGCCTCACCCTTGGTGCGGATCATGGCGGCGCCCTCAGTAATACGCCGCAGGGCCTCGCCCAGGTTCCGGCAGCCGCACACAAAGGGCACGCCGAAGTTGCTCTTCTCGACGTGGAAGGCGACGTCGGCGGGCGTCAGGACCTCGGACTCGTCAATGTAGTCGACGCCCAGGGCCTCGAGGATCTGGCACTCGACAAAGTGGCCGATGCGGGCCTTTGCCATGACGGGTATGGTGACGGCGTCCTGGATCTCCTTGATCATGGAGGGGTCGCTCATGCGCGCGACGCCGCCGTCCTTGCGGATGTCGGCCGGCACGCGCTCGAGGGCCATGACGGCACAGGCGCCGGCCTCCTCGGCGATGCGGGCCTGCTGGGCGTTCACGACGTCCATGATGACTCCGCCCTTGAGCATCTGGGCGAGGCCGGCCTTGACGGCGAAGGAGTTTTTGCTAGCGCCATTGGCACTGCCGTTGGTAGCCGGCGTGGCCAGGTTGACGGTTGCGTTGGTAGTGCCGTTTGAGGTTGCCATGATGAAGAGGAGAAGAAGGAGAAGAAGAAGGAGGGTCTGAGGGGTTTGGTATGGGTGGGTGGGGTTTGATGTGTTCGCTGTGAGAAGTATGAGGCACGGGATGGGGGCCGAACTCTGAGGTGAAGTTATGTATAAGTGACGAAGAAGGGAAGTGGTTCTTATTATGGCTCGCGGTTAATATTGGGGTGGGTGTGGGTGGAGACAATGACTATGACTAGTAGACTAGACTGCAAACTGATTTTCTAGAAGACTTCGGTGCAGGAATTTTTGTCAGAAAGGAGACAGTGGTGTAGAATGCCAAGGATGGAATGTGACCCTTTGCGTTCAAGTCTCCCTGCAATTTTCGCCACCATGCGGCGAGGTAGCAGCGTCTGGAAAGGTTGAATGGTTGCGAGTGATGCGAGTGACGGGTATCTGGCCAGTGGACGGTTGAGGCTCAGGATGCACAAGGATAAGCACGATTCAGTGGGTTGCAGCAGTGAGCACTGCGTTGGCCGTCGACATGCAAGGTGAGGCAGGGTGACACCACTCGAGGCAGTTCCCACGCGGATGATCGCATATGATAATATAACTGAGCACACCTGGCCGGCCGTGGATGGACGACGTGCCAACAGACCTGAGCTTGATGGTGAACCCAAGACACAGTCAGACGAGACGACGAGAAGGGTTGATGACTCAGAGACATAAAATGACAAATGACCAAAAAAACAGCCCGCCCGATGTCGGGACCAGCGTTGGACGGTCCAGACGGGCCAGGCGGGTTAGACGGGCAGGTGCAGCGCGTCCCAAGACCATCGATCCGAGTCTACCCTTGATATAGAGTTCAGATCTTCGGCACTGGCGCGAATGGCCCGATAAAACGGCCCCCAGGAGCCCCTTGGCCTAGCCCCAGCCCGTCCCGAACCACCGATGCGCACCGAGCAGCCCTGTCATCGTCCATGCTCATTGGCGACAAATCGGACCAACTTCGCTGCTGCCCCGTCAGCCCGTCACGACTCATCCGCCGTGGGAATCCTCGAATGGGGCCGTTCGCGCCGAGTCAACTCCAATGTCACTCGTCACTTCTTTCTGGTGATTGACAGCCCTGAACCTTCTGCAAAAAAGACTTTATCTAATCGTCCTTGGGGTCTCCCTTGGGCGGGTTGCAAGTCGACTGTCCTGGTCATCATCTCCCGGGCTGGTAATCTGACCCTCACCCAAAGCCCTTCAGACGGAACGACTCCACGATAATAATGGCGGCTACTATCGGTGTTCTGGCCCTCCAGGGGGGCTTCCTCGAGCACCTCTCGCTCCTTCAGAAATCTGCACAGCATCTCGCCAGCACATCTCCGCACGCGAGAAAAAAGGCCTTGGATTTCATCGAGGTCAGAAACCCTCAGGACTTGGCACAGTGCGATGCTCTCATCATCCCAGGTGGTGAGAGCACCACAATTGCCCTCATAGCGGCCCAGTCAGGGCTCATGGAGCCATTGCGACATTTCGTCAAGTGAGTCGTCCACGTCACTCAATTTATTCCGGCCCGGACTGACGACAATGGGCAACCAAAGGACCGCCAAAAAGCCCACCTGGGGCACCTGCGCAGGCCTCATCCTCCTCGCCGAGGCAGCCAACGCCGCCAAGAAGGGCGGCCAGGAGCTCATAGGCGGCCTGGACGTCAGGGTGCACCGCAACCACTTCGGCCGCCAGATCGAGAGCTTCGTGGCCGACGTCCACTTGCCGTTTCTGGCGCAGTCGGATCTGCTGTCGGACTCGGACTCCGCGGTCCCGTTCCCCGGCGTCTTCATCCGCGCCCCCATCGTTGAGCAGCTCCTAGCCCCGGGCGCAACAGTGGACTCGGTGGAGCCCGGGGTTACTGTTCGTAATGGAAACCCTGACAAGGCCCAGGTCGAGATCCTGGCGGTGCTGCCTGACAGGAAGAACAAGGTGAAGGGGAGCGCCGTCGACAGCACCACCGAGGTCCACGGCGGCGAGCTAAATGACATCGTTGCTGTCAGGCAGGGGAACATCATGGGCACCAGCTTCCATCCCGAACTCACTGACGACATTCGCATGCATGTTTGGTGGCTGGAGCAAGTGCTCAGGACTCTTTCTTGATGTTGGGGGCTCAGCAGAGTTAAGATGCCTGAGAGCATGGCCTGTCGTCTTGATGTGGCGATTTGCAAAGCTTCAAGTTAGAGATAGACTCATAGACTTCAGCACAGCTTATAGAATGAAGTTTAATCTTTTTGATCCGCCCACAAGTACTGGACAGAACTGCGAGAATGATGGGTCCACCTACTTGCAATGTCCGGTGGCTAAGCTGACACACCGTGCGTGGCTGGCCCCCCTCGGCTACACATGTACTACCAGGTTTTGTGTCATCTTATAGAAAGTCGTACCAATAATGTTGGCAATGTTGCGCCCCGGATGCTCTTACGTCGATTTGGGCTTTTCTGAACACGAACCTTGACATGCGGCGTTTGATATTGCTGCTTGAGTACCTGGGTAAGTTGAAGCATGATTACGACGGCAGACCAGGGCAAAAGAATATTTTGCATTATCTCGAGCGGGAAGGAATGGTATGTCTTAACAGCACACATGGAGCTCAGCTAATAGGCATCTATGCATGAGAATGACTTGCTTGATTTCAAAGCTCATTTCTCAAGCTTACAGTTTGTGGAGACATTGGGAAAGAGTGCACGTTTGTGGCAAAGAGGAGGCAAGACCTTTCGAGCCAGGACAAAGCCTCTGAGGGCTAAGAGCATGGCATAGTGTGCCAGGGATTGTCAGGTCATCAAGAGAATCATCATTGCCAGTAAATCCGAGTCATTGGACGGTTATTGAGGATTTGAGGTGCCTCTCTATCTGGATAGGTGGATAGAAAAAAGAATTCCGTCAACACTTCGTGGAGCTGATGGAAGCATGCATTTTCTTGTTTTGTTGAATTAAACAGCTGATGAGGCACAAAGACATCTGGGGATCTTAGTGAAAGTTGAATTCCATGATGCCCCTTGTGCTGTAGATGAGACCACGTTGTTGCTGCGATTCTGCTTGTACAGCACGATGACTCGTTTTTGAAAGAACATAATTCCATTGAACATAGTTCTACAGAGATTGCCCATGACTTCTATGCTCCTTCTAGATAACCTGGGTACTTACCTAGGCTCTTAAGCAGTGGCAGGAAGCTCTTTCGTCCCTGCTTCAGAACCGTTGCGTCAGACCGCATGCTTTTCGGTTGGTAGTTTGCAACTTGATTACTTTTCAATACAAAACACATTCTACCTCTCTCGTCCCTGAGAGAACTCCATCTTCCAAGACCTCAAGACACTTCTTCCAGTCTTCTCGCAATCTACCTGCCACCGATACCAACCACAACCACTTGAACCAGACAGCTTCTCTTCTCAAGCCCTTCAACATGCAGAACTTCATCCTCTTCCTGATGGCCATCGTCGCCAACATGGTAATCACTGCCATTGCCTCGTCTCTTGCGACCCGCGGCGACGCTCCTCTCCCAGTGGGAGGTGGCCTCACCTGGTGCTACACCAACGAGTCTGGTTACTGCACCATCGGCATCCACAACAACTTTGAGACTCAGGTCATCAGCGCCTACGTATTTGACAGCAACTGTAAGTCACTGAAAGCAAGCCCCACTGACGTCTGCAATCGTGTGTCTGACCTCGATTTCCCTTGCTACTAGGCACGCTCTACGGCAGCACCGGCCAAGTCCTCACCGATTCGAACTCCACCATCACCTGGAACTCTGCCTCGGGCATTTCCCACACCGGATACATCTACGTGCACGATGTGACTGGAGGCAATGACGAGTTCTGGCACGACGGGGTCCACTACCAGGATGGCTGGATGTTCGAGGACCCTTTACCTGTCTACTACGAGTACCGCACGTTTGATTGTGGCGAGTAGAAACAACGGAGGGAATGGGACGATCAAGGAAATTGAGTGTCTCCCTGATCTCAGAGAGACACAACTCCCCAATCCCTCATCACAGGACAGGTCATGTTCTCGCCGTCGACAATCCTCAGAACTAGACACACTGCATAGAATGCAGACAAAATAATCAAGGCACACTCGCCGCGGTGAATTCAGACCCATCAAATTTTGTTGACTTAGTTGACATGCTGTGCATGTGTAAGTGTTGACATCACTTGAGCATACTTTTCCCCAGCCAATACCCGTCTTAAGGTCCACCCCCAAGGCTTAAATAGTCCACAAGCGTCTTTTTTGAAAAAGAAATGCCATCCACACGCCAGTACAAACTCGCCCACACAGGTCAGTTACTACCTTGGTGCCGAGCACACTTCAGCAGTCTGTTCAGATACTTACCCCTACGTCCCGGTTCACCTGTTCACTGGACGGTCGACCCAAACCATTCCTCACAGCGTCCTCGACCTGCACCAGCCTCTTGGGCAGCGCCAAACCGATCCCAAAAAAGACGAATATCGCCCACTTCCACCTGAACGGATTGAAGGCCACAGAGAACGAGAACCACCACAACAACTCCAGGTAGGTGAAGAAATCAAAGGCCCCCGTAGGACTCCGCGCCTTCAAAATCTTGGTCATATCGATCCATCGCTCCATCCAGAATGAGCTCGGGCGGGTGAGCGGGTCGACGAGGAACATGAGCAAGATTCGAGTGTAGATGCCGATATGCCAGTTGCCTACCGTGCCGATCGCAGACACGTAGGTGCAGTTGATTGCGGAGATGGAAGGGTGGTTCGGAGGGAAGGTCTGAAGGTACCAATTGGGCGCGCCATAGGGTTCCTCGAAGCTGTCTTTTGGAAGGAATGACAGAGAAGGCCGCTGGAAGCCCGTGGCGAGGACGATCATGTCTGCTTCGATGGTGTCCTCGCGTCCTGGCCCACCAGCCGGAACGCCCTTTGCTCGGCGGTTCACCTTCACTCCGCCCTCCTCGAACCCTTCGATATCACACCGTACCCATTCGGCCTGTCCCGAGCGGATCCTGTCCATAACGTCGGTGTTAACCATTGGGGTATCCATAAATATGCCCTTGTTGTAAGGGGCGATGTCTTGCAGGTCGCGGTAAAAGAGCTTCTTGAGGAACATCTCGGGTATCCAGGAAAACACTGTCTCTTGGCCGAAGATGTTGAATGCGAGAAGCATGTTGACGATGGGGTTCCGTGGGATGATCCACTTGTCTGATCTCGCAAGGATATACACCTTGCTTGCATCTTCGTCGGCAGCAAATTCCAGTGCTTCCACGGCACTGGCTCCACCTCCAATGACCACCATAGTCTTGCCCTTGGCGCTCTTACCAGTCAATTGGCTGGAATGATAAATAGGCCCCTTGTACTTCTCCATGCCCGAGATGTGAGGCTCTGCGAATCGGAACAGAGTGTTAGCGAACGCCCCGAAAGTTCTATAGCGGTCGACTTACGCTTGGGATCACCACAAGTACCAACAGCAGCAATAAGACCGTCAAATCTCCCATTGGATGGATCATTGATCACCCACCGGCCCTTCTCGTCCTGGTAGACCTGATCTACTTTATAGTTGAACACGGTCTTTTCGTCCAGGCCGTACTTCTTCCACAGCTGCCTGAGCTGGCTAAGGATCTGTTGACGGTCGGGATACCCGCGTTCCCACTTGATCGAAGGGTGAAATCGATACATGAGAGAGTGGATCTGAAGACTTGAGGTATTGTTGACTTTCTAGTCAGGGTCAGCGCTTGGTCACAGTCGAGATCAAGGGGAGATGCCGGGAGTTTTGCTTACACTCCAGATTCCACCCAGGTTTTCCTCCCCTCCAGCCTCAAAAATAGTCACGTCGAAGCCATGGCCAACACAGTGTGCTGCAGATGACACACCGGTGATGCCAGCACCTATAATGGCGACCTTGGGTCTGCGGAGGGGTTTGCTCCTATCCGGAGGAGCCGGAGACAATATCTTGTCTGTCAGATACTGGAAAATTTGGAACCAAAATAGGAAAGGGTGAAATAAGGGGTTCTCGACCCTCGACTCGGAAGGCATCGTGAGGTCTAAAAGGTTTTCAATGGCGGGTTAGGTTGAGAAGACTGTTGACAAGACGAATAAAGGAGAGTCAGGCGTTGCTTCACACGGCAGCTTTATACCTCCTACACACTTTAGCAGGACCGGCCCGTGGCATCAATTGGCGATCAGCAGTGAAAGCTTGACATTGGCCTGTGATTGTCGCACCATTGGAAACCAACAGCTGCAGCAAGCTGTCGAGCTAGCTGTGTGATGCGCTACCAAGCCTGGAATTTCGATCCGAAGACGCGACGTCATAACTCGTGGGGCTGATGGCAATCTGATGCAACTAGGCCCGTTATCAATTGGCATGTGAAGAGCCGCACCACGCCCACCTGTCGGACGGCCTGACTGGTCGACCGGGCGGGAGATCAACTGGGTCGTTGCAACGCTGCGGCACCCTTAGATACCACGCAATGTGCACGAGTCTGCTCTTTTCTAATATGTTGTTATATAGATATGGTTGTCTACCGCCCTGTGACATGCACTTGGTTTGAAGCTGTGCCTCTGGCGCAGGCCACAAGGTGCCTTTCTCGGTATCCAGGTGTGGAGACGGCAAGTGTCGACATCCGAGCGCTACCTGACCGGGTCCAAGCGCAACACAACCAATTGTGAAGACGTTGTGATTGAAAGACTTCGCTTTATCCCGAGGTAAATGTAAGGTCCTAATGAGCTTGCCCCAGGTACCAATGGCGTGTCGACGACGGCAACCGGCGCATGCTTCCTCGCCTATCGCGGAGAAGTCGACCAGCAAGACTGTGACACAAGATCGCCTCTTAATGTTTTATAGATGCAGGCTTGTCCATTTTCTTATTACCAAAACTATCAGGCTTGATCTTGAAATGGTAGCTTAGATGCATCTGTAGTCTCCATTCACATGCGAACTGCTTCCGCGCGGGAGGCAAGTGATGCGGCAAGTGATGCATCTATCTCCTCTTTCCTCCTCTGTCCCGGCGCCCAGACTCAAGAACTTTGAGCCGCTTTTGATACGTCTCGCCCGCCTCTCCACTGCCTCTGGGGCCATCCACAGTATCACGACCTCTCTTGCGACTTTTCTCCAACAGGGCCTTAGTGCTCCTGCCGCCTTCCTTCCTGCCGGACATCCTGTTGATCCGGTCGACACCCATATCAATATCCCGCCACTCTTCGCCGCCGTAGTCCATGCGGCTACTGCGTCCTTCACGCGCCGCTTTCTGAGCACGCTCCTTCTTGCTCTCCTGGGGCAGCCGCGTAAAGTTCCGTTCTTCGTAGTCGCGACGCTCATCTTCTTCCTTCCGCTCCGATGCAGTCTTGAGTCTCCTGCCGAATTGGGCGATATTCGTGCCAATGCTTGGCTGTGCAATCGGTGCCGCCGATAGCTCGTCGTTGACAAACTCGTCCATGGTCGCCGACCTGAGTGGGCCACGTTGTCTCTTCTCGCGCCTGTCAGAGGTGGGCATGACTGTAGGGGCGACCTTGGGGGGTCGGTAGATGCCGTCGCTGGGTTTGCTGGGCTTCCCATCGGTCTCGGTCCCAGCACGCTGAAAGGCGCCGAGTCTGGGAGCGGCCTGGAGAAGTACGTTGTTCGATGTGGGTCCTGAGTCTTCTCCCTCCTGATTTTCCTCATCAGACTCCTCTTCATCAGACTCCGAGTCAGACCCAGACGCTGCTGCGGCTTGAGCGGCCTTCTCGTTGCGCTCTGCATTGTCGGCTGCGCGCAGGACTTTTTCGATTTGGTATCGAAGCTTTTCCTCCAACGGCCGGACTCCCTTCTCTAAGTACAAGCGCAATTCAACCAGCTTCTTGACCACTTCTCCGTCATCGAAATGGCTGTCGTCGTCGTTTGGGTCGCTCTGCTTTGACTTGCGCAGTTTGACAAGGATGAGGAAGATGAGATTTTGCAGGTACGAGAGCAGCAGCTCATTCTTGACGTCGAGCAGGGAAATGCCATTTTTCGGAACTTCGACAGACGAGATATTCGAAGTTGCTTCCAAAACCGAGGAAAGCGATTGTGTTAATGAGTCCAGAAGGACAGGTAGGGTCGTTGCTGCCGCCATGCTGTGTGGTGGAAAGTTTCGTGTGAATATCGCGAACTCTCCAAACTTTTTTTCGTTGCGATTAGATTTCTACCATTAGCTTGCCTGCCATGAGCGGTACCTAGGTACATGCAGATACAGACAGCCAATGAGAGCTCGCGGCACAGAGTACCGTACGCAGGTACCTGATCCTGACTAAGCCGCTTCAAGGCTGAACCCGAGCTACGCGGTACAAGGGTCCGTCCGGGTCGCTAGAGCTCCTGTCAATCGAAACGTTGCGCAGCGCCTCATTAGGTTTGGTGAGAAGTTGACAACTGGCTGAACGAGAGGATTCACCAAACCGTCATCAACGCTGCGCTGAATCATTCTACTGCATTTTCGACTGCAGATCATATGTGTGTACATCACATTCATTGAAAGTATCAAAACCCGCCCAGCCTTGGATACGCTGGCATGCTCGGTGGCAGACAGCTCTGAGCATTGCGCCCCCTTCCCTCCCGATATTTGAGAGAGATCCACCCACTCCCAGAGGTACGATCCACACCCAGCCATAGCTCTCAACGCTTTGGCGCATTATCTGCGTTGTGCCCCAGGAACGATCCCAGGACACTGACCTCCATCGTCAGAAACACAGAACGCTCAAGATGCAAATACCAAACTTCGCGTCGCCTTCGGCGGCGGCGCTGCTCTCCCTTGTCGCCCTGCCGCACATCACGTCCGCCTTCTATCTCCCTGGCGTGGCCCCAACCTCATACAAAAAGGGCGATACCGTGCCTCTCTATGTCAACACGATAAAGCCGATCGCTCCTCCAGGAGACACAATGCTACACTCGGTTGTAGCATACGACTACTACTTGCCAATATTCAAATTCTGCCAGCCGGAGGGTGGGCCGCAGTCTGTGGGCGAGAGTTTGGGCAGTATACTGTTTGGCGACAGGATTATGACGTCGCCATTCGAGCTCAAGATGGCGACAAATGAGTCGTGCAAGGCCCTTTGCGATGTCAAATACACCCAGGCTGCGGCGAAATTCGTCAACGAGAAGATCGAATTAGGCTACAGCTTGAACTGGCTGGTGGATGGGCTTCCGGCCGGACAGGACATCACCGACGAACTCACCCACACGGACTTTTACAGCCCAGGGTTCCTGATGGGCGAGGTGGCTGATAACAAGCCTATTTTCAACAACCACTACGACATTATCGTTGAGTACCACGAAGTGGGCAGAAACCCGAACCAGCTGCGTGTGGTGGGAGTTATCGTCCAGCCTCGTTCCCTCGATCATGGCGACAAAGAGCCCGAGTGCTCCACGGAAAATTACCCATCGGTCGTTCTGTCTGTTGACGGTCAGACCAATGTCAAGTTCACGTATAGTGTCTTCTGGATCAAGTCCCCCACCGCTTGGGCCACACGGTGGGACAAATATCTGCACGTATTTGACCCCAAGATCCATTGGTTCTCGCTCATCAACTCGGCAATCATCGTGGTGTTCTTGGTCATGACTGTCATGTCCGTACTAGTCCGCACGCTGCGCAAAGATATCGCGCGATACAACCGCCTGGACTCGATCAACTTGGAGGATCTGAACGGAACATCCGTGGTCGAGGACGGAGTGCAGGAGGACTCGGGCTGGAAACTGGTCCATGGCGACGTTTTCCGCACACCGTCTCACCCTCTCCTGCTCTCGATATTCCTCGGAAACGGCGCGCAGCTTTTTGTCATGACCGGCTTCACCATATGCTTTGCGCTGCTCGGATTTCTGTCCCCATCGAACCGGGGATCGCTTGGCACTATTCTTGTCCTTCTCTACACCATTCTGGGCTTTGTCGGAGGCTACGTGTCCGCGCGAGTGTACAAGTCGCTGGACGGCGAGAAATGGAAGCTGAACATCTCCCTAACACCATTGCTCGTCCCTGGAATTGTGTTCTCTACTTTCTTCGTCCTGAACCTCTTGCTTTGGGCGAAACAGTCCGCTGGCGCGGTGCCTTTCACGACAATGCTCGTCCTCGTTCTCATCTGGTTCATCATCTCAGTACCGCTCTCTTGCACGGGCTCCTGGTTAGGCTTCAAGTCCGCCCCAATTGAGTCCCCCGTCCGCACGAACCAGATTCCCCGACAAATCCCACCAGCCACTACATACCTCAAGCCCATCCCCAGCATGCTTCTCGTTGGCATTCTGCCTTTTGGCGCCATTTTCGTCGAGCTGTACTTCATCATGAGCAGCATATGGTTCAGCAAGATCTACTACATGTTCGGTTTCTTGTTCCTGTGCTACGGTCTGATGATCATCACCTGTGCCGCGGTGACGGTTCTGATGGTATACTTCCTTCTGTGCGCGGAGAACTACAACTGGCAGTGGAGGTCCTTCCTGGCAGCCGGCACGAGCGCTGGGTACATCTTCCTGAACGCTATGATATACTGGATCACCAAGCTCAGCCTGGGTGGTTTCGTGGGCAGCATGCTTTACATTGGGTACAGCGCGCTGATCTCATTCCTCTTTTTCATTCTCACTGGTGAGTGCTCATGTGCTGTTTTCGGCTCGATTCAAAATACTGACATTCTGCAGGGTCCATTGGATTCTTCTCGAGCTGGTGGTTCACGCGAAAGATTTACTCTTCTATCAAGATCGACTAAGCATTCAAAATGGTCGCCTGACTCGTTGAAAAATGAGCGACCAGGAAAAATAGGTACCATTTGTATAGTATTTGTAGACTGTACCATCAATATGAAGGAGTGCAGAGTGCCCATCCACAGGCACAGAGGCATCAAGTTGGAACGAATGACATGAGGGAGTGTTCACGACAAGTATAGCTCGGCGTCAAGGTCGTATATGATTCTTCATAGCAATTCAAGCTTGGTAGACAATGACATTGGCCACGATGGCCAAGCATTAAGTGACTCGCACAATTGAGCGATGGGTATTGATTTTTCAGCGGTATCTCTATGTGACTGATGTGAATATTTCATATCTGAATTAGTCTGAATTAAAATAGTGTTCAGCCGCAAGACCGGATCGCCAGTGCCGCCAGTATTCGAGCAGAGCGCATCCCTCAGTCATCATCATCATCGTCCAGATCCCCACCCATGAACTGGAACTGCCTCTGTTGCGGCTCGTTCGGAGCAGCCGCGCCGCCGGGCGATGGTCCACCACCAGTGCTCCCTCTCCGCAGCGCCTCTTCCTGCGCGCGCTCCCTCTCCCGCTGTCTCTCCCGCGCAATGCGCGCCTGCTCCTCCCTCATCTTCTTCAAGTTCTCCTCCCGCTCCAAGGCTTCCCTCTCCTCTTGCTCTCGCCTCTTCTGCTCTTCTCTCTGCCTCCGGGCTTCCTCTTCCGCCGGGTCGTACCCGCGGGGATCGATGCCCTCCTCGATAAGATTTTGGATGGAAGCGAGCGCACCAACACGTATTTTATCTTCTGTTGCCCAAGGAAGGAATACGTGCCCGGTCAGTGGATCGAGGAACTGTGTCCACACTTCCGGCAGTGCTGTCGCTCCAGAATTGACTGTTGTTTGAGTGCCCTGCTGGCCCTGAGACTGTGACTGAGGGGCGGGTGTAGGAGCGCCGTTGGAAGCGACGTTGGGATTGGGTGTCGAGCCACCTGCCACGGGCGTCGGAGCTGCAGTGGTGTTCGGCGTGTTCACTGCCTCGCCAGTCGACGGTCCACTATCCGCGTTGACTGCATCGATTCGTGAGAGTACACTTGATGGCGGAAGGGTCATCTTGCTGATTCTGCGCGCGTAGCTGAGCAGTTCTTCATAGTTGACATCGTACTGCGGCCCTTCAGGTGCAGCAGTTGTGCTGGTGCTTGTAATGTCTTTGCGGGTATTCCAGAGAGTACGTATAGTGTCGCGAATCTGGGCGTCAAGAACTGAGGAGGACGCTTTGAGGGATTCCAGGCGCCGGTAGTTGTTCTGGTGGATTTCCACTATGATGAGGGATAGTCTTTAGCAAACCGGAGCGCTGAGGTTCGAACGCAGAGAGAAAGAGAGAGACAAACGGTCTTTCAGCCCCTTGCCCAATTCATTGTCGGCATTCGCAAGTTCGACAGCCTGTGATGCCTGGGGACTGTATTTCGTGATCGATTCGACCAGCGTCGCAAGAGCCTTCTCGACTCGCTCAAAGCGGACGTCGATGATCTTGTCCATTGTTCTGAGGTGCGCTTCGAGTGCTCCACAATATACATGCAACTACCTCGACACGGCTCTCGAATTTAAGTTGTGGGCACTCGACGTCCTCTCCTGAGGACGACAGAGAGGATGTGTGTCGACTTGCCAAGTTGAGCGGGAGCTGTCAATGAATCGCGGTCGAAGCTTCCTGCGAGCAAGCTGCCGCCCGGGCCCCCACCCACTGCAAGCACGGGCTCCTGCAGGGCAGCTTCGCTCTAGCCTGGGAGGCCGGGATGACGCTACAGTGGCCCGGCTCGGATTGGCGCCTCAGGCACGAAAAACCCAATTCCCGGCTTGACCCGGCTGGACACTCGCGCGCATCATTGCATCCAGTAGGCATCGCGACATTTCCAACCTCGTCGCGACTCTTCAGAGACAGAGCAGACATACTCTACACGTCGCGACACACACAACATGTTCCCTGTACGTCCCACGCCGTTAAGCTCCTCGCAACCAGTCCATTGAAGCAGTCGAGCCCTCCATTTGTGTCCCACGATCATTACTGACGAACCAACGATGCAGACTCAGATCCGCCGGGCAGAGCCCTTCCCTCAGTACAGGAGCCCTTACGGCCCCAAGTAAGACACCCTTTGGTCGAAATGACGATGCATCTACGCCGAACCTACCTCGATTCCTTCTTTACGAGCGGGCAAGCGGTGTCGAAGATGCGAATCAACACTTTGTCGAGAGAGGACCTGGCGGCTAATGCATGATTGGCGGCAAACAGGTACGGCTACCAGCCCCAAGTTGCGGGAGTGACTGGCAAGCAGCTTTTCTCATTGTAAGTTGCCGTTCGATTATGTTCTGTCCGAGCTGGAGCCAGAGAGAAAGAGAGACAGAGAGAGAGAGCAGCCGGTCTGCTCGAGGACGCCGAGATATTGGAAGGGGGCCGCTGAGTGCAAGGCTGGAACCATCAAGCACGGAGGAAGCCTTGCACCCGGTGAATCATTTTGAATCCTAGAGCTCGGGCTGGGGATCTGTCAGGACGTATCCACTGAGCATACAAGCCGGGGCTAACACAATTTGAACAGCGGCACGAAGGCTGCGGGATTTGGCGGTGTCGCTCTGTTCGCGGTCATCTTCTATGCGTCCGGAATTCCAAGGGTACAGCGCGATATTCTCCAGGTATGAAATCCTTGAGCAACCCCCGGATGGCTCTGTTTAACAAGCATATAGAGAGTGCCTTTCTTCGGCAGCTACTTCATCAACGAGGTTCCCCCAGAGGACAACGTAAGTGACCCAGGATCTGATTCACCCATTCTCTGAATCAGCTGCTGACAGACCATAGCCCTTCTAAACTGGAGTCGAGAGGAACCGTGGGAGACGTCAGAGCAGTCATAGAAAATGGCCTTCCCGGCCTTGTGTAAAAAAGAGCACTTGCAATAGAGTCAAAATACAGATGAGCCCTTTGAGACACTCCTTATTGGTCTACCGTTCCCGGTGTGAATAAAGCTCTGGTGATGGACATATCTTTGTGAGAGCTCATGGCTTCTCCATGGCGATGGTTACTGAAACCTAGAGGCGTAGAGAGCTTGTGACACAAGCAACTCGTCCCATCACATGAAAAACCAAGCTATGAGGTTCCCACACATTATTCCATCCATTCTACTGCGAAGACCCGCCCTGATCTAATTGCATGTTCTGTCCTTAAATTGTTGCATGTTCATGGTTGAAATCCAGGGGCACGGCGGCTAAAGCTCGGGTCAATGCACGGCCCACCTTGACGCTGTCCTTTACACGATATGCTGACTTTCAATGAGCCACGCGTCGAAGCTTTGCACACGATCGCCGTCGAACTTCACACTGTTGTCATTCCTTACAGACTCCATGCGAGATGGATGTCCTGGTACCACTGAGGAATTTTGTCGTTCTTGCGATTCGCCCGACTGTTTACAGTCTCATATGTTTCTACCTCTTCCACGTTCACGGCCTGTCAAGGTACGGATGGGATCGACCAGCCGTTAGAGTCGCCCTCCTTGCCGCACCAGCTCTTGCAGGCCTCTTTTGGCAAGCAGTCGTCGCAGTAACTGTTCCAGAACCCTATCTTGTAAGTAAGATTCCCACGCCTCCTTGTCGTTGAGTATGTGGCTGAAAGCAACTAGGACGAAGTCTTCCATATACCCCAGGCTCAGAAGTACTGCCAGGCAAAATGGCTCGAATGGGACGACAAGATCACGACACCCCCTGGGCTGTATGTTTTACTCTCATCATCGCCGGAGAAGACCGCTTTATTGATATTTCTTAGGTATGCCGTTAGCGTGCTGATCCACAGAGCTCTATGGTTCATGAATGGGGGATGCTCTGAGACCAGCCTACGGATGACAAACTGGTTTGCCATTATTGTCCTCATCTTTACGGCAGTGGATTGTAGACGATTGATCGAGAAGAGGCTTGGCGAACGCGGCGAGTGCGGCTCCCGAACGTCCATCCTCAGCTTTCACGCCATCCACACCGGCATGAACATCGGCCTGTTCCCGCTTCTGTTCTTCTTCTCGGCATTGTATTACACCGACGTGTTCTCTACGCTGATGGTACTTTTTGCCTTTCAGAACCATTTGGAACGGGTCGGTCCGCAAGGGAAGTCATGGCGGAATGACTTCTTCGTAGTGTTTCTCGGTGTTGCTGCTCTCTTTATGAGGCAGACCAATGTGTTCTGGGTCGTTGTCTTCATGGGTGGTCTCGAAGCTGTCGAGGCAGCCAAGGTTGTGGCTGCTGTCAGGCCTCAATCACCAGGCCATGGAGGCCTATGGGCGAACATCCAGCACTACGCTCGGAGATCTCCATTGGGTGATATTCATGATCCTGCGATAGACCAGGCTTCTCTGGATGGTAAGTTTCTCTTACAAATCTCCAAGTCATGTTTCTTCTTCGTAGCTGGGAGTAGTCGCATATTTTCCATGAGGCAGTGTCCAGGCAAATCGGCTTCCTCCCCAGAACCTGGATCAGATCTAAAGTTCTGACACTCTCTGTATAGATGTGTTCTATTGCGTTCTCAGTATCGCCATTGCAGTCGTCTCTAACCCACTCAGAGTCATGAAGCAAGTCTGGGCCCATGTTGCTGTCATGGGCATCTTCGTGGCATTTGTCCTCTGGAACGGCAGCGTTGTGCTCGGTACGTCTCCCATACTTGGCCCAGGCCCTTGAACCTGTCTAATTGCTGCATAGGGGACAAAACAAACCACGTCGCGACAGTCCATCTCCCTCAGATGCTTTACATCTGGCCGCTGTTCGCTTTCTTCTCCGCGCCCCTGCTCCTCCCCTATTTGCCGTGGCCACTTCCAGTCAGCTCCGCACTCGGACTCTCAGGAAATGCACGCAAGCGATCCGAGGCGGCGACATCGCAGAACTGGTACCACACATGCTTGAGCATCGCAAGCTACGCCTTCCTGACCGCGGCTGGCCTGGCCATCGTTCACTTCAACACTATCATCCACCCTTTCACGCTTGCCGACAACAGGCACTACATGTTCTACGTGTTTCGCTATAGTATTCTACGAGGAAAGCTGGTGCGCTATGCCCTCGTCCCGGCCTACGTCTTGTGTTGGAGCATTTGTTGGGGGGCGCTCGGGGGTTCCCGGCCCATACACGATACCGCGGACGTCGGCAGAAAGGATGTACAAAAGCTGGACAGTGAGAACAGGACTTCCCGCCCGAAAAGTGTCCAGATTAAAGACCCACATACGGATCTCTCTGTCGACCCCCCAACCATCTCGACAGCCCTCCTTTGGCTCCTCGCCACGGCCCTCTCCCTCATCACCGCGCCGCTCGTGGAACCGCGGTACTTCATCATGCCGTGGGTATTCTGGCGGCTCCTCGTCCCCGCATGGCCTGCCCGCACACCCTTGGTGTCCTCGAGGAACAGGGAGAGTAATCCGGGTCGCCTGGACTGGATCTTGTCGCTAGGCGAAAGATTTGATCTCCACCTGTTCGTGGAGACAGCCTGGTTCCTGGCCGTCCACCTTGCCACGGCGTACTTGTTCATCGCTAGGCCGTTCTACTGGCGGGCTGAGGACGGTACGCTGCTCGATGGGGGTCGGGTGCAGAGGTTCATGTGGTAGAGAAAGAGAGAGGGTGCGTGTGGCTGGGTTTGGAGTCCGGCCAGTTCCGTTTTAGATATATACCCTGCTTTCTGGCACATACCACTATGTTCATATTTGATTCCTGACAGAGGTTCGTGGATCTGTGAAGACTGCCTGCCTGCTGTGCACTGAGTTTGATAAAACCTGCCTAGTGCGCTCATGATTTTCTGTTGTGTCTTTGAGATGATGAGTACAGAAGTAGGCATGCAGGCCCTCGGCACATGTTGCCTCGTCACAAAGTCTCTACGTCTTACATTTCTGAAGATAATGGGCGCTCTAGCGCTCGCACCGAGCAGCACAGATATGTCGCTCCTTGCTGTACTTCCTCACTGTCACCGTATGATCACCAAGCAGTGGAGACAGATTATAGTAGAAAAAGTCACATATGCTTTTATTGGACCGATCGTGAACCTCTGCCTTTTTCTCTATCATGGCAGAGGCGTGGTCTATGAGACCTGTCAAGAGGAACACGGCGAGGTGTCCTGTAGATCCATCCCAGAAGCCGCCGCAACAGCGGTTCACAATGTTTGCCTCGCCATGCTCCAGTACCAATCCATTCCCTTTCCGATCCTTTCCGTCCAGTTCCAGAACGCCGAGTACTGATAAACCAGAATGCCCGCAATGTTTTATGCACGTTTTCGTTACCCGACACGGCAACAGCAGTCGACCTCCTTATTCTGCATCATCTGTTTCGCATCTGTTGACTTGACACAGTCCTGCCTCTCCTCTCGTTCCGGCGTTTTTCGTCTTACACAAACTTCCGTCCCACATATGAGCATGTCCCAAGGTGGTGGTCCTGTCCTGTCCCGACCTAACCTCCGTCTGAGTTGTCGTCTCATCACTCACAAACTGAGGCGATCTATGCTCAGCCTGTCCCCGCTCCGCACCCTCCTCACCATGCCCAGCTTGAAGTACTTCTCCTCCCCGGCGGCCGTCTTCCCGCCGATGTACATCTTGTCGGCGCCGAGCACCTCGCGGAAGCCCTCGGTGGAGCTGTCGCTCCCGCGCCGCCGCGGCTGTTGGGGGATGGGGATGCCGCGCGGCGACGTGACACCGCGGGCGGCGGCGGACTGCGACTGGGCGGCGGCGGCCGCTTGTGCTGCTATGCCACGGGACGTGGAGGGTGCCGTTGTGGATACGGAGTATGATGTTGTGGTCGTCGATGAGGTTGTTTGCTTGTTTGCTGAGGATGCTTGCGCCGAGGATTGTGGCATGGAGGACGGAGGTTGCTGGCGGAAAGCGGCGAAGAAGCTGGACAGGAATGGTCTTTGGGGAGACATGGCGGGCTATGGTGCGGGATTTGGATGGATGGTGTTTCGCCTCGAGTGTAGATGTCCCGACGCGGCGGGCGAATAGCCTGTTTATCGCAATAGATGTTCGTCGAGAGCAACAGTTGAAGTCCTTAGGCAGACGGAAGCCCCTGGTATGGTCGAGACTGTCGGGTAGAGATGGAGTGGATTCGGCGGTGCGTTGCAGGCGTCGTTGTCGCCTTGTGAGGAACTAGATCGGGTGTCTTGGCTGGCTTGTGACTGCGCTGCGGGTGGTGGTTTCCCCTGAGACAGGAGAACAAAAAGCAGCAGTCATGGGCAGGCAGGCTGCAAGAGATCTCGTTCAGAGAGGCCGACCGGGAGATGAATCGTCGGGACAGGGCATCAAGACTGGGAGTCTCGCTGAGGTTACTTCGATCTCGGATCGGTTCGCAGAGAGGATGGACGAACACAGCAAGCCGAGTCTTGTAGTCTGGTATGATAGAGCGAAGAGCGCATGTTGACGTAGCGAAACGGTTATCTGGGTGCACTCGGCGTCTTAGCATTAGCCTGGGGCTACTGAGGCTACTGGGGCACACTGGCTCTGGGCAGTGGGGGAATGGGAGTGGGCCTCTTTGATTTCTTGGCCCTCGCCTTCGGCCAATCTCGGGACAGGCGATGACAGCACCTTTCTGGTTGGATGGCAGGCGTCCGTCTGCCCGTTTCCCGTCTCCAGTTGGTTCGGTCCATGGTGGGACCACTCCCTTCTGGTGGGACCGACTCGTTCGCGGGGAAGGCGAGGGCCAAGCACTCTGCAGGCCACCAGCTGCAGCAGAAACGCTTGTCTGCTTGTTCTGCAGCTGCATCGTCAACACCTTAAACCTCCGCACCCTCACCCTCACCCAACCTTGCGACCGGACCTTAGCCCCGTCGATGTTGCAATTCGCTGTCTCCGAGTGAGGGCGAATCTTATTGCGGATGCAATTCAAGATCCAGTTTACCTGCAGTAGCAATAAACCACATATACAGCGGTCCTGTGTGGTTGCAATGAACGAGGAGACGGCGTCTTGTGGTCCCTCCAACCCCAGCCGGCATCGTCCAACACTTCCGCTAAGGCTGAATCGAGACTGCTGAAGGCAATCGATGGACATCCGCATCGTGGGCATATTCCAGAAATGAGTAAACCCGGGGCCCCCATGTCTCGCATCGCGAGATCGAGTGGCATGCACGCACCCCAGAGTAGTCATCGCCAGGCATATTGTCGCGCTATCTGGGCGCGATAATGGCCTGATTCCGGTTTTCTGCAAGCCCTTTTCCCCTCTGGTGCCTCTGGTGCAGGAGGGTCGGCTACCCAGCCTGTTGGTTCACCCCGCCTCGATTCCGATCCCGTCGCGCTGGGTCACCCAGCACCGGCTCTTCTCGGGTCAACCAACGGTCAGCTGTCCACCGGGCAGGCGGGCGAAATTGCGGATCCACATCCATCACATCGGACTTCCGTGCTGGCTACTCTGCCGCGAGAGGAGAGCTCCTACGCCTCGCTAACCGTCGAATTCGCGACTGCGAGGTTCTCTCATCCCTACAAGGCCTCGGACAATTTCTCAATTCGAAGTGCGGTCTGTCCCGGCTGCTCAGATGCTTCAGACCAGTGGCCGGCCGAGCTTTCCTGGGTTTTGTTCTTCTTCTCTTTCCGCCCCTCTCTTTTCAGATGCCTCTGAACATCTCTCACAGATTTTAAGATCTGACGTCTTTTGACTGTTCATCTCTCCAGTGCTCTCTGGACATGTACTGCTTCTCTTCACTAGAATCGTAAGCTGTTGAGTGCAACGCAAATTGCCCATTAGCTGTAGCATGCTCCGAAGCTGCTCATCGTGTCAGCGTGCTTTGTTTCTGGGGGGTCGAATCATGGCTAGCGTACTGTAGTAGACAGCCAAGCGGTGTGTCTGCCTCACATACGCAAGGAATTTGCAGTGTACCTGCAGTCGTCATCTCCAGAGGTATGCTTGCGCGTCACTCGACTGTTTCGGGCCCGGGTCGGGGCCAGTGACGAACAAAACGCTCTGCGTTTCAGCCCCGTGGCTCACCCGATAAGAAAACAAATTCCAACTGTTCAGTAAACTACCTTCGGAGTTCCCAGGTAAACTTTCCCTTGATTTGAATTGGGTGTACAATTCTTTTCCGGTTCTTGCTTGAATCCTAGTGGCCCACCTTTCAGTTTGCACGACATATACGCCCGCACAGGACTTGAAACTCCTCTCAGCTGCGCGCCGTACTGAGGCTAACACTTGGACCACGAGCGTCGAGCAGAGAAGACTCTCCTCATTCGGACGAATCGTCCCTTCTTACCTCGGATCCAAAGTCTACCGGGTCAAGGTACCTTCGTTACATATATTTTTCAGCATTTTTCCTCCTTCCACCGCTGTGACCCAGGCAGAGTTGCCGGCCCCCTGACAAACATGGCTCCGCAACCCGAGTACTCCAACATCAGGAGCCCCAATCACGAAAACGTGCGAGATGATGCGAGCACTGATGCCAGCGAGTCACTGATGGGCCATGGAGAGAAGACCTGGGACGAGCTACGGGAAGCTGGACGCTCCAGGCAGAGCCGGTGGCAACGAAGTCGCGCGGCTGCCTTCTCATGCCAGGGCCTGCTCAACACCCTTCTCTTGGTCGTGATCCTTGGCCTTCTCGTCGACCGGCGCTATCAAAAGGAGAATTACGGTCATTTCGAGGGCAATGGTGATATCTCAGGGGTCACACCTCGAGGTAAGCGTTATCATTCGAGCGCAACGCTTCTTCCAGCTACTGGTGTAACTCGTCAACCTGTACTGACATCATTCAAAGTCTCCCAGAAGATCAAGACCTTCGTACCCGACCTTGGATTTGTCCCGGAGAACGGCTCAGAGTTCTTCACGGAGGAGGTCAGGAAGAAGTGGTTAGGAATTGTCCCCAAGGGTCTCGGCTACGTCGAGGTCCACGACCCTTCCAAGTACGACAACCTGCCAAATCAACCACTCCAAGGTCCGGGTTTCTCCCACACGGTCTACACCACTAGCGTCACGCACCAGCTCCACTGCCTCTACAACATCGCTCAGGTCTACTCGGGCCTCGTCTCGGACCCCAGCTTGATCCCCGAACAGATGCAGGGGCATCTGCCCCACTGCTTCGAGTACCTGCGGCAGACCATCATGTGCTGCGGTGACACGGCGCTGGAGGGCCAGCAGACCACCTTCCCCGAGGGCTTTGTCGGCAGCGACGGCTGGGACGCGAAGCACGTGTGCAAGGACTACGACGCCATCTTCAGCCACCTGGAGGAGGTGAGGGCTAACAATGATGTCTGGATTTAAACATCGACGACGACTGCTCTCATAGCATTTATCTGCTTATTATACTATTTTCACGGTCGCTCGAGTTGGCACAGCAGGCGTTCGAGGACATTTTGGCGGTTTTGGGACTGTATCTTATAAGTCGGATATCCATAAGAGGCGCGGACAGCCTTAGACATAAAGACTCCAGCTTCTACAGGAGCAACAGCACATTAATAATCAGCTGCTGGCTAGCTTACCTATACACCGGTCCTATCCATTAAATGCGAGTGACTATATCAGGCTAGTAGACTGTACGGTGCCGGTCTGTCTTTCGAAGTCGGCCAGACATTGAGAATTCATCCCCCGCCCTGAATACACAGCGGAGATATGACCATCTAGAAGTTGCTTCGGGCCTCCTAATCTTCTCATCGCCTCCCTCTTCCGACTTCTTTCGGGTTCATGGGTGGTTCAGACTATTATTCAGCTCATGCTGTCACCACGTGTTTTGTTGGATTCATGAAGAAACGCTGCTAAAAGATGCAGGGTATGCTTGTGGGGTTTCTGCTGAGGAAGAACACCACGGACGCATAACGGAAATCGGATGGGTAATCGACGGCAGACAGCTGTTTTGACTTGCACACATGAGTTGTAGACGATGATACAAGAACCAGTCACTCATCAGATAATAAGGATCAGGTGTTCTTGTTAACCTCAGTTTGGACTGGGAAAAATATGTCACAGCTCGCATCTATATATGATACGCAGCGCTCTTAAATCTTGCTACTTCCCAGAGCCTTCGTCTTGGCCTTGTACAATTTGACCAGTTGACGTACGGCAAGGTCCAGCAGGACATCCTCCGATCCACCGGGGATTCTTGCTCCAGGCACGTCTCGCCAGATCACTGCAGGTATTTCAAGTCAGCTTGAGAGTTCGAAGTCAAGCACAGAATCTCAGGCCTCGGGCACAAAGTCCATGGGAAGATGGGAAGAAAATACTCACTCTCAATCAGCTCTCCCTGTCCGGACCTTGTGTACCCATTCCCACCAAAGAGCAACACCGCCGTATCAGCACACTCCTTGAGCACCAGCCCAGCCTGGGCTTTCAACAGGCCCGTCAGGCCGCCCAGCTCCCGGTCGCCGTCCTCCTTCGGCAGCTGGGTCATCTGGTACGCAAACTGCTCAACCCAGGCCGATTGGGACTCAAGCAGGGCGCCGGCTTTGGCCAGACGGTGCCTGACTACTTGCTGGTCCATGAGGGGGCGCCCAAACGCCTCACGCTTGAGGACATACCCGAAGGCCGCAGACAGTGCCACCCGGGCCTGGCGGGTTACCCCAACGGCGATGCTGAGTCTTTCGTGGTTGAAGTTTGTCATGACATATCTCATACCCTGGTTGCAAAGAGTTCAGTTGGCCATGTTCCTCGGGACAATTGTTGTGGCACTGATAGCAATTGAGCAAAGGATGGGCTCATCGCCTGACTTACCATCCCTTCTTTCCCAATCAAGTTCTCAACCGGGACCTTTACGTCGTCGAGTTCGATGTACGTTGTACCGGCGCTCAGTGAGCCGCCGACCTTGAGTCTTCTCATTGTGACTCCCGACTGGTTCTTGAGAGGGACGACTAGCATCGACAGGCCTGCGGCTCCTGAGCCCTCGGGCCCTGTCCTTACCGCCATACTTGCCCAATCCTGAAGAACTCTATATTTAGTAGGAACTCGACGGACATGAGTAGCGCCAAGGCTCTCATGGGATGAAAAGATTCCCACTCACAGTCCATATCCCGTTGGTGATCCACTTCTTCGTCCCGTTGACGACGTAGTGCTTCCCGTCCGCGCTCTTGACAGCCGTGGTGGTGATACCGGCGACATCGTTGCCCGCATCCGGCTCCGTGATGGCGATACAGCTCCTCTTTTCGCCCCTGAGGAGGTGCGGCAGGAAGCGCTCCTGCAGCTGCTCGTCGCCGAACTTGATGATGGGTGGGACGCCGAATGACATGCCCGTCGTCATGCTCGCTCCCGGGCCCACGAC
This sequence comes from Diaporthe australafricana, assembly GCA_039880735.1. Taxonomy (NCBI): domain Eukaryota; kingdom Fungi; phylum Ascomycota; class Sordariomycetes; order Diaporthales; family Diaporthaceae; genus Diaporthe; species Diaporthe australafricana. The sequence goes on from JBCEDM010000001.1 coordinate 6,962,513, forward strand.
CCCCGTCCTCGCCATCTCGTCGGCGTAGATGAGACCGTGTAGGTAGTCGAAGTCCTCGACCTTCAGCCCGCCCAGCAGCTCGTGGATGCCCAGCCTCTTGAGCCATGCGACCGGCAAGGGGGCCGGGAGGCAGGGGATTAGCATGTTGGCCTTTGCAAAGGTCTCGAAGACGTGCGGGGGCACTGTCTCGGCTTTCTCCCACTCCATGGCATCTTTTGCCAGGTTTTGTTCTATGAAAGCTTTGATGTTCGCTTGCCATTGGCGGTGAGTCTCCTTGAAGATGGGCGACGGAAGGCCGAGGAGCCAAGGGGGGTCTGAGAAGGGAATTGGTGTGGCCATGTTGGTTGGATTGGAGTTTTCGAAGCAATCGCTCACTGTTTTGATGGAAAGTCTTTGTCAAGATAGGAATCAATAATTTCGAAAATTTGCTATAGTTGTTCAAGCCAGCAAGTATGAGGCCAAAGTCCATATAAAGTGCTCAAGTGATTGTAGTATGCTAGTCTACAGTATATTAAGCTTTGTTGCGGGGAATTTGCCGAGGTCTGCGTACAGTAGTGCACCCAAACTACAGTGGCTTATGGACCGAGCTTGTTACACATGCAGCCAAGAGTATTGCGTTTGACAGTCTCCACACGTTTTTGGGTTTGTGAAGGCTACGGAAGATGCGACGGTCGTAGACCGTTCATGATGGTCGGCACGGTCGGCTTTCGCTGTCGTTCGTGCTATTATAGTTTTCTGTAATTAAAGAACAAAACAACAACAAATGTCAAATGACCCCTTCTTGATTGTTTTTAGGCCCATCGCCTTCTGAGTTCTTGACAGGTTTCAAGACCAGAGTCTCGATAATTGTGCACACTTCGAGTAGGCTTTGCATTTACTCGCCCGCTTCTCTTTTGATCCGACCCAGAAAAGAATTTCGTCCGAGAGCATACTTAGTAGGTATAACATTTTGAACTGACTCACTTGTGCAGTCTGGCTCAATATTCACGCGGATGATGTGGAAGAACCAGATGTAGAACAAAGACTCAATGTTGAATCCGTGGATAATAATCATTACTCGATTTTTGTTTGCTTTGCCCGTACCTAGGTATTCATGTACAAGATACACTACCTCCACGACCTCGATTGCGGCCAGGAAGTATTGGTGAAACATCGTCCCAATGATGCTGGCTAACGTCGTAATCCATGGGTGCCGGTTTATCAAGCACTTCCATCTTAATCTCCACCTCGGTGGTCACTTGTATTTGCATCTTCCTCTCCATTGACAATCTCCTTTGGCGGGATAGCACTCCCGGATCATCGTCCATTGATGCGTAAGATGCGATCGACGAGGTCATAGAGTGCCCTGAGCTGGCATGCTGGAATCTCTTCGGCACAAAGGTCTTGTACAACTTTCTCCGGAACTGTCGCGTCGTGCCGAAGCATATCAGGAGAAATAAGCCTGCCACACATCCTGGAATAAACGCCGCGATTGTCGCCCGCGCTTTGCCGGCGGACAGGTCGGGCTCCGGTGTAAGGGAATCAGAGATATCCAAGTGGTTGTACGTCACCTGAACGACGATATTATAACCTTCGAAAGCGCTGTTATAAAAAAAAGCGGCCATCATGTCAGCACTGCATCCGTTTTGTGACTAAACTTAGTACAGGCTTACCTGATAAATACCATAGGTACTGTCACTCTCACGACTAGCCACCTGTCATGTATCGAGCTCGGTCTTTGCTGAAGAGCCCCAAACTTCGCTCCTGACGTTTCGATCTTCCGGAGCAGCAGCCGTGTCTGGATGAATTCTAGGAAGATGAGCCCGAGCATGAAAAGGCCTCCTAGACATGAAATGACATCTGCCAGATTTTGATCAGCATCAAAGCCATGTGCAGGGCGACATAGAATAACCTACATAGCACATCCGCCGTAAAGAAGTACCAAAATGCGGACTTCTTCAGAGCAGTCAATTGAAGAAGACCCGCCTCAATGATTGGCAGGACTATAACCAACGGCTTGCCGATGCGGTTGATCCGGGCAAGTGGACGATGGAGTGAGGGCGACTCGCCCAGCCCGTAGACGGATTGCATCAGTTCAAAGCTCCAGCAAAATGCGAGGCCTGCCTCCATAGTAAAACAAGCCCATCCTGACAGCTCAGTCAGCTTAAAGCCACGATGATCAACGCAATGGGCACGAACTCATCGTCGACAGGATTTTATCCGCGCCAGTGTCGTAGCTATTCAGAGCCACGACTGCAGGAATCCCCGCCTTTGCCAAGTACTTCAAGTATCGAAGTCTGTCCCACATTATATCCTCGTAATTTCTACAATGCACAGGCCTGAGTCAGTTGTCGTGTCTCGGTCAAGAGTTTAATTCTTGGTAGCGGGGTGAGCCTCTTCTTGAGGGAAGTGGTAAACAAGACGACGGCACGGCGGATTGTGGGAGTGGTGTGTTCTCACATCATCAGCATAATCTGCTGTGCGATACTCGTGGAATTCGCGATGAGGGCCGCAGTGCTAATGAAAAATAGGTCTGGAGTTCATTTAGCAAGTGTTCGGAGCCGGGGTGGGGACAGCAACGGCCTCCTTCGGAGGCCGGCCAAAGACGGTGAGGACGTACAGCTTCCCTTCTCCTTGCTCTGCACAAGCAACCAAATGATTAACAAATTGCTGAAGAAACAGAAAAAAGACCAGGCCAAAACACCATAGGCGGTGCCCTCGGCCCCAGAAGGTAACTGTGTCATGCTCGCCCCCGTGCTTGAAGTGGGCCTCCGCTGTCAGCGAGCCCGGCTTCTCAGGAACGAGAAAGGCAGCAACAGAGCCGTCAAAACTGTCAGAAGTGCATTCGACAGGAGAGAAGAAAAAGAATTGCCGGAATCCCACGCGGAGAGCGGACCTCTTTTGCTTATTCTGTCAGCACGCCGCACGCCATGCATGTTCCTTTTCGATGGGGCCCCATCCGGGGGGGGCATCTTGGCCCACCCCATGCGTTCGGGAAGATCGACACTGCACGCGAAGCCTGGCGAGACAGGCTTCGGGCACGGGGTGCAGCAAATGAAGCAAAATGAGGCAGGGGAAGCAGACGTTTACGGGTGCCACTCAAGGCAAATCTCTTGGCCCCGGTAGAGGGCTTGCTGGCCGTAGGGCTCCTACTGGTCGCATCTCGCCCAAATTTTAACCAACAAAGCCATCGCTCAACGGCCCCTGCAGGGCCCCCCCAACACCTGGGCACACCTCGGACCATCCTTTCCACATGAGGACTTAGGCAGCCCGCAAGCGAGGCGACGTTCTTCGCCTACGCTCCCCATTTCTCTCACGCGCGTACGCGGTCCAACCTGACCAGACCTCATTCTGACCTGCCGAGCTGCGGGTGCGTCCGCTAGCTCAGTGTGATGGCAATAGTCCACAATTGTCTCTACACGGCCGGCAGATCTCCCGCGACTCTATTTCCACTTGGGGCTGGAGTTTGCCGTTCAGAGGATATGAAGCGAGCCAGGCACGCTCGAAATGAATCACACCACTAAACTGGTTTTTGACAGCCCAGAAAAAGCCGTTATTACCGTCTGGGCCCTCGTTTGTGCTGGGTCTAGTCATGCGGCTAACAGCAATTGTCCGGGCCTAGCTTGATGCGCGTGGGTGGGGGCTGTTTGAGCTGGGGTCTGGTATTTTCCCGATCATAATTATTTCTCCTTTTTCTTATCGCGGCCTGTCTTTGACATATCCTTGATTTGGAGAGCATAACCCGGCATCTAGCAAATCTTCTGTGTCGGCCACTTTGTTCTCAACGAGCTTAGCTATGTAGCTAGGGCCATAAGTTCACACAGTATAACCCACCTTCACGTCTCCTAGGGTCACATAGAACCTGCCCCTGCATACCTAGGTATGGTAATCAGCTCGCCACTGAGGAGTGATGCAGTGGCTTGAGTGCGTGTCGGCTCAACTATTACTGGACTATGCATCTCCTTGGTCAAACTGTAGTCGCGAAGAAGCCCGTCTGGTGCAGCATTTCTCCGAATTGGTTCAATATGACAGGTTCAATATTACACTCAGGGCACATATATCATAGTCTGTATTGCCACATGGCAGCCAGGCATTCTAGAATGACGGAAAACGTGGCGCTTTACTGTCTCTAGAAGGCACTTTTCCCGGGTATCCGGTTCCAACTATGTGCACGTGCTGACCAGTTCCAAGGTTGATGATCTTTAGATTTTCTGAAGCACGGTCAGAGCCGGCGTCGTCTCTCGTGCACATCGTGAGCAACAATAGTATGGGCATTAGCGTCTGTGCGCGTGCCTTTCTCCTAATCTATAGATCAATCCTTATTTGTCAAGTAGGGTGGCCGTCCTTTGGAGCTGTATCGCAAAGCTTCTCATGCCCACGAATGCAGCAGCAGCAGAAAAATCGACTATTCTACGGCTCTAGGCGAATGCTACTCTTTCCATGGTATCTCTACAGTGAAATATTCTGGCTCAAATCTAACATATGATGGGTACTTGCTTATCACAGCACAGAGGCTCGATTTGGTGGCAGGGATTATTTGACTCCAGTCGACAGTCGCCTATCGAACATGTTCTGGCGTAGGAGAATTGACTCTCCCGTTGTAGAGGAGCTGCGCTTGATTTTGGTCAACTGAAAACTTTACGTCCATACCACTTAGATACAGGTGGTGGCGCGTGTAGCCGAGTGGGATTGCCGTTCGAGTCTTGCCGTGCCCGCGCCGACGACTTGCTAACCACTCACCCCACAATCGTCTCCGACCTCACTTGACCGATTTGGGGTACGAGTCGGCCCCAGTCCCCTGTGTCTCGGGACCGTTTTCTCCTATGCTTAGATTTCGACTGACATTCACCCGAGCCGGCGGATCAAGAGCGTCATCAGCATATCGTCATGCAGCGGAAATAAGCAGACTTGTCGAAACGTTGTTTATAATAAGTTGTTGCCTTCTGGAGTTGACCAGATCGGTAGTCAATGTAATTGTCCAGATCACTGTGCAGCATTCACCAACATGAACCCGCAAGATTCATTTGTTTGGACAACGTTCCAGCCCGAATCGTTTTGGGCTCGTAAACGCAATGTCGTTCTCAAAAATACGATACCATTCCAATTGGAAATGCTGAAGTCAACCGGGAGATACGAAGCGTTCGATCTGAAGTGGCATCCAATTTACGACGACGAGCCCGCCACATGGCCGGTACCTAAGCACCTCTTCTGGGACTCAGACGTCGGGAAATGGATTGAGGGTCTCGCTTACTTTGAAGACCTCGAGAAGGAGGATGAGACTCGTCTCGATCAAGCTGCCAAGGACCTTGTTCAAAAGATCAACAAGGCCCAGCAGGAAGACGGCTATTTGAATATCCACTTCACCGTGGTGGCTCCCAAAGAGCGCTTCTCCAACCTGCGGGATCTCCACGAGCTCTACAATGCCGGCCATCTCATCGAGGGTGCCTTGGCTCACCAGCTACGCTTCAAGTCGGACGATTTCATGACGCCGATGAAGAAGTACATAAGTCTGTTGCACAAGACCTTTGGGCCCGGCGAGGGGCAGAAACACGGTTATCCGGGCCACCCCGAGATCGAGTTGGCCTTGATTCGATTCTACAAGAGAACTGGTGACGCGAAAGCTCTAGAGCTCGCTCAGTATTTCATAAACGAACGAGGAAGTCCGACCGGCTCCAATGGCAGGCACTATTATGACGTTGAAGCTGAGGCACGTGGAGAGAGCAAATACACTGCGCCTTCGTACTATCCCGCTGCACGAAGTTACTGGTATGTCCATTCGAAGGCACTCCAGAGGCATGATTCGTTGACGAACTTTTTACAGGTATAACCAGGCACACAAGCCAATCCTCGAACAAGAGACCATCGAGGGCCACTCGGTCAGAGCCATGTATCTTTTGACCGCTGTCGCCGACTTGGCAGTCCTCGACCCCAAGACTTTTGGTCCAAAGTATCTGCCTGCACTCAAGCGACTATGGAATAACATGGTTAGCAAGAAAATGTACCTCACAGGTGGTGTCGGGGCTACCAGCAAGTGGGAAGGCTTCGGAATCGACTACTTCCTGCCTCAGTCCACTGACGAGGGCGGTTGTTACTCTGAGACTTGCGCGGCCATCGGCGTGATGATGTTGGCAGAGAGAATCCTCCAGGTGAGTAGCCAATACTATGCTTCAACTTGTCCGCATGACATGTACTGACAAGGCCAAGATCGAACTCGACGGTCACTACACTGACATTCTCGAGCGCGCCCTCTACAATGCAATGCTCACCGGCATGTCCGTCGACGGCAAGGCCTTTACCTATGCCAACCAGATGGCCACCTCGGAGGAGGATGCGTCCAACAAGCGCGAGGAGTGGTTCGAATGCGCGTGCTGTCCCCCCAACGTCGCAAGAGTCCTCGGGCACATCGGAGGCTACTTATGGACGCCCAAGACAAACTCGGAGAATTCTGCTACAGTCAATGTTCACCTGTACGCTTCTGCATCGCTCAGCTACACATTGGAGGACAGCCAGAAGAATTTCAAGTTAAGTCAGACAACAAACTATCCATGGGAGGGCAGCGTCGATTTCGAGTTGGAGAATAATTCCGGCGTCGAAGTGGACATCAACATCAGGATACCGGCATGGGCAGGCGATGCTTGGGAGGTAAGTAGCACAAATTTCCGTCCGCCGCATAATGACTGTCTTGCTAACCAGGTCGACCGCAGGTCACTCCCAAGCCCTCCTCATCACCGGACAAGGGCTATCTGCACCTCGACGCAGACTACCTGAAGAGCAACCCCAACTTCAAGCTCACCGTGCCGCTCGAGCCGCGCCTCCTCCGCCCGCACCCATTCACACGCCAGCGCATCGCCGTCCTCGCCCGCGGGCCGCTGGTCTACTGCGTCGAAGACGCCGACCACCCGTGGGTCACAGACCACTTCAAGTCGCTCGTGCTGGCGCCGGGCGTCACGCAGGCCGAGGCCCAGCTGAGCGGACACATCGTCGAGGAAGAGAAGAAGGACTTGCCTCTGGGCGAGCCCTACATCGGCCTGACGCTTAAGAAGGGCGGGCTCGTGATCCCGCAGGAGGAACTGCTGCCTGCCTTGGAGGCGAGGGGCGGTTTGGAGGCGCTCGTCAAGGGTAAGGAGGGCGTTGATCTGCACTTTGTGCCGTACTGGGCGAGGGCTAATAGAGGCGGGAAGCATCAGATGCGTGTCGGCATCACGACTTTGGATTGATTGATGGAGGTGCTTCATTTCTGCTATATGCAGGCGGGTCACTACTTAGGCACTTAGAATATCCAGGTACATGGTGAGAACAATTTGTAGTGCATCCCAATATAGAACAATCTCCTGTGGGATAACCTCCCTGGAATAACCTTTTGTGGGACAACAGCCTGTGTTATAAGTACTGTGGCATAGGTCCTGTGGTATAATCTCCTATTATATACCATGCCATTGGTGCCATAGTTTTGAGCAGAGCTATGGGTTTGCAACTGAGATACAAATACAAATACAAATACAACTCTGTATTCACGTCACTGTGTCTGGAATTTCAAGTTTTGTGAAGATTCATGCAACAGCATCGCAGTCTCTTTCGTATTAAAGGAAGCTCTCCTATCTACTCGTAGGTCTTAAAGCCTGGTTTAAAATGAGGTGCAAGCAGACACATCGCTATGTTCATCACTTGCCAGCGAAAGTGACTGCAGTAGACACTAAAATATAAAACATTCATGCAGTTCGCCAAACCATATTGTCCTTAGCGATAAAACTCCTCAGTTGGCCTGCTCGATGTGCGTGCCGTGATGACCAGTCTTCTCCGAGACAGAGCCCGCAACTGACTTTGGTGATGTATTAACCGCGAACTGATCTACCGTGGTGTACTTGAACTTGCGGGCGGGGACACGGTTGTCGAACAGAAGGTCAATCTCTCCAAAGGTGCGGTCCTTGGTCTCTGGCAGGCGGAACCAACACCAGATATTGCACAGGAGGTTGGTGCCGGCATAGAAAAGACCGGCTTTGGCACCCCAGTTCCACGCTAGAGTCTACGCGTCAGTGAAGTGCTCGATGGATCACGAGGTAACAAGCAAAGAGGACCTACCGGTCGCCGATATCATTCGAGGCGTGACCGAGTTGCTGAATATGCCCGTCACATTATACACGAAACGGCCTATGGTGACAGTCTTGTATCGCAGTCTTCCGGAGGGTGTCTCAGCGACGATGGGGTAGCAGACAGGGCCGATCGTGGTCATGTTGGCCAATGTGGAAATCACGAGCAGGATGCCGATGGCCAGCTGGGACTTCTGGCTGCCGTCGAAGCCAAGACCGCCTATAGCGACAAGACAGAAAAACATAAATGTCATGCCGCCCATGTACAAGGTCGCTCTGCCCAGGCGAGGCATGAGCACCCAGCAAATCATACCTCCGATGATGTAGCATGCTGACAGGGAAATATTGAGGTCAAAAGCCTGAACCTCGTTGAAACCCGCGGCCTCGAGGAAAACGACCGAGTACCCGAGGATGGCATTGCCGCAGAGGATCTGAGCGGCCCAGACAACACAGTTGATCTCTGTGCGGCGGAGGTTGGTCCCCTTGAAGCAGTCGGCGAAGCTGGCGTTCTCGGTCTCGCTCTTCTCGAGCTCGGTCGTGTAGATGATGTAGGCGAGCGTGGTCTCGACCTGCTGCTGGCGCTCGGGGGTGTCCTGGCGCAGCTTGGTGAGGGCCTCGCGGGCCTCGTCCGTCTTCCCGCGGCGGATGCAGTTCCAGGGCGACTCGGGGGCGAAGTAGGCGGCGAGGAACAGGGGGATGGGCCAGACCCACTGGATGGCGAAGGGGAGCTTCCACCCCAGGTCGCCCGACACGTTGACGACGGCGCGGACGACGCCCGACGAGAGCAGGATGCCGCCGCCCCAGCACATGCAGACGTAGGCGGTCACGTAGGGGCGGAGGACGGTGGGGACGACCTCGGACGCGTACGAGGTCGACAGGGTCTGGAAGACGCCCCAGGGGATGCCGCATATGAACTCCCCGAAGGCGAGGACGGACAGCGATGGCGCGAAGAAGGGGATGAAGATGGCAAGCAACATCCACACCATGAAGGTCATCATTGTGTGGCGACATCCAAACTTGTCCTGGGCGTAGGTGTTAATCGCCAGACCGCACAGCTGTCCGATCAGCGCCGAGTTGGAGAGCACTGATTGCCATTGTGCCGAGATGACATTCGAATCGGTTGCTGCGTCGAAGGTGCCGAAGCGGTTTTGGAACTGACTCTGTCCGTAGAAGGAGGTAATCTGAAATAGAGACGACCAATTGTTCAGCGAGCACATCTTACTTTGCTGGAATTGCTCCCAAATGCACTTACAATAACCAAGTCATATCCTTCCATGACCAGACTGGTCGACAGGATCATAGCCCAGAAGCACGCCTTCTTGTACTTCTTGATGGCCTCCTTGATCGTGAGCTGCCTGTCGGCAACATCGGCCTCCTGGGCCTGACGGATCAGGTCGTGAGTACGCTCCGAGTCAAAGTCCAGGACCCTGATCTCGTCACGAGTAGGAACGATGACTTTTTCTTCCGCCATCGTGAAGGGGTGTCCACGCGTGGGCGATGATGTAGGGCGCGACGAGCAAAGGACCGAAAAGTAAGCGGGTCAATATTAAGTAGCGTTACCTTCGATGCTACAGGTACAGTAAGTAGCCCGGAGGAAGCCTGCCGTCGACCACTGGCAGGGCTCGAGAGGGACATGCTGCACGTGTTATACAGAGAGTCGTCGCATGAGCCCCAAGAGTATGCCGCAGCGTCAGTAGTGGACAAAGTCACCCCACAAACATCTCCGAGGCTGTCACGGCGTAGCTTTGGCCGGGGCCTCCATTATGGTGAAGGAGGTTAAACTAGTAGCAGCCTCACATGACAGAAATCAGGGGGGGTCGGGCTCGGGTGTGGGGGTGGTATATATGTCGGCGGCGGAGGTGGTTGCGAGCGACAAGCGGGCCAACCAGGACTGGTATTGAACGTTGCTTCCCCAGACCAGCACCAAAAGTGGTCTAATTCGTAGGGAGCGGAGGTGGCGGGGTTCATGAAGTCGGAGATGGGGGTGAGCTAGCCAGAATATATCGGTACTAGTTATCTTTTTTTCTTCTTTTTTGGAGAAGGGGGAGGAACGCGGGTAAAGTTGAGACGCGACAGTCACTGTAGCTCTGTGAGCACAAATGACATCAAACCCACTTTGACGTTGGATTGCGGCTTGTAAGATGCTCCCTCCTTCGTGGAATATCTTGATGCTAGTTCCTCGGAAGCTTACCTGACCTTTGCACTCCGATGAAGGTGGATACGTGCACATTCTCGGAGGTGACTCGTGAGGTGATAGTTATTTTGGTGGGGGAGGGTAGTATTTCCCTTCTCAAAGGGGTCGTTATCCCGGGACCACCGTGAGAAAATGTATAAAGTTGCTGGATCTCCACGCTCGGGACAGTCTTGTGAACTTGAGATGATTGTGCTGTGATGCTAGACAAGAAATAGTACTTCCTTCTCTCGTCGACCATGTGTACCAGTACTGTCGTTCGTAAATGCCTTGGCCTGCTGTTGGCCGCCACGGCCGTGGCAAACCCACTCGAGCGCCGTCAGTCAACGACGGCGGTCGTGAACTTCGGCAACAACACCGGAACTCCACAGCACCTCGCCTCCGGTACTCTTTACGGCCTGCCTGATGGCTCTACGACCCAGATCCCCGACCACTTCTACACTGACATTGGCTGGAATTATGAACGAGCCGGTGGTGCACAGACCTCGGGCAAGGGCTGGATTGGGGGACTGGCCGCTTACAAGTGAGTTATTCACACGACTGTTGCCTGTCTGGCCGGAGACATGCCGCCCGCTAAACATTTTTTAGGACTCGTTTCGCTTCCGCCCTCGCCAACTACAAGACCACCATCGCCCATGGTGGTACTTTCATCCTGCTGATCCACGATCTGTGGGGTGCCGATGGCACCCAGGGCTCATCTGCAGCATACCCTGGTGACAACGGAGACTGGAGCAGCTGGGACAACTACCTCACCCAGCTCTTCTCGGATATAGCCGCCAACGGAATGACCTCAAAGCTTGTCGTGGACATTTGGAATGAGCCCGATTTGTCTGCTTTCTGGGGCCGTACTCAAAGTCAGTACTTGCAGATGTGGGGACGTACCTACTACAAATTCCGGTAAGTTTCCAGCAGATCAGGCCTCCTTGTGATTAGGTTGGTTTCTACATGCGCAATCGATGTACTGACGTCCTGGTTCTTGTGTGACAGTGCCCAATATGGAACCAATGTTCTTCTCTCCGGGCCTGCCTCGGCCGGTGAGCCGCTGACTTCCAATTCCTGGTTCCAAGCATGGGCCTCGTTCGCAGCCTCCAACAAAAGCATCCCCGACCAGTACGCCTGGCATATGGAGGGCGGTGGCGGAGACCTGGTCTCTGCTTACGGCGGGCTCATCGCTACTCAGAAGCAGTATGGCCTCCCCTCCAAGCCCGTGAACATCAACGAGTACGCCACCTTCAACGAGCAGGTCCCCGCCGGCTCAGCCTGGTGGATCGCCCAGCTGGAGCGCATCAACGCCAACGGCCTGCGCGGCAACTGGCTCAGCGGCGCCAACCTGCACGACTACCTGGCCTCGCTCCTGGGCAGGACCGCGGCCACCTCGGGGTACTATCCCAACGGGGACTTCCAGGTCTACAAGTACTACAACCAGAACATGACGGGCCATCGCGTCGGCACCACCCCCTCGGCCGACCTCAAGCTCGACGCCTACGCCACCGTGGGCTCGACCAAGGCCATCGTCCTCGTCGGCGTGCGCATCACCACCGGCACCTGGACCCTGCAGCTCAACGACCTGTCCGCCGTCGGCCTCCCCACCTCGGGCACCCTCAACGTCCAGACCTGGGGGTTCCCCGTCGCCTCTGACGTCCACTACGGCCAGGTCAACGGCCCGACAAACCTCGGCGTCTACGGTCATGCTTACTCGGGCAACACGGTCAGCTTCCCTGTCTACCAGACCGACGCGACGACCGCGTATGCTTTTGAATTTTCCATCTGAGGGAGTGGTCGTTGGCATCGGGCAGAAAGAGGGCGCTTTCGAGTGGTTGGTTTGGTGAAGCAATGTATATATTATTTGTTCTAGTTGTGAATATGACAAGCCGTTGCACGAAGCTCTCAAAGGGCAAATATCAACCTGTATCGGGTGTTGACAGGCCAATCAGTCTACATAGGTGGTGATCAAGTGATTAAGTGTGTGTTAAATGTGGCTGCCCATTCCCCTAGTAATGCACTGATGTAACCGTGATTAAATATATAGTACATATGTATATATATAGCTTATGCAGTTTTCTCAGTCCAGTCATTATTAATTCTCTGCATGCGCTAATGCAAGACATCCAGACTGACCCGTGAATAGCTGCATGGAATAAATTGGAGTTGTCTGCTTATTAGGACTTCATCGTCGGCCTTCTTGTACATATGACACACTCGCCCGGAATTGAACAGAAAAGACTCAAGATGTTGCTAGCTGCCTCGGCTGCCTCAAACTCGATCCCGTCTGCATCCACTGTCTGTCCTGACTGCAAAAGTCAATAAGCCGCGTGAGCACCTCCAGGTACCGGTGACGAATAGGCCACCTATCCAAGGTGCTAAGCAGCTTGCGCCCCTCCCGCAGCATCCGAAGCGGGCCGTTGGCAGCAGTGATGTTCCCGACCCCCATGATGGTGGCAGTCATGGACCTGCCGCGCTTGATAAAGAGCTGCACGAGCTCGTCGTCACAGGGGCGGTCGAGGCGGATGGACGAGATGTCGTCGAGGTCGTTGGACCAGTCCTCATCCTCCTCGCCGCGCGGGCGGCTCCTGCCGGACGACCCTCGCAGCGAGCTGTTGTTGTTGTTGTTCGGCTGCTGTGGCGGGCAGAGGCTGCCGTACGCCCAGACCACCAGCGTCACCAGGAACACCTTGGTCGGCTCGTAGAAGGCGTCCGTCGAGTACCGCCGGACGTGCCAGAAGAAGATGCCGCAGTGCACGAGCGCGAGGCGCGCCTTGAACTGGTCGTCCGTGATCCACTTCTGGACCTGCTGGCACTGGCCGCGGAACCTCTCCGCGGCGTTGCCGTCCCTGACGTCCTCCGACACCAGCAGCTCGGCCATTGCCCGTATCGGCTCGTACGGTGCGAGCAGCACGATCCGGGCGAAGTGGAGGTGCAGGACGGTCGTGTTCTCGGTTCCGGCCTTGGCGATGTCGCTGTTTGCGATCCAGTGGAGTACGTCCAAGCAGTCGCATGTTGCGTTCCTCCAGTGGTTGTAGAGAGGTATCTGTGGTAGCCAGGCTGGGCCGGTGAGACCGTGTGATTCAGCATTTCCTTTTTGTGAAGAGGGCGTCCAGCGGAGTAAAGGTCTGTTGAGCGATGCGCCGACGTCCCATATCTGACAGTACAGCCCATGAACTAGAAGAACCCGGGCGAAGTCTCCAATATTTTTGAGGAGCCTTTTCTCCACATATAGTACCCTCAATGCCTTCTCCAGAGTAGGTTGTTTGATGGGAGCCTGCATTTGACCTGTTTCAGTCTGCCATGTATCTTCTTTGCAGGGCAATGCTATGTCAGCAAAGTCCAGCAACAACGTCGACTGCGTGTTGAAGTGGTACCGAGACATGTTCTCAATAAACCAGATTGCGTGACAAAGGCGCCGCGCACTCTCCGAGAGCATCCAGTCCTGTCGGTTTTGGAATGCGATGTCGTCCCGAAGGACAGCGGGCTGGTTTTTGTATAACGATTTACACTCGCAAACAAGGTCTTCAAGTGCCAATGACTTGTACCTCTCCAGCCGTCTTGAGCCGCAATACGCCATGCCAATATAATTCAGAAGTTTCGACTGGACCAAGCCAAGTGACTCCACCGTCAATATCTCGGTCGAGAATATGGCTCCTCGCTGTCGCAAGAATCGCCGGAGGAATTCATGGAGGGCAACTGCCAACTCCATGTCGCCCGTCTCTAGATATTGACTTCCAATGGCCGACATGGCTAACTTGATGACCCAGGAGGAAGTCTTCTCACTGTCTAGCTCAAGGTGGACCATTGGCAGTACCTTAGGGTCGAACCGTCGTCTGTACAGTGCTAATAGCGCGGTAAAGGCTGGCATAGGCGGCAGGTCAGTGGAAAAAAAGGGCCCACCATGAACAATGCTGGTGGGTGTCAAGCAGAAATCCTGAAATGCCTGACGCATCATACAATACTGCTCAAGATTGAACGGTCGGATCCAGTTGTCTGAATGCTCTCCTATAAGAATATCTGGTGAAGGGGCCAGCGCAAAACTGAAGCCGTCTGGTTCTGGTGCATTCACCGGCAATTCTGGACAAGCACGGGGAGATTCCCTGGAAATTCGCTCCTCGAATATCCTGTTCGCATACCGCCCATTGCGAGGCTGCCTGGCTCCTTTGTTGTCCACATACGATGTACCGGGCGTTTCGGCGTCGTTTGAATCTGGGAGAGTCCCCGGAGTCGAAAGCGATTGATCGTCAACCGGCCTCATCATTTGTGCTGTTGGCAGACTCTGACCAGGCATGTTATTAACGTCGGCGAAAGGGCCCCAATACTGCTCGTTTGAGGCCATTGGGTTGTAGTCAAACTCGGTCAGGTCGAAGTCCATTGATGGCGAGATCCAGTTCAACGTGGAGATCATGTAGGTATTCGCTTCGGGTGATGCCAGGTCGAAGGGCTGAACGGGCTGTTGTATAAAAGTCTGCGCTTGTGTCCGATGCTCTTGTGAGATGGGCATGACTGATTGCTGTTGTTGTTGCTGCTGCCCTGCAACCATCATTGTCGGTTGCATCTCATCACGTCGTGGACTTGTGTATTGAGTATCTTCACAATCATTCAGATCCGCTGAGCCGCCATCGCGCGGCTCGCTGCCCTCTGGGAGTGTGCACACCAGCGACTTTTGCCTGCATCGTGTACACGGCGGGGCCCCACTGCATCTGACGCGTGAGGCTGCACACTTTGTGCATGCGCGGAACCTTCGAAGTGGCACATGATGGCGATGGACATTTTGGTGGCGGTCCAGAGCGTCCCTATTCTCATTACGCCATCAGCGGACCTCTCTCATACTAACGGATCAGATCGGGATGGTGAGAGTGAGCCGGACTTTCGACTGAATTTCCTGCCGCAGACATCGCAAACACGATTCCTCTCTTTAGTATGCGTCGCTACATGTCGTTTTAGGTGTTCCACCCGGTCAAATTGCCGCGCGCATATCGGGCAAGCCTGTCGAAAGGCTGATGGCTTTTGAGAGTGACCTTCCATCTGAGAAGGAAGGTCATACTAATAGCATCAGGGCCTGCGTCCCAGAGAGAGGTTGCCAAAGACCGGTGAACCGTCTTGGAAGTGTGCATAAGCTTGTACAATGTAGGCATGAGTTGAGTCGTATCATAGTACGTTAACCTTTAAGACTCGCTCAATCGTTCAGGAGCAACTTCAACAATGGTCTGTCATTGGGACGGCTACTTGGGCAATGTGACATTGAGGGGTCCGGGCTAACCTTCTCCGCTTCGTAGCGCTCCTCTTCAATGTTCCGAGGCGGCAAGCGAGACTGCGGCAGACCTTCTCTTGGGGTAATGGTCTAACAAGACCTAGCAATTCAAACTCGAGTAGGACTTATCTAATCTGCATTGGTCTATAACTCGCATCTTCTTGTGTTTTGTTGGGCTAAATGCTCCATTGTATGAATTCGAGGCAGTCTGTAGTTTGAGCGCTAAACGTGAAAGAAATCATGACCCACATGCTGCCTTGATTTGTGGAGTAGGTAGGAGGATATTGTAAGATAACCTCAATTCATCGCATCGCACTCTTTGTCTCGTATTCTCCCTCCACCTCCTTCTGCTCCATTAGCATTCTAACCCAGCAAGCTGCCATTTCATGCTCTTTATAGGGGTACAGTCCGACGACCTGCGTCCTAGAAACTTC
This sequence comes from Diaporthe australafricana, assembly GCA_039880735.1. Classification (NCBI taxonomy): domain Eukaryota; kingdom Fungi; phylum Ascomycota; class Sordariomycetes; order Diaporthales; family Diaporthaceae; genus Diaporthe; species Diaporthe australafricana. The sequence continues at coordinate 6,978,443 of JBCEDM010000001.1, forward strand.
ATGGTATGGAAAGATGCGAACAACTCGAATAGGTGGCAGATTACCCTCATTGATTTCAGCCAGTCTCGCGTGCGAGACCTGCCCAACTCTATGTAGGGGAGACGCAGCGAAGAAGACAAACGGCTGCCTGAATCACCAATCACCTTTTCAGGCCGCTTTTGGCCACCCAGGTTTCGTCGCTGGATACCAAAAGAATTTGACTGCGCAACCGAGGAGAGCTTCGAGAAAGAATTCAGCGGCTGAAGGACCCTTGGGAAGGCTCGAAGGAATACGGTCCTATCGATGACCAGTGGCTTCCTAAGTACCTACATTGTACCTAGGAAGGTAGAATTTTGAGTCAGAAACTAATCGTTCACAACCTGTTTTCTTTTATCTTTGCTGTTCTAGCTTGGTAGTGGAAGCGAAAGGAGATAGATAGTGGGTATTATTTGTCTAGCTTAGGAATGGACAGCACTACAACATACTGTATAAGTTGGCGGCATAATGAACGCTCTCACCTCCTTCATTGCTTCGATGTCGATGTCAAGTGGCTGATGCGTTTGATGACCAAAGAATTTCTCAAAATCCTGTGGAAAACCTTTGCACAATCTCCAGCCCATTTTGTTTCGCTAGCACACAAGAACGAGCAGTTCAAGAAACAATGATTCTAACACGGTCACTCAGAGCCACGGTGCAACAAAGGAATATCTCAACATGCCAGTCAAAGCACGGCTGTGATGGAAGTTGCTGTTCATTTACCAATGATATGCTGAACTCACAGCGTCAAATGACAATGTTATCAGGGTCTTGGGGTATCGACATGAAAAAGAATTCCACTTCTTCCACAACAAAATCCTCAACCCGTCGCAACGTTGGCTATTGAGCCGGCAGGGCACGCAGCGTTGCAGGTACACGAGCCGTCCACATTCGTGACGCCCTCTCCCATTGCAATCTGACCGGATGGCCCCTCAATGAGAGCTGCGGCAGATGTCGCTCCATCTCCCACTGCCGGCGCGTCTCCCTCCTCTGCTCCACCTGTCTCTGCTTCTTCTTCTTCTCCCTCCTCTTCTTCCTCGCCCCCTGCTACCTCAGCTACTGCTCCACCTGCCTCTGTCTCGCCTGCCTCTGCCTCCTCTTCTCCCCCTTGCTCCTCCTCCCCCTCCTCCTCTTCCTCCTCTTCACTGCTTGAGCTTTCACTCTCACTTTCACTCTCACTCTCGCTTTCTTCTTCTTCCCCTTTCTCTTCTTCTACCTCCGCTCCTGCGATGCCATTGGTAATGGCGGGACCTGCCGGAGTAACGGCCTCCTGACGTCTCAGAGACTTGGCTTTCCCCGAGATGACATCGATGTTTTTGTTGTTGGAGGAGGTGTGCAATTGGCGGCGGAGTCTCTCTCGGGGAATGTTTTGGGCGTATATTACTGTCGCGATGGTGGCTGCGACGACGAGTGTGCTGGACTTCATCGTGTGTGACAGAAGGTATTTCGTGAGAAATTGTTTGGCAGGAGTGTCAATTTCAACCGCGATTACTTAGTAACCAGACAGAGAAACGGCGTGCCGACACCCAGAAATTTACATGTCGGACGTGGGTCCATAGCCTGGACTTGTGGATTGATCAGTATTTAACCAAGTCTGGTACAGACAGCCTGCATTATTCTTAACAGCTCGCCGCACTTGGCCGCTCCGTGGCGTGTTGCGCGATCGGCGTTGGCGGAGTACGGTCCAAAACAGGCCCTGTCTCAGTCGGCGCGGCGACCCACCCTCTTAGCCAGCACGGCGCCGGGGGACGCCGGAAACAGCAAATCAAGCCCGGGCCTGTTTAAGGATGCCCACTCTTAGCCGCTGTTTGAAGACTTTCGCTTGCTGCTTGGCTGTCGCCTAAGGGGTACGATACACTGCCGAGCCTCTGGACGAACCACTCCGGAGCAACAATTTTGGTTCAGGAGTGGTGCGGCTTCTTGTGGACGGAGGAGAGGAAAGGTGATTGAAAGGTTGCGGCTAAGGTGTCATGGCACCTTGTTTCAAAAGCAAAGGAAGCTGGCTGACGACTTTCCTCCCTCGAATGTTTGCCTCACACTTCGTACTATTAATATCCACGAAAACGAAATCCTCATCTTGGCTTATGTTGACCCCACAAAAGTCTTAAAACATTATTGATCTTTAATAATTTAACCATGACCTTGGTACAACGTTAATCTATGCCTAGTACCCCGGAATGCTGTGAGAAACAGCCAGCGCTATGGTGGGCTTTAGAATTCGAGAGATAATGTGACCTTCGCTTTTACTATTTCCGACACTTAGCAAATTTATAGCACATACTTATTTGATTCCAAGTTGATTCTCAGATTTATATGTTTGACCTAGGCTTGGCAGCGGCAATTTTCGGTGATGGTATCGCAGCTCCTACGGCACCCGAGATACTGCCCGGAAGTTGATATTCTGCGATGGAGTGCTAGCATGCCCGCACTCCAGATGCCTAGACTACTCTGGTGTTTTACAAAGACAAATTGGGGAGTACATGTGCATTCATATTTAACACGGAGATAAAGACCGTGCTGGCGCGATATACGGTGCGAAGGTGTAGCAATGCTTTGCATCCAATATTCATTCGACTGAGCTCCTGATTGGAAAACAGGGAATTCAAGCCGTTTTTCGAATTATCATGTCAAGTGGTTGCTTCTGCATGCTCAGTGCATATATATGCAAAAAAAGGAGGGAGCTCAGTGAACAACATGAATAGCTACTTCCAGGCAAGTATCAACTAGGAGGTGATATCATATACTTGACAAATTTAGTACTATGTACGCGCACTTAAGGCCATCATTTTTAAGCACCTATAAGCAAACCTGAGCACCTAGAGCAGAAGCAACTCACAATCACTCCAACCTCAAGATTCCAGCCTGAGCCCTCCTAGGTGCTCACCGAGCAGAGCAGTATGGTACCCAGGTTCTATTTTGTCAGATGTGGCATACGACATGACAATCAGGTGCCCAGTGGCACGTCTGCAAACGGAAATCAGTGTGTTCAACAATTGACGCCATCTCGCTGAGAAACTTAAATGCAAATAACAGCAGACCAACTCCTCATCCAAATTATGAACGATTTTCCCTCGGCGATTAGACCGGCGTCGAACTACCGGAGATCATGACTGTATTCCCGTTCGCGTTTATCTTGGTCTCGGTCTTGCTGCGCGAGTCGTTCCGGTAACCCTGCGCACCCGCCTGTATGAGGTCTTTCTCCGAGCCCGTCTCGTCGACATGGTACGCCTTCATCTCGATGGACTGTTCAACTTGGATCTCCAGCCTCGTGCCACGTCGTTCCTCATCATCGACCTGGCTCCGCAGTACGTGACTCTGCTTGCGGCTCGCAGAGAGCCCGTATACACCGTGTGAGGGCGTGGACCCGGGCTTGGTCCCAAATATGACCCGGGAGACGAAGGCTTTCAGTGATGGCACTGACCCGCAGATGATGGCGACATTTATCTCGATTACGGACCACATGGCGATTGGAACGCTGGTGACTGCGTTCTCTGTGAGCGGACCAATAAAGCTGAGACAAAGGTGAGAATCTGACCGCACATACCTGATTGTTCCTCATACGGTCCATTCAGATTCTGATACAGCGCCCGAAGTCTGATGATGGAAACAATGGTCGTACTACGGCATGATTAGCTTTTCATTGTGTCAAAGACGTTTGAAGTTCAAGTAGACTCACAATAGACCGCAAGCAAAAACAGAAAAAAGGATGATCCGCTGCTTCCGAGGTATTTGGAGTTTCTGGAGGAACGGTAATGGGATGATAAGCAACATTATGTCGTTGACAATATTGAAGCCGGCCACGGAGTAGTTCAGTGCGGGTCGGTTGACACAATGGCCTGGTCTGGTATCGTCCCATGCCTTTGATATCGGGAAACAAAAGAATAGTGCAGCGCAGAAAGACATGACGCCGCACGCACAAACCCAGAGGATAGCTGCTCTCATGATCCTAGCAGCAAATGTTGTCGTGAAGAGCCGCGCAGCTTGTGTTGTGAGAGAGAGTTTGTAAAACGTCTGTGTGAGATTGTAGAACGGGACCGTGACATAGAGTGCCTGAGGGCATTTGACATCAGTATATTCGCGATACATTGCACCAAAAGCGGATGCTAGGGCGGGATTCACTCACGGCCAAGAAACTACCAAGATTGATGGGATTTACAGCCTGACCAAGTCCCCATCTGATCTCTTCACCAAGCGAGTTTCTATCAGTGACGGACTTCTTAAATTCGGAATGAGTATGAGGATGTAAGTGAGATCTTTCGACTTACGATACATGACAGCCACAAGAAAGCCGACGGAGCAAATCTGATCTCGTGAGCCTAAATCCTCTGAAGCTGCCTCGACAAGTCTCTGCCGCGCGATGTGATGTGGTAATCAGTGCAACTCGAGACGCTTATGTCACGAGACCTTAAGCCGTGGCTTGAAAATAGCGCTGATCGCACAATCCCCACCGGACAAGCGAGAGGTCGGCCGAAGCAGTGGAATTTGGAGAGGATTGGGGAGCTGCTCACCATTGCAGCGGCCATGAGATAGTCGTCCCATCCCGTCCTCTTCACGATGAGCCCTCTCGTGCATAGCCGCAGCCCAACTGCGACAAGAGCCAAAGCTGTCCACAGTATTGCGTTCACTACCAGATCGTGGCAGTTGTCCACGACCGGCATGGGACCGAGGTACCACATATTAGAGAATATTCCTCGGATACAGGAGGAGAATGAGGCTCTGTAGGCGGAAAATCTGGAAAGGATATGGAATCATAACAAATGGCACGATATTAAGTGGAAAATGAAGCATGCTGAACATCACAGAGCACAGTCTGACTTGTTGGAAAAGAAGCCCCGGCTCTCTCACACTGATGTATGGCAGAGGATCCCGGGGTTCAAAGCCCGTTTGGCTTCTGAGGTTGATCTCGGCTCGCACCCCCTTGACAGCAGCCAGGGTTCGACAAGCGGCCTGCTTGGTAAAAGTCTCCCCACAACTTGCAGGTCCGCAGGTTGCATTGTGGCATTCGGTGGGAGGCCCTACAGGGGAAAGGGAGGGAGGGGGCGGACGACAATTAGACGAGAAAGGGCCGTCCCGTCACAAGAGCTCGGAGGTGGTCAGAACCTTGGGGCGGCCCTCTCACGGTGCTTTTTGGACGAACACGCGCCCCCTGGCCACCCCCCGCGGAAGGCCGGTACGTTGTAATCCTGTCACAATGCAGTAGCCTTTACCCTAGGCTTTTCGATGCATGATCTGCATGAGGGGAGGCCCTCAGGGTGGACTGTATCGATTTGACGTCTGATCGAAGACATGTTCGAACCGGATCTTCGCGTCTACAGGGTCGCCAAGTTCACATTTTGGCTCAAATCCGGCCGGCGTTCCAGTTGCAACACATATGGAGACGCCCTCCGCAGCACGGTCTGGCCTGAGTAATTGGCCCTTGGATGACATGCCGGAAGATCAACGAGCAGTTGTTCGCCAAGTGCAGCGAGTGTGTATCGGTCAAATTTGGTTGCCGATTTGCTACGTAAGTCGGCATGTGATGTCACTCCTCATGATATGGTTTCTCGATTTGCATGCCAAATGATCTGTTTTCCGGCGATGACTACTGATGGCTTGGGCACTATTTTTTTTTAACGCAGTAAGTGACATCTAAGCAACCCCCACGGCGAACATGGACCAGGATATCTATTATTTCGTGGAAGATGGGCCAAATCCATCGCTCAGCTCCTGGCATAATTCGTTCTTCATTCTTTGCACAAGCGACAGCCGAATGGGATCGGAAGGAAGACAAGCCTGGGCCTGAAAAACGTTGACCTCCAGAGTTTCAGGCGAAGCTGTCATTCGTGCGCAGATACCTTCCAAGATTCGTGCAGGCATTGGGTACACCGCAGTGGGCCCAGTAGCCTAGCACCCATGATATATGCAGCTGCAAAAGTCGGGGCTAAGGCGGCCGGTGAGCAACACACCCCGGGAATCAAACGGCGCTCCGGCCTTCCCATTCTTCCAGTAGCGGCATGTTGTGTAATATCAGTTGGCGCCAAAGTAACCTGTCGAGGTCGGTGTCATTACCGCATTTTTGGGTTGTCCCTGGTCTCAAACGGCGAGATGACCTGATTCCAAACCGGCGCACCCGAGTAGACCGAAGCCTCAGCGGCCCATATTGGGAATGGAACAAGTCGCGATGCACCTCAGGTAGATTTCTCGTATCAGAAGGTTTCTGTAGCAATGACCTTTTTACCCCAGGGAAAGATTCCTTGTAATCCTTCGTTACACCATTCCCCCTTTCACGTGGCTGGTTGTCATTTACAGCTGTGAAACTCAACCCGGGAGAAGGGTGGCGTCGAGTCCTGGACTACTGTACAGGCCTCGCATTGCGCAGGGGCTCCTGACCAGTATGGCCTGTGAGCACGACAGGTTGTCTTGTAATTTGGCAGCAGCTGAGTGTGCGGTGCTCTCTGGTTGGTAGGTTGGTACAGTGCATGCTGTGTGTGATTGTACTTCCTGACATGCATGGTTAGTGAGTGCTCACTTCAGCACTCACATCGGAGGGTTCCCATTTTCTCGTAGCGATACGCCAGCCACCTCGGCGGACGGCGACCTCGGGAGTAAAGTTGTGAACACAATTCAATTCGCAAAGAACTCCAAAGGCATTTTAAATCTACTGTTTCTACATCAGAAGTCTATATAGTCATCCAAAAATTCCCTCACTTCAAATAGAGATCGTGTCGGTCCTCCACTGGAGCGTCAATATGGTTGTTGAAATCCTCAGTTGGGTCAAATAGGAACACAGCCGCTTCGCATAAAATGTCAGTGAATCAGCCAGATGAGGTGCATCGGGTGAGATGGTCATACAGATAGCGGCAATACATAGAAATGGGATTGCGGAAAGCCAGACGAGGCGAAACGCCGCAGCGTAGGTGTCGAGAGCTGCGTCAGCACCGGCAGAGATGATCGCAGGCGTGGCTCCAGCCACAGCAGCGAGACCAGTCTGATTCTGCGCGACAATGTTGGCGACGAACTCGCCCAGCGAGTCCGAGGGAAGGCCGGCCTTGAGAGCTGCAGACGCGACATTATCGGGGATGTGGTTGGTCTCGGAGATGAAGACGGCGTTGTCTGGGGGCACACTGTTAGCCATCACGTGGCCCAATTGCTCTGCAGATACCGCGTGTGTGCCTCATTCTTACAGATTGCGATTCCAATAGTCCCGCCAAGAGACCGCATGGAGATCATAATACCACTAGCGACTGCGATGAGATCAGGGGGCACCGAGAGCTGACCAGCTGCAACCAGCGCGATCAGCGTCATGCTGAGCCCGGTGCCCATAAGAACTGGGAAGCCCCAGACTTCGTTTCTTGTGTGAACGTTTGTTGTGCTCATGCAAGCGAAGAAGATGACAAAGATGAGAAAAGCGCAGACTGTTATCCAGCGCACTTTCTTCGTCTTGGTGCAGTACAAACCAACTGCAAGACTGGCGGGAATATATGTGAGGAACACGATCCCGAAATTTAGCCCCACGATGAGTGTGTCCGTTGAATATAAGACATTGACCTGGCAGTAGTAAGTATGATTGACTCTATCCCCAAGTTAGGGGGAAGATATCTCACTTGATAAGCAAAGTATTGATTTGCCGCGAAGAAACCAATTCCTTCACAGAAAATACAGAGGAGGCTGATGGCGAAGTTGCGGTTTCTCTTGAACAGTCCATGATGGAACATACCGTCCGTCTTGAACTTGTACTCATACACGCACAAAGCAATCGCAAGGGCTAGGCCGATGGCGAACGGCGCCGAGACGTGAGGATCAGACCAGGCGTATGGGTTCTGAGAGTACGAGAGCCCGAGACAGAACAGGACGAGGCCGGCCCCAAGCAGGACATAACCGACAAAGTCGAGCTTCGCGACCTTGTCCGCAAACGGCAGCTTCTGCAGCTCCCTCTGGGGCGGGCGGTACGCGACGATGCATATGACGCCGGTGGCGATGAAGAGGCCCATGCCGATGTAGAAGAAATAGCGGAAGCCGTCCGGGTCGCCGCCCCTGTTCAGCACCCCGCCGACGACGAGGCCGCCGAAGAGGCCGAGCGCGTTGGACAGCATGACGATGGACTGGGCCCAGCCCCTCCACGCCCGGGGGAGGACCTCGGACACGACGGCGTGCAGGAGCGGCTGCATGCCGAAGGCGGTCCCGATGAGGCAGCACCCCGCGATGAGCATGTTCATGCTGGTGGCGAGCGCCGTGATGAGCGCCCCCGCGGCGCCCGAGAAGCTGAGCCCGACGAGGAACCACTTGCGGCCCCAGTAGTCGGCGGCCTGGCTGACTATGGGGCCGAGCACGACCGTCAGGATGGCCATTGACCCGGAGAGCCATGATGACTGGGTCGGCGCGTTGAACTGGGCCGCGATGGATGCGCCTTGCTGTGTGGCCGGTCAGGGCATTGGACGACCACGGCGGGGAAAACGAAAAAAAAGGAAAAAGAAAAAAAGGGATGGGTTGCGACTTACGGCACCGGCTCCAACCAGACAGTACACTTGGGCGAAATATATGCCAAACACAGCAAAGACAGCTAGGAATGTCTTCGCGTGGAGGTGGGGTCTGGGCTCCTCACCAACTTCGCTCAGGCCCGTGGTGTGTTTGCTGGCAGCGATGTCCAGTGTGCTCTCCTTTTCTGATACTGATGATGGAGCATCCCCGTGGATTTGTTGGTCATTTGTGTCGTATGCAGCCATCTTGGTGCCAGAGAGGGGGGTGGTCAGAGAATGTCTGCGGAGGTCGAGTCTAGGGGTGCTGGCTCGATGGGGTGTGAAGGGGAGAGTAGGTACTAAGTAGCTTGGGACGTCTGATATGACTCTCTAAGTTTATTAAGAAACGGCGGTCAAGAAATGTCTTCTCCAAATCACAAGTGAATGTAGAGGACGGGTCGTTCTGCTGCGACGTTGATATGTGGTGAGATTTTGGGACAGGTGGAGAGGCTCCGGTTCAACATCAACTCGGCCTCCTTCATCCAAGTTTCGGAGCCGAGAACTGCAGTCTACGGTGATTGCAAATCATGAGCGCATGGTCAGTATTGGTTCGATTTCTAGTCTGAAACCTTTTGTGCATCCCAAGCCATCTGGCAGCAGGGTCTAGAAGCGGGCGACTGTTGCACCGCAGCAGTCGTGGAAAGTTGAAGTGCATATGAAAGTCGGCCAGGGCGCAGTCCTGTTTTCCTACAGATGCCAACTCATCCCTGACCTGCTTGGCCTGTCCGGGCCGGGCATGCCTATCTCATAAGTCCGGGGATGTCGAAAGACGTTGAAGGGCCTTGTCGATCTGTGGATCTGTGCGATGGGTTAAGGGATAGGCCGCAGCTGTACTAAGCTACGATGGGGATGATAAGTATGGGTCTAAGGGTCAAAATAGAAGAGGCTTGGCCTCTAGTGTACAGACGTACAGTAGACGCGACAAAGATCTTTCGACTTTGCCACACTGTGCCATGCGGTATGCGCCGTTCATACATATATCGTCTCTACAACACGAAAAAATCCAACACCAGATGTCATGGTCCTTGAAACACGGATGGCCATAGTTCTCATTTCCATATTGGGGCCTGCACTGCAGTGGGCAGGTAGTCGACACACTCGAGGATGGAAACCAGAGCCCCAAAGTTGCCAAGCTGCAGGATTGTTGCCCCTGCAGAACACACGACGGATATTAGACTTCCAGACTACGCGCGCGACGAGAACCAGGCTGTCCCCCGACATGGTGAATCTGCATGCACTGGCAGGGGCTCAAGGATGCGTGCCCATGAAAACTCAAACCCTGCACATGTGGAATAATGACAACAGACATGAGCGGGAAGAAGTCTACGGGATGGCAACGAGCCCGTGTGCTAATTTGTAATGTCTTTCTTGGAAAACAGCCTGATCATGGCTTGATTCCTGTATCTGCAATATCCGGTCATTTACGTCGTTCCCCACCGCAACCCCCCGAGAAACTCCCTGTGCATGGCTCTTGCAACACACCTCGAGATTTCCAATGGAAGGACATTCGCTTCTGCCGTGGACTTCCGACCGGTGAGGTGAGTCCAACGGCTGGCCAGCAGCCTTTTCAAGCTTCAATAGCCAACCATACCCTTGCTGCCGCGCGTAACTCCTGCAAATATCCACGCCGTTCGTCAGGGCTCATGCCTAGGTGGGCTGCCATGACACTCGAGGTTAATATCGAGCCGGAAGGAGTGGCCTTCTCCGACTGATTTATCAAGTTTCTCGTAGTCGCCTATTGCGGTGTGTTCCACACAAGATGACGCCCTCGAATCGACCTGCCATGCTGGAAGATGCCCATGAGGGTATTATCGTCAACCTTAAAGATGCCCGGCCAGAACGAGTTGGGCGGCTGCACAGTCTCGGCAGGCTGGTGGAACTGGATCCTGCCATTGACCGGCGGGCCAGCAAACACGGCCTTGATCTTGGCACTGCTGGGCCACGCGCGCTCGCGCTCGGCCGTGTCCTCGTCGGTCATGAAGACCACGGCGATGGACCCGTCGCCAAAGGCCTCGATCTGCGGGGACCCGGCGTGGCGGCCGCGCGGCGACGGCTCGTAGACGACCTGCCTCCAGCCCCAGGTGTAGCCGTCGTCGTACGAGAGGACGCACTCGATCGAGAAGCAGCGGTTGTGCCGCGTCGTCTCGAACACCATGACGCTCACCTCGCGCCCCTGGTCCGTCGTGCGGACCATGCCCGTCATGCCGTCCCGCAGCTGCTCGCCGACGCCCGTGACCGCCCTGGGCGGCGACCACGTCTTGCCATGGTCCTGTGAGGTCAGGAACATGGTGTCCTGGTCGATGTCGCACAGCTCCTGGCTGAAGGTCATCTGGATCTCGCCCCTCCTGCCGATGCGCATGAAGGGTTCCCAGAGGCCGTTCGGGGCGGTGGGCTTCTCGGCGGCCTGCGACAGGTACGTCCAGTCCTTACCGCCATTGAAGCTCTGGCACACGGTAATTCTGTACCAGCTGTGGCCGCCGTGAGGGCCAAAGTCGTGGTTCCGGAAGGCGGCCAGCACCTTGGGCCGGCCGATGCCGTCGGTGGTGGGCACCTCGAGCAAGAACAGGTTGTCGCAGTCCCGGGTGCAGCGGTCGACGATGCCGTGCGGGTGGAACGTGGCGCCGTTGTCGGTGCTGCGGTGCACGTCCAGCACGCGGAACTGCACCTTGGGGTTGGCGGGGTTGGGCTCGAAGCGCGTGAAGCCCATGAGGATGGAGCCATCGGCCAGGCGGCACATGCGCGGGTATGTGCCGCCGTTGGCGTGGAGCACATGCTCTCTTTCCAGGACACGCCCGTGGCCAGCATGGTCAAACATGACTGGGTTGGGGTGCATGTAGTCAAAGCCAGCGCCTGGCTGGCTTGGGGGCTGCTGTCCCTGGCTCTGGTTCTGGCCGCGCTGGCCCTGGCCCTGGTGGAGCAGGTCGCCAACCCCAAGCTTTCCGGCGATCTTCTGGGCGAACTTATCCATGTCGGGTCTGAAAAGGTCTGGGTTGAGAATAGAAATGGTGATGACCACAAGCAGAATGTACGTTGCGCAGACCAATTTCCTGACAGTGAAGTCCGACACACCAGATGTCCGATACGCCCTGGTGGAGCCCGGGGCTCGGAAAGGGGGCGGTGCTGGCCATGACGTCGTTCGAGCTCGACCCATCAAGCCTGGTGGACCATTGCGCTCTCAAAAGATGCCCCAGCCTTATGCAAGGTAGTGCAGTCAAATCGTTCAGTATGAGAGAAAGAGAGTCGTTGGAGCCAAGGAGGGAGCTTGGCAATCTGAGGAGACATGTTATGTTGGATAAACAGCCTTCTTATTTCTTGTTGTCTGGTTCCGGCACTGTCGTAATACTACGGGACTGCCTCTCCCGTTGATCTGCAGGTGCATCGCTCAAACCCCTGGACAACCCACTCCCTAGCGTTGCCCTCGACTGGAGCGAAGCAAGCGAAGGTCGGAGTGGGAAGGTGATGTGAGTGAGGAAGAATTGCGTGACGGACCAATTCTCGTGGTCGTCCATCTAGTCTACTCCATTACACTGGTCGTCTCATCTCGAGCCCTTGAATTTACTTGGCCCACTCTTGTGAGACAATGTCTTCTGGAATAATTCCCTCGGAGAAATTTCCTCCCAGTCATATGAAAATGAATGAAAATGATATTCTCATCGCGTCCCTCCCCTCCCTGTCAGCTGATAACACATATCATAACTACCCGGTCGCTGAAGTGGGCCCTCTTTGAACTTCTCAGATCAGCTGTAAATAGCCATGTGGATTGGCGCCCTTTGCCGTTCAGCCGAGACAGCTAAAACTCGTTTCAATTTTTCTCGCGTCTCCGTTCACATGTGGATGACGAAATCCAAGTCAAGGCGGTGTTTGCAAACCACAAGAACAAGAAGAATATCCCATGGACATTTATCTACCCTGAAAAGACTCGCATCCCAAGTCAAGGCGACTCTTGCAACATCTTCTTTGGTCCACTTGTGGTCGTCAGCGCTGGTACCCTTGGAAGGTAGCTTGTTCCTGATGCCTGCGGCTGTTGGTCCATCATCCAGATGTGTCCAAAGGAATCTGCGATCTCTCGGCATGTTTTCCCCTGTTCATGGAGTGTAGATGCCTTCTTGACATCCTCTTCGGTCCACTTGTAGTGAGGTCTGGTAGGTTTGGAGGTACTTAACTTGTAACCGATATTTTTGGCTGGTCGTCCGTCTCCGAAGGCATCTGCAATCTGTTGGTGTGTTTTGCCTTCAGCATAGAGTGCAGAGGCTTTTTGAACGTCTTCCTCAGTCCATTCATAGAAAGTAGGAGTACTACCTATCCGCCAACCGACGGATGCAGCCGTTCGTCCATCTCCGAATGAATCAGCAATTTGCTGTGTTATCTTCCCTTGTGTACGGAGTACAGAGGCCTTCTCAACATCTGCCTTAGTCCACCTGTGGGTAGGCCTAGGAGGGTCGTAATTGAAGATGAGCATCAGATCGCTCCTCAAAGGAGTCACGAGACCGACCCAGGAATTTCTAGTTAGTTGTTAATATAAGGTAACCTTATAGTCCAGGAAATATGACATACCTTTCTAATTTGGTCCACAGTAAGCCCTTTTACGATGCATTCTTCAACGATCTTGTCATCCTCCATGGCAAAGAGAGTCCTTGGTTTGATGTTGACACTAGCGGCCTTTCTCTTCTCCCACTGCGTCTGACGAGTCTTATCGTTGCAGGATCGACAAGAGATCATACCACCTCTGAATATGTCCAGAAGTTTATAACGTTTGCATTTCCGACACATATTGTGACTTGGTGGTGGATTTGACTCTTTACAGCCGCCGCAAATAACACCACCAAAAGGGTTGCCTGGCAGCCTGGCAGCCTGGCTGGAATGGAGTGAATGTCAGGGACCACAATACCATGATATCACATACCCGGTATTATGACTTCAACCTCCTATTGATCAACGAGATCGCCGCTCTCGCGCCTCGAAGAAGCCGCGAAGGCGCCGCGAGTTTGTCTATAAAAGAGGGAAACTCTTTAGTCGGAAAGGAAGAAGAAGGGGAGGCAAATTCAGTTGTATCTCTAGCCTTGAATATAATGCTTATACGCTACTAGTGCGCTGCTTGGCCGCTGCGTGTTCTTATCCACTCTGCTTGTATTCTACACCCTCACACCTGGGCAGTGAATCGATCCTCCATCAGAAGCCCTCGAACAAATCCTGAGCACTGGAACGAATGAACGACTTTGGACACTTGACACATGTCTTCCTGAACCTCACCGGGCAGTCAACTTGAGCCGCGCAAGCGACAGTTCGTGGCCCTGAATATTGACGAACTGGAGGTCCCCACTGGAGGTTATCCCACCGCAGGTTATACAACTAGAGATTATCCTACTAGAGGTTATACAACTGGAGATTATCCTACTAGAAATTACCCTAGTAGCGATTGTTACATTGGATGTTGTCCTAACGGAGGTTAATATACTAGAAGTTATCCCACCGACGATTATCCTAAGAGGAGGATGTGGGCCCCGTATACAAGAAAGCTCCTCCTAGGTTCGTGCAATCACGTATGCAATGTGTTACCAGCTGACAGGGAGGGCAGCGACGCGAGAGAATCTCGTTTTCGTCCACTTCCATATGACTGAGCGTCTCTATTTTCGTCACAAGGCCCTTACTCAAGTTTGAAGATCAAGAAGCGCTGCCGTCAGTGAACATGAACTTGATGAAGGTCGACAGGAGATTAGCAGGTCATGCTCCGCGGCGATCTCCAGCCTGATCAGTCACGCTTGGGATTTTACCATCTGCCCATCAGCGCCTGTCGCAGCATCCTCACATTTCGAGAAGTCCGCAAAGAGGCTGTGGCGAAAGCATTGTGATTGAGACACCCGTGTGGGGAGGGGATGGGTTGTGGGTTGCCTATCCGCTCTATGAAGCAGTGACATAGAATGAGTGGTGACAGCTTTAAGTTCTCCTCTGTGCTCCATACTGTCCGCACGGCGCCGCCCTGTCACAAGCGCCGAAGAGAGTGAGTGCGTAATGTGAGGTTCTGCGGCATCTCAATACTGGCTTGAGGCCATCTCAGACACGCATTGAACCCTGGATACCTGGCTGGCCGAATGGCAAGTCGATACAACGGGTCGTCGCCTTTGAATGCTCTCTTCAACTGTCGACGGATGGAGCCGGGCTGGGGGAGCGCAGTGTGGCGCCACACATTTGTTTCCTGGTCTGACTCGATGCACGTTCTCGTCCGCGTAATCTCCGGAGGCAGGCTAGGCTATACGACGAGTTGGTTTCCGCATCAACGTCGCGCCTGATGTTTTATTCCCGCCGGCACTGGCCACAGATGAGGATCTTAGGTTGTGGATACTGCGTGGCCACTTCCGTGTTCTGGATCGTGAACAAGTTAGGAGTCGGCCGACCAGAGGCCAAAAGTGGGTGCAATGGTAAGCAGAAGGGAGCTGAATGGCCACAGGCACTGAGGGCACGAGGCAGGGGCCTTCTTTTAGACGGTGGAGTGGGTCTCTTGTGGGTCCATGGCGTGTGTCTCCCGTCTGGGGAAGCGGGGAAACAGAAACGCTAACGGATCCAGACCCACTGAATCCGCCTGTAAGTCCAAAGGGGCAAAGGGTCGTGTTGGTTGCTATAAGAAGGGAAGGCTCGGATCCGACTGCTGAAGATGCACTGCAAATTCACAGAGAGCAGGGCTTCTTGAGTGATCAGTGTGAAAGCAGTCTCCAGCGACAAGACAACTTTTACAGTGGAAGACCACAGCAGCAGTCAGGCCATCTCAGGCCCAATCTGGCGCCATGAGCGCTGTGCTGCAGCGGATGGCGCATGATGGCATGATGCCCCTATGCATCGACACGGGCCTGACGTCGCCCGCCGAGCCTTGATTGGGCAGGCCTGGCACTCTGCAAGCATGCTGCTGCGACGCGACCCCGCTTTCCTGGATGATTGGTGTCTGGGGAAGAGCTGACTGGGGGCACACCTCCCAGCATCAGGGGGGCTGTGAGGCGTGTAAGAGAGAGAGCCAAGGGAAAGGGCAGAGGAGAGGCGAGACTGCACGGGCACCAGCAACGAGTGTTGATGTTGTTAGAGTTGGAGGTGACGGATGCTTGCCTGGGGCCGTGTTCAGCTGACCTCCCCAAGCTGCCAGGGAGGCAGACGCAATAAGAAGACCAGTATCCTGCGAACCTCCTCCACGTTCCCTTTTCTCTCTTGTCACACAAGAAATAAACCATATCGCTCGTCAATTACCATCATAGACGTCAGTTAGAGGATAGATGAGATATAGAGACTGTTACTGTTGTTGAAAGAAAGTCCGAGGCAAGTCACTCCCTCCCCATTGTCCTCCACCGGTTACAAGTCGTCCGTCCCCGGTTTCTCAGCTCTTTCCCCTCATGTTCGCTCGAGCTCCTCTCTCCTCTCTCCTCAATCCAGCTGTGAGGTCATGAAGAGCCACCAATCAAGGCCCCTTGGACATGACACCGGGCTGGATATGCTCTATCCTCCTTCTTGACCAACAGACACTCCTCCACAAGTTGCCAATACAACTCACAACCACGTACAAAAACAGTACAACTCGTTCTTCTCGAGCCAATCTAACACAGAAAATAACAGTCCTCTCAATTTTGCACCTGATTTCAAAGCCAATCATTGCTGGCCATCATACCAATCACCCAACAACCACCACAGCCCACTTTCACACAACAATCACCAAAATGCCCGTCCGCATCCCCGCCGCCCGCTCAACAGAGCTCCTGACCTTCGCCGGCGCCGGCGCCTTCGTCCTGACCCCCCTCTACATGCTGATGCCCGGCGCCTCGGAGCGCATGGCCACGCAGACGGCCCGGTGGGCGCCCCGCTGGGAGCGCAACATCGGCTACTTCGCCGCCCCCGTCGAGCGCACCACCCAGCGCATCACGCCCCCCGTCGAGCGCGCCGTCAAGCGCATCGACAGCCGCCTGCCACTCGGCAAGGTCGCCCGCGGCGTCGACAGCCGCATCAAGAGGGGCATCGACCGCGCCGGCGGCATGGTCGGATGGACCCGGAGGTCGTGAGGCCTGGGTTGAACGCTGTCGGGTTTGGGGAATCAATCGGCTCATGGATTGTTTGTTCTATGATGGGGCAGTGATGTGTCCCACATAGTTTGTACATTGTCACTAGTTTTTATGATGGGAACCGGACATGGCTGGCGATGCTCACGATGGCATCTGCGAAGGGGAGGCCCGAGAAACACACTCTCTCGTTGCTGACCCTCGTGAAATGATATAGGGTTCACCTCATGGTAGTTCCAATGTTGCATTTGGACTACCCACACTGTCTTGAACACGAATTTCGGACAGAAACATAGCTGACACAAATACATCAACGTCAAAACATCTCTGTACATTTCCACATGCTTTCGTCACGTCACCTCAGCGCCAGTGTTTCTTGCCTCCTGTACCTACACTCTTCCAGCAAGTAAACATGCCCTTGGTTGGCCAGAGGCCTTGGTACATGATGCCCACACATACACTCATCCTAGCATCTGGATCACTAGGGATTATAGGTGTCACAGTCATCCCAACACCGAACACCCGCTTTAAGAATCACCAAACACTCCGGAGTAGATGCGATTATGCAATACACAGGTATGAGCAGGAAGGCCGTCAAGTAGTGAAGTGATACCATTCAATTACAACTCCATCAACAAGCCACCACAGCTGTGGACCGAGCCAGTAAAGCGCAAAACATGGTCCACCATCGTACAGACACCGTCGACCACAAGCCCGACCATCTTGCTGGCTCTCGCTTCCTTGACCCGAGAGGATATTCGTACAGAACTGATGCCTCGTAGTGAGCCTGTTATAGGATGCAGTTATAGATGTTGGGAGATAAGAAGGCCAGACGAAAACACCTAAGAACTAAACAGGCCGACCGCCTCAATCGTCGGCAGTCAAAGTGCCCACCACTGACGATGAGACTTAACACAACCCAGCCAAAAATCAAGCGAGCCACCATCACTTGCCAGTGTCCACATTTCCTAGCACAACTCCGAGCGACGGGAGAATATCCGCGGTGTACCCAAGTATCTCGGGCAAGCCAGCAAGCATCGCAAATGACTCCAATATAGAAATTTTGGTACAACAACCGTTTCTCCTTTCCATCCGCCCTTTGTCCATGGCCAAAGAATGCCTTTGACAATTCGAAAACTCCTCGACAACGCCAGAGCGAGAACGTCAGCCAAAACGCCGTTCGGTCTCTTCCGAGCAAGGTCCCTTAGACATATGTTTGCGTGAAGAAAACGCCAAAATCAAGAGTATCGCTTATTTGGGGGCAGGAGCCCTACGACCGTCAGAAAAAATTAAGGTTCTCGTCATCAAGGTTGCAAACGAAAGGCGAGGGACGAACTCACACTCCGCCTCCCATGAATGCGGCAAGATCGTCCAGCTCGAGTAATTGTCGCTCGAAAGCCGCACATAGTTCTATCGGTGTCATATCGACTCCAGAACCACCGCTCTCCTTGGCAGGCGGAGGTGCCGATCCCCCACCAGCGTTCGACCCGTTCGACGCGGGTACTGGGGAATCAGGCTTGTATTCCGGCTTGACGTCTTGGGACGCCGCTGGTGGGGATCCCAGAGCGGCGGGAGTGGAGCCGCCAGCACAACCTCCATTGATAGTGGTGACGCCCGCCGGCCGAGGCCTCGGAGGCTCGCTATCGCGGCTGTCCATAGGCGCAGGGGGCGCGGCTTGGGGCAGGTCCCCAGGGGATGAGCCATGTGGGGCACTTCCCTGTCCCGCGGCCTGAGAGGCACCCGAGGCTGGCGCCTGTTCATAGTCCATTGGCTCATGGTGGGCATCAGCACGGCTCACTCTCTCGTCCTTAACGGATGGTGATCGTTGAATCTGCATGCGACCGTCCTCGCTCACCCTCTCCTGATCATCTCCAATGTTAATGTCGTTCAGGACTCGGCTCATGACGCTCAAGTGCCGGTGCCATGGGAGGACCAGGTTCCAGGACTCCGCACCATCCTTCATGAGATGAAGGCACTTGTCTACCATGAGGTGGATGGAGTCGTGTGTGTGAGGTGGTGAAAGTCCTTTGAGAGCTAGGTATGCCACGGTTGATCCAGCCGTGAAGCCAGAAAACAGCATGAAAATCGGTAGGCAGCACACCGCCGAAGGTTCGACGGCCCTCTCGAGAGCCGTGAGCATGGAAATGATACTGTGAGAAGACTCCAGAATGCGCTCAACGTATTGCATCTGACTCTGGCTAGTCATGCGCCATGCTTCCATGCTGAAGTTCTCTGAGGTGACGATTTGAAGTATACGACGCCGATTGATAAAGATGGCAGCGCAATGTAGAAGGAGGTGTATCATGGCATAAGTGACACCACTACCCATGGTGATATGCAGTTCCATTTGACCTGGTCTGTCGGCAAAAGGATGAGGTAGGTTGGCCCGAACCTGGGCGACCTTGACTTCTAGCATCTGGCACTGCTCCTCGCTGAAAGTCTCGAGTGTCGTGGTGGTCATCATTTCCACAACCATTCGCCAGGCCTCGGTGGCTAGGACGATGTGTCCGAACTCTCCGACGGGGGCCATGATGGCGGAATTAGGAGCCGCGGGCGGTGCATTTCCATCCAGTGTTCGCACGTAAACAGGATTGCCGAAGTTGAAGTTCATATCTTCACACGGGAGCGCCACATCCTTGACGTCGAGCGCTGACAGGGCGGGAAAGCGACCCGGGCTGCTCGTCAAAAAGCAGTCAAGGATGTAGATGAGCCACAGCGTCCGACGGAAGGACTCCTCCTGGAGGAAACGGTCTGGATCGGTCGAGTGACCGTTTGCATGGACAACACGGTACATCTGGGCCATGCGAGCAGCTTGGCCGAGGTAAATGTACGCGCGGACAGCGCTTCTGGAGCCCCACTCGTGGATGACCATCAAGCAGAGAGCCTGGATATCCGCGAGCGTGGGATGGTCGAGCGCCAACCAGATGTGATTGCTGGCCTTGAGGCCAAAGTGCTCGGCTGCTTGTGGAGAGCCCTGGCCTCTCCCAAAGCGCTGGATGAGAATTGGTGAGTGTCTGTCAGATAAGCTTGATGTCAGCGAAACGGGGCGGATTCCGGCCGAGCAGGGTAAGTCCGTACCGAGCAGCAGTGCACAGGAGTGCATTGACCATGACGCTGTCAACACCATTGCTCCTGAGGGACTGGATGAATGACGGCCGGTGGAAGGCCACACATGCTGGCAGGACCTTGTTGATGACCCTCTCACATTGGTCAAGCATGTCCGGGCCGAGCCTGTTTGAGGTAGATGTTAGTGATCATGGTTGCCAACATGATGAGAGCAGCCGAGTGAGCACGAGAAATTCTGGTTGGCCTTTGAGCGATTGGCTCGGCTGCTGGCCGTACAGCCTCGAGAGGTTCCAGTGAGTGTGTGGCATGGTGGTGGGTGCTTTGGATATTGATCACGATGTGGTGGTATTTTGATTTGATAGTCGAGGCAAAACGGCGCTTCCAGCTCCTAGCCGCGGCCGATGGCCACCGGGCCTTGTCCGGCAGGGGGAAGGTGCGGAAAAGTGGAGATGGGCCGTGCACAGAGGCAGGCTACTCCCGCGCCAGGGAGGGTGGTCTTGTGGGAGGCTGCCCCGGAGCATCAAGTGTCGGAGCTATGACCTCCAAGGATGGGGTGGGTTCGAATATTGGATGCTGCGTGCCGGAACTGGCGGCAGCTCGCCTGGCACAGAGCCAGCCAGGGAAGTAGGGAAATGAGATTGAGGTTGGGGCCAGCCGGAGAAGACACGGATGCGAGAGTCCACCACAGCACGATCCATCATTTCGGATCCCTTGGACCACGACAGATGTTGTAATGATATGAAAAAGACGACGAAAAAGAACGCATAATAACTGAACATGATTTGCGAGGCTTGTGTGTGTGTGTGTGTGTGTGTGCGCGCGCGCGCGCGTGTGTGTCGGGTGGACCCCCAGAAGGGCCAACGCGACGGGGAGGAGCCGAGCTGAGCTGAGGTAGACCCAGAGCCGGCGGCGACGGCGAATGCGACGCAAGGGATGTAGATTGGTGGGAGAGGGCACACTCGGTGGATAACAGAAAACACACGAGAAGCGACCAAGGGAAATACACAAGCAAGAAAGTGAAGAGGCAGACGTACTTTTCCGTTGCAGGCGCCGAGTTACGCGAGGCGACTGCAGTCGGGTGGGCAGAGCCGTGGCGGTCGCCGGTGGCAGCTCCGGATGCTCGCTCGCTGGGCAGAGTCTCGCGTGCGCGAGCTGCACGCGCAGGAGAGACGCCGTGTCCGCCATGGCTCATGGACTCAGATGGTAAATAGCACTCGTGCATTCCCTTGGAGCAGTTTTTGCAAGGGGCGCGTCCATTCTCGTAGACACACTTCGTCTTGCCCTTGCGACAGCGCACGCAGGCGCCGCCGGCTCTTAGGGCCGTCGCGCGGACAGCCGACATGATGCCTGATGGCCGGTTGAGCGGGGTGATGAGACGCGACGCGCTCGCTGAAGGTTGACGATGTGTGAGCAGGCGGTTTGCAGGCTGAGTTAAGGAGCCGATCACTCGTCAGTGGATTCTGTGGTGTTTGTGGTGGTGATGTGTTGAGGCCGACAAAGTTTGGTTCGGAGATCCGGGGAACGAGAGGCGCCAGAGCCCGGGTGTTTGAGCCCGACGGAACAGGGTGAGCTGGAGGTATCTCACGCCGCAGATGCAGCAATGGGCCGACCAGAAACAGACGAGAGGAAGAAGACGAGAGCAGAGTAGTCCAGGAGGGATGAGAAGGGGAAAAAGGGACGGCAGCCGAAGAGGATGGATGGATGGATGACAATGGGCAGGATTTTTGCTCGCACGGAACGGCGAGACAAGATGGTAGCTTTTTCGGGGCGGTCGGTCAAAGTGGGAGGGGAGGGAGGACGGAGGGCAGGGGCAGGGCAGGGCAGCTGTGCAGGGCTGGGCTGCGCTGGGCTGGATGGGACTGGGGAATGCCAAAGTACAGGTGGGCTGAGAGAGGGAGAGAGGGAGAGGCAGGAGGGTGGCAGGCGGTGATGGTGGTGGTCGACACAAAAAGAGGCGGCAGCTCTCGGGGGTGGGTGAGGGCTGGTCGGTGGTCTGGCGCTCACAGGCATCCGAGATTCATGGGACTTGATGGATGGGCTGACTGGGCTCGAGGGGGGGCGTGGCAGGGAGCCCAGAGCGCGCTACGGTGTCCGTGGTCCCGAGAGCAAGAGCAGCTTCCTGATGGCTGCCACCCTGTTCGTGGTCCCGCGCGGGTGATGGCAGCCTGCCTGGGGGCCTCAGGCACATCGGGGGCGCTCATTTCCCGGCCGGAGCACCGAACGCTGGCCTCTCCTCTGGGGAGGGGGAGGGTCGGTGTCTCGCAGCGGGCCAGACCCTATCAAAGAAAAGAGCGCGATAAAGAGATTCGCTTTCCCCCCAGACTTTGTGCACCGTCCCTTGTTTAGGTCTCATTTCAAGCCCTTTCTGTTGCTGCAAAACGGAAACGGCACGAGGGGATGGGTGCCTCCAGATCGAGGACAGCAGGCACGGCAACCGGCTGGGAAGGAAGGGACAGGACCGGGACAGAGATCGGGGCAGGGACTTGGGCGTGGGCGTGTGGCCAGGGCTGGGCTAGACTAGGCTGGGCTGGGCTGCCACTGCTTTTGCTCCTTTTCTGTGGGGCCACCGCCATTCCAGTCTGGTCCGTCTCCGTCCACGTCCACGTCGCTGCCGTCCGTCTATACTAGGCTGTCCACCTGCTCTTTGCATATATGCATTAATCACTCGTGTGCTCTGCAGACTGCACAGGTGCTGTGCAGTTTAGATGACAACAGGACGGACACGGGAACTTGAAAACTTGCAAACTACTTAAGTATACAAACGGACAGACGGACGGACAGACAGACAGGCCGTCAGAACGGTCAATCATGTGACGAGCATGACGGAGCTGACAGACAGAAACAGCCACTGCCGTGCAGCCCCTCCAGTCCCTTCCGTCCCTTCTGTATGCGGCCCTGCCGCTGCTGCCCTGCCCTGCTCTTTTTTTAGAGTCCGGCAGCTCGAGTGCTCCTTCTCTGCCTCGCCCTGCCACCCAGCGACGCGGTGCTGAACTTGTGCCCAGCGCTCAGGTGGTAGGCAGTGCCGGGTCTCAGGTCAGGTCCTGGGCAGACGCAAACGAGAACCAGCATCGGACCGCAGCGCAGGTGCAGTGCAGCGCAGTGGTGGCCATGGCCGGGGTTCCCTCCTCGCCTCCTCCCTCCCTTCCACGCATCTCGACATCATCCTGCATGGTCTGTCATGTCCGGTCAACCAAGGCAGCAGGGACGCCAGGACGCCAGTACACATCACCATCACATACATATTGTGTCTCCCACCCGTGCAAACAGGGCTTGTGAAAACAGGAGGCTTGTATAAGTACCCTATATGCTTAAAAGACTCTGGGTCAACACGAGAGCACGGTGGCTCATTTATTATGTCCGGGGCGATGGTTACTCCTTGGCGAGATGACAGTGGACAGTACACGACATGATGATCGCTGGCGAGTCGGGTCGGCCCAGCCGGTACCAGCACTCGGGTTTCAAGCTTTCGTTCGTGTCTGGTGCTCCCCGTCCATGTCCCCGGTAAATGGACCATCTCCCGCCCATCGCCACGCAGCCACGCGACATTGACAGCCCCGTCGGTCCTGTCAATTGGACGCAGTTCGGACCCAGTAGGCCCAAACTCCAGGCCTCGAGTCTTTTTCGTACCCTCCGGGTGTGGCGTGTCGGGTCGTGTCGAGGCTTGCCAAGCACGGAGGCTACACGTCGCGCAAACGACCAACAGCCAGCCAGACGGACAACCAGCCTGAACAGGGGACTCATCACCCGCCACGTCCCCGTCGCCTCACCCACACCCACACCACGTTACATGTACTGGTTCTTGTTATTACAGTACCAAGCTTGTTGCCGCCGGAGCAATGGGGCCGCTCCAGATTCACACCGGCCACAGATCCGTTTCTTCCAGTGTCTCACATCCCCCCCAGTTGCTCCGATTTGTTCGTACGCCGGCCCAACGAACAGACGATGAGACGTCACCGCACTGGCACCGCACTGTAGGCTGCAGCGGCGCCCCTCGGAAGCTAGTGGAACCGCCGAATGAGAGCGCAGTCGACGCGCGACTCGCTCTTCTTTCTGACCAACCTGTTCATGCGCCTGCGCCGCCGCGCCCACATTTCGCGACCGCCTCCTTTCCTTTCCCCTCCGGCTGGCCGCCGACCGAGCCGGATTGTCGCTGGTTTACAGCGGGTTGAAGTTGGGCCCCGTACACGATAGAACCACTGGTAACGACAATGGCAGGCTCAGTGCTCAATGACTCGCTGGGGTAGCAGCAGCGGCTCCGGTGAGCTCCCACAGTGACTGAATCTTGGGACGCAACGCAATGCGAGGCAATGCCGAAGGCAGACCGCGCCGAGTCTCCCGGAGCTGAGCTTCTTGTGCCCCCGACACACGAGACAGTGCTAAGGGGGTGATCTGCCGTCAAATTCTATCCTGCAATACCCTGACCCCAATCTCCAAATATGAAGCCCTGGCCACACGTACAGACGTACGGTCTGCACATATAGGAGTCTTCTCACTCAAGCACGACAAGGCCAATCCTTCGTCAGACTCTGATTGCGGCTTGGACAACTAAGCAGGCTGAATCGTGATCTCGATGCCCTCATTACATGGGCCCATAGCCCCCGAAGCCGCGCTAGCCCGACACCGCTCGATCAAGCTGATTCCCAGCCCGCCAAGGTCTGATAGTC
Organism: Diaporthe australafricana; assembly: GCA_039880735.1. Classification (NCBI taxonomy): domain Eukaryota; kingdom Fungi; phylum Ascomycota; class Sordariomycetes; order Diaporthales; family Diaporthaceae; genus Diaporthe; species Diaporthe australafricana. The sequence goes on from JBCEDM010000001.1 coordinate 7,002,713, forward strand.
CGGGGAAGGCTCCGGCTCGCCCAGTCCACTGCCTCATTCGAGCACTCGGATGACCTCGGGGGAAACCAATTGCCCCCCCCCGCCCATTCATCATGGAACGAACAAACAATGGACGAAGCTAGCAGGAGCGCACGGATGGTTACACAAATGCTCAATCTCGCAGTCTCAGTCGCCCCGGAAAATGGTCAACCGACGTCCAGGGCGGAATCAAGCTGCCCCCGTAGGCACACGACAGACACCTTCGGGATTGCAGGGATCACTGCGAATTCACTCCCGACATTCCACCGCTGAGTATTCGGCACCCTGCATCAAGTCCACTTCTACTTCTCGGCGGCGACCTCCGGAACCTCACATTTGCTTTTGCTGTTTGTCTTTGCCAGTTTAGAGGCACGACGGCGTCATTGTCAGCCTAGGATTCACCTCCGTATCTGAATCCGGCGCAGGTGTGTTGGTTCAGGATCGGTGGCTGCAGCGATGATCGAGACTCCACCGCCTGCAACCTCAAGATGCACGCGCTTTCTGAATCTGTTCCATTGATGCAGTCCTGGTGGTAATGGGGCCACATTTCTAGGCACCGACAGAAATGAATGCTATTGATACTCTGTGGCCTGAGTGGTGTAGATGAAGGTGAAGCCTGGTTCCCGAATTGTCCGGGCCGAGCCTCTCGGCAGTGCGTGCATTCACTTCGGAGCATCCAGCCTGTGATAATTGTTTGCATGAAGTGTGCTCAGCTGCAGTTGAACGATCCCACCGCACAGCGCCTGAGTCCCAAACGTTTGGAGGCCCCTAATGCGTTGCTGGCACATGCAGGTACTGATCACGCTTCCCTGCGCGACAAGCGCGTCTTCGAGCTTCTGCAGACGCGGGTTATTGCGCCTAAGCGCTCACGTCGATCACAGATGTCCAACAAGCCTTGGCAAAGAGATGCGTTCACTGATACATTCCACTTCGACATTTTCTGCCCGAGGAACCAGCTATTTTCTTTGCATATCTCATATCTGTCTCGACCATATCGAGGTCTCTTGTAGGGGCTTGCAGTCACGGCCGACGCCCGAACATACGCAAGCCTGACACCTCATCGTGGCCGGCCGGTGTTCGTGTACAGTGAGTGTTGGCACTTTGCCTTGCCAAAAGCAATGTGTAACAAAACAACATAGATAGACTGTTTTAGATGCAGGAAGCGAGACATGATATTTACGAAAAAGGCAATATTGTGTCTGCGAGACATTACAGCGTCGGCGTGATGTCCAAGATGGACTGCCATTGGTTCTGCGGAAGTTATTTCCCCAAGTCCGTGTACCTAAACGACCATATGAAAAGAAATTGAGTGAAATAATTCTCCGAATTGGGCTTGTCTTTTGTTTGCCCCGATGCGGAAAAGGGCCCGGCAGCCGAGACGGTTGTGCCACTGGTCCTTTCGCTCTAAACTGACCTTCCTGAATTGGATCTCGGCTCAATGAGGTGATTTCTTTTTCGATGCTCATGAAATGAAATGTCTGAATACAGAAAGCAAATTGCATTTACAAAAATGCTTCCTGGCCCCGATCATTGCGGAATCTTTCCGGGGCACAAATCATGGTCACGCACTCACTGTGGTGGGCGATTTGAACATGGTCGAACACCTTGGGTGCACAGTAAAAGTGCCCGTCATGTCCCATCTCAAACCTGACGATGGCTCATGGATATGCTTTGGAGTGAAAATGATTCGAGTTCCTCATGGAATTGACGCTGCCTTGAATCGGTCTACAAAGATCAGAGAGAATGCTTTGATACAGCTCCAGCCAGCCAGTAAACACCATTGAAACCACTCGCTACGCACAGAATCTACTCCACAGGGCGCTCCGGATCCAAAAGCCACGCTAACTCAAGAAACAACCTATACAAATACAGCCCCTGGTGCACCGGCGTGAGCGCGCGGTAGTACCACTTCCTGCCCTCCTCGGCGATGCGGAAGGCGACGTCCTGGCCCTCGTCGGTGGTGGCGAGGAAGCGCACGAGCTCGGGCAGCTCGTCCATGCTCTGGCTGACGGGGACGTAGTGCAGCCAGGGCACGAGGCGCTCGTCGTGCCACTCCTTAAAGATGCTCATCTTGAGCGGCGTCGTGTGGCCCGCCAGGTGCTTGTGGAAGCGCCCGCTGTAGCTGTTGCCGTCGATGTCGAACGCGAACCGGTACTGGTACGGCTGCCCCGCCGGCTGGCTGCTGTGCTCGTCGATCCGGAAGAAGCGCGCCTGCTCCTCGCACTCGTCGTCGTCGCACTGCATCGCCGCCGAGATGTGCACGTCGTACAGCGCGCGGTCGATCTTGGGCGACGTGTACGCGCGCCACGGGTCGCCTGCCCGCCCTGTGTTGTTTGTCGGCTGCAGGTACGTGTAGTTCTGGCCCTTGGTGTGCATGTTGGCCAGGATCGCGAGCCGTTGGCGATGGCCTTGTCGCCATGGCGTGTCTTTGTGCCAGTGGCCACCAGTCGTGGATCCGTGCCAGAACACGGCGTTCTTTTTCCGGTGCCATGGTTTGTCTAGTACCTCGCTATAGAGGTTGTGGGGAAAGGCGTAGTGAGGGGATGGCATTAGGACATCAGCAAAGGGATATGGCGCGGCCCTTGACAGCAGTGGAACGGCCGTGCGGAGCTGTCGGAAACTGGTTGGACTGTTCAGGAATCCATGATAGTCTTTGTATTCGGGGTGCAGACACAGGTCCTTCTCTTCGTCGACACTTTGGACGAAAGGCAGCCCGAAGGACTCGACTCGTTGGGGGAACAGCCTGTCGACTGTGGTTTCTCCCACGACCCTGCAAGCTTCTGCAACCTGGTCCACGAGGCTCTGATGAGCGAGGTTCGGCCACTCGGAGGCCATCTCGTCAGTCGCATCGTTCACCAGCAGCACAGATGGTTCGTCGAGAGTGTTCACTGGGACTTTCATGTTTGGAAGGTGCTTCTTCGCGTCTCCAAAAATCCAGTCCATGACGTCGCCAAAGTAGGCGCAGCCCTGAAACCCGTCTGTCTTGGTGAATGAACACAGTGTCACGGCTTCATTGTCGCCTGCAGTTGCCTCTTCCATCAGGTGCTGTAATTCGTCCGGAGAGTATTGATGAAAGAGGTCAACATTGTCGAAGATGGTATCGAATTCATCGATTATCGGCGAGCGCTGCCGCAAGGCGTACTTGGCCCATTCCTTGAAACCTGGAGGTGGCGGCCTGCCATATCGTTCTTCATACTCGATGGCTGCCTCGTCCGGGCTCTGTGATTGTTGAGATAAGAGTGCCTCGAAGTCACGAATGGCCTCTTGGTGCAGCAGCTGGATCGGATGGAGCGGTTCTTCTGACGCCTCTGGAGGCGGACGGTTGAAGACTCGACGTCTTGGGAGGAGAAAGAACACAACCAAGGTGAAGACGACGGCGGAGATCACCGCTTCCTTGTGGAACCTGGCCTTCCTGGCCATATACGAGGGGTGCAACATGAAGAAAGAGGCATCTGTAGACGAAAAGGCTCATGCAGGTCCAAACGCTTGTTATTCCAAATAAAATGTTCCACAGGGCGGGCATGGCATTTTGAGTGTGTCGCTGCACCTCTCCCTTGGGACGGCAGAACATCCCCCTCCCTTTGGACACATGAAATGCATCAACTCGAGTTCAAGGGGGAGACTTGCCTGCTTACCTCCTCCAGTACAGTGCCACAGTCCCGTTGAGAGCGTAAGGTCGCTGCCATCACGGCGCTAAGCTGGCAGCCCATTCCAACAATCCATCGCTGATGTGAGCCGGATCCACCGGGTCAAGGCTGGGCTGAAATGGCTCAACACAATTCCTGTTGCTGCTCCAGGCCTTCCTCTCTTGGTGTTGGATGATGGCCGGTCCCTTCGACGCTTGTCAGGACCGCTTCCACGGCAGTGTTGAGCACTTTGGCTGGGTCTACGTGCAAGAACTGGGAGCGACGATCAGATAGAAATCGCTGGCCCCATATTTTGCAGGCATGGCAACCGTATGTCTCAGAGAAGAACCGAGTCGCGTCAAGTCGCGTACCTGCGATTGGGAATGGGATGGTGTCTCCTGTGATCAAGGCTGAAAATGAGGGGGGCGTCTCGACATGCCCTTTAAGGAAGGGTTGTGCTCATGTGAGCCTTCGCGATGTCAGCGTGAGCCGGGTGGTGCTCCTTCGTTGTCTGACCTGCGTGAGACGCGATCATTCTCGACCTCAAGCTCTCGCCTGAAAGTGTTAGATGATGACTTGGTGGTGAGCTCGTCCTGTGCCCAGGAATCCGTGTCTCTGTGATATCGTCTAACAGCGTGGTCATGTCCATGTCCCTGTCAGAAGTGAGTTCTGGTGACGATCTTGTCAAAAGTCACTCTCAAGTTGGTGGTTTCCGGTGATGTTTGGACGTTGACTTTGAGAGGAGACAGCCGAAAGTGCAGTGGATTATCAGGGTCCTGAGGACCCCGGCAGCTAAATGAAGATGAATGCGCTGGTCAAAATGCCAAGGTGGTGGGGCCGAGGCGGGACATCCGCTCGGCGCCGCATTGACGGGATTGCGGCATCGGCTTTGTGGCTGTCGCAAGTCTGGAAACGGCAATTCTCTTTTAATTGCCCATCGCTGACTCTTACTTCCTTTACCCCTGACAAATACGCCCCAGACAATGTTGCCCAACACATAACCGTACTCTCACAGACTCAATTGGGGGGATGGCAGCGGCCCCTTTTTACTACCGCGCCTTTCTGCGCCAGCAGCTTAACTCCCTCAGGCCCAGCACCCGGCCGCGACAACAGCAGCGGCGATGGAAGCACAGCAGGCCCGAGGTGGATGCGTCCGAGAAGGAGATACCCATTCCCAATACGGTACCTACTGCTGATATCCCTTTTTGGATGCGCCTTGGACCCTTGACCCGAACAGTGCAGGCCTACGGTCGGGCGCAGAGGAAGAGGCCCTGGATCACCCAGGTCTGCACGTCTTTGACGATATATTTCTTTGCCGACCTTTCGGCCCAGCGCATCAACGGCAAAGACTACGATGTGGAGAGGACTGGCCGGTCGCTGATAATCGGGAGTATCTCCTCTATCCCCAGCTACGAATGGTACGAACCCCCTATCTGGATTGCCGGTGCGCAATTGTGACTCGCACAGCAAGCTGACTGTGTGCGTGCTGCGCAGGTTCATGTGGTTGTCGAGGAACTTCAACTACTCGTCGCGAATCCTATCCATCGCCACCAAGATCGTTATCAACCAATCGATATTCACGCCTCTGTTCAATACCTACTTCTTCGGAATGCAAGCATTCCTGGCAGGCGACAACTTTATAGAGATATGGGAACGCGTCAAAAGAACCGTACCAGTCAGCATCATGAACTCGGTCAAACTGTGGCCAATCGTTACAGCCATCAACTTCCACTACGTTCCCTTGGAATATCGCAGTGTCTTCGCGGGCGTTATCGCCGTTGGATGGCAGACATATCTGACGTGGTTAAACCGGCTCGCCGAGGAGGAAGAGGCCCTCTCCAAGCCAGGTGGAAGGATACCGCCGTCAGGCATTAAGATGGTGGCCTCTTGAGGCCATACTGTGCCTTGACTGTCGCAAATTCAGCACCATATCTCATATAAGAATCTACATAAAAGGAAAGGGGATTTTATAGACAGACAGGCATTAGACGGCGTTCTGGGTTTTTCGCACCTATAAGGAATAGAACGAGAATAGATACATGTGTAGATGTTCCAGAACATCTTGGGGCTCGCAGGACCCCTGCAGTTTGCACTGTGCATTGACTCGCGATCGTGCCATGTCGTACGGTGCCCCGGGCCAGATTGCACGGTAAGCAAACCACATGTCAGGAGAGGCTCGTGCAGCTTCAAATTCCCGACTGCGACAGCGGCAGCCTCCTTCTCGAGCAACGTCATTTGTACTTTAACCCTCGTTTGCTCACCACCAGCGAGCCATTGAGCACTGGCGCCGTCCAGTTCCTCTCTTTGACCATGGCTCGACTGGCACCGCGTGGTCTGCGCGCTCCTCTGACGGCTCTGCGCCTCTCCAGGCCAGCTACCCGACCTCAATTCTCCTTGTACCAGGCAGCGCGACGCTCTGCATCCTCCTCCCCAGCGACCGACGCTACCGCGACGTCCTCCTCCGCCTCCGCCGTCGCCTCCCCCTCCTCAAGCTCTCAGCAGGAGCAAGAGCACAAACAAGCTCCCAAAAGATCTGCCATCGGCTTCGGCACGGTCGCCCTCTCCACCACCCTCCTAGCTTCTACCTATCTTCTCTACCTCTACGCAACCGACACACGCGCCTCATACCAACAATGGCTCGTCCCGCCTGTTCTACGACTCGTCTACTCTGACGCTGAAGAGGCCCACCACGTCGGCACCAAAGCCCTAAAGTTCCTCTACGAGCTGGGTCTGCACCCGCGCGAACGACCCGCACGAGCTCCCGGCATCGTCCCCGAGCCCAGCGACCTGGCCACCCAGGTGTTTGACGTGACGGTCGCAAACCCGATTGGCATATCCGCCGGACTGGACAAGGATGCAGAGATCCCCGACGTGCTGTTCGCGCTCGGAGCCGGCGTCGTGGAGGTCGGCGGCTGCACCCCTCGGCCGCAGGAGGGGAACCCCAAGCCCCGCGTGTGGAGGGTGCCGAGCGTGGAGGGCATGGTCAACCGCTACGGCCTGAACAGCCGGGGCGCGGACGCCATGGCCGCGAGGCTGCGGGAGCGCGTCCGGAAGTTCGCCATGTCCCTGGGCCTGACCGAGCGGCAGGTCCTCAATGGGGAGGGCACGGATGTGCCCCCCGGCAGCCTGCTCCCGGGCAGGCTGCTGTGTGTGCAGGTCGCCAAGCAAAAGGAGACAGACGAGCGCGATGTCGATGCCGTCGCGAGGGACTATGTCTATTGTGTGAACCGGGTGGCCCCCTACGCGGACGTGCTGGTCGTCAACGTCTCCAGCCCCAACACGCCCGGGCTGAGGGACCTGCAGGCTGCGGAGCCCTTGGGAAGGATACTGAGTGCCGTTGTCCAGGAGGCCAGGAAGACGAACCGCAAGACCAAGCCCAAGGTCATGGTCAAGGTCTCACCTGACGAGGATGAGAGTGCGCAAATGGCAGGCATCGTGGAGGCCGTGTATATGAGCGATGTGGATGGTGTGATCGTTGGCAACACGACCAAGCGGAGGACGGGTCTCGTGCCGGAGGGTGTCAGGCTCAACCCCAGGGAGCAGCTGGCACTGACGGAGACGGGCGGGTTCTCCGGGCCGTCCATGTTCGATCGCACGCTGGACTTGGTCGGCAGGTATCGCAAGATGCTGGACGCACAGTCACTGCAGGCTGGCGAGACACAGGATTCGTCCATCATCTCGGCCGTGAAGGACATTGTGTCCGGCGACGCGCAGAGCTCGAAGCAACCCCCGCAGAAGGTCATCTTTGCAACGGGTGGCATCAAGAATGGAGAGCAGGCACTCAAGGTCTTGAACGCGGGCGCCAGCGTGGCTATGATCTACACAGGCATGGTATACGGCGGAGCTGGAACGGTGACACGGATGAAGGGAGAGATGAGGTCGGCGTTGACTAATGGGAAAGCGTGAGGCTGAGAACTATGTTGTTTGGGAAACAGTGAATAGACAAAATGACGTCCCCGAAAGCATGAATATATAGAGCATAAGTTCGAGACCCAAGACCTACTCAACCGCCATCCCGCAACCCCAAGCTTAGCCTGACAGTGGCTCTACGACGACTTGCTTCCAACGCCGGCCTCGCTGAGAACATTCCTCTGCGAAACCACACCCTGAATTTTCTGACTGGTCATCGTCGTAAGTCTCGCAAGAGCTGACCTTACCCGCCTAGGGTAGCCAGCGCCGCTGTGTCTTTGACATCACACATGTGCAGCCTGGAGATCTACCCCATCCGGTCACGAACGTGGCCGCGATTCACGACACAATTCTTCTGTTTCTTCTTCTCTGTCTCTTTTTCTCCTTCTTGGTCTCTCAGAGGTCGAAGGCTTGAGAGAGATCTGAAGAAAAATACGAGGACTCAAATTTGGATTAGAAGACATCCATGGTATTGCGCGCATCTTCAACTGCCCGGTCTGCGCCCGGCTTGATTATTGATTTCACCGCCACATCACCAGCAAATTGGTACGGAATGTAAAAGTCTTCATCGATTCAGCTTGTATCCCGTACTGTATTCTAAGAGAACGAAACCCTCAAGGTGCCATTGCTTGGATGTCCTCTGCCAGGGTCCACTGTAATTGAGTTTCGACCTGGAAATGCCGACGACTACAGCATTTTTTCCAGTCTACTTCGTATTCCAGTCTTTTCCGGGACACCAGCCTCCATATCCCCGCTTCCGCTTCCTTCTCCGGTGCTGGAACTTTGCGCGTTGATATACTCTGCATGAGTCGCGTAGATTTCATCCGGCCTCACCGCCCGGTCTATGAAAGTCTCTCGCGCGGGGAGCAACAGTGACAGACTAGTATAAACAACCGCAGTCCCGACGAATCCAATGATCCAGCCGATCTGATAAGGGTGGACTCCCACACCGACGTCAATATTGGGGTTAATGCCGTTGATGAACCCAGACAGACTCGGCGCGACGCCGACAAGGAATGCAACCATGGCCCTCCAGTTTACCCCGCCGTTGTATCGGTAGATGCTGTGCGGGTCATACAGCGCCATTGTATCATACCTTCGCTTATGCACGACCCAGAAATCAAACAGCATGATTGCGGCAATAGGACCCAGAAAGATGGCGTACGCAGACATGAAGTTGAGGAACGAGCCCGCCGACGCGAGGATCTTCCACGGCACCAAGGCCCAGCAGAGGACCGCGCAGAGGAGCTGCCCGCGGCGCAGGTTGATGTAGCGGGGGAACAGCGCCATGAAGTCGTTGGCGGCGGAGAGGGAGTTGGCGGAGATGTTGACGCCGAGAGCCGCGAGGGAGAAGGAGGCCGCGGCGAAAAACCGGGCGGCCCGGTTGTCCCAGTGGGAGATGAGCGCCATGGGGTCCCACTCGATGACGCCGTAGTGTACACCGCCGGCCGAGGCGGAGGCGATCCCGATGAAGGCGATGAAGGTGAAGAAGGCCGGCAGCAGGGGCACGTACATCAACTGCCACTTGACCGACACGCGGCTGTACCTCGAGAAGTCGGCCTGGTTGACCGACAGCGTGGCGTAGTTGCCGATGACCGAGTTCATGGACGCCAGGAAGGCCCAGCTGTAGCTGGACCCGGACACGGTCGCCGTCTGGTCGAAGATGTCGGACCCGCGCGTGCTGGCGAGGGCCCAGATCAGGATCGCGACCCAGGCTATGGGCACGATGACCGACTTGGCCATGAAGAGCCAGCGGAGGTGGTTCGGGTGCATCAGCAGGAAGGGGATCTGCGCGAACCAGAAGATCACGAAGCAGCCCAGCGTGGCGTCGTCGATCCCCTGCCACGGCGGGATGGTCGACGGGAGCGTCAGGAACGAGGGCCAGATCGCCCCGATCATGACGCGGACGGTGTAGGCGCCGTTCATGGTCTGGATCGCGAACCAGAAGGTTGCCAGTATGGCCCGCGAGATGATGGCGACGTACGACCCCCAGAAACCCCACGCCGCGCGGGCGATGACGGGGAACGGGGTGTGGTGTATGACACCCGTCGCTCCATTGAATGCGATCTAGGATTGTTGTGGCCTGTGAGTCTGGAGAAATTGGGAAGCTGGTGTGAGGACCGGGCTGACTTACGACAATGGAGATTATGAAGAAGCTCACGGCCACGACGGCGATGCTCTCACGCCACGTCAAGCCGACCGCGATGACGCTGGCTCCGAACTGCCAGGTCGCGGCGTTGAAGGCATCTGAAATCCAGTAAGCGATGAAGCTCGTCACGCCCCATTTTCTTTCGTGTGGTGGGACCGGGTCGAGGTCCTTGTTTGTCCTGACGAGATGTTAGTCTGCGAAGGAGGCATCATCACAAAGAGGGACGGATCGTATGAGCTGACCATCTTGCGTTGCCTTCTGCAAAGGATGACCTTGGCTGCTGAACATGGAGACGAGGTCTCTCGAGCCGAGGTAATCGCAATTTGGGGATCGCCATTGTTGTCCTCCCTCGCCCGAGTTGTCGACAGTGAAGTAGACGTAAAACAGATGATCCACAAAACGGGACTTGTACTTGACTGTAGGTCTCGCGCGGGTCAAGACGGAGGAAAGAAAAGGATCCAATTACTCTGTACTTCAGGCAAGTTTCCGCAACCACACATCCCACAATGCCTATCAGCGCCACAGCGTGCCGGTGAGAGTTGCTTATCGTTTATTAAGTAACACACAACAAGGGGAAGGTATTGGCCCAGAGATATGTAGCCGTGGGACTATGCCCCTGGTAGCTCCGCCGGTCTTGGCAGGCCTGCAAGATGACCTGATCGATAACACCTAACTGTGCCTTAGTGCTGCAAGTCCCGGCTGTCGATCCACCAGCCAGATGGGACAAGGTTGGGGCTACGGCACCTGCGTATAAGCTGACCTGAGGATTTGTCACTAATAAATTCAAAAGGTGCCCGCTAGTCTGTTATGTGCTGTACAGAGTGGTTGAAAACTCGGCTTTCAGCGTTGACTGGCTGGAACTCGCCGACGGTCTGTATCACAATGGACTTGTTGGAACGGCCACTGCCGTCGTGGGTGGCAAGAGGCCGAGGCGATTGACTCAGACCAGGTGCCTACATGGACTTGTTCTCATCATGTGAACTCATACTTCTTTCATAGTAGCTCTTCCAAGGCTCGCAGTCCGTCCGCCAACACGGGAGGATCACCGAGTCTGAGCCGTAAATAGCCTCCGAAGTTGCCGGCCCCGTCCTCGCCGAAGCAGAGACCCCCAGGAACAACACAGACGCTCTTGTCCATCGCCAGTTTCCTGGCAAGCTCAACTTCATCTACGGCCTGGCCATCACTCGCACCCAGGACCTGCACAAATGCCGTGCCAGCCCCCTGCGGTCTGACCCACCGGCATCGGTCTCGATGGTTTCCAACAAACTCCTCCACCATTGATATGCTCTTTGCACAAGTTGCCAAATTTCGAGACATCAGTCCAGGGAGGATCTCGGGATTGAGCGCGTGACACGCAACGCCGTCATCGATTTGGGACACCGAGAGTGTGGTGTAGTCGCGAAGATTGACAATCCGCTGGATCAACTCCAGGTCTTGCGAAACGGCCCAGCCAATTCTGATACCGGGCAGGCCGTACGACTTGGATAGAGAGCCAGTGGACACGGTGTTGGCGTAAGGGAGGGAAACCATCGGGGGCGGAGGGATGGTGGGGGCGTGGAAGAGGGGGCTGAAGACCTCGTCTGAGAAGACGGTGATGTTGGAGCCTCGGGCTATATCGACTATCTGTTCCAGGTAATCCTTTGAGAGGGTGTAGCCCGTCGGGTTGTTCGGGTTGCTATTACGTGTCAGCGAGGGTGGTTCGTCATTCTAACCAATACGGACACAGACTTAATGATGATTGCCTTGGTATTAGGCTTGATCATGTGTCGAAGCCCATCAATACTGGGAGCCCATTCATTTTCCGCTTTCATTTCCCAGAGATCCACCTCGACGCCCTGGTGCTTCGGTAGAAGGTATAGCTGCCCGTATGTCGGGAACTGGCAGATGATGTGGTCTCCAGGCCCACAGATCGAGCTAAGGACAAGGTAATTCGCCATGATTGACCCTGGGGTGATGACAACATTGTCCTCAGTCAATTTGACATCGCCGGAAGAGTGAAGACTCGCAATACGCTTGCGGAGTTCCGCACTGCCTTTGACCTGACCGTATGTGAGCTTGAGCTCCGGATCAATCGGGCTTGCCTTGACTGGATGAAGCTGTTGTAAGTCATTCAGGGAAAGCGCCGTAGTGTATGACCCTGACCTAAAGTCAGCTTCGTTCTCGAGGTCAACCTTGGACAATGCCAACCTTGAAGTTGAATCTTGGCCATGGGCTACCACGTTGCTTGTATCAGTTCGTGAACATCTTTTGAGAACAGCCTAGTAGCCGTGGGAAGGAGTTTACCCCATAATCTCTCACTACCCAGAAACATTAGCCTATATTTCAACCGCAGAGAAGATGTGGCACGGATCGTACCCCAAGCATCGATTTTGAATTCAGCAATGCTGTGTATTGGCATGGTGGCTGTTATGCGTCGATGATGAGTTTGTAGTAGAGCCTGGCAAAAGTCCGCAATTCTTTGCGCTGAAATGTCAATTTTGCAAATAATTCGCAGAACGTTTTGCGGTGATAGTAGAAAGGACGAAGTGCTACAAATGAGGGGTCTTACAAATCCTTCTAGGCACATATGTATATGACCTGCAGGCGTCGAAGGGCGCATTGTACTCCCGGTCTCGGTCTCAAGATGTGATGCTAAAATCTCATTCGGTCTAGAGCGCTGAACCATTTCCCCGCGTTGCGAGCACAGAAATTGATAGATTGGGTATTTCTTCTTTTTCTGAGCACATCTCCTTATACGATCACTAGCAAATGACGGGGACTTGGGCTCGGGCGCCATTCTCGCATAACTTGTTTTAGAAATATTGAAAACATGGATGCTCCTCGTTCAATCAATCTCAATGAAAGCTTAGTCTTCCCCATTGATGTCCCTTGAGCCCCGAAGCGATCTATTTGGCTCATCAAGCGCATGCCTTCGAAATTCTCGACAGTTTCCTGCCCAAAACACTCTTCCTACCGAGATAGGCTTTCAAGATGAGAGACCTCAAGCATCAAGGACGGGAGCTTGAGCCAGAATGAGCTAGAGTGCTTTCAGAAGAATTACATGAAGCGTCCAGAGACACAAGATCACCGGAAAAGTCGCAAGATGGAACATGGCATGAGTATGTTTGATCCCTTTTATTGATTAGGAATACAGCGCTACTAACAAATATTCAGTCCCGGACCCGTCTTTTCCAAACACCAACAATACTCCAGGCCTATTTGCCAGTTCCCAAAAAGAGACAGTACTGTTGCTTTATTGTTGCTCGATAGTGTGAAGATGTCAGGACAATTTCTGACAGGACCTATACTGTGCGTCACAGTAGTAGGTACCTAGGGATGCTGGTTTTTTTGGGTATCAATCGCTTCTATGCTATTTCAACGGCTCCCCTGACATGATCAAGGCATCCTGTTGATGGACCCTTTCGTCTTGTCGGCTCCTGCCTCTTGTTTTGATTTGCTGAACAACAATTACGCGCCGATGATGCCCCAAGACCTCATCAAATCTCTGAAGCCTCCGCAGTAACCCCTTAATGCCAGGATGTCGCCCGTGTGCGTGTCACCGAAACAATACGACAGCACGTCCATCTCCTCAGACTCATAGGTGGGGATGTCCCAGAAGCTCGCCAGCCGGTCTCCCACGTCGGGGATGTCCATGTCCGGAGGCAGCTTCACGGGGAAGAACAGGTGGAGCTCAATTTTGACGGGCTTGCCGGTGTGGTAGTCCATGACAACGGTGAGATAATATGACGAGTCCAGCAGCACGCCGACGATGTCGGTATACACGGCGTCTGACGGGGGTGGCGCGCCAGTCAAGGCCACCATTTTGTCCAGGGTGTCCTTGGATAGAGGACCCTGGCCCAAGAAGTAGAAGGATACCAATTCTTGGGGGTAGTCGAAGTGAAGGACAACAAGCTGGTTGAGGTCGATATCCAGGAATTTTTGTCGGTTGGCCTTGATGCCCTCGGGCATCCCGGGCGTCGCAAGGACGAAATCGAGGTCCCGCAGGCCGTTCAGGTACAACATCAGGGCGTCGCATCCCTTGTCGGCTTTGAACTCAGGCTGCTCGATGGCGCCTTGACACTGAGTTCGAATGGCTCTGATGAGTGCGAGGATCTTGTTGTCGGGATGCAACCATCCTTGGTCTTCGGCAATTTGCAACGTGTCTGCGGGTGTGGCCATGAAGAGCCGGAATGCGAGGGGGTGTCCCGGGGCATTAGTGGCGCGTATTTGGATGGCGGCATCGTCAAGTAGGTCCCGGTGGGCGTTGATGACCTCTTTCAAGGCCTTCTCGCTGTATGGCGCCTCCAGCAGTTCTGAGCCCTTCCGGAAGTCCTCGAGGAACCGGGCCTCCACAAACGGCTCTCGCTCCGATGATGTCGACATGTTTGGCGTCGAAAAACCACTCTTGAACTTTGAATGTTGCGGTGAGTGATCCTGACCTATGTTGCTGCTAAGTCGAACTAGACTGATCTGGTCTGGGCCGAGCAGGATGTCTCTCTGGAGGGAGGGATGCGTTCCACGCACACCACCGGTCTCGGCTGTTTCACGTCGACGAGGGAGTGTTGTTGATCACTTGACCAGCTGGGGATGCAGAACGCTGCCTGTCACGCAAGGTGAGCGGCAGATTCTTATTTGTTCACTTTCGCGGACACGGCAGAGCGTCCCCATCACCGCCGTAAACGAGCCAAAAACGGGGGTGCGAGGGCGGTCGTTGCTGGTTTCGGACACAGCCCCGCTGGCAGAAAATCAAGGGGATGGGCGTCCGCGAGTAATTGTCGACCCCCACTGATAGAGTTCAGGACCAGTCACGTCCACCCAGCATGAGATGTCGGAAAGCATCCGCCTCATGCCGCGACCGCGGGCTGGTGTCATGTCGTCGCCCGGGGTCCACTGTCGCCCGTTGGCACTCCATTCGACGCCTGAAGAAGGGCGCCATGTTGCATTCGCAGGCCGACGATGGAGCCCATTTTGCTTGGGAGTGTCCCCAACTCAGGGGGGCAGGGCTCACGTTCATCTACTGTCAATCATTACCACGCAGCACCACAGTCCTCGGCTCGGCATGGGGACCTGCAAGCGTTGTCCAGGATGGGCCCCAGGATCCAACCCAACCTGCCGGGACCAGTCTTTATTGCGGGACTTCTTGTTAGTGTCGTCTACGTGCCGCGGGAGAAGCACGCGTATCCTTCCTTGGGGGGCGTCGTAGTGTAGCAGGCAAGGTCAAGGACCCGGATAATAAAGAAGGTTTGAGCCATCAGCCGGGCCTGCGGTGACGAACGGGTTGCTCCGTGTTGGTAAACTCCATAGGGCGTGATGTCTGGACGATCTGGGCGATCCTGGCCGCCCATCGCCAGGGGAGACCCCCCCATTTGCCGATGGAAGCTTCCGAGGAATTCCCAGCCCCTTCCTTCAGCCGCATCAAAACCACGCGAGCCTTGACAGGCCATCCATCGCTACCTAAACATCGAGCCCGCGGGACGGGACGGTTACGGGATTGTGGCGTTGGGACGTTGAGATATTGGCGGACCACATGCATGCGTGTATACTGTACGTACGTCTACACGGGTGCTTGCACACAGACGCGCCTGTTTCGGCATCCAAAATGGGCTTGATCGCCAGGTGCCCATCTCCGCAAAAACGGCGGTGCAATCTTGGAAAATATGGCCCTCGCTTGCCAGAACCGAGCTCGGTCAGGGCAGCCTATGGCGCCTGCAGCCGACACCTGTCCCGCAGCAGTAGTAGTACCGCCACTCCCGATGACAATTCCAAAACCAATCTTGCATCTTGCTCAGCAATGCGGCACAGTCTTACTGACCGGTCTCTGCCCAACTGCTTGACGTCCCAAGGCTCGTTGATCGCAACCATACATACGCATTTCGTTATGTAGTACCGGCCACACTCTGCGACACGCGGTCCTCGTGTGGGGGCACATACATGACTCTTGCAGCCGTGAACCCTGCTCCCCTCGATCTCACCGCACGATGCATCCCACACGAACCCTCCCATTTGACCACCGGCCGGAGGACAGGGGGCTACCAGGTAATGGGGCACGGCAGCCATCCAAAACGGAACGACACGCCGGCGTGGGGTGGCACAGCGTACTCTACTCCGTCATCATATTATCTTTGCTCTCCCAAACTTGAATCATCAGTACCTTAATGATTAGTTGTTGGTTGATGTGCCCTGTAAAACAGTATGCACAATAGCAGCGAAGCACGTGAAACACTCCCATCATATAGTAATGACTCGCTCCCTTCAGAGCGCCGGAAATCAACGACTGATCTGATTTGTTTCCAAATATGAGCAAGGGGCGGAAACGAGGTCTCAATCTTGTTTCGAATCCAGTAAAGTACTTGACATTTGCAACAGCTGGAGGTGGACTAGACTGGCATGTCGTGTGCTACGTATACTGCGGCCCCAGAAACCGACGGCTCTTTATCCCTCGCCCCACAACATAGGTCGCGCAATAACCCTCTCTGCCCAATCACCAAGTTGAAAAGTAAATGCACCACGTCACCCAGACTGGGACTAACTTCATGATCCTCCTTAATTCAACTGCCTGTAGCATTCCTCCCGCCGTTGAGTGAACGCACCCTGCGGCCACTGGTTTCACCATGGCGGTGGCCCCAAATTGAGACCAACACAAACACCATCAAACCTAAACAAGTGATTTTCGTCGCCAAACATCAGGTGTTGCTCCTCCGTCTGGCCAGGCTTAGACTGCGACCGACCTGGAGGGAGCGCCTAGGGATAGTACCTTGCTACATTGACTCGGCCATACTCCCCGTCATCCCCGTAAGCTCTCTCCTCGTAAGGCAGCTGGATCCAGATTTGCCCTGGCCACGAATGCCTCGGGGGCGTCCTCTTTGGCACGTTGTGCAACCAGAGTATATTCGGTCCTCGAGACCAAGAATCTTTGTCCTTGGGATCGATCTCCTTTCCATCTGGTCCAGTTGCGGTGAAAGGTACTTGACAGGGGTCCATGACCCAAGGGTAATAGAATCTGGCTTCCAGCCCGAAGCAGTGTTTGCCGATAAAGAGCCTGAGGGCTTGATATTTGAGTGGTGGTGGCATCTTGAGTGGCGTTTGATTCGTAGTTTTTCTTGTCTCTTGAGATGATAAAGTTTCAAGTCTCGATGTGCACAGGTTTGATCTTTTGTTGGCAGGTGTCTATGGACAGATCGAATATGAAGTGAGAGGGTGTCTCGATCAGACTTTTCAAAAATGTGCATTGCGACCAAATGTCATCGCCTTTGACTAATTTGCACCACACGCTGTAAATCTTGTCGATGGCTTGAGGCTCTAGAAAAATGGTGCCATTAGCAGGCGGCTAAGGGTCAGCTAATTGACAACCACTCGACCTCGCTCTATGATTAGTGATGACTAGCTGATTTTTACGGAGACTTGCTCCGACTTCTGAGCACATAACGGACACACGAACAAGCGACCATCCACATGCCGCTTACTTCCTACAGTTATAATAGGGCAAAGACATAGTTGAACCTTTGAAGGCCTATTAGTCAATGTGAGCAGTATGTCTGCATCCAAAGTTGTGAATAACACGAGGCCCGGGGAAAATGTCCGTCCCCAAGGTTCCACCACTGATCTGGCAAATGAGAATTACGAGTGTCCAAAGAGCACCCTTCAGTCTAGGAATAGTAATCTTTTAGTTTGCGAATTGAGAAATCCTTGTGTAGTTATCTTTTCAACCAACACTCCACAATATGGTTCGAGACTACAATGGATTGAAGATCACACAAGCTGCCCAACCTGGATCATGTAATTTTATATTGTTTGACTGTCAGAAGAACCAAAATCTATGAAAATTGAATCAGATCTTATCAACTCGTCTCGACTAACTTTGGTTGCGCCCTCAATACCATATAATATGCTCTCAAAAGCGGCGAGTGCGGCCGGTTCTCTGGATGTGATAAATCCTATTGGATCAATACACATAAAAGGTCGTTGTCTCGTTGTTTGACTGGCGGAGTTTGGTATTTCTTCTCAGCAGCATGAATTTTGCCAACCAAGCCAATAAGGCAGTGGCCAGACTGAAGCCTGCACTGGCTCCCATAGCAATGGCATATCGAGGCTCGTCGCTTTTAGGCCACAAATATGGAGTCCAAATGAAGCTGGCATTCATGATAGTCGTCACAATCGCGATAGATGCGCTCTTTTTCTCCTTTGTTTCTACACAGGATGTTAGCAAATGTGTGAATGACATCTTCAAAAGTTGCAAGACTGGTCTGAGATTTGAAACGCAGAACATCTGGAACAGAAACGAAGTGTCAGTCAATAGAACTGATGTTACTTACGTCCACAGACACTGCCACACCAGCCGAGGATTAGACTGTTGACTCCGTAAGTTCCAATCGTGAATATAACCATGGCAACATAACGACCAGCCATGTTCAGCGTTGCAGCTGCGGCCACGAAGCCAATCACAGCGACAGTCTTTGAGACAGTGATGTGCCAGGTGCGCTCGTTGAAACGGCCAGAAGACCACGAGAGCAAAATTGTAACCGCGCCGGCAATCAGGTATGGAGGGCAGGTGAGAACAAGCGTGATGGTTTCACCAAGACCGAGAGTCTCGACAACTGTCGGGAACTATGTATTCAAGGATGTCAGTTGTCAAATCAAGGATTCGTCCTTGAGAGAGAGAGGTGACCAACAAAATTCTTGAACCCGTTAGCCGCAAGATGCATGTGTGCCATTGCCGCAAATACCCAGACCAGCGGATCTCGAGCCGCCTGTTTGAGACCAGCCAAAGTGCCAGTCTCGCCCTTGTTTTGGACAACATCCAGCTCCATTCGGCTGTGAGCCAATTGACGCTCCTCAGGAGTCAGCCACTTTGTCGTGAGCGGGAAGTCTGGCAGAACGAAGTAGCCGACAAGAGCACTGACATGAGAGAGACATCAGTATACAACTAAAGCTTTGCAAAACTATGCGAGACTCTTAAGAGGAGATGGTACTGACATGACAAAGGTCACGGCGCCCTGTAAGATGAATAGCCACTGCCAACCAGCCAGATTCATGGCGTTGTCCATGCCATGAAAGACGCCTGCAGCGATGAGGCCCGCAAAGGCGGTCGCGAGAACGTTTCCAGTGTACAGGATAGCAATGCGAGTAGCAATCTCTTTCCTGTTATAAAAAATGGAAAGAATGTACACAGCTCCAGGGTAATATGGAGCTTCAGTGACACCTAGGAAAAAGCGAGTGAGAAGGAGGCCGACGAAGTTCTTGGACAGAGCAGTAAGCGCGCTGACGGTCGCCCATAGCATCATCATGATTCCCTGAAACGATTAGCTGATATTACAGACTCCGACGAGTCCCACTCACCATATAGTGACTTGGTCGGGTCCTGCATCATTTGGAGTTAGCTCCACCTGCCATGTATAGGAAAAGAACTGCCGGAGTAGCACGAAAACGGGCATTGAATCTTACCTATTTATGAACATGTTCGAGGGAATTTGACCCAAGATGTAGCCAACAAACAGTATGCTCACGCAAGTCTGATATTCTACGACAGACGGTCAGATTATATTCAAATACCGTCGAGATGATAACAAAACTTACGAGTACTCGTCAAGTTGAGGTCCTCCTCGAGGTCGTTCAAGCGAGCCAACGCGATAGCGTTCCGGTCAAGATAGTTGAGCCAGTACATTGCTGAACGAGTTTGAGTAAGCATTTTTCTTGCTCAGATCAACCGGATTGTTTGAGTTCTTACACCAGAGCATGGGCATTATCCACCTGTCCAGCTTCTTCACCAAAGCGATCTCTTTCGGGTCGGTCTTTTCATATGCTCCGGAATAATCAACCTTGCCTATGCGAGGAACTGGCTTTTCCGGCCCAGCTTCACTGGTGGTGCGGAAGAGCACATCATCTTGGTGGACGACTTCTGCCTTTTCGTTGGCCGCCTCACTTTTGGTCACGGGTGTGGGCATGTCCGCTAGTAAAGGTAGAAATCTAGGCCAGGGGGAGAAAATGTAAGTGAGGTGAGAGATCTGTCATCCCAACGTCCGGAGGTAACAGGAATACTACTCGGCTTTATATCCCTCTACAGCTATAGAAATGCAGCCCGCACCCACCGACACGCTTGTCCAGGCGGTCAGAGATATTGCGAATCTTTGTGTCATTCATGAGTGTCTCCCATCATCTGGGCACTCGACAATCCGGGCATCAACCCCTCAAGCCAAGCGTCAGGGGGCCCAACCACCACGATCCGAGCAGACTCTATTCGAGAAGAGTGGACCGACACGTTGGTTCATCTGGGGTGCCACGACGCTAGAGTGCAAGGGCTGATGTCTGGAATCCGGGGGAACTCAAGTCCTGGGGATCATCTTTCCGACTTGCTCCTTAGCTTCCGGTCGCGTCCTTCAGAAGTCTGGGGAAAATACTTTAAATCTCTTGGCTTCTGCAAACCATAAAACACTAAAGATAGGTCTCAAACAGGGTGGAGGCCTTGACCTGGTAAGAAGTGAGCGTTGGGGTCAGCAACGCCAAGTTGACTAGGCAACTTTGTTTACGTGAAGACCCGATAATTAGCAGAGCATTGCAAACTACCAATACCGGCAACTTACCCACGTAATCTTGAGGACAGTCTTCTTCGAACAAGATACCTGGAACCAAAAAAGCATTGTGGCTTCTCCGCCTTCCAAAAAGGCCTCGTTGTAATTAGAACCTTAATAAAGCGTCACGAGTCGAGACTCGTTGAAAGGATTTTTGTTCCAAGAGCCAAGGCCACCTTGGCGACTTGTCCCTCGCGATAGTGGCCTTGGAACAAAACGATCCATTCGACCGCACCCTCATCCACTTCGCCCAGGAGCGCCACCCACCTCGTGATACGTTGATCCAATCATACCAAGAGACGGCAGATATTACAAGATTCTTGGGAGTTGACCAGATCCGATGACCAAGTCAACGGCCCGATGTCTTGAGCAAAGTCTGCTCGAGCGGGAAACTTTCGGAGCGGCTGGTCGAGACTCAACAAGACCACCGGAAGCTCGCACCAAATAGCTTCATTCCATGGCCTCGCTAATTTGGTGCAATGCTTAGCTTGTCAAGACAGATAAGCCTGGGAAATGAACTTTCTCAAGCCACTAACAGCCTTGCCCGATTGCTTATCCCCTCAATTCTCCTGGTCCAAAATACCGCATAGTGTTGGTTCACCGTCATGATCCCGAGTCTACCCACATTTCTGAACAGCGCGGCGGTTTGCCGCAGACTACAGGGCCTGTAGAGTCATTGAAACATGTAGATTTCTGCTCTCTCAGGTCTAGGGACGGAAGCAAAATAAGCGAAGAAAAAGGTTATGTATCGTCTTGAATGAGCCTAACGTGGGTGGCCCTGATTTGCCGCACCTCCTGATCTGCCGCAGCACTTTTTGGTGCAACCACACCTTAAAACACCTACTTTTCAAGTACCCATATTTAATTAACGGATTTAAAATAAAAGACCCGCTTTTTAATATATTTAAATAAATATTTACTCAATCTTCTCAATTTATTTAAGAACTTAAGATTTATTAAGGATTACTAGTAAACTTCTTATATTTTACAACACTATTAAATAAATACTTGTTTAAATATATAGTAACGTGGTTTACCAGGAAGTGGCCAGTATCAGGAAGTGGCCACTTTTTACCATTTCCACCAGGTTTTATCAACCCCAGCACCCCCCCAGGGCCAGATACTCAATTGAAATTGGCACCAATTGGTACCAACTGCAATTGATTCCTTATTTCTAATTGGTTTTGTCAATTTAGAGGTATTAAGGTAGCTACAGGGGGGCCTGCAAGTATTAAGGTTTTGGTAGGAGAGTCTTTTTTTGGTGTTAGTCGTATCTCCGATTTTCGCATTATTCTTACACTAACCCACCTATTTAAATATTTAACACATTAGAAACCAATAATAATATTATATATCCTATATCTTAAAAGGGTAAAATACTTTTAACTATCCAGGCTATCTATAAATCTAAAAAAAATAATGTAAAACCTATAATAATAGCTAAAGCTATTAGGATCTTTAATATTCCTTAAACTACACTATACCGTAGGATAATATAATAACGTAGTTACAAAGAATCACACGTTAATAAACATAAACTCGACCCAATTAAAGAGTAAACACTTATCCAATACATTATTAATCAAAATATCTAAAGATTTTCCCTACAACTTTCTGGTGTGGAAGATATGGCCAACCTCCTGCTGGCGTCGCATAATGTTAAGCCGATAAGCAAATACTAGGCTTAATGCTTTGTAGATATACAACTCAGCCTAAAGACCAAGTTTAATCGTCCCTATAACTATCAGAGGGCCCTTTACAAGGATCCAAAGGTTTTTAGGAACTAATTCAGGCTCCTTTACAACATAATGGCCAAGTATAGGATTATTAATAACAACCTCTATAACTTTAATAAGACTAGCTTCATAATAGGTATAATTACCGCGTCAATAGTGGTTACACACACTAATATACGAGGAAAGGTTAAATCTGTCCAGCCTAGTAACCGTAAATGGGTAACAGTTATTAAATACATTAATACAAAAGGCTAATATATCCCGCCGTTCGTTATTGTCCAGGGCGCCTATCACCTTACAAACTGGACCATAAAGTCAGGTTTTCCTAGCTTTTAGGTAATCTGTCCTACTTTAAGTGGATGGACAGATAATAAGACTGGCCTGGAATAGATTTAGTACTTTAACAAGCATACAAAACCTAAGAGAGATTTAGATTACCAGATATTAATTGTGGATGGCCACGAGAGCTATATATTAGCCAAGTTTAACCAATACTACAAGGACAATAAGATTATTACTGTTTGTATACCGCCGTATTCCTCTCATCTAGTTTAGCTACTAGATGTTGTGTTATATTTACCTTTAAAGTGTGTATATGGCGGGGAAATTAGCGACTTTGTCCGGGCTTCTATTAACCATATCACTAAGGCTAAGTTCTTCCTTATGTTTAAGGCAGCTTACAATAAGACTTTTACAGAGGATAATATTAAAGTAGTATTTAGGGGAGCTGGAATTATACCCTAAGACCTGGATTCTGTTTTTTTTAAGCTTAATGTCCGCCTAAGAACTTTAGTACTATCTGTCCCTATATCCCCCTAGTAATAAGAGTCTTAAACACCCTCTAATACTTAATAAACTATTTAGTAATTAAGTTTTATTAAAGGTAAAATCTCCACCTATTAGAGTAGTTTTCCTATACTAATTATAGATACTATTAATTAATTAATAAAGGGAGTATAGGTAATAGCGCATTTACTTATAATAATGTATGATAAGATCTGGATACTTTAGGCTGCCAATAAAGCACTTGCCAAATACTAGAGGGTTAAAAAGGTTAGAGTACAGCTTAGAGGAGCACTTACTATTGAGGAATCCCAGGTAATAATTTAAGAAAAGGAAAAGGGGAAGCGGCCTGCTGGTAAAATTAGTGGTGGTGTTGAGGAGGCGGTCCGTAGCGGACCGAGTAAACAACGCTGTGGCAACTGCGGCGAGGCTGGGCATAATGCCAGAATGTGTGAGAAAGAGGAAGAAGGGTCTGACGGATCAGATTTTGATTGTATTGTAGCAAATCCAGCCTAGTTGGCACCAATTGGTACCAATATATACGTATTGGTGGTCCGCGGCGGACCGCGATTTTAAGGGCGAAGTTGGTACCATTTGGTGTAAAGTGCGATTCTCCCACCAAAAGTCACCCTGTTCGGACCAGCACTACACCCACGCCAACCACTCTAAATTAATAAAACCAATTAGAAATAAGGAATCAATTGCAGTTGGTACCAATTGGTGCCAATTTCAATTGAGTATCTGGCCCTGGGGGGGTGCTAGGGTTAATAAAACCTGGTGGAAATGGTAAAAAGTGGCCACTTCCTGATACTGGCCACTTCCTGGTAAACCACGTTATAGGTATTAATTATAAAGAAAATTATTTAAATATTATAAATATAAATAAAAAGGAATTTTAAAAATTTATATTAAAATAATTTTATATAACTTTAAAATTAAAATTTTAAGTTTTCTTTATATAAACTTTATATAGAGAAATATTATTAGTAAAAATAATAATAAATATATATTATATTTTAGTTATTATAATTTATATTATATTAATATACTTTTTTATTATTTAGTATTTAATGAATTAGTATTCAATTTAAATTATAAATAAAGTTATTATTAATAATATATAGTATAAATTTTATTAGTATTGCTATATAATTTCTTAGTAATTCTTAATATTTCTTAAAAAACAACTTTAAATCTAAATTTACTAATAATAAGGCCTAATATTAATTTTAAAAATATTATTTTCATATACTCTATATAAATACCTATATATGGTTCAGGTTTTAGATTTATTGGATTTAAATTGGATTTATTTTAGGGTGTGGGTAAAATAGGCGTTTTAAGGTATGGTTGCACCAAAAAAGTGGTGCGGCAGATCAGGAGGTGCGGCAAATCAGGGCCACCCACGTTACAAGATGGTAGACACCTTCAAAGGCAAAATTAATAGACGTTCAGCCTCTACCTAATGTACAGCCGGAAAGAAACGGGACCATAGTGTGATTCTGGTGCGCCACATCAAATCTAATTTCGACCGGACTTCTTCGCCTCCATTAGATTGGTATAGAGCTCCTCCAGAAAAACTTAGTCAATCGCACCATGAATGGAGGGGAATATCATTGCCTCAGACCCAGACCTGAATCCTTGAGTGGCCTGCCCTCCACGCTCACAGGTAGACGCGGACCTCGAGAGCGACTGTTGGGGGGGGGGTTGGGGGGGGGGTGTTGCGTCACACAAATTTATCATACATTTACTACGGCGACCAGATCAATGCAACAAAGTTTTTTTCAGGACACCAGCTGGTATTAAATCCAAGAATCGCGGATCATATCAGGAAGCCCGTCCACAAAACCATTTTGTCACTCTCAAACAGGCTTGAGGAACCATCTGTCGCCCTCGCCAGAACTGATGCCTGTCCGATTCCCATTTTGTCTCCAATCCACTCCAGGCATTCTCGTAGGTAGTTGCGCATCTGCGGACCTACTATCTTCAGCTGTGAGGTTGTGTGGAGAGCTTTCATGAGGAGCAGACCCCCCGCTACCTTGCCTGGTGCTGAGATCTCGGTCGCACCTTGTGCGGCTTCTTGAACGAAGAGGTGCAGATTTTCGACGAGATGGTAAGGTATCGATGCTAAAAACTCCGACAAGAGAATTTGTATATCATGCTCGCACGCGAGGTCCCCCGCTCCATTGGCGGTTGAGGTGAGTCTTGTGACGAAGTCCAAGAGAAGAAGACGGGCCACACGACAAGTGTTCCATACATTGGCTGTGTAATTGTCGCAGTAAAAATCAATGCTTCCAGGCCAGTACCCTGGCCGAGGATGAATTGAAATCTGATCGATCTGGCCGATTGAAGTGAATTTGTACTCGGGTGCGCGAGTGGTCTGCCATTGAGCCAATTGTTGGTCTAGTATGCTCGCCTGTCTCTGTAAAGTGTGCCTGGCAACATTGTCGCATTGCGTATATTCCAATACGAAGTTTGAGTCTTTCAGAAATGTGTCGAGCGCTACTAACAAGTCGTCCAAGCTGAGAAATGATTGACTGTCTGAAGAGGGGACCGAAAACATGCACTGTACTCATATGTAAGTCAAATATACAACGCTCGCCACATCCGGAATACGTGGGAATGAGAGAATTCTTACGGAAACTGATTTCTCATCCATGAAAGATGCGCCATTCCGTATGAGTCGTAAGAGGTCCATCGGAGAGTTGTCGATACGTAAAATCGCAGCTATGCCCCGTGCATGCGCAGAGTGGTACTCTTCCTTCCCTTCTACCGCCACAATCAACTACGACAGAGGAAGGTTAGCCCATCCAAACAAGGCTACCAAATTGTGGATTCGAAAAGACACTCACCTCATACAAGCCAAGCAGCGTTGCTATTGCAAGAAGCTCAGCCTTATCCGGTAAAGAAATGCCAGCAACTGCACTTGCGAGCTCTCCCAACAAGTCGTTATAAAGAGACTCAGCTAGGTGAGTGAGCACAGGCCGACACAGGCTGATTCCACCACTTGCATAAGCCACTGCTCTGCATGCTTTTGCTAGGTTTGAGTGCAAGCCGCGGTCGTGAAGCATGGGTGCCAGTCCGGAAAGAAATCCGGGTTGGGCCTGACTATTCAACGGAGCGATGCAAAGTTCAAAAAGGAATGCCTGGATACAGTAATAGTCTCCTTGCTCATCGGCAACCTCTGTTGGCAGCTTATCAGTTGGAAAGCCATTCGTGCCCGGAAGTCGTTTTCGCACGGGAAGAGTGCACTTGCGCGGTACTATTCCGGATGGCACTGGGGCTGTGTATTGGCTTCGGACCTGATGGTCTTGGAACTTGATGCTGTCTTCGTAGCCACTACAGGAACGCCCTGATTGAAGGCATCTCGTGCAGGACTCGATTCGTAAGTCAGCCTCAAGTATCTCAGAAAGTCGGATGGGGATACGGGGTGGCTTTAACACATACTGGTCGAGTTTCATCGCACTTTTCCAGAGGATTGATGAATTAGCAGCACTTCCTGTGGTCCAAGCGCGCAAGACTAACCTTTTTCCTCCGCTGCTTACAAGTCAGACAGCCCCGAGAACGCCCGAAGTAAACCATTGCTATCTAGGCCGCGTTCTAGGTTTCGACGTCTCCACATCAGATGTTTCCACTTTGAATCAGGATAATCGGGTATTTGCCGCGTTGTTGAAAAGCAAGGTCGCAGCATCTGATGACGACGGCCGTTTATCATCAATCTGACATTTGCAGATGATTTCGGACTATCCCGTCGTATCCGGCCAAGGGACGCTCAACGCTAACTCGAACAGTATCTACATCCACCCGCAGCCTGCAGGAACACCTACCTGTACGTATGTATGGGGCCAAAAAGTCCATTCCGAGTTAGCGTTGCGCCGCGATCGCACAGCATCAGCACACTGCCACTGATACTCACCAGCGCGTCAGAGGCAGGCGAGGATTGTAGCCTTGAAGGATCCGTCGATAAATTCAACGGGACCTACAGTGTGGAATAAATCATCAAAGCTATCAAGACTCTTAGCGGCTAGCGTTGCGCAATTGGGCGGCCTTGAGTCGATGATGGCCCTTTATTGACGAACATATATATCGCGATGGCATATAAATACGGGCTTCTACCTACGTGGAAGTCATCAGCGTCAATACAGACCATTCACATTCTCCTCCCTTGAACACACAGACCATCACACAAAGCAAACATACAAATCCATCATGGCAGACAACAGAGCTGCGTGGCTTGTCAACGAGAAAACCGCTCCATTGGAGATCAGGCCAGCTCCTGTCGAGGAACCCGGAGACAACCAGGTGCTTGTCAGAAACCACGCCGTTGCTATCAACCCCGTCGACGGTAACATACAGTACGAAGCTCCTCCTCATTTCAAAATCACATACCCTCGAGTCCTAGGTTTCGACGTCGCTGGGGAAGTCGTAGCCGTTGGGCCCAACGTCGATCGATTCAAGAAAGGCGACCGGGTGCTCGGCAATGCAATGGGACAGGACGCCAAGCAAGTCACTGCCAGTGCCTTCATGTTATATACTATCCTCCAGACAAACATGACCTGCCCCATTCCGGACCGCATCTCGTTCGAGGAGGCTGCTGTCATCCCGCTTTGTCTCTCGACCGCCGCCGCCGGCCTCTTCCAAGAGGACTTCATGAGCCTGGACCTTCCCACCGAGCCTGCTCGGCAGCCCAACGGGAAGACGGTGCTCGTATGGGGTGGAGCCACTTGCGTCGGGTGTAATGCCATCCAGCTCGCTGTCGCTGGCGGTTACGAGGTCATCACCACTGCGTCCCCAAAGAACTTTGAGCTCATGAAGAGGCTCGGCGCGAGCCAGGCCTTTGACTACAACAGCCCTACGGTCGTAGCCGACCTGGTAGTGGCTTTCAAGGGCAGGACCAGTGCTGGAGCTCTGGACTGCATTGGCCCCGCCAGCGGGGCCACCACGGCTGTGTTGGAAGTCGTCAGCAGAATGCTGGCGGGCTCCAAATTTGTGGCGACGGTGAAGCCGCACCAACTTATCCCTGAAAGTGTCAGCACCAAGCATATCTACGCTATATCCATCTGCGACAACTTCGTCAGCAAGGGTGTCTATGAGGACTTTCTACCTCGTGCCTTGGAGGTTGGAAGTTTTGTTCCTGCACCAAAACCCCTGATTGCTGGCAAAGGGTTGGAAAGTGTGCAGACTGGGATTGATATCCTTCGGAAGGGCATGTCGGCTCAAAAGGTTGTCGTGTCACTGTGAAGGCGAGACATGGGCATTGATTTGGGGTTCGAGATCAGACCTGTCGTCGATCTTTACACAGGGAGATGCACGTTCTTCGACATGATGCAAGCAAGCTCAGGGATGAATGCATGTAAGTCGGAGATGAGAATGAGCATATAAAGATCTGTACGTCATGTTCAAGTCGAGAGACCGGTTTTTGATTAAGTGGGAAGCATTCGCACACGGCAAGGAGAGCGTGGCGTAGTTTGAGCCGTGAAAGCAGTTACAAATCGATTGGTACCAGTTGACACTGTATGGTTACACCCGGACCACTAAACACGACTTCTAATAATACAATTGGTTTCACGGATTCGTATGATGCAAGAGCGGCCCTTGATTTATCCGCAACGTTTGACTTATGTATATATCTACTACCGTCCCGTATTTCTGACAGAGCACTTTACCACCCAGACACTACGCATGACTTCTATATAATCTACTGCTCAATTCCCGCTACTCGTTGATGATCAGCGTCAAAATACCACCTAGCTAAAGGAGGCGCCCTTTCGCTTTCTGTAGAAGCCGAAGATCTGTGCTATCTCAATCCAGAATCCAGGGGCATCTTCCTCGAAGGTGGCTTCGTAGTCATCAATCGCCGGCGCAACCCAGACGAGATCTGCCTCTTCAGGCTTGACGACCTTGGTACGGTGTGTAATTTTCCACCCAAAGTAGAGCGCAGGTGCAATGAGAACCATGGTGTAGTAGGTGAAGAAGGACTTGATGTCCCACTTGCCGGGGAGGAACACGCTGTAGCCGTAAACGCCCAGGATAGTTGTCATGATGATGAGACCAATCCATCCACAGTACGGCTGGAACTTCCCGTAGTAGGGGAGACGTGACCGGTCGAGCCCCTGGACGCGGCAGGCTCTGTAGAAGAAGAGGTAAGTGGTGCAAATGACGATGTAGTTGATCACCTGTGCACCCGTGACGATGTTGACGAACCAGCTCAGCACCTGAGACGTACTGCTGGACAGGTTGAGGAAGGCCAGACAGGGGAAGATCATGGTGCAGCCTAGAGCGTAGATGGGGGCTCCGGCCTTGGTGGTCTTGCGGAGGAACTTTGGGGCCTGTCCGTCAAGGGCCAGTCCGTAAAGACTACGGGAACCGCAGTAGGTGTAAGCATTTCCAGCCGAGAAGATACTGGTCACCAGCAACGCGTTGGTGATGTGAGGCAGGACACCAATCCCAAGGTTGTTCATCGCGATAACATATGGAGACGCGGCAGCAGTTCCGGCACCTGATCCTTCACCCGAGAGAATGCTGACGAGGGTCTTGTCGTTGTACGCGATCACAATGCCAACACACAAGGCGCTACCGATGAAGAAAAGACCGAAACGGATGTATGCCGTCTTGAAGGCGGCCTTTAGGTACCGCCGTGGCAGCTTGGTCTCACCGGCAACCATGGCAACATATTCGGGGCCCACGATTGTGAAGACGGCGCTCCACAGGGCTCCCAAGAAGCCTTCGAAGCGGCCCAGATCACCAGTTGTAATGTGTTCGGCAAATGCGCCTGGGTTTTTCCAGTATCGGAAGCCATATGCGTCGTGCTTGGGGTTGCCACCAACCATGGTGACGAAGGTGAAGCAGAAGACCATAGCAAGCAAGGCGACTTTGCCAGTTGCAAGCCAGAACTCGCACTCGCCGTACCATTCAACTGCGAAGACATTGATAGTGCTGTGTGTGTGGGTGGGTGATTAGTAAAGCCTTCGGGGAGGCCCATTCACTCGCGGAGCAGACTAACAAATATAGCACGATAGCGACAGCAATCACAGCGGCCACCGGTATATCATCACGCCAGAACGAAAGGACGAGGTTCAGGGCCGTGAGCTCGAAAGGGATCAGGATGGCCTCATAGATGAAGAAGTTCCACCCGGCCAGGAACCCAAACGACTCGTCGACCCACTTGCCCGCCATCCTTATAAAGGCACCCGTGACGGGCTGGAAGGAGGCCATCTCGGCCATGCAGTTGTTCACGAGGCCCATCACACAGGCATAGAAGGTATAGGCGAGGAAGAGGCTGCCGGGCCCGCCGGCGGCGAGGCCGGTGGAGATGCTGACGAAGGTGGCCGTGCCGATGGAGCCACCGATGGCGATCAGCTGGATCTGTCGGTTCCCAAGATGGCGCTTGAGCTGGTCCGGATCAGGCTGGACGGTGTGGCCCACGTGCACGCTCCCGCGCGTCTGTGTCAGGCCGAGGCTCTTTTCGTTGTATTCACTGTTCTTGTCGGTCTCCATGCCGGTTCCAATGTCTGTGCTGTTCTTGGAGGTAGACATGATGACAGGCTGGACGGACGGTTTCAACCGAGAGAAGAGACTGTGTGGATTCCTATTCGACCATGGAGGTCAGGTGGTTGGACTTTGAGAGTTCAAAGAATGGAGCCTGCAGGTAACAGTGCAGGAAAAAAGTGGTGTAACGAGTAAACAACCGGAAAAGTAAGAATTGGGTAAGATTGAATGCTACATGGCCGGGCCCAATCTATAGGTACCGAGAGACGGATCTGAGTCCGAAATTGTGCATCGGCTAATCCGCAGTTCTCGTCCTGATCTAGGCCAAAACCCCTGCCGTGCAAGTGGCTTGGAGTCTTGGAGTGTCTGGGGTAGGCCGGACTGGGCCGCGATACGCGTAAATCCCCGCCGGCAGCGATACTAGTAGTATTCCTTTGATACTTCATTATCTAGGCTGATATCGGATGGGCATCCGTTCATTACTCAAACTATAATCAGGCTTATCGCCACTGAACTCTAGTGTCCGTGATAACCGGAAGGAGGTGAGGAGGAGGAGAAGGAGGAGAAGAAGAAGGAGGAGTAGGAGGATTAGGAGTAGAGTGAGTGGATAGGTGCAACGTGTATTGCGGGGACTGGGCTGCTATCAACGCTGCAATCACGATCATGCGAGATGGACTGTCGTCGGGGGGCCGTGAAGCGGCTCATGCACGTGCTGCGCTGCCGCATGTCGTCCAGGTGATACATTGCTATCGCTACTGTCTCCGATTGCTCGACGATATCGGCGTCATGGACGGGTGGTGTGGGAGCACAAGACGCATTGTCACGGCCGTGTCCCACCCGGAACTAGAAGCGTATCACAAGCTACCCAACTATATGTATTAATCTGTGTTGGCCGTCCCCAAAGCTTGTCTCCAACTGATGGACAACAACTAAGTTATGAGAAACATCATCTTTGCCGTGGTTTCACCCTGCTCTGCGACCAGCTGAGCGCTCGCATTCAATTTCAACCCAAACATTGCTATGAAAAAGGTCAACCGCTTCTTTGGATCTCTACGATCTGTGTCAAACCTGATCGCGGTCCCTCCTCCGGCAACTGCTCGGCCTCCCCTAGCGGCTCTGCCCAATGCTGTCCTCCTCAGGTCCTTGTTCATAGCCGGAGTCTCATCTAAGAAAGCACTCCTTATACCCTGCCTCAAAATACTATCTTTCCTCTCCCAGCCGGGGAGAGGCTACCTCCTCAACGTCGATAAGAACCCTCTGGTTCATGCAATACTAAAGAAAACATTCTATAATCAATTTTGTGCCGGCGAGACACCACAGGAGACCAGGCAATGTGTCCGCCACCTCAAGGACCTCGGGTTCGCCGGTGTTATTCTCACATATGCTCGCGAGACAGTATTTGACCACAAGGCCGATAGGGCAGGCATACAGGGCGTTGCGGAGCCTAAGAATGTGCCTCTGTCTGATCCTGTGTTCTGCAAGACTATTGAAGAGTGGCGGGTTGGTACGCTTGGAACCATCAAGCTGATCGAGAATGGGGACTATCTCGCCCTCAAGTGAGTTTGACAACTTTTTCTAATTTCTTGCTCTGCGACCACATGAGTCTTTCTTATATAAATATGCTTCCATGAATGATTGACTAACTCTCCATCCCAGACTGAGCGGAGCAGGCCCAAGTGTCACCGAAGCCTTCGCGACGGGCCGACCAGCACCGCAACAGTTCACCGACGCGCTGGAGGAGATCTGCGGCGAGTGCAAGGCGCGCTCGATCCGGGTCATCGTCGACGCCGAGTCGCAGCACTTCCAGAAGGGCATCGCGGCGGCGACGCTCGAGGCGATGCGCAAGTTCAACCGCGACGGGTCGGCCGTCGTCTACAGCACCTACCAGGCATACCTGAAGCGCACGCCCGAGGTCATCGCGCGGCACCTCGAGGCGGCCAGCAGCGACGGCTTCACGCTCGGGCTCAAGCTGGTGCGCGGCGCCTACATCCTCTCGGACGACCGCTCCCTGATCCACGACACCAAGCAGGACACGGACGACGCGTACAACGGCATCGCCCGCGGCGCCCTGCAGCAGCACATTGGCGAGTTCGGCGCAGAGGGCGGCAGGCCTTTCCCCTCGGTGAACCTCTTCCTGGCGAGCCACAACAAGGAGAGCGTGCTGGGTGCCCACAGGCTGCACCAGGACCGGGTGAGGAACGGCCTCCCCACCGTGCCCGTCGGCTACGGCCAGCTGCACGGCATGTCAGACGAGGTGAGCTTCGCGCTGCTCGCGGAGAAGGCCGGGTCCAAGAGCGGCCCCGAGGTCTTCAAGTGTTCTACGTGGGGCAGCATGGGAGAGTGCCTGGGATATCTGCTTAGGAGGGCGGTTGAGAACCGCGACGCGGTGATGAGGACGACTGATGAGTACACGGCGCTCAAGTCCGAGGCCTGGAGGAGAATCAGATTTGTATCTTCGGCGTCTTCTGTCTAGGCTATAGCAATCATGAAATTCAAGCACCAAGCATTCACTATTCAACCACCATCCTGCACTCACCCTGCGACGGCGGTCTCTCCGTCGTGAACGTGAAGAGAAGCAACACCTGCACGAACAATACTGCATGCTAGAAAAGTGGAGCTTCTGGTATCTATTTAGTCATGTGCATGTCAGTTGACCATGTTCCAAAACAAGTGCCAATCGCCAGCATTACTCTCGTTATCTTTCAACAGGGCCGGTTTGATGCTCGCGGGCCGTGGGCGGGGTAGGGGGGGTGCATATCATCGGATAGCCTCCCGATGGCGCATCGGATGGGCCGAGGTGTCGCGGGTCAGAGATAAGACTATTCAGTTTAGAGTGTTATACTACTGCAGTAAGGCCTGAACTCTGGGCCTTGGCGCCTGGCGGAGACGGGTGGCACGTGTCGCTTGTGCATGCATTGGGCTCTGGATTATCTAAACTTTACGTCTCGGAAGTCCTAAGTCGGCGGCGGTAGACGTCAAGGTGCAGCTTGACGATGTGCATGGCCGTGTTCTATGGTCAATCGTGATCACTCACTCTGCTCTGTGCCCCTTCCTGTCTTTGACTTCAACACTTACGTCACTCAAACCCGGTATCGCTCTCCCACGTCTCGAAAATGTCGTCTCTGTGCATCTTGGGCTGTGGTATGTTGCAACCCGTTTGTGTGTGTGTGTGGCTCAAAAGCTGCAGAACACGAATGTGAAGGCCGAAAACTGCTAATATATGTGACGAATAGGAAACCTTGGCACAGCCATCCTGACAAGCCTGATTGAGGCCTCTGGAAAAGAAGGATCTTCTCTCAAGATCAACCGGTTCATCGCTTGTGTCCGCAGCGAGCATTCAGAAAAGCGGTTGCGTGACAAGTTCGCTGGGATTCCCGAGGACCGTCTGAGGATCTCGAGGAATGACAATGCGAACGCGGTGAAGGACTCCGACGTGGTCCTGGTGGGAGCAGACCCCGCCGACGTCCAGGACCTGCTGATGCAATCTCACCTCGAGAGCATCTCTCTGAAGGGCAAGCTGTTCATAAGCATCGTTGCCGGCTGGACCAGACAGGAAATCGAGGCTGCCCTTCCTGATGGTGCCACCACCGGAGAAGACAGGGCTCATGTCGTGCGCACATTACCCAACATTGCGGCCACTGTCGGCCAGTCCATCACTGCAGTGGAGACGCCCGACTCAAGCCTGCCTTCCGAGTTCCTTGAGATCACAGACTCAATCTTCAACCAGATAGGAAAGGCGGTGCACCTTCCCCCGCGCCTCCTGGATGCCTTCACCGCGGTCGGAGGATCCACGCCTGCATTCTTTGCCGTTATTATCGACGCGTTGATAGACTCTTCGGTTGCCGTGGGCGTTCCGAGGAAAGAGGCCACAGACATTATTGTGCAGTCAATGCTTGGGACCGCCACACTCTTGCAGAGCGGAATCCACCCTAGCATCCTCAGAGACCAGGGTACCTCCCCGGAAGGATGCACAATAGGTGGACTGATGGTGCTTGAGGAAGCCGGGGTTCGAGGACATGTTGGTCGGGGTCTACGTGAAGCTGTCACCATTGCTAGACTTATGGGCAAGGATCCTCATGTGAACGATACTAGGCATTAAAATAGATCTGCATAAAACTCAGGGCTTCGACATCAAAACTATCACTTTAGTTCCAGAAATAGTGGCCAAAAATTCGACACGCGAGATAATCAAGTCGTATTGCTGGAAGATTGTCATGATCACTGAGGAGAAATATTGGTGAACATGATATTGGCTAGGCGAGACACTATCTACAAAGTAAAGCAATATCCTACATCCGACTTCCAAGACGTCGAGAATCACGAAGCGGAAGACTCTCCTCGATCTTTGCACACTCCTCAGTCCCCTTCCGCACCGCCGCCTTGGTCGCCTCCGCTGGTGGTAGATATGGTGTCCTAGGCTGCAACTTCCTCTCCGCGTCCTTGATGCCCGCGTAAGCAGCGCTGCGGATGGCAGCCGCGTACTTGGTCGCCCCAATGCCCTCCTTAATCTGCTGCTCGGCCAGCGCGGCCGTCTGATGGATCCTCAGGGCCTCGTCGTACTTGCCCTCGCGATAGAGATCATAGATCCTGGCGATGGCCTTGGGGAAGACGTTGGCGAAGGCGGCAATGCAGCCGACGGAGCCGGAGCTCAGCCCGCCGATGATGAAGTCGGACTGGCCGCCAAAGGTCGCGAACTTGGGCAGGGCAGCCGCGAGCCTGGTGATCTTGGCCACGGACCCGCAGGTCAGCTTGACCCCAACAATATTGTCGTGTTTCTGGGCGAGCTTGGTGATGAGCTCCGACGAGAGGTCGACGCCATTGCAGACTCCTGGGAAGTTGTAAATGACAATGGGCAGCTTGCTGCGCCTGGCGACGTCGCCGTAGAACTTCTCGATGACCGCCGGCGTTGTGGCCTTGCCAAAGTAGCCGGGCGGCAGCACCAGGACGCAGTTGGCCCCTGCCTCTGCCGCGTCGTCGATGTGCTCGATGACCTGCTTGGTCGCGTGTGCGCCGACGCCGGCCATGATGGGGAAGTCGGGGCCAATCGCCTTGCGGGCGGTGGCGATGAGTGTCTTGCGCTCCTCGCGCGTCAACAGGAAGGCCTCTGCATTTGTGCCGAGGATGACCAGGCCGGCCAGCCCGGTCTTTGAGAGGTACGTGTAGTACTTGGTTTGTGCTTCCAGGTCTAGCTCGTCTGTGTCTGGGTCAAAGAAGGTGACGGCGGGACACCAGACGCCTCCTGGGGGGACACTCGCGACCATGGCGCTGGTTTCTCTTTCTCTTTCTTTTCTTGTTTTGTTTGCAACTTCAAGTTGTTCTCTTAGTCAATACGGCTTAGAGGGTTGATAATTTGAATAATGTTTACAAACGCTTCAGAAGATGTTTAAACTGTACGACGCCCAGGAATATATCATGTGCCCGTTACCCATTATTTCTATCAGTCACAATTATTCCAACTATCTTCTAATCGGTATTCGCGAACCCAGGATGCCACAACCCGTGATGTTGCCATCCTATACCGGCGTCGTAGTTCAGCAATCCGATATCAACCCGGCAGGGCCGAGCATCTCGAACCTAGTAGCAATCCGCGAGTTGTGCATCGGTCGGATGGGCCGTATTTACGCTAATGCACGTCAATGCATGACCGGAAGCCCAACGGTGCTACTTGGCATGCCGGTAGATAGGCCGGCGCGGGAGACCTGATAATTGCATATAATTGCATATCCCACTGCCTAAACCGGAAAGTACAACGGCTCGGACCCATTCCCGGGGCACGAACCGCCACTCCATTGTGATGATGTGTTTGGGTATCACAAGACTATCTTTTTTCCAGCCATGAGATTACGTCTCAATCTGCCGGCTCAAGCCTCCGACAACGGGACGTGATTGTAGATACTGTACTGCAGCAAGGGTGACTCGGTCTGCGGGCCACCTCCTCATACATCACATACATTAACGTCCTCCCCTGAAGCCACCTGCTCAAGCGGAGGAGTAGCATCACTACGAGCCAGGTTTGAGTTTCGGCACACACACACACAGCAGTGGAAGATGAACAGACTAGCAGCACCAAGCCGGTTGGCAAGACTTCCAGTGCGCAACGCCCTCCAGGGTGTTGCTGCAACCCGGGGGAAGGTCACAGTCCCTTTCAGGTTGCCAGCTGCGCGGAACGAGCCAAATGTAAGTCTTCATCACCATCCATCAAAAGAACATTTCGAACGAGTTGCTGATTGAGTTGCACAGCCTGAGTACAGGAAAGGGTCTCCTGAGCGCAAGCAGCTCGAAGAGACGGTGGCCAGGCTCAAGTCCCAGATCCCGCTGAAAAGTGAGATCTTCATCAACGGCAAGGTTCAGACGCAATCTGCCTCAGAGAACCAGCCGCTCCCAAGCGAGCATGCCACCACATTCACCAACTTCCCCCTGGCGAACAAGGAGCAGGTCTCCAACGCCATCGAGTCAGCGCTCAAGGTCAAGAAGTCGTGGGAGCAGACGCCCTTCGTCGACCGGGCCGCCATCTTTCTGAAGGCCGCCGAGCTCGTCTCCACCAAGTACCGCTATGAGCTCATCGCGGCGACCATGCTCGGCCAGGGCAAGAACATCTGGCAGGGCGAGGTCGACGCCGCCGCCGAGCTGGCTGACTTCTTCCGGCTCAACTGCAACTACGCCGCCGAGCTGCTCGAGAGGCAGCACGACCGTGGGACCGACGGCATGTGGACCCGGTTGGACTACCGACCACTGGAAGGTTTCGTCTATGCCATCTCGCCCTTCAACTTCACAGCCATTGGCGGCAACTTGATCGCCGGGCCTGCGCTGATGGGCAATGTTGTGCTCTGGAAGCCGTCAGCGTCCAACATCTATGCCAGCACTATTGTATATAAGATCCTTCTGGAGGCCGGCCTGCCTCCAGATGTGATCCAGTTCGTCCCTGGCGATGCTGAGGAGATCACATCGACTGTCCTGGCTCATCGAGAGTTTTCCGGTCTGAACTTCGTCGGCTCCTCTGACGTCTTCCGCTCCATCTATGCCAAGATCGGCGAGGGTATTGGCAAGAGGCTGTACCGGGATTTCCCCCGAGTCGTCGGAGAGACCAGCGGCAAGAACTTTACCCTCATTCACCCATCAGCAGACATTTCCAGCGCCGTCAACCACACCATCCGCGGCTCCTTCGAGTACCAGGGCCAGAAGTGCTCAGCCACCTCCCGCTTGTATCTCCCCGAGTCAAGGTCGAAGGAGTTCCTGGACGGGATCAAGTCCAAGATCTCCGAGATCACCATCGGCAGCCCCGACAAGGACACGTCGGCCTTCATGGGCCCCGTCATCCACCGCCGGTCCTTCGACAAGATCAAGGGCGTCATCGACGCCAGCAACAAGGACCCCTCGCTGAAGCTCCTGGCCGGCGGCAAGTACGACGACTCGGTCGGCTACTACGTCGAGCCCACCGTCTACGTCGCCGACTCGCCCACGCACCGCCTCTTCGACGAGGAGATCTTCGGCCCCGTCCTGGCCATCCACGTCTACCCCGACAACCAGTGGAGCGACATCCTGCAGCAGGTCGACCAGAGCGGCGGCGGCTTCGCGCTGACTGGTGCTGTCTTTGCCAACGACCGCGGTGCCCTGAGGGAGGCGGAGGATACCCTGCGGTACTCGGCTGGTAACCTGTATCTGAGTAAGTCAAGTCCAATTTAAATAACCCCCTCCCACTTTCACAAATCACAGTTCAGTTTGCTAACAAGGTATGCCTCACAGACTGCAAGACCACTGCGGCTCTCATCGGCCAGCAGTCTTTCGGCGGCAGCAGGTCCAGCGGCACCAACGACAAGGCCGGCAGCTCAAATGTCTTGCTGCGCTTCACCAGCCCCCGCTTGATTAAGGAGGAGTTCTTTGCACAGAGTGGCTTCAAGTACCCCAGCAATGAGTAGGCATGGACGTGGGTTGTCTGTATCATATAATCAATGTTATGACCTGAAACATCATGATGTGCCTATAAAGTTAAGCCGTGACTTTGACGTCGATGATGTTTGAGCCTGTGGAGAGAACAGTGGTTATACAGGCATGATTAGTTACATATTAAAAGTTTTGAAAGACGAATATTAATCGAGCATA
The DNA here is from genome assembly GCA_039880735.1 of Diaporthe australafricana. Taxonomy (NCBI): domain Eukaryota; kingdom Fungi; phylum Ascomycota; class Sordariomycetes; order Diaporthales; family Diaporthaceae; genus Diaporthe; species Diaporthe australafricana. The sequence goes on from JBCEDM010000001.1 coordinate 7,041,066, forward strand.
GTCGAATCTTATTTGTCTTGAGTATTATACTTTTGGAGTCGTTCCTTGTGAAAGAGATCAATGGTACGCTGGAGTTAGTTCAGAGCGTATGAGATTGATATATTTGAAAGGAGTCTGCCAAGTATTTCAATATATAAATTCCGCATTCATCCGGAATCTCGGATTTCCCGCACATTGTATTTATCTACTCATGCAGTGGACTTTCATATATTATTATGCTACCATCGTGCGCAAGTCAACCTGAGGATCAATGCAGTCACCAACGTTAAATAAACTCCTCATACCGAAGCCAGAGAATATGTCATGTAAACAAAATAGACAGTAAGAAAATGATCAGACTCCTCATTTCAAATGATCTTTGACTTCTCACATTTCTCAGTACTGTAGCCATGCTGGGTACAGGTGGTCTAATATCTGTGAATTTTGGTCGTGCCGGACTTGCACTTATGCATAAGACTCCTCGAGCGTACCCTATATATGCATCTTCCTTCGCGATCGCCTTGTCAACACTACCAAGGCTTTGACAGGCATCCACGTAATTGGGTTCTAGACCCTACCGGTGTTCTCACGGAGCTTCCATGGCTCTCTACAGCCAGTTCACTCATAGTCGCCATCAGGAATCACAAGATCCTCTGGGATATTCAGCCAGCACTCGTCATGGTCCTGCGCCACCATCCCTGAGGGAGGACCGCACGTAGTTATTAAAGATGACGCCGAACCCAAAGGCCGGGACCAGGCGGAACGCGCGCATGGCCGTGGTGGAGGCGAGCTTCTCGGTCGCCTTGGGGGCGCGGCCGGCGAACCCGAGGCGGCCGGGCCTGCCGTAGATGTCGAGGGCGAGCAGGTGCACGGGGGTGGCGACGACCTGTGTGAGCGCGGGGACGACGAGCTGCGAGGCCGAGGCCTTGGCCTGCGGCGTGCGGGCCACGGCGTCGGGGATGGCGGCCGACACCATAGGCGCGAGGGCGAAGGTCCCGAAGACGGTGATTACGTCGCGCATGAGGAACGCCGCCGTGGCCGAGGGGGGCATCTTGCGGGCCGCGGCGGCGGCCTGTGGTAAGGTGGCCTTGGGGCTCCCGACTCCTGTCTGGGCCGATGCCGCGGCGGGTGAGATTCTCGTCGACTGCTTCTGTGCTGTGGGTCCCTGGGGCGCGCTGAAGAGCTGAGAGAAGCGGACGTCCTTCCAGACGCCGAGGGGCGTGTTGACTATGAACACGGCAGTGGAGATGATGGTCCCGGTCAGGGCCTTCTCGATGGCGAAGTACTTGTCAGACACCGTCTCTGTCACGTTGGCCGTGAGATACGTGGCTGCGTATAAAGTCCACACCACGAAGACGGGCTTGGTGGCGAAGAAGCGGCGTGGGTTGATGAATGGGCACATGAGATGTTTTCCAAGCGTTCTGAGAAGCGGACTTGACGTTGATACACTCTCAACCACAGACCTACGGAGATTATCAGCGTATGTTTTCACATCATAGACTTCACCACGGTGCCAACAACGCACGGGGTAAACATTTTGCTCACCTATCTATGGCCGTGATGATGGGAGCTATAATAGCTGCTGATGTGACCGCAGCTGTTGCGTCCGCCACCAGGTGACGACGGAAGGAAACATCGCCATTGCCTCGTAAGGGGCTCTCTCTCGAATCTTGTTGCATGCTACTGGAGGACAACAGCGATGCTCACAAGCATCAGCAGCTTCTTCGTGCCTACCGCAGAGACCTGACTGGGACGAGGGAGAGCGACTGCGGCCAAAGCTGCTGGTCACTTCCCGGGTGAGACATCACATGCCCAACATCAGCATACATAGTCTTGTCTGCCCGGGGGTACTTTTGCACTCGGAAGAGATGCAGTAGACTTTGTACGTTAAGCTCGTCCGTGAGTCGTGGACGGGCCGACGGTAAGCGCCCGCTTTATCGCATTTCGGAAGCGCTCCCGAGGCGGATACCAGCAAAGAGCCCACACCACCGGGCATCGGACCCCACGCACGGGAGAGCGGCCCGCGATCGCATGTTCGACGATAGTAGACGACGTCAAGGGACAAGCACGAAAGGTCGTTCGTTATCTAGAACGAATCGGCACGGGTGCAGTTGTGATGCCACTCAATGTGCTTCTCTCTTGCATGAATCAAGGCCCAGCGTTTGGCTTAATTTATACATTTACACGCTCTGATCCTCAACTTGCAGAGAGCCAACAGTTCAGGAACAAGGCAACATAGCATTTGAATTTCTCATTGACTGCATGCATAGTTAATCATCATCGTATAACAAGACTACATACAGATACAGTCTGCAAGTTTCAGGCATGGGTGTTTCGAAGCAAGACCACATCATCATCGTCGGCGCTGGAGCCTTCGGCCTGTCAACCGCTCTACATCTCTCACAGAATGGCTACACCAACATCACAGTGCTCGAGCAGGACGATGAGATACCGTCAAGGTATTCAGCTGCCAACGATCTGAACAAGATCATGCGTGCTGAATATGAAGACGAGTGGTATACAAATCTGACCATAGTCAGTTATTTCCCCCCTCCTCGAACTCATATACCTGATCTATGCTAACCACCATTTCTCGACGCCCAGGAAGCCGCAGAGGCCTGGAAAACACCCCTCTTCTCGCCCTACTTCCACAGGGTCGGCTTCCTGCACTGCGCCTCGGGCAAGGCGGAGCAGAAGGCGGTCGACACGCTGAACCGCTTCCGCGCCGCCGCGGAGAGCCACCCGGGGCTGAAGCGCTTCGTCGTGCCGCTCGACTCGCAGGCCGACATCCGCGACCAGGCCTGGCAGCTCGTCGGGTCGCTCCCCGGCTGGAAGGGCTACTTCAACCGCTACGACGGCTACACGCACTCGGCCGACGCGCTGCGGGCCGTGGGCCGCGCCACGCAGGCGCTCGGCGTGCGCTTCGTGCTGGGCCGCACGTCGGGCGCCGTGCACGAGGTCGTCCACGACGCGTCCGGGCGCGCCACGGGCGTGCGGACGCGCGACGGCCGGCTCCACGCCGCCAAGCTGGTCATCGTGGCCGCGGGCGCCCTGGCGTCGAGGCTGGTCCCCGGCGCCGGCGCCCTCGTGCACGCCAAGTCGTGGGCCGTCGCGCACATCCAGCTGACGCCCGAGGAGTCCGCGTCGCTGCGCGGGATCCCCGTCGTCTACGCGCGCGACCTCGGCTTCTTCTTCGAGCCCGACCCGGCCACCAATCTGCTCAAGCTGTGCCCCATGGGCGCCGGCTACGTCAACACGGACCGCGCCACGGGCGTGTCGCTGCCGCCCGCCTCGCGCGAGGCCAGCCTGGGCTTCCTGCCCGCCGCCGACGAGGCCAAGCTGCGCGAGCTGCTGCGCCAGACCCTGCCCGCGCTGGCCGACCGCCCCTTTGTGCGGAACTCGCTGTGCTGGTTCGCCGACACGGCCGACTCGGACTTTGTCGTTGACTACGTCCCTGGCTCGTCGCAATCCGTCGTTCTGCTCTCGGGCGACTCGGGCCACGGCTTCAAGATGTTCCCCATCGTCGGCAGGTGGATCACGGATCTGCTGGCGTCGCCTAATGGCCAGACCGAGGCACGGTGGCGGTGGAAGGAGCCGGCCAAGGAAGGGGAGGACTGGGGAAGCGCTGTGAGTTGGCGGGTGGGTACAACAACCGAGTATTCGGACATCAAGAGAGTAGGGAAGGAAAGTAAACTGTGATCACGTAGATATCCTTGTCACATACCTTATAATCTTGAATTCACGCGGGACAGTTGCTTCTCAGTGGCGGATAGTGCGTGAGTACCTAGTCCCTACCAGATACTATTGTCCACTATAGCGCGATCTATCCATTCAGCATCTTCGTCCTGGATAGAACTGGCAATGGCCAGTATGTGCTCCGCCCATAAGTCATCGCCGCCTCCGATGGTGGTAGCAGGCACATCAAGTGGACCCGGCTGCGGCATGGGCAGCAAGCTAGGGGTGTGAAGAGGATGATGGCCCGCCTCTGAATGGAAGACTGTGCCCTGGAACGAGGGACCCCCAGCATTCTCGATGGGAGCAGAGCCAACTGACGAACACGAAGCCTTGATAGTGGTGTCATCCGAGATCGCAGTAAGCATCTCATCTAGCCGTTGGATCTCCGACTTTCGCCAGCTGGAAACAAGGTTCCCACTTGATTCTATGTCCTCCAACAATGCCATGCATCTCCTTACCCATGAGTCACGGTCTTCCAGCAGACTCTTGTCGACGGCTGCTCCGACGAGAAGGACTAATGACGAGACGTAAAGTGGGTCGAGGTCCAGCGAGAGAAATGTTTCTGCAGGCATCGTGAGTACGGGTTTCCAGACGCCTTTTGGCGAGTCAAAGCAAAGTCTTGCTTACCGAGGAGGCCCTGGGCCTGCAAACTCTCTAGAATAATAATTATTTGTTGAGCAGCCTCAATGCACACTTGCAACACGGTGCTGAACCGATTTGGTATGGACGGTTTCGAGCCCATCGGCGACTCGAGCCTCAATTTAAGACAGCAAAAAACCAAAGGCCGTGTTGCCAATACAATGCACTACAAAACCACGGGTGTGCTGGTCAGTCATGCTGTACAGGCATCAGTCCCAAGGATTGTCATACCTGATGATAAAGAAGATGAAGCGAGGCCGACATCCTCGATACCCCGTCGCCAGACTGGTCCAGCCTCAACGGCAAAGCCTGTGTGAGTTCGCTCGCCAAGATTGCTATGTTCTCCAGAGCTGCCTTGGTGCTGATTAGAAAATTTTTGTTCGGCCTGCCGTTCACGCCATAAACAGCTGCAACAGTCCCGTCAGTCAGATCAATGCCAAAGAACACGACAGAACCGCGGTGGGCTACATCAAGGGGGCTTACTGTTGTTGACCTCGGCAATCAAACGAGCCAGCTTGATGTGTAGGTCGAGGGAGGCTTGCCGTTGCGAAAAGCCTTGGAATACTGGCAGCTGGCAATGGACATCACCATCTTGGATGGACTGGGGCAGACCCATCAGGCTTGTCATTTGCCGATCTAACATGTATACCGTCCACCAGATTTTGCGACATCTGTGCACGTGGGCCTCTCCAAGGTGGATGACCGGCATGTCCGTATGCATGCCGTAGGCAAGAGCCGTACGCATAGCTTGGCCGATCTGAGGTACGTGTCAGCTTTGCGGTGGGTAGGTAAAGAGCGCGTGCAAACAAGAACGTACAAACGTGTGTGCGGCATTCCGATGGTCAAGGGACTGGAGATAAAGTGCAATGCAGCACAAAATCTCGGTCGCGACGACTGGATCCTGGCAGAGTATATGTGGGGGCGGGAGGATCTCCATGGCTTTCAGGAAGAATTGTGCACCGCATGGTTGTTTCCCAAGTGACTTCTTCATGACGAAGATCTTGCCGAAAGCCAGTATGAGGAGGAAATGTGTGTACCACAGGCCTGCCTTGTCGCGTGCGATGCGGCGGTCGGGTTCTGAATAAAATTGCTGAAGACGGCGGTTGAAGTCGTCGTCGTCGAACAAGTGGAATATCTGACCACAGTGAAACTTGACCGCGTTGATGAGATATTCAGAGTAGTCAAGACTCGGCAAGGCCAGCGACATCTTGTCCGCTTCCGAGTCCGAACTCGAGCCAAGCTGGCCACGGTTGATATTCCATCCCAGATCGTAGGCGCTACCATCAAAAAGCACCATGCTTGGTGGCAGGGGGGCTTGGTGTAGATACTCGTATGCCATCTGAAGCAGCTTCCCCGAGAATGACCAGTTCGACGTTGTGCCGAGATAAACTATTGCAGCAATGTCAGCGTGACAGACAGGACGGGAAGACAGCACGGCAGAGCATAAACAGACATGTTCTTCCGTCGGATGTAGACATAAACGTAGACGGTGAGGCAGCAAGTGGATTTGTGATATTTGCCTGGTTCGGCCCGGGGTCCTCGGATGAGGGCCCCCGGCCGACATCGTTCAGGTTGTTGTGCAAGTCGCCTGCATGGCCGAAAATGAAAACGTCAGTCAGTTGTAGTCGGTACTGAGGTGACTCCTTGAGCCAGTCCGGGGTCGACAAACCATCTTCAAAGGCGCCATCATCCCCCTGGGCCGAGACAGAGAGGGCCGACACGCTACCCTCGGCGGCAGGATACTGGGGTGGACCGAGAGGCAGACTGGCGTCGGCTGAGGGCGGCGAGGGTGGGTGCTGCTCTGAGCGGGCAGTCCTCCGCTGTAGGTCCAGGAGATATCTGGAATGGAAGACCTCTTTCAGCACGCCCAATGTTGCAAGAGGCTGTCATTCTGGAGGGGGAGCATATACGCTCTGGATACGACAACCTTGGTGTCGCTGTCGTCGAAATTACACGCAACCTTGCGTTTCCTGCAGCCCTCGCAGGGCTGCAGCCCCGAGCACTTTATCTTCTGCTTGCGGCAACGGGAGCATCTGCATCACGGCTCTTGTGTTAGGTGAGATGGCCGTTCTATCTGGCAGAGATGGGCCGAGAAGGAGAGACTTGCGCGTTGGATGATCGTTTTGCCGCCCTTTTTGCAGTCGCTGTCTCCATGACAACAGTATAAACAGCGACAGCGACCTCTAACCTGGTATATCGTGAGTCGCCTCGAATCTGCAGGGCCGAATTGGCTTTGGTATCAGTCTGCTGGACATGAGATTGCTAGCCATCGGAACGAGGTGCCTGTTTCAGCTCTAGGTAGTCAGTCTACCAAGAGGCTGGGAGTTGCGGCGATAGGGGGCGTTATCGGCGAGGGGGCTGTAGATAGGGCGCACTACGTGCGTCCGTAGATAGGCGGTGTTTTTTTTTAGCAGCCCCTATCTACCGTATCTACAAGCGTATCTACAGGGCGTCTTATCAGCCGCACCCTCCCCCGCACATTTCCCCAGATTTTCAGTGTCATGATGGCCGATGACACCCCCACCCAAGGCCAGGGCCCTCCCCTGCTGGACTGCCACCTGCTGAACCCAATTCCCAAGATTCGTTTTCCCGCCTGAGACCGCGACGTCGTGGTGAAACCTACAACCGCCGCCCACAAGCGTAACATCCCTGCCTAGCCAACAAACCCTGACAGCAACATGCATGTGGGCAATGCGCGCGTGATGCAAAGAAAACTGCTCCGCTGCCACAGCAGTGGGCCAGATGACAGATGGGCAAGATTCCTGCAACTCCAGCCGGACAGTGCCGGCTTTGTTCTGCGGTGGACGAGGCCCAGAGCGCGTGCCGTCTGTGTTAGACTGCCTAATCGCATGGTGGGTCGTCCCCACCCAATGCGATATACCAAGTCCTTCTGCCTGTCGGCTTTCCCGACAACCATCGGTACCTGTTCCGATCGCCTCCTCCAGCCCCATTGTGTGAATACCGAGACGCCGACGCTTACACACCGAGTTCCCGATATCTTCATACGAGGTCGCTTCAACATGCGAACGAAGCCGCGGCCAACCCGCCATGGGCCGCCCGTACGCCTGCCCGATGCTAGAGTGACGATGTTGAAACGTCTCCGTAGACGGACCTGGCGCATCGCGCTGTCAAGGCCGATCACGGATGTGATAGTTGCGAACTCGATGTTTTGGGAAATTTCGAAGTGACGCCAGCAGCGGGCAGCAAGCCGAGAGTACCTCAGGGTCCTGAAGCAGGATCCTGAGAGACATCGTCATGGTAGTGGTGATGCTCTGGGTATATAGATGGATGATGATCCAGTGAACATGTAGACGGGCTCAGCCAAAGGAGCCGACGGTATGAGCAGCGGCACCATTGCATCCCATCACATCAGTTAGAGTTGATTGAATATCCACCCAAGATCTTAGACAAGATGGCAGTCGATTCAGAGAACCAGGTCCGAATCCTGGGCCCAACCACCGCAGCCCACGACAAGATCCTGACACCAGAAGCAACTCATTTTGTCTCCCTCCTGCACCGATGCTTTAATGCCCGGCGCCTAGAACTCCTGCGCGCCAGGGAGGCCCGCCAGGCCGAGTTTGATGGCGGCTCACTCCCAGGGTTCCTCCCTGAGACCGTCAAGGTCCGGGACGATCCGACGTGGAGAGGTGTCCCACCCGCCCCAGGGCTGGTCGACCGCCGTGTCGAGATAACGGGGCCGACGGACCGAAAGATGGTCATCAACGCGCTTAACTCAGGCGTGCAGACTTACATGGCCGACTTTGAGGGTTAGACCCGCCACCCTCTCAACAGCATAGTCTGTCTGCATAGGTACAACCTTGTACTAATCTTCGGCACGTAATAGACTCACTCTCGCCGACATGGGACAGCGTCATCAACGGCCAGGTGAACCTCTTCGACGCAGTGCGCCGCGATATCCATTTCAGCCAGAACGGCAAGGAATACACCCTCAACCTCCAGAACAACCGCACGCCCCCAACCATTATCGTCCGCCCACGAGGCTGGCACCTGGACGAGGCTCACTTTCTGGTTGGTAATGAGCCTGTCTCAGGCGCTATATTCGACTTTGCGCTCTACTTTTTCCACAATGCCGTCGAGTCTACAAGACAAGGTTTCGGGCCATACTTTTATCTTCCAAAAATGGAATCTCACCTCGAGGCGCGGCTGTGGAACGATATCTTTAACTTCTCTCAGGATTATATCGGCATGCGGCGTGGCACTATTCGGGGCACAGTTCTGATCGAAACAATCTCCGCTGCGTTTGAGATGGACGAGATTATATATGAGTTGCGGGAGCATAGCTCGGGGCTGAACTGCGGGAGATGGGATTATCTCTTCACCGTGATCAAGAGGTTTCGCAACAACCCCAAGTTCGTCTGCCTTGTGATCCCTCTGATCGTTTGTACATTTGCTTACCCACTCTTTAATCATAGGTTCGTCCTACCAGACAGAGGCGCTTGTACCATGACCGTACCATTCATGGACGCATACGTCAAGCTACTAATCAACACCTGCCACAAGCGTGGGGTTCACGCCATGGGTGGCATGGCTGCCCAAATTCCCATCAAAGGGAACGATGCTGCGAACACGGAGGCGTTGGGCAGGGTGAGAGCCGACAAGCTGCGTGAGGTCAAGGCTGGACATGACGGGTGTGTGAACCCTCTCTCCCACCCCCCTCTATCGGGTCAAGAATTGGGAATGCTTTCGGGTGCTGACCTCGAGATCACAGGACCTGGGTAGCCCATCCAGCCCTGGCCCCTATCGCCGCAGAGGCCTTCAAGTCGCACATGCCAGGTCCAAACCAGCTTTACCAGCTGCGCAATGAGTGGGCTGGCGTCGGAGCCCACGAACTGCTCAACACGCGCGTGGAGGGCGCCTCGGTGACCGAGGGCGGCATCCGCAAGAACATCTCCGTGAGCCTGCAGTACATGGAAGCCTGGCTCCGGGGCAGTGGCTGTGTTGCAGTTGATCACTTGATGTAAGTAGCATGCGTTGCACACACAAAGGCGATCTTGGGAAACACATCCGCTGACAGGGGTTCGCTTTCAAACAGGGAGGATGCCGCTACAGCAGAGGTTTCCCGCTCGCAGATTTGGCAGTGGGTCAAGCACGGCGTCACAACCTCAGACGGCAGGAAAGTGGACAAGGCATATGTGCTGTCTGTTCTTGAGGCAGAGACCAACGCACTGCTGCAGGCGGCAGCGAAGGACGGGAACAACAAGTTCGAGCTGGCCTCCAGATATCTTGCTCCCGAGATCACCGGGGAGCAGTACTCGGACTTCTTGACGAGGTAAGCAGCATTTGATTGCGCATCTGGCTATCCATGAATCAATGGCCACCACCGGTCTCTGTCCCTGGAGCTTTTAGCTGACCTCAGGCCCCGCTTCGAACAGCCTCCTGTACCATGAGATAATATCACCTGACGCCACTGCGCGGCCCAACGGGACCAAGGCGACGAGCAACCTGTAATTACCTGTAATTGGATGCGTGACACTATTGAATTCGACCCGAGAAGCTTTGCCTTTCTCGCTCTTGGATGCCTACAAGAAAGGAGTTGTCTGATACATACTTGGCGGTGCGGACCGGACGTCTCGACTTCAGGATGCATTCGAGGTTGATAGAACTTTTTGTGTCGCTAGACAGTGTGGTCACACAAAAAGACAGTCGTTATCCTTTACAAATTTGCGATGACATAGTCAGTGATAGATGCATTTGTTGGCCTCTGTTTGTTTTCGGTCCTGATCAACGGGTTGACAATTATAAACGGGCCAAAAGACTGTATATCTAATTAAATAGAGCTCAGCCTGAAGATTGACCAACTTTAATGGTCATCAGAATTCACAAAACACCATCGCCGTCACTCGCTTGATGATATCTACTCTGAGATCAGTGCATATGTAGACTGCGTGCTCATATCACATTTCAGCTTAGTAGAGCCTCATTCACTCAGATACAATTCAAGCCAAGCCGCACACGATACCTAACTGTATCCAAATAATTTCGATGTTTTGGCCCTCGCTTGATATTTACGAGCTCACCAACCTACCCAGTTATAATTGCACACGTACACACAGACACAGACACATCAAGTTCAGGAGAGCGGCACTGGAATTGGCTAAACAAAACGCAACGTAGCCTAGACTTTTCATAGGATTTTATGGTCGATTATTGTAATTTATAGCGGACTTTTCACCTGCTTCACCACACTATCTATGGCTCTCGCGACGTAGCCGATGTTCTTCTTGTTCAGCCCCGCGATGTTGATCCGGCCGTTCTCGGGCAAGTGCACATGGTGCTCATCTCGCAGGGCCACACACTGTTGTTTACTCAGCGGCAGGAAGCTAATACAAGTTAGTCGGCCATGTAGTTATGCAAATCGAGGGAATATCCTACCAGAATAAGCCGCGTGTCGACGTGATGACCGTCCAGTCGCCCGGTGTCTACATTGAGTCAGAAATCCACTGGCATGTACTGCGAAAAAAAGTGCCCCGGTTTTGAACTTACTTGAAGATCGTTGACCACCGCGTCGTACAGAGCTCGTCTGTTGGACAGCAGCCTCTCTCTCATGACATCCAATTCGTCGCGCCTATTAAAGGAGACCCATCATCAGCACAAGGAGATCAGCGAGAGTCATTTTCTTAACTCGGGTCAACTCGCCATGTCTTAGCCAGCTCCTTATCCTCCAAGACTATAGTCACCAGTCGCGAGCCGTACGCAGGCGAAGACGAGAACTCCCATCGTACAAGCGATCGCAGCTGGTCACAGACATTATGCGTGGACTCCTTGGTCTTCCCGACGACATGCAGGGCGCCACAGCGCTCGCCGTACAGTCCAAAGTTCTTGGCGAACGACTGTGCCACCATGACCTCGAGGCCCAACTCTACGAAGCGCCGGAGGCCATAGGTGTCGTCCTCGAGGCCCTCGCCGAGGCCCTGATACGCAATGTCAAAGAATGGGAGCACCTCGTGCCTCCTGAAGGCCTCGGCCAGCTGTTCCCACTGCGCCTTTGTCAGGTCCGCGCCGGTAGGGTTGTGGCAACAGCTCTGCAGGACGAAGATGCTCCTCGAGGGTGCCGTTTTCACCGCCTCAAGCATCCCAGCGAAGTTGATGCCGTTCTTTGCATCGTAGTAGTCATACTTGGCCACCCGCACCCCAACGAGCTGGAAGATTGTCTCGTAGTTGCCCCATGCCGGGGTCCCGATGTAGACGGCCTTGTTTGCAAAGTCGGGAGACCGGCTCAGAAACAGCGCTGCCAGGTGGTTGGCTCCTGTACCTGATATGGTTTGCACCGTCGCCACCTGAGGAATTTGAACGGCTCTTGTTAGCGATCGGTCTTGTTCTCGTCCACTCACTTAGGTTCGGTTGGCGATTACCTTGCCCTCCTTGATCAATGGGCTGGATGTACCAAACAACAACTCGGCAGCATGTTTCAAGAAGTCTGCGTTCCCAATGGTGCTTTCATACTGATCACAGCGCCCAATTAACACAAAGTTGTCTATCAGCTATTTTCACAAAGCAAGGCCTGGACGTACATCGTGGCCTGGGTTTCTTGCGGTCAAGATCCTTTTGGCCTGTTGGGTACATGTCCAAGGTCAGTCAATTACTCTGTGCATGGAGGATGGCAAAGGATGAAGTTTAATATCGTCTCACCCGTTTGACAGCCTCCAGTTCATGGTAACCACCCTGCTCGTTTCGATACACCCCAACGCCAAGGTCGACCTTGTTTGGTGACACATCGTCGTCGGCTCGTTTCTTCAAAAAGAAAATGGGATCCGGTGGACTCGGGAGCACATTCTCAAACATGGTCAACGATGAATTTGTTCAATTTGATCGGTTTCTTTCCTGACAGAGTTTGTACCGGATAATAGATGGCAAACCTGAGTGCGATTAAAATATTTTCTGATTGATAAAAGGCAAAAGAGGACAGAGGCTTTGCCAACTCATACACTCTCTATTCACAGACTGCTTAAATGCTACTTGACAATAGTTGGCCAGTGAAAATTCGTCACGCGCTTTCAGAAGTACCCTCACGGCGACTTTGGTACATACCGGCAAAGGTGTACCGTACCGATTGCATGCGGCTTCGGAAGTGCCTCCGGTCCCCACTCGGAACATCACCCGAGTTATGGCCGGTCACGGATTGGATAAAGCAGCTATACTGACCGTACTACTGATACGACATCCACGCCGTCATGCCTCACAGGCATAGATTGGTGTAGAAATATCTTGATTTGCAAAAAAAAAAAAAACGTTGGCTGAAGAATTAGGACAGCTTCGCCAGTTGCGCTGCTGCTCGAGGACTATCTACTTAAGTACTTAAGTACGTGGGCAGTGGGCTGATTAGGTACGCCTATCGATAAGGCGCTGCAGTGCAGCGACCCGCTAGTTCGGCCCGACGCCCTGACATGCAATGTCTTCTGTCAATACGCAAATGCTTCCTATCAAATTGTAAGAGACAGCAAGCTTGGTAGACACAAGTCAAGATAAAACAATACAAGACAATCAATCTATTACAAAATTCTATACCTTCTGTTCCAAGAAAAGAATTCGAGAAGAAAATCCCCAGAAGATCTAGCGTCATGGCGCCACCTCCCTCTCCGACGACAAGGCAAGCTCCTTCTCCTTCTCCCCTTCCCCTATGGCAACAGCCACAGTGGGCATCGGGAAGTCCCATCCCACCTCCCCAACAAACAAGTTCTCATCTGTACAAGCCGACCCATCCTTATTCTCCTTCAAAAACTCCAGCACGCGACTCCTCCGTATGACATTGCCTAGCAACTTCCTCGCTATTTTCGCCTCAAAGTCCGGAATCAGCAATGGGACCACACGCGTGAGCAGCCAGGCAACCGCGGCGGCAAAAACGCCCCGGTCACGCGGATACGCACACTGCCGCGTCACCTTTCCGCTGATGCTGACCACGTCGGCCACGTCGTCGTCCACGCAGCGCGCTTCTACGTAGCGTGCAAAGACCCCGTCGAGTTCGGCGGTCGAGGGTGAGGGTGATGGCGATGACGATGGCGAGCCCGTCACCTCGGCGTGAAGCAGCGACACCAGCGCGCACACGTCGTTGACCCCGGAATTGAACCCCCAGCCAAAGTTGGGCGTCATCCGGTGGACTGCATCGCCCGCGAGCACAACACGGCCACCCTGCGCGGCAGGGAGCTGCCAATGCCTCTGCGGCAGCACGCCCTCCAGCTGGTCTGCCATGCCGCAAGACGTGCGCGTCGGCCACACATCGCCAAAGGGCAGGCTCGGCAGCAGGTGGATCTGAGAAAATCGCGCCGCCATCTCCTCCTGGTCTTCGGCCGTGTACTTCTGGCTCTCGTCGCGCGTCCCGTCCAGCTGCTCGTACAGGAAGAACCAGCTGCGGCCATCATTCCCCGTCATGAACATGGTACTGCGCTCCAGCCCATGGCTTTCCATGTTCGACTTCGGCGTGCAGGCCTCGGGCGCGGGGCATGTCCCCCACAGACAGCGGTACTCGGCCTTGTACGGTCGCTCTGGCGGGATATCGTCGTCGCCTTCTTTGGCTTCCGACGCCAACATCAACTCACGCATCAGCCCCCTTGTCCTACTGTGCACCCCATCCACCCCCAGAACCATACTGCCCCGCTCCACCCTCCCATCCTCACACCGCACCGTCACGCCCTCTTTATCAACCTCTATCCCACACACCTTGCGTCCCGTACACAGCCTCTCCTCCCTCACCTCGGCCGGCAGTTTCTCATACAACACCTCCACCAACTCCCTCCGGTGGAAATTCCACGGCGCCGCGCCAAATAGCCTCCGATGCGTCGCGCCGGGGGTGCCTCGACGGTAGACGTTTCCCGTGTGATCCGCCGAGCTGCGCGTCTTGACGGGGCAGGACCTGGCTGCCATGGCGCCGTGCAGGCCCAGCTGGTGCCACACGCGCTGGGTAGACGCATAGGCGAGCAGGCTGGCGCCTTCTTCGGGGGTGAAGGTCGGCCGGGCTTCGAGGACGACGAAGTCAATGCCGGTGGAGTGGAAGGCGTGGGCGGCAGTGAGGCCGACGGGGCCGCCGCCGATTATGATGACGCGGAAGGGTTGGGCTTCCATTGTGAAGATTCTTGTAAGGTAAAAGTTGAAAGAGAAGAGGGAGAGTGAAGATTTGGGAAGGCACAACGAAAGAAGGTATTCCTTTACACCTTTATCTATATCTATACAGGCAGTGGAGTGCTGACGAAGAACAGTGCCTCGCGCGGGCCGCTCAGACGCGAATTCGCCGTGGATCTGCACCTTATTAAACTCTTTACTAGGGGGACAGGAAGCTAACGGTGGAGTCTTATAAGTCCCCCTATTTGGTTCGTTTATCCTGGTCTAGGAATACGACGACAGGCAAAAACCAGACGATGACTTGGCGGGGCCTCACGAAACATCACGGGACTTGACAAGAGCACAACGCTTGCTTCTTTGTGATTATGAACTATTTACAATACGCTACAGCAGCTATTATGGTATACACTGCGTGCGCGTCAACTGCGAGAAGGATAAGATCTCAGGGACTCAGATCTAGCACTCCAGGAAGTCGGCAAATCTTCCCTCTTACGACGAGTACTCGTCGATGATCGTGTCAGCCACCTTCTCCACGAGCTGGTGGATCCACAGGATCGGGAAGAAACCCGGCAGCTTGTTGCAAGCGCTCAGGTCCGACACGCGTAGACCGTCGACACCACGCACACGCAGGTCACCGTCCAGCACGGCCATCGGGTCACCGTCGGCACCGATGGGCGCCGAGCACGACGCGTGGTGGCCCCAGCTCTCGTCCTTGACGAACTGGTCGAGGTCGTCGTCGGTGACATCCGCACCGGGCCACACCTCGTCAAAGGCGCCGTGGAAGATCTCGTCGACGCCGCTGGCCAGGGAGCCGGTGGTGCCCGACAAAATGCCGCCGATGGGCAGCACGTCCTTCATGATGGCGCGAGCGTACTCGTAGCCCTCGCGGATGGCCTGCAGGTCGAGCGCGGCCTCAGAGTCGTTGTTGAACTTGCGGAAGTTGATGATGGGGGTGTCGCGCGGGTCGGCCGATCGCAGCTCGACGGTGCCGTAGTTGTTGCGCTGGTGGGCCTTGAGGATGATCCACGCCCAGTGGTTCGAGTCGGCCGTGCAGCCCTGGGACCAGCCGGAGTAGTAGCCGGTGAAGTTGGCGGGGCCGCCGAGGACCATCAGGTCGGGCTCGCCGCGGGCGGTCGTGGTCGTGTTGCGGATGACGGAGATGGCGATGCCGTTGGAGGCGTAGGCGCCGCGGGAGGTCTGGTCCTCACCCTCGACGTATGTCTTCATGCAAGGGTCCAGCTCCGGGTCAGGGTGCCACGTGCACTTCTCAGTCAGGGCAAAGGATGTCTCGGTCTTGGACACCATGGTCTGCTCGTAGCGGTCCTGCAGGTTGGTGCCAACACCGGGCAGGTCGAGCACAACGTCAATGCCAAGGTTCTCCAGCTCGGCCTTGGGACCAACACCCGACAGCTTGAGGATCTGGGGCGTGTTGTATGCACCGCCGGCAACGATGACCTCCTTGGCCGCCTTGACGTGACCAGTGCCCTCGGGCTGGGCGGAGCCGCTGCGGGGGTCAGCGCGGTAGAGAGACGCGCCGGACATGTACTCGACACCGGTGGCACGGGGCTTGTCTCCGGTCGTGTCGAAGGTAACCTTGGTGGCGAGCGTGTCCAGCATGATGTCGAGGTGGTACTTGCGGCTGCCGTCGTCCTTGGTAGCCATGGCAGTGTCGACGATGAGGTCGTACACGCCACCACGGCGCGAGTCCTCGCGCATCACAAGCGGCACCTGGTAGACCTCGGGGATCATGGTCTGGCCGGGCGCGTTGAGGTCGCTGAGCAGCACGCTGGCAAGGTATGTGGCCGTGTCGAGGACCTCGGTGATGAGCGACTTGCCGAAGGCAGTGCACGCGGCGGCCAGGACAGACACAATCTTGAGGTCAGTCGCCGCCGTCAGCAGCGAGGTCACCTGCATCGGGTACCAACCTCCCTTGCCAGCGTCAGCCGAGTGAGGCACGTACGAGACGTCGGTGATGCGCGTCAGGTACTGGCGCATGTTGTCCGACCTGTACGTCTCGTCGCCCGTCAGCTCCGCCATGTCCTCCCAGTCCATGTCGTAGGGCTGCATGCTGAACAGGGCATTGTGTCGCGAGCAACCGCCCAGGGCGCCCGTGCGTGGGTAGTAGATACCCAGCGGCTCGGCGCCCTCGGGGATCTCGCCCGATGTGGCGGGCGTGCCGAGGTTGCCAGTCTGGTTGTACGACGACCACATCTTGCCGTCGGTCGTGTTGTAGACCATCTTGCTGTCGCGCTTGTCCTCCTCGGTGTCGTCGTACTTGTGGATGTAGTAGGCCCACTCCATGCTCCAGTCCTCGGTCGAGGCAATGTTCATGGCGGGGACCGACTGGATGAGATCCTCGCCGTTGTCACCACCTGCCTCGATCAAGAGCACCTTGAAGCCGGCGATGGCAAGGTTCGAGCACATGTGCCCACCGCCGGGTCCCGAGCCGATACAGACGAAATCGTACTCGGTCGTCGTGTTGCTCTGGTACTCATGGCTGTACTGCCTCTTGTGAACGAAGGGGTTGTGTCGAGGCACCGTCAACGAAGTGGCCACGTGCGCGAGCATCGCGCCCGCGGCCAGGCCCTGCGTCATACGCATGATGATGGCTTCTTTTTGACAGGAACTGTGGGGAAGAAAATATGCTGGGAGAAAATCAAAGTTGCGGCTTAGAGAGTGAACGGCTTGATAGCCTGGGGCGTGAAGCTTGCAGGTGAAAGGAGTGACTGGCTTCTGCGTTGGGATGGGCACTTCCACCAAGATGCCTGTGATGGTCGGTCGCTTCCTGATTAAGTACCTGAATGCCTTGGCGGCGAACAGAACAAGGCGGCTTCCACAAGGCGTTCGGCTCTCCTGCCACCCCCCTACTCTCTATCTCAGGAAATTCCCGACTTTTCCAGCTCCTGCAGTCCCCGCCGATCACCATCTCGCAACTCCCGTCTAGCGCATCTCGCACATGTGCGCCCACCTAGGACTAAGTTTCGATTTTCGACGGGGTCGTGAAAAAGAGCCCCGTCGCGATGCCCACATATATGCCAAGTGGGTATTGTCCATCATTGCCCCATCTTCGCCTGCGTCGTCACCGCGGCAGTTGAATCCGACACCTGTGGTCCGCGGATATGTACTTTTAGCCGAATTTGGCTTGGCACGGCTCGATTCCCTTCTCCAGTGATCGACCATTCGAAGCGCAGCCGGCTTTCCTTTCTTGCTAAACGACGAGACCAGCGAGACCCACGGATCCCCTATTTCCAGAGGCCTAATTCCCATCTTCCACAGTCTTCCACGAGTTCTCAACCCACTCTTCCGGCTGGGTCAATAATCTTGCCTGCTGTCAGACGTTATCGAGATACTCATAAGTCTTGCCGAATCCCGCACTGCACAGCCTTCACTCATGAGACAACTCGCAATATATCACACAATACTACTTGACTCAATTAAGTCACATGACCTAGCCTCAGGAACAGCGCTTCGTAGTAGCTTGGCCGCAATAGCGTAACCGCTAGAATCTTCAAAAAATCCCCTAAGGCTCGAGAAAAGCCGTTGCATCGAGTCTTAGAAGCTTAGCTCTTGTGCCGTGGCGCTAGCTGCTAGGGGCCTGCTGGGCTAGCCCGGGAGTAGCAGTCCTCAGTCAGGGGGGTTTTTAGGTTCTAGGTGATAGGTCAAGTTGGTGTTAATCTAGATCTCGTGCCAACTGCCAGCGCCCGCTCAGCTGGGAAGTGGATCGAGGTCGGGGATCCGGACTGACAGCGGTGCTAATGGTGATAGCCTGTCAGCCTGTGCGCTGGAACAGGGATCAAGAGGGTGGCGCAGGGATTGTCACCATTAACTGCCCCAGAGTGCCGGGATTGCCATGCGTCACCGTCTAAGCTTTCCTTCGCGTAATCCGGACCCGCAAGCGACTTCTTGTTCGCGAGACTTCGGCTGCCCCTGATCATCGCTCTGTGTTTGCAAAGGCCCAAAGTCTCCAGCACGCGTGGAGAGGATCATCGGTGAATTACCGGAAGATTATCATTGAAGCGAGATAATGGAGTCTGCGATACCGACTTCTCGCGGGCATATCCTTGCGAGTCTCCATTTTTAAGAGGAAACACGAAAATACAATAAGATATCGATTACCGTGAGAGAAGGCCGGTTTCCACGCGTCTATGCCACCATGGCTGGGAGATGGAGTTGAGAAGACTACCGGATATGCCGCGGTGCTCCCCCAGGCTGTAAAAGATCGTCAATCATAAGAGTCAGTCAATCCTACCCTCTAGCCGAGCCCAGAAGAGGCGGCCAAAACAAGGATGAGCGTAGAATATATACAATATAGTTAGTATATCCGTATGTTTATGAAGTGGGAGGTGCACAATCTGGAACTTGCCGTTTACTCTAGTCGTCTGTTTACCCTCTTTTTCTCAACCCTCTCTCTGCCTCTCTCTCTCTCGTTTTGCATCCCACTGCATTCCAGGATGGAGACGGCAATTTCTCTGTTCCAAGACCACATAGTGGCGAGGGCGACGTCGATGCCCGTGTGCGCCGAGAAGTGCCTAATCGAATACCTGCCATCGTCAGCATGCCATGTGGCCACAAATATCACGTGTATCTGCACCAACGCCCCCCTCACGGCAAAGATGGGAAAATGCGTGCTGGCGGGCTGCTCGGTCCGGGACGCCCTGCTGACGCAGAGGTTCGACGCCAACACGTGCGGCGCGCCCGTCACGGACGAGTCGATAGGCCTCAAGGTGATCACGCCGCTGTTTGGCGTGCTCGCCGTCGTCTTCTTCCTGTGCCGGGTGTGGGCCCGGTCGCTCACCGGGCTGGCCGCCTCGTGGCAGACGGACGACTGGATGTGCCTCGTGACGACGGCCTTCTCCATCCCGCTGACGGTGGTGTCGTACCTCTTCGCGGCCCACGGCTTGGGGCGCGACCTGTACATGGTGGATTTTGCAGACATCACCTTTGTGCTCGAGATGTACTACTACTCCGAGATCCTCTACCTCGTCGTCATCTTCATGACCAAGATATCCATCTGCTTCTTCTACCTGCGCATCTTCCCCAAGAAGGCGTTCCGGGTCCGCGTCTTCACCATCATCGGCCTGAGCTCGCTCTGCGCCGTCGGCTTCATCGCCGTCACCATCTTCCAGTGCACGCCCATCCCCGGCGCGTGGCTGCGCTGGGACGGCACCTACCCGGCCGTGTGCCGCGACGTGCAGACGCAGGCGCTGTGGGCCGCCATCGCGTCCATCATCCTAGACGTGGCCACCATCTTCCTACCCATGACGGAGCTCTGGGCCCTCAACATGTCGCTGCGCAAGAAGCTCGGCGTCATGACCATGTTCGCGACGGGCGTCTTCGTCGTCGTCGTGCAGGTGCTGCGCATCTTCTACCTGCTCAAGTTCTCGGCCACGACAAACTTCACCCGCGACTACACCGCCACCAGCATCTGGTCCAACGTCGAGGTCTACGTCGGCATCATGTGCGCCTGCTTCCCCCAGTGCCGCACCCTCATGACCCGCTTCGGCCCGCGCATCTTTGCCTCGACGCACAAGGCCTCCACCAAGGGCGGGCCCGACCCGGGCATCCGCGTCACCACAAAGATACAGAACAAGTTCTCGTCGAGGCCCACCCGCGACGACGAGACCGACTTTGTCGAGCTGCGCGCCGCTGGCCCGGACGGCTTCAACTCGACGACCAACCTGCACCGGAACACTGAAAAACATGAGCTGGGGTATAAGGAGTCGGTTTAAAAGCGTTGATTGAGTAGCGAAAATTTGTTTTCTTCTTGGGTGGCGTCTCAAGTCATTAGTTTTATACTTTCTATAGGCTGTACAGGCTGTACAGCACCCTAAACTGCAACACTATAATATGATTTTATGTCTGTTCCATGAATCAGACAACTTTCATACTCATTGAACAACTATGTAAAAGATGCTGTCTCATAAAGCTGTTAATTGTAGATATTGGCTTGCTTGATAAGAGTTTTAGAACTTTTGACTTGGAATACTGTGGTATAAAGCCGTTGTAAGGTATTTATTTCCTTATGTTATGGCTCGCATTTCTAGGTTCCAATAAAATACATGGTTGAGCCGTTTGAGTTTGAAACCGCCGTATCTTCTGTTGTTAAAATGATGGGAGCAAATATGTTGTGTGAAGATTGGCTGCTGTCAACTCAGGAATGAGATTGAGGGTCCTCTAGTCATCATTCAAGGCACTGGGGAGCGACTGATCATGTGTTGGACATTTTAGTCAACGATAATGAACGAGAAGGTGCAATTGAACGAATGATCGTAGAGAAGTAATGGGCCATAATCGAAAGGAAATAAAACTAGATTAAAGGTTGAATCGGTGACAACAAGCGAACATTCGGTATTCTTCAGTTGTTTCTCAAAAGTATCAAGGCCCTGCCCACAAGAAACGATCAGTCACCAGTCCCGTATTGCATGTCTCCGTTGAATTGTCGTGTCAAATTCATGAAGGGATGGACGAAGAACGCCAAGGCTTCAAAGCCGGAATCACATTTGGCAAATTTTGAAAGCTTGTTTGCTAGAATTGCCACTCATTCACATTGGAAGAAAGGTCTGTTTGATTGCCCTTATGAGGGTCTATTTTCCTTTCTATTTAGAAACAGAGATTTGGCAACCTGCAGGTCTCAGACTCCTGCTGCGCTGGCCAGGTACATATGTAGACGGACCGCACCTGATGGTCATGTCGGTGTTGCCTTTCCCTTCCTGGACCCCCACTGCTTTCCCAGAGTGGATCTTCACAAGCTCTCCATTATCTGTGTCCGGCTTTGCTAGTTGGAAGCCTCTTGATCTTTTTGGAGACTTAGATAGCCACTGAAGATAGCCTCCCATTCCTTCTCTCCAGTCCACCTTTCCGGCTTCCAGCCGAGCCTCTCCAACCGGCTGGCCCGCACGCACATGTGAGAGCTTAATCCGACACCTAGATGGAGCATCCATGAGTCCGCAGGCGGCAATGGCGCATCTGGGTCGTATTCCTTCCCCCCCGAAACAATAGTCCGCACCAAGTCGAGCTGCGTCATGGTCTTAATTTCCTTGCTGTCTATGGCCTCGAGCTTGTGTAGTACCGAAGCAATCTGGGACATGCGGTCATGGAAGGGGGTAATCCGGCCGACGGCCCAGTAATAAGCCTTGTCTCCCCAAAGTGGGAAGCCGGCTGGTTCGGCAGGCACATCGGCACCGGCTTCGAGGGCCTCTAAAGCATTGGTGACAAGTATGATATATGCGCGGGCCAAATCGACTACATCGACCTCTGACATATGGTTGACGCCGTGGTTCACCTCGAACCCAGAATTGAAGGCCCGAGTCGTCATAACATAAACAGCTGTGGCTAGAGGGAAGGGGTGCTCGATCGAAGGGCTCAATCCCGCGACTGATGGTTTAAATTAGTGAACTTTATCGCCAAGTAGAATTGGCAGTAAGACCATGGAAGCGGGTCACACGTACCACCTGGAGGAGATATGATGGCCACGTTCACCTTGGAGCTCACGGCGCGCACCGCATTGTCCGTGACAATGTGAGTCTTGTCGGGGCTCAAAGTCACCAACTCGTCGATATCTGCGATGTCGTCCCACACGTGAGGTTCTTTTCCTGGCTCTGGCTCCTCATAAATGCATGACGCTCCGGAGGTGTGGATGTAATAGCCTTTGCGGTCTCGAGAGCTGCTCGTCAGGCCCTTGAGGATCGCTTCAATGCCTTCGTCGTGAGTAATGTCTGGTGCAGCATTTATCACAATATCTGACTTTTCGGCACCTGCCTCAAGCGTAGCATAGCTTTCGAGGTCGCCAATGACAGTCTGTACTTGTGGGTATTTGGCCCGCAATCGCTTCGCTTTGTCCTCGCTGCGGACGAGTACTTTGAATGTGGAAAGCGGATGCTCCTTGAAAAGCAAGTCCAACACAGCACCACCAATGTGCCCAGTTCCGCCGACTCTGGTTTTTTTTTTTGAATTAGTCTCCATAATCTGGAAAGGATATTTATGTCTTTCTCGCAATGACCTACTCACAGGAAAAAAGTAGCCATCTTAATAAATGGCGCAGGTAATCGTGACGTATCTTTAGGAAGAGCTCGATGCTATTATCCTAGAACACTGAGTGGGTGGCTGTCTTTGACTCAAACATCGCACTGCATTTTTGAGGACCGCGCAAATATATACAGATTGTTCTGGTGCGCCGAGGCGAAATGCTCGGCCGCTGTTACCAGTACGGATAGTATGCTGCGGCACAGTCAGGCCAAGGGTTTCAAACCAACCAATTGAAGCATCGTCGTGTCGTTCGAGCCACAAAATTGCGTCTACCCGACCAACCGACCAGCACTGATTCGTAGACTCTGGTGGATATCCCAGGGGGACGTATGCGGGGGAAAAGGCTATCTTACTTCAATTGAGACCTCGGTACCTGGAAGATGTCCGAGATTCCTCATACCACCAACATCTGCTAAGTGTTCCGGTGTTTTTTTTTCCGTGTCGGGTAGCACTACAGTCGGATGTCAAGGGCTGGACTCAGATACAAACATTTGTTTACATGATTTCATTCATGCCTTAGAGCACCAATCGATATCACATTACTTAGCCTTAATACCTACCTAGGTAGGTAGGTACCCAGGTATCCAAGCCTGAAGCCGGCGCCCTCGCGCAATCATGAAGAAGGAGCAGACAATCAGTCCGCAGTGTAGAAAAAGCCAACTTCCGATTGGACAAAGCAATCTGTGTAGTACGAAGAGCAGTAGAAATTGCACATGCAAGTGGCCCCATTGCCCCGCCCTTCGTTACCGGCAACAATTCATTGATGTTATCTTGCCCTCCTTGCCTATTTTAATGGTGGCTCAAGAATCTCTTTCTCAAGCGCTCAGATGCGCTAGGTCCGTTTAGGAGCCGTTTAGGACAGAAGAGGTGCTCATACTACTGTTCCTCGCTATTATAACTGTTGAATCCATTCTCTCATTCCCTCAGAATGAAACTTCTAATCACATTGACAGAGAGTGCACCAACAGAGAATCGAGGTGGAGATAGAGATGCGATGTCATTGCACTATCAACATGAACTAACACATACCTTGGTGCACATTGATGTGCTTGGACATGTACGTGGTGAGCAAACCCGTCATTTGGCTGACGCAGCACAACGTTGTTAATTGAGAGTCATCCCATACGGAGCCAAAGGAAGTCAAGCCACAAGATCCAGTGCCATTGATAAGTTGAGGTACACTGTCTCGGCGTTTCAATTATGGCGTAATAAAATAAAAAGCGGAAATTGGCATGGCTTTTCTGTCATCGTGATGACGTCAAAAGCATCTAGTCTACTCTCTTTTTCGAAATCAGGGAACCCCACAACTCTGACATTATATCACCGGTGGCGCTGCACCGCCATCTTTCACTTGAGCAGTGTCCCTCAATTGTAATCAATATCATTAAACCCGACTGAGAGCCTGACACTCATCCTACGTCACCCAGCTACTTCCTCACCAATACTTTGGGTAAACTTCACAATGGGCGCCGTCGCACAATTCTTCAAGCGCGTCCTCTATGGCCTCGCCCTAGGCGCCGCATCAGGCGTTTTAGCTGGCATCCTCTTGGGCATCATCCTGGGCCTCATCATCGGTGCCATTCTTGGCATTGTACTGGCGATTCCCCTGGCACTCGTCGCCGCCATCGTCCTGGGTCTCATCGCGGGCGCCAGCGAGGGCGCCGTGGAAGCTGTGGCCAATATGCTGAGGCAGGCGAAGGAGGCTGTGCTGAATCTCATCAATTTTGGAATGGGTCTTTTGGAGGGAGGTCAGAAGAGAGACTGATGGAACCATTCATGGAGACTTCTTACGGTCACTCTACCCGCATCGCGTCTTGATGCCCATACGCCGAGGACGCATTGAAAACAAGACACACAGAATCAGAAACCACACGATATAAATAAATGAGCACAGGCGCAGGGACCAGTCCCAGGCAAGAGATTCATCTGGGGGCTACGATGAATCCCTGGAGCCCGAGCAACATTTGCGCCTCAATCAACACTCAGCTATCGACAACAAAAAACAACAACGACATGGACAGCACCTGCAGCTGGGCTCCAAATCTGAGCCAGAAAAGTCCTGGCAGTTGATCTACGCCTTTGCAGGAAAGAATGCTAGCAGGGGTTTGGACTTAACTTCACATCAGTAAATCACGATGACCCCAAGGTGCCTATTGAGCGACAGCAAAGTTGCAGACGATGCGGCAACTTTGAATAAACTCAGTTGCCAGAAGAGGCTATGCTCGCTTTATCGGGTAGAGGTTGTTTTGATCCGAATAGAATCATGTACGGGAAACCAAACATCTGGGGGGACCGGAGCAACCTGAAGGAGAGATCTATTCCTGTGACAGAGTCGACTGGTGTCAGGGGGGGGGGGGACTCTCCGGCTACAGGCTGCAAAGCTAGCATGACTGTTTCCAAGTAGATACCAAGATAGGCAAGCAAATACAGTAGCATGTTAAATGTTGTATTGAGAGAAACAAGTACCGTGAACAGTTGGATGCCCAATCAAGGGTGTAGCATTTGAAGATCCTCCCGTAAAAGACCGCGACAGAGTCAGCTGGGTTTCTCCAAGTCGCCGGCCCTTGTCACAACCACCAAACACCCCAAATCAATACCGCCGCCAAATGAGCATTTCGTTCACAGAGTTTCTACCAACCCGTGGGTACTGAGAGTGGTTCGAGGCCGCCGCGGGGGCCAGGTCAGGCGCAAAGTCATCATCCCATTCCTCCTGGCCCAGGGGCACCACCGCTTCCTCCAGCTTGATGTCCGTCCACTCGTCGTCCTCTGGGCTCTCTTGTGGCTCGGGTCCACTAGTTTTCACTTGCGCAGGTGCAGGCAGGCTAGAGGGTTCATGCTGGATTTGCCGTCCCATACTTCGTGATGGGTCCATGAGTGGTCTTTGGGACGGCGAATATTCTTGAAGGGGACGAGGCATTTGGGGCTGCTGTTCGTCCTGGGTGGTGTAAGGGGAACCCATGCCATAGTACCTGCCATCACCTGACCCGTACGCTGAGGATCCCCTCGCTTCACATTCTTTGAGGAGCTTCCACTTCCCTCTTATCTTGATCTGGAGAGACAATGCCATCGTTTGTAGTTGCTGTTTTTCACCCTCGTTCACTGCTTCACGCCTCCGAGTTTCGAGCTGTTCGGCCTCAAATTCAAGAGTCTTGATACGATGCCGGAGCTTGCTAGCTTCCCAAGGCCCTGGAGGGGTGAATGGGGTGGCTGCAGCACCTCCAATGTTATCAAGCGGCATATCATGGTTCTTTTCCTTGGCATGAGACTCATCGGATGTTGTAAGCGGCTCTGATGCACCGGCCTCGTCGAGTCCTGATCGTGTTGTGTATTTCAGATTTGAAAGGTCTTTGTTGGCAGGAGACAACTGCCTTCGTGGAGTATCACTGAATGCTCCGGCTGGTGAAGATGTTTTGCTCCTTTGGACTGGTTTTCGGAGGGGTTGGCTGGAGTGTGAGTCGATCTTGAAGTTGTCTTTTGTCCCGTACATTTCTTGCTCCTCAAACTGAGCAGCCGCTTGCTGGGACTTAGTAGCCACTTTCTGGGTAGTATACCATTGAGACCTAAATTGCTCCAGCTGCGAAGAAAGACGCTGACGAGGCGGGGAGGTGATTTCTGTCGCAGGAGGACTAGTGACCGGTGGTGCGCTTGGTGCTGTGCTGCCAGCGCGAACCTTCTTGAGTTTGAATTCCATGCTGAGAGTCTTGTGAAGAAGGGGACTCCGAGAAGAAAAAAGGCATAAATGGTCGAAACATTTGAAACCAACAGAAAGAGATTTGACTGTGCATTCTAGGTCTCATGGACTGTCTGGCCGCGTCAAGACTAGGGCTCAACTTATGTGAGGCTAGGATGACTTAGTAGTACAAACTTGGTGGACTCTGATAGTTGTAACTGGGTGCTCACCAACGCGTACCTACCTCCTAGTTGATGCGGACTGGTCTATAATATTGACTGCCCCGTGGCTCAGGTGGTCAGTAAGATTGAAATAGACTGTGAGTTTGAAGGCTCGACATGTCTCGTCCCTGGAAGCTTCGTCATCTTCTACCCTGTGACGGATTCCGTGCGAATGGAATTGGTCATGGCAAGAGGTTCTGAGCTGCAACTCAATTACTTTGTACATAGCTTGAGCCTAAGGTTTGGAGTCTAGCGCGATATTCATGGCAATACACATTGCAGGAATGTCTCAAGGTAAGTTCAGTTTCAAGACGTGATGCTATCCCAGCCGGCCCTAGGATTCAATCATTACATACTTAACTAGTTACTGAGCCTCCGAAGCACAGGTCTTGGCCCGAGAATCGAGCTACTGGCACAGAAGAATGGAGACAAGCAGTATACATGTTGCGAGAGCAGGAATGTGCACCAGAATTAGAATGGGTTAGGTGCTCATACTGAAAGCACCAGATGTAGTGCTGAGTACTTAGGTATTCCTTTGCAGATGTACAATATTTCGATCAACGCCCGACTCCTCGAAATGCAAGCCAATCCCCCAAATTGCACTCAGTCCTCCATGGATGCCTTGGCCTTCTTCTTGGCATTTCGAAGCTTCGATTTGCGTTCCGCAATCTGCGTGTCGAGTTTGTCATCGTTGCTCTCCGCCACAGCCTCCTTCTTGGCCTTCTTGGCCTTGGGCTCGTCATCCGAAGGCGCATCTAGTGTCTTTCGCTTCTTTCCAACATTTGCCTGTTCCTTTCTGGCCTCAATTGCCTTTGCCTTCTCGGACCCGTTCGCGACGACGTCGGTTTCCGCATCCACCCACAGTTCCTCGTCCTGCCAGATCGGCAGCGCCACAGTCTCAGGGCCCTTGACAAACATGCTCTTTATGCCGTTCTTCTTCTTGGGCACAAATTTGTTGGCCATTTCATTGGCGACCTTGACAATGTTTTCGGACAGTGCCTTTGGTTGCATGCTCGCGTACCCGACTTTGACAGCAGTGTTGGTCGAGGGCGACAGGTTCACGAGGGCAGCACCAATTGCTTTCTGGATCTCGGCGGCCACCTCCACTGCTGGGCGACAGCTGACCTCGTCGGGGTTCCTCTTCACCTTCTTGCCCTGTTCCTTGGGCTTCTTGCTCTGGAAGACCACTGGTATCGGCCGCTTCGTAGTCGACTTGTAGAAGACGCTGATCGCTTTTGGCAACCGGTTGATGATGCGGTCGTCGGCGAGAAAGATGTCGTGCTCGGCTAGGAGTTTACGCTGGGCCTCATACTGCTTGACCTTCGCAGTCAAGTGTTTGTAGTCGATGACCCTAGTCACGCGCTTTCGGAGCTCCTCAGGAAATTCTTCTGACGCAACAACATTCTTGTAGTGGCGTTGGGGATCTGCCACTATCAGGCAAATGGTGGACTCGGTATCGGTGTGAAGAGGGTGGGGAAGGTAGATCTTGTTGGGCTTCAGCGCCTTGGAGTCGTGGATGTGTCGCTTGGTAGTGACAGTCAGCCAGACTGGCGTCTCGGCCTCGGAGAGGCTCTTGTCGTCATCGGCAGCATCGAGGAGGTTCTTCTTGGCTGAGCTGGAAGCGGTCTCCTCGGCAGTCTTCTTAATGTGGGCCAGGAGCGCCTCGGACGCCTTGAGTGCCTGCAACAGACAGTTAGTACGTAAAGAAAAGACGAGCCTGCAATAGTCTTTTGAATAGTACCTGGTCAGGGTCGATCGCAAAGTCGCCCTTCTTGGCGACAGTGGTAGTGGAGGGAGCCATGGTGTATCCGGTGGTGTCCTTGGACTATAGAGTGAAGAGAAAGTTGGTGGGTATCTTGGTCGTTGGCGGAAGAAACCAAGGAGAGAGCAACATTTTTTCGGGCGATCTTATCGATAAGGAATTGATAAGCGATCGGCTAGCCGGCTGGCTGCAGCTGGCCGGCCCCCTGCCTTCAAGCGTCTCATTAGGGTCGAGCATTCTTCCCCTTGGCTCGATCTTCGAGCAGAGTGATCCATGAGTTCACAATGAGAAATCTAGATTTAGATATCTCTCTCTATCTAGGACGAGCATTCGGATCTAGCTCTAGTATAACGTTCGCAGTGGAACGTAAGGACAGCAAAATCTATATCGCAGCCCACCGGCCCATGATTCAAACACGACCAGCCGCACTGTCCTTGACGCTCACCTTGCCCGAGACGACATCCTTTACACCTGACAGGATATCAGAGAAGTTCGTAAATGTGGTGAAAGGAACGTTCTCCTTCTCGCAGTACACGACGAGATCTGCAGTCACGTCAGCTTCATTTCAGTGGACTCCATCGGCAACGTGGGTTGGCTCACCTCGCCCAGCCTTTGCGAACATCAAATCGGTTTCCTTGGCAGCGGACAGGTCTGACACCCCGTCACCAGCGTAGAACAGATACGGCCGCTGATCCTGCGGCAAGCTGGAGTACTTCCGGATCTCCAGGGACTTGTCGTGCCCGAAGCCGCTGTCATCGTGGAAAACAATCTCCCATCCTTTCTCTTCGTTGATGCTCTTGCCCGGCCGGGCCTTCACGTCGTTGCTCACAATCTGCAGCTCGCTGGCGGCCTCCTCGCCCAGGAGATGTCCCAGCAGCCCCCTGATGACTGGCGTCATTCCACCGCTCAGCACAACAATGGGGATGTTGTTTGCCTTGGCGTATGCGTGGAACTCCTTAAAGCCCGGGTCCAGCTGAATGTTCTTCAGCAGGAGATCGATACACTGGTCGTACGGCGTGCTGATGCTGTCCATCATCTCCTGGAAACTGTCCCGGAAGTCACGGCGGCCATGAAGCACGTCCTCGTTACCCTTCTTGCGCAGAGCGGCCCCGAAGCCGACGTTGTCGGTCATGAAGTCATTTGAGTCCTGAAGGGTAATAGTCCCGTCAAAATCGGTGAAAAAAATATCTTCGTGCTGCGTTAGTCACCTGCTACGGATCTCAAAGTGATACATTTTGGAATGTTGGAACATTGCAAAGCATCAAGATCGGGAAACTGTAGTAGAAGAATGGTACTGACACTTTGGGCTGGTCTTCAGCGCCGGCAGATCGGACACAGGTGCAGAACCCATGTTGTGGTTTTGGTGGCGGGGCTGCTGCGGTTTCAAACGGAGGGCATAGAAAAATAACGAAGTCTACGCAAAAAACCAGAAAACGATGAGAGTACAAGGCTGTGAAGAGATGGGCACTACCAGACAGTTGCTGTAAGTTGCAAGTTGCAAGTTGCAAGTTGAAGTTGACAGAGTCAGACTGGCGGTCCCCACTGAAGGTGAGACCCGCAACAAGCACGTTCCGGCGGCGAGCCCCGCCGTTGGAGGACGCTGGGATTCTGAAAGGACGTCACTTCCAGGGCCGCGGTCGGGTCTCGCAAAATTTCTCGCCGCTAACATACGGGCATTAACAAACTCGGAGCTCATTCATTCCACCGGTCTTCGGTGGACACGGACACGGTCCTAACCCGTCCAAAACCACGTCAGGTCCCCCCCCCCACAAATGAAATCTAGCTCATCATCCGAGGCTCAGGAGACAGCAGGTCATGTCTAAAGAGCGACAAAATTATTTCGATCTTTCGTTACTACTATGGCCGGTGCTCGACGTACTACCGCTAACGTGGTGACTGCACCTGGTCAGGTTTAAGATCGTAAGACTTTCCATCAATGGGAATCCCTTCTTCCTCAGAAACCAATTGTTGACGCTCCAATTAGGCATATCTTCCACATCCAAGTCTTGCCCACATGTCTTGTCTTCTGATCATGGATCATGAAAATGTCTGCAGGTCTCCGCATCGAACTGCCGGGGCCTCATCACTGCCCGCATTGCAACAAACCACGCCGCTGGTCTGGTTGACCCCGATGAAAGTGGCTATGCCGAATCATTAGATCAGCCGTCGTTTGCTCGAGCGAGATTCGGCGCTCTGAGCAGCGATGAATCAACTCACTCAGATCAATGCTGGCCCAGGACCAGACACCGGAGCCGCAACAATAACATGTATAGTCGTAGACGCCGCCGGAACCTGTCGTGCAGTTCGCGCACTTCGAGGTCGAGACGTAACCGCCACTGCGATGAGCAAGATTAACATCTTTTTGTTCGTCATCTAAGGGGCTCGTTGGTCTCCCCACCCTTTGTGAGCGATCAGATTGGGGGAATCATAGGAGAGACAAAGGTCAAGGTTCAGCCAGGACGTATGGGGGGTACTGCTTCCACTGTTGCAGTTCGTTCCGATGACCGTCGTGGAATCCCCATTGAACCCTGTTTCCTGGCAGTCGTGGGCAAAGTTGGAGAAGTCTTGAACAGTAGACAGGGCACCTCTCGCCAGGAGGAACGCAAGAGGAAATTGAAGACGTGTCATGATGGGTTGTAATTGTGAGAATGCGCAGTCTTCAATGTTGGTAACGTCGATGGAGACGGTGCTCATTGTCTTCTTCTAAAGACTCGGAGGACATTTAAATATTAATTGAGAGTCCGCGGCCTTGTGATTCACAAACATCATCCTGCGCCGAAATTGGACTGAACATCCGAGTACCGCGTGTCACTCATTGACGGGTGTCACAAAGACAAGCGAGGTTGGAAGAGGTTATCCAGGTGGCCACTGGTGTTTACAAGGTTCTTCAAACCTCAGGAAATAATCAGGGCCTTTCGGCGTTTATTCATGATCACAATTGCTGCTACTGGATACACCACGGTTCCGGTGAAGCCAAAGCAGTATGATGCTCGCATGTGTAAATCCATGACCACTTCCTCGACTGATGTCAAAGAAGTGTTTAGCCAGTTAAACATTACCGCATTATGGCTTTCTGTCGGTCAGTGCTACGATTATACTAGCTGTCAAGTCGCAAGACGTTTGGGAGACCGGAACGAGATGACATCTGGTTTCATCTAGTACATCGTGTCCACCTTAGATATTCTATGGCCATAATCCAATCTCTTCAACTCATCCATAACATCATTTGTAGCCTTTAGGGCCTCCTTGATCCAAGGAGCCAGCTGGAGGAACCCGTGGGTCACCTCAGGATAGTGATGCCACTTGATATCGATGCCGGTCTGCTGCAGTTTCTGATCCCATTGCACTCCGGGGAGTAGCCCGTATTGCTCTCAGCTGCCGCGGGGGTGTCAAAAGGCAGGCGAGCCTTCGGGTAGAGCAATATGTGCCCAGCGAGTGCCTTCAGCCCCTGATCTCGCCGGCGCAGAGATAGAGCCGCGTCCATGGTTCCGCCAGCCGAGCCATTACTTCCGAAGACAAGTTCGGAGGAGATGCCGCGCTCTGAGCCCCCCTGGGCTGGGGCCCAGTTCACAACGGCCGAGAAATCGTCGACCGAGCCGATCGTGTAACCTCCATGCGTGTAGACAAGAGCTGCGATCTTGTCATTTCTTGAACTTTTGTCCTGTGATACGACTGCTTGTAGTAGAACAGGCGGACGGGAATCGACCCGTGGGGACCTCGGACTGCCGTGTACTCGACCTTTCCGATGGGAGCTTGCTTCTCCTTGGGCAACTTGTGGAACTCGAAAATTTCAAGATGATGTCGACGCATCTGGCGGAAATCAATGTCCCCTCCGAGATGCAAGTCTGGAAACTCGAAGAATGTTTTGAGAGAAGCCGTGAGCGTAGTGCGGTCCCCCGTTGTAGGAACTTGACTTTGAGTAGTTGCCATACTTGATGGACAGGGCTGAGTGCGAGTTGCAAACGGCGAATGTAGGAGATTCTAGATCAATGGCAAGGCCATTGTTTCGGTAGCAGCTTCTGAATCCCATGAATACCGAAGTAAGCTCCTGAGGTCACCTTCCATTAGCCCAGTTGCGTTTTGTAATTGTAAAATCATCACACGAGCGGTTACGTATCTAGGCCTTTATCGTTTTGAATCAAGAATGAGCTCATTGACGGGCTAATTATATGTGAGGTTGTGCAAATGTAATTTGCTCGTCATTCCAATGCATCCGGAAGTTCATCATTACTTAGGTAGCGTTGGTCCACTCCCCATGTGGCTGTCTAACTGTCAGATATTTTTTTTAGATCAGAGAAAAGGGAAGTCCACGAATTCAGACCGTCGGGGAGGGGTGGGGACAGGAATTCTGGACTATTTCTTCCAACAATTATCCAAGGGATTCTGATGCGCCCCCAGGACTCACTTTCAGGGACCAATGTTGAAGAATGCGTGGTCAACTGTCTGTGTGTGCAACTCTTGAACTCCAGACTTGGAGGCACAATGTAATCACAAGCAGAACAAAGAATTCAGAGCGTGTTGTGATTTTCAACTTGCATTGCTATCGAAAATGCTTTTCAATCCATGGGAGGAGAGTTTTCTGTCGAGGTATGCTCCCGGTGGATTCTGTGTTGTATTAAGGCAATGTCGAGTGTACCGCTTTCCCAGACCAAATCACTGCCATTTCATTTTCAAGCCAAAGGTATCTCTTGGTTCTCTGACGACTACCTCTCCAGTGTATCTACGGCCCATTCGGGGAGGCTGTTCCTCAGGATCTATGGTTGCAAGATGGTTGCAAGCAGGGGCGATGCTTCGCACTCTAGAGAGGGCTTGATGACACCCAGGTAGGAGTTGCTTGTCCTACTTGGATTGCTTGTAAGTAAATTGCCTTTGGGTTCACTGTAGGTGTGGTAATTACCTTTCTCCACCATAAAATCCCTTCAAAGAAGCTTGCTCGACCTCAAGTACTCAGAGCCGTCCGCATCATAGAGGAAGCCTCGGTCACGGATTTGCTCCCATTTCTCCAAAGCCTGGGTGCGAGCATCCTCCATGGACTTCTCGGCCTGATTCACATCCTCCTCACGCAAAGCATATCCGAGAGCCTTGATGTTCTTCAGCAGAGCCATCTTGATGAGGAATGACAGCTTGGAACAGTGGTAGAGATGGACTAGAGAGTCAGTGTCGACGGTGGGGCTGTAATTTTTGGTAGTTGCGTTGGTGTCAGCGGTGATCTGGTGCTCGGCGATCTGGTTCTCAGTGTTCTGGTGAAGGATGATCTGTTGCTGATCGGGGCTGGTAGTCTCGCCGTCCATTTTGATGGTCTGTGTGGTGATTTCAAGTTGTTTATGCTGCGGATCCTCTGAATACCTTTCTCGAAGTTCGAGATCTTGTTGTCGAGGGCCTGTTGTCGAGGGCTCGTTGCGGATTAGGGGGAGCGTTGGCCCGGGATGTTTCTCATGTGGATGGAAGGGTACGTGTAGGTCTCAAGCTGTCCACATGAAGTTCAGATCGTGAGACTAGTTCATTACAGGCAGATCAAAAGTGCACATGTGGACACTTTCAAAGCTACAGCTGTACTTTTGAAAGTTCTGTTGCTGAAACGAATTTTCATCATGGAGGACAGTGTGCTTGTCAGGCCAGCCTCAACCACCCCTTGAAAGAAACTTTGTCCTTGACCGGGTTTACCTTCTTTGCAGTCTTTTCTCGTTATTTCGTTCTTCTCTTTCAATATTTACTTTTGTAAAATGCAGCAAACGGGCATTACATAATTATGTGATTTGTTTGCGCACCTGTAAGCGCACATGCGGCGGTGATACCACAAACCTCAAGTGCTGTTCACACGGGAAGGAGCGAACGTATCACCCAGTCCTGCTCAGCTGCCTACCTAGGTACTTAAAGCCATTCTCTCAACTTGGCATCTCTTGGGCCTCTGAAATCTTTTCCTTCCAACCTCTCAAAGACTGCCGGCTTCTCAATCACACGAAGAGAAAGGACCAGCCCTCGATCGATTTCTCAGCTGCAACTGAACAAAGTAGCAATGACTCTCAACACGATTTCAACCCTCATTTTCTTGGTGGGCATCGTCACTGCCGTGGCCTTGAACATCGACCCCAAATGTGAGTTTCCTCGTCAATGAACCTCCCGCCCTCTGCAGGAATGACGATTGCGATGATGGTCTCCTGACAAATGTTCAAGCCGCATCTGTTCCCATCAAGGACCTCAACATCATGCTGGCTCCGAACGCCATGGACACCCTCCAAGCCCACGGCCTGTGGGCTCCCAGCGCCGCTGGCCTCAGCGGTGCCGAGCCAATGTTCGACGACAGCTTCAATGCGACCCTCGAGAACAAGAAGTTCGAGGAGTCCGGCCTCGACATCAACAGCCTGGTCCACATTGACGTCAACAATGGCAACACTGAGGCAGTGACCGGCATCGCCGTCGCTGATGACCAGACTGGCATTGCCAACGTTGACGTCTGCGCTCCGTAAGTGCCATTCCTCTCTAGCGTCCACAACATACAACTCACACTCTACAACAGGTACCCTGACTGCTGCAAGCAGTGCCACACCTGCGAGGAGGCTTGCATGGCTGGCATCATCTTTCTCCTTATCCCTTGGCTTATTTGCGAAGGAGCGTGTCGAGCTCAAGGCTACTGCAAGGACAGAGGCTGTGACTAGTGGGCAGGTTGACATTTGACAGTCATAACACAGAGTGGAAGATGAAGTTCTCTTGGCTGGGGCTAGTTGGTACACGGGGCAACAGGTGTGGGCGTGTGAGCAGGTAGTGATGCAAGGGACTTGCTTGGTGTCCCCCACTGAGTCTCGAACCCACCAGGTTGCTAAGTAGCTCGAACTATGCCAGCGGTGCGTTGACAGATATCCACCTCGTGCCGCCTTCGCAGTGTGTGATGGGAATGTTCGAGTCGCAGCCACAAGTCATTTGCAAATGGAGACAGGCAGTATTGCTTGATTCTCTTCTATGATGTGTTGATCTATAGGCTATCGGTGTCGACGGCAAGGATTCTAGTAATGCATTTGTACAAGAAACTGAAACAGAAAAAGAGCCTCAAATGGAGGCAAACGCCAACCCAATGAATCATGCACAATCCGTAGTGCACGCCGCAGGTGGACAATATCCACGCATGCAACTAAACTTGCAAAGACCATCATAACCCTCATTTTCCGCCTCCAAGGGGCATCCAACGGGGAAAGTGTCAGGCGCTGTTTCCGGGGTCCCGGTCGACGTGCAGACACAAACCTCTGAAGGGCAGTAGCCTCTACTGCAGGAGAAAGAGCAGATTCCTTCGAAGTTGGAAGACTTCCCAGGTGCGTTGGTTCCCCCGTTGCAGCTCTGACCTCCGCCAGTCGAGGTTGGCGAAGCTGCAGACCCAGTCCGCGATGCCGAGCCTGGTGCTGAAACAGGACTGCTGGCACTGGTGCTGGAGCTGAGGCTGGAGCTGCCATGACCACTGCTGCTGCCGCTGGGGCTAGGTTGAGCTCCACTGTTTGAAGTCGCCTTCGTCGTCGACGCAACCAGGGTTGATGTACCTCCTCCACTAACACCGCCGGTTGGCTTGGCACCGCTACCGGTTGATCCTCCACTTGCACTTGCTCCGCCGCTGCTGGTATTTCCACCGCTGCCAGTCGAGCTTGCGCCAGCACCTGTCGATGTTGCTGTTGTTGTTGCTGGAACCGCAGAACCCGACCCCAAAGACGGCGCAGCGGAGCATGTCTTGACGGCCAAGCCGACAGTGAACGAGGCAAGCCCGGCTGCATCCAGAGGCTCCGACTTGCTCTCCGGCAAAGTTCCAACATAAGCGTTGAAGTTGTAGAGCCCGCAGGGGCAGGTCTCGGTAATGTCCTTGAGAGAGGTCCCACTCAGGACTTGCTTCGAATCCCGAGTCAAGGAGAATTTCTGCTGCCCGACACCCATACCCACTTTGAAGGAGCTGGCTCCTGCCGGAGCGTTGAACGTCTTGGTGTTCTTTCCAGATGTCACCTCGATAGATCCGGCGGACTTCAACAGGCTGACGACAAAGACTGAGTCCTCCATATCTTCCCAGCCGTTTGGCTTGCCGTTGAAGTAGTTCCCGCTGTCGTTGTTCCCAGCTTTCATGGTGTTGTCTGTCGAGTCGCAATTTACAGTTCTCGGCGTTGGTCGATACCAGTAGATGATCTTATCGTCCTTGATGTACTCATCGACTGACTTTGATCCTGCCTTGTACGCGGCAATGAAAGGCCTGGCCAGGTCCCGCCATCCATCATGCGGCACTGCAGCATTTGGAGTCAGCTATCAAAGTACTGAGGAATAAGTTTCATACAAAAATGGAAGAGACCAGAACACAGTGTGCCCATAGCTTGTCTCAAAACCTGCAGCCTAACAAAGGACTTCGAGGTAGGCTGCTGAGACAGGCCACGGATCTGGCAGATGTTTGGTCCCAGAAAGGTTGGAATTGTCTCCAGGAGATGCTTACTATCATTCACCCATTTTGAAGCTCCGTCGTCTTCGTGTTTCGAGGACAAAGGTGCGATGTAGTGGGACTCTCCATAGTCGTTCCAAGTGATAATTTCCACAAAAGGGGGGCTTCTCTTCAGAACCTCTTCCCAGCGTTCGTACCATAGAAGGTCCGACGGAAAGACGAAGTTTTTGCTGTACGAGACCTCGGCACCGTAATGTGTGCTGAACCACTGATGATGTAAATGATAGGTTAGCATAGATCCTCAATAGTAGGTGTGCCTGAGTTCACAGCCATGGGGATAGAATGGACATACCGGAGAAATGGGAGCTATGTAGGACTTCAAGCCAGCCAGCCAGGCGTGGTACTTGTCATCTCCCTCTGCAACCGAGACTCGCATATTTGGTGTAGGTGCCTTGTTGGCGCCATTGTTTGGCCAAGCGATCCAATTCAAAGCACCTTCGATAATGTTTGCATCTGGGGTTCCGCCTGGCGTAAAATTCGGTGCGAAGAAGACATCCATACCAGCGGCACTCTTGACGGCCGAGACATCGAGACCGTCGCCAGCGAAGGACGAAGCAAACACCTTGCCGCCCACCTTCAGCTGGCCCGGCTGTTTGCTGTAAGTTGCGATCATCTGTCCTACTTTGGAGGCATCCTTGGAAGGTGAGAACCAGTTGAAGTCGAAAGATATGAAGACTTTCATGTCATTCTTGGCCGCGCTCTCATACGCGTAGCCAAGCTGAGTGCTCGTGAACTCGTCTGTTCCGATGTTGAGGGCGAAGGCGTCGATGCCAAGGTCCTTTGCTTGTCGCATGTCCGCGTCGTAGTCGGCCGCGCTCTTGCGGCCTGCAACGATGCCCATCATGAAATGGCAGAAGACCAGCTTTCCGGTCGAGCTGTTTGTTGTCGCATCTTGCCTCTCCGTGATCTGCGATGTTGGCTCAGAGTCATATCGTTTTATCAGCAGTGCCTGAACAAACGAAGCGGCCAAGAGGAATTTCAGAAATTGTGGTAAAAACATGGTGGTAATAGCAAGAGGAAAACTCTCGGTCTGGAAAAGATACGACCGCGATGCACTGCATACATTCCAAGGATGTTATGTTGTATTTGATGGCCCCGAATTCCTGAGTTTCTTTGACCTCACCGGCCCGGCAGCTTTATGAATCGTTTAAAGGGACGGAAGCGAGTGTTGTGAATAGCGCCCTCCGTCCGAGTGACCCACCCGGCGCCAGCCAATGGCGCGGGTCAGCACACCCATAGCCTTTCCGACTGAAACGGATTCACAAAGAGAGGAATTGTGGGCCAAGACTTCTTGCCAATGACAGCCATGGCGGCCATTTCCTATCGAACTCATGAGTGCTCAGGATCTGAATTATTGTCAGGTGTGTGCAATTTTGAGATGGTTCATGGCGTGGCGGAAAGACATCAGTATGAAGGGCGGGCCCAAAAGAAAAACGTGGCGCTTGAAACAAAACAATAGCACTAGGAGTCGCCAAATTCTTCCAAATTGCTCACGCCCCATGATGTCCTGTTTGTCCATGTGACCTCGCCTAAAGGAAATGGAATTATTCCATGTTTTCGACAGCGGCCGTCTCCGCCCACGCAGGCGGAGGAGATGTGCAAGGCGATGGATGATCTTAGCAGATCATTCGATCCATATTTCCAAGACCACGGTTCTCTGTTATGCACGTCATCTGCAGCCGCATTGTAAGGGGTGGGTAAGGGGTCACCTTCTTCGTTGGTTCTGGCCGGGCCGAGAGGCTGGCGGCTGGGAACGCTCACACCCCTGCAAAGCTGTCCGGCAGGGGCCTTCCCAGTCCTGCGCTGCAGCAAAACGGACGACACTCTACCTTTGGGCTCTGCGCGGCTAATCTCGTGCTTGAAAATGTCAGACTACATATCACATATGACCCTTCCTTCTCAGCGCAAATCTGAAACGAATTTTGGGTTATTGACATTCAGCAATTTGGCCAGGAGAAACAGGCGTTGACTTGGTGGATAAACTTTAGAATAGGTGCTTTGGATTGTGCCTAATGCGCCAGCCGCTTACCCAATGAGGACACATCTGAGCAGAACAGCTGACATGAGATACAATCCTTGATCTATCACTCTGACCAATTTCTCAGACATCCAGGGCCGCCTGGCACAATTGGGATGAACACACATGTGCAGCTGCAAAACATCGAGTCAGATTACAAGCACAAAAGCCAGTTGCAAGATTGTCACCAGAACGTTCAGGGGCCAGATTTCACGGAGCTCACCGCGTTCTTTCCATCACTTGCAGGCAATCCATGTTCTATTTGATGACGGTGGCCAAAGAAAATTCATGTTTGCTTGAGCCGGGACGCAAAAGAGAGCCAACAGAATGTGTTTTTCGAGAATATTTGGATTCTGCCACCACGGGCATTGTGATGGCTGAGTTGAGAACCTACCTAGGTAGGTAGATGTATCTGTGCGCTGGTAAGAGAGAATCATCCTTAGAAACAGCAAACATATTCAATGTCCGTGTTGTTGAAGTGTTCGGACGCAGATAGGCTGATCACTTCCCAGTTAAGGTGTGGGCTCGGTTAGATCTGAGATGCATCTTAAACTTTGTTTCGGCCCAAAGTGGAGAGCCACTTTTAGTAGAAGCATACAACAATTCTCCAGTATGCGCTTGAAGCCTGTCAGAAGGCCGGTTCGTGACCAATATTCCAAGGGGAAGGGGGACGGTGGTTTGGCAGACCCGTGTCTAGAAATTCAATCATCTGTTCTGAACTATTTCCCCTTCTCTACAAACAACGGAAACGCGATATCTACAAGAAAACAACGCAGAAAAGAGGAATTTTTGTGGTAGCGAAAAGGATAATTACAGAATGTATGTAGTAGTATATGTGTGTTGTACTAACTGGCAGCTCAAGTGCTTGTGGGGTCAATACTCACCGTGTGAGCGTCATCAAAATAGTAGATAATCTACTGACTTCTTGAGCATTCCTGGTATTTTCGAATAGTTTAAGCCTCTGCATATTATGAGGCATTCTCAGACGCCTTGGTCTCACGGATATACCAGACCACCTTACGAGTTAACACCTTCAGGGTGGTGGATGGACATTGGACTTAAAGAAGGAATGCAATTTAGGGCAACAGTCTACATGCAACCTACAATATTTGTCTATGAGCCAGAACTTCCACTTCCATGGCAAGACTTAACCAGTATCAGGGTTGATCTATTCGCAAGAAACAACATGTCGAATTGCCTCAGCATCGTGTGTTTCTTCATCGAGATTGACCGATTGCGAGCCTGAAATGTATGGACTTGGGTGATTCTGCACACTCTCTCGAGCGCTACTTGCTGATAACATCCTCATATGAGCAATCAAGCAATTATTATGAGAGAATACCAATAAAGTGGTTTGAACCCTTGCCCTTCGAGAGGGGTTTCAGGTCCAATAACCTGGAGACTTACATGTGGAACAATTCAACTTCTGAGATCAAGAATTCATTTTGAACTCTTGCAGGCATACGGATTTTTAATACAAGAGTCGGTTCAGGGCCTCTCAGTGCGAGAAAAAAAAAGTAATAGACTAGTTAACCGAGCACAAGGACTGCTAAAGGCCCAGGAACAAAGCGCATCGAGAACCAACGTGCTGAGGATATCCGTCACAAGAGGACGTTAGGATCAGGTAACATACAGGAGCCATACGGAGTCTCGGAGTTGAGCTGCCCAACGCAATTTTGGCGATGTGGACGACGGTCGGGAGAGGCAAGTATACCATATACTCATAAAATACCAATATCAATTCAACTGTTTGAGAACCGGAAGCACGAAGCTTGAGAAAGATGAGATTTCTTCTTCTGAGCTTGTACGCAAAACGCTGCCAGTCGCACCAAGTCTCGGACAAGCATCTCTCACAAATGATCTAAATCGGAACAGATGCTGCCTTCACGCAAACACTTGGCTTGGGCCAGATCCGATCAGCCCGGATAATGATCAACAGGTGGAAAGCGAAAAAGAATTGCAATTCAATGCATATAATACGAAAAGCCTCATGACTGAGCTATTCCAGCTCGGTTGCCTCAAAGCAAGATATCAACCCTTGGGAATACAAGCTGATCGGATCGCCAGCAAGGCTCGGGGTGTCGCATTCAGCGACGACTTGCTCGAGCATGAATTCACATGACACGATCACTATTTCGACCAGCCAAGAATCATTTGGTGTTAACAGTGAAACCAATCTGGACCGTGTGTCAAGTGCTGGTTAGCACTTTGCAGGCGGTTGTCGCGCCACGCAAGACAGGCTGGGCGTCCAGTCTCTGTGCAGCGAGAGTTTCATGAAGCCTTACACCCAAGGAGCAAGGTATTTCGGTACGTGCGCTGGAAACGTGCCAGTGGTTAAAGGGCAACTCAAAGTGGTTGCGGCCTCTTAGTCTGCTTCGAGTAATCCTCTGTTCCTTTGAGGCTCATTCCTGCTTCCCGACCTGCTGCTGCTGCTTGACATCAGCTCGGGTGACGGCACCATCAAATACTTCTTCTCGCGTAATGAATTAGATTTTATGGATGTTTTTGAGGCTGTGGTGCATCGGAACAGTAGCACTTGGCAGATCGACACATTGGCGGGAGGGGAGATCATTAAATATGAAATCCTGCAGATGGCAGATCATGAAATCATAATCATGTTTTCTTGTGTCAACACGGCTCACCTCAACTGGACAACATCGGCCTTCTTTCGAGATTTGATGCGCGCGATTGTCCTGCGACAATGACGAGGCTCCACTGTTTGTCTTGGGTCTCTTGGTATAGTCCCATGGTCCTAAAACAATAGGGCTTGTGCCAAGCGAATTTTCGGCACAGATCTGAGACCAGCGAGAAGAGGCCCACGGGTGCGCTGCAACGCCAAGATACTCGGCAGCATAGCGCTGCCCTCATCCCATCTTGCTCTCCAGTGAGTCAAGATATGCTTGTCGCGTGGGTCTGGTGGAAGTACGGTTGCCGTTCTTTTGATAGAATATTTGTGGAGTCAGAAATGTCTCCCCAAACGTGCTAGACGGTCCAAACCATCCCGAGTGTTTGGAGCGCTCCAGATCGACGACTGCCAAGGGCGTTGCAGGACTTCAGTCAATCATGCCACAACACTCTTGTTTGTAAATACTTAGGAATGTTGCTCCCTCTGAAGAACATGAAGAATCCGTAATGCACGTGGGAGCGATTTCACTGCACGATAGTACGCAGCCTTCTCTTCAACCACTAGTTTCTTTTTCTTAGCTGGGCTACTTCACTTACCACATTCATTCATAATAACTGCCGTTGATCGGCCTTGTTTTACGTGTAAATCAACTACAATGCGATTTGGGACTCCAGCGCTCCTGGCCGTTGTGGCCTTTAGCGATGCAGGACTCGGCTTCACGGTATGATGATGGATGAAATCTACACAAAATGGTTCAGTGCTGTGATATTGACACCGTCTTGAACAGGGAGGCTTGACCGCCCGAGCTTCGGACCGCAGCAAGGCTCTCAAGGAGCGTCAGATCACGATCGGGAATGGAGGAATCACCCTTGGTGGCGCAGGAGGCCTGACTGTGGGCGGAGGAGGACAGCAGCCTGCCGCGCAGCCCGGTGCCGAGGGGCAAGCTCCCGCCGCTGCCCCGGGTGCCGCTGCTGCCCCGGGTGCCGAGGGACAGGCCCCGGCCGCTGCTCCTGGCGCCGAGGGACAGGCTGCAGCTGCGCCGGCTGAGGGTCAGAAGCAAGGTGGAGGAAATACCCTTACTCTTCCCGGCGGGCTCACGCTTGGTGGAGGTGGTGGGAACGCCAATCCTGCCGCGCAACCAGGGCAGGGCCAGGGCCAGGGTCAGGGCACTTCGCTGGGAGATTTCATCGCAGGTGCTCAAGCAGCCGCCAGGAACCAAACCGGTGCAGCCCAGGGCCAAGGCCAGGCTCAAGAAGGAGCCGCCAAGGCCGGAGAGGCTGCTCAAGCTGGTGAGGCCGCGAAGGCTGGTGCAGCCGCTCCAGCTGGCGAGGCCGCAAAAGCCGGAGAGGCCGCAAAGGCTGGTGAGGCCGCTCAAGCCGGGGAAGCTGCCAAAGCAGGAGAAGCCGCTAAGGCTGGAGAGGCTGCTAAGGGTGGTGAAGCTGCCCAGGCCGGAGAGGCCGCCAAGGCAGGAGAAGCTGCTCAAGGAGGAGCCGCCAAAGCCGGTGAAGCCGCTCAGGGTGAAGCCGCCAAGGCAGGCGAGGCGGCAGCCCCAGCTGCCGGTTGTGCTGCAGCTGCTCCAGCAGCTCCTGCGGCTGGTGAAGCAGCAGCCAAGCCAGCCGGAGGAGAGGCCGCGCAAAAGGGTGAGGCTGCAGCCGCTCCAGCAGCTCCAGCCGCCGGTGAAGCAGCTGCAGCCAAGCCAGCCGAGGGAGAGGCCGCTCAAAAGCAGGGTGAGGCTGCAGGCAAACAGGCTGAAGAGGCAGCCAAACAGGCCGGAGAAGTTGCCGCTCAACAGGGTGATGCTGCGGCGAAACAGGGTGCAGAGGCAGCTAAGCAGGGTGGCCAGGGAGCAGCCAAGCAAGCAGGTGAGGCCGCCGCAAAGCCAGCAGGTGAAGCCGCTGCAGCCCCAGCCGGTGACGCTGCCGCGAAGCCAGCAGGTGAGGCCGCCGCAGCTCCAGCAGGTGAGGCTGCCGCAAAGCCAGCAGGTGAGGCCGCCGCAGCTCCAGCAGGCGAGGCCGCCGCAAAGCCTGCCGAAGGTGAGGCGAAAGCGGGCGAGGCGAAGGCCACCAAGGAAGCCGAGCAGTTCAGCGAGAACGCAGGTATCTCGATCGGGGCCGACGGCCAGGCGCAGAACCTTGGAGGAAACCTGGGCATCACCAAGGGAACCGATGGCAGCACATCTGTCGGCGGCGAGAACGGCATCAACGTGACGCCCGCCGCCGCACCCGCACAAGCACAGCCGGCTGCCCCTGCTGCTGCCCCGGCGCCACCAGCGGAGGCCCTGCTGCAGCTCCCGTAAGTTCCGAGTCTTCCGTTCCGAGGAGTCGTTGATATAGTCCAGATGCTGACCAGAGATGCTCTCTTCCAGGCGCCTGCTGCCCCTCCAGCGGAAGCTCCTGCTGCGGCCCCGGCGGCCCCGGCTGAGGGTTGAGCTGCTCATCCGTCGATGGATTGGATCGGATAGAGGTCAAGCCTGCTCTGGCATGGCCGCTCGATAGGATCTTTTAACGACTGTCATGATCTAATGAGACTTCCCATAGCCAACGCATTCTCTTCACGTGCACTCAGCTCGTGCCCTTCGCTTGAAAACCCTCCCTCGGCATGATGAGAAGTCTCAGTAGAGAACACTATCTCGAGACAATGAGAACACCAATTATAAAGCAGTGTAACAAAAGACCCGTGTCGTGTATTGAACCTATATCAGTCATGTGTAGAAGGCGTTGCGACTCGATGAAAGCCCTCCAAGTTGGCCAAAGTCTTGACTAGGCGAGATGGAGTGGTGACGATCTCCTTAGAATCGTTTCTCGACCCCAAGACGGGCCGAGTCGGGCCGCGCGACGGAAGGAAGGACAGGTGAGATGGGAGAGCTCGAAATGCTCGATCCCTGAGGCTGACGTCATGTGCTGCACTGCAAGGGCCGTCGGAGATGAAAGATATCTTCATCGAGCTGTCACCCGAAGTGAAGAGTTCAGCGCCAGGCTTGGCCTCCTAGGTTTCCCCGCGCCCTGCCCCAGATAATGCCCTAGACACGGCCCCAGATACCCACTTCTTCGGTTGACCTCGCCCGATACCGAGCAAGCGTCGCCCGTATGCGCGGTCCACCACGAGGGCACCCAAGTCCGCGCCAATCTCCTGAGCGCGAAAAGCCCCCTAGCGGAATGAGCGGAGAGGACAAGGTTGAGAGCCGGCAATATGTAGTTCGGCATATATAACAAAGGCGAACGCGCCGGGCTTGTCATGGCCTGCTGCTACTGCACGGCCACGCCCAAAATAACACTTACTGCTTCAGTTCAGCTCAGTTCAGTTCAGTATGAGGGTAATTGGGACGACGACGACGCTGCTGCCGCTCCTGCTGGCGACAGCTTCAGCTCAGCATGTCAAGCTGCCCGGCTCCGCAGTCGAGCCGCGCTGGGTGACAGCCGATCGCCATATCTCGCCGAGAGCCGACAACTCATCTGCCTGGCCGTACGGGCCCTTCAGCACCAAGGGCAGGGACATCGT
This sequence comes from Diaporthe australafricana, assembly GCA_039880735.1. NCBI lineage: Eukaryota > Fungi > Ascomycota > Sordariomycetes > Diaporthales > Diaporthaceae > Diaporthe > Diaporthe australafricana. The sequence goes on from JBCEDM010000001.1 coordinate 7,085,770, forward strand.
CAATGCCCGAGGTGAGCCCATCACCTGGGCCGGCGTGAACTGGCCCATGAGTGGCGAGACGATGGTGCCGGAAGGCCTGGAGTGGGCCTCTGTGGAGGACATCATGGACGACGTGGCCAGTGTTGGGTTCAATTTCCTGCGGATGGGCTACGCAATCGAGATGGTCGACCAGATCTACGACCGCGAAGGCGAGGACGTTCCCCTCGAGGTTGCCATGATCCAAGCCCTGGGCTACGTGAACGGCACCAAGGTCACAAACGAGATCATCTCCAAGAACCCCTCGTGGACGCGCGAGACAACACGCTTCGAGATCTGGAGCGACATCGCCAAAGCCGCTGCCGCGAAGGGCCTGTTCGTGCACCCGGACGTCCACGTGGGAAAGGCGCAGTGGTGCTGTTCGCACATCGACGGGTCCTCCTGGTTCGATGACATCAACTTCAACACCACCAACTGGCTGCGCGGCCTCTCGTACGTCGCAGAGTGGGCCGCGGACCACCCAAACATCGTCTCCATGTCGCTGCGCAACGAGCTGCGCGAGTCGTGGAACGTCACCGACCTCTACTACAACTGGCAGACGCTCGTCGGCAACATGAGCGCCGGCTGCGACGCGATCCACGAGGCGAACCCGGACCTCCTCATCACCTGGTCGGGCATGCAGTACGACCAGGACCTGTCGGCCCTGATCACCAGGAAGAACATCCTCACGGCGCCGTGCTACAAGTGCACGGCCATCCGGGACGCCAGCCGCCGCGACCCCGTCTACTTCGACCTGGACAGCTACCCCTGGGCCGACAAGCTGGTCTGGGAGCTGCACCTCTACAGCTCCAGCGAGGACGTCGACACGGGCACCTGCGCCATCATCGAAGCTGGCCTGTATCGCAACGGCTTCAACGCCCTCGGCATAGACGCCCCGCCCGCCTGCAACGTCACAAATGACTGTCCCCCCGCCCAGCGCCTCGCCCCGGTCGTTCTGACCGAGTTTGGGCACGGCCAGGACCCCACCATGTACAACGTCACCCTGCAGAGCTGCCTCCAGGACTACACCAAGAAGCATGGTGTATCCTGGGCCATGTGGAGCCTTGCTGGTAGTTACCGGATCAGATCGGGCACTCAGGGGCTCATTGATACTTGTAAGTGTGCCCGGGAGAAACACCTTGCCTGTTCCCTTTGCATTGAGTTTCGAGATCTTCTCATATTCGCAATCATTAACTTGACTTGTCAAACAGGGGGCCTGACGAACTTCGACTGGTCGGGTTGGAGCTTTCCAGAGGGCATAGAGGAGTATTGGAAGCCATGGGTTGCTGCTATGAATGTCACGACGTTAAGTTGAGTTCATATATAGGGCAGATTAATCAAAATTCTTGCTTTCCAGTGCCAGCTAGCCTTTTGAATGCCCTTTGACCTTTTATCTCGTTCATTGTAGCAGTCTCAAACGCGTGTCTTCCTGTCTTTCCCTCAAGGGAAAATGCAAACGGAAATTTACATTCTCACTAGTGCTCAACAGAGCCACTACGTGTCGACTAGCTATTTACCGTGCAAAAAGCTCGCCCACTCAGCACCCAGAATACCAGCTTCAACCACAGCATGTACCGAGCCTTAGCTCATTGAATAGTCGCACCCCTATCCAGCGGCCCAAAAGCCAAGTACAACGGATCCAGGACGCGGTCAACTATCCAGACGCACCCGTTCGACCCGCATACCTGCTCCTGGATCCCAGCGTTGTTCAGGAACGTCGCGCCGCCCTCGGCCTGGCTCGCGGTGACGTTGATGCCCGTGAACGCGCTGGCGACGCCGACCGGGCCGCCCGAGAAGTCCAGGTCCGCGAACCGCGCGTCCGTGTCGAGGAGGCCGAAGGTGTAGAGCTGCAGCGATAGGGGCTGGTTGGACGGCGCGACAGACAAGTCCGCCGTGGTCTCCGGGAGGCCGGCGAACGCATCGTTGGAAGGTGCCGCGAAGACCTGCGGCGTGCCACCCGCCTCGGCCAGGGCAAGCCGGCCGCTGATGAAGTCTGGGCTCAGTGCCTGGAGGACGCCGCGGATTGTGGTCAGGCGTGCGTCGTTGAGCAGGATGTCAGCCACTGTACCGCCCGTCTCAGAGGTGGTTGGTGGAGTGGTGGCGTTGCTGATTCCGAAGTAGTCTGTGTAAGGGTTCAGGACTTGGTCGATCTGATGGATCACTCCATTCGACGCAAACGTGTCCACGGCGACGACCTGGGCTTGGTTATTGACGAGGACGGCCTCCGAGCCGCCGACAACTACGGCAGAGATGGGGAAACCCTCAATGGCCTCGAAGGGCGAGGCACTCACGACGTCTGCGGAGGTGACGAAGCCTTCGGCGATGTGAGTCCGAATGATGGACTCAAAGATCGGGTAGGCAGGCGCCGCGGTCAACGCCTCAACAAGAGACGGCGGTATCTTAGTGATAGCCTTTCGAGAGTCAGTGCCCTGTCCTCAGCGGAATGGTAGGGTCGCCGTGGGCAAATATATACGACCCACGGCTAGTACTCACATCGTTCGTAGGAGCCAAGGCCGTGTAATTTCTCCCGTCGAGAACAGAGTTGAACCTTTCTTCGAATGCTGGGTTGGGTTGATTACCGCCACTAGACAGGATGACGGCAGAGAAAGATGACAGCTCGGGGACTGTTGCAATAGTGGATAGTAGCGGCTGGTCTTGAGCCCTGGTGACGGCGACCAAGGTTGAGGCCGCCGCCGTCAGCAAGTATTTAGGAGCCATGTTTTGTTTACGACGAATTTTGGAGCTGCGGAGACCCAGGATGTTTGTAGATCTGGGACTTCATGGCGACTAGAACTTTTTCATGACTTGCCATTTTATACTCCTCACCGGGACAAATTGTAATAACATTCAAGTGCAGCGTGCCCGGCGATGCAGAAGTTGGATCATGGGATAAGGTTGACACTTTCAAAAGGCTCTCTTTTGAATGGGCCTGCGCATTGAGTTCAAGGTTGACGGCAATCGTTGGGGATTGGCTCTGCATAAAGTCTAATCTTTGAATGGAGTATTGAAGTAACAGTCGGCATCTTGGCCGAGATCTGCTCCAGGCATTATCGAAGAGTCGATGGAGAGGGGCGGGGCGGTTGGTTCACGAAGCCACCTCTCAGCAAATAGAGTCTTGGTACCGAACAGGTCTAGCACCGCGTCATTGCGCGACAATGAGGGGCGACAAAGTTCGATCGTATGCTTATCATGGGATTCTCCTGGTGGAGCTGTGATAAAAAAGTCGGATCCCAGCGTTCTCGCAACATTGATAGTGGGCTTGGCAGGCTTGGATGAGGAGATCACCAGCTAGCGTTCGACAACGCCTAACTCTCTGCTAGGGTTCCACAGCGCACGACTCATAAACAGGCTCACAGTTCAAAGACACCGCAGCAGAGCATGTGCCGCCAAAGAGGCATCGCGGCATCGCGGTTCGTCAAGTCCCCGCAGAACGTTACAGCGCGACTGCAGCGGACTCCAGTGGCTCCCGCTGTGCCTCCCACATAAGCCAGTCTGATCTCGTTGTCCTGTGTATCTTGTCAGCCAGTCAAGCAGGTATGGTAGGCTGGGGGAGACTTACGGCAATAGCCCCATCGCGTTCACCTTCCATACCCCCACAGCCAGTGCGACGAACTGCATGGCAACATATGCAAGCTTTACCTGCAACATCTTGGTCTTGTTCGTTTCGGTCTCAAATCTCTCAAAGGCTTGGCCGGTGCCCAGCAGGCCGGCGATCGGGTTCTTGAAAGCCATGAAGACCATCATGATGCTGAATATCTGCAGCGAGTTGCCAGTCATGTACGTCATAATAGCCGTCATGGGTAGGCTCTTGACGGGGGCCAGGGCCACCTCCCAGGCTTTCTTGAGCTTCAGTGTGTCCATTTCCTCTGGCGTAGCCTGCTTTCGTGGTTGGATCTTGGTATCTTTCGAGGCATCGCGTTGCTTCTGTTTGCCTTGTCAGCAATGGCCACGTACCCAGACCGCGGGCGAGTAGTCGCGGCAGAAGCGGACATGCCTTGGAGGTAGGAGCTTGTGACGGGAAGCCTGGAGGGTCCGGGATGCCGTTCGCCTTCGACCTATACGGAGGCGGCGAGTTCAAGTCCAACACCCATCTTGGGGCATTTGACTGTGCCTTGAGCTCCGACATGGTTCGATTGTCTGGCGCGGTTCTGCGAGGATGAGGGCGAGGGTGAGGTTGTCGTCGGAGCAGTTGCGCAGGATAAGTATGGTGGAGAGGAAGAGCTGACGTTGCGATAATCAAGAGCTCTATCTCGATACCTACTCAGTAGTCAGCCCAATCCATTGTAGCACAAGCTGGTGGCTCCACAGAGGCTGCAGGCACATGCACCAGCCTAACAGGGTACCGTGAGCTGGGCGAGTTGAAAGGACGTGCGTCAACACGGGTCCAACACCCGCAAGGCCCCACCAGCGGCGGCCATGGGCCTCAGTCAGGGGCGAGTTCCGTCTTATTAGTCTGCGAAATCCAACTTGGGTACGTTGGCACGCGAATTGCTTCTCAAACCCCCGGTGCTGCCGGAACGACGAATTGACAAGAGCAGAGCCTGACCTACGAGACGATACTGCGAGACCGCAATAACGAACGAGCAGACGCGCCCCCAAAAAAGACGTTGCCATCCGAACCACGAAGCCACAGCAGCGAGACTGTTTGAGACACTGCGCAACGCCAGAAAACACCAGGACTCGACCAGCAAGACAACGCCCTGCCCACGTTCCGATCACGCCGCATAGCATAGCATAGCATTGCATCGCCTCTCCAGAAACAGGCGAAGGGCGAAAGGCGCAGGGATCGAAGACCTGTTCCCGCGTGAACTACTGCAGCCCAGAGCGTTGGACGCACCGGAGATACAGCCAAGAGCCGGTCGAGACACGGCCGGGATAGCATCTTGGAGGTGGACGAGTGCCACGCAGCCAGTGAGGGGTCTCGCCGTCTATCAAGCCATCCTCGGACTGGCTTGGCTTGCGCCTCTTTGGGGTCTTGCATGTCCGCTATCACCGTGCGGCCATCGCCAATCGCAGCCCTGATCTTGCCATCGGGGTCCTGGTCCGTTGTAGAACCCAACAGTCTATCTCGCCAGGTTGCAGGGCCATCGCCGACCACGCGACATCACCACGACCTGCAGCCACACCTCCCACCCCGTACCATCTACAGCTAGAGGGCCGGCCGTCGACCATGGCGAGCGCCCAAGGAGGAGGTGACTCCAAACTGTTCGCTCGGGTAAGCAAAGGCTTCCTTTCGCTTTTCCTCCTACAACACGACCCATTTCCACTTCTCTTCTCGAGCTGTGCTCCTTGCTTCCATCTCTGCTCTGATGAGCATGTCTCGGAATTCAGGATTCATATCAAGCTATTCCTGTGGCCACTTGCGCAGAGCCGTGGCCCCTCCGCCTTGTTCCCCCTCCCCCATCTTCCTGGGGCTGCCAGACTGCCTGCGACAGCCATCTCTCCGTGTGGCATGACTTGCATCTTTTCTCCCCTCCGTGTCTAGAAACCTTGCTTTCGCTGCTTCCCCTTTCTTCGATACCTCCACCGCGTCTCCGCCCATATTCCCAGTGCGAGCATGATACAGCGCGCCACCCCCGACCCTCCGAGATGTATCTGGCATATCTGCCCCCTACGGCTTCGGCCTCACATCTGTACGGTAACTCACGCATAAGACAACAGGGCAAGGTAGCCGAGCTACGCCTCGAGCTGAACAGCGGCGGGAAGAAGGATAAGAACTACTCGGTCAAGAAGGTCGCCCTGAAAAAGATCGTCGCGAACATGACTATGAGCAACAACGATATGGTCGCCCTCTTCCCGGACATAATCAGCTGCATGAATATCCCAAGCCTCGAGATCAAGAAAATGTAAGAGCTAGCGTTGCGGAAACGTGGCGTGGGCACGAGGAAGCTGATTTGTGTTGCGCCAGGTGCTTCTTGTTCCTGGTGAACTATGCCAGAATGCGCACAGAGATTGCGGTCAAGGCAATACCTGTGCTGGAACATGTGCGTACAGGCCTAGAGACACCTTGTGACCTCTTGAGGATCAGCTCACAGTGATTAATCCGGCCACAGGACATGGAAGACGCCAACCCACTCGTCAGAGCCCTCGCGCTCCGCACGATGTCTTACATCCACGTACGCGAATACGTCGAGGCTACAGTGCCACTTGTGAAGCGACTCCTGCAAGATTTGGACCCATATGTGCGCAAGACTGCTGCGTACTGTGTCGCAAAGCTCTACGACCACGACCGACATATGGTGGAACGATCCGATCTCATCGACAGGCTCAACGGATTGCTGAGGGACGATAACCCTACAGTTGTTGCAAGCGCTCTGGCAAGTCTGATGGACATTTGGGAGAGAAGCGATGCTATTAAGCTTACCATCGACTACTCCAATGCTTCCAAAATGGTTGCCATCCTACCGGACTGCTCCGAGTAAGCCGACGTCCGTTCCTGAGTAGCTACTGAAGATCCTGTCTAACTTTCTACAGATGGGGTCAAACGTACATATTAGAAGCCCTCATGTCCTACGTACCTCAAGAGTCCGGAGAAGCCCTCTTGCTTGCAGAGCGCATTGCACCACGGCTTTCTCATTCTAACTCAGCCGTGGTCTTGACATGCATAAGAGTAATACTTTACCTCATGAACTACATTGCTGACGAGAGACAAATATCGGCACTTTGCCGGAAGCTTTCGCCGCCTCTGGTGACATTGCTAGCCAAGGGTCCAGAGGTGCAATATCTCGCGTTGCGAAACGCGTTGCTCATGCTTCAGAGGCGCCCGGACGTCCTAAGGAACGATATCCGAGTGTTCTTCTGCAAATACAACGACCCGATCTATGTCAAGGTCACCAAGCTTGAACTGATATTCATGCTTGCAACCGAGAAGAATATCGACGAAGTTCTAACAGAACTGCGGGAGTATGCAACAGAAATCGACGTTCACTTCGTGCGCAAGGCGGTTCGTGCCATCGGCAAACTCGCCATCAAAATCGAACCGGCGGCGAGACGGTGCATCAACCTTCTCTTGGAACTGGTCGCCACGAAGATCACATATATTGTGCAAGAGGCGACAGTGGTCATTCGGAATATCTTCAGAAAATACCCCAACCAGTACGAGTCCATCATTGGGACGCTGTGTGAGCATTTGGACAGCCTGGACGAGCCTGAGGCCAAGGCAGCCATGGTCTGGGTCATAGGCCAGTACGCCAGTCGCATCGAGAATAGTGACGTACTCCTGGAGGACTTCCTATTCTCCTTCGCTGAGGAGCCAGTTGAGGTGCAGCTGGCGCTTCTCACCGCAACGGTCAAGCTCTTCATCCAAAGACCTACAAAGGGCCAGGAGCTTGTCCCCAAAGTTCTTAAGTGGGCAACAGAAGAAACAGACAACCCAGATCTTCGCGAGCGGGCGTACATGTACTGGCGCCTGCTCTCCACCGACATGAACCTAGCTAAACAGGTCGTCATGGGTGAGAAGCCACCAGTCACCGCCGAATCTGAGCGCCTCGACCCGCAGACGCTAGAGGAGATGTGCCTCAACGTTGGCACGCTCGCGACCGTGTACCTAAAGCCCGTACAGACTGTGTTCCGTAATGCGCGCCCGCGTCGCTTGATAGACTCGCCGGCTCTTCAGAAACATAACCTCCCAGTCGGCTCAGGGCCCATGGCCGGTTTCGACACCAACAAGTCACTGTCTCAACTCGGCTACGGCGGCGAACCGTCAGATCTGGACCCAAGGGACCGCGCAGCTGCCACGCAAGACGGCGATGGAAACCTTGCGCAGGCGGTCAACGACGCGGATGCGTATTTTGCCGGAATAGGGAGTCAGCAGATGCAGGCCATGCGAATCCAGGATGTGGATGGTGATAATACTTTTGGCGGCGGCAGTGGCCACGAGGCCGGATATGTGGTAAATCAGTACGCGCCGCAGCAGGTGTTCCAGCCAGCACAGGGAGTGGGCTCGAATGGAGACTTGTTGATGTTCTAGGCAGGGCGGAGCACCCAAGAAGGATTTCAAGAATGCCATTAGCAGATAATTGTCAACATTGGCCTGCTTTCTTGTGTATATCGGAAGCAGTAATTGTACAAAACTGTGAATTCAAAGTAGATCTATCTGGTCATGCTCGGCGTGCACAGCGCAACAACCACTAGCATGTGATGACCACGCTGATTATGCAGAAGTCTCCATCACAACACGTCATGCTCCTCTTCTCCCTACAGATCGGACCTTGCCCATGAAGCGGCGGCAGGATATCAGATGTGTGCAATCAGGGCCAGCCAGCTGAGGTCAAAGGTGATGCATGTGTAGAAGGACAATTCAAAGGAGAACAAGGATACAGTACCTAGGTAGGTGTGCTGAAATTGACGCGATGCCAGATATTGTCTGAATCAGTATCCGAAGCGACAGTGTCTTTGTCATGAAAGAGTGATGGTCATGCTGCGTCAAGAAGTAGTAAGCACTAGATCAACATTGTTATTTGGGGGAAGAAAGTAATTTGTAGTATAAGGATTGGTGCTGTAACGGCATGGGTACCTAATACTGATCGTTGGATTACGACGGACGTCGATGATTATCACGGGCTTTTGGCCAGGACAGCTAGGCTTGCTGTGAATCTCTCCAACATTTTCAGCGCCCAGGAAACTGAGATCAAATTGAGGCAAAAATTTGTCGACCTGCAGTTGAGTTGTGATGGGGCCAGGATACTTGGTTGCTTGGTTTGAGAAATTGTAGAATATGGAGAAAGCGCCTTATTGGAGTTAGAATAGGAAGTTCTACCGGACTATGGAGGAGAACGAGGTTCACATGGTGAGCCCGGGATGACAGAGCTATTGAAACGATGTCTGAATGCAGTTTCATATTAAATGTTAACGTAATATAATCAATTAGACTTCCTGTGACCATCATTTGTTGAAGGCTTTCACGTGTTTGCCATTGCGAGCTGGAACATTTGAAGAATTCCAGCCCTGGAACCTTGGAAGATATGTGTTGTACAACTGTATTGATTTGGGTGAATTTACAGCTATTACATTTATAATTTTAATGTCATATGTTCCCGCAGATTGCAAGACTTCTCCTAAGCATCAATCAATTGATTTGTGTCCAGAAGACCTGGACAATGTAATACTGTTGTGATGAAAGGCCTCTTTGAGTAGGTGAATTGAAAATTGTGCTAAAAAATAGGATATTCCACCACTTCAAAGTCAACCCGCGTAGTATCGACCTGCTTATCCAGTCTCGGTATTATCCACCAGTGCAGGGAAAGCAGTAATATAGGAAGGAATGTTGAATCGAAATTTTTGTGTTAAGCAATTATTGGTACCATTTAGAGGTCTCCCCAGTACCTGTGCGGAGTGTTTCCACCTCGCTGTTTTCTTTGCTCGTCGTTTGTGCTCTGACTGGTATTACTTGAAGATGGGCTGCGGAACTCAAGATGATGGAAGCGTTGATGGCCGCGTCCCTGCTCCAAGATCGAGCTCTGGGAACCGTCTGACTGTGCGGTGGGCTCTCGTCTCCGATCGTGTCTGCGCTTTTCAAATATGTACCAGACGAGGACAATGAACGCGAGACCTACAGCACCCCCAATAGGACCTCCAATGACACCTCCTAGATAATGACCTGTGTGCCCGATTTCCGGGCCTTGATCAACATCCGTAGTATTGGCAACTAAGAACGTCAGCCAGCTTTTCTGGGTAGGAACAAGCAAGCTCCATAACGCACCAGTGCTATTGTAGCCGGGAAAGGTGATATTCCCAGGTAGGGGTGAGTCTGAATTGCTCATCCTTGCGCACCTTGACAAATGACGTGCGCTGCTGCTGCTGACGGTCCTGTGAGAGCTTCCGATTTCAGGCTGGTCGTTCAGGTCAAGTATTGGAGCCTACCATATGGACGAATGGTGCTCAAGTCAGAATTGGAAGACCGAATGATCATTTATGGGGATGAATCGGAGCCACTCGGCTGAGCAGATGAGGCGCCCGGCCTGTCTGACGGAGCGCAAGGCATTAGTCTCAGATCTGTGACTCTCATCAGTGCTGACCGTGGAAATAACAAGCCCTGTCTCAGACAATATGGATGTAACGAGTGAAGGTCGCGTAGCACTTCCCGCGAATTCAACGTAGATAGAGATGTCGGTAAAGACGGCCGCCGGATGTGTAAGCGACATCCGGACGCCCCTTGCTCAACAAGCAAGGCTTGATGAGAGGCCGGAGCAACGTGGTGGTGACACACAAGTCTCGTGTGACTATTGCCGTCGAAGTGTTTCTGATAGGTTCTCTCAAGTGTGCAGGATGCTGAAGACCCACTCGAGCAACATACAAGCAATGAAGTCAATTCCAAGATACCCATTCGCGTGCAGCAGAGGATGAGACCTTTTGGATGTTCCTGGTTCTCTATTCTAATTTCTGGGAGAGGGAGAGGAAAAAGCATCCTAGCCTTGCAAGAGGACTGACTACCAATGCTGCGCTCACGGTGTCCACAACATCACCAGAAGGCAGTTGACTGAGAGTTGTCGGAGACATAGTCCCCAAACAGTTGATCTCCAGCCACGTAGATGGTGGTTGCACAGGCTGCTACCGCAGATCGAAACCTGGAAGTATTGAGTAGAGAGCCAGCCACCGCCATATCATGTACGGTGACGAAGGACAACAGTCTGCATGTGGGAGAGGCCACAAACTCTGAGAATTGGGGCATAAGCTCTCGCATGCATACCGCGAGTTGATGCGCTACGCTACCCATCCGTTGACACTTGTGGTCGGCCGGTCGATGGCTAGACTGTGAGAAACGGCGCATCCGCGGCCTTCCCTAGCTCGACGTATTTGAACTGGTTCTGAGCCTACGCAACCGTCTAGACCTCTCAAGTCTTCTCCCCCGGTGATGTACGTGGAATGGAATCCATGCACGGCGGTCAGGGGGGAAACGGTCGTGCATTTGTTAGTAGCCTCGCAAATCGAGTGCTTAAAGGCGCACAACGACAAGTAGACCTGCATCGACGTTGGAGAGCTCGATGGCTTGACCACAACGGCCTCGCCTCAGCTCCAGCTCGCTGAGGGGAACAGAACAGAAACGAAACAGAGACCAAGCAGACGACTGCGTGGTGAGTGGGAAGCAATTGCAACCGGTGAATACAATACCACGTCGAGAAAGGGTGACCTTGTGCATGGTGGGCGCGCGTTTTCCCAGGCGTGCATTCGGATCAAACGGGGTCAGAGCACTTGCAGACGGCTCCCAGACGATTTGATCCCCGACCAGAGATGCCGATTTGTTCACCAACATCTACTGCATGTACTGGGTGAAACAAAGAATGCGGCCATGGGTCCCGGTCAGTAAGCACAATAAGCAGCAAATAGTCGAGGTGCGCGGCACTGCTGAGCAGTGGCTGAGGAGGAGGGACATGGGCGTCATGGGCGTCTGAAACGAGTGGATAGCTTGGGCGATTGATTGCCTGCTCGATGTTGCTGCTCGGCCAGGTCCAACAAGCATCGACGAGAGCTGCCAGTAATAAGCACGGTGCCAAGGCAGACCTGGAATTGTCTCCGTATATGAATTGACTTCGCGGTGAAAAAGAGGGTGTCATCAATGCCGTGCAGATACCACACGGTACCTAGGTGGTGGAGGCACAAGCGGTGGGGGCAGGTCACTGTTATTATTACATACCTAGGTACACTGTAGACAGCATAGATTAGCTAGGTTTACGCATACAGAGCACACATCGGAAAACAGGGGTAAAGAGGAAGGAACGAGCCGCGCAGGACCACTTGGCATCCACCTGGGGCGCCACCTAATTAACCCACTTGGTGCAGTACAACGATCCCAGCGCAAGGGCCTTCCCCATTTGCAAACAGGACTTCCTGCTTCCCGCTGCCTTCTTGCTGCTTCTCCTCGTCGAAACCGCAGTCCCTGTCTGAGGGTCCCAAGTTCGTGTTTGTTTGTTTTCATGACACAGTCCAGTCCGGAGGCCAATTCGGTCAGCCAGGTCAGACAGCCAGTGTAGCATCTTCTCATTTGGCCGGATCACAACTTAGGCTGCGACTGAACTGGATGCTCGCCCCTCGATGGACTCTATCCTGTTGTCCCCTCCCTCTGTCCTGTTCTGATCCATTTGGCCTTGCCTTGCTTTGCTTGCCTTGGCTATTCTGAATGAAGCCAGAAGCCTCGAAGGAAGGACCAGTCCACCACCTATAGCCCACTAGTCCGCCCAGGTACTGTGAATACTAGTATCCCGGCGGTACAGTTACCCGGGTGGCAATCATCCCCCTATTCAGCTAGCAGCCAGCGCCTCCAGTCCGTCCGTACCGTCACAAATCCGCAACCTTTGCAAACCCCCCTCGCGCCAGACCTGCCCAGGTAGGCTTGATCGGTCGTATCCCCCTCGCACCAAGGCCAAGGCTTCCCCGGCACGCCATCGCTGCTGCAGCCGTTGCTGATTGCAAGCCCGATTCCCGCTGCCCGCTGGGCCGTTCGACCTGATCAACCTTGGAACATTGGAAGGCCGCTGCCGTCGCTCTTAGACATACGGAAGTACGCACACCAGCCAGCTACTCTACACCCTCTGTCCCTGCCTGTCTGCACCCTGCACCTTGCTACTCGGGCAGTAAATTGACCAGAGGCCCAAAAGTACGCAGTAGCAACCCTACAATTCAGCACTGTAGTCTACTCGTCAGGGACCCGGGCGGCAGCCAGTTCCCACTCTCCACACGCGATTGCCGGACATCCATCCTGTCATCAAACCGCCTAACCGCTTCCAACACCGGCCAATCTGGTGGTTTCGTCTCTCAATTACAATACCACAGACATTGACCAAATCCATCCTCTCGACATACTCTACTCACACACTGAACGATTACCGACGGCACGCACATCTCAACCACCCGATACTGCCCGGTCTGCATTGATCCAACCGCCCTCGCTTCAACTACTGTGGCTTATTAGCGGCGGCCTCATCCCTGTTTCCACGACCCCCGTGTTGCCGACCCCGACGACAATCCATTCATCGGAAATCACCTCCCCCCCCCCCTCAGGCCTCGATTTCGTCCAACGACTTGGTCTCTTTGAGCCTCAATTCACCACACACATGAATTAGTCCGGCGCCGGGCTGGTTCTTTCGCTTCCCGTCAATTTCGTCCCTTTTGCCTCGGGCCTCACTCTCCGTCAACAATTTCACGATGGCCGAGTCCCAGCCCCAGATGACCGGCGGCCAAGGCGGCTCGACGGAGCCCAAGGAGCCCCTTCAGCAACCCCAAGGCGCCGTCGAGATGAAAAAGATAGACTCTACTGTGCCGGAGGTCCCGGCCAAAGACGACGACCCCGCTACCGCAGACGGGACGGCATCAGCCACATCATTGAAGGGCAAGGAGAAAGAGGTGACACTGCCTTCAAATCGCCAGGATAGGGCAGACTCTCTTTCGATAGGAGCCGCAGACGACCCCGATGGATCATCTTCAAATCCCGCAGATGGCCCCGTGTGCAACATCACATTGCTGCTCCCTACAGGGGCACGCCACCCATATAAAATCGACGACAAGTACTTGGCAAAGCGGAACGTGGAAGTACCTGAGCTCACCGAGAATGGAAAGAAAGACCCCTTCAGTGTTAGTGTCTACAAATTGAAGGAGCTTATACTACGGGAGTGGCGCGATGAATGGGAGGGCAAGCCAGCCAGTCCCAGTAGCATACGTTTGATTCACTTCGGGAAACTACTGGACGATAAGGAGCAGTTGAAAAGTAAGTCTCTTTCCCCGGCGTTGGTTGGGGTCTATGTTGGTATCACAGGACTAACGTGATTTTCTCACAGAATACCAGTTCAGCCGCGAGATACCCAACGTCGTCCACATGTCTGTCAAACCGGCCGAAATGGTGGAGGAAGACGAAGCCGGGAAGGGCAAGAGCGGCAGTAGTGGCGGCCGAAACTCTGAGGGAGGCTCGGGTTGCTGCGTCATATTATAATGAGCACGACACTATAGCACAGGCTGTCCTATAGACTGGACATTTTTTCCCCGTCAGGCGCTGAGGCGCCTCGGATGAAGCGAAGTGTGAACATGTGTGGCTCGGGGCGTTGCGGATTAAACCGCGCCCCAGCGGAAAGCACAAGCGGCGAGGACTTGGGCTGGATGGTTGCGTTGAAGTGACGGCGGCCCCTTCAACACCATACTCGACGTTATCATACGGCCCTGAACTGCATTTTTTCCTATCCTGGGCATCACACCATCGAAACAGATCTGTTGCCACGGCATACGGATTTCTCCATGTCTTTTCTAATCAAGAGGGTTCGGTTGGTATGGGTATCCTTGGGCGCAACACATTGGTAATGCTTTGGTCTTGTTTTGTTTTTATCGCAGCGGATCATTCCACCAACCTGGCATCATCATCTTCATGTATATCAACATGAACACACAAAAGATGAGCGGAGCAAACATGTCCATAGTTTGGATAGAAAACAGTCATTAGAAACATGTGGCTGTCCTCATTGCACTTGATTATGGGAAGAAGCGAATGTCGTTGTGTGTTATTCGCGATGTCTAACCCAGCCATGACGAGACGGCCCTCTCTATTCGTTAGTATCTGTACAAAGCCTCTTCTATGTCAATTGGGCTTGTCTCCACCTCGAGGCACTCAGGTCGTACGGTTCCTATCGGCCAAAATCAACGCCCACCGTCACCGTCACCCCGCTCACATCTTCAACTTCCTCTCCATCTCCTCGTGCACGCCAACAGCGGACCTCTGGTCCTCCCCAGTGTACACGTCCTCCCAGCTGATGCTAGCGTCCCGGCCGCGCAGGATGTCCTCGTGCACGCTGGCCGAGCTGCCGCCGCCCAGGGCCATCGGCCGCCACTCGCCCTGCTGCGTGATCTTGAGCTCCATGCCGCGGCGGATGGGCTCGGCGACGCCGTAGGTCTTGCGCAGCACCTCCATTCGCATGCTCTCCTGCGTCGACTCCCACCGCTTCAGGCGCGACTCGAGCGGGTGCGCCGACGCCGGCTCGGCCGAGTCCTTGGCGGAGGCGAAGGGGTCCGGGCCTACGCCCGCCCGGAGCGTGTCGTGCAGGCCTGGTGCCGACGGGGCGCCGTGTGCGCTGGGCCGGATGTGACTGAAGGAGGATGAGTGGCCATCGGCGGGGACGATGCGCATCGACTGTCAACGGCGAGCCTAGTCAGCAAAGGCGCGTACATAGAGCTGTGTTGTCTGGCTTGGGCTTACCATCTTGGCGGTTTGCTGGAGAACTGGAGGGCGTTTGGGAGGATGGAGGTAGAGGCGGAGCAGTGTAGGGACAACAGCTGTTTTGATGCGGCTAATGAGAAGGTTGCGATATTCTGTGGTGATGATGTGGCTTGTGAGGTTCGTGGAAGTTGAAGTCGAGCAGCTGGGCCGTTGTGAGGGCTGCTGGGCCAAGTGAAGCTCCTGGCAGGCTGCCGAACAGCTTCGCGTAATGGGCGTGCACGGACCAGATCACTTAAGAAGCACCTTGGTATCCACGTACTGCACACGGTACAGGCACAGCAGTTGGGCACGGAATTATCCCCGTTAACGCCGCATCCATATTAACCACCATGACAGCAAGCTGCTCGAGTTGACTTGCTACCCATACCATGGCTCGCTCGCATCCCAAGAGCCATCAATCCCCACAATGAGACATATCCCGGTGCGACCTCCTGTCGTCCGCATAGCCAATGGCACTTTCTATCGCCATCACCCAAATGCTCATGTAGCTCATCCGAATCCGCCCCTGTTCTCAGAGTTGTCATTTGAGCTGGCTTCTGACCCAAGTTCACAACACCGCTGGGCAGTCCTGGGCCCCTCATTATCAGGGAAGTCTACGTTTCTACAGATTTTGAGAGGGCAGCACCTGTGTATCCCCGCAACAGGGCGTTCATTCCCCTACCTGGCCACCGATGCTGTTCCTCACCGGCTAAGATCTGCCAACAAGGCGATCCAATATGTCGGCTTCGACTCAGAGAAATCAGGGCTGGGCCCAGCGACCTCGGCATACCTATCCGCGCGGTACGAGTCTCGGAGGGAGAACACAGACTTTTCCCTCAAGGATTATATCACCGGAAATACGGAACTCAACCCGTACTCCGTTCCTGATGACGAGACTGGTATCAGTTTTGAGCTTCTGGATAAGGTGACAAGAGACCTGAAGCTCCAGCCGCTGCTGGATCTTCCCGTGGCGTTCCTGTCGAACGGCCAGGGGAGAAGAGCGCGCATCGCGAGGGCCTTGCTCACCAGCCCGGAGGTTTTGCTGCTTGATGAGCCTTTCATGGGACTTGATCCGCCGACGGTAGCATCGCTGAGTCCCTTGTTAAAGTCGATGGCTACGAAGGCTTCTCCAAGGCTTGTTTTGAGCGCGAGGCCGCAGGACCCTTTACCGGACTGGATCACGCATCTAGTGTACTTAAGAAGTGATTGCCAGGTTGGAGTCATGGGAGACAAAGAGACAGTCATGGAAGGGCTGCGGAAGTATATCCGAGGCGTTCGGAAGGGCAGCTTGGTCGAGGATGAGAAGATGCCGGTGAAGGCTCTTAGAGAGATGGGTCATACTTTGACCGAGAACGGAATAACAGGCACCGGCTTAGGAGAAGAAGGCGACATAATTACCAGTGCGGCTGTGCCTCAGCCAACCAAAAAGGAAAAGCTCAAACCACTTGGAGAGCCGCTGGTTGAGATGGACAGCTGCCAGGTGAAATACGGAGACAAAATTGTACTTGGCAACTGGGCAGTAGAAGCGAACGGCGAAGCAATCAAGGGCCTGTCATGGACAGTTCGGCGAGGCGAGAGATGGGGGGTTTTCGGTCCCAACGGCTCCGGAAAGACGACTATCGTGTCTCTGCTTTGCTCAGACCACCCTCAGACATATTCGCTGCCGATAAAGCTTTTTGGTCGCAGCCGCCTACCAGAACCCGGGTCCGGACGGCTGCCACTGACGTTCTGGGACATTCAGCGACGAGTGGGCCACTCCAGCCCAGAGGTCCACCAGCATATCCCTAGGAGACTGACGATTCGACAAGTTATAGAGAACGCCTGGGCTGACACTTTTGTCATGACGGCGAAGCTTGACGATGCAGCCCGCGCCAAGGTTGATGCGAGCTTGCGGTGGTTTGCGCCCGAGCTAAATACTGCACATTGCAGGACCGCGACCGACAGGGCAGACGATATTTCGTGGGCGAGCGAATACATATTCGGCGAAATATCGTTCAGCGCACAACGCGTCCTGCTCTTCCTCAGGTCGATTATCAAGAATCCAGACATTGTCGTCCTCGACGAAGCCTTCAGTGGCATGGATGAGGGGGTCAGAGACAAGTGCATGCTTTTCCTTGCACACGGCGAAGCGAAGACGTTCGCACGCGGCACGGGCCAGCTCATCGGCCGAGAGGGCTCCAGCTCTGCCACGGAGAATGCAGTGGTAGACAGTGAGCAAGCCGAGACTGGCAATGTGAAGGTTGTCGGCCTGTCGGAACAACAGGCTTTGATCTGCATCAGCCACATAAAGGAGGAGGTGCCCGACGCCGTGCGGGAGTGGTTGTGTCTGCCTGAGGCGAACTCTGAACTGCCGGCGAGATTCGGGCGGCTGGGCGGGCCGCTGAGGACTGATGCCAGGAGGTGGAGTGATATTTGGAATATCGGGAGAACTTGAGCACCAGGCTCACTCTGACGACTTCCATTGGTGTACCACAGGGACTGGGCAGCGAGCATGAAGCCCAAAGGACCCAAGACCAGGCTGAGTCGCAGGTATGCGTTGGACAACGGCCAAATGCCAATGTGATGGGACGGAGTGAACATGCAAAACAACTCTTTGGGACTCATCTTGTATACGGTCGACCTTGTGAGTCGTTATGTCCGCTCTCTTCCACTGTGTTTTAGTATCGAACCGAGCCAAGTGGCAGCATTTGAAGATGGGGCATCCAACACAGACTTTATTACTGTGGTTCAACTACACACCAAGACGGTGTTTTCCATACTCTCTTGAGTCTCACATGGCAATCTACTCTACTGGCGAGTGGTGCCTGTCTCCTCCGTACAGTAAAATGCAAGTCTGAGGTGGAGACTCACTCCATTGTTTGTGTGTACTATTGTGCACACACGCACATACGCGTACGGATCCTGCAGTTGTTTGGCCCCGCCGTGTGGGATCGCGTTTTCTGGATCGGATTCCTGCCTACATTCCCAGCCATTCAATTTCTATTTTCGAGCAACAGAAGTCTGTGTCATGCTTGCAGGCCCGTCGTATAGAGTTATCGATTGCTGCGAACCCGCTGATTGCCCTGCGCGTGGAGCCGTCCATTGGAGCACTTCCACCCGGGTGGGCTGCAATGACGTCCCACTAGGCGATAGCTCCCAGCCCACCTCCACTCCCAGCCTCCAAAAAAGCTGCAGCCACACAAGCGCCCGCCTGGTTGCTGTGGATACAGCTTACACCCGCGCACACCATCAACAAGACTGCATGCTCTAAATGTTGTTATCGTGCCTGGCTCTGCCTACCTTTCCCTGTCTCTTCCTCATGAGAGGCCAATTGGGGATTTTAACTGCCAACCTCTTCCATTATTACCAGTCCAGGATCCAAGCATTGCCCTGGACCGACATCTCAAGCTGCTGCAGAGCTAATCACAGTCGCTTCTTCGTGCGCTTGTTCATCGCACCGCATTGCGCTGCGTTTCGCCATTCGGGTGGCTGGGGTCGAAGCTCGCATACTGCCAACTCTCATTCCTGCACCCTCCCTCCCCTCAAGCCACTCATTCTGTTCTTCGGTCAATTCAAGCCATCCTGCGACCTTTTTGAGTTATCAGAGCCAGCATGGACCGTTCAGGTTCACCTTCACACCCTCCAGACTACGGTCGACGGCTCTACGGCGATGATGACCCCGACGACACCCCCCTTGGTCAAGGAAGCACCGCCGCCGCTGTGAGACTACTAACATCTATGGAGGAGCCGATGCCAGAAGGTCGTCCGTACGTATTGCCAGATTTACTTCGTCCCTCTCCTCTGTGTCTACCAGCTAGAAAGATTACGGGCTCGCCGCACCCTACTTCGACTCCAGAACACATCTCGACTCTTAAGAAGCAGGAGGAGGGCACTAGTCCGTCCAAAAAGAATCCTTCTCCTACAGTCCGATTTATGCCTGAGACTGCCAACGTTGGGGAATCGCCGCAGCGCAAGCCAGCCTCGAGCAAGGACGACCTGAGCAAGCTGCCGTCAAGAACCCCAACCGTCAAGCTCCAGAAGAGGATGAAGCCGGCATATGTCACGCAGGCCGAGATTGCGTCGACACTGCCGGTCATTCCGGAGGGGCTCTCCCCTCGAAGAGCATCGCTGAGAAAGTCCCTCAGCGAGCCCCCAACTACTCCTCAACATTTACCAGTAACAGGCACCAGAAGCTCACCAACATATGAATATAGTAGCCATCACACTCGCCAATCATACCAACCATCCGTCTTTTCCACGCATTCTCATCGCTCTTCCATCCTCGATCCGCCCAATATGCCGCCACCAGACTCCACTTACATCCCCTTCCGACCCTTTGATGAGGATTCACCACCACGATCATGGAGCCCATCGCGCACATCTGACTATGAGAGGATGCCTCCAGCTTCTGCTCAATACGAGCCGGCGGATCTGAACGGCAGCCCGCGGCCTGGAACACCGTCTTCAAGATATGGCGGAAGCCCCAGAAGGCCTCTGCCCCCAGCACCACTCTTCTCGGGTGGAAGTGCCCGGCCTTCATCATTTGCAGACGACGCCACCGTCTCCATCCCACTGGAGCATGACGATGATGATGTTTTTGGCCCCGAGTCCTCCGACATGGGCGACAAAATGCGGCGCGAGTCTTACTTGTCTCGCCAGGATACTTTAAGCGACGAGCTTGAGACTCCCTTTGACGAGAAGGCTGACCATTATGGTCCTGCGCCACAAGGCCGGCAGCAGCGGCGAGGCGTGCGCGACCCGCAAATGACGAGGAGGGAGGTCCAGCTCATCAACGGCGAATTGGTGCTCGAGTGCAAGATCCCGACTATCCTGTACAGTTTCTTGCCACGCCGAGACGAGATCGAATTCACGCACATGCGATACACAGCCGTGACCTGCGACCCCGACGACTTCCTCTCGAGAGGCTACAAGCTGCGCCAGAACATCGGAAGAACCGTCCGTGAGACGGAACTTTTCATCTGCGTAACCATGTACAACGAGGACGAGATCGGGTTCACGAGAACGATGCATGCCGTCATGAAAAATATTAGTCATTTCTGTAGTCGCAGCAAGTCGAGGACATGGGGCGAGAATGGCTGGCAAAAGATTGTCGTGGCGGTTGTCTCGGATGGTCGTGAGAAGATCCATCCCCGAACACTGGACGCTCTGGCTGCCATGGGTGTTTACCAGCATGGCATCGCGAAGAACTTCGTCAACCAAAAGGCCGTGCAAGCACACGTGTACGAGTACACGACTCAGGTCTCACTCGACTCCGATCTGAAGTTCAAGGGAGCAGAAAAGGGCATCGTTCCTTGCCAAATGATCTTTTGCCTCAAGGAAAAGAACGCGAAGAAGCTGAACTCTCACCGTTGGTGCTTCAACGCTTTCGGAAGAGCACTGAACCCCAACGTCTGCATCCTGCTCGATGTCGGAACGAAGCCTGGCAGCAACTCGCTGTATCATCTATGGAAGGCGTTCGATACCGACTCCAACGTTGCAGGTGCTTGTGGTGAGATTAAAGCGATGAAAGGGAAATGGGGGGTTAACCTGTTGAACCCGCTCGTTGCCTCTCAAAACTTTGAGTACAAGATGTCCAACATCTTGGACAAGCCCCTGGAGAGTGTTTTCGGCTACATTACAGTGTTGCCTGGCGCTCTAAGTGCGTATCGGTATCACGCGCTTCAGAACGATGAGACTGGCCACGGACCTCTAAGCCAGTATTTCAAGGGAGAAGTCCTGCACGGTCAGCACGCTGATGTCTTCACTGCCAACATGTACTTGGCCGAAGATCGTATTTTGTGCTGGGAGCTGGTGGCTAAACGTGGGGAGAGATGGGTCTTGAAATATGTCAAGAACTGCACCGGCGAAACTGATGTGCCTGGTAAGTCTAGTCTCATATTCTCAGATACAACGCATGCTGATGACCCGCTAGACTCGTTACCAGAGTTTATCTCCCAGCGTCGACGATGGTTGAACGGTGCCTTCTTCGCAGCCGTGTACTCCCTCATCCACTTCAAGCAGCTTCTGGCAACAGACCACACGATTCCACGGAAAGCACTGCTACTCATCGAGTCGTTCTACCAGTTCATCCAGCTCGTCTTCACGTATTTCTCGCTCGCCAACTTCTACCTGACGTTCTACTTCGTTGCAGGCGGTATCGGTGATCCAAAGGTCGATCCATTCCCACACAACCTTGGAAAGTACATTTTTGTCATCCTGCGCTACGCGTGCAGCCTCCTCATCGCTGCTCAGTTCATCCTCTCCCTCGGTAACCGGCCACAGGGCGCCAAAAAGCTGTATCTGGCCTCCATCATCATCTTCAGCATCATCATGCTCTACACGCTGTTCGCTTCAATCTACATTGTTGTGTACCAGATCACAAAGGGCAGTGGGTTCGACATGCATAGTACCATCATGACCAACATGATTCTTTCGGTCTTGTCGACAATCGGCCTCTACTTCGTCATGTCATTCATCTACCTCGAGCCATGGCACATGTTCACGTCGTTCCTGCAATACTTCATCCTGTTGCCGTCATACATTTGCACTCTTCAGGTGTACGCTTTCTGCAACACACACGATGTCACGTGGGGAACCAAGGGCGACAATGTGATGAAGACAGACCTGGGTGGTGCCATCGGCAAGGGCTCGACCGTCGAGCTCGAGATGCCATCTGAGCAGCTCGACATCGACTCCGGGTACGACGAGGCGCTGCGAAACCTGCGCGACCGCATCGAGGTGCCCGAGGGTGCGACCAGCGAGTCCCAGATGCAGGAAGACTACTACAAGTCCGTGCGGACGTACATGGTCAGCTCGTGGATGATAGCCAACGCGGTGCTCGCCATGGCGGTGAGTGAGGCTTACGGCCAGAAGCAGGTCGGCGAGAATTGGTACCTCGCCTTCCTCCTTTGGAGCGTCGCGGCGTTGGCGGCGTTCCGCGCGCTGGGCTCGGGCACATTCGCGTTCATCAACCTGATCAACACCATCGTCGAGGGACGAGTCAAGATGAGCCTCAAGGTTCCGAAATGGCTGGGCGGCGTGGGCAGCAAGATCTCGGACACGCTGAGCAGTGTTGGAAGCAGTGTCAGGAGGTGAACAAAAGAAGAAGAGAAAAGGAAAAACAAAAGAAAAAAAGGACCACACGTGGTCGAAGTATGTTTCTTCTAATGAAGTTTTCTGGAAAGGAGTTCCTTCGCTGGGTTTATGGCTGTAATTTTGATACCGCAAGTAGGACAGGCGTTTCTTTCCTTGGCATTTCGGATTAACGATGGATGATGAAGGGAGGCGACTGGATGGATGAGTTGGCTCGGACGGAACATGATGATCAATCAGGCTAGGATTGTAATTGGGAACAGGAATCACTTGCATGAGGTTATGTGTATATGGTACGACTTGTGTATGAACTCTAGGACGAGCTGCACTCGCATGGAAGAAGGAACCACGAAGTGTGTCGTTGTCAAGGCTAGATAAAACAATGCATCACTTATAATAATCATTCTCGAGATCACCCTCGTGAGCTGCCCCTAGATGTCCCGGAAAATTTCCCTCGGTCAACAGTGGCTACGATTGGAAAATGAAAAGCTGAAAATTTTGGGCCAAGAGCAACAACTGCTCGAGAACCTGTTGAGCATTGCAGTATCTAAAGTCTGGAAATGTCGAAGTCCTTGTGTCCCCACTTCTCTGTGAACTTGACCTTGCCCTGCTTCCGGAAGGGAATCTTTCTCCTAGCCTCCAACCGGCCTCTCACCAGCAGGCTCCTGTACCGATCCTTAAGCAGGTTGCCCTCGGGTTTCAGGAGCCTCAACGAGTCCTGCAGCTCATCCGGCAGTACCAGCTCGAGGTCTTTTTCAGGTAGCTTGAACTTGCCCAGCTGCCTCCTCCGTAGTTCGACGTCGTCGGCCTCGCTCTCATCCTCGCTCATTTCAATCTTGGAAAGGGCTAGCTGCTGCTGCTTCTCATCGACAGCCTCCGCAAGCTCCTTTATATGCTTGGCTTGCTCCTCCTTCCTCTTTGCCGCCGCCTGGTGCTTCTTGAGGCCCTCTTCCAGCTTCCTCCTCTTCACCTTGTTGCGCTGGGCAGGTGTCTTCCGCTTTGGCCGTTTCGTAATGACACCCTCGGCGTCGCTGTCGATACCCTCCCATGCCGAGTCCTCATCCCACTCCGAGAGCTCGGCACGCGCCTCGGCGGCCTCTGCCTCGGCGGCGGACCGGGCTGCAGCCTCCTGTCGCTTGAGATCCGCCTCGATCTCCTCCAGGCGCTTGCGCTCAGCCTCGACAGCCTTCTCGCCCTCTTGCTCTAGCCGGTTGACATAATCCGTCACGGCGGGATTGTAGCTGAACCCGCCGGCCGGCTTGCGGATTGCAGGTACATTCTTCCCGCTGGCGGTAAGGGATATGGGTTTCTTGGCCAGTGTGGAGGGCGGTTTGGCCCTTGTCGGTTCTGGGAGCCACTCGTTCTTCTCCTGCTTCGTGACAGGGCCCGATTCGGGGGTTGCACTCACAGCCCAAGGATCGTAGGCGGCATCGACAACGTCCACGGTCGATTCGTGGTGACCGTCCGCCACCTTCTTGATCCTGGTGAGCTCCTTGTGGGTGACATAGTTTGTGCGCTGGCGCTTGACTGGCAATATGCCATCGGTTGTCTTGTCGGCGGGTCTCTTCTTGCTGGAAACGGCTGGGACGGCGGACCGTGCGGCGATGATCTGGTCGGCCTTGAGGCCCTTGACCTTGGGGACTCTCTTGGTGTTGCGACTGTCACCGCCGGTGTCGAGGACGAACAGATCGTCAGAGTCCTTTTCGACGATGACACCGCCTTGGATTATTTCATCATTCAAATCCTCGAGACCCTTCTTCACTTCGGTCACGTCGACGTTCTTTCTCCATGCCTTCTTGCCCTTTCGTGAGGGTTGGGTGTGCTGTTGGGGCGCATCCGGGTTTCCTGTGCGGCCCCTGAGGACAACCATCTTGGCAGCTTTATCTTGACGGGCAGACTGGGGAGAAGGGGTGTTTGTTGGTATGATGAAGAGGTCTGGACGGAGTCAATTGCTGTTGGGATAGCGGAAAGACGAGCAAATCGATTGATTGATTAATTAATTGATTGATCGCGAGAGGGACTGCCTGGACCCATCTCGCGAAATATCCTAGCGATTGAAAAAAAATCAGCGATGAGGAGGCTATCGATAAGCAGCCCACCAACCGACGGGGCCTAGGCTTGCAGGCTTGCAGAGAGGCCCAGGCTTGTGCATGGCGGCGGGCATTTCGTTACCAATCACTGGCTGGCTGCAGGCCCCACAGCGCGGGCGCCGAGACGCTGGCCAACGCGGTGAAAGGGGATCCAGATGTCGTGGAGAAAGATAGACTACGCAGTACTCCGTATCTACTGTACAACTGGTTGTTGAGAGAGGAGACCCCGTTTCTACACCGTTTGTTTCTCGTTGCTGGCGTCCCGCATTTGGCCAAGGCAAGCTGTCAAGAGCTCCGAATAAGATTTCAACGACCGAGAGCCCGACTGTTCATGACCAGAACAAAGACAGTCCAATCCTCCATCCATCCTGCTCGATCTATAACGACGCCACCCACACCAAAGCTGCGAGACATCTCAGATCATAGACTACCTTTCTACTTACCTACCTACCTACACACACGGCTCCCTCAAAGATTGTCTTTTCCTTCTGTTCTAAGCATCTGACGACATCGCTCGCCGGATACTCGCACACGCAACCACACGATCCTACGGCAAATTCGACAAGATGGCGCAAGCAGGAGGATCCTACAACAACCCCCTCAAGAAGTTCAAGTAAACTACTCTCACCTTTGACTGGTATCTTTAGACCTCCGACGCCTCGTGCTAATCACGTACATTTTTTCAGGCTGGTCTTCTTGGGCGAACAGAGTGGTACGTCAAGTCTAGTCAGAATCTCCAAAGCCACGCACGACGCATACTGACATCGCGTTCTCGCTGTTTTTCTAGTGGGCAAGACATCTCTCATTACCCGATTCATGTACGACTCGTTCGACAACATGTACCAAGCCACCATCGGCATTGACTTCCTTTCGAAGGTGATTCACGCCGGACCCGCAGAAACAGGACACAACGGACGGAAGGCTGACGCACTTACTAGACCATGTACCTTGAGGACAGGACAGTACGGTTGCAGCTCTGGGACACCGCCGGCCAAGAAAGATTCAGATCTCTGATCCCTTCTTACATCCGAGACTCGAGTGTGGCCGTGGTGGTGTACGATATTTCAAGTGAGCCTACACGAGACCCACCGCAAGCCTTCGAGGTGGGAATAGTTGCTGATACCTAGGGAAACTAGACGCAAAATCTTTCCAGAACACGAGGAAGTGGATCGACGATGTCCGGGCCGAGCGAGGAAACGACGTGATCATTGTGCTTGTGGGCAACAAGACTGATCTCAACGATAAGCGAGAAGTCACCACACAACAGGGCGAGGAGGAGGCCAAGAAGAATAACCTGATGTTCGTGGAGACGAGCGCCAAGCTGGGTCACAACGTGAAGACGCTATTTAAGAGAATAGCACAGGCGCTGCCAGGCATGGAGGGCAGCGATGCTGCTGCACAAGCGACCAACCAGAGTAAGTTTGGGCCCCATCCACCATTGCGACAAAGGGTTTTGACGAAGTACTGACATTTCTAAAGTGATCGACGTGAAAACAAACAACTCGCCATCGAGCCAGGAGGGATGCGCTTGCTAAACGAGCGCATCAATGTTAGACCTTACGGACCCGCGGCCTCAGTACCAGTACCGGGACGAGGCAGCCGGGGCTGCATCTTGTAGAAAGCAACAATCAGCCAGGCCGGTATATCACTGTCCATGGGCTCCCAGCATGAGCGATTGTATAATACAGAACGATTAATGGGTCATGAATGACGACCCATGATTTCTTCCGACTTGATAAGACCTTTTAGTATACTATCTAATTCATCTTCATCAGACCTTTTGTCTAAAGTCTCGGCTGCAGCGGCGAGACTGCTGATGATTGCCATCGCAATTGCTGCGCATTGCAATTGTCTCGGCCGTTGAAGCTTTCCCACTTTTTGTCCGGGATGACGTTGGAATCGTAGATCCTACCATGTCTCAGAACCAATGCGTCCGTGGATCGATCTCACGCAAGGGCGTATTTCCCATCATTTCCGAGACTGCACCGAACCGTCTGCCATGCCAAAGTACGCGGCCACCGGCTTCTGAGCACTGCTCTGAACCTGGAACCCGTTCGCCCCGGCGAACAGCCCGACCTCGACCACACCGACGATTTTGATGATCTTGTCGGCCAGGCCATCGACGGTCCAGATGCCATTTTCCCCGTCCTGGCCCTTGAGGTCTTTCGCTAGAGCAAGCGGCGGGAAGGGCGCATCGATGAGCGAGTTGCCGTTGTCAGTTACTATCGAGCCCGCCTTGCCTGGCAAACCCGAACGCAGCACGGGGTTGATAGCGCCCAGCTTCTTCAGCTCTGACAGCACGTGCCCGGTGGCCTGGTAAACGGCCTCTATCGGGATTCCCTTCTTCCAGCTTGTCCCCAGCCTCGCGGACATTTTCCTGAAGTCTGCATCAAACACTGTCAATTTCTTCCTCACAAAGCTTGGACAGAGACATGACACGCGCCGACTCGGCCCCCCTACTCACCAGCGACACAGACAAACTTCTTGGCCTTGGTGACGATCAGCTTCTCCTGGAACAGGCAGGCACCGCCGCCCTTGATGAGGTTGAGCTCCTCGTCGACCTCGTCGGCGCCGTCGAAGCACACGTCGAGCTGCTTGCCTTCGGGCAGGTCCTGGGCGTACTGCAGGTTCAGGCCGGCGGAGCGGATCAGCTCGCGCGACTGCTCGCCGGTGGGGAAGAAGGCCATCTTGGCGGTGGCGTCGCGGCCCAGGGCGGCGATGGCCTCGACCACATAGATGACCGTGCTGCCCGAGCCGATGCCCACGTGCGTGTACGTCAGGTCCATGTGCTCCTTTACGGCCTCGTAGGCGGCCGCGCGCTTCGACGACTCGACCAGGTCGGCCTGCTCGGTCGCGCTGAGCGCCGAGGTCGATGTTGTTGCCATGGCTCTAAGGGCTAAGCTTTGCCTGTGACTGGGGTTGTGTGCCCTGAGGGTGCTCCTGGGTGTATGTAGCTGTCCTGCTTGCTGAACAGTCTGAGGTGTGAAGTTTCTCCGGCTTATATGAGCCGCTACAGGTCTCACAGGAAATGCGGCAATAAATTTGGGAGATGTGTTGGCGAGTCGTAAACGCATCAATGGGACGAACTCGTGAATCTTGTAGAAAAGTCAAAATCAGTCATCAAGTGTCGAGCAGGCAATTGGATGCAATGTCTCGCTTTCTAGCAATAGGCGCATAGCCAGTTGTCGCTCACACCCCAGAGCCCAACTCACGATGAGAAGCGCCGTTCGCGGGGCTTGAATGGCTGAGTCATCACTGAGCGGCCTTCATTCTCATCATGGCATCAATCTGACCAATTGACCTACGTGGTGGCGACGAAAACTTGATCAGCCGCTTCAGACTTATAGAAAGGCTCTCGACGCATATAAGATTTGCATCGAGTCGTGAAGGCTCTTCTCGACTCAGTGAGGCAGACGTCTATAGTTCAGCAGTTCAGAAAGTAGGCTTGGTAGGTAACCCTGATAGGTGTTGGAGTATCCCAAAATACAAGGCCTATTCCTATAGGGGGGTGCATACTAGTGGGTGCCTCGGGACCGGGTGTGACGCTGCACCCCGATGCATCCGTACTCCTCCAGGGCTGATTCGATTAGGATTGTTTCCATCTCCCAACACGCTGAACCCTGATCACCTTTCGCATTGACGAGAAACCCCTAAAAGCCGACCAAGACCACCAATACCTTGCATCTGGGATCATTAGATATCTGGCTGGGAACACCTACCTACGCATTCAAGGAGCAAGAAAGCATCATGGCGACTTCAAGAGGTCTGCGGCTGTGGCTGCCGAAGCCAAAGGTAGGCAGCATCCTTTGCTCACGCCATCTGGACGTCCGTCGCCAACGACAACTTGCTAATTGCCAACCTGGCAGACGTTCCTTGGCCTTATGTCGCTCCAGACGGGCACTGAGATGATCTCGATAGCGCTCCTCATCAACAAAGTCACCGGCTTATATGGGCTGCTCGCCATACTGACGGGTTTCTCCCTCGACGCGGTCCAGTTCTCGATGTACATATACTCGGTTGCGGTCCTCGCCACCCTCGCGTTGCTCATTCCCCACATCCGAAAGCAATCGCCCTTCCAAAATCTGGCTCTCGCCTGGCTCTACATCATCGACACAGCCGCCAACGCGGCGTACACGGCAACGTTCGCAGCGCAGTGGTACCTCAGGTCGGGCGGCAACCCAGAGGGCGACGCGGCCGAGCAGACGATGGACACTGCGGCCAGCATGGTGCTGATCGTGGCGTTCACGCTGTTCAGGGTGTACCTGATGTTCGTGGTCATGAGCTTCACGAGGCAGGCCCTGCAGAGGCACGCGGCCGGGCTGTCCGGCGACAAGGGCGCCGCGGTGCTGCCGTTCACTGCCGGCTCGCCCGAGGGCGAGGGCTGGAAGGGCAAACTGGGCCGGGTCATGCTGTTTGTTGGCCAGGACTACTGGATTGGCGCTAGGGAAGACGAGGAGTGGGCGTCTAGCCAGCGGGTGCCGCTGGCTGCTGGCTCAGCCGACGATGACGAGTAGGGCGGACGGAGCCATGCTTGATGCATTTGCGGGCATATTGGCAAGGTGTTGATGTACGATAGCATTGGGCGGCGTTTGTTATCTTTGTTTGATCTCGGATCATAAAGAGCATGGTTCATACACGCGTAGGGTAATGGCTAATAGGACAAGGATCTGCTCAAGCGGGAAGAGCAGCTGCTTATGCGAATAGTGTACGGACACCTCGTTTCAACATGCATGTGTCAACCGATCTGCAGCACTCCGAGATGTGTAGCTGGGTGTAGGCTGCACCTTTAGCTTCGCTTCCATTAGAGACCAAGGATGAGCACAGAAGGGAAAGAAGGCTCCCCGAGACACGATGCTTGTGCGTCCCGAGCGTGTGGTCTAGACTGCGCCGAGTCCGCCGAGCCTCAAGTGAAATCCAGCAAGCCGGGCCCAAGGCAATAGACTGTTGCACTCTCTATAAATACACGCGTGTAGTGTGATATCGCCGTCCAATGAGTGCATTGAGGTGTGCGAGAGAAAGTTTGGCCCTTTCGTGGCGACTAAAACAGAAGTCTCTCCAATCGAGGGACGCATGTTAAGATTGGAAGCCTGGTGTCGGCACGCCCTGATCCAAGCCGTGCAGGTACGTGTGTGCATGTGCATTGGGTGCAGATAAATAAGAGTTGTGAAACAGTCTCTCGTGACACGGCCTCCTGTGGAAGCGGAATAACTATGAGAAGCTCTGTTGCCTTCTACTTATTACTCTTACCATTTGGCGTCTCTCAGAAGGCACCGTGTCCTTCCTTGGAGTCAAGCTCAGCGCCTGAAGGATTAAATTGTTTCTGACGAAGCCCAAGATGCTTATAGACCTCACCGAGACGTGACGAGCACGTTGGAGGGTTGGCACACCCAAGACAGGTCTGGGCGTGAGGAGGTCTTGGGAAAGAAAAGATCTCGAAGGCTGCGAAGGTTGGTGCGTGGGCAAGGGAAGGTTTGACCACATGTTTCTGCAGCCTGCTACGGGTCCTTGGCGAAGGCTCGTGGCCAAGAGGTTTCTGCGAAGGCTACCATAGCGGGGGACGTGCATGAAATGCTTTTCTCAGTGAGTCGTCTGACCTGGCTATATCTGTATTGCCCGGACCCAGACCATACCCAGACCCAGACCGAGGGGTTGCAGCGAGGAAGGACAAGCCTGCAGAGGGTGGGATGGCATGAGATGGCATCGGGCTTGACTTTTCTCAGCTGTCACACTCTGCCAGCCCTGCAGCCGTCATGCTGTATTGTGCTGCGCCGTGCTGTGGGTTGTGTGCTGGCTGTGGTGGATGGGGACGCACGGGCGGGCGGACAGACTGGGATAGAGGTGAGGTTAATAATCAGAATGCGGCTCGCATGCAGCCGCCCTACTGCTGTAATGCGACCCAGGCACGCCAGGCTCTGTCGCAATCGAGCGGCTTCGGGCACGGATAAAGCTACCGACACCCTTGATGAACGCCGACGGCACATGCGGGAGTCGGTGGGGGGGCCCTGCCAGACGCACTCGAGACCCGTTTTACCGTGTTAATGCCCGTCGCCTGATTGGGTGCAGCGAAGGGCGCCAGGGTCTGCTCCCCAGATTCTGGAGCTGGGACATCGGTGCGCCCACCCTCAGGCCCCCTGTCCCTGGCCGGATGGGTTGTTTCGACGCTGGTCGGCCGGTTGTGTTGAATCATGGGCCCGGCTGCCCAGGCGGTGCGATGAGGCACGAAGAGGGACGAAGAGGGGACCTGTATTAGTCCAAAGGGTCGTTCCAGCCAGTCCCGCCACTGGCCATGCTCCCATCAAAGCGCTAGAGCGATCACGCAATCGCACCCTGACGATGAGAAGCTGTTCCGGCCATGAGCACACCGGCCTCTGAGCGGCCTTCGAAAAGTTTGAATGGCGAATTTTGTCTCTTATCCGCTCCCCCAATGGTCCTCTGCCCATTTCTGGCGGGGCAACATCGGCTTCTTCGTGCTGTCACTGCCGTGATGCTGTGATCACTGGCCACTCCCTCGTCACGGAAAACAAAAGTTATCCACATTTCTCGCCCCGTCTGCATCTCGCGCCGGCGATTGCCTCTGGATAAAGACTGCCTCGTGGTCCTCGTTCGGTCTCTGATCGGGACCCCCCTCTCTCCGCCATGTCCTTCCTCTTCAACAGGCTTCCCAAGCTTGACACCTCCACCTCCCTCTCCCGCGGCAAGAACAACACTCTGTCGCCGTTGCAGCAGAGGAAGATGCAGGAAATGGCCACAACCCCCATCGCCACTGGCTGTCGGACGCCTGCAGAGGCCGGTATGTGCTCCCTGACTGATTCGATTTCACTGCTCCCTGTCCCCTCCCAGCGCCCGCGTATCCACGATAGAAATAATTCGGCCTGTCATGCGCCCCACCCGATGCGCCTGCCCAACCAACAGCCAGCCCAAGCTGTTGATTACAGCTTCTGCTGGTGCTGTTTTGCATGGTGCCGATGGCCATTGGGAGGATGCATTGACCTGACGTTTTGAGTACTTCTCGTCTTGCGCAACGCCGAGGTTCTATTTGCTGGCTTTACCTGTGCATACAGTCGAACAAAGACCAAACAGTGTGCTGACGCCTGTACTCCCCTGCAGTCTCACGAGTCGCATACCAGGCCAGTGATGTAATTGTCAGCGTACAGCCGTCGCTGGCTGTCGACTCCGAATTCTCGGTCCATCTCAAGAGGTATCATGGGAGGAGAGACAAGAGCTTGGTGGCAAAGAACGTCGACAGCGTGCCGGAGGTGCGCAACCCCCCCCCCCCCCCGGGCCAAGAGATATATTCTCCTCGCCTAATGACTATCCATGACCGCAAGACTAACACGACCACAGGTTATCTCCATAAGACACAATGCCGACCCTTTACTGTCTGTCTTCGAGCCTGCCCGGAACGGCCTCCTGGTCTCCGTCACCACGACCTCTAGGATCCTCCTCCCGTCGGTTGGCCACTTGTATAAGCTCGCCAGCTATCCCGTCGTCATCCACGTGGCCCTGCATCCAGACTCATTCCCAGACTACTCCTCAATCGCGTCGATAAGGAATACAGGATGGTCTTTCCTCCAGTCTGAGTCGCTTCAGGAGGCGCAGGATATGGCCTTGACCGCCCACGCCCTCGCCATTCGGTCAGGAAAGGGTGTGATACACTTCTTCAGCCCCGTGGCTTCCGAGAACGAC
The DNA here is from genome assembly GCA_039880735.1 of Diaporthe australafricana. NCBI lineage: Eukaryota > Fungi > Ascomycota > Sordariomycetes > Diaporthales > Diaporthaceae > Diaporthe > Diaporthe australafricana. Next base: position 7,117,804 of record JBCEDM010000001.1, read on the forward strand.
AAGCCCATTGAGTTTGAGACGCGGAACGTCCTGCGTGAGATTCTGAATCAGGATTATGTGCGGCGAATCCAGAACTCAAACATTCCCGGAGCCGGCATTTACGCTGATGATGGGAGAGTGGCCCTGGCCGAAGACCTGATAGACCTCGGCCAGGAGGTCAGTTCTCCCAGGTCGCCACCTCCCAACGGACTGACCGTACCCGAGTTGGAGGGCAAGATTTCTTCAGTCACATCAGAGAAATCCAGCCAACAGAGCGTCACCAGCAGCCCGCCAAGCGTTTCTTCAGCGACGACCGTCGAGGCTCAGCCTCCAGCGGTCACATCCGAGCACATTTACAATTATGTCACCCTCATCTGGGCTCAGATTAAGAAGCTGCTGGGCCGGGAGTACCACGTCTTTGAGTACTCTGGCTCACCTACCGCCGAGACCTGCCTTTTTATTTTTGGACTTGATGCTGGGCTACTTGGCGACACGATCGACCGAGCGCCTCCATCAGAGGGCTTCGCAAACTGCGCCATCATTACCCCACGGTTGTACAGACCTTGGCTTGGAGTGAAATTAATCGACATCCTCCCCAAGTCCGTCAAGAAGGTTGCAGTCTTGGAGCAGATTTCCAGAAAGACGACCAAGTGGGGCCCGATCCTCATCGATGTTCTGACCTCTCTCAGAAGCGGTATGGGAGGTGTCGACACTATCGTTGGCTATCATTTGGGATACATCAACCACGAGACTGTCCAACAGGCCTTGCGAGGAATTTACCAAAACCTGATCTCGGAGAAGCCCATTCAGAATCTGGATGTCGGGTCTGCACGGGTTCTCGAGGAAGACTCAACCTACGAGCTGGAGTCGCCCAAGCTCGAGACGGCCTACACCAAGATTTTGGACCAGCTCTTTGGCTCAAGAGTCTTCCTCGCAAATTCGCTCAAGTCTGAGAATGCCGGCGTTTCGGCCACAATATCTGCCAGCCCTGAGTTTGGATTCGGCTCTTTGTTGGCGCGCAAGGAAAAGAGGCAAAACTTCATCGCAGACGTCAGGGAGACTGCGGTGTCAGGTACCTTCCTGACCGAGACTCCCAAGCGCTCGCTGGCTCAGTGGGCTTCGCATGTCGAAGACCCGTCCAAGGTTGAGCAATACGCTGAAGACGCCGTTTCCGCCCTCCAGACCGACAATTCGACCCTTTCCCGCAAGCTCCTCACCAACAAGGTCTTCTTCCGCAAAGAGTCACTGTGGCTTGTTGGCTCTGACGCGTGGTCTTATGACCTCGGTAACTCTGGTGTACACCACGTTCTGGCCTCTGGCGAGAACGTCAACATGCTCATCATCGACTCGACCCCGTACTCTGAGCGGGTAGCCACTGACGCCGCACGGAGGAAGAAGGACATTGGCCTGTATGCCATGAACTTCGGCAACGCATACGTCGCATCGACGGCAGTCTACAGCTCTTACACGCAGGTTCTGCAGGCGATGGACGAGGCTGACAAGTTCGATGGGCCATCCATCGTTCTAGCATATCTGCCATACAATGATGAGCATGACTCCTCCCTGACTGTTCTCCAGGAGACGAAGCAAGCTGTTGACATCGGCTACTGGCCCCTGTACCGTTGGAACCCCAAGAATGAGCTCAAGGGCCAGCCAAACTTCTCTCTGGATTCTGAGCGCATCAAGAAGGAGCTAAAGGAATTCTTGGATAGGGACAATCACCTGACCCAGCTCATGGCGAAGGAGCCTAAATTCGCGCCCGTGCTTTCCGAGGATTTCGGCACTGAGATTCGTGCTCAACAGAAGCGAAATGCCAAGGATGCTTACACCAAGCTACTCGAGGGGTTGCAAGGTGCGCCCCTGACGGTTCTTTTCGCCTCTGATGGTGGCAACGCCCAGTCCGTCGCCAAGCGAATTGGAAACCGAGGAAAGGCTCGGGGTCTCAAGACGACTGTCATGGCAATGGAGGACTACCCCGTGGAGGATCTGCCCACCGAGGACAACATTGTGTTCATCACCGCTACTGCAGGCCAAGGAGAGTTCCCACAGAACGGTCGTGCTCTTTGGGAGGGAATTAAGGACAGCACTGAGCTCGACTTGGCTACAGTCAACTTTTCTGTCTTCGCCCTTGGTGATAGCCACTACTGGCCAAGGAAAGAGGATAAGATCTACTACAACAAGCCCGGAAAGGATCTGGACAGGAAGTTGGCTGAGTTCGGCGCAAAGCGCTTGGCTGACATCGGTCTTGGTGATGATCAGGATCCCGATGGATATCAGACTGGTTACAACGACTGGGAGCCACAGATCTGGCAGGCTTTGGGCGTCGCGAATGTTGAAGGCCTTCCAGAGGAACCACCACCAATCACGAACGAAGACATTAAGCTGGCGTCGAACTACCTTCGTGGTACCATCGTGGAGGGCCTGAACGACCCTTCGACCGCTGCCATTTCCGCGGCAGACCAGCAGCTTACCAAGTTCCATGGTACCTACATGCAAGATGACAGAGATATTCGTGATGAGAGGAAAGCGCAAGGCTTGGAGCCAGCGTACTCTTTCATGATCCGTTGCAGGTTGCCAAGTGGTGTGTCTACTCCAGAGCAGTGGGTTCAGATGGACGATATTGCAACTGAACTTGGAAACGAGACCATGAAGTTGACCACTCGGCAAACCTTCCAATTCCACGGGATCGTCAAGGGGAAGCTCAAGCCTGCCATGCAGGCTATCAACCGGGCTCTCATGACCACAATCGCCGCTTGTGGTGATGTGAACAGAAACGTTATGTGCAGTTCGCTTCCTACACAGTCAAAGTACCACAATGAGGTCCACGAGTGCTCCAAGCGTATCAGCGACCACCTGTTGCCATCGACATCCGCTTACCACGAGATCTGGTTGACCAACGACGACGACAAGAAGACACAGATCGCAGGCGACGCGGTGCAGGACTTTGAGCCCTTGTACGGGCCTACATACCTGCCCCGAAAGTTCAAGATCACCATCGCCGTTCCACCTCATAACGACACCGACGTGTACGCCCACGATGTCGGCCTGATCGCCATCAAGGGCGATGATGGTCACCTACTAGGTTTCAACCTGCTGGCCGGTGGCGGCATGGGTGCCACGCACAACAACAAGAAGACCTACCCGCAGACAGGACGCATGATGGGCTTCGTGACGCGCGCAGATGTGCACATCGCTTGTGAGAAGGTCATGCTGGTGCAGCGTGACCACGGTGATCGCAAGAACCGCAAGCACGCCCGTCTCAAGTACACCATCGACGACATGGGTGTCGACGTTTTCAGGAGCAAGGTCGAGGAGTTATGGGGTAAGAAGTTTGCCCCAGCCAGGCAGTTCAAGTTCGAGGCCAATGTCGACACGTTCGGCTGGCAGAAGGACGAGACGGGCATGAACCACTTCACCTTCTTCATCGAGAACGGACGAATTGAGGACACAGCGGACTTCCAGATGAAGACGGGCCTGCGTGAGGTCGCAAAGGTGCACAAGGGCGAGTTCCGTCTTACGGGCAACCAGCATCTCATCCTCTCCAACGTTGCTGATGAGGACCTGGACGCCATGAAGGCGCTGATGAAGAAGTACAAACTCGACAACGTCAAGTTTTCGGGCCTGCGACTGTCTTCATCCGCCTGCGTTGCTTTCCCGACCTGTGGCCTGGCCATGGCCGAGTCGGAGCGGTACCTGCCCGTGCTCATCTCCAAGCTGGAGTCCACACTCGAAGAGAACGGCCTGCGCCAGGATTCGATCGTGATGAGGATGACGGGATGCCCCAACGGTTGCGCACGGCCTTGGCTAGCCGAGGTGGCCTTCGTCGGCAAGGCCTTTGGTGCGTACAACATGTACCTGGGTGGTGGCTACCACGGCCAACGGCTCAACAAGTTGTACCGGTCCAGCATCAAGGAGGAAGAGATCCTGGCTATCATGAAGCCACTGCTGAAGGAGTATGCTCTTGAAAGGGAGGAGGGCGAGAGATTTGGCGACTTCTGCATTCGCAAGGGCGTCATCAAGGCGACGACAGACGGCAAGAACTTCCACGACGACGTAAGCCAAAACCCACACTTCGTTTAGCAATTTCCAAGTATCTGACTGACCATTCTCTAGGTTGCCGAGCTGGAAGAGGATGACGAGTAGACTCGTGAGAAGTGTATCGCAAACATGGACGAAGGAAAAACAAAAAAAAAAAAAAAGGGAACAAATAGGTCCGGTGGGCAAAAGAGATCTGCATTTGGGCAAAACTTAAGACGGAACTGATTCCCCCGGATTTTATTCACATTTGCATGCTAGGCGTAAGGATTTCGATAATAGTCGATGATTGTGTATATACTAGTGCGAGACATACCAGTATCATTGCGTTTCGAGGATTCCATGGACCGCATTGTGTGCAAACAACCAGCTGAATGCCGTGCCCACGCCCACGCCCGTCTCGGCTATGCATTATCGTTTGCTAATGATTTGATTCACTGTCCTTAAGCGAATGTGTGCACGAGAGAAACTCTGACGACCTGGATGAGTATGAGAGGCTCGTTCGGGGTCATTATGTATTCGTTCAAGTTTTGGACAAATGGAAGCTATAACGCTGGAAATCGATGGCGCTCCCTAAAAGTACACCTCTTAACGTCTGCTTTTCCCGCCCACCGATACGCCGTTTCTCTATGCCTCTGTTGATACCTTCCTCGGTCTATAACCCCTCCCTCTTCTTTCTAGTAGCTCATCAAATCTGCATCCGTATTGTTAGCAAGGGAACATGCCAGATGAACCGCGAAAGAACGGCGGGACTCACCTCGTCCGAAAAGGCCACGCTTCGTCCAGTCCATCATCATCAGCATCCTCGTCCTGAAGCTCACAGACTGCGCAAAGTAGGCGCCCCGCCAGGTATACACGGCCCAGAGCCCGCCGCTCAGGTTCCAGCCCCCGCCGAGGTCGAAGACGGCCGAGTTGCCGATGTAGGCGAGGCTCCCCAGGTGGTGGTACTCGAAGGCCTTGTAGACGGCGTCGTCCAGATCGCCGTCGCGGATGTCGTTGGCCTTGAGGCCCGGGGCGGCATGCGCCATTTTGTTGAACTTATAGGCGAGGTACTGGCCCTGCTGGTTGGCCCGCTGCGCGGTAGCCGGTAGCGAGGTGAGCTTGCTGTCGATCTGTTTGAGCAGCTCCCTCAGCTCGCCAAAGTCGAGCGTGCCGCTCTGGTCCTTGTCGAACTCGGCGAACAAGCGGTCTAGCCTCTTCAGGTGGCCGACAGCCTGGGGGAACTTGCGCTTCACCTCGGCCGCTACCTTGCGCCACTCGGTGAAGTGCAGGTCCAGGTTCTCGGGGTTCTTGCCGTGTTTCCAAGCCATACCGCGGAGGAAAGTGACAATGTTGTCAGCCACATTGTTCTGCACGGTCGAACAGTCGCCGACGGCATAGACGTCGCCCAGGGGCGCCCCGATCAGGCGGAGATGTGTGTCCGTCTCGAGCGCGTGCCGATTGGTCTGGGCCTCGCCTAGTTTCTTTGCCAGTGTCTGACTGAAGTCTGTCTGAGAGACGCCGGTGGACCACAGGCAGAAGCCCATTGGTAGTTCTTTGGTGATGGTCTCGCCATTCTTGCCCTTTTGTGTGAACACGATCGTTTCCTTCTTCACCTCAGACACTCTCGAGTTGGTGAGAACGTTGATCCCGTCTCTCCCGAAGCGCTCCTCGGCGTATCTGGACACGGCCTCGTCGTAGGTATTGAGTATGTGCCCACGGCTCTGAATCAGGTGTACCGAGATCTCGTTGCGCAATAGCTTTGGGAAGTGTTTCGTCAAATCCTCATTTAAAAGGTCATACAGCTCGGCCGCGAACTCCACGCCTGTTGGACCACCGCCGCTGATAACGAAGGAGAGCAATCGTCTCCGCTCCTCATCTGGAGTTGTGGGCAGGCAGGCCAATTCAAGATTCTGTATCACTTGGTTTCGGATTATCCGCGCGTCTCTTATATCCTTGAGGAAGAAGCAGTTCTCCAGCCCCTTCACGCCGTGGGGGTTGGTCTGCGACCCTACGGCAACGACCAACTTGTCATATGGGACGTAAAACCTGACCTCGTTACCTCGTGAGTCATTCTGGGAGACTTCCACAAGTCGGCTGGAGAAATCGACATCTTCGGCCTTGGCGCGGATGAAGTGGCCTTTAACCCTTGACAGTATCCTCCTTATCGGCTCGACAAGTGACTTCAGCTCAAGAGTCCCGACCGTCGCAGACGGCAGCATGGGTGTGAAGAGGAAGTAATTGGCGGGCGAGATGACTGTCACATGGTAATCCTCTGGGTTCAGTTCCTTCAACAAGGCAACACCGCCCCAACCGCCGCCGAGGATCACCAACTTTGGCTTATCCTTCCTCTTCTTGTGATCCTCGGTGTCTTCATCGTCTATGAGGACGTCTGCGATAGGTAGGTTCTTTGGCCCGCCTTTCCGGGGATTTAACGCAAATTGCGAGACATCACACTCGGCGGCGACGGCGTGCTCGTTATAGGTTGAGGCGTCGTAGACAAAGAACGCGCCAAAGGCCAGGCCAACAACAACTATGCCACTGCCCACCCATGCCATGCTCCGGTATGCGAAATTGAGTGCCCATGACTCCCGCTGTGGAAGGGGCTTCCCAGATAGCAATCGGGTATCGGTCTTGGATGTGAAGGCGGCCAAGGGCTGGCGTCGAAGGAGGGTTTGCGCGAGGGATGGCTGTGGCGAGGAGCGAGCGGTTCCGGATCTTGACCTGTTGCTCAGGCCACGGCTGTGTATCACACTGGGCTGCGTCCTCAGCGTTGAGTGGGAACTTCGGATGCTAGCCAGGCCCCGTTGGCGCCCGGCGCGGGCAGCCAGAGTGCTGAAGGATGCTTGTGAAGGCATACCAAGTCAAGGCCGATAGCGATAGGAGGCAAGTTAGCGTCTCTGCTGTAAAGAAGGTCAAGAAACAGGCGACGGCATGAATGCCGATGAGAAATAGAAAGTAGACCAGAGTCCCGGGTATGACAGAAAACAGAAGTCTCGGGAGCAGGCTATGTGTCGCAGGTAGCAGGGGACAAAGATTGGTGATGGCCTTGGGCCTTCCAAGTCGCCAATGTATGGCCAATTGAGAAGCTACCTGGCTAGGTGCGATACGTAGAGCTAAGCTAGGCACGGTGGTGCTCTCCCCTGCACGATCTGCGTCATAATCCCCTGCACTACAGCACACGGCATCTTGGCGTCATCGGAACGGGGTGCTTAATTCGACACCCGCAGCCAGCTCTATCCTTCCTATATCGCTCTGTACAGCGACCGCCGTTGAATATCTCAAAGCGTGATCGGCCTCACCGCAAGCATCACTGCCCATCTGAGATAAATTTTAACCTGCACAAATCTCTGTCCACATGTCCACAGGAGTTGAGTGGAAAGAGATGTGTCCGGGCTCTCCGGACAGAATTGGCCGAGAATCGCTCCCTCGCGCGATCGGTCTTTCGTCGGCCGTACGAGCTGTACGCAAGAGAGATTTCTCGCTTTGGCCACGCCACCCTCCAAGACGCAAGCACAGTGGGCCACATTGCTGGCAACTTGAATTAAATGCTCTTGGAATAGCACAAGCCCACAGGTGGACCAGATTGGTTTATACAGCACACTGCCTATTTCACGAGGTCCAGGATCGCTGGTGATAGGCTTGGCCGTTTATTCGATTTCAAAAAGGCTACAGATATGTTCGTCCTCAGCGAACGTTGTCTCGACATGCTTCTCAAATGAGACTATGCTAGTGCTTCGTCTCAGCCTCGCTATGCAGTATGCTTGCTTCTTCAAATATTCGTTTCGAACGTCCCCCACCCCCTACCTTCTTGGGCCACTTCGTTCAGCATCTGAAATATCTTCTTTCAACCCATCTGTCCTCGATATCAGGAATCATGTTACAGACGACAACCGTAATGTCAGGGAAAACCGACGTCAGACGGTGAAGCCCCATGCGACCTGCCGAATATGTAGCAAAAACGATCCTGTCCTGAGCCACCCCGTGGTCAACAAGGACCTGGACTGCCATCAATGCGGACCCGCCAGAGGACATCTGTGCATCGAGCAAGAGCACGCTTTCATGCGTCTTGATGTCCTTGGGAAGCTGGCTGTAGTGCAGCTCTGGCTCGCCTGTCCGTATGCTCGATTGGATGAGGATTCGACCCGATTTGCAGTCCGGAATCACGCGCTTGAGGCCAGTTTCTAAAGCTGCGCCACCTCGGAGCAGCACGACTGCAGATACTTCTCCCTCTGGAGCAAGACCCCGATAGTGGTATCCTTGTGGCGTTTCCGCGGTCGTGGATGAGAATCGGACATTGTTCATTGCTCTGTTTACAAAGTGAGAAAAAGAGGGCAACAGGCTGCATCGCGGTACTTACTGCTCGATCATGAGGGTGGAAAGTCGGTCAAAGTAGAATATGAAGTCCTCTGGGGATGTGTCAATGTCTCTTATGATGGTGTTCATGCCTTTCAATTGCGCTGTCGCCTCAAGTATCACCACCTTGTTGCTGAGGGGTTCCGACTGAGCCTGAAGCTCGAGCTGCTGAAGGGCGGCTCGATGGTGCCTGGATTTCTCAACGAGCTTCTGCTGGATGGACTGCACCACCATATCTGCAAGTGGTTGTCAATGTGAGGCTGTCCCAACCGGTTTGACCATACATACCGATGGCAACAGCATTTTCAACCCGTGTTGGCACAATAACATCCGCATTCTTCCGCTGCGGGTCAACGTACTGAGGAAAGGATTAGCTGGGCCTCAGGAGGTCGGATTTCGGAGAAAGCACCCACGTTCTCAAAGTTTGGTTTCACCCACATAAACCATTGTTTGATCACGCCTTCTACGGTCCTGCCTCGGCACTCGACATCACGTAACATCCTCCTTGAGAGACACGTGTCCGCGTCCGCCTCGCAATATATCTAGCTCTTGTCAGCACAGACCGATCTTGACAAGACCATGAGATTCCCTGACCTTCATATCTAAGAGCTCCAGGACTCTCGGGTCGTGCAAGGCGAAGATCCCTTCCACTACCAAAACATGGGGAGAGTAAATGGCGGTGGTCTTGTCTACTCGCGCATGTTTCTCAAATGAGTAGATCGGGATCTCGGCTCGTTTTCTGCCATGATCCATTAGTCTAAATGATCAGTTATGAGGAAGTTTCGGGGACATAGACCCACCCGGCTTTGAGATCTCGAAGACATTCCACTAGTTTGTCGAAATCAATGGCCTGGAGACCCAAGTAAGCCTACGGCCAAAGACTTCGTGCGGCATTCAAGAACACTGACATCTGGAGAGTCGAAGTCATACTCGTTCAGGAAGGCTTTCCTGGATGCATCCGCGTCCAAGCTCTTGTAGAAAGAATCCTATGTTGGCCATCAGCATCCACACCTCCAAAATGACCAGTCAGCCTTGCTCTCACGCACCATGGACAATATCACAACCCATGGCAGATTTAGCCTGTTGACAATAGCCCTTGACAGAGTCGACTTTCCCGAGCCGGAGCTACCAGCTATGCCGACGAGAGAGACATCAGCCCACGGAGGTGAGTAGTGAGCCCTCTTGGCGATGGCATTTGCAGCAGTTGCTGGGTCCATGGTGAGCTTCGAGCCTCTGATGGAGGAGGCCCCCTTCAAGTTGCCGTCAAACAGCAGAAACGGCGAGTTTGCCCTCGGGCGAGCTGCAAAAACTTAGCATGGCCCCGAGTCTATCACTAGGGGTGTGCGCCCACATTTTTTGATATCAGATGCAAGGATGTCTTCTTCACTTAGAACATGCCATGTAGTGATTGAGTTTAAGCTATGCCTGTATGACCAAGTGTGGAATGAGCAAGGGAGAAACTAAGGGCATGTATACAGGATGAGAAAAGCGAGGATCTGATGGGGGTTGGATGCTCAGAGCGATGATGGCCTCTGCAGGCGATACGATTTGCTACTTATCACACCAAGGCTGCACTATCAACAGCTCGCGTGCCCGAGTCCAGGGACGGTAGTCTCAAAGCGGTCGAGAGAAGTACCCGCGTACAGGGGCCTGCAGGTTCCTCCTGTGGACGCAAGTGCGACACACCCGCTTTGCCCAGGTGGCTAGAGCTGCACCTAGCAACACAGGTACCTAGGTACCTAGGTGCTGTGGTAGCTTCTTCTCCAGGGCGGAAAGACCAGGCAGAAATCGTTGCCCATAGTGGGCCGGCCCGGACTTTTCTGCACTACAAGGCTCTGCCGCAAAACCTCCAACCTCGAGAGCTTCCGTCATCTTTTTTTTTTTCGTCTTTCACTCACACTCGCATCCCATTCCAGCCCATCACCATCAAACGAGCTCACCCTTCTCGTCCACAGACACACAGCAACAGTCTGCAAGCAGTGCCGACACACCGGATCTCATCACCTCATATGAGCTTCTGTGGTGTCGCCTCATTCCAAGCTATGAATGTCTTCTAGTGGGCCTCCCACGATCCAGTTCCAACCTCCCGGTTCAGATGACCTGGCCTTCTGGGAGAGGGTTGCTGCAGAGTTTCGGAACAGATTTGGCAACATGGTACGAATTTGACCGTTCGCGCAATCATGGATTGGGCAGGATGGCATTGTTGACCTGATTGCCCTGCAGACGTCCACAACGTCTACTGCCACGCCGTTTCGGCATGCTTTCGAGCAACGCGTCGTGGACATGCCTATGCCCAAAAGGTTAGTCAGTCTTTGTTTGCCTCTCGGCCAGCCTCCCTCATGGCACAAACCCTTCACCCCGGGTCGAATGATGCTATAATTATATCAATGGGAATCTCTCCTAGACAAGAATGCGGAAGAAGATATATCAAAAATTAACTCTGACTACCCGACCTACCCCAATGTCATCAAACTCCAAACTATTCACACATTAGCGAGCATGCCGCTGACCGAAATGGACAGTGATATCAATGCCTTGATACTTGACTACCTCACTATGGAGGGCTACCCTCAAGCAGCTGCCAACTTTTCTAAGGAGGCGAATCTGCAGCCCATGCAAGAGGACCCTGCCATCAAGAAACGTCAAGAAATCAGGAACCTGATTCACCAAGGACAAATTCAGGATGCTATCGAGTCTCTCAATGATCTAGACCCAGAGGTATGTCCACTGTCTTTGTTACATGTCTTGAGCCCAACACTATGATTAGAACACGAGTTTACATGCACCACGCATATGACCTTCGGGTCGTTGATGATAAACAACCACTTTTTTAATGAGCACTTTCCGCGCCCCGCATCCTTGTTCGCACCTTCACCTTCTCCGTGGCCGATGCTGACCAATTTCAGATTCTAGACCAAGATGCTCACCTGCACTTTGCACTGCTCAGGCTCCAGCTCGTCGAGTTGATTCGCAACAGCAGCGATGGCGACAACAAGAATGTGATGACTGCTATACATTTTGCTCGCGATCAGCTTGGTCCTCGGGCGTCGCGACAGCCTGCCTTCCTGAAGCCGCTTGAGAACACCATGGCCATCTTGCTTTATCCCAGAGATAGTTTGAAGCCCGAACAGGCGGCCATCATGCATCCCAACCTACGAAGAGAGGTCTCGGACATGGTCAACAAGGCTATCCTGCACCGTCAGACGCAGCGACGTGAGGCCGCTATTCGGCATCTTGTGAAGATTCGTGCCTGGGCCGAAGAGTCGGCCCGGAATGCTAGGAAGAACCTGCCCGACCGGATAGACCTCGGTTTGAATGGTGAGGACAGCTCCCATGAGAACGGGTCGGAGGCAATGGTCACGAATTAAGTGAGCCACTATCCTTGACGCGCATTTTCCTCGCGGCCGGGGGAATACTCGCCGATGGTTTCACAAGGATTGTTAGGGACAGAGGTACGGCGTCTCTTTTGCTTTGGTTAAACGGACCTGGTTGGTATGGTCCTAGTAGGTTGGGAAGCGAGTAGGGCAACACCCTCGGCGTTGTGGAACACGGGACTGGCGGAGTGGGCTTCGACCAGCGGAATGATTGTATTTTTAATGAAGCCTTCAAGTATAGCAATAAGCGCATTGTCTTGGTGCTACTTAATTTCGAGACATCTCCCAGCCTCACAAATTGATATGGTCACTGGCAAGAGGCGTTCTACCTACCATGCTGGTCTGAGTGCTGTGCTTGTTATCTCTGCTGCCTGCGTGTAGAACCGAGTCGGACTGGTGGCTACACGTTATCGCAAACTCTTCCCCATACCAGCATGTCTTGCACAAGGAGCAGCTAGGCGCGGCAATACCCCGGGAGGTTCACTGGTTGCTCGTTCAGAAGCCCATTGCTCGGGCATAATCATCTATCAAGTATGTACAAATCCGCCCCTCGTTCCAAACTCCACCCACAGTCCTCAGTCTTACTTCGTCCTGATGTGCTTCAGCTTGCCCGGCGAGTACAGGAAATTGTTCGCATAAGCCTTGGGCGCGAATTTCCTCTCGTTGGGCTCCTGAACAAAGTACTCGTAGCCCTGCTTCTCGGCGAAATGCACGGCGTCGTCCTTGCTCTTGAAGTTGAGGTGTGTGCCCTGCATGTAGTCGCCCGAGGACTGCCAGCCCATCAGCGGGTTCTCCCACCTGTGGCCCTTGGGCAGCACGTCCCAGTCCATCCGCCACTTCTTGCTCTGCCAGTCGCCGGACTGCGTGGCGGGCTTGGCCTGCTTGTAGATGCGCACGGTGCGGGCCTGCAGCTCCATGGGGGCGCCGGACGTGATGGCCGCGGGAAGGGTCTCGCTCGGCTCGGAGCCATCCATGACACGCTTGGGGACTGGGGTGAATGTGCTGTTTTTCGGTGCGTAGCGTGTTAGCAGGGTCATCTCATCCATGATGGGCCCCAGATTGAACAAGAAAGCACAACTCGGAGGGGTGTCACCCACGACGTAGCATTGTCGATGCGAGCAGAATAGTCAGGCTGGTTTTTGGTGCCTCCCTGCGACGGCGCCGGAGGAGCGGGCTCGTTGACAGGTGCTCTGGCCTTGACTATGGAGGCGGACTGCTGGGTGCTCTCAAAGCGCCGGGCAGTGAGTTGTGGGGTCTGGGAGATGGCCCGCAGCAGGCGGGCTGCCTGTGGTGTCCGTAGTGAAGCCATGAGGAGCGGATTGGGTTGTTTCGAAGTCGCCAAGTAGTTCCCAGTCACAGTAGGCGAGATGCCGAATTGATGCCCTGCTGCAGGAGTCGTCGAGCTTCGCCCGGGAGCTAGGTCGTGACGCTGGATGAGCTAAGTCGGATTGGCGGGCTGTGATTGGGCGAAAATCAACGCAGCGTTTGGTCTGCAGCCCTCTCCCCGGCTTCAACCGTCCAACATTGAACGTCAACCCGCATCTCGCAAGAACAACGTCAATTGAAGCGACCAGGCCAGCGCGCAATTGATTCGTCGACCACCTCTCCTTCTTCAACTTCAGGGCGACCCGAAAATCACAGTCATCATGAGCTTCGTCACACGCCGAGCGCTCTCGACGCTCATCCCTCCCAAGGTAAACCAAGATGCCGCGATTTCAAGTTACCGAGCACTATGCTAACGTTGCGGTCTGCAGGTTGCTTCCCCTAAGGTACGTTCGAACCGGTCGATCACCCTACGATACTTGCAATGCATGCAGCGATGGGAAGGAAAAAGAGCAGGAAGCTTGGATGGCCGGCGAAGGCTTCGAGGCAGGCCGAGGACGCTCGACAAACCTGCGACGGCCTGAATTCCAAACGCATGGGCTTGGGTTCAAATGGAGACTACGTCTCATCACGGCGAACATCTATCCGGACCTGGTGGCTAATTTGGACTCTCAAATCAGGCAATCGGGTCTAACCCCAACGCCATCGCGATGAAGCGCGTTGTCAACTTCTATGAGAAGCTGCCCCAAGGTCCTGCACCTGAGGTCAAGGCTACCGGAATTCTCGGTCGTTACCAGGCCAAGCACTTCGGAAAGAACGCATCGGCCAAGCGTAGGTGCTCTGAGGACGTGTCTCCTGAGGGTTGCAATGAATCTTGCGCTGACAATACATGGACACACAGCTATCATCCACGCTCTGGTCTTCCTCGTTGCTGTTGGATACGCCCAGAACTACTACTTCCACTTGCGTAAGTTCCGCCCAGGATGAAAAGGGTAGCGGTATCATTAGTCCTGACATATCTCTCCAGGTCACCACAAGAACAACGCTCACTAAAGTGACTGTATGCCGTACTGGGGATCGGGAACTGCGCTCGGGATTTGATGTGTAGATATCAGAAATAGACGAAGTGAGGACGAATCTTCAGACACCAAATTTCCTTGGGTGATCCATCTTCTCTAAAATCCAGGTTGTCGATCGATGTTGCAACGGAGCCCTCCGAATTGACACGGACTTTTGCTGTGCTGATTAGTGGCAATCTGGATGTGACAATAGTGGGAGGTTATCCTGGGACCAGAACTTCATGCAACGACACCTTCTACAACGCCAGTAACTTGATGAGAGGCTGAAGGCCACTGGCGACGCTGTCATTGCCAAGAACGATTTGTGGTCGGGCACTTTCGGTGTCATTCTGCTTGCTTTCTGTTGGAGATCCTCCCCCCCCCCCTCCCTTAAGACCTGGGAGTTCATGGGCCGGAGCAGACAGGCTCACATACTTCTGCCTCGTGGACTTTGATGACTGGCGTTTGCGCAAGTGAAGATGCGGTCTGTGGGCAAATGGTAGTTGAGTGTGATTGTGTCCCTTGAGCTAGATCACCAAGCTCAGCATGATTGTGATGTGCACAATAGGGGGTAAGTTCGTGCTTATTGGGCGTGGCGATCAGAGAATTTCAGACCTCTTCTATTCTTGTTCCAACACAATGGACTTTCAAAAGAGGAATACGGCTGGATGGCATGCATTGAATTTAGGACTAGATGGCTCCTGGTGTATGTACTCGCCAACGGCACAAACGGGTGTGGGGCCACAGCACGAGGCAGATGGTAGATGGATATGTAGAAGCTGGGATGCAATGCCAAATCAAGCCTAGCGCCCCTAGACCTGGCCTTGGATCAGCTTAGCTTCCTTCCTCCAGATGAGACCCCATCCAGTGCAGCAGAAGTAGCAGCCGCAGCCATTTTGACCACGGCAAAAGCCAACAACACCCTCGTCTTGCCGACGACCTCTTCTTTTCTCTTGGGGAAAAGCCAATACAGCATCTCTTTTTAGTGTTTGCTGGCACTCTCATTGAGAGCAGAGCCTGTTCGCTCCCAATTTCCTGACCCCTCCTGGCGTTTGAGGCCGCGCCTGTCTTGTCGGTGCTCTTTTGCGTCACCCCGAACTCGACACTACCTACCGACCTACCGACCGACTGACTAGTCTGCTCAGCCTGCGCACCCTCGTCACTCGTCGCTCGACTCCAGTCTTCAGCCTCCACCCGACCGCGTCTACTCCCCCGACCACTCGAGCCAGTCTTTGCGACAACCATCGTATCACCCTCACAAGTGACTCGACGACGCAGCTGGTGCCTCTGTTCCTTTGAGGAATTGACAACCTGCCCATTTGTCGGATGATGGCGGCAGAACCCGCGCCACACCAGTCCGTCGAAGCTACTGCGACTCCTGCTGCTTTACCTGCAAGTCTCTCCTCTTTCCGCTCGCAGCCCCGCGCCGCGTCGCAAAGCGCGAAGCCCCATTCTCTTCTGCAGAGATGCTAACTTCCACCAAGGCACAGCCAGAAGATGCCAGTCACGACGTTGACGACGTCTCGCGAGACGTCCGCCCCGCGCCCGAGTCCGAACTGAACGGCGAGTCCCCCGCTAACATTGTCGTGGACAAGCTGGTCAACGACATCGTCGACGAGGTGGTCAATTCGGCCGAGGTCAGCGTCAGCGGCGGATCCGACACCGAGGCGTCCAAGTCCAGAAACGACGAGAAGGGCCATGTCCGATCCTCTTCGGTCAAAAAGCCGACATCTTTCAAGTCGGTCCCAATCAACAAGAGTTTTCAAGCCAAGCTCGCCTCAAGTAGTGCTGCAACCAAAGCCCCAGAGAAAACTGCATCGACTGCATCGTCGACTGCAGGCCCTCCAAGCACATCATCTACGCCCAAACCTAGATTGGTTGCCAAGACCACAGGAACTCTCCGTGATGCCTCCAAGTCATCTCTCGCCCAAAATGGCCGGCCCGCACCAGATGGAAACGCCGTATGGAACAAGAATCGACGTAAGCTTGCCCGTCTCGCCTTTACTCGCCCCTTGACCCAGCCCTGTGAAAGCTAACATCCACGTTCCCGTAGCGCCTCCAACTCCCGACCTTAAGAAGATGACCGACGAGGAGCTGCTGAAGCTTGGCATACACGTAGCTAACAGACTACAACCTGACGTGGCAAAGGGCCAGGCGGCATGGGCTGATATTGACGAAAGCGACGACGAATGGGATGCGCCAGAGACAATCACTTGGACTGATGGCACCAAGACCACAATCCCTCATGCCGACGATCCCGCGAACGCACCTGAGCCGCCTCCGCCTGCACCCGCGCCTGTACCTGTGCTTGCGCCCACAGTCAAGGAGAACAAGCCCCTCGAGAAACCGCGCTCGCCAGCGCCGCCCACGGGCTCTCCCTCCGTGAAGCCTAGTTTGCCATCGGGCAAGGGTCTGATTCTCAAAGGCGCGCCAGAGAAGCCTACACTGGTTGCAAAGCCTCCCGCACCCCCAACCCCAGTTAAGAGCCCGTGGGCCGCACTACCACCCGTACAAAAGGCTTCTCCCATGGAAACCCTCGGTGACCAGCCACAGCGAGGCTTCCCACCCCCCGGACCAGCGTATGGATTGAAAGGCATGACACCGCCTGCGGCCAGGGAAATCGCTGCCGATGACTTCAGTCGATCACCGCGACGGGATCACCGGGAACTCTACAATTCTCACTCGGGTCGGTATGAGCCTGTTGCCGACCGCCGGGGAATGCCAGCAAGGCCCGAATACCAACCTCGCCAACCGGCCCTGCTTCAGCGACCGTCGCATGGGGAGCCCGGGGGCCCAGCCGAGCCCTCGGCTGCGTTTCAAACATCACATACTAGCGGCGGCTATGGCAGGAGGCGCGGCTCATCCAACGTTAGTGGCGGAAGTGGCAGTTTCCAGAGATTGGGCAGGCCTTACGAGCAGGGTGTCCCGCCTACCGAAATGCTCGATCATCAACGGGGACCGTTCAGCGGGGCCAGCGAGCATCCTACGTCTCCACGTAACTTTTCGCCATCCGATCATCATGGAGGACCACGACAGCCGAGCGTTTCACCCTGGCAGAACCGAGCATCACCAGCAATTTCGCATGGGGCACCGCAAGTCCCAGGTAGCAGTGAGATGCAGACGGTGCCCCCAGCGGGACCAGTGGTTGACGACGTCGAGTTCCAAAAGAAATTGATGAAGGAACGCCGCGAGGAAGCAATCAGAAGGCGCCAGGACGAAGAGGCCAGGGAAGAGGCAGCGAAGCAAGAACGCCTGCGGAAGAAGCTGGAGGCATTGGGCCCGGCCCCGGAGCGAAAGAGCGAGAAGAAGGAAGCCCCTAAAGAGACAACAGTAGTGGACCAGCTGAGCGAGACATCACAGCAGGCCCCATCGCCCCAGGAGGCGAAGGAGACCAAATCAACTGCAACACTGCCAGACCAGCTGGCCGAGAGCAGCCAGGACTCACTCCCCAACGGTGTTGTTCCGGACGGTCAATCTCATGCGAAAGCTCCAACCGCTGCGGCGCAGCCAGCAGCGCCAGAAAATAAGCATGCGCATCCTTGGAATCCTCGGGTACAACAGACTCAAAATCAACCTGAACGACTCACGTGGAACGCAGGCAGCCAGGCATCCAAGAACGTCTGGGGCCCTCCGACCAACGACCGCTCTCTTGGAAATGGAACCTTCAACTCGGTGCCAACTCAGCCATCGCAGTTGGCACACATGCGAAGTGGACGTCCTGGACCTGGCCCCATCGCGCCACCAAGTGCCACATCCAAAGCGCCTGGGCCGCCCTCCCAGCCTGCCCCGATTGGGACCCCACAACGAAGCGGACCACGGGCGCAAGATGATAATGCTCAGAGAAGGAATAAATGGACATCTGCCGTGTTGGCGTCGGACGAAGACACTCGACTACAACGCCAGAAGCACCAGCGTGACCTAGAGCAGGACATGAAAGCTCGCGGATTGGACTACTCGGACATAGCAGCCCCCATCAACGAGGCCTGGACGTCTACCAAGGAAGATGATCAAGGGCAACGAGTGCGCGATGCTGCGATGCAGTGGGTCTTACGTGGCAACAACGCACAACAGAGTACTGCCTCACGGGCTGCTGGCACTAGCGACTTGGGCCAGCAAGATACTGCAGCTCGCTTCGTGCCTCCACCTGTTAGTCAGAATGGTTCTACAGCATCTGGTTCCCAGCGTTCAAGGTTCTTCCCACCCAGTCGGGATGTTGACCAGGCAACACCACTCGCACCGGAGACTGGCAGATCCCTCTCTCCTTCTCCTCCGCCTCCTGACATGGCCGGGCATCCTGCTTTCGACGGCGACAGGGCGCATCCCCATGTTTCGCTGCCACCGACGAGACCCATCGTGAAGCTGCCACCTGCTGCGCCGTCTGCTCTCGCGGCGTCACAGCGCCCTGGTCAGTCCGGCTCTACACGGTCTGCATCTACTTCCCACCTGCACTCGTCTCGGCCTTTCAGCTCTTCTGGATCCGCTTCCAATCACAATGCACCAAACTTCTGGCAAGACCGGATCAAGAATCTATTGGCAGACAACTCGTCCACCCCTTCGAGCGTGGACTCGTCTAGCAGAACGAGTCTGGTGCAGCCCAACAATCGTGCAGCAGCCACTGTCTCGCTGCCGACTATCTTCGCCCCAAGCTCAACGGTTGATGACGGTTCATTCGCAACCAAGATAATGGATGAAGACTGCTTCGAGGAGCAGGAGATGGGATCACTTCCGCCTGTGCATCTTCCCACGCAGGTTCCAGAGGCGGCTTGGGAGCCTGCCAAGGCGCCACCCCGACAAGATCGAAAGCTCAGGGAAGCAATTACGACCACTGCTGAGGCATTGGCGTTCCACCCGGAGGGTAGAAATTATGTCATTTTCTTGCCTAGCATGTCGGGGCGCAGGATGGTGGCCATGGCTGCGTCATCTGTGACCAGCCCTCAAGGCCGGCGCCCTCAACGCGCTTCGCGGTACTCCTCTTCGTACCGTGGTGGCAATCGAAACCGAGAGTCGTCAGAGCAGGGTACTCCTTCCGGATCGACCTTTAGCCGAGGAGGCCGTGGTTCATACCGTGGCAGATCCGAATGGAGCCGTTCTGCGGCAACACCCATTCAAACCCAGTAAACATCACAACGCTTTGCGTCGAGAAGGGCCGCTTGAGGATGGATACCTCAAGCGACGACATCTATTCGTTTCATCCAGAGTGGATCTGCAATGGAACGAAACACTTCTGGCGGATTCTCCTGTTCGCTTCTGGACTAGGATTCAAAACTGGTTCCTTCCAGAGCCAGTTTTTGTACAATTTCTATAATGTCTTTCAGGCCACATCATCGTTCTTGGCATTTTCCATGCATGCAATTGCGAGCGGTTTTCACGTTGCTGGCCACGGACGCGACGAATCAACGACACTGTGGTATGGGCGAGCTCACGAATTTCACCTCTCGTACGGTGAAGGGGTAAAGGGGATGGTTGGATTCTGTCGCTAACCGCCCAAGATATTACATCACGATTGGAGCTGAAAGAGGTTATTCTGGCAAGGAGCTTGGTGGACCACCTGTGTTCGAGTTCCGCAGCAGACCGCGACCGGAGATCTCCTGTGCCAACGTGGGCACGAGCAGCTCAGAGTGAGGCTATCACTCTGTTATTGACAGGAGATTAACAAACCAGCAGACATGTTTCGCGAAGCAACGGACAGAAAGAAAGAGGGTGCGAGGCAAAGGAAAATTGGCTTTCGTGTGAAAGGGGGGATTCAATTGAGACAGGAACCCCTCCCATCGTTGCTGATTCTACGGTCTTGATGAAGATAGTGAGACCGAATTGTTCCATGCAACGCAGAGGAAAAAGGAAGCAGCCATGGCATACACATGGCTATGCTATGAAATAACCTCTACGGCACGGAGCGACACTGGTCGATATTGTTCCTTGAACACAATACAACTGAACTCAAAAATGCTCTGTTGATCCGTGACCTGACGATGATGTTGGCGATGAAATTTGTCAGGCTGAATAGCAAGAATGTCGTGAGATTCCCTCCCACTGGCTGAATCGTACCGTTCTCTGTCCGATATAAGTTGGCTGGTTCAATACCTACCACTCATCGCTGCCAGGACAAATTAGTTACGAGACCGCATCCCTGCATCGATGGTAATAATACTTCGCAGCATCCGCAGGAGGCTACGCATTGAGACGAAGAAATACATCCGCAACGGGGCCGGAATAGTGAATATGCAAAGAAGCTTGACTCCTGCTAGCAATTCAAGTGCCACAGCCAAAAGACCTTTCACAATCGAAGATGCCTTCGATTGCTTCTAGCAGTATAAATAAGCTGCACCGTCACAGAATGCATTTGAACGAGCTGTGAGTATCTAGAAATGCAACGAGGACGAGCAATATGGCAAATTGCAGCGTTCGTATCAGATGGAGGGACTATGTGCGCATCAATGTAAATACAGTGCTTTCCTCCAACCAAAAGCGCATCCAAACAGCATACACACATTATCATGGCTTGCCTTCCCTCCTTTATGACATGTCTCGTTCATGACCCTACTCCGAAACTCCTCACCAGGGTAATCCCAACAGGTAGCCAACACCTCAGACTCAAAGGACATCACTAGCTAATCTCCTCCAGCGCGCAGTTGGGATGAAGCACGTAAACAATATCCTGCGGCTGCGACTGCGGCGCCGCAGACCCCTCGTCGGCATCTTCGCCGGCGTCGGCCATGCCTTGGCCACGAATACCCATCAGGATGTTGTCCTGGTAAGAAGATAATTGTTAGCCGATTTAGCTCCACCACCCAGAAGTCGGAGGTGCGGTCTCTTACCTTAACCATCTTCTTCAGCACCATCTTCGCCAATGCGAGCTCCTGGTTGTAGTCTTCCTCGCCATGGAGCTCGTCCTCCTTCTGCTCCAGGTACCACTGGATCAGGGCCTCGCCCTCGATGCCCTCACCGCTGCCCGCCTCGTCATCGGCAATGCGCTGCACGATCATGTTGACCATGCTGATATACTTCTCGTACGAGATCGTCTGCTTCCGCCTCTGTTGCTGAGGCTGAGCGGACCCCTCGGCAGCATCCGCCATCTCCTCGTCCACATGTTCCTCGTCCATCTCCGCGTCACCATCCTGGTCGTTGGGGACACCAGCAGCCTCTGATGCAGCGCGTAGAAGCGTCTGACCGTCCTCGACAGGCTCGTCATCCTCATCGACCTCGACATCGTCGTGCTCGACGGAGATGATGCTCTGCCTGAGGAGATTGAATGCCTCGTTCACCATGTCCGGCGTAATCTCTTCCACACAGTTCGCCTTGGCGATGGCCTCAGACAGCCGGATCATACTTTCCAGCTGACGCACCGTGATCCGGTAGCTGTTCTTGCCCATGCCTCCCTGCGCGTCGTCGGCCCGGAGCTCGCGGTATCGCTCAACAAGGACCTCTTTCGACTCTTCGGTGAACTCGGGTCGGAAAGTACGTGCAAAGCGGATGTACCGCTGCAGCTGCTCCGTGCTGAACTCTGGCTCGACTGCGGCGTCGCGTAGCTGGTGGATGCCGACTATGTGCTCAGCCAAGTGGCGGTCGACCTTCTCGTTACACTCGTCAAGAATGACGAAGAAGAGGTCGAAACGGGACATGATAGGGGCAGACATGTTGATGTTGGCGCGCAGAGTTGTCTTGCGGTTGTATCGGCCGCCGACAGGGTTGGCGGCAGCAAGAATTGACGTCCGCGCGTTCAGGGTGGCCTGGATACCGGCTTTGGCAATGGAGATGGTTTGCTGTTCCATGGCCTCGTGGATGGCAACCTGGTCGGCAATGTCCATCTTGTCGAACTCGTCGATGGCACAGACGCCGTTGTCAGCGAGCATGAGTGCACCAGCTTCGATGGTGAACTCGCCAGTCTCCTCATCCTTCACGACAGCGGCCGTCAGACCGGCAGCTGAGGACGCTTTCCCGCTCGTATAGATGGCGCGAGGTGCGAATGAGCAGACGTATTTCAGGAATTGTGACTTTGATGTGGACGGGTCACCGACAATGCAGATGTTGATATCACCTCTCAGCTGCATTCCCTCGGCGGTGGACTTGTGAACACCAGACATCAGTTGCAGCAGGAGACCTTTCTTGACCACTTCGTGGCCGTAGACCATTGGTGCAAGAGAATTGACCAATCTCGAGTAGATGTGGTCGCTGTGCACCATTTTCCTGAGGTCCTCGATCTCTGATGGCCCAAAGGAAGCAAGAACTGCTTCTTGTGCCTGTTGCGCATTCTCGTTATTTGAAGAATTCAGAGACGCAATGATGTCCGTCACACCACCACCCAGATTTGTGGTGTCGGGTGCGACCATGCAAGCGAGAAAAGCAAGACGGTATGTGAGATCGCGAACACCAAGAGCCTTCAAACCACTGATACCGCTGCCACCGGCATCACCACCGCGGGGGTTGTTGCGATCGTCACGGGAAGCTTGAGCGTGGTTTCCGGGGAGGCCGAGTTGGCTTACATCCGGCACAACGATCAAAGCGCCAGTGAAAATGCACTTTTCGCCAGCCTTGGCGCGGTCGACAATCTCACCGCGCAGGATGACATCCATGGTCCGAGGCATGCTGCCAGTGGGAATCTCAGAGCTGTTCTCCTGGATTCGGACCTTCTGCCAGTCGATGAAGGTGCTCTGGCGGATGTCGAGCTGCCAGGCCTGGCGGTTGTTGCAAGTCGCGTTGGGGCATTGAGTAGGCTCAGTATAGCGGAAAGTCTGCTCGACGTTGGGGATGACAACACGGCACGCCTCGCACACAAATGTGGCGACTGAGAGCTCTGGTCGCACCTCCGACGTCCTTGTGACGGTCCCCGAAATCGAGAGAAGTTGGCCGATGTTTCCAGCACGGAGGCTGCGGACCCTAGAGACCAAGGGCAGGTTGTAAAAGGCAATAGAAAAGACCTTGTCGGTCTGCTGGTTTGTAGTCTTGCTGCCTGGGCCCGACTGGCTGGCAGAGCCAACATTGCTTGCTCCAGAGGTGGTCATGTTGCTTGACGCGGTGGGCTGACGGTGCTCGCGGAAGTACGCCGCCTCGTGCTTTGCGATCATGTTGTGTAGAGCGGCGGTGAGGTAGGGCAAGAACCGATAGTATTGATCTACTATACCGTCCGCAAGTGTGCCATCTGTCCATGTTTGGAGATGTTTGAAGTCGACGTAAAAGGTTGACAGTGCGTATGCGCGCATGCCATGGATCTGGGCGACATAGTATTTGTCTGTGGTGATGGCGCTGGATGTCGGAGGCCCCGAGGAGGTGGGATCTTCTATGAATCTGGAGACGGACCTGTCAGCGGGGGATTGGAGCAGTCATGAAGGAATTGAAGGACTCTCGTACCCCTCAATAAAGTCTTCGAAGTGCTTCTGGACCAGTACGCCGAGCTTGTCCTCGACTTTGGGGATGTTCTGGGTGTCTGCTGGGCGTCGGTTGGGGATCTGGTCATCCTCAAAGCCCTCGCCGCCCTCATCATCGCTCGGTGCGCCGTTGCTCTCAGAGGGGGGACCGCGGGGTCGACCTCCCAATGAAGAACTCGACGGATTCCCGCGCCGTTGTCTTGGAGTTCTCGATGGGCCGTCGGACATGGGGAAACCAGCATCGCTGGACATTGCTGCAGCCGTTGCCATCTTTGTTGACAGTTGCCTGTAAAAGGGGTGGAATAGGAGGGATGAGGTGTGCAGGAGGCTGAGATGTCAAAAGTCTGGATATGCAAGAATTTGGCGCGCGCAATGCAATGCAATCAATTCCCCTGCCCGGTTAATTGTGGAACGCGTGGGAGGCGCGTCGCGTGTCAGAGAACGCGGCGAGGTAAAGTGGCTGCATGAAGGCTAGGCCGCATACGGAAGTCTGTTTTCATTTTATCAGGGCTTGGCCAACCGACATTTTGCAATCAGTCAAAACTATGGGGGCATGTGTGTCTGAAGTGGTCTGACGCGATTTATTCGATGTGAGATTTACTCGCTGTGATTCATGCCTCTCAAGACAATGTTGAAGCATTGTATGTAGGCCAGTTGCTTCCAAGTACAAGCGCGAATATGTAAAATCAGTAATTCTCGACCTCCCAAGGATCACTGCCCTGTTTCTTTATAAGAATGTATCTGGAAATGTCAGTACAAGTCAGGTGCAGGAAATGTCAGTCACAAATTGCACGCACCTTTTCGGCTACTGCCACCCACTCTTCTACTCCCCTGACATATTGATCAGAGGATGCGTCCGCCATAGACTCATGGCCCCAAATCACCATCTCGTCAAACTCCGCCTTGGTCTCCAGCGCACCAAGTGGCATCTCATCCTCCGCATCTAGGTCGACAACCTCGGGCTCGTCTGGCCTGGGTGCCTGTGGCTTGGGGGCTTCCGTCTTGTCGACCACGACTCCTCGGTAACCCTCTGGGACTTTCAAGGCCTTGCCATGCAGCTTCCGGCCTCTGAAGTACGCAACCCGCTTGCCATCTGCGGCATGGTCAGCAAGAAGTCTCTGCCACAATGACTTCGAAGCAAATACCTGGCTCCTGCGATGGTTTCCAGTACGCGTCTGTCGAGCTGATGGGACCATCATGCTGGATGCGGCAGGGTAGGACATTGGGGGTGGCCTTGTCACAAGAAGGGCCTTCGCGCTGGCCGACAGAAAGTATCGGTTGCTCCATGTCGGCGTGTCGTTACTAAATGTGTACTTTCCTTGTCACTCGCAGCGTTGCGCACAGAGTTGAAACGGACGCGGGTCTACAGGAAGCGTGTGTGCTTCGACGCGTAAATTGAAGTGCGATAAGCAACCCTTATCTTGGCCAGCCGGGCAAGGGTTCTGCAACCGCACAGAGCCCCTGTCCATCCATCCATGCAAGCATCCCATCGCATCCCTGGACCTTTCCGTGGTCAGTCTCCGGACATGGAGTTGCGCGGGGCTATTAGTCTCACCACGTAGAGTCCCAAACCGAAAAAAAATACAACGGATGGCGCGAGCCACAGAGCCGGACATTTGCGTCTGTAATTCTGTCCGAGACGGCTCAACAACAAGGCCGAAGAGGATTCTTCGACAACCTCGCATCCCGCGGCGCAAAGTCTTGACGTCATGGGTGTCGCTTGTACAGCATGAGCCAACGCCTGCAGGTGGGCCCCACGCTCCCTCGTTTAACGTAGACTTGAGAGGTGGTGAGATTCATGTATGTATGTATCGTGGGCTCTCTCGGTGACAGACACTGTACCGGACTGCGGAGCGGTGTGCGCAAAGGCACTCAAGTGTGTCGTGGCTGCTTGGACTGCTTTGGGAAGACTACTCGAGAAGCATTGGACCACCCCGTCCCCCCGTGTTAGCCAGGACCGCCTCCAGTGCAACCACACGGCCACACCTCAGATGGCTTGAGGGGCAGAATTTGGTTATGATCCTCGCCAGATCTCCAATGCTTGACAGCTCCGCACTCGGTAATCAGGATGTTTGCATGTCTGTGTTACTGCAGTCTTCTTTCTAGATATATTGCAGCTTGCCAGCCTCAGGGCCAGTGTTGTGTCAGGGCTAGCTGGGCTACCATATGCCCGGGTGGTCTTTTTGCTTTTCACGACTACATGTGTGGACTGGACGGGGGAGCTATTTGTTGTTGATGACCCGTCCTCAACGCTTGTTGGGGCCACCAGCGCAGAGCTTGCTACTTGTCGCGGCCTCTGCCGTTCGCTTCGCGCTCAGGTCTGAGGAATGTCGATCGCCCATACGGTAGCGCGGGAGGTATTCCCTCGGACCCCTCAATGAGCTTGATGAGACAGTCCCATGCGAGATGATTAAACAAGCTGACAAGCTGAGCGAGGTAGCTGCGGGCTGCAGCTCTGACCAGCCCCACCACACCACTTTGCATCCGGTTATCGCACCCCTTGCTAGCTCCTGCGATTGGGATTTGCGGCATGTCTTGCTCGACTGGAATCCAGGTACGGGCTGCTAGTGATGCGTAGACTTCCCGACTGTACGAAGTGGATTCCGGGCCCTACGGCGCCTCTTTGTCCCCAAGCGTGCAGGCGCCTTGTTCGCGCAATTGCTTCGCGGATATGAACTCGTCGGATATGCGAGTTCTTAGAATTACATGAGTAAGAATTTGAGAATTGTGTCGCGTTGGTGTTTGCGGTCTCAGAGAAACACCAAACATCGCGGCATGGACAGCTCCAACGACGGGGCTTGGCATCGCAAGTCGACTACCGGCCCTGGCCTTCCCGAGCTTCAAGTCCAGCCGGAATCTGGTCGAGACCTTCCAGCACCTTGCCGAATGCAGAAACAGCCGAAGTACCACGGTGCCTCGGAAGTGGCCATATCCTTGTCACAAGAGCTTGCACCGGACGCGCACAGTCACAGCGGAGCGATGAGGTCAACGAGGCCGATGGTACCTCCCCCTGCTTTGCGACAGAGTAATATGGGCACTCCTTCCTCTTCTATTGCGGGTGTGCGGCTTTGTCGCAAGCCTTGCATCCCATCTGTGACTTGGCCCCTCTTACGTCTCTTGTTTTGTTCCTTATTGCCCGTGATAATGTGCTTTGTCGCCGACACTTGAACTGTCCCACCTCTCAACATCGAGCCTCCATTCTCGCCCGCGCGAACTTCCAGACAACTTTGATTTGGCCTCGCCCCCCCCCCTCCCCGCCAGCCATGCCACTGCTACCGAGCTTCGTCACGCGACCACCCAGCCAATGGGTCGAGTCAGCGCGCGGCACAATAGGAGGCTTGACGTGGGGGCCAAGCGTGGCAACCGCGAAGTGGGCAGTCCTCTCTCTGTTCAAGAACATCCAAGTGGGAACCCTGGTGCTCGTGGACGAGGTGGACGGCACCAATTATGTGTACGGCGAGAAGCTGGGCTCTTCCAAGATGCCGGGGAGGATCGTCGTGAATGGCGCCATCAGTGTCCCTAGGGTGGAACTGGTTGTCAAGAAGAGCGCATTCTGGATGCGACTCATCCTGTTCGCCGACATGGGTTTCTCAGAAGCATACATGTTGGGAGAGGTGGACTGCACTGACTTGACGGCCTTTTTCCAGGTACTGTTGTCACTGCTGCCCGCGAAGAGAGGGGCCATGGCATACTAATATTCCCGTGCCGTGTAGCTCTTTCTGGCGAATCGAGAACAGTTAGGTAATGGAACGACCTTACTGTCGACCTTCTCAAGCTACGCCTCCGCGCTGGCTCGAAGAACGAACACGATGTCGAATTCCTTGCTCAACATCTCGGCCCACTATGACATTAGCAATGAAATGTTCGCGGCATTTTTGTCGCCAGATATGACATATTCTTGTCCGATTTGGGACAAGTCCGGCCCGACTACCGAGACATTGGAAGAGGCGCAAATCAGAAAATTGCAGGTCTTCGTTGATGAGGCGCACATCAAGTCGACTGACCACGTCTTGGAAATCGGGACTGGTTGGGGATCCTTTGCGATCCTGGCCGTGCAGCAGACGAAATGCCGGGTCACTAGTCTGACGCTCTCGCAAGAACAAAAGGCACTTGCAGAGGACAGGATTGCCAAAGCTGGTCTGTCAGACCGAATCGAGGTGCTGTTGATGGATTATCGAGCCTTGCCCGTACCCCAGCGACCTTACGACAAGATTGTCTCGATCGAGATGCTGGAGGCAGTGGGACAAGAATTCCTGGGGACGTACTTTGCTTGCATACACCGGCTTCTAAAGAAGGATGGTGGGATCGCAGTCTTCCAATGCATCACCATGCCCGAGGGGCGACATGAGGCGTACTCGAAGAGCGAGGAGTGAGTCGCGGCCGAATCGTAAGATACAGACAAGGTTGCTAACCACGTTCCAGCTTCATCAACCATTATATATTTCCCGGCGGCTACCTTCCCTCGATCACGCAGCTAATTGACCACATCAGTAAAGAATCCGAAGGAACACTCGTTGTTGAGAAGGTGGATAATATTGGGGGTCACTATGCGAAGACTTTGAGGCTATGGCGAGAGAGTTTTATGAATAACTTTGAGGCCAAGATCAAGCCTGCGCTTCTTGAGAAGCATGGAGATATGACGGACGAAGGTGTCGCGGTATTTAGGAGGAAATGGGAGGTGAGTCTTACATCTGAACCCATCCACTTGGTCCCGCTGACGAAAAGATCAGTACTATTTCAGATATTGCGAAGCCGGCTTTCTCGGCAAGACCTTGGGGGACGTCATTATTTCTGTTGGGCGAGACGGCGCTATGGAGCTCATGGAGGGAATTCCCAAATAAAGCATTCCTTCGCAGTCCCAGTACCTGGGTTCGGCTGGATTCGGCGAGATTTGTGAAGCGCATTCACGCATTTTTCTTCGATTATTCTGTTCAGCAGTAGCGTTATGCTGTCTTGATTCTGAATACCGCGGGGTAGACTAGACGAAGTCGAAGTTTTAATGAGCATCAATTATTGCGCAGGGTTTATCAATTTCGCCGCTTCTTTTTTGTCTTCTTGGGTTTTGCCTTGGGCTTGGATTCGACTGTCTTGGGGACAAAGTCAGGATACCGGCTGGCATGCTCTACGTCGAAAGCTGGCTTGTATCTTCTGAACAACAACATGGCGACCCGGGCATCTTCAATACTGGAGTGCTGGCCTGTCTGGATTTCGATTCCCAAAATCTCCCTCGCCAGGACTCGCAGAGCTGGCTTGGGGCCGTGGCCGTACTTCTTAAATCCAGAGAACTTTGCGGTGTCGCGGATATCTTTTCGCGGGTGATCAAGCATCAAGACGTCTAGATCATGCTTGAGGTCATGGCCCACGAGAATCCGGCCATGGAGAAGGTGCGCTACTTCGGCCTGCACATCCGCGAAATCTCTGGCCTCAGCCATGTGCTTTGGAGTTATGCCGCTGATCTTTGTCCTCCAGTCTACCACTCGTTCCTGGGGGCGGACGTACGAGTCGTACACCTGACGCCCGTGGAAGTCGACAATACTGACTCTCGCCAAGGCGTGTCCGTAGCCTCCTTCTCCAATGCCAACCATCTCACAGTCGATGGCGACGTACTTGCCAACCTCGAACTCGCGAGCGAGGCCCTCATTAGGGCGGACAGCAGTGGCGGTAAGCAGTGAGTTGTCCCTGGCACCCAAGCCGTAAGCTTCTGAGACGGCCTCTGGTGATATGTCATTGTCTTCGGCCCAAAGCTCGAGAGATGCTGATATACCAGGCTGAGACTGCGAGGCACCCATATTGGACCTTTGAGATGATTTGGAGGTGCTAGGCCGGGGAGCTGGAGCCTTTGATTTCGCCTTGGGCCCTGAAGAACTGCCTTTGAGTCTCTTTGGGGGCTGTTGTGAGGATTGGGCCACCGCGTCGTCGTCGTCGGCCTTCCTCTTCTGGCCCTGGGACTTGGTCGATTGTTGCTTGATCTTGGCCTGCAGCTGTTTCCAATTGGACGAGAGTTCAGGCGCCATCTTTTAGACTTTCGAGGCCAGTCTCATGAGTAATATCATATGTGCCGCGTTGGTCATACAACCATTGTGAATGATCGAAAGGTCACGATTTGGGGGCGTTCATGCCCTTGAGTTCCAAGGTGAGATCAAGGACTGCTAACAAACGGGTTCTTGCTGAAAAAGCGTGTTCAAGGTTGCCGGCCGAGAGGCGCTCAAGTGCTGCCCAGAGGTGCCAAACAAATCGAAAGTGGAACCAATAGCAGCTTATCAGGCGCAACCCACCAGTTTCTCAAAATCTGCTAGCGGACTACGCACTTGCGCACTAGCGCACTAACGGTTGGAAGGCTACCTAGGTAGACAATCAACCTTCTGAAAGACCTGCCCACCTGCTGTAGCAGCTCTGAAAGAGCGCTAAAGATGACGCGGTCGCAAGCCGTCGCAAGGCTCGTCTTTTATTCAATCAATCAATCAACCGACCAACCCCTTAATTCATCAATTTAGCCACAACAACACATCGCATCGAAAACGCATCATGAGTCCAGGAGGCGCTCTGACTGGGGAACCTGTCGTTGGCAGCGATGGCTCGCGAAAGAAGGGCAAGGCGACGCCCGATACAATCGTGTAGGCAATCATTCAGTTGTCGCGAGTCCGGCGCAGTTGTTCAACCCCGCTAACCATCGATATCTTGCAGGGTCGGGTGCATTGCGATGGTGCAGAAGAACGGCCACCCGCGTCGTGCAGAGATTCTAGGCATTAAGGACACAAAGAGCGGCCGACAGTATTACTGCAATTTTGACAACTTCAACAAACGACTTGACGAATGGGTCCCTCTCTCCAGGATCGACTTTGAGCAAGATGTCGAGTGGCCGAACCCAGACAAAGACAAGCCCAAGGATGGGAAGACCAAGAAGGGGGCGGTTGCACCATCCAAGAAAGCACAGCCTGGGAAGAGACCACAGAAGAGACCTCCACCAGGGAAGCGAGAGCAGTCTATCACTTCCGAAGCCCAGACGCCCCACCCGTGGACCGACATCATCGATTCCCAGTCGCAAACGCAGAAGGGCACTCCCACGGGGGACGACGGCCTTGAGGTGGCCACGCCGACCCAAGATGGCGCTCCTACACCTGCGGCTGGAGACGAAATGGACGTGGATGGCGACGAGACACCAAAGTTCGACTCATTCAGCAGAGAGGATGAGATTGAAAAGCTGCGGACCTCGGGATCCATGACCCAGAACCCGACTGAGATTGCTCGCATTAGAAATATCTCGACAGTCCAGTTTGGCCAACACGACCTTTTCCCATGGTACTTCTCACCATATCCAGAGGCCTTCACTCAGGAGGACGTCATTTACATCTGCGAGTTCTGCCTCAGCTATTATGGCAACTTTACCAGCTTTAAGCGACATCGTCACAAGTGCACGTTGCAACACCCGCCAGGAAAT
Organism: Diaporthe australafricana; assembly: GCA_039880735.1. Lineage (NCBI taxonomy): Eukaryota > Fungi > Ascomycota > Sordariomycetes > Diaporthales > Diaporthaceae > Diaporthe > Diaporthe australafricana. The sequence continues at coordinate 7,148,708 of JBCEDM010000001.1, forward strand.
GAACTCTACAGAGACGAATGGGTCTCATTTTGGGAGGTCGACGGACGCAGGCAGCGCACCTGGTGTAGGAATCTCTGTCTGCTATCCAAGATGTTCCTCGACCACAAAACCCTATACTACGACGTAGATCCCTTCCTGTTCTATGTCATGACCAGGCGGACGGACAAGGGCTGCCACCTCGTCGGCTATTTTTCGAAAGAGAAAGAGAGCGCCGATGGCTACAATGTGGCCTGTATTCTGACCCTGCCGCAGTACCAGCGCAAAGGCTACGGCCGGTTGTTGATCCAGTTCTCGTATGAGCTATCAAAGATCGAGGGCAAGCTGGGATCACCCGAGAAGCCTCTCTCTGACCTGGGTCTCCTCAGTTACCGGCAATACTGGATTGAAAACATTGTTGACATGCTGCTCGAGTACCACGACAAAGACGACAGGTGTAGCATTGAACAGATTTCTTCAGCCCTGGCCATGACGACACAGGACGTCGAGCACACACTACAGGCGTATAAGATGCAGGTCTACCACAAGAGCGAACACAAAATTGTCGTGCCCAATAGCCAGATGGAGGCGCACAACAAGCGAGTGGAAAAGAGGAAGAAGCTGCAGTGGAGGGAGATCAAACCGGATTTGATTCAGTGGAAGCCTCCTGTGTTCACGGCTTCGAATAGGACATGGGGCTGGTAAAGACCGCTGAGTGTAGCATCGAGCTTAGACTGTTTAGCCATCAATAGCGTGATTATAAGATACCCCTTGCTAGCAATGACATTGAGAACGGATTTCCTCGAGCAAATTTTCGTCGAATGGGCCCGAAAGAAAAGCCATCTTCCACGCCATTTGCATAGGGCGAGGGGTACAACGACTCATCAGAAGCCAATACGGTACATGATCTCAAATGCAAGTACCTCACGATCGGATCATTCCTGCCTAGTCACGCAGTTGGCATCCCTACTGTCAATATCAATCTTACTTGTATCTTGTTATGCAAACAAGCCCGTGATCCTGAACGCCTTTGGGTATGCAACTTGCCACCAGTATGTGTATACTTAGCTCCTGCAGTGACAACCGTTTCGTGATTCGAAGCGAGGACAACATACGTGCACAATAATGTGACAGGTGGCTCGACGGCATTAGAAGAAGGCGTCTAGTTTACCACCGCCAGTGCCGCCTTGTGTCCCTGACTCCCCCAGGTCCCTCAGCGACGCAACAGCGCGGCCGAGACGCGCGACCCCCTCAACGAGATCTTGTTCTTCCTCCCAAGCGAAACATAGCCTGATGCTGTTGGGGAACTCGACCGACTTCTCGTCGCCCTTGACCTGGAACATCTCGCCCGGAGGCACCACCAGGTTCTCGTCCTCCAACGCTCGTTTCGCGATGGACTGCGCCGTCGGCCCCTTCGGAAACGAGAGCCACACGAAGTAGCCCCCGTAGGCCCTCTGGCCCCCTTCTGTGGGGTTCGAGTCCAGCACCTCGATGCCAAACTGGTCCAGGTGCTCGTGTACGGCCCTCATCATCAGTGCGTGCCTCCTCTGCAGGCTCGGCCTGCAGGCCTCGTCGATGTGCCGCGCCAGCTGGCCGCTCTTCATCATCTCGCACACGATCGTCGCGCTCAGCTGGCTGGGCGCACCGCCGGATTTGGTCGAGCCTGTTTGCGCGAGCCCGAAGGCGAAGTCTCGCGTGCCTTCCACCCACCCTGTCCTTATTCCCGGCCCGACAATTTTGCTGAAGGAGCCGTTGCTAATGGCGTGGCCGAACCATTTTCCGTCTGGCTGAGATTGGTCGTGTGAGCTTGGTCCCAACGCGAAGTCAATATCCGATAGTCTCGGAAGTATCTTAACTCTAGGCGATGGTGTCCCCAAGGGGGGAATAGAGGAGTTTTCGACGACAGGCCACTGCAGAAAGTCGTACACATCGTCGCATATGATGAGGCAGTCGTACTTGCGCGCCAGGTTAACGAGCGCCTCCCTCCTCCTGAGCGTCATGGTCTTTCCCGAGGGATTTGCGGCAGAAGGGACAGCATAAATGACATGCCTGTAGATCTTCCTGAGCGCCGGGTGCTTATAGATGGGCTTTCCGTCCGGATCTTCCTTGCCCTCGTACTCCTTCAAACCCCTCTCCAGCCAGTCCAGATCGATGCCCTCGTCGTCCTCAGGAACTGCCTTCAGCCGTCCCTCGAATCCTGAGTCCTCAAAGATTGAACAAGCTAGGTAATAACAGGGCGCAATGGCCCACACGGCCTGGGTGTACACTGGGTCGGTGTAAGACTGTAGCATGCAAGCCATGGACTGGCTTGCGCCGCCTGAAACGCAAATCCTTTCAGCGTCCGCCTCCGTGCCGTACTCTTTGCTCAGAAACTTGGACAACTCTTCACGCAGAGGCTGATATCCAGGATCGGGGCCATATTGAAGACCTAATCAGACGTGAGCATGTGCCACCAAAGAGGTCAGGAGACAGGCGAGATGGTTCTCCCTGCTCAAGAGATTCAACAAACCTGGAATAAAGATGTCGGGATCAGACAAGACCCTGTTAGCGGCCGCCTTCAGTGCCTCTGCTGGCAAGACATTAGGAGATGGCCAGCCGCGAAGAAGATTGATGGATCGCTTCTTGGGCTCATTCGGCGGAGGTTCTGGGGGCGTCATGTTGAGGGAAGAGAAGGGTCGTCGGTAGTAGAGACAAACTCTCGAGAAAACGCGAGGCCGGCCACTGCACGTAAGATGTTTGGAGGGTTTACTGGCGAAAAGCATCGGAGAAGCCAGCATCCACGTAATCAATTCACATAATCATTGAGAGTGAGGGGCTCTGTGCCGGACGTCTGATCTCGGAGACGGCAGTGGTCGAGCAAGGCGATAGTGGATGTGGAGACGGGCTGTTGTCCGGCTTTCGGCGCTGGCTTTGACGGCGGCACTACAATTTACCCAGGTCTGTTGTGCAGATATATGAATTTAGGACGCGTTACGAATCATTTCACATCGAAACAGTGTAAGGCCGAAATGGAAAAAAAACGTACAAACGTTGAATCAAAGACAGGATCAGGAGAAAGGAAGCCGATCACTTTAGCCAGGTCCCCTCTGTGCACCGTCAGGGGTTCAGCCAGCCCAACATACAGCGTGCCCAGGTGCCTCGGTCCGTTTCTTCAGCCCTATGGGATGTCAATCTCGCGCCGATCTGTCAAGCAATTGTCCGGCCGCGCTCTGAAGGCCCACTCCGCTCAACCTGGTAGAAGATCACTATGCTCGGCAGTCCCTTTTCAATAGTGATCTGCTCTCTCGCCCTCACGGCTGTGTTACACCCTTCGTGCCAGGTGGTTCCCAGAGCTCTCCACCCGCTGATTGCGAGATGGGCAGGGCTTAAAAAGTGGATGGTTGGGATGCACCGGACGAGTGAGGAATCTAGTCCAGATGCATCCTTCTTTGAATCAGCTTGTACTCCCGACGTACAGGATATCGAATCATTGAGCACCCTCATTCAGGCGGCATGAACTCTCTCAGGGTCCATGAGGACCTCCAGGGCCTCCGAAGCCACCGCCGCCGCCACCGCCGCCAGGACCGCCGAAATCAGGGCCGCCGCCAGGGGGACCCCCGCCGTGTGGGCCGTCGTGATCGTCAGATCCGCAGCAGCTACACGACTCCTCGCATCCACAGCAGCCGCATTCCTCTTCGAAACCGCCGCGCAGGCTCATCTCCATTTGAGGCTCAGATATCTTGTTTGGAATCAGTCAATCAAGCACCTTCCTCCCTAGTTCAAGGTGACTTACAGGCTGGCGGGTAATCACCACGCCGTCAAGCGCGTTTGCCTCCATAGGTGGTTGTTGTTGAGGTGGGTTGACTTCAGGCATCTTGTGCAATTGGATGACAAGATATATATAATGATGGTGGTGACTTTCTGATTGACAACCTGGGCAGATCTACTCTCGTCTAGAGCCTGCTAAAACAGACCACAAGGGGACTCACGGCTATGAGCGTGTTCCTTTTTATATCTTCAGCTGTTTGATGCATTGATGGGTACTCGGAACACATCAAAGCATGGCCGCGCCATCACTGTGGAGTTGTGGATACCCTTCAGCTTGACTATCATTTACATTGAGTGGGGAGCCATCTGAAGATTCACAGCAACACTCCTCATACCGGTCCGCTGAGCCTCAATGCACGCGTCCCTCGGCGTGGCCCGCTCCTGAAGCCTAATGGCCATGGCTGGCCTACTCAGATGATATCCTCTGGCGGGCCTCATGGAGAGATTTGGTCATGACAACTTGCAACCGGCTTGTGTTATGACTGGAAATTACAGATACGCGGGCAATTCCTAGTACCTTTTTTGGATCTAGCAAATCTCCTGTCTCCTCACCCAAGGACTGATGCGGCTTCTGCAACCTCCTCATCGCTAGGCCGGTTGACGATCATGAGATACAGCACATCCTAGGAACGTGTCAGCAAGACGTCAAAAGCCAAAATGCCGGCAATGGCGAGGCGAGGCGACTCACCTTCTGCAACAGCCTCTTCACTCCGCCGATCAAATGTAATGGCCCAATACCGTTGACTGGCGATCCGCGCCCTTGCAAGGGGGAATGAGGTACACCGGCATTGAATCGGCCAGCTCGTCCAAAACCACGGATACCACCTCTACCACCCACACCTACGGCGGATCCTCGACCGGCCCTTCCACCAACCGCGCCTTGAACCTGTTCCCGAATCATGCCCGCGGAGGCCTTACCTCCCGTTACGAAAGCCAGGAGATCGCCGCTGGACGCAGGGTGACTTGGGTCTGCGTAGCGAGATCGGAATTCTGGCTTGGGAGCGAGATTCGCCATCTTGCTCTCAGGGTGGTCGCCAGCCCACTTCGCGACGGCCCGTCGGTCGATGTACTCGGTAAGGAAACTACCGCTGCGCTTGATGGCGTTCTGCTTCTTTGCCTCGGTCTCGGGGCTCTCGGGCGTGGGGGAAGCAAGCTCATCGAGCCCTGGGAAGACCAGCGGCGCCGTCTCGGGGAACTCGAAGCTTGTGGCCGCAGAGGAGGACTTCATGCGATTCTGGATCTTCCCGAACATCCCTCCGCTGTCTGTTGAAGGTTTCACGACGGTCGAGCCCAGATCAAAGTCAGCAGTCGTGACGACCGAAGGATCTTGTGGCTTCCACGTCATCAGCAATGCAACTAATCCTTTTGGCTTGAAGTATTCTTCATTGATCTTGTCAAGGAAGCCATTCGTCTTGGTGCGACTGTGTATCTCGGATGCAGCATCTGCCGCCATCTTGGTTGCTATCGAGATTGCGAGCGTAACAGGCTCGGGTACGTGTTGTGCTGCTAGTGAGGCCAAATTGATCGCCTGGAGCCATGGGTTAGGCTGGACAGCCTTGTTCAGCTTGTCGATGAAGTCGAGGAACTCTGGCTGATCAATCCCAACGTCCGAGAGGAGCGGTGCGTAGGCTTGTATGAACCCACGCATTCGGGCCTTCGGGCGGCGTTGGGTGATTACCACAGGTAGGTCGAGACGTCCGCGAGGGACCGGCAGCTCCACAGATCGATGGGTGCGTATGAAGTCATCTGCTAGTGCTGAGACTTCGCCTGGAGTGCCGGGGGTGCTGGATACCTGGTTGGCTTCTCCAGCAAGATCTTCCTGTGCTTCATCTAGCTGCCAAACGGCCTCATCGGACTCCCTCAGCAAATCCTCGCCACACTCTCGCTCGTCCCGGGAGGTGGCCTGGTCGGCCGCACTCGAATCTTCTTCCTGCTGCTTCCGGGCTCTTTTCTTTTCTTTGTGATGTTGTATGCTTTCTGAGGCGAGACCAACACCCGCAGCAGCGCCCTGGACGAGTTTACCCAAGGGCCCACCGCCCTCGTCGCGTCTGTTGCGCCCACTGGCAAACATATTGTATGCTCGAGTAAGTGACTCGTGATCAGTGGAATGAAGATAAGTCCAAAACTCTTTTCGACTTGAATGAGCCTAGGCTCGATAAACAGATATTGACAATGGCAGTCATCTTGGCAAGGAGAGAACTACGCTCTTATATATTTCTAAACTTGTTCAATATGAGGAATCGATGCATAAGCTAGTTTCCAGACGTGGAAGCGATAACGAGAACGACTCCCTCGCGTATCTTATCTCCACCACTGTCCGCATTGTGCGACACAAAAACGCCAAAATCCTCTGAGCACTGCCGCGCGGACTCCTGTCCGCTTGGATGTGGTCGACTTTGGGCTGTAGATGCCTCCACAAGGAATTCGGGGCCCAATCATTAACCAGGCACGGTGGTGTTGTACACGTACGGCCCATAAGCACTAGGGCGGCTTTGAGGCTGAGCTATGTGATCTACGACGCTCCCAGCCATTTGCGACCCGACATCGTTCTCGTTCTCGTTTCTGTCTGGTCCTCTTCCTTGCATTTGGCCCCAGCAAGAGGGAGCCGATGGGCGCTGTGCCTTAATTACACAAATCCCTACATACTCCTATCCCCGTATCCCAACAATGAGCCTTCCTTCTATATATCTTCAAGAGCCGGGGAGTTTGATTCTTCACCTCTTTAGAAATCCGTGACGGCAGGGCCTAGCGGTTGTCACAACGGATGGATAGTTATTCCTAGTGGTTGGCTTGCAAAAACGGCATACAATTGGAAAATCTTGATTTCTCCAGTGCATAATGTTATGAGAATCAGAGTGCTTGCCTTTATGGGGCTTCTGCATGTTTTCTGAAGTGACTATGGAAGAGATCTGGAAAAACAAATAGATGCTCCGGTGGTTTTACGAGAGGTCAAAACAATAAAGATGCTTTATAGGGTATCCTGTGGTCTGTTGGGAGGTTTCGTCATGTCACTAGTATCTACAGGTTCCGCAATCCACCTCCCTGTAAATTATCTTCCCATATGTCGTATGGCGTGGCGTCCTTGAATATCAAATGCGGTTTGCGGTTGGCCAGGTCCAATATCGTCTCAGCAAATACACCGTTTGCCCCTAAAGAACATTGTCAGCTGTGACCAGAAGAAGTCTGAATGCATGGGGATAATAAGCGGGCAGAGCATACAAGCAAACCAACTCCCTAGACCAATCACATGGTAAGTTAGCTCTATTTCAAACTCGTTCCCCATGATTTACTAGGAAAGCTCACTGGTATATGCATATCCCGAGTTAACATCGATGCTTTCGTGAATTAGGCCAAGCTTCGCAGTTTTGAGCACATAATTAATGCACCCCATGATTTCAGCGTCGTCGTTAGTTGTTTGAGCTTGAATCAGCAAGCTCATGGGCCATGCATTCCGGAGGCCAATGTGCGGTCCTACGAGCATCAGCAAATAGGGCACTCGAAGCTGTAGGCAAGGGGGAATTCTCACCTCCAATGCCTCGGAACTCTTGTCCCTCCAGATAGTATGGGTTCGACCCTCGGCTCAGTAGCATCTTGCGCGTGTTCTGATAAACTTCATCGTCCGGCGGGACGAAGCCCATCAATGGCAGAGCCAACAAGCTAGGATAATTGGCATCATCCATCAAGATGTGAGAGCCATAGCCGTCGACTTCGTACGCAAATACCCTGCCGAATGTAGCATGCTGTACGACACCATGCTCCCAGATACCGTCGGTTATTTGTTGACTCCAGCGCTCGAACTTCGCGGCAGTCTGGGTCTCATCGGCAGCCCTGAGAACTTTGGCCGTCCTCTTCAATTCCACGGCCATCATCGCATTCGCCGGAATGAAATAGCCAAGGATGGTGGCGTCGTCACTGGGCCTGAACGCGCTGCGGATGAGGCCCGTTCCATTGCTCAGAGGGTTTCCCACACCATCGAGGTTCAGAGTCTCGGTTCCAACGAAGGTCTGACGCTTGAAGGTGTATGCATTCCTACGGTATTGTCCTGTCGCAGGATCGAATGTAGACTGGCTCTGTTGTCCTAGCACCTCGAGCACACTTTCTAGAGCCAGAAGCCAGCGCAAGTTCACGAATTCGAGAGAGCCGGTGGTCTCGTAGAAGTCGTTGGCCAGAGTCAAGAAATGACCGAGGCTGTCCAGTTCGTACTTGCATTCGAATACGAAAGAGGGCTCGTAAGTTGGGTGAACAAAATCATCCTGACCATTGTACGAATTCTTGAGGCCAGAGATAGGTGGCGGCTGAAACGCATTGCAGTATGGCGACTCGATAACGTACTCAGATTGCGTGTTGATTGCACCTAGGATCAGTGTGAATATGGCGCGGTCTTTCTTTGCGAGCGGCATGTACGGAGACAGTTGATTACAACTATCCCGGAGCCACTCAGCTATGATGTCCCCGGTGATGATGAACGACTGTGGCCCCATCCATGCGCCGTCGTCGAGGGCGCTCCGCCCGAACTCCTTCTTCTTGAACTTCTTAGTCCCATCGGTGTGGAATTTGATGGTCGTGTCTGTGGTCGATGGGAAAGCATTCTCGAAGAGGCGAGCCAGGTCGGGGTCCTTCATTCGAGAGGTGACATCCTTGATAACTTTCTCAACGGCGTCGGATTGGAACGTGCGGCATTTGGGGTGCGGCCGTTGGAACGGCAACTGCAGGGGCCCTTCGCTGTTGGGAGGACTGTGTATCGTTAGCTATGAATCTGGATCTACTCCATGCGCCAGTGGGTCCAGACATACTGAGGACTCGTCGAGTATTTCGCATAGTCTGGACAAGCTTCGGCATAGTCGAAATTGGCGTCGCCCATCAACGGCTTCTCCTGCGCATAGCCAAGCGGTCCATTTGCGAGCGCCCTCGACGATAAGAGGAGGGCCGCGGTAAAGGATGATCGCAACAAACCCATCGTTTTGGGCGGGCGTCGTTGATAGCGGAACCAGGCGACAAAGACGGCACCGAGGGTCTGGGAGGCTTTGCTAATAGAGTGCTTGCTCTTAGGCAAGCAGGATACAATGACTGTCACTCGTATCAGCAAAGGAGGCGATCCTTGCCGTTCCCAGGCGCATTCATTGGCGCATGCAAAGATAGAGACTGACGAAAGCTGTTCTGAGCGGGACAGCCCCAGCGAGTGAAGAGCACACGTCGCAACGAGCAGGAACCAGGAGAGCGCGAGGTTGGGAGAGGTCAGAGATGGTCAATAAAATGCCAATGCCCGGATGTTGACGTTCCATGCGCCTGGAAGCTTGTTACCCCACAATGATCGTCGCACCTTCAGGGTTCCTGCGCCTAATTTTCAGGGGTCATACAGGGGTAGGCTCTAAAATGGGTTCAAACGCGCAAGACACTCGCGAGGTCAGCTGTGACCCACACGATCTCGCCCGCTATTCTTGTCTCCAGACAGACTATTTACTTGTCTTGCGTCTCAAGGCTCTGATCACAGCGCTTCCGCTAACCTTCCGACTCCTGCATCTTCATCGAGTATAGCTACAGAGTACATCATTGTTGTCCCGCAATTCATTTCTTGCTGAAGAATGACATGATATTGCCCTGGCCCTTCGCCGCTGTTTTTTTGGGCTTGGCGGGTTGTGAACTGGCCTCCGTCTTCTTCTTCGCAGCTGGCGGTGCCGGCTCATCCTCCGAGAAAGACTCCCAACCAGATTCCTGAACCGTTACTGTCCTAGATTTTAGCATGTGCAATTCAATTTCAGTGGCAGGTATTCTTTTTGACTTACCCAAGTACCCCTGATCGTCCATGACTGTCTTCTTCTTCATCACACGCCTCTTTCCCCGGCGCCGTCCATTGCTGGCGCTCGAAACAACCTCGGCTGGCTCCGGTTTCTCGTCTTGCTCAGGCTCTGGCGCTGTGACCTCCTCAGGCTCTTCCATGGGCGTGTCTTCATTGTCTGGCTCCTCATCTTCACTGTCTTCCTCCATCATGCGCTTCAGCTCTTCCTGGCGGGCTTTCCTCGTGTTGATTGCCGTATCATCTTCCTTCGAGGGCTCGGCCACGGTATCGTCCTCTCCATCATCAGAAAGTTCCTGCATGGGTGAATTATCTGCGGCAATTGCTTTAGCTGGCTGAGGTGTGCTAGCTTTCTTCGGCTTGGAAGCAGCTTTGGCGAAGGATTGCATGATACCCCCAGAGGCTCCGCGCTTCACAGCAGGTGGTTTCTTCGACCCCGACAGCACCGGAGTGGATTCCTTGGAAGGTGCTTTTGGTTCCGGCGCGGCTTCTTCCTTGACTTGTGTAGCCGGTGCCTGCTTCGACGCAGGTGGCTTCGCGTCAGATGCTTTTGGTATTGCCGCAGTAGGTCGGGGACCGGCCCCCTGGCGCTCTCTTCGCCGTACATATGGATTGCGAACAGGTCCAAAAGAGTGTGGTGGGTTGGCCGAGCCGTCCTCAGCCACCGCATCGTTGATCGGCTTCGACACATCGGCAAGTAGATGGAGATCCTGCAGTGCTGCTTAACATCACGCGAGACACGAGCGAAATGACCAAATCTTACCTTCACAGGGTGCGTCTCCAGACTGTAGACATGGATGGAACTAATGCTTTCATATTGCGAAAGTATATCTGTAAGGTGGGTTAACGAAGGATTTGGAGGTAATACGCTTGCGGCAGTATATTGTACCCTTGAGGCTTTCCTCAGCCACAACAGACAGCGTGACCACGGGGCCGTCATCCGCGACGACCTCGGCTTCTGGAGGAGAACTCGCCATGACAACATCACCGTCTTGCTGGGAGTGGCCGTTGGTATGGGTAGGCTTCCTAGTGCCATACAGCATGTAGGTTGCGTGGACAGAACCTGAGCGTTTGTCATTCTGCCAAGCGTGGAACTCGTAGAGCATCCTAGGAGATGTTGAGCATATGTGTATTTGGAGCATGCAGGCGTACTCACTGTTTGGCTACATTGACGTTGACTTTTAATGCCCGACTCAAAATCCGGTACGTGACCTTGGGAGATGTTAGTGCTTGGTCTGGAATCAGTGCAGGCGTCGACGAGAACGTCTCACGATTTTGTCCTCTGAAAGGACCTGTTCAGCAAGGTAAGTCTTGTAATCTTCCATGGTGGCGACGGCAACGGCTTTTCGCAACGTTTGGCCCTCTGCTCAAGTAGTTGGGATGCGAAAAGCTGTAGAATGGAGTTTGACCTGGGGACTTTCAAGGTTGAGAGCAGGCGTGGACGCGTTCCTTGCAGGGGTGGGGGCTGGCTGCTGTGTCTCTTTACGCGCTTTCAGGTCGCGCCCCCCCAAAAGCGGACCTAGCGACAGTCTTCCTTCCCAAGCCGAATTCCTTGCGATTCCGCGATCTTCAACCCAAAGAATTCTGGTACTAATTATAATTTGCCTGTGAGGGCCACCTCGACAACCACGCCAATAAGTACGAGAAACAGGCCCACGAACTTTGCGACACGAGCGATCAAGAATGTCCGCCCGGATCACGGGCCCCGTTACAAAGGACGATGCCTTCGACGTCTCGGACCCAACAGACTGGCTGGGAACGCGCCTGGCAAGCCTGATGCCTGTCGAACAGTCGCTACGATGCCATGTCTGTAAAGACTTTTTCAACTCCCCTATGATCACATCTTGCTGCCACACGTTCTGCTCCCTCTGCATACGAAGAGCCCTCGCCAGCGATGGGAAGTGCCCACTGTGTCGCGCTACGGACCAGGCGTCAAGATTAAGGGGAAATTGGGCAATAAGAGAGGCTGTAGAAAGCTTCAGCAGTGGCAGAGATGCGATGCTCAGGCTTGCCCGGGAACCGCAAGCTCCAGCGACCAATTCACCAGCACAGACCCCCAAGAGGAAGGCTGTTGATGGAACGAAAGACGGTGGCCATCATCCCAAAAGGACGAGGATGTCTACTAGGTCGAGTAGCGCGAAGGCAACGGAGATGACATCGGCCATCATGAGACAAGAAGCGGGTGTAGTAGAGAAGGAGACCGAGGCAGAGGAGTACACACCTGGTAGGCTGCTGCCTTACCCCTCCACGGACAGGTCAAATGCTGGAGGCTAACACTACAACCAGATGACGGTCTCGTTGCCTGCCCAATTTGCTCGTGGAGAATGAAGCCGGAGAAAGTCGATAGGCATCTCGATACCGATTGTCCTGGGGAGCCACGACCACAACCACAACCAAGCGAGTCGAAGCCGAGAAACTTGGGCTTCCCCAGTGTCCGCTCTGCAGTCAACATCTCGACCAAACCACAAGAAAGATTGTCTGAGCTGAATTACTCTTTGGTAAAGGACACCGCCTTACGGAAGAGGCTTTCAGAAATGGGCATCTCGAATGGCGGCTCCAGACATCTACTCGAGAAGAGACACAAAGAATGGGTCATGATATGGAATGCCAATTGTGACTCCGCGAGACCAAAAGCCAAATCGGAGCTACTGCGAGACCTTGAAATCTGGGAAAGAACACAAGGCGGCAGCGCTCCTGCTAACTCTCATTCGGCCAACCTGGGAGCCCAAATTAAAGACAAGGAGTTTGACGGTCTGGGATGGTCCGCAAAACACAGTGATTCATTCAAGGATTTGATTGCAAATGCCCGTATGACTCGCCAGAAGGCGAACGAGACGACCAGAGAGTCATCTCATGAAGCTCGGGACCAATCTCTTCCTGTCAGCAACAAGACCTTTGAACAGCCGCCACACGCCGTGAGCAACGTACGGGGTCTTTCTGAGGATCATGCCATACAAAGTTCCGATACACTTATGAACGAAATTCCCACGTCAAGCCAGCCAATTGCACACTGGTCGCCCCGAATCATACCCGAAGACAGGGCCGTAGGACCATTGTCAGAGAACCGACCGTTGCCCTCCGAGATGGACACCATATCCAGCTCTGAAAATGCGAGGACAATGGCTCCATAATATAGTCTTTGCTACAGGCGTCAAAACAGTACCAAATCAAGGCCAGAGCATCAGAGTGCTGCTTGTTGGGGGGAAAGCGCTGGGCTGGTGACGCTCAAGTGCTTTTTTGCAAACAGCGCACTCCATGTAGCTTAAGGACTTCATTTGTTTCAGCCGCCTCATCGCCGTCGGGTGCTTTTTGGGGCTTCTTTTAAGCTGATACTTTTGACATCACTGTCGCTTCGCTTTACGTCGGCATCTTACGACTGGCACATATTCGGCCCAAGTTAATAAAACCACATTGCTTGGGAGACATTAAAGATGTGCCAATAAGATCCTAAATCGCGCCTATCATTCAAAAGCGATGCAGCATAAGACCCTGAGAAGCTGTTCACTTGCAGGATCTCTATTAAGAATGCTGCGTGACTCCCGGCTATCCAGCCACGTCGAGATCGACCGCTCATCGGCATAGCATGATACCTAGGGTGTGTCTGAACCCAAACGATTTCATCCAGTGTTGTCAAGCTCGAAATGGCTGTTGGCTGTGGAAACGAGGTTTGTTGAGGCGGGTGGATTTCCAGGTCACCGTCCGATGAGCTAAGAACAAAGCCTCCGTCTTTTTCCTCGGCAGCGGTTGCTCAACGATGATGTATCTAGCGGATCCACACCTGTTCGTAGGCCTCGAGGAGGACTTGCAAGCGCTCGTAAACTGCCAATTGATCAAGCGAGCCGCCATATGGTCTCGTGTTGACCGACCACAAGCTATCGCAGCTTTCACCTACGACAATGTTCCGGATCATTGACAGGCTGCCTCTCTTTCCTCGCTGAGTGAAGCATTTGCTATAGAGCTCAGACGGCAGTCGATCAAACACAGGTCGGGTGCACTGAAGGTGTGGCGAGGTATAGGCGTGAAATCCAAAGCCACCATTAATGGCTTCCTGGGCGTGGTCTCAACATCCCACTTTGGGACCCAGGCCTGGGGCCATCGATGCCGTCGTGCGATGGCACAAACAATTCGGAGCCATTCAATTGAGCACCAAGGGAGTCGTCAGCCACCACATACATGTATCTTTGTTGAAGTGTCGCTCAGCGGCTCCCAGACGTCTCGATCATAAGCTGTCATGTCGAAGGACGCGGTCTCAGCAGATGCCACCCCTTCGCCTGGAACGACCGGACAAAGGACCATCTAGGCCATTTTTGCATTCTACCGAACTTGTTTTGAGACAACTTGGCGGATGGATGTCAGTCGGTTTGCTCAGAGGAACAAGGTACCCTTTAGCAGTCTTTTCCGTGACATGGGAGGCGTGAGAAGATATCTGGGTGTATTTCCAGAAATCGACGGATAGCACAAGGGGTTGGTCGAACAGTCTGCTCACTCACTCTGCTGTACTAGTTTTGTACACGTCTTGAATGGACGTATTGCTCAAGATACCTCCAACTTGATACAATCATGATGCTCTGTAGCCCGCATTAGCTCGCCTCCTGCCTCTGGGGCGCGTCCTGCAGCGACATTTTACTCATCTCCCCTGAAATTGCGTCAGCCTCCTGGCCCTCGTTCACGATGGCTTGCGGAACGCCCAGATCTGCAAGTCTCCTCGCCATCTCCTCTGCTTCTTTCTGCTCCTCGGCCTCCTTCCTTGACCGCTCAAGCTCGTCGTCCTTGTTCGTCTGCTCCTGCAACATTGCCTCGAGCTCGTCGTCGATCTCTCCCTCATCGACCACCGGGCCTTGCTCTGCAAGTATATTAGATAACTCATCGGCCTGACCCATTTGCTCGCGCATGCGGTCCACGACCTCTTCCACCCTCTCAGCACCTCCGACCTGCGCATTCAGGGTTTTCAGGACTTCGGTGCTCGCGCCCATAACCTTCACCAACTGCACGTTGTCCGATGCCTGCTCGATCTTTGCCGACACCTCTTCTATCTGGCTGAGAGTGGCGAACCGCTGCTGCAGGGATGCTTCTGCCAGCTTCTTCGACTTCAAAGCTGCCAGAGCCGAGACGCGATTCTTCTTAGTCACCGCGTCTCTTGCCGTTCTCGTGAGCTCCTCGATCTTGTTGTCCAACACTGTCGTCTGGTGGTTAAGGTACTCTGCGAGCTCCCTGAGCGATGCTATCGTCTCGTCCTCCGCGGTGATCGCCATTTCTTGGTCGCCAGGGTTCCTGATCTTGACTGTCTTTCCGTCGTAGAGTAGCACGCCCTGATCCCTCGACATGAAGCGCAGCAGCACCTCCAAGTCCGTCTCGGACAGCTGCTGGCCCTTTAGTATGGAGTCCTTGAATTCTGTCTGGAACTGCACTTTTGAAAATATCCTCTCGAATCGCGAGGTCAGTCCCGCCGTCTGCTCAAGTGCGGCCTTGGAGGCCGCCTCCACGTTCGCGACGACCACAAACTGCCCACCTGGTAGCCTGTCATCCGCACCGAAGGTGAACGCGCCAGTCAGGCCCAAATGATTGAAGCCCCATGAGGCGATACGCCATGGTATTGAACTCCATGGCTTGTGATATATGCTCTCGTTGGCCGTCAAAAATTCTTGTATTGGTATGAGATCTCTCTCTTGTGTTGCCTCGCGGATGACAGCGCCGAGGGCCAGTGGCCGGCCGTATTGTTTGCTTTCTAGGGCTCGCAGCAACGACTCGTCGGCTTTCAAGACAACGTGGTTGGGGTTGGGCGACGAGCCGGACCCGGTAGTAGCCAGGCCAGCGCGAACAAGGCCTGCGAGGCCACGTCTCCAGGCAGAGATGTTGGCTTGGTATCCGTCCGGGTTGGTAGAGCGAAGGCCGCGGAAGTCGGAGTAGAGGGCGGGTATGCGTGCTCTGTGTCAGAAGTGTCAGCTTAGCATGATGCCTGCTCGCGAAAGTGTTGAAGGCTACTGACTTCCGAAATCCCTGCTCATGCTCAATGAGCCACTCGAGGGCATCAGGCATCCTGCGGCGTGAGCTCGCCTCGGCGGACTTGAAGGTGGTTACTTTGGCAGCGGGCGGTGGAGGGGCGAGATGACGTCGTGCCCCTCTAAGGCAGTCAGGCTGCTGCCTCGTATGCCAGCGTTTGTTCGTTTTTGAATAATTCACCGGCTATGTAGCAGAGCCGGAGAGATGGGAGCAAGAGCTGCTATAATCTGAAGTCCAAAATGTCGGGGGAAGTTCGCGAACAAGCTGGATGGTTCATTGAGGTACTTGAGCTCCCGCTGGGCGGCCAAGCCTTATCGCTTATCTGCCCTGGTCACCTCCCTCAAGAACCCACAGCCACTGCAACGAATAGTCTATGCCTTGACCACCTCACATGATGCTCTACTTGCACATACATGGACAAATTGCCAGTGAAGTTTCAGAGAATTTAATTACGTGAAGTACTCTCCTTGAGCAATACTTGACCAGCTCATGCAGCACGGCGCTCTCGGCCACTGATAAGATAGACGCCTGCTCTGACCGCCAACAAGGGGTCGGCGGATGCTTCAAGCCCGGGAACATCCCTCGGGACGGGATCGAAGATGATGTGCTTCTGCTCTGCAGCATCGTCCTCTACCAGGCCTTCGAGAGAAATAGTACCCAAGTCCACCACCTGCCTCTCGTCAGGCCAGTGAACACAGGCATCATCAGTGACGTCGCCCTCTTCGGCAACTTGTGCCCTCAACTTGAACACCACTGGGCCGGCCTCGATCAGCTTCGGTAGCTCATCAAACAAGTAATTCTCACTCCTCTCCTTGACCTCCTCATCACCCAACGTTCTCAACCCGGCCACTGGTACAATTCGGTACCGCACGTATGTCCCGTTCCCGTCCGAGTCGATCAGCTTGAAGGCGTTGACTCCGAAGAATTGCTCGTTGGCAAAGCTCGCCGGGGCTGGCTTGGGCAGCTTTACAAAGGCAAGTGCCTTAGGATGAGTACTGAGGAACGACTCGACTGTACCGTCCTTTAGTGCCTTGAAGAAAGCAAGTGCCTCGTCGCCGTTAGAGCCGGGGAAGGCATCCACACTGTGCGCTACAATATCTGTGTGGACGCGTCGAGGTTGGGTGGCGAGCTGAAATCGCAATGCGAAGCCACGAGGTCCGGCATTGGGGGAATTGTCTGGAATATCCGGCAGACCGGTGGCTGTCCCATGCTGCGTAAGTTCCAAAATGGTTCAAGAGCAAGAGCGGCATTACTCACAATTCGAGAACCGGGCGATTATGGGAGTGGATGGTTGATTGAAGTGTGGTGCTATAGATAGTTTACTTGCCCCTGGGCTTGGAGTGAAGTTGCCTTGCAGCAGAGTCCCCTTTGCATGTGCTAGAGCCACGAGAGCTGGTCAGTGTCCTTTTCTTAAGTGTTGAGACGAAACTCGGATATGTTCTCACCTGGTCGGAAGCTTGGATGGGGGCCAAAGATACCATGCAATGTGCTGACCAACCCCTGACTAGTCTCCAAGACGTGTTCATCCGTGGGCAGAGGCATATTCGTGCTGATAAGTTCAACTCACTATTTCAGAGGCTGTTAACACTGCTTGTTTCGTTATCCATGAGATAGACTTTCGTCGACGGGAAGTGCAAGTATAAGTACTCTTTCACACATGCCTCGAGACACGGAGGAGCCGCCGAGCCCCGTCGGCCATGCCTGACAAGGCCTAATGAATACGATGCCAGCAGAATTCCAAATCAGCCATCATTCATTGGGCAGAGTGAAGCACAATTGTTGATAAGCCCCCTGTTTTGCTGACTGAGGGACTGCATACAGGCGCAGGGCTAGTATGATTTTTTGGCTAGGACTTCACAAAAGAAACCAATTATACGCGACAGCAAGAACCTAGGCGACCAGCCATAAAAGAGTCTGCATTGGCGTCCTGCTGAAAGACTAGCTTGAGGGTCCCGCGAGGTATCACTGTTCAGCCTCGGCGGATTCGCAATCGTGCAATTCTGGAGGGGACACTAATTAAATTGAAGAGGATTTATTTACACGATAGAAAGTGCAAATCAAGGGGCCTATCGCTGTCCGTGTGGCCTATCCCGAATCGATATATCGTTGTCAAAGCCGCTACGCTCCGGTGGCAGTTGGGCACGACTGGAGCATCCCGGGCCTTGGGCCGAGCCATTAGCCGGACCCCGTCGGTCGGGCTGGGCCCGGGGTCGGGCCGCCGCATTGGTGGATCCGGTGTTGCACAGGGCTCAATGACGCCGGCTTGGAGCGGACTAAGCTGATGGCACAACTGCACTGCACAAAGGTGTTGTCTAAGATGGCTGCTTGGGTGGCATGGCTCGAAAACGACGTGTCCATGACAGTGCCGTCAAGTCGCTGCCGCTGAGGATGTTGCACCAGAACTAAGACCTGTCAAGATAGATTGGTCTGGATGGTGTCTCGGTGTGAATTCCTGAATCCACACCAACGCAGCCTTGAACAAGGTGTTCTTGATGACAGCATGGTACTCAAACAAGGGGCATTCAAGGCCAGGGCCAGTCATCGCCAAATAGTCTTTTCGCCTCTGTTCACAGCTGTGCCGTGATGGCCACAAGACTTGGTTTTCGTAGCACGAGCGTGCGGCGCGATGTCAGAGAGTCTAGAATCTTGTCAGGTATGCCTGCAATATCGGGTGGGTTGACACCTTTTGACTGAGCTGCCTTCGTGACACAACAAAGCTGAAGTTGAGACGAACCGGGTAGCCATCGATGGTGAAGCCCGCTAGAGTGTCGTGGCATAATGCTGGAAAGACACTTTTGCCAGCTCACACTGCCTGCCCACAACGCAAATGAGACTAATCCGCGCCTAGGCAGTTCAGATGATCTAGAGCGGCTGATCCGACATCCTGACACTTCCAGACCAACAGCCGCCAGCGCCGGCAGGACGGCTGGTGAACCTTAATGACCAGGGAGGAACCCCGCGGGCTCTCTCAGGAACGCAAAGCGTGCAACATGTGCATCGCCTTCGACATGTCTGCTTGCAGATGCTGTGCTCAGGAAGTTGCCCTCTCTATGCATGGCAAACGTTTCAATCCATCCTCGGTCCCGTCTCAATATTTGGTTGAAGGGATAATAAAAGCTGCAGCTTGACGTCGAAAGAGCGGTGGGGGATCATCTGATATGCCCCCCGAATTCCTGGGACAGGTTCTGATATCGATTCCTTCGATCGGGGATACGACTTGGCTGGGCAGTGGACTACACGAGCTCAGTCGAGAACGGTCGCCGCCAGCTCCTGCAACACGCGCCAATGCAATGCAACGTAATGCAACGCCGCAGCTGCCAGATGGGAGTGGCTGGAGCTGGCGTCGGGGAGGTGGGACAGATGATGTCAAAAGAGATTGGGGGGATGTTCCGCAGCGAGCTTGCACCGACTTGTCTAGAACCCGGACCCATTTTCTGACATCTGGTCTGAAGCAGAAACAGCTGTGGCCGATCTCTACTGAGCGACACGATGCGCGGAACCTCGTCCTCGTCGGGTCGTACGGTAATAAGTGAGCGTCAGCCACTGACCAACGTCGAGTGTGCCACTCCAGAGCTTGGAACCAGACCCGACGGTTGAGTCCGCGTGGCATGAGACACAGCGTGGACAAGCTTCACGGACTGTGTCTCAGAACCCCTCTGGGAAGGCTGGCAGACTTGCAAGAAGGGCGGGGCGTTGTTGGGTGAGTGAGATGCTCGTGGAAGACGATGGAGGTGAGAAATCCCCCCGTGGGATGACATCAGTGCGCGATGAACCCTGCTTCCCAGCGCTCCAGCAGCCAACCACACACCCGCGCCACAACCTCGCACACACCCGGTCTTTGTGGCCCTCTTCGAACCCCTCCCCCCCCCCCCTTTTCGATCAGTACAGTATCTTGCTAAATGCCGGCAGGAATGATACTGTTCGCCGCTTGCCGCGTTGGAGGGTCCGAATCGTTGGGGCTCTGGTGACATTATCCTCATGCGTTGCATCAGCCTGCATCCGCCGCCATCCAGTGGGCAACCCACCCTGATATCGGGACCCTTGATGCAGATCTGCATGGTGCAGTCCTACTGAGATGGTTCCTACGGTACTTTACAAAAGAAGACGATCCTGCTGTTCTGGAGCAGGGTGGGGTGCCAGCCTTACAGGAGTCCTCCCGCTGTACCAAAGACAACACCACGAAAAGTCTTGGTTCATCACTCAGCCACTATCCGAGCTACTGCTCTAAGCGTCTACCTCTTCTCAGTATCTCTACTCTCTGGAAATTGCTCCCGTTATGCCCTCTCCGAAACGTACCAAGAACAACGTTGACTATCTCGATGGCCACACCAGCAGTGGCGATGAGCCAAGTCGTCGAAGATCGTCTCGGCCGCGTGGCTACAGCCCAAAATTGCAGAGGGGGATTTCAGAAACTTCCCTCATGAGACAGGAAAAAAAGGCCGAGCAAAACGACAACCACGACAGTCAGTTTGAATCGGATACGGACTACGATCCCAGAGACAAGTATTATCTATCAGACGAAGATGATCCATTGGATTCACACCTGTCCGAGAGGCGAGATCCAGCAAGGCATCAGCTGAACAGAGATCGAAAGAGCCATTCGAGGCACGACAGCTCCCAGCCTGGATCATCCTCGAGAAGTGGACATACACATTCTAGCTCTCATGGCAGCTCTCACGGACATCATCACCGTCACTCGCACCGTCACTCGCACCCACCCACACACTCGCACTCTCATTCACACTCCAGAGACATCGATAAAGACGACCACACCGACAAGCACAAGTCTGCAGCACCCCACTCCAAGCCAGCACCCCAGGCCAGCCGCCCCCGGCCCAGGCCATCCCGGGCTAGTTCGTCTTACCTGAACGCTGTTCGCCGTCCACAGGTAAAGCGAGCCGGATCATCATACAGCACGTCCCGAGCGCGGCCCCGGCCCCGTCCGGTCAGGGGTCTATCCCACACCAGCCGGCAAACGAAGCCCAAGGCCAACAAGAAGCCTTGGGATGCCCTGGAGGATTTCCCGTGGGAGGATGCTGCCAAAGTTGCCTTCCAGGCCGGCGGTGTCGCGCTGATGAAGGTTGGGACAGAGCAGATGCCTTGGACGACAAAAGGGACAAAGATTGCGAGCGCCGCCCTCGGAGCTGCGGTCGTGGACCATGTCCTTAAGCCCAAGAAGCGGGGTGGTGTCAAGTATGCGGCAATGCGGCACCTTGCTGAAGTTGCTGTTGGTAATATTGTGGTCAGCCCTGCCCTTGGGAAAATGAGTGGTGTTGGCGGTGGAGGAAGGAAACGATAAGGGGCAGCATTGCGCATTCCCTCGCCCCCTCCCCTCCCCAAGAAAGAAAATGCAAAGGGGTTCTCAGTGCCCCTCATTAGATAGGTCTCCTTTATTCATTCTGGAAAACGATGGTATGAATCATGAAACACGGAAAGCGGGCGCAACATTGAGGTCAAGGAATCATCTATGTTCCTCGCACGTGGAACACAGCATCAATGGCGCAACGGAATCAGTAAGCATTTTAGTTGTACGGAGCTGGGTTGATCAAATATCATTTCTCTGCAGTGGCATTCCGTACCATCGTGACCTGCATACCGAAGTCGTGGTCAAACATGGGCTGTTCTCCAAAAGCAAACAGTGAACAACGGCACATGCGCCCTTCATCGTCGATCACTCGAACGTAGAAATACTACCGCCCGGACAGGTCCTTGATCTTCTACAGAGACGCGGAGATGAGGGAGTAATTGCTGTGATACATGAAGCCATGGAAGCCTGGCGGCGGTCAGTGTAGCCGAGTGGCTGCGTTCGTTGGCCCAGAGGGCGACAGCATTCTAGGCAACCACCGGCCGAGTCTCCACCATCAGTCAGCACAAGCCAAACCAGACCAGAGTCCAAGCCTGATAAACAAACTTTTGAAAGGTACTGCAGCGAAGTAGCTACAATAACTATCTAAAAAGGTCTTTGGAATACTATCAACACCGCTGATGCGGTGGTGACTTCGCTTTTTGGCTGTGTACATTGCCCTCTCACGAGGTCTCCCACCTCCCAGCATGTGCTCGTCCCCGCGAGCGAAGGGGCCACAGCCTGGATTCCGGACACACTTCAGCAAATCAGTGTAATTTTGTGACGATATGGCGCATTCATCAGGGCGTCAGACTTTGGTTCATCAAATTCCCTTCCATCTAATTCGGATCCGGACACCCACAACTGGACCATGTTGTCTTTTCCCAGCGTTGTGGCCTGTGCATGCAGCAAACAGGATTGTGGACGTCGGCATGAGTCACCTCTATAATTCCGGGGTATTATTCTTCGCTCATTCACTCGAGTGTAGGTGTTGAAAACAGATCGCAAAGACCTTGGATTTTCAGATGCATGCCTGTGATTGCCTCCTGCATTATTATCCAGCGAGAAATATATCTACACCATCACTTGAGCAGGTCTGACAAGCCACACCTAGGTACACCAAGGATTGGCTTCAAGATTCAGATATGCTCATGGGTTTAGCCACTTCACACCATGTTACATGTCTGCATACCTGTGTTAGAAAATGACGCCGTCAGTGGCCCGGAACTTCATGTCAGTCGATGAAGAGGGAAGACAGGACAGGCCCTCATCGTTCCATAGGGTTTAACCCTCGGGTTCAAGCCCTCGGGTCTCTCCATCCAAGTGAGGAGTACTTGAGCATGGCATTCCCGTGTACATTACTCTTCAGTGCATCTTAGTCTCACACGACCACGGTACCGAGCTCAAGAGGAGTAGTGGGTGCATAGAAAGTCATACAGGTCACCTGACTACTCTTGACTTGTTAGGCACTGTTGAGCGGTCGCGAAACAATCGGCAAGAAATTAGGAAGGTCTCTCCGAAGAGATCGGTCCATCCCCGCCGACTATTGCCAAATGCGATTCTTGAAGTTGCTATGATTTTGGGGTAGTCCCGCTTGGTGCTGTCCATGCTCGTTGACAATTTTCTTGTCTTTTCTTCCGCGGAACCCAATTCTATAAAGCACAACATGACAAGTTTGCTTTGGTAAAATCCTTTTGTTGCGATTGTCTTCCATACACCGAGCGCTTTGAACCTTTCGATCCGGGGGTGCTTGCCGACGGCGGCGCCATAACAACACCCTGTGTCCTTCTCGTGTTACTATACCAGGTAATTCTTTATTTACTTTGTCGTTTACACACCCTTCCTGAGCCTTTATTCTGGTCTTAGCTCATCAGGGTTTTGTCCGTATTCTGTATTCTTTTATGAGGGCAACGTTGTATCAATCGCACATCACTCTAAAGCCTCCAGCAGTAACGAGAATATGTCGTCGGAAAACAAAAGAGTCAAGCCCCGAAGGCTTGCAATTGGTGTTGTCGGTATTGGCCGTATTGGGCGCCAGCATGCTCTTAATGCCTTGCACAACGTCGTCCGCACTGAGCTCATGTGTGCCTGCTCCCCAGCACCTCAGGATCTGGAGTGGGCGGATGAGCATCTGATTCCTTTTGGCGTCAGTGTGTATAAAACCTTCGAAGAAATGATCACGGAGCCAGGTCTTGAGGCAGTCATCATCGCCTCGACCACCAAATTCCATCACGAGCAGGTTCGGGAGTGCATCAAACGCGGCTTGCACGTCTTGTGCGAGAAGCCTCTCTCGATGACCGTACCCGAGGCCCGTGATATTGTCGAATTCTCTGAGAAAGAGGAGAATGCACATCTCAAAGTGATGACGGCATTCTCGAGGAGGTTTGATGATTCTTATCTCAATGCTATAAAGGCCATTCAGTCCGGCCAGATCGGCACCCCAGTTGTCGTCCGCAGTGAGACAAGGGACAAGTTCGACGACAGCCCCTTCTACGACCGATATGTCATGGCCAATCCCGGAATATTCATCGACACCGCCGTGCACGACATTGATCTGACGCTTGCGTTCCTGGGCAACGGTCTGCGGCCAAAGTCATGCCATGCCATCGGCAACATTGCCCGACATCACAAATTGGCCGAGATTGCCGATGTAGACAACGCAACCGGCTGTGTCGAATGGTACCCACCATCGCCTGGTGCAGTTGCTCCCATCTCATACTATTTCTTCTCACGGATCATGCATCATGGTTTCGACAACCCCACTGAGATCATCGGCACTGAGGGAATGCTCAAGATCAACCTCCACCCTCACCGAGACCTGGTCACCACGGGCGACAACAAGGGAATTGGCAACGACGTCATGCCTGATTTCTATGAGCGCTACGAGAAGGCTTTCGTGACTGAACTGCGGGTCTTCGCGGACGCAGTACTGGACAGCAAGCCGTTGCCTTATCAGCTGGATGTGGCCGTCAAGGGCATGGAAATCGCTTCTGCGCTCCAAACGAGCTTGAGGACAGGGAAGAAGATTGAGTGGGACGAGAATGGCACTTTGAAATCACAGGCAGCCCATGTGAATAGCCATATATAGTCGTCGCCTCTTTCTCGATATAGCGAAGCTTTATAGTTTAGCTGCCCACCAGGTGGTCGATAAGCCCACCTGAGCTTAGAGGCTAGATTCAATTTCAATGTTACCAGTACAAAGCATTACTGAGCTCTACGAATAATTGCGCGCGACAAATATACCAGGCGAAAGTTTTGCATCCATCACTTCCAAGTTGTGGTTGACTATGAATTGTCAAATTAGGTATTCTATCGACCGAGTCTCTATCATCCTGGTATAATACATTGTATAGGTATAAGATAGGAACAAATGACCTCATTCTCCATTAACTCCTTTGATCAACTCCGCAATATTCAGCGAAACATGCGTTGTCCTTGGTATGTCATGCCCTCCTTTGTGGTCAAAGACCTTCCGATCATCACAAAAGTAAGATAGCTGAATGCCCGCCGACCACCTTGGGTCTTTCGCCCCAACAATGTGAACGGTCGGTATCTTGATCCTGATGTCCTTCGGGAATGTTGTGAAGTCCAGTCCGAAGCAGTCCGCCTTATCGGGCAGTTCATCTGCCTTGTGCTCCAGATCCGCGGTATAATCCCAGAGCCCCTGGCCTTTGGGCAGATTCTCAGGATCATACAGCATTGCGCTTTTGGATTTCATCAGATCCACCGTTCTTTGGTTCAAGTCGTACGCCCCCTGCGCGTCAAGCCCCATGTCCTCCAGCACAGGCAGCGGAAGCCCTCCGCAGATGAAAACTGCTGATCGAAAAGGAAGGGGAAGCTGTGGGTTCTCTTTGGCGTGGTATAAGAGGTAAGTTCCGATGAGTGAGCAGCCCTGTGAAAAGCAACAGACCCCGTCAAAGGGGCCATGCTCTTCGATGTATTCGTCGAGCCATAGGTGAGAAGCGCGAACGGCGTTCACAATGTCTTGCGAAGCCAGCCACCACGCGTATGTTGGACTACGGAACAGTACGTCGATACCAGGGTGTGCCTTGGCCGAGAAGGGAGCATCTGGGAAGTCCCATTCCCAGTCAAGGGGCAGCTTGGCCCGAAAGGAAGCTTAAGGTCTGATCAGCGGTGTGACAAGTACGAGGGCAGACACTCGTCCATAGAGTGTGCACACAAAATTGAGAGGCACGAACCTGACTGCGACTTAAATATCGAGCCGCTTGTTCCTTGGCCGTGAAGGCACAGAATCTTGACCATGATGGCGGCGTCGTGGGTCTCAAGATTAGAGTGGTAGGGCTGGGAAATCCCGAAGAACAGAGAGGATGCAGACGCAACGTAAGTGGCCGCGTTCTCGTGCCCCTTGTCTTACATGTTCGTACAGCATTTCCCCATGTGAGACGACGTCAAGCTGGGTAGTTAGCCTGCTCGGGGTCCGAGGGAGAAGTCCGTGGTAGGTACTAAAAAAGCCCGGAGTTGCTTGCAATACAACCTACAGCGGGGCTCGAGAGCAGGAAGCACAAAGACCTGGATGCATCTATGCCCAACACAAATTAACCTCCCGTGGAGTAGTTCTTTTGACTGCTGGCTTGAGTTCGGACGCATGCTTTTGGGGGGGGGGGGGGTTGGAGAGTGGAAACGATTTGGCACAAGCCACTACAATACGTACCTCACATAGGATCTAGGATTCTATTGATGACATTCATGCAAGAAAATTAGCTATTTCCGTTCGGTTTTCCTCATATATCCTATATTCTTACTCAGGCTGTGTTGGAAATGCTTCAATGCTAAGATAAGGTGGGGCTGCAGCGCATGGCCTGAGGTGAGAATGTAAGGGGGGGGTGGTCTGAACAGGGTTACAGTACAGCGTTAATTCTGACATGGACCGCCGGACTTCTCTTCCTGATCTTACCCGGCATCTGGTGTGGCTTGATCGTAGGCAGTCGCGTAAAACCTGGCAAGCCATCTATATCCATTCCCTGGACTATTGTCTATCGAAATGGGCCATCTCTGACACCAATTCTGACCGGAGGCCAAGCACAATCCCACCCCTTTCTGGCGGCTGCGTCGACCCGGGAGCATGGCTTCATCCTCACCACCACCAACACCGGCACCGGCAACAGATGCTACCACTACGCCGAAGCCCCGAGGGCCTGGAGGTCAGCAGGAGTACTCGTGTATTCTCTGTAAACAGCGGAAGGTTCGCTGTGACCGACTCAATCCATGTAGTGGGTGTGTCCGCGCAGGAGTTTCCTGCCTCCCCGGGGTGAGGCAGCCGTACAAACGACGGCGGAAACAGTCTCAAGGTGGTGATGACCTGGAGAGAAGCCTGGCTTCCAAACAACCTCGAGGGGTTTACTCATCACATTCGAGGGCCCTAGACAGCACTTCCAGTCCTGAAGAGTCACGTCCTCAGCGGCAAGTTCCAACGTTTGGCCAGTATGAACCCCCCCCCCCTCCTGGCTGGCTTCATTGTTCGGAGTGGCCACGGACCTAGATCCCGCCTGTTTGTTTACTGATGCTCCCATAGAAGCCTATGGACTGGCTTGAACGATGAGGTTCGTGCCCAACATCCAGCAACACCCTCTTTGCGTCAGCCTTGTTAGTTAACTGAAGGTCTTTCCCATCAGTTCCAAGACCCAAGAGCCACCAAGTCCTCAAGTGAGGATGATGCGCCCAGTTCTGCAGACTATGGCTCCAGTCTTGATCCTAGCGCGCTACTGTTTTCCGCCTTCCGGCATGTCGTTGATCTGCGCGACTTCTATCCTCCTCCGATGCAAGCATTCATGCTCTGGCAGGCTTTCCTGCAGAACGTGAATCCTATGTCCAAGGTCATCCATGCTCCTTCAGTACAACCCATCATTATCGAGGCAAGCAAGGATTTTGACACCGTCCCGAAACCATCGGTCGCTTTACTGTTCGCCATATTCTCAGCGGCAATAATGTCTCTCAAGGAAGAAGACTGCCAGACACAGTTCGACGCGCCCAAAAGCCTGCTGCTCACCCGATACTTCTCGGCATGCCAACAAGCTCTGTCAACGGCGTCCTTTATGAAATCTCGGAACCTAGTTACGTTACAGGCTTTCGTCATATTCCTGGTAGGCTGTCCTTCCCTGAGAAAAGCATGCCAGTGCTCACCATCCTACAGCTTCCTGCCCGCCAAATCTATGATGAACAGACTTTCTGGCTTTTGGCTGGAGTCGCCGTGAGGCTGGGTCTGAGGTTGACTGGGCAAACTGCCAGAGATTCACCCAGTGACTCAGTCTATGTATCACAGTTACGAAGACGACTCTGGCGCCAGATCGTATGGATCGACGGCCGTAGTCACCACCACATTGGATTACGGCCTTTTTTCCACGATATTGCCGCTTTCCCTCTGCCTGAGAATCTGAACGATGTCGACCTGAATCCCCATATGGAAGAAATGCCGCTGATACATAAAGGTCCGACAGAGATGACCTGTAAGTATATACGACCTTGGTACAGGCACACCTTCACTCCATTACTGACACATGTGAATCAAGTTTGTCTATGCCGATACGAGGTTGGCGAATTCATGGTTCGACACGGAAGCACATTTCAAGATCCTGCCGTCCCTGTGCAGGATAAAGACAGGTTAATCGATCAATTCGAGGCTCATATGGACGAAAACTACCTCAAGCATCTTGACCCTGCCATTCCGCTGCACCTAATGGCAGAAGGTGGTGTGCGGTCAGCCACGTGTAAGATGAAGCTGATGGCTCACCATCCCTCTCAATATCCCGATAAAGGAAAATCAATACCTCAGTCCGAGAGAGACATACTATTCAAGGTCAGCGTTAAGATGGTCGAATATGATGTTCTTGGAAAATCGACAAAGACTCTCGACAACTTCTCATGGCATATTGACAATGCTTTTCAGATCGATGCCTTCGTCTTCATGCTTATTGCCTCTCAGACCCAAGAGCCCAAGGCCACGCTGACCAACAAGGCCTGGGAACTGGTGACTGACATGTACAAGCACCGATCCTCACTCCTGGAAGATACCAAAAACGAACTGTACGCCGCTGTCAGAGAGCTGACACTACATGCTTGGGAGACCCGGGAGGCGAATATTGCAAGCGAGGAGTTGGAGCCAATCCCAGTTCCGGAAGTTATTGCAAAGCTTCGAGAACGAAAAGTTAGGAAGAGCGTGCCCGCTAGAAAATCGTCAATTTCTTCGGCTCCAGCACCTAAATCAATGCCACCCGAGATGTCCGCTCTCCATCAGTTGGCCGGCGTTGCCACACAGGTCGATTCGAGGAATGACTACAGCACTGCGGGTTACTTATATGGAATGACCCCTGGCATCACCAATGGCACGAACTCATTTCAACCGGGTCCCGACCAGCAATTTGATGGCATCTTCCGCAACCTCAGCGGAGACGTGGATGCCGCTGGGCCGGTCGATTGGGATTATTGGGACGGTCTTTTGGAGCGGAATAATGTTTTCAGATGAACTGAGACATTGGAGCCAGGGAGCCAGAGGGCAAGCCAATACCAAAGCACACGATCTCAGCTTGGTCGCATCCTGGATGAATTTCGGGCCATACAACATTCAAGAGATATCATATTCGGGAGTGTGATATGGCTTATGTCTCCATGAGCCCAACTTCATGCCTGTTTCGTCAATCAGTGAAACCTCGATAAGGACAAAAGTGTTGGCAGTTGAGATTGACCAGTCTGCCAGTGTGTACGTACGGCGGGAACTTTACCAGATGTCTTGTATCTTCTGGATTCCGGCCGCTTCTGCAGGGAGATAAAGCGCGCCGCATTCGATGTTTCAAGGAGTGAAAGGTAGAATGATACTCTCCAGTCAGCAGTCAGCACTGCCGACTCATTTGAGAGGCCTTGCACCTCTGACTGCCAGGCACACGTTCCTACCCGGCGCTTCTTGCAATTAAAAGTTTTCCATGATTTACCAGGGTTGCGCTCGAATTGGGAAGTGTTCCCAAAAAGAGCCACGATTTTCTGAGGTCCAAGTTCTCTCACCAACATTGAAAATTGTGTCAAAGAGAGCGGCCCGATTCAACCAATCCTAGTCCATCTGTGTAGTTTGCGGCAACACGGCGTCAATGCAAGCAAAATGTTCTTTCAGGAAAAGATATGAGTCGCATGAGACCCTCCAGTGTACACCCAGGAGGATAGCCAGGCAATTAATTGGTGAAGCAAGCCCGGTCCAGTGCACCAATACATTTCTAAGACATTTCCGCACTGGATACAATCAACTGAAAACCTCCATGCTTGTGCAAGGTCAAAAGGCCCAATTCAAGCCCGCCGCCCTGTACCTGTGCCTCAATTGTGTTGTGAGTCCTGTGCGGATAGCTCCTGTTTTCTTTGTAAGTCAGGGTGCAATTCGATCGAAGGCGCAGTTCTACGCCGAACTGTATTCTTTCTTTGGGGCTGAAACACAGCACTGGCAGCAAGGACAGACAATTTGCAGCCTAGCCAGAAAGGAACCGAGGATTTTCTTTCAAGCCTACTTTTCCAAATGCTCTCGGGAGATTCTCGCTAACTCAAATATTGTCGGCTAGCGCTTTCTTGAGGTCTGCTTGGTTCATTTCCGGTTTCCTCAATGTTTCGTTGCTTCCTTTACTTGACTCTCAACACAAATTGGCAACAACGCTCTCTCTCTCGACATCATCGGTTCACGAACATAAAATATTACAAATTGAAGCTGTTCATTCCCACTAGTCATGAGTGCAGCATTGGGATCATTTAGGTATAGATACGTGGTCAGCAACAAGGAATCAATCGAGGATGGAGAAAAGATTACCTCCATCGCCATCGACCGCGCCCTAATCAGCCCGGAGAGACCTCAAGGCGTTTCTATCTCCTTCTGGCGGACTCTTCGTCTGCCTGAAAATAGACCGGTGTCACAATCTCCTCGTGGATTCGGTTGCTTTCCGCTTTACAAAGTTCGGGACTACGCGTCATGCCTCCCGGAGCAGATGATTAACAGGGGCGGGTTCTTCTTGCCAATGTATCAGAAGGAAGCTATGTGGGTTCAATTCAAGGCAAATGCACCATTCATGATCAAAATATATTGTGGAGGCGTCAACGTGATCTCCGGCGAGCAATGGAGTGAGGACGACGGAACCAGGCAGCGCCGTGCGAATCTACCAGCCGTTGGTGAACAAGGAAAGCTTATCCAGGACTACGTTGTCGTGCCAGACCAAAAATGGCTCGATGGGAGGGCTACCCAGCCTTCAGTCGTCCGGCAATTTGTCGCGTGAGTTGTTTCCGCAGAAATGAACTCATTGTTTCGTGGTGGTAGCCATGCCTCAACGCCCCCTTCCCCCTCCCGAACGAGAAGAAAAAGGCCCCCCGGACACCCACACATACATATGCAGCAGTTCAGCGCCACTTAATTTTTGTCCTGCTGATTCCTTCCAGGATGCCCGTTAGCGAGGGCTACTCAGTCGACGTGCAGCTTGCTGGCAATGAAGGCGATGGGCAATTGCAATTTGAAATCACGCCTGCTTACCGTAAGCGCCGCTTTCTTACGCTCAAATGTATTACCTGCTGAACATTTTTACTATTACTTAAATAGGCGACCCAGAAAGTCGACGTACTCTAGACTTTTACATCCGCCTCGACACTATAGGAAGGAAACCCATTACTTTTTCATGTTCTCCAACGGATTTAATTGGAGCCATCAAGAATATGCTTTTCGAAATGGAGGACATACCGGTTGATCACCAGACGCTCTTGTTTGCAGGTACTGTTTTAGAGAATTACAAGACTCTCAATGACTACAATGTCAAAAAGGTGAATACCCTTGAATTCGCTTGCACGAGGATGGATAGCCACCACCTCTTGTTTGGATCTTGCTAACTTGATCATCATCAAGGGGGACACTGTGTATCTCATCCTGCGAGCGCGAGGAGGTCGTCCGCACTACCTCCTCAGGAACGCCAAAAGTAGCAGGAGGATCAATTTTGCCGCAGGAGGAAAGCCCAAGCCAGACATTCGACAGGACAGTTCCGATCCCGGGGCGTGGTTACGGAGCTTGACCCTCACCATTCCTGTCCAGATCCTGAACAGTCGGACCTTCCGCGCGGTTACTGGTCATAAGCCACCCGCATGTCCTATTGACAGAAATACTGTAAGCACCCCCTAATCATTGTTCATATTGATGCGCTTCATGCAGAGCTACAGGAGTCATCCACAGAGGTCCGTAGTTTTCTCGGGTATCCTGGAGTTCCAGGCAAATTCTTAGACTTTGAATGTCTTTCTCTTCATTTACTAAAGTTATTAACTTGAGCTGCTGCAGTACGAGCAAGTCGACCTCCCATTTTACGAAGTGTACGAGGAGCGCCCTTCCGATGATAACGCTTCCGAAGACTTTAACGCTCTCCGCAGCGTCAAGCAAATCGAGTTAGCCCGTGGCCAGCCCACGTATGGGAGCGGAATGGCGACCACGGTGTGGAACAACAACTACGTTTTTGAAGTCGAGGACTTCAACAACTTGCTGAGCCCTGTTGGCCCGCGTCGTAGATTCCGCACCCTAGCTGATCTTCAGGATGAGATCAGGAACTTGAAGCAGGCAAATCAAGTCGATTGAAATGGGCAACACGTCGAATGTGCGGGCATATTGGTCGTGAGACATTCGCGACCTTCACCGAGGCATAGACAGGCGGCATAGAGAAATTGGAGGTCATCACAGATGTAGAGAAATTGTACCTGGACTTCGAAATTGTACCATGCGCCGCTCCTGTGCTTTCAAGACTGCAAACATACGCATATAATGATCACTTGGAGCATACGCCACAATACAAGATCAACGGCTTGTTCACTACTTAGGTACGCTGCTGCTAGTAAACGGAGTTGTTCTTGCTCGGTCTTGTTGATCCCGAAAGCGCCAGCAAGGCCTGTAACCGTCCTCTGCTCATTCGGTTTTTGGTTATGCGCAGGTTGGAATTGGCACCGAGGAACCTTGGCTGAAGCTTCGATGCGGAGAAATTACAGGCCCAAGACGGCTGATCCGGGGGTGGGGGAACCGAGTCCTCCACTTGGAGGTGCTGTCGCCCCCTGGAGCACCACCCTGCTTCCGGTCGAAATCTCCGCAGCCGACACCCAAAAAGAATGCCGTGAACCCCCGCGAAGTCTTGGGTTATTGAGCACGTCACTAGGCGTGCAGGCGTGCCTGCTTGTAGCGCGAGACTTTGGTATTAGCAATTATGACAATGTAGCATCAGGCGTCCGCTCGTATCCCAATCCATCATGTCCTGGGGCGGCGGGGGTATTTAATAGACTGGCGCTGCCCACCCAGGAGTGGCCATGGAAGTGAGCGTCTCTGTGGGTGCTACCGTTGTGTTTATACGTTGACCCTGCTGGTGTGATTGCTGCTGATCCAAGATGAGGTCCTCCACCCTCGAGAAGCGATACCCTTCGCTCACCGAAGCAGCCATTCTGCTCTTGACCGGCGCTGGGAGCTCGACTGCACTTGTCCAGCGCTCCAGCGATGGCGCGGTGCAGGTCGACATACCCGCCTCGGCCGCAGGCGCGTCTATTCCTCACTCTGCCTCGTTCCTGTCCTTCTCATTCGAGCCTGCTTTCTGGGTAGAGTTCTTCGGGAACGCTTCTGAGCCAAATGATCTCACTTTTGAGCTGCTCTCGAGGCTCGTCGAGCGTGGTGGCCAGCCTATAATCCGGGCGGGCGGCATCACCCAGGACAGCATGATATTCGATGCTTCCGCAGGTGATCCAGTGCGTACGACAAACGCAGCCGGTGGTGTGTACCGAACGACCGTCGGGCCTGAATACTGTACGTGAATACACATTCTGCTGCAAGCCATTTACAGTGTATTTCGGGTCCTGGAACAAGCAGCTGACATGCCCAAGACCAGAGCTGGGACAACTTCCCCAATGGAACCAAGTTCGTTTCGACTCTGAACTTTGGAAACAACAGCCTCGACATCGCCCAGGGCATGGCCGTGGCCTCTGTCCAGTACCAGAAGGACAAGGTCGCGTATTTCGAGCTCGGGAACGAGCCAACAAATTACCCAAGCTCGAGATGGAATTACAGCACAGACGCCTACGTTGCCCAGTGGAAGGCCTGGACTTCGTCCATCGACGCGGCAGTGAACGAGGTGGTGGGCTCAAACGAGTCTGCTTTCCCCAGCGAGCGTTGGTGGGCTTCCAGCGCGACGACGGATCAGACTGGTCTTCACGTCCGGCCCGCCGACATCATCCCAGCCGGCATCAACTCGGACAACCAGGTCGCACAATACTCGATCCACTCATACGAGTTCGCCACCTGTGACCCAGCCCGCGCCGCACTCGCTACGATCCCCAACATTCTCAACCACACCGGCCTGCTCCGCTACGCCGACGAAGAGATCTACCCTTCGGCAAAGGCAGCCATGGATGCCGGCTCCACCTGGGTCATCGGGGAGTTCAACTCGATCGCCTGCTCAGGCAACCCCAACGTCTCGGACACGTTCGCGCAGGCACTATGGGTCACCGACATGGAGCTAATCTACGCCGCACGCAACGCATCCTCCGTCCACCTGCACCAGGGCGCCACGCTGGTCTTCCAGAGCGCCGACCAGTCTAACAGCCCCGGGGAGAACGGCACGCCCGGGTTCTCGACGTACAGCTTTGTCTACCCGCGCAACAGCTCGAAGAGGGGCGAGCCGCGCGCCCTGCCCAGCTTCGTGAGCCTGCTCTTCATCACCGAGGCCCTCGGCGGCTCGGGCGTTCAGATCACCGCTCTCGACACGCCCGCGGGCGTCAGCAAGGACAGCTTCTCCTCGTACGCCTTCTACGAGGACGATTCTCTGAGCAAGATTGCGCTCATCAACATGAAGCCGTACTACAGCAACTCGACCGAGGACTTCACCGTCACGGTCGACCTGTCGCAGTATACACAGGATCTGGAGTCTCCGGCACAGCTGAAGCGGATGACGGCTCCTTATGTCAATGAGGGGAAGACGGAGAATGTCACCTGGGCGGGGCAGTCTTTCAAGAACGGTGCCCCGGTCGGAGAATTTGACATCGAGGAGATCGGCCAGGACGGGTTGGTTGAGGTGAGGGGGAGCGAGGCTGTTCTGATCTTCATTGACGATAGTTCTGTGTATGGCCTGTAGAGGTGCATCCTTGACTAGCCGTTTGCTAAGAATATTCTATACACTTCCAAAAGCACGATTATTATTCCGGATACAAACTTCCGGAAGCATTTATGTTGTCAATGCGTAAGAGACTGCACAATTCAACACGCCAAAATGATTAAGTGTGGCAAAGTGAAACCAAATGCCTAGTTGTATTCAGAGTTGCAAAACATTATGCAAAATAAAGAGAGGATCCCTTGTCAGGTCTGAACGCGATCCGGAAGGGAGTATTTCTTACGCATGTTAAAATTCATTAGCTGAGATCTCGTTGATACCAGGTGAACCTTGTGAATGAACAGGCGCTCAGGATCCCGTTCGAGACTGAACGGGAGCACCATAAACATCATATCTATACGTCGAATTTTGACAATGCTTCTTCAGCAGCCTCTCTCCACCCTCCCACCACATCTTGCTTTTCACCCCGTGGGCAGACCTCCACAATGGCCCTCATATAGCGCAGAACGTCCTGCATAGCCTCCTGATGCGCATTGGCCCTCGCATCCTCCAGCACAGTGATCCCGCGCTCCTCACATATCCGCTCAAAAACGACCATCAGGTCCTCTTTCTCAGCCTTGGCCTCGTCCGTGTTCTGACCATTCCACAGCAATGCCCTCACAGGATTCCACCTCGGCGCCGGCACCGTGCCAGCGAACTCCCAGTCCAGGACGCCGGTGATCTTCCCCGTCAGGGGGTCAAACATGACGTTGGCGAAGTGCAGGTCCTTGTGCGCCAGGACAATCTTCACATCGTTCAGCTTCATATCCCGAATCTCCTCCTCCTGTCTGTCCGTCAGAAGCCGCACGAACGCCCGCAGGCGGGGCACCAGGTCACGAACCCACGCCAGCGAGGCGTGCCTCTCGATGGCGTAGACGAGGCGCTCCAACTGGGCGGCGCACAGCCCCGTATAGCTCTCGTACGGGCCAGAGATGTTGAGTGTCGACACGGACTCCCCGGGCGGCCAGTACTTGGCCACGTCCGGGGCCTGCCAGAATGTCTCGTCGAGGACTGGGCCCGGGACGACGGAGCCGCCCTCGCGTGGGAGCTGCATGCCTCCTATCAGCTCGAAGGAGTGCGCGTGGATCTGCGCCAGGTATCCCGCGAGCTGCGCGACCAGGGAGTGCTTTGTGTCGGCGCCGAGCTGGTCGTAGACCTTGTCGACGCTGATGCCTGCTGCTCTCTCCAGCAAGGTGAACTCGTGGCCCAATGGATTGTCTTCTGAAGCATCGAAGCGCACTACCGCTGGTATGGGGATTGTTGTGTTTTCCCTGACCCATCTCATGACTGACACCTCATTGATGGTCTTGATGCGGGGGAGATGCTTGCCCGAGACGCGGAGGACGAGTGTGGTCGAGCCATCTGGCTCTCGCGCCGTGGCTGGCTCCAGTTTGGAGCTGCATTCTGGAGGAAATGTCAGGAGATAGATGGAATGGTAGGCAGCAGTTGCTGCTAGTGGTGATATGACCTTGGCTGGAGGGAGATCGAGAGCTGAGAGAAGACTTTGGATGGTTTCGTCCGAGAGCACAGGAGGCAGGTACTTTGCGGGCGTCCCCATTTTGAGTCCTGCCTAAGACACTACGTAGATCCAAGCAAAATTCGACTTGTATCGAATTAGATTTGTCAGATTGCCTTTTGAAACGTGATATCGAAAGGACAGGACATTGCCTGGCACTGTCACCGCTCCAGGGGGGGAGGAGGGGGCGAGGTCAAATTGTTGATCGGGGCACTAGTGCTCAAGTTGGAATCATTTCGACTCATCGTCACAAGCTGGGTTCTTCTGGTCGGCCCTAGGACGAAAGCGCTCTTCGTGATGCTTCACGAGTATCCAATCTCGTCGGCTTTGGACACAAGCCATACACTTCGAGCAACAAGCGAGCGCACAATAGATGGCGAGAAACTGACGCTTCAATCATTTGGCTTGGAACGAAGATCAAATGACATATCAGTGTATTCATTCAACTACTAATACTAGTATTTAGGGGGGGCCCGATCC
The DNA here is from genome assembly GCA_039880735.1 of Diaporthe australafricana. Lineage (NCBI taxonomy): Eukaryota > Fungi > Ascomycota > Sordariomycetes > Diaporthales > Diaporthaceae > Diaporthe > Diaporthe australafricana. The sequence goes on from JBCEDM010000001.1 coordinate 7,184,755, forward strand.
ACAGACAGTACGGCTCAGGCAGCCACTGCAGCCTCTGCTGGTCCTTCAGGAAGACGACTCGCCGCAACATTGCACTGGCGGAACAACCTGACCTCGTCCTCGGCGAAGGCCCCAACAACGGAATGCAGTAGGCCCCGATTGTGGAAGAGAACGAAGTCCCCCTCCTGCCACTCGTGTGCGTAGACCTTGCTCGGAGCGATGCCAGGCCTCTGCAGCCGGTACACGGTCTCTCTCACCTGGCGCAGGTCATCCACAACAGTCCCATCCTTCAGGTGCAACTTCCTGACAGCAGAAGGGTGCACCTGTAGGGCCAGCTTGCCGGTGACTGGATTCCGCCAGCACATGGGCAAAACCTGGATCTTGTCCTGCTCGATCGTAGGGAGCTGGTCCAAGGGGACCTCCTTGTCTTCGCTCACAAGTCCGAGCCCAGTGGACCTCGACCTGGCGCTGCTCATCCATATGTACGGGTGAGGGGCGTACTCGACCTTCGTAGTCCGAGCGAACTCCTGGTCCTCGGGGGACAGCTGGTCAAACATTTCAAAGCCACTGACAAATGCGGTGGTGCCCAGTGGCACGTCCAGCTCATCGCCCGTGCCGTCGTCGTATCTACAGATCTGTCGGCGGCCGCCAGGGACCTTGACAGCAAGGAGGGTAGTGGCGATAGGAGGGGCAAGTCCGTACAGAGCAGCATCGATGTGCCACCTGTAGAAGCGGGTGAAGTCTAGGTCGTCCGCGGGTGGGATGGAGGTTGCATGGAAGGTCTTGTGGTGAGGATGGCGAAGCCTGATGTCCTTCAGACCCTCGTAATCGGACACGAATCCGTTGCCGATGACCTGGACTTGGGGCTGTGACGGGATTGTCTTGAGGTCAGGGTGCAGGATGGAGCGCTTGGCATCGAGAGTCTTCCCGTGGCCGTACGAGGTGGCCTCGGGGTCGAAGCGCCGGGTCAGCTCATACTGAGCCTTGGGAGTCACATGGCTTTGGTTCTTGAAGACCAGGACCTGGTGGTTGAAGAGGGCATCACGGATGACAGCAAAGTCGGCATCTGTGTCGTCGTCAGCCAATGCTCGATCAAGGTCGCGCGCGTAGGGATACTCACCGACGAGGTTACCGATTAGCCCTGGAACGGGCATTACGGGTATGATTCTCGTGGTTCCAGATAAATGTATACTCATGTCACAGGGTCTGCTTCAATGTTCAAAGTGATGTCACCAAATCTTACCAGTGATGTTTTCAATATCAGCATTCGACACGACTGCACCCAGATGGGGCCTAGTCGTCGCCGACCGCTCCGAGAAGTCCAGAGGTTGAACTGTGATGGCAGACATTGCCTTTCCTTTTCAAGATGTAGCTGTAGACTAATAACGTATTGTGACAACAATGGTGTTTTAGGGGCGAAGGAAGAAGATAGCAGTCTCGCGTAGAAGGTTGTGTGCTGAATAGGAAGTGGTTGATGATGGAGGGAAGGAGAGACAAAGTGGAGAGCAGTTCAGAGGGCGTGGAACCTCCTATATAGGCATCCCTGTGGCACCTGGGGCGGCGAGTGAACATTGAAGTGACCTACTCTACAGCACAGGCCTCGGCACCGCCCGTTAGCAGGCGGCGGCGGCGGCCGATGACACCAATGTTCCGGCAACTATCTCGCAGCTCAGAGATAAGATGATACAAAGCAGGACAAGATAGGATTACTTGACTTTTTCTCGAGTTGTCCGGGTTGAAAGACTGGACTCAGCTGGATGTTAGACTACCATGTATCTAGCTCGTTCTTCAAAATCATGTTTGTCCATTGATTGGGGAAAGGTGACATTCCTTGATCCCACACCACATGGCCCGCTGAGACCCTCCTTCCGTTGCCCCTACCCTACGCCTGCTCCCTCTCTCCGTCTCGTCTTCTTTTCGATAACAATGTTGCAACTCTGTGACCTGGTTCCCTACGATACTGGTAACCTGGTGATTGGGCATGCTCAATATTTTCCGCATGTAAGGAGTCTAGAATCTGAGGAAGCACGCAGACTGTAGTGATACGCGAATCCAAATGCGGAACAGCTCTCTCGTGCATGGATCGACGCCCTACAAGGCTGAATCCAAGGCGGGGGCTCTCTCTGCCTACGACACTAACACCTCGAGCTCCAAAACAAGTATTCTTGGTTTAGTTTTGTTTAAAATAGGTAATTGTTAAGACATACGCCGTTACGTATTGGAAGTTCATGCACAGGCTATTGCCCACCCGCCGTCTACCATCCTTCAAACAACTCCCCAGAATGGCCTCAACGCCAGGCGTCCAGGTCATCACGCCCAACGACCCCGAGCAGCAGCCCCACTATCCCACAAGGTCCATCTTCCTCGGCGGACCGACAGAGATAGACTGGCGGACAGGCTTCATCGCCGCCCTCAAGGAGCGCCTGACCGGCATCAACACCACCATCTTCGACCCCTTCCAGCCCAGGTGGGACCGCACGTGGAAGGAGGACGTCGACCTGGACCCGCGCTTCAAGGCCCAGGTCGAGTGGGAGCTGGCCAGCCAGGACAGGGCCACCGTCGTCGCCCTCTTCTTCCACGGCGACAGCAAGGCGCCCGTCAGCCTGCTGGAGCTGGGGCTTTGCGCCCGCTCCGGCAAGGCCGTCGTGGGCTGTGACCCGGGCTACTGGAAGAGGGGAAACGTGCAGGCCGTCTGCCGCCGCTACGGTGTGCCGCTGGCTGACAGCCTGGGCGGGCTGGTGACTATTGCGGCAGAGGAGCTGAAGGAGAGCAAGGCTTGACTTTTGGTGTGTATCTTGAGATGCATTTCTTGGGCCATCATTGACCAGGTGTGCATGAATCCTCACAAAGTAACGCTACGACAGCAGTCCAAGTTGTGTTCCGCTCTGCCGGCTTTCGCCTGGCCGGAGCCCTCTATTCCTCAACGCCGAGCCCACGCCCTTGATCTCGTAGAATTATAGTCTTGATCTATCATGAGTATACATGGCCATAGGTGCTGTGACCACCCTGTCCAGCTTAAGTGAAACCATCATCGGCCTCGGCCTTGCCCGCCTCGCCCCCATCCGCCAATGGTGCCGTCTCCAGAACGGCTACCCCGGCGCCTGGAGGACTGGCAAGGCTTAACCTTCTCGACATGCGCTTGTTCTTGTTCAAGCGCTCGGGCTCCTCCTCCTCCAGCAGCTCAATCTCTTCTGTCTCTGGGGCCGGGGCATCCTCCAGCCCGTCCATGGCCAACCCTTGTTTCAGCTTCACGTGTAGCTGCGCCATGTGATCACTCGCCAGTGCCCACCCGCCGATCCCATCCTCGCTCTCCAGCTGGCTGTACATATTCCTCGCCTCGTTGAGGCACCGCTGAGCTGGAATGTACTTGGCCTGGTTGATCCACGCCTCAGCACCGAGGACACTCCAGAAAGCCGACTTCCTCCGCCAGCTGCCCCACGACATGGAGCCCACTCCTTGTTTCGTAGCGCAGCACACAGCCATGCGCTCCTTGAACAGCGCGTCGCCGATCTGCCCGGTGATGCGGCTCTCCATGATGCGCGTGCCCCACCTAACCGCCTCGTCCACGGCAGAGCCGCCACGCATGCGCAGAAGCTCGAGGCCCAGAGCCATGGACCGCAGTGTGCCATAAGACGAGCTACATCGCGTGTTGTAAGAATACGACGCCTGCTCGAGCATGGAGACGATGTTGTCCAAGCGGGTCTTGGAGGACATGTTCTGCGGCATGATCAAGAGCGCGAGAGCGGCCATCTCGTTGGCGGCGGCGTGATACTTCCACGCCTTGTCGTTGCTGAAATCGGACCGCAACAGCTCATACGTTGACATGGAAAGCTTCCAGTCCCTCAGCATGAAGGCGTAATCGGCCAGTTTCCGCATGATGGCCTCGGGCGTGTCTGGCCTGTAATATCCCGACGCCTCGTAGTTACTCGAGGACGAGCTTCCAGTGGAGTTCCTAGTTCCGCTTGCGAAGCCTGTCCATCGTTTTGACAAGTTCATAAACCTCCCGCTGATGCCTTTCCGTTTTGAAGCCACCTGATCATTCCACACGGAGACATTGCGCTCCATGGTTGGTATTATTGACTGCGTCACCATTTCACGGATGAATGTCCGTATCGCTGTCGCGTCTGACTCGTAGATGTATCTCGTGAGATCTACAGGTCCACCCGAGGCCTCGCTCCTCTCTATGTCGACGAATTCTTCCTGAGCAGACATCCATTCACTTCGAGGCAGTGGTATGCTGTCGTCGTCACTCTCGACACTTTGGCTACTCCGTATCCTGAGCAAATGACAGTGCAGGCCCAGGTTCCTCTTCATTTGGTCGAACAGAGCCATTGTCTTAGTGATGTCACTGTTCTCCTCATCGTGGACAAGGACGTAGTACCGTAGATATTCACCGTCCACCCAAGGGGGTAGTCTCCTGTCACCATTTGTAGATTCATGGTAGAGTTTTCGAAATGTCTCGATCGGGGCGGGCTCTCGCGAGCTTGCAGCAATCACGCATGCCACGGGATGTGCCCAAGATTCATGCGCTGAAAGTGGTATGCCCGAGAGCAACCGCCTGAGATACAGCGCATAGTAAGGTGACGTCGCATCCATGTCCAGACCATGAGTCGTCGGGGTGCTGGGTTGAATGAGGTTCGAGAAGGACTGCTCCGCATAGTTCAAATGCCTACTCACCACCGCCTCGACGTCCGCGACCCGTCTCCCCGATATTGCTGGGCCCGTCGCCTGGCCATTGGGGGCTTTCAGCAGCCCGTCGGGTGGCTCAACATTCTCTCCAAAACGTGTGAAGCGCACCGAGAAATCATCCCACGACCTGCTTGAACCGTTGCTGTCCCGAACGGTCACCTTGCCCGGCACGCGCTCGCCGAACGGCCGGAGAAGCTCCCAGAGGCCGCGGTCGAAGCCCTTCTCCTTGGCCAGAGCATCCGTGTCCGGTGACGCGTATATGGAAATATGTGGGACTAGTGCCCTGAGTATCAGATTCAGCGGGTTACCGGGCTCCGAAGCGGCGTCGGTGTCGACGAGGGAATATGTCAGGGTCACAGAGCCGGATCTTGCCCTCGAGAAGGGTCGCGCGGGGGAGCCTCTGCCGACAGGCGACATAGACCTGGAGCCGGGAGGCGTGAGCGTTGAGGCATACAGGCTGGCGGCAGAGGGATGGGAGCGTCGTTGAGGGAGGCTGGCTTCGGACTGAGAGAGTGATATGCTGTCGATGGTGCCCTGCCTCTTGGGCAGTCTTATGGAGGATGCCGCCATAGGCGGGGAGCTGATTTCCGGACCATGTTCATTGTCCTGCATGAAGGCAACGGCTGGTCTCCCGCAGCAATCGGAACGTCAGTGGGAATAGAAGAGAGGGGCTCTGTGTCCTTGACCAGCCTGCGCAGCGTGAGACGGAGCTGCGAGCTTGGGCGCGGGCTTGGCCTTGATGGTGCACCTGTCCGAGTCGGAGGGGAGGGGGCCGCGTCGGTTCTATTGCAGGCAAACTGGCGGCGCAGGACGGCAACGGATGTACTGGACCCGCCTGACATGAAGCAGGCGCATTGATATTTTGTAAATCTAAGGGCTCGATGGCATGCTTGGTTCAAGCGTAGTGTACACAGGGGCAAAAGAGCATCGGGAGCCGCGGCAGGATGAAGCTGATGTCGCCGGACCTGCAGTGGCAGAGAACAGTAGTCGTCCCTGCCCAGGCACGTAGACTGAATTAGTTGCCTCGTACCCCAAGTACCAAGGTACCTAGACTAGCCCCCCTCGCAATCGAAATCGGGGGAGCAGCTTATCACCACATGGACCCCAATTCTTAGATTCACTATTCGCACCTAGTCTTACATCATTCCAGCCCCAGCGCCGTCGTCTGGGTTCAACAAAGGGAAAACAAAACAGCTCAGCAGAGACAACATTCAATACAAGCAGCTCACCCCGATTCAGCCTTCCCTTTCTTGATGTTTTGAGACCTAGGAACGGTTCCAGGACCAGACGGTCCAGAGTCTGTCTGTGCCTCTGACCCAAAGTTGCCCCAGCACAGTGCAGTCCAGAGCCATGGATAGCTCATTCGGCGATGCCAGACCAGACTCTATACCCGATCCCACCCCGAATGGAGTCGTTGGGGCTGGAGCTGGCACTGGCATTGGCACCAGCAGCCCTCCGACTGCTTCTGTGCTAGAGCCTTCGGCCGAAACCACAGGCCAGGCTCCTTTCCCTCAGTTGCGCAACGATCCTGACGAGGAGTCGGGGCCTGTCCCGCCCAAGTCAGCCTCCCAGGTTCCACCGCCAGAGGATGTTGACGATGGGGACGACCATACAATTGCAAAGCCATTCCATCGTACCTCAAGTCCGGATCCGGCAAGCAGAGGTGGTACTGGGGCCGCATCGGAAGAGGAGTATGATGGCGGGACCGGTCCTGAAGACGTCGGCGAGGATGGCCGGCCAAGGAGGAGGTTGGTGCACAAGATGCACAAGTTCAGCCTGTACGAGACGGCCAGCAGGTATTACATTGTGGGTGGAGACGTCACTGAGAAGCGGTATCGTATCTTGAAAATAGATAGGACGGTCGACGACAGCGACTTGAGTATCACTGATGACAAGATCGTCTACTCCCAAAAGCAGATGAACCAGCTTCTTGACACCATCGACGATGGCAACAAGGGAACGGGCGGCATTAGGCTGAAGTGCACCACCTGGGGCTTGCTCGGCTTCATCAAGTTCACGGGGCCATACTACATGCTATTGATAACCAAGAGGAGCATCGTGGCCATGGTTGGCGGCCACTATATTTACCAGATCGAAGGAACAGAGCTCATCCCGCTCACGCCCGCCAGGTATAAGACTGACCAGCGGAATGCTGAGGAGTCTCGATTCCTTTCTATTCTGAACAATCTCGACCTGGCCAGGTCGTTCTACTACAGCTACTCCTACGACGTCACTCGGACACTGCAGGACAACATTAGCAAAGAGCGGAACGCCCTCAACAATGGGTTGCCGTGTTTCGTGGACGATGACCATAACACCATGTTCGTTTGGAACAGTCACCTACTTCGACCCGCCGTGGACGCTTTGAAGGATCCCTTTGACTGGTGTCGCCCTATCATTCATGGATACGTAGACCAAGCCTCTGTGTCAATCTACGGCCGGACTGCCTTCATCACGATTATCGCAAGACGGTCTCGCTATTTTGCGGGCGCACGCTTCCTCAAGCGAGGAGCGAATGATCTCGGCTATGTGGCCAACGATGTTGAAACAGAGCAGATCGTCTCCGAGGCCCTGACCACTTCCTTCCACGCACCCGGTGGGAAGTTGTTTGCCAGTCCGGATTACACATCATACGTGCAACACCGAGGGTCTATTCCACTCTACTGGACGCAGGACAATACGGGTGTCACACCGAAGCCACCCATCGAGTTGAATCTTGTCGACCCCTTTTACAGTGCCGCAGCGTTGCATTTCGATAATCTGTTCGAGCGCTACGGCTCGCCCATATACGTGCTCAACCTGGTCAAGGCGAAGGAGCGGACCCCGCGCGAGTCGAAGCTGCTAGAGGAATATCGCAAAGCTATCACGTATCTCAACCAGTTTCTACCTGAAAAGCACAAGATTATTCAACGGCACTGGGACATGTCGCGCGCCGCCAAGGCCCGAGACCAAGATGTCATTCAAACGCTAGAGAATATTGCGGAGGAAGTCGTGTTGACGACTGGCTTCTTCCAAAATGGCGATGGGACCATTAATGCGACGCGAGTGCAGAATGGTGTAGCCAGGACAAATTGCATCGACTGCCTTGACCGCACAAACGCCGCTCAGTTTGTGATTGGCAAGCGCGCTCTGGGCCACCAGCTACACGCTCTGGGCATATTAGGCGACACTGCTATAGAGTACGACACCGACGCCGTCAATTTGTTTACACACATGTACCACGACCACGGAGATACGATCGCGGTGCAATACGGCGGGTCGCAGCTTGTCAATACGATGGAGACATATCGCAAGATTAACCAATGGACGAGCCACTCGCGGGATATGATTGAGAGCTTCAAGCGGTATTACAACAACTCCTTCATGGATGGACAGCGACAGGAGGCCTACAACCTGTTTCTGGGCAACTACATTTTCGCACAGGGGCAGCCGATGCTGTGGGATCTGGCCACGGATTACTACCTGCACCATGCGAGTCCGAGAACGTGGTCAGTGACGAGTAAGAGGAGCTATATTCAATGGTTCACTGCCGAGTACTTGAAAGAACGGTCGCTGCCTGACTACCACCCACCGAAGGGTGCTGAAGCCAAGTTGCCGGTCTCGTATTTCGACGATTACTGGTTGGAATATTATCGCCCCCTGACTCTGTCATCGTTCCAAAAGATGTTCCCATACAAGATGAATTCAACCATCAAGTACATTCCGTTTAAGTCCACGCAAGATGGGCGGTACGACCTGAGTCCGTTCCGCGTTCGCACCGACGCGGACGGGGACGCCCAGGACAAGAGGCGACAGAAGAAGGGCGTCACCATCTTGGATCCTCACGAAATCGCAAAGGCTGATGGTGACGATGACACCGCCTCTATCATGTCCGGGAAGGCAGGTAGTGCAAACAAAGGCGGCATATCGCTCCAGAGATGGCTCCAACCTGCTGTGGCCCATGACAAGGCCATACACAACGGCAGTCCCCACAGTATTATGAAGGAGCCCTCGACTCCAATCGTGAACGGCAATGTCGAGCAGCCATCTGACCCCAACCAGCCGAGAACGAAGCCGACCCCGCTGGAGAAATCCCGGCAGGCGCAATGGACTTTCACCAAAGTCGTTCATGAATCTCTCAACCCCTCCGTGAGCAACCAAGAAGCAGAGGACTACGATCGATACATCAGCCACCCGCAGAACCTGCCCCTGGTCGTGTCCGCTGACACTCCGGCTGAAGCGGTCGAAGGTGAGTATCAGGAGTACCTCAACGGGGCGTGGCAGAGCGACGGCCTCCTCCTCGGACCTCCAGGGTCGTCCTCAGGCGGCCCAGGCACGAGCAGCTCAGAGGACTATTACCACATGTACTCTGACCTCCTCAAGGTGGGAGAAGATCCCCTCACCGTGAAGGAGGAAGACGCCCAGAAGAAGCGCTACAAGGCCTACGGCAAGTGGCTGCGCGGTAAATCGCTGTTCAAGCAACAGCCTATCGATTAGGAATGGGTTTCACCGGATGAGGCGGATGAAGACGAGGACGAAGAAGCAGACGAGTCGGGTTGGCTGGGGTGGTCCTGAAGCGTTTTGAAATCATCGGGGCGTTCCCCTTGTTTCTGTTGAGCACATATGTAGCATTGGTCGCAAGGAATAGGCCAGACGAGGAAGCTGGCAATTCACGCACCTTCTAGTCATGTTGAATTTGAGCCTGGCGCAGATTAGGAGCATGGGTCGCATGAGAGAGATGAAAGGGATTGAAAATCGGCGTCGAGGGTTCTGGTCGCATTACATCGCCTTTCAAGTATATAATAATCGAGTACCAATTTTATCACACTGTTTACCACAGAAGTCACACTTTGCATAGCAGACACAGGCCAATCCGAGAAACACTCCGGCGATGGTATGACGCTCCTTGTCTCCAGAGGTTATCGGTACGTAGGTTCAAGAAGCTTTTCGGCCATGAACCGTGTGTGCGCCGACGTTTTCACGATACTGGTGACTGATTTCATGCGCTATCAATGCCTTCATAAGCTTATGGAGAAGCTGTTGCGCCTCCTGTGCCATGAACCTTCAAAAAGTGTGCACAGTGTCCCCGATCCCACAATGGTAAGTGGACTGGCATGTCTAAACACACTCATGACACACCTGACGGTCGGTTCACGGCTTTAATCAATACAAAAGAGGTAGAATCAGTAGCAAAAGTTCTTCATTTGAAGAGTCCTGCAAGCAGCGGCTCCTTCTCAATCAGCACTGCCGCCTTGTCCCCCAGGTCTTGGACTCCTTCACCGCCGGAACCCCTCGTCGCGACGATGAGCATAGACGCCGTCTTGACAAGCTCGGCATCGATGGCTGCGAAGCGTGTGCCCAGCTGCTCCCGCTCGTCATGCACTGTCAAGTAGCACACGACCAGGGCCTTGATCAGTTCGTCCTGGTAGGCAGGCGTCGAGAGGCGCGGCCAGCAGTTTGCGATGATGGCCTGGAGGCCCTCGATGGCGGCTGTCAGTGTGGATGGGGCAAGGGCAGCGAATGGATTTGACATGACTTCCGTGTGCATGGGAATAAGGTCCTAGAACCGGGTGAGTATGTCGTCTAGGTCGGTCCGAGGAAAGCAAACCGGGCTAGGTTGGGCCACTGACCTTGAGATGCTTGACGGCGTGGATGCGCATTTCATCCACGATCTTTGCTGTCTGGTTCAAAAGTACCTCGACGATACGGACATGGTCTTTGACGTGGAAGTACGCCGAAAAGATACCATCGCGCAGTGTCTTATCAAGGAGCTTTGCCTTCGGAGAATTACTGTGAAGCTCCGTCTTTCCACCCTTAAGTCCCATCTTCCTCGCCAGGCTCAACAAGGCTGTGAAAGCCGCTTCAAGCAGAACTGTGGATTCTTCCTCTGGCGTGATGCTCGGCAGGAAGTGTAGCGTAGGGGACACTGCATCTTCGAAAACGCTAGCTAGACCCGTGTCACGAAGGATATTGGCCGGAAACCTCTCCAAGAAAGAGTCCAAGATGAGAAGGCCTCGCCACCGGATCCTAGTGGTACCTTCATCCAGAAGCGTCAGAAGAACAGGAATGAAAAGCGGCCATTGTTTGCTCATGAGGTCCGGCTATTTGAGTTGTTAGCTGCTTGGAAAGGACCGGGGGAGAGAAACAGAGGCTCGGGGACGCTGCCGAACTCACGTCGGTATTCAAGACCACCCAGTGGAATACTGTGATGGCCCGATGATCCGCATATTTCCACGGCTTCACCTCTTTGGTGTCATCTGCAAGACCACGGTGGGGATCATCCTCTTCGGGAAACTCTGCCTTCCTTCCGGACGCAGTGACGGCTTTTGGTCTTGTTTTGGAGAAGAGAGGGCGAAGGTAGTCCTTCAGGATGGTTTCAATCAGGGCAGGCTGGTTGTAATGGTGCAGAATCTGTTCTGTTAAAAGATGCTGTGCGAGATCACACGCCTCCTGTGTCGTCCATGGATCCGTCACGACGGGGTTGGTGAATGAGATGACTGTCAGAAGCGTACCCAGGCTAAACTTGGCGGAGTGTTCATTGTTCAGAACCTGCAGGATGCTGAGTCCATAGGGTGCTATCTCACGGCTGCTGTAGGCAACCTGCTCGTAATCCGAGTAATCATCATCATCTGTAGTTCCGTCAGCTACAGATTCAGAGGCCTGTCACGGAGAGCCAACGGCACCTGAGACCTGGCCGGCGGCATCATCTGGACAGGGAGCGATTATGCGGCCAACATAGTCACAAAGATTTTGGACGGAGGTGCTGTCGTCTGCATCTGGCTTCTCTGGTGTGCTGTCCTTGTGCTTCAGGCAAGCAAGGACTGCCACAAGGCCTGCTCGTGCATCCTGGAGAGCCTCGGATTAGCCGCAGCCCCTTGCGAATTCTGTTTCTTCAGCTGTCAATGCACATGCACATGCCGTCTGTTTCAAGTCTGCTATCTCTTCTGCGATCCGTGCCAACGTAAGATGGGCGGGTAGCACTACCGTCCAAGAGACGAGACGTTAGTCGGGACGGCAACGGTCAGAGTGAGTGATTGGATTGATCGGTTGAGAGACGAACAAGCACTGAGGGAACGCCACTCGTCATCTGCCGTGAGTGGCGGAACTGTGTCCAGATTGTCAAAGGCGGCGACTGCACTGGCAAGATTCGACATGCTGGACAATATCAGCCCGAAAGTCGGAGTGTTGTGTTCCACCTTCAATGGCTTGCAGAAAGCAGTCACAGTGATTGTATCGCGCAGGTGCTGTTCGAACATGGAATAGCTAGGGGTTTCTAGCTGTGCCTGAGCGTGCTGGGGTCTCCTAGGCTTCCCCCAAAGCCCCTGGACTGTGGCAAAAATTGGGTCGCCAGGTGCCCAGTCACAGCCACTTCGGCGAATTACAGACCGCTAATTTAGGCTGTCAGCCGCCAGGAGTCCAGATTCCAGCGTCCGGGTACCCAGGAGTAGACCTCGAGCGGCCTTCCCCAGCCATTAAGGAGCAAACCCAGACAGTACAGCCACTGTTGATATGCAAGTCGAAGTGAAGGGTATCTTGATTTTCCATGACCACTCTAGCGGCTACATTTGTCCATCCTTTTTTGCTCCTCATCCAACTTCTTATGCAATTTGCGTGCACCTTGCAGCGTCCTCCATCACATGAGACTACGCAGGAATACCAAGCTCCTCCTTGCGCTGTCGCACTTCCTCGATCGCCCCGGCTGGATCACTCTCCCCAGGGTTTCTGAACTGCCAGGCGATACATATGTCCAATGCACTTGACATCCATTTGCCCGGCTTCTTGAGGTCGAGGGCTTGCAAAAGTCTGCGGCCGTCAACGAGCGGCTTCATCGACGGTGCGTCCATCAAATCTAGCGTCTGAAGCTGGTCTAGGAAATCCTTCCAACCTCTCTGCACATCCCCCAGCGTTGAGGCGGCGTGAGAATCTTTCGCCCCGGGAGATTTTGGAGCATTGTCAGAGGTGTGCGAGGTGGCACATAGTTCCGGTGATGCCGTCGCCTGCACCATCACATCGTAAAGAATAGCGAATAGGACCTGAAGCCGCCAATGCCCACCCTTCGCCTCCCACCCTCTGATTGCCATTCCAAGGCGATCTCGTCCAATAGTGGACGCATCGCCGCTGCAAACCTTGCTCTTCAGCTCGCAAATCTCCTCGCGGTGGCGGGCTGCGGCCGTGACCAAGTCCGACAGCTTGCCAGGCGCCTTGATACCCTCGCGTACCGCTACGGTCGCAAGTGGAGGTTGTTTCTTGGGGTTAGCCGATGGAGAGGTTGGGACTCGGGCAAAGGGGGCCAGGCAAGCCAGGATCCAAGCATAGTATCTTGCCTCGTCCGATGTTACCAACACATCGTAGACAGACTCAATATCTGACGCTGAATCATGCAGGAAGCCATAGGCAGCACTCCATCCCTCCAGGCTTGGCTGAGGCATGTAGAGATTCACCGGGTCAGTGAAGATGGTGTGATACAGCCCGAGGTGGTCAATCAAGCGAACGGCATCGCGAGGGTGCTCTCCTAAAGGGGTAGTGCAACGTTAGCTTGGAGGCACACATCTCAGGCTGAAAGCATAGGCCGTCCAGGATGATAGTAGCAGCTGGCAGTAATGTGACTTGCCTTTCAGCATCTTCTCGACTTCGATGCCAACCCTCTCGCGACTGATCTTGGCACGCAGAGCCCCAAGGACACGGGCATTGCCCATGAATTCCTTGGTAGGAGGGGCGATACTAAAACCAAGCCGACTCGCAAACCGGACGAGCCTGAGCACTCGGAGTGGGTCATCCATGAAAGTTTGAAACGGGTCCATGGGAGTTCTGATGATACCAGCCCTCATGTCAGGCACGCCGCCAACAAAGTCCTCGACCTCGCCGGTGTGGATGTTATAGAACAGCGCATTTACGGTGGCATCTCGGCGCAGCGCGTCTTCTTCGGCGGTACCGAATTCGACTTGCGGGTTCCGGCTGTCTTCAGTGTATTTTTCTGTCCGCAGGTTGACGAAGTCCACGTCAAGCCCAAACAGCTTGACTGTAGCCGTCTCTAGCTGCTTGGACTTCTCTGGGTTTTTGGCAATCTTGTGCAGCCTGCCAATGTCATCCCGCTGAAGGTTGTGCCTTGCCACGTTCTCGGGCGATTCGCAGAACCTTCGAAGCTCATTGCCAAATACCTCGCCTGTCATGCTGTTGATGGCGACATCGATATCGTGGCTAGGCCGGCCGAGAAGCTTGTCGCGGACCCAACCGCCCGCCCATCTTAAGATGACTTTTTCGCCGGGCTCCTTGGCCTCAGCCTTGTCAATGTGGGCTGCCACATCGAGAAGCAGGTGCTTGAGTTGCTTCTCAAGGGGGTCCAGCTGCAAAGTCGTCATTATTCTGGCGCTGTCAGGGCTGAGCTTCCTCTTCATCTGGGGCCGCAGAGCAGACAGAAGACTCGGTCTCAGAGCAGGACTGGGAATGCAGCGTCGAAACATAAGTCATTGGTTCACACGATCTCCATGGGGTTGAGAAAAGCAGATGACTCATTCGGCGGCAGCGTGGTGCAGCTGCCTGCTGCTCACTGCTCGACGAAGGGCACGCGCTTGTCCTCTCTGTGAGACTTAGTCACTCAAGCACACGCCCAGCTCTCCTCATTAGGTGCACGAGTCGTAGAGGAGTGCAAAATAAGCAGAGTGGGAGCAAGAGTGGGATTGGGAGTGGCGGAAAGCAGACTCTGATGCCGTTAGGGGTGCTTGAGTGTGAAGGCTCAATCGCAAGTGCTACCTGAGCAGCTGGGCACGTTGAGGCTGCTGACGGGCAGCCAATCAAAGCTGCCATACAAGTGGGTCGACCCCCGGCTGCATTTGAGGCTCAAAACATCCTTGGAACCTTACTCCACATGCCCACGTCGGCTTCACCATAACGACAGTCACAACAGGTAGCATCGCATCTCCGGTTCACCGGCTATGGAAGCTCGTAATGGACCCCAAGCGGCCACTCCTCTCCGGTTTCGATTTCAACGGTAGTCATGTCTTTGGGCGGCAAGTCTGATCACTACTCGTATATCCCCGGCCAGTACTGGCCGTCCGATGTCCCCATGCCACTGCGTTTCGGCACGTCTCACAAACGGTACCACTGAATGGGTTTTCATCTGTCTTGCGATTGGACCATCGGAGTGGCCTAGAACTGAATCTGGTAATGCCACACGGTCGACGACGTGCGTAAGGCAGCTGGTCTCATCTCGTCGACGCCTCCGACGTCCGACCCCCTCACCGTCCCATCTATCGAGGGAGATAGGATAGCAGATATGGTGGCGCCTCCCAAATCATCAAACCCGCCATTCATTCATTCGCCCACCCCTTTATGCACTGGAGTGGATGAGGTTGTCCTGCACTGTCAGTTCGAATTACGGCCGATCTAGCGATGTCGAAGTAGAGACGACATCTGGCAGATGACAGGGACACAGTAAACAAAGGCAGGCCAGGGCAGGATAGGACGTGGGCCAGGTGAAGCCATCACCAACATGCTCTCCAGTACGGATTCCCGCAGAGCTGGGAGGTGCGGCTCCGGCGTACGTGATCAGCGCTGGGGTTTGACTGATGATCCAACCGGTTCAAGTCCTGGACTCAAGCTTTGGCCGGCAGTCTCGGCATTTGGCAAACTAAGGGTGTTCTCGAGGCTTGGTATTCGGTTATTCATTCTCTATAGATATTGGCCAAGACCTCCAGCCCCGTGAGGTTGTCTGCGAAAAACCCCTGGTAGCCCTCATCTCGAGTTGTTTGAAACCTGCCAAGCGGAAAGGGGAGGGCGGCGCCAGCACCCGCCAAGAGGCTCAGATGTTTCTTGAACCAAAAGTCTGAGCGCCAGCATTTCCTAATTCGTGCTCCTACATGACGTTTCCCAGGGTGGGGGGCCGGGCTCCCTGTTGCTCCCTGGGCTTGTTCCCTGCCGCACTGGCCAGCTGCCAAGTTTTTCAACCGATGCTTGATACCGCCCTGGGCGAAATTTTATAAGGGGGCGCTCCCAGACTGTCGGAGCCAAGACGGATCTCCAGTTTCCACTCAGCATTATTCCATGTTCCCCAGCTGCCGGCGACGATTGCGATAGGTTCCGTACGATGTGGCCAAGAGAATGGCGAAGCTTGTGTGATCGCCATGATCCTCAATTCGTTTGTGATCGACCCAGGTGATATCCACGACCCGTAACTCACAAGAATCCCAGAAGCTTGACACGGCGTTGGCCCGCATCCAGTGCCACGGCGCCAGCAGCGCGACTGTGCGATAGGCCCATCAACAGCCACCAGTTCTCCATTGCGGCTCTTCTTGCCTTGTAGCAGACGTCAAAGAGGCTAAGCAAAACGCTAAGCTGTGATCCGCAATGGGTCTCGCCCGGTGACAGGTGCTCGACGACCGGGGTATGAGCAAACTCCATGACCGCCATGTGAATCGGCCCCTGAGTAGCATAGTGCGGCATCGCAACTCCGGCCTACAACGAGTTCACCCTTTGCCTTGGCCTGTTTGGTCCGATCATCGATGGAATCTTCGAAACTACTCGCGGTATGAGCCAGGCTGAGGGCGTCTGAAAGTGAAGAAGCTTTACGGCCCAAGAGTCCAAGACACTACAGTCGACGCCAACCGGCTTCGCACAGAAATCTATATATTGGACGCCCTCCTCGCCTTCAAACTGTCCAGTCTGCCTTATCATCATCAGCTCAAGCATCATCAGCCCAGTCATCTCCAGACCTTTCCAGTCTCTTCATCCCTAGTTTCTAATTCCCTCTACATCCTGTTGATCAGGTAATTCCGTATTACATCATTCATAATGAAGTCCGCAATCATCTACGCTCTCATCCCCTTCGTGGCTGGCCACGGTGCCATCATCAAGGCCACTGCTCCCGCCGGTGGCTCTGGCATGGCTCTCGGTGTCGACCCCGCCACTCCCCGTGACTCCACCCGAAGGGATCCCGGCCAGCAGGACTCTACCCGCTTCAAGGGTGATGCCGCTGACACCGTCGGCGAGACCCTCGGGGGCGGCAGCAACGACGTTGACGCCGGTACCAAGGCCATCATGACCATGACCGGTGACATGCTGCCCCAGGTCGTACCTGGCGGCGAGATCCAGATGACCGTCCACCAGGTCAACGGTGACGGTGCCGGCCCATACGCCTGCATGATCAACACCGATGCCACCGCCGCACAGTGGACCGACATCCAGGTCACAGAGAACGTCCCCGGTGAGGCCGGCCGCAACAGGGTAAGTGCATTGTCCGGGATACTTCCCACTTAAAACAACATACACACACATGAGAGACACAAGACTAACATGAACTATAGGACGGTGCTACCACCGACTTCCCTCTCAACGCTGAGATCCCAGCTGGCACCACTTGCACCGGCACCGTCGCCGGCCAGGAGAACGTCTGCATGGTCCGATGCCAGAACCCCGCCCGTGCCGGTCCCTTCGGTGGTGTTGTGCCCGTCCAGATGGCTGGTGCCGCTGGTGCCGCCAACACAACCGCAAACACCCCCGCTGCTGCTCGCCGCAACCTGGCCTTGGCCATGAAGCGCGACCTGCAGATGCTCAAGAAGATGGTCAAGCGCGCCTCGTCGCTGGAGGACGATGCTGAGGAGCTCGACATCCCCGAGGAGGACCTTGCCCAGCTCCGCCAGGACGGTGAGGAGATCTGAGAGGGTCGCAAGCGACTCTTCGGGCCTGAAGGGAAAGGCAAGAAAATACACAAAAAAGGCTGGAGACTGGTGCTGATGCTGATAATGCTGCAATGCCCCTGATGATCATATTCCTGTAATTAGCAAAGATATCCGACCTCCAAGGACTTGATGTCCGAGTAATCTACATTCCTTTGTCAAAACTACTCCTGATCTTTGATTTGTTTCTCTGTGAGAATGTGGGTGTGTCACTGATTACATCAATGTGAATGGACGAGAATCCCGCCAGTGTATAGTGTATATTTCATCAAGTCCATTGGTCGAGATGTGTGGCCTCCGGCGTAGGCGTTTGGAGTCGGCGGAATCGGATCCGGGGGTTGACAGTGCCGTCAGTATCAAGCGGCGGCTTAAGCGCCGCTCAGGCGGAGCGGCCCATCACGGACAAAGTCCAAGTGATGCAAACTGCGACGTCCCTGGCTCAAAATTCCCAGCAATCGGGCTGAACAGGTTAGCCCAATAGTAAAATCGGCCCAGGCTGGATTGTGTAATATTGTTCATGTTCAGCTTGTCATACTCTTGAGCCTGCAGCATATCCCATCTAGTGTACAATCTACTAACTAGGCGCAGGGCAGATGGGGCGACCCATGTTGCACGGCAGCACCCGAGTGGTTTCTGTGGAGCGTCCGCGTCCGCCGTGGGTCGTTGACGGAGGATATGGCCTGGCCTAGCAAGCGTCGATCCGGGGGAGGGTGATCGAGCCTCAAACAGCCGAGACCCTGTCCTGCCGCCCGAGGGAGCCAATCTGGAGCTGCCCCAGGTCTGCCGATCATGTCCTGTCCTCACTCGCTGCTGCTCGTCACATTCGGGAATGCCTGATACATGTCCAGATGTCGTCGAGATGGGTCAGGCGATCACTTTTTGGATAAATAGTCGCCTTGTTAGTGTTGGGCGGACCAACGTATCGCAGCACCCAAGCGTAACAGCACTGGCTGGAGTGTCCCACGCCAAGTCCCAGCCAAGTCCCAGCCCACAGCTTGGTGTGTGTAAGCTTTCTGGAGGGCTGTCGAATGGGGAGCTCGCGTGCTCGGCGGAGGAAGCTATTCCTTCCTGGCGCCTGCTGCCCTCCTGCCCTCGCGGCCCTCGACACCATTCCTGTTCGCGCGCTACTGCAGCCACAGGGAGGCGATGCTACGAGGAGGCGGCCATCCTGAGGGCATCACTCACGTCACCGGCCATGCGGGACATGGGCTGAAGTGTGGTGCGCGCCTGGCCATATGGTTATGTTTTATATGAAAGGCCCCCCTCCCGCCCCAGCAGGGTGGTCGACGATCGGGGCGGCGGGCGGTGACGTAATGGCGAGGGGGAAGGAGGGGCGCAGCGACGTTCTTTCAACCACGTACGTAGTGACAGCAAGTGAGTAGCTCACCACGGCGTGCCGTCTCGCCCCTTGTCGTCTCTCTCGTGATGGCCCGCTAGCTCTTCGTCCCCTTTGATGATGATGTGTGTATGGTCAATCGAATCGACGGCCCCGGCCTGGCTGCCTAGGGTGGTCAGGGTAGTCAGTTCGACTTAGCAGGGCACGCAACAATTGGGCGAGGGCAGGGTTGTGCTCGCCTATCTCGCCCTTCTCCTCCACAGATCCCTCGAGCACCTGAGCGGGCCAAGGTTTGGCGGAGGCGAATCACAAGTTTGGACGGGCCATGATAAGTTGGCAAGGACAGTGACGAGAAACAGCCTTGATACTTCCAAGAGTCGCTGATCGCCCGTCTTGGCCGCTTGTTCCGACCTAGTCCTCACGCTGCTGCATTGTGTCGACTCGTCCCTTCCGTGACTGTGAACGCCCCTCCCACAAAGGCCCCAACGCGCGCGAGGTGCTACACACATGAAGTACGCAATGGGGGGTAGGGCAGGGCAGGGCAGGTGCTTGGCCGTCCATTGTGCCTCCTACCTAGTCTGTCCTCGAAGCTCATACATGAAGCTTAGTACTCGTCGATCCTTGAAGCTGCTCGAGTACAAAGACAGCGGCTCACCCTCGCACCTAGAATCAACTTCTCCTGCTAGTTCCCTTTAACTCTTCAAGACCTAAAACCTCTCAACAAATCCAAGAAGAGACTCACTCTCAAGAAGACCATAGAAATCGACTCTTCATATTCCACAACCTCACAATCGCACGATTCCACAACTGATACCCTCACTATCAAAATCCAAGCACCATGACAGGTTCGTCCTCAACCCCCGCCCCTGGAGCATAGACCTTGATGCACTTCCCCGGATTTTACCCCACAGACGCAAGAGGCGCCGCCCACGAACCACGGCAAGGTCGAAACGCTAATACCCCGCAAACCTGCTCTAGACCAGAACCAGACAGCGACACAGGAGGCCCCCGGCCTCGCGGACCTGCAGAACCCCTTCACTTCGTCCACAGCTGCCGGCGGCGACGCCGAAGTGCTGTCGTCATCGCCGACCGATAGGCGGCAGAGCGCCGAGTGGGACGCGTCCAAGGTGCCGCCCAGCCGCTTCCAGCGCCGCAAGGGCTCCATCTACAGCACGCCCGCGTCGCGCGACGGCCACGTCGACAGGAATTACGCCGAAAAGTACCATGACAAGCTTGTCGAGAAGGGCTGGGCGCCGTCGGCCAAGAAGTAGCGAAGTCTCTGATGAGAGGCGCAGCAACCCTTTCGATAGTATTATCGCCTTGTATGCATTCCTTGGTCGTTGTTAAGTGGGCGCTGTGATGTAGCAATAGTGGTACGGATACGACCGGCTGGACGGACTGGGAGGGCAATTCCGGGGGTCGTTTGCATGTCAGCCGAACCTCTTCACACACAATACACACTTTTGCCGGGGGGCCTTGAGCCCTGCCCGCTTTTCGAGTTTTGGGGAGGAGTTTTCGTATTGAAATCAACTCAAATTCGTCAATCAGGACCTGCTCGCCTGCCGCTAAACTGTGCACGTCCGCCTCGTTGGAATTGTGAGAAGCCCGAATTGTAAATTTCAACCGCTCTTCACAGAGCAAGCGCCGTCCTTCTATATGCCCCAGATTATTCATCCATGTCGTCAATATCAATCGCATCCGGGTTCGCAGCAACACCTTGGGGCTCCGGTGCGCCTCGCGGGTTGTCGGTTGCAGCCACAAATCCAACAGGCGCTTGAGCCTGCTTTTCCAGTGCCGCCATCGCGTCCAGAACGTCCTGGTCTGCCTCGCCATCGCCCTGTGCCTGGGCTTGAGCCTGGCGAGCAATGGCCTGAGAGGCGATGAAGTTGACATCGGTGTTGTACTGCGCCTGGACGCTGCGCCTGATCCTCCGCATTTCCTTGTACGTGTCGTCGTTGCCATGTTGGACTTCAAACTGCTCCCACTTGGTCCAGAATTCGGGGTTGGTGCGGGGGTCGCAGAACTGGGATGCGTGTCCGTAGATTGCGCGAGCTCTGTCGATTTCGCCGAGTCGCTTCTCCATGTCTGCAAACTTCAGGCACATGTCGCGTGCCTCCTGGTCCGGCAAGGCCGCGATGGCCCGTTCGTAGATTGGGCGTGTTGATGGTAATCCGAAGTTGGATGCAGACTTGGTGATGTAAAAGTTGAACATGTCTGCGCGGTCCTCGTCGGCGACTGCTCGTGTCGCTCTTTCGTAGATACGCATTGCGTGCCGTGCCAGCCCCCTTTCCTCTTCCAGGTTTCCGTACATCAGGTAGAGCACCTTGGCGAATTTCGGTGGGCAGTCCTCGATGGCCTGCTCAAATAGATCTCGAAGTCGTTCTATGCCAATCTGGCGGTCCACCGCCTTTGTAAGATACAAGTTCCAGAGCTCGAATGCCACGGGGTAGCTGAAGAGGTCCAGGCCACGCTCAAAGATCTTGAAGGACTCCTCATAGTACTTGTTCTCTTCCAAAAGGCCAGCATAATTGACCACTGTCTGCGGCGTTGCGATTCGAAGCTCAAAAATCCTCTCATAAACCTTCTTCGTCTCTTCCAGGGTATTGACGCTCTGAGCGATCTCAACCAGATCAACGTAGAAACTCCATAATGTGTGACTCTTGTGCACTCTCTTCTGCGGTGACAGTGTCTCATCGAAATAGTCAACTGTCGATCGTTTGGGCGCCTGTACCGCTTTGGCCATGATCTTGACAGCTTCATCGAAGTTCTTGTTGCGAAGTTCCATCTCAGCCCATTCAATCCACATGTCGGCCAGCTCGGCCACGGACTTGAATGGTACCTTGACGGCTTTTTCCATAATAATTCGGGCAATCCTGAGGTCGCCGCCTTTCTCGTAAAACTTGGCATAGTTGGCCCATAACTGGTGAAAGGCGCCAACTGCTTTCTTCGGCTGTATCGCTGCAATCGCATCCGTGTAGGTCTGGACGATCTGCTCCTTGTTGTCACCCCAGAGTGCCACGCGCTTCTCCCATTCGTTGACATTACTTGGATTTTGCCGCAGTAGAACATCGTTGAGTAGGAAGGGTCGCCGGTCCATCAGGTGCTCGAACCGCATCATACGAATGTCCAGGTCGAAATCTGCATTCTCGTCAACCACCCCTTTCTCCGCCCGGCCTTGTGCCACCTCCATCAGGGCTCCTATTATGGATTCTTCAAATTCCGCATACGAGTCAAAGGCGAGGGTGAAGTCACGGACTGTCATGACCGTCGTGACGCCCTCCTCAAAGACATCCCTTGCTCGCTCAAAGCTCCCCTTCCTTATCCAGTAAGTGGCCAGTCCAACCCACAACTTTCCTCTTTGGTCCGGAAATCGCTCGATGCCAGTTCGAATGATCCGCTCGACATCGATGCCCGTCTCATGGCCTGTCTTGACCTTGGTCGCATGCTCGACCATCAAGTCAACCATCTCACTCCACAGCTCGTAGTCGCCTTTGCCGTATTTGCTGTGGAACCGCGGATTATTGAGTATGACGATGTACTTTTCGACAGCCTCCGTGTACAGGCCCTCCTGCACAAGCAATTCAATGAAGTCTTCTGCATCCTCCGGATGGACCTGCATGTACCGCCTCCAAATCTTGACTGCCGTGATGCCGCCAGCGGAATTCGCGAATGGCCGGTAGAGCGCCCATATCCTGTTGTGCTGAGTGATCGGCAGCGCGCGGAGGGCGCGATCGAAGGCATGTCGCGTGAGGGTGACAAGAGGCTGCTGCATCAAAAATTTAAGGTACATCTCCCATATCCTCGGCATCTTGTTCAGCAGAATCAGTGCTCTGTCGAACAACGCGTTCACCTTCCGGTATTCGGCGGCGAAGACGGCGGCGTTGAGTTTCGCGACGTGTTTGACTCGGAAGTTGAGATAGGATTTCCAAAGCTTGTACGAGCGTGGGAGTTGGATGCAGGCTCGCTCAAGGACAAACGCCTGCTCTTGGACGGTCCCATGCTGGAACTTGAACTCCAGGTACGCGAGCCATGGTTTGGTGCTTCCAGGATTGCGCTGTATGTCCTGTTCGTATACAAAATCGTCGTCCGAGACAAAAGTGATGTCAGGCTGGCGTGCGACGCCATTCCTGACGTGCGCGGTCGACGGCATGGCAGGCATTGTGATCTCGGCTGCGGGAGCAGCCAGGAGGCGCGGGAATATTGCGGCAGATTGGACTCGAGCCTGAATCAGGACATCGCTGCCGCGTCCCAGCCGAGATGAGGTGGGGAGCTGTTGTCGTGGGGTTGAGGTCGGCGTCGTGAGTGCAGGTTCCAATGTTGCCTTTTTCTTTCCCATCGCGCGGCTGCTAAGTTTGGTTTATGCGCTGAGCCACGGGCGCTACCGAGCCGACGGCCGTCACTAGTGTACGGGCCCGTGCTCCACCTAGGAGCTCTCTAGGCACTGCTCGTCCGGCCTATCTAAACTGACGACATCCAGAAATAGGTCAGATCCCAGATCCCAACGCCGGCAACAACAGCTTGCAAGAGCTCGCCGAATCCATTGCACTGCATTGTGGCTTCTGTCACCACTACGATCGCCGTCCCTACCGTGACGAGCGCCTACAATAACGAATCTCACGTCCTCCTTTCGTCCTATTAACAAGCCGTCAATATGTCTGGAGCAGGAGTAAGACCCCTCGAACAACGCGGCATGTGCTGCAAGGAATACGAAATTGCTCACGCGCTGCGATAGGAAAGAGAGGCAGTCTTTCCGACTCGCCAGTCCCTCGGAATAATGAAGGCCAAGCTCAAGGGAGCTGAGCAGGGTCACAGCTTGCTCAAGCGAAAGAGTGAAGCTCTCACCAAGTGCGTCGACGACCACTGGCCAACCCTTTTGAATCTCGTACTAATTATTCATGTCACAGACGGTTTCGAGGTATGTCTGCGAACCTTACTACACGACAGATCCCCTGAGACGTTACAACTCTGACACTGTACAGAAATCACCAGGCGAATCGACGAAGCCAAAAGGAAGATGGGTCGAGTGATGCAGATCGCGTCCTTTTCTCTGGCCGAGGTGACATACGCCGTTGGAGGAGACATCGGGTACCAGGTCCAAGAGTCTGTCAAGTCGGCACGGTTCAGGGTGCGGGCAAAGCAGGAGAACGTGTCTGGTGTGCTGCTACCGGCCTTTGAGAGCTATACAGAGGACGGCATCAACGACTTTGCCATGACTGGTCTTGGCAAGGGTGGTCAGCAAGTACAGAGATGTAGAGAGACATATGCCAGGGCCGTTGAGGCGCTGGTGGAGCTTGCGAGCCTTCAGACCGCCTTTGTGATCCTCGACGAGGTTATCAAGGTTGTCAACCGAAGAGGTCAGTCCTTGTTGATCTCCATGGTTTTAGCGTGTTGAAGCTGACTTGGCTACAGTGAATGCTATTGAGCACGTCATCATTCCTCGAACGGAGAACACCATCAAATGTAGGTCGGACAATATACGACGTGCAGGACGAGAACTGATCATTATTGTAGACATTAATTCCGAGCTCGACGAACTTGACAGAGAGGAGTTCTACCGGCTGAAGAAGGTCGCGAACAAGAAGCAGCGAGACAATGCGGCTCTTGACGCAGAAATGGCTGCCAAGAGAGAAGCTCAGGCAGGGAACGAGCACGCTGGTGGGGACGAGAACACAGGTCCATCAGATGTGCTTGGGGCTGGGGACGATGAGGACGTTATTTTCTAGATCTAAGCGGACGTTCATGCATGAAGGGGTGAGAGAAGAGCCACGCAAGTTGTATTTGTATCAAATTAGTATCATGATGCTTTTGACCAGTACGCCTATCTAGCCGCCTGCACTCTCCTGGCACTCCTGATTCTTGCAGAATCATTTGGGGGGTTTCCTACTGCCTCTGGTACGTGACTTTCGAGGGTTCTCCTACTGCCTCTGGTACGTAACCTTGATGTTCTTACCACCAAGCTGAGTGCCAGCCAAATTCTCCCTTGCAGCGATAGCGCCCGCTTCGTTCTCGTACTCCACGAACGCAATGCCCCGACGCCCAGGCACCATACGGACCTCGCGAAAGCCCTCGAAACGGCCGAAGAGGTTCGTGAGAGTGACAGCATCGCTGTCGTCGGGCAGGTTCTGGACGAAGAGAATCTTGTTGGGGGGCAGGTACTCGTCGGGAACAACAGCGGCCGCGGCGGGACCGGTTGGCTTCAGACCAGCGCCTCTTGCTGCCTTCGATGGGCGACCAGGCTGCTCTCCGCCTGGAGCGGGGCGCTTGAGGCGTTGCTGCTCTGCTTCGAGGGCTTTCTTCTTGTCTGCGGCATGGTTAGAGGTTAGTCCAGCCGCCAGGCAGGGCAATGAATGTTTTGGGTCCAATGACTCCTCGACGCACCTTTCTCTGCTGCTCGCCGTCTCTTGTGCAGTTCGAACTCCTCCTCAGTTCCAAACTTCTGCACTGTCGCATCGCTCCTGGACCTGGCCAGCGCCACCTGCATGGGTTTGTCGAACAGGTCGAAGCCGTCGACCTCCTCTGCGGCTTGATTGGCGGACTCGGGGTTGTCAAAGACAATAAAGGCCTGGCCTTTCGCCTTCAGGTTCGTCTTGGCAACGATGTCGATGACATTGCCGAACTCGGAGAAGAGCTCGCGCAGGGCATCCTTGAGAGGCTCGACCTTGACGCGTTCATCGAGGTTTCGCACGTAGACGCTGGTGGGAGAATGACATGTTAGCTATACCAATTACCTACGCAGTGTCGGAGTGCAATGACACGAACGTGGTTACTGGTGGACCCGCTGACGCCATGGTGACTTTGATCGACCCTGGGCCTTGGAAAGAAGCTGTTGTTGATGATATCTCTGTTTGAGGTGTGGTGGTCAAGTCTGGGTGCTCTTCCGAGCAGTTGAGGACTTCTGCCTTGGGTGAGGTAGCTCGGCAGCGGGTCAAAGGACGGCACCGTATGCGCCCGTATGCTTACTGTACTCACGCACGGTCCCCTGATAGATACCTAGGTACCCTCTCGGCCTCCCACCCAATATTCAAGCGACACACTTGCCATTATTAGCTGCAATTTTGACGGGGGAAACGATAAATCCAAAAAAGCAGCGAATAAACTTTAGTCTGCTATATTGTCTATATCCCTTTTATGGCCCATGACTTCACCCGTCAGCCCGCTGAGCTCGAAGACTTGCCCTCCTCAGTGCGTCAACGACCGCACAATGTCCAGCATCACGTCTTTGTTGAATGCAAAGTTCAAATCATCGTCATGCGGGTTCAGTCCATAAGCTTCGGGACCATCATCGAATATCTTGATTGAGAAATGTCAGCCTTGTCAAGCTCTTCTCTGTTGCTTGCGAACGCCAGAACCAGTCCAGTCAAACACTTACACCACAACGTCGCATGTCCCTCCTGAAAGCGCCTTTTAGCCCGGTGGCCCGATGCAATGTGCACTGTAGTGTATGTGATTAGCGACAACAGAATTGACGAAGCTTTACACGGAAAGGGGGTAGGGCAGGACATGTGCCCACAGTCTGTCTATCTCAAGAGCCATAGCTGTGCAAATGGCTTTAAGGCAAGGAGCGAAACAAACTGCGAATGTGGCATGTCTTGACAATTTCAAAGCTGAGTCCGGAAGCTGCTTACTGTATTATCCCAAACGACTAGATCCCCCACGTTGAGCCATTCGATGCTGAGCGTGAACTTCTCTTGGGTGGCGTGCTTCCTCAAGAAAGCCAACTTTTCCGCTGACTCTTCCTCAGATAGTCCTTCGATGCTTCGAATGTGAGAAGGGATATACAAGTTCATTCGGCCGCTGGGCCTGTGGAGCTGAACTAATTTGTGCCTTGAGAAAGGGTAGCGGTCCGGATCAAGCTTTGCAAGGGCCTCGGGCGATGCGGTCTTGCGACTGTGCCAGAAAGAGTGTTTGGCTACGTAGTCCTTGCTCAGTAGCTCGTCCTTCCACGAGTCATCAAGCTCGGAGAAGGCAGTTCTTGTATCAGCAAATTCTAAGATGCTTCGTCAGAAGGCTGTCATTGTCTCCGAAGTGGCGTGCTGATGAGGACGATGTCTGCTTGTGCAGACACCGGCTGCTATTCAAGAGCATTGCCAAATCGTTCAGACAGGCACAAGGCTGCTCGAGTTCTTACCTGTGTTTCCGCCAGCCTCCAAGGGTGGTATCTCATAAGCCCGAAGGAGAGAGAATCTCGTTCTTCTCACGTTATAGCTGCCATCAACGTGGAAGATCTCGTTTCCCTTGTTGGACAATGCTTTCATACCGTTGGGGTCAAGCAAAGTTCCATCAACCTCGAGATTACTTTGGTCAGTTAATTCAATTGACTTCAGTCTGGACTGCTCAGCCGGCGTCCCTCTCAGACGTTCAACTTCCCCAAACCTGCGCGCAAGCTCAACCTGGCTGTCGTCATCCAGGGAAGTGGCCCGGAAGACGCATACGCCGTACTGTTAGATGAAATTGCTTAGTTGGACCTAATCTCAAAATCATCGAAGCCGTTGCCTGAATATGGGACAACCAACCTGGGCGACAGTATCTTTGATCTCTGTCAGCTGTTCATCACTAATCGGTTTCGAGAAATCGACCCCCTCGATCTCTGCGCCGAAGGTCGGGTGCAGTCTATTGATCTGAAGGCTCGATGCCATTATTCGGAGAGAGTATCCAAGGGTGTCTCAGGCGTCCATCAAGCACAGCAAGGGACGCACGGCTGCGTGTAAGTATACAGTGACTTCGTGAATGACTCGGACACTTTGAAGACCAACTAGAACACTATCTCTGCCATCTAAAAAGGGGTTTATCTCCTACCCTGGACAAAACTAGAGTTTTTGTCCCTAGTCATGTAGTCTATGTTGAAGATGGGCCACCGTACCCGGGCAGAGGTCCACATCGGCTTATCGTCTCTTGCCGTGGATCAGCCTATAGTAAATACGGAATTGAAATGCAAAGAGAATCTACACGCAATCTTTAGCGCATTATGTTAAGATTTCATCCCTGGGGCAGTTATATGACAGCCCGTTTCCACTTTGATCCGGGACAGGTGATTTCTAGTATGCATATCGGAGATACATCCAGATGTCAATCAGCGCGAGGCAACTTTTGTCGATATTGATTGGTCGTCACCATACTATTCAGAAGCCGTGAGCCTTGCGGCTTTGACCGAGAAGTCCATAGCTTTGTATATATTAAGTACTTGCGTTACTGACACTTGACTATCGAGCCCTTTTTGTATCTCTTTCAGCTTGATCCTCAACTACACCCACCACCTGCGCCTGCACCAAATTGTAATCGTGGTGTCAGTTTGCGCACTCAAATTCGCCATCTATTCCAATCGCTGGCCGAAATTTCAGGATTGCTCTTGTTGTACAAAAACTGACTATCGGGGTTGAAGTCTATGAGCAGAATGCGACTCGATGGCTACTGATCAAACATTTCTGAACTCACTTCTAAACAATGTGAATAGGTCCATAGATTTAAGCAAGAGGCATTATACTCCGATCTTAAATCTCATGGAACATTTTTTGAAAGAAGTCCATGATGCCCTGCGACCCATCTCTGGTTCCACACGAATTTGTTCTCCTTGACGGATGTTCTTTCGATTAATTGATGGGTACAGTCGTATGGCCGTAAAAGTAGCAGGTCTATGGAACATCTGCGGCGGCGTCTGGTACGATATCTTACTGTGCCGTGATTTACCAATGCTGATTCTGCTTTAGCATAGTCGATGGTTGGTCATCGTAGATCATTCCCGGAATGGCACCCTCTATGTGACACTAATATCACAGTATTAGGAGAATGGCATACAAGACCAATATGTACGTAGTCTGTCCCTCATGAAAAGTTTTCAACTCGACACTAGCGGCAAGTGTGCAAAAACATAAGCATTCAACCCTAGCATTTTTGCAAGGTTTTGAGAAATTTACCGTGTACCGGGCTCATGTCATGACAGCGGAGACGCCACAGACCAGGCCCCTCGCGTGCTTATCTTTGACTTCTAGCCTACGAGTCAGAAGCTCAAGCATCCCTAAGCGATAAAGCATGGACAAGGCTACAGGGACCGGCAAGACTCGTGCCCTCCTTCAAAATGAACGGCCTGGGACGACTCTCAGACCAAAACCCGCAGGTGCGGCTCGATCTGCCAGTGCTTATGGGCGTATCACAAGCGTCAGACGAGCCAGACGAGCCAGACAATGGTGTCCTTTTTATCATGGTTGTTCAGCGGCAAAGGTGCAAGCCGGCAGCGCCCGGAGAGGGTGCCGACTGATACAGTGGTCAAGTTGGCGACTCTCGAGAACTCTTTGATGATGCGGAGCATGTGTATGAACTGGACTTTTCGGTTCGAAGGAGTTCTGGACGTGGAGATGCTGCGTATGTCGCTCGAAGATCTGATTACCAAGGCACCAAATTGGAGGAAACTCGGTGGACGTTTCCGGCTCAACGTAAGTTTACTCCCCAAAAAGACCCATCGGGAGACAACCGCACACTTGTTGAAGCACATCTGCTCAGGGACAGAGGACTGACATCAAACCAGGATGAAGGACAGCTTGAACTTCATATCCCAGACTGGTTCGATCTGAAGCGACCAGCAGTCCAATTCACTCATGAGACTCACTCATCGAGTGTTCATGAGCACGTACTGGATGGAACGCTGCCTTCTTCATGGGAGAAGCCATGTGTGCTGGACACGCCAGAAGAACTTGATGCTCTACTGGCCGGCTCTGAGGCTCCAAAAACCCTGGACGACTGGTTATATACAGACAGACCTGCACTAGTGGTGCACGTTATCACCTTCGTTGATGCCACATTCATCACACTCAGTTACTCACACAGCCTGGTCGACGGTGTGGGTAAGCGTGAGATCATGACGAACTGGTGCAAGGTGCTCGCTGGGCGGATGGCGGATGTCACTCCTTTAGCTGAGTGGGACGAGGACCCAATGAGTATCATATGTCGCCCTCCATCGGAGCACGAGGAGCGTTATTCTCACGAAGGAAGTCGACTTGCTGGCTGGCGAAAGTGGTACTGGGTTTTCCGGTTCATCGCAGATCGATTCAACAACCGGAACAATTACAGACAGCGCAACGTCTTCGTTCCCGCCTCGAAAATTCTCCAAATAAGGCAAGAAGCTGAATGTCAGGCTACGGAAAAGATATACCTCAGCGATAATCAGCTCCTGACAGCCTGGCTGCTCAGACTGGCCTGTTCACCCCTCAAGGGCTCACATCGTCCGATCGGTATCACATCAGCCGTTGATCTGCGAGGCTTTCAGCTTCACGGTCTACGGCCCGGAGCTGTCTACCTGCAGAACCTACTCGCGTATACCTGGATCAACACCACAGCAACCTCGCTGCTATGCTCGCCGCTGGGCTCGGCGGCCACCCTCTTGCGGACAAGCCTGAAGCCGCAGCTCACCCTACTCCAGGTACAGGCTGCTGCATATCTGACTCATGATGCCGTCAGGAGGACGGGGACGCCAGACTTCTTCACAGGTAAAGATAGCTTTCTGGTCTCGGTGAGCAGTTTAGCCAAGGCAAAATACTGGGAGGCCGTGGACTTTTCTCCCGCAATACTGAAGGCTGAGCCGGGAGATGAGCTCTCGGGCAGACCGTGTTGGCAGAGCAGTACGCCGCGCTCAGGGATGAAGCCAAGCTGCTTGGTCGTGATTCAAGGGAGTGACTTGAAGGGCAACTGGTTCGCGCAGATGGTTTTATCGCAACGTGCTTGGGATATGGTAGAACACGAGTTGTCAAATTGATAGTAGCAAAAACATCATGGTTTCGTAATGAGTGTTTTACCGGCCTCATAGTCACAATCATAGCGCAACATTTGCAGCACAGCAAGATTGCACGGCATCGGAAGCTCCAGCGTCTGAGCCCAACCCTGCCCCATGGGTAGCGATCAGTAAACCAGACACCGCCGAGTGACATACCCCGGAGCATGGAGTCTAGACTTGTCTCTGGCAGGTGGATCTCAATTTAACTCTATATCGCACAGATAAGAAACTCGCGCTGGTGCTCCGACACGACTCGTGCCATTCTATCCTCTCCATCTGGGATATCAACCAGCCCAAGAAGCCTAAAGTGCAGGATGGCTGCGACCCAGCTGAACAGAATGTGCCTCGTAGATAGGAACCCACACTGGAACAATGTCAACGTCAACATCCATCTCAGCCGTGGTGGCGCCAGAAGAGGCAGAAGAGCCGATCTCCCTCCATCTGTCCATCGTGGGTGATCACAGACCCGAGCGCACTGGACCAGGCATATCTAGCCCGCCAGAGCAGCAGCCTCTCGTCCGCATCACAGACATCCCGGCACCCCACGCCGGCCACATCCGCATCCTGGAGATCAACCGCCCCTCGGCGCGCAACGCGATATCCACTGCGCTGCTCTCAGCCCTCGCCGCAGAGGTGGCCGCCATCCAGGCCACATGCGATGGCGTCGATGGCGTCGCAACAAGACCCAGTCCCACGCGGGCGCTGATAATAGCGTCGGCCGACGATAAGGCCTTTTGCGCGGGCGCAGACCTCAAGGAGCGGCGCTCCTTCAGCGCCGAGGACACTCTCGCCTTCCTGGCCCTGCTGAGGCAGACGCTCAGGGCACTGGAGGACCTCCCCATTCCCACGATAGCTGCCGTGGCCGGGCCAGCACTCGGCGGTGGGCTGGAGCTGGCGCTTGCGACACACTTCCGCGTCATGGCCTCGACGGCTAGTGTTGCTCTTCCGGAGACACGGCTCGGGATTGTCCCCGGTGCGGGCGGAACATATAGGCTAGCCTCGCTCATAGGGAAGTCGAGAGCGAGTAAACTAGTGCTAACGGGTCGGGGGATAAGTGGGAAAAAAGCATTCGACCTGGGCCTTGCAGATGAGCTGGTAGATGTCTGCAAAGGAGGAAAGGCGAGGGTGAGGGTGATGGTCCTCGAAGCTTCCGTCGATCTGGCCAGAGAAATCTGCGAGGGAGGGCCGCTGGCAACGATGAGCGCGTTACAAGCCATGCGTGATCCTAGTGAAGAAGCCGAGAGCATGGCATACGCAAAGTTGTTGAGATCGAAAGACCGGGATGAGGCTCTGCGAGCCTTTGCAGAAAAGAGAGCGCCGGTATTTACGGGGAAATGAAGGAGATCGCGTGGCCATTACCGGCGTTCTGTATTGCCATTTCCGTGGTCTATAGATATGTACGCACCTGTCATAGATCTCCTCAACGCCGTCTCGTCATCTTCATGCCTCCTGATCTACCTTTTCTGGGTCCATGCCCGCTTTTTCACCCTCTGCCTTTTCAACTGCCGCAGCAGGATCAGTTGGTTCTTTACTTTGTGGCTGTTGCTGTTGCTCCTCCAAAGCCAGCTCTTTCCTCAAGCTCGGGAGGAAACGATCTATTCGCTTCCAGGATTCGGACCACAGCTTCTCCTTCGATGGGTCTTGGCTTGGCGGCACAAGATATCCATTGCTCGACATGAACAAAAGAACGTTTTTCAGGTTTTCAGGAACAGCTTCCTCCTGTGAGATTGGGATGTCAGTATGTGACAAATGTTATCAGGACTGCGTCAGGTGTTGCTTACAAGACTGTCTCCTTGCCCGCTATTCATGAGACGGTCCATGATGTCAATGATCTTGAGCCACAGGTCTAACATCCCTTCCCACTCGGAAAGAAGTACCAGATACTGCAGGAAGACCTTGCACAGTAAGGAAGCTGCTTGTACTCTGGTCTCGCTCATACCATCACGATCCGATGAGAAGACCTCGGGCTTAAGCAGCCGCAGGATCAACGGGAACAAGACCTCGCCAAAGATCGCGGTCCACTCCCGGTGGTCACTCGACGTCAGCTCCGGTGAGAATAGTGCCCTTTGAAGAGAGTTGAAGGCCAGCTGGCGGATTTCTCTTCGCGGATTGGTGCACTGTGTAGTCAGAGCCTCAAAGATAGGCAGCCAATAAGCGGACCATGCTAACATTACGTCAGTCAATGCAACTTCGCATAATAATCCAGACCACTCACCCTCGTTGTTCTCCAAATGGGACTGCTTCATGAGCTGCGGAATGCGAGATGTCATGCTGTAGATAATATTGACAGCCTTAATGCCACGTTGCACGGCGGGACTCTCACTAACGAGTATCAGCATCCACAGACAAATTTCGGCAAGCCAGACATACCTTGCAGCCTCCGGCTTCGCTGAGGAGGGACGAGCTGGTTTTCGTGACGGTCTCCGGGGGTCCACCTTAGGTTCTTTAGGCACCGTGGCACTCGCAGCGGACGCAAAGTCGTTCAGCAGGCCGATAGCGGCTTCGTAGTTGTCCGCCATGATGGCTGTCGATGAAGGACTCACCCCGGTCTCCAAGATCTCGAATACCGTGGGCGCGGCCGTCTTCTCGGTTGCCAAGTTTCGCAGGATGGCCCAAAAGTCAGGCGAGGTCATGGTCTCGTTTCGCAGTGGGCCCTGCTCGTCAACACAGAGCTTGAGGCCTTGGAGAACTAATTTGGAAGTCTTCTTGAGGTTGTCCGGAGAGAAGCTCGAGACCGTGTGGAGGAGTACCGGAGCGCGGATGAAGTCGTACTCCTGGACGTCGGGTTGAGCCTCTTCCTCTGCACTTCGATCATACTTCGAGGAACTTACATAACTGGCCTGAAGTAGTCTGAAGGAGTAGAAGGTGGTCCTTGAGACAGTTATTGGGTGGTAACTGCTGATGTCACGTAATATGGCCTGCAGAGCATCGACCACGCGCTTGCCCAGTAATTGGACTGTGTGGTCATCCCGAAGAGCGAGTATTGTGCTCAGTTCCAGGATGTAGACGAGCGAAGGATCATATAGCACATTGTTCCGCGGCTTCTGGGCCAAAGCAGGAGAGTTCGGAGGGACGTTGTCGGATTTCACAGTGATGACCACTCCTGACCCGCTGTCCTCCGGAATTTGGTCCAGTAGAGCATCAACCAAGGCCTCCAAGCTGTCATCCGGAAGATTCCTGGTGTCGTTAGTGCCTGGGTGTGATAGAAGTGGGGTGCGAGTCTTACGAGAGATGTGCGAAGATGTCCTCCATCTGACACTGGTTGATGCATTCAACAGTGCTGAGCGTGCTGTCCAATTCCTCTTCAGACGGCTCAGGCGGATCATCAGCTGCGTAGCTCTGGAGGAAATTCGAGAAAGCTTGCAGCAAGCCTGTGTCGTTCTGCTTGGCGGCACGATCTATTACTTGTGATGGACTTCGCAACGGGATCGGCGACACCGCTAGGCGGCTCCGATCGCTAGGGAAGCCAACAAGCGAGTTTGCGAAAAGGTTCAGCCAGATGCGTATGATCTAATTGATTCTGTTAGCGCTTGAATGCCTGGCTGTCTCCCAATGATAATCACTCACGTCTTTCCAGCCTTTCCGGATGATGTGCTCCTTAGACGTGACAACGCGGAATAGGACAAGCAATGCGAGCTGAGTCCTGAAGTCGCGTCCGATCTTAACAGCGAGTTCGCTGACCATGATCTTTTTCTCATCGACCTGGACTTCCGTATTCAAGCTTGTATTTGAGGTTGACTCGTTCGTCAGGGTTGTCATGAGACTCAACGAGTAAATGATCTGATCTAGGGCCTCCGTGATGTGGTATTTGGAAGCGATGCGGGCGCATTCATCAAAGCCTGAGACAACTCTTGCAAAGACAGTGTCGTCAGTAGCAGACATGAATACGTAAGACAAGGTTGAGACGATTGGTTTCCATGTTGCGGCAAACATGTCCGCATCGTATATGTTAGTATCACAGAT
The DNA here is from genome assembly GCA_039880735.1 of Diaporthe australafricana. Classification (NCBI taxonomy): domain Eukaryota; kingdom Fungi; phylum Ascomycota; class Sordariomycetes; order Diaporthales; family Diaporthaceae; genus Diaporthe; species Diaporthe australafricana. The sequence goes on from JBCEDM010000001.1 coordinate 7,219,133, forward strand.
TATTAGAGGACCAGCGGCTTCTGTTTTCAGAAGCAACTCCCTCCATGCGTAGTCGAATGCATGCTTGTTGTCGTGCTCGTCAGGCAGAACGATCTCGTTCGTTTTGATGGCGTCGAATATTGCTTGCAAGTACTCGATGGCGAAATTCTTTCCTCCATTCACACCGCGAAGGTTGCGCGCAAAATCCTCCACCGTCATGCGGTTCGCGGATTTGAGATTTGGATTGTGTTGGTCGGTGTTGAGCATGATGATGGCGTAAGTGAGGACGTATACGGCATCCTTGTCTGCCACGTCCTCAGGTATCGAATTGGCACAGTACTTCTCGGCGAAAGAGGTCACTATTCTCTCAATCAAAGGAGCTTCGCCTGGTAGCCGGAACGACTCGAGCATGGACCTCAACGCTTCGTCAACACGCTTGTTGTCGAAGTCGAAAGAGTTTATGAAAGCATCGAGGATTGCCTCATTCCCTCTCTTAGAAAGATAGTCTCCCAGAACCTTCTTCGATACGAGAGTGGTTGATCTCAAAAACCGAGCGACGCCCTCCGGTTCCGTCGCAGATTCGATGATGCCCTTGTCTGCCAGAAACGCAAGACCACCTCGAGGGCTTTCGTTGAATTTGCTTGTACCCTTGATGATGAGTTTCTTTTTCCGCCGCGATTCTCTCAGATCTGCTGCGTTGACGAAGCCAGCGGTCCTTGCCGGTTGATTGAGCCTCTCCGCAATGAATGAGATAAATCTCAGTAGTGCATCCAAGCACAAAGGCGGAACGCTCGTTGTGCTCCAGGTAGCGGAATCTGGCAGAGCATTGCGTGATAGCATCCCAATCATATCTTCACACAAGTCCGCCGAGTTTGAATCGCAGTCGTAATTGACGAACAACTCTACCATGAAGGTAGGGACTCTAGCAAGCACGCAGATATTTTCAACCATTGCCTGCCTCGCATCTGGCTTCCGCGCACCGCCCTCAAGCCCCAGCTTTTGGCGATCTTTGATCGGCACCGGTGTCGAACGACCACTACTCGTTTGCGATGGAGGGGGTTTGACCAGTTTAGGGGCTTGGGGGATACCAGAGTACAACGACGGGTCAATACCAGCCTCTCGGGGAATCTCAAAGGATAGATGGAGGCATGCCACCAAATATGATAGAAACTTCTCCTGCTGCAGCTTCAAGACCCCCCTGCATGTTGATAGTAACGTTCCAGCGACCAGGAGAGATTCCTGCAGAATCATCATGTTATCAGACCGCACCAGCTGGAACAGGTAGCAACATAAGCGGTCCTCGGCGATAGTAGCAAGGGCCGGATGTTTCGCGATCGAGGGGCCAGCAACCTCAAGGGCTACGTGTATTATTCGGAGTGCCATCACTCGCATCGTGTCAGGGTGTCTGCGGTCGTGAGGGTCCAGGAAGTTGACGAGAACTCTGAAAAGCTCGCGGACTGATGGCAAAGAGTACGGTCGCAGGTCAAGTGAGTCAGCGGTTCCAGCTTCGGATGCTAGAGTGGCCTGGTCGGCTTCTCCTGTGCCTGTCGACGGGGCGCTTCCGGACTCGGACGACCGGGGCTCTGCACGAATCGTTTCTGGCGTGGGAGTAGGTGCAGGTGTTGCTGGAATATCGGTGCCGTTCGCGGATGGGTCCATGCTCACTGTGTCCATATCCCCGTTCGTCTTCTTGTCTAGTGCGTCTATCTCTTCCCCAGCCTCTTCCTCGAGATGTTTCAGATCTTCGAATATAATCTGACACATCCGTACCATCGAGGCCTCGGCAGTCTGTCTCAGGACCTCTGAGAATCTTGGCCGCGAACAAATTGTGAGGCCGCGACCCATCATATCACACACGCTCTCGTCGCTGAGTATATCTCCGCCCGGTCCCGACAGCATGTCCTCCATCAGATGCAAAATCATCAAGAGCACCACCTCCTCTTGTGGAGCGTCGCTGATATCGAATTGGCAGTGCGTGATAGCGGCCGACAAAGACTGCATTGCGACAGCGAAGCGAGGCGACTCGGGCGAGAAGAAGCCGTAGGCGAGGAACTTCCGTATGGCCCTCAACGCAAGTATCGTGACAGGAGCAGCTGTTCCTTTTGTTTGGATGATCTGTAGAAAGGGATAGAGCATCGTCAACGCGTCAAAGTTGTGTATGTCCCTGACGCCAGTCAACTCATGCCGCAGCCTTCCAAAGCCAGATATCAACGGATTGTCCTGCATGCTCTTTCCCTTCTTTCCACGCAGTCCCCAGCGCACCAAATCGGCTGTACCGTCGCCCATGATGTTCGCGGCCGAGCTCTTGCTCTTTGACTTTCCCAAAGACACTGAGTTCGAAGGGCCCAGCTGCACCGGACTGGGGCCACCGCCGAGGATCGCTGCCACCGAGGAATGAGGAGATCTAGCATGTTTCTGGATCGCAGAGGTGATTGCTATGCATTCGGCTATGACGAGGGACACTGGATCTACCGCGACCGACACGGGGCGACTTCGATATTGCATTCGAGGAGAGTGGTGTTGCGCCCGACGGGGTAGAGGTGTAGTTGGCCTGGACGGCGCCGGGGAAACCGAAGGCTCCAGAATCTGGGGAAGACGCGCATCGTGGCTCATGATTACTGGAGGCGGGTCGACTGCTGAAAGGGACAGATTAGAGCTATGTTGGTTGTAGCCTAGAAGGCCACCAGAGCAGTCGCTTCGGAGATGGTGCACGCGTTCGTCGATTCCGGCCCGGGACGCTGGACTGAAAGGCAGGACTAGATTCGCTGAGAACCTAAAAGAAACCCAAAATCATCTCTCGTTGGGAACAAAATGGGAAAAAGGGGAGGACACGAGGAAGTAGGCCACAGACAGGCCCGGCGCGTGAGCTCGACAGAAGCACAGTAGATCTCTAGCTGGCTAATCGCTTGTCAGGACACATGGAGCTTCCTCCCAGGGCGGCCAGAAAGATCGGTACGTACTCGGGTTCCGTACTTAGCTAGGATAGCACTGTAAGTGACGTCCGCGAGCTTGGCGGCCGGCAGGCAGCTGACCGGGTGTCTACTGCCATTGCACGTGGAGCCTACAAAGGCGCATGCTCTTTCTCCTACCCAGGACCAGAAGTATGAAGCATCCAGAATTTTGGAAGTGTCTCTGGAAGGAATATATAGTGGGCATGGCAACTCTTTATTAGCAGGAATAATGAGGAGCAATTCGCAGCACCACATCAGCCAATATCGCAGTCTATTTGCACAGTTGAACGCGACGTTTGGGCCAAGATCAGGCAGAGAATTGAGTACTACGGATTGAGAAGATGCAGTCATGAATTGCTACGTGTAATCGAGGGTCTAGGTCAGAACAAGCCCATTCTGAAGCTCCGCATTCCATCAGAACGCCCTGGTGATGTATCCCCCAAAGACGCTCTCCCGTCTATTTTACAGCATGTGAACATCAATGTTCCCTTTTGTCTTCCAAAGCAATGTCCTAACGCCCAAAGGTATCTTCATTCGATCCGCTTTCCGCTTCCCGTCGTCGAAATATGTGTAGAAAGTCGTCCAGGACACAGAAAAGAAAAAGGAAAAGGCATTTAAGCTTGGTATGAATGCAGCCGATGTCTATCTGCGGCTGCCTCCACAGCAATCTCTCATGTGTCACTGCCATGGGCGACTTTCTCGACTTTGTTAGCTGGCTTCGAAGACTGCCGTGGTTTTTCGGCAGAATCAGCCGCCTGCCGTTCCTGGTTTTTGGCGATGGTCTCCTTGTCCTTTTCCCATTGGGCTTTAGTATCACTGAAGCTAAACTCCTCCTTGATCTTGGCCTCCTTCTCTTTCTTCTTTCTCTCTTCCTCCTCGGCGGCCTTCTTCTCCGCCTCCATTTCCTGCACATTTTGTTAGCTGTCATCATTCGCTTTGATCGTTAACAGGGGAAGACGTACCTCCATGCGCTTGACATCATCAACGCTGGGCTCATACAAGTGCCAGATAGTATAGTGCGGCAGGCCAACGACAGAGTAGTCCATACGCCTTGACATCTTGCCAAAGCCCTCGGTCTCCGCATGTTTCTCAAAGCTGAAAGCCGGAAAGTGGACCCCGGATCGGAACACACGAGCCTTGGCCAAAATGCTGACACCTCCCACTCCATCAATCTCCATTTCCATATCTGGATCTCCGTAGGGGTCTCGCAAATAGGCCAGATGCGGCCGCCATGTCGCATACTCTGCGTATCCTTCCACGATGACAGCGTCTTCATCTAAGGTATCCGCTAGAGCTAGAGCAGTCTCCGACTCTTGCCAAGAGTTGAGATCGTATGGCTGCTCTCCGCCGAGCCACTCCGGAAGCGGCCGCCAAACATCTATGCTATCGTCAGCACCGGGTACCACCACATTTGGTTTGGCAACACTCACTCGGGACGATCACGTCCTTATTGTGGCGCATTAAGTCTTCGAGGATGGTGAAAGGGGCAGTCTCTACGTCGACATCTCTCCAGTAGACCCATGAGTGGTAAGGCCGCAGAGCAGCACTGAGAAGCCAATTCCTTGCCTGAGCCATCAGCTTTCTCCTGCTCGCCTGCGCTGCGAAACCATGTCGACTTTCGGCATCCTGGTTGACACTTTGCCCGAAGTCTTTCTCTATGACAGATATCTCGCCGTAGGGCATTTTGCGGTCCTCCTCGGCCTGTAATGATTCCAAGCTTTCCGTCAACACCTCCAGTGTTCGATCTTGTGAGTCCGAGACCAGAAAGGCAAGGTCTATCAAGTGGTGCGGATATGTGAGGTTGTGTAGGTGGGAGAAGAACATTGGCAGGTGGTTCTCGGCTTCGCGGAGGGGCACGCAAAGGAGGATGCGCTCTTCTCGTTCCCAGCCGCGGGCGGTCCCCTGGACGTTGGACAGATCGTAGTAACGCACAGTCTCGAGCTGGAAATCCTCCCCTCCTGACAGCAGGCCGAACGAGAACAGCGATGCGAACGACACACCTCCGCCGGGCCATATGAATATGCCGATCAGGAACGCAACTGCAAGTACTATGCCGAGTCTTATCAATAATCGTCGCCGCCGGCGGGCTGCGGGTGTCGTTCCTCGTGGTTGGAAGCTGTCAGAAGCGCACAGGTCAGTCAGCCTCAATCCAACGTGTTCGACAACGCAGCTAGAAATGTGAGATGGGGATAAGTATGTACCGATGTGGTGACATGTCGAAGGAGAAGTCCTTGTTCCTCGGGTACCCGTTGCTAGCAGCATATCCGCCGGCATGGTGCCTCGGCACCACCTTGGAGCCGGAGGACGAGTATGATGGCAGCATTGGGCCAGGAGATAGGGGACGATTGCGTGAAAGAGGGCGATTGGACTCGAACGCCGTCTCGAGGATGCGTTGCAGGAGTCCAAGGACAGGCTGGCCCGTCCAAGCTCAGTGGTTTGTCGTGACGATCTCCCAGAAGTCGCAGGGCAATGGTATCAGATGGAAAGGTTCATAGTCTATCGCATGGCGAAAGGACAGGAATCCTAAGGGATCGCTTCGTGTTCAAGTGCGACGGACAATAGGGAAGGTGTCCTGCGGCGACCTCGTGAATGCAAGATGAATCAGCGCTGTTGCGATCTTTAGTTGGTTGCTTGCAGCTGGTCCCCATGGCGCTAAGGCCACCTACGCGGTACCTAGTACTCGCCGAATGCTAAGTATCTTGGTGGACTGTCAGCGGCACTTCAGCCGGGGAAGTACATCTGGTTACGGTTTCAGGAGTCGGCTCAACGTGCAAGCCCAAATTGACGTCTGGGGTTCATCTGCACGGACCCACCCTTCAGCCACCCCTTGCAGCAGTCTTGATCTCGAGACACAGTATATTAGATTCAGCTATAGATTTGAGGTAACCACTCCCTTGGGAGGAGCACCGCCCACGTAGCTGGTTTCCAGAACACATCGCAAGACCCGCACGTGAACAGCGAGACCTAGAACGAAACCACTGGTACAAGCACCAAATTGTGAGCATATATGTGCCCCGCTTGAGAATTGAGGATCCCATGGTTTTTGCAGAGAACCATATGCACCCAAGACATTTACTGGCTGGAAGTTTGCCTACTCCAGAACACTTATCTATCTGAGGCAATTCTGTCATACTCAAGCAACACATCAGCACAAGGCCGGGCGGAATTACCTAGTTACCTTGTCAGTAAGTGGGAAACTAAAAGACACGAGTGCTCGAAAAGCGCCTGCGCACACATCTCAGAAAGCCGTTAAACTCAGCCGTACAAGCCGGCCCTGATCTGCCACACCCCAAGACGGAGCATGAAGACCGCAGGCACTGAAGCCAAATGATAATTCCCGGAGGAAAAGACTCCACTACTGGTCATCACCACACAAGGCGGCTCTAGTGCGGGAGGATGGCTCGGCTCGTACATATCGTGGAATGGATAAGCTATTATCATCATAAAAGATGATGGGCGCAGGCGAAAAGAGACACTGACTAACCTTTTCGCACTTTGTGCAACTGATTGTAAGAGACAAGATGGCATCCAGTGTCGCAAGACCGTCCATCGCGCCGTTTTCTCGCGGCGTCTGGGGCACTAGAATCGCCTGTTAGCTCATCATCACTCAGACTGGGAAGTGGATGACAGGAAATGTTGCAAGTGCGATGATCAGAAATTGTTTTGGTATAGGTTGTATCATCAAGTATGTTCAGAAGCAGAACTGAAAAAAAGGTTTTTTCATCATGAAAATCGCCGTGTGCAGAGGGAATTTATGGTTGCTTACCGATCAGCACGGCGTAGCAGACACCGTCAAGCATGTTAGTGATTGCCTGTCCTGTTGTCAGCAAAACTTGCCTGGTGTGTGTATCAATCATAGCAAGAGGCTGGAGGCTGTGCTTCAGATGGTGATGCATGTTTGTTCTCGCTCATAGAGTTCGCGTGGAACAAGTGGATAAAAAATCATCAAGAGCGGCCAAACCCAGTCCAAGCTCGCAGATGGTTGAGAGGGGCAAATCGGGGGGTTGAAACTGACCTAAGGGCTGGAGCTTCGCCAGATTGAAGCGACGACAGTCACGTCACGCAAGCGACAGCACTTGCTGGTTGCGCACGGAGCCATGGCTGGCTTGACGATGCGAAGAGTCTCACCATCATCTACTGCGATGAGTGGAAGACTGCTCACACATTACATGGTGCAGCGAAGGCCCAAAGACATGCAGCTGTGCAGTTGCTGGGAGCTGTTGTGGAGGGTTTTGTGGTTGTTTGAAGGTGTACAGGAAAAGATGAAATTCGGCTCTGGCAGAAATTTTGTAGCTGCTCCTGGTGTGGGGCCTGGAGCTCGGGCCGCATTTGCAGCGATGGGGTATGCAAAACTGGGATGGGCGGGCAACCTGCGGCAGGCATGGGAGATACTGGATGTAGATTTCGAGTTCAACATCCACGCCAAGTCCGTTTGAATACTGCGTTCACTAACATACCTTTTGCGAGAAATCTCCTCATTCTGTAGCATCAGACAAATTTGCTCAGTGCCACATCACGCTCAACCCGTGGTCACATGAAAATGACGGACAGGAGGCGGATCAATGGTCCCGTCGGTGGCACCTTGCCCCCAGTTTTCGCTGGCGATGAGACCACAGTCTTGTCAGAAAAGGCGACAGGCAGATCCAGACCAGTCAACACAGCCCGACCAATATGTAAGTGCTCCTTCTGGTTCAGCCGTCGCTTGCTGGAAACATATCTGACAGTCCTTGCAAGTTCTCAAAACTGGCGTCACCCCCTCAGCGTCTGGCTCTGCATACCTTGAAGTCCAGACATCAGTAAAATCCGGAGTCTCCGGCCTCAAATTGAGCTGTACAGTTCATGGACCAAGAGCACTGCCGCGATCAACGCCCTTCTCGCCACACATCATCCTCACCACCCATGTCAAGTATGCGCCTTTCGCAACAAAGCAAAGGCGGGGCTACCTGAGAGACTCAACGGAACGAGACCTCAGTATTCATCTTGAGACAGCATTACGAGGAGCCATCATCGCAGACCGCTGGCCCAAGAGCGGCGTTGACATCATCATCTCTGTGATCGAAGGCGACCAGGATCGGAGCCTCAGCCTTGGCGACCACGACGAGGCATGGGACACGATGAACGTCTTGGCGGGATGCATCACGGTAGCATCAGCAGCCCTGGCTGACGCTGGCATCGATTGCGTCGATACCGTTGCGGGCGGCGTGGCAGCTTTGGTGGGTGGTGGCGAGGGCAAGGACTCAAAACCCGAGATTGTGGTTGATCCGCTGGCCTCCCAGCACAGCAAAGTTTTCGCAGCATGTTGTGTTGCGTATTTGCCAGAACGAGACGAGATCACAAACCTTTGGTTCAAGGGAGATTTGCCCGCCGCAGATGCCACACTTTACACAGGAATGGTCGAGAAAGGCGTTCTAGCCTCCCAGAGCGCCAATCGCGTGCTGGTTGGTTGTCTGAAAGATGCCGTAGCTCAAAATAGCTGAGCTTCTCGGACTTTGGAAAAGGGCAAGATGCAAATGTACGACGGCGTCACGAGATGCTGGGAAGGCCGCCGTTGTTTTGAGATGGGAGGCTTTCTTTGAGTAAAGAACGATGAGCAGCCCAGAGATATCTATGGAGAGGCTAGCAATGGACCTCGGAATGGCTGCTCTGAGGCACAAAAAAGGCCAGAGAGGTACTAGAGCCCAGAGAGGTTGCGCCCCATCGGCCATCAGCCTGTGTACAATCATGGAAAGGTACATGGAGCCCACGAAATCATCACTCAGTGTTGTATGACTTCTCATTGGCTTTGCTGAGGGTGTGAAATACAGAAGAAAAGAAGCGGTAAAGACTGGGGGCCCAGGGACAAGGCACGTTTGGAGCTGGAGCAGGGAGACTGTCAAATAGACCTGTAGATGCCCGCTTGACCTGGACTGTCCCATCTGGAACTGGCCAAAAAGTGAAGAGCACAGTGAATTCAGATTGAGCCGGTGGCTTTCAAAATCAAGGCTACAATTGACTGGTGTTCTCTGTGCGGGCTGGTAGTAAATAGTGCCAAGACAGGGAGCCTCACTGTAAAGTAGTCTGAAAGGGGTCGATCTACATTGCTGTCGACAGCTAACAGCAGCTACCCCTGCTGACGGACTTAGGCAGTACCGACTGCCCCACACGGATCGGGCATTGCACCATCACCGTCATCCCGCCAACCAACCCAAACGGCCCTTCTCCCATCCCACGTCTCGCATGCGATCAGCATCAGGTTTGGCAGACAGGGTGCCGTGAGCCGTTCCGCATCATGCATCCGTTGTCTGGCTTCACTCAGATAACTTGATTGTTCCACTCCTCTTCCCACCAAACCTCTCGAGCCCCAGATCTTGGATCCGAACGCGAGCATCCGAATCGACCTCACTTCACACGTGCCTCCGAAGCGGCCGCGGCCCGAACGGGCTGTCACCAAGAGCCAGCAACTGGAGGGACGAGGATCACGACAGATCAGCCCAAGATGGAGCACACAGTCGAGGCACTCACCCACCACCAGCCGGCCGTCACTTTCGATAACGCGAGCGTGTGGCACAACCTCACCTCCTGGACGTCGTTCAACGTTTCTAGATATGCTCCCTCCCTGGAGGATCTCGTCTTGGCCGGGCCTCGGATGGTCAGAAAGCTCGGCAAGCTCGGCTCTTACATTTCTTTCCCCGATGCCATAGACGGCTTCGGCCAACGAGTCGTTCCTGACGCAACCGGCTCTGATATATTCTCGTCTACGACCATTCCCGGCTCCGCCAGCATCGTCTCCACTGGGTCCAGCATTGCCTCCTCCGCTGCACCCTCGAACCTCGCCGACCTAGACCCGACCGCTTCGGTATATCGATTCTCGATGGAGGGTGCCAAGGGCATAGGCAGCGTGTTCAGCTATGCCACGAGCAAGTGGGCACTTTGCTGTATCGCGATGGCAGTGGTTCTGAACAGAACACATATCTTCGCCGCTACTCGACGGCGATTACGACTGAAATGGCACACCCGCTTGGTTCTCCGAATAGCGCCTATCGTTCTCTTCTTTATACAAGCCCGGAGCATCCTCCAGTCCATACAATGTCAGACCTCGCCTGACTTCTCTGAGCTGCGGTGGGGGAATGCAAGCAAGAGTTCGGACCTGATGTTCTCGCAGCGGAACACGCTGCTGCATGGCGTGAGCTCCTCACTACTGCTTGGTGCCACCGACGAGGAGTCTTGCTTGGCTGTGCAAATGATACCCTTGGGTTACGAGGAATCACCGGAGCTTAAAGGGTCTTTATCTTTGCTTTGGCCTCTCTTTGGCACCTTTTGTCTCAGCCAGATACTCGAGACTATATCATGTGCCGTTCAGGGACGCCAAGTGTCCGCTGAGACGGGTATGACGCTCTTTGAGCACTCCCTCGCGTTTGCCGAGGCCGACGCTGCGATTAGCAATCAGCTCGGATGGGGCTTGTTCAGTTCTGGGGCCGCAAATGCCACCTCTAAGGCAAGTGCCGGCGCGACCATCGCGATAAGCCGGTCGATGATCATGAAAAGGGTCAACACTCCTCCCGAGGTCTTGCTTATCGCTTTCTTCTCGGCCATGAGCCATATTACCAGCCATGTCCTCGGAGTTTTTGGCAAGCAGGCAAGATTTCGTTTGATAAGTACAAGCCTCTGGGCGTCGTGCTTCATGGGAAGCATTGTCTGGAGCGCCATTACGTTCTCGTTGGAAGATCCCGCCCGGCAAGGACTACTCAGATACCCCACTGTGTGCATTATCGGCTTCATACCACATGTGCTGGTCTTGATTGGCATCATTATCTGTTTTACAATCTACTCCGTGGCGCTTGTGTTGTCTGCTCTGGCGACACCTGCGGAAGCAGCCTCGGGGCAGAATTTGACGTTAAGGCAACGACTTGCACTCGCGCACGCCAACATGCAGGCGAATCTCTCCTTTTCGGACCTGCGGATCACGATGGAAATGGACTTCTACACTGCACTGCTCCGAACTGGATTTGGTGCCATCACGATGGCCTCTGAAGCTGTCTACCTCAACGAAGATAGGCAAGTGGGTCTGAAGCGTACGACCTGGCTCGAGGATGAGCGATACCGAGAGATTGAAGAACTGAGAATGAATTGGATCAGCTCTGGCATTCCCGGATCACGGTACGACTCAACGGGCGTCATAGGGCTTGTTCCCGTTAAAGACGGACAGCTCAGGGCTACGAGTGGGTATGCTCGAGAGAGGGCCGCGCAAAAGCTATCGAAATCAAGGGCTGGTGAGCGCCGCAGCATACGAGACGGCGTTGGGGCGGCAGAGCGCAGCGGCCGCTGGCTTTTAGCCCTGGACTACCTGATGCACATCAACAAATTGGTTTTGACGACTTGGGCGATGGCAGTATGCAAGGTTTTGGCTAGTGTTGGCATCCAGAACCCGCCTAATTGGCTCAAAAATTGGTCGAGGCTTCCGAAGTCTGGCCGATCGGAGGAGAAAAGTCCAAGGAACAGCAGGCCATATGAGGCGATCATCGCAGGAGAAGGGTCCATTGGACTCACCGAAATTCATCGTGCTGATACTGTTGACGTGGAACAAGAGCTTCGACAAACATACAATGACAAAGGAGCCTGGCCTGATGAAAGCGCCCGTGAGCGGTGGATGGACAACAGATTGTATCTCTGGTGGCTCTACGGAGGCTGGTGGGGAATGAAAGACAGAAGCGGCGACTACAGGCCAGCAGCAGAAGAAGAAGACTCAGACTGGGACGCCACCAGTGTAATCACGGCAGCCGAATCCGAAGCCTCCACAAGCGATGATAACGAAGACGACTGGGAAGACGACGATGGCCAACGTACACCCACACAGCGATCCCCTTTCGTCTCCAGGGAAAGCACACCGGTCTTTGACAACCCCATACAACCGTCTGACCTTGCAGCGCTTCTCCATCCCCGCAGCTCTGAAGAGCGTAACCAAGCACGCGCGCTCGCCGCACACCTCGGCTCAGACCGTATCTTGACGCGCTCAGGCTACCGACGGCTCGAACAGGCTCAGCGCTCACGCGTGATTTTCCCGGGCCAGCACGCACACACCATCAAGAAGATGACAGCCGAAGAAGAAGCCGAGGTCCTGGAGCAAATCTTGCTGGAACGCCGGGCCGCCGCTGCTCCAGATGACGGGGGCGCCAGCGCCGGCACCGCCGGGTCATGGGCCACTGGCGCGTCGGGCATGGGGCCCGATGGCCCTCAATGCGTGGTTTGTCACAGCTCGCCACGGACCATCATTGTCTGGCCGTGCCGGTGCCTAAGTCTGTGTGACGACTGCAGGGTGGCGCTTGCGATGAACAACTTCGACAAGTGCGTCTGCTGCCGCCGGGAGGTCATTAGTTTCAGTCGCATCTATGTACCTTGATCAAGGGAGGGGGACCCCTGAGAGGACGGGTATATTTTGTTTGCCTACTGGGCACATAAGCGAGGACGTGCAAAGGGCACGTTTGGCGTAACTGGCGTTCTGGCTTCTACTTTCGCTTTTGTGTATCATTGTCTAGTACACTTTCATGTACAGATTTCACTCATCAACGTCTGCCAGACGCAGGGAACATACAATTAGAACAGGAGGTATTCATGCTCATGTCTTCAACTATGCAAAGTTCTATCCTGATTGGCACATTTTGGCTAGTGAAACTCACAAGCCTGGTGCCAAAGTGCCGTATGTGTAGTAGGTGTAGTAGGTGCAGTAGGTGCAGTAGGTGCAGTGGGTGCAGTAGGTGCAGTAGGTGCAGTAGGTGCGGTTCTACATAGCAGCCCACTCGAGTGTGAACGTTCTCACACCGTCTCCGCCAGCATCTAGTGGTGTTTCTGCTGGCGGGGCTTGACCACCTATCAGGAACCCCTTCTTGACGCCAGTGCCCAGACGACCCCCACTAACAAGATCCAGCAGAGTGATTTCTTCATCCCATCCAAAGCTCGTAGCCATGAAATGTGCATGGTACCTGAATGGGTCACCTGGATAGACGCTGTAATCAGCGCCAAAGCGGATGCCTGGAGTGATGTAGTAGCCTTTTGTGTTGAGATGCTTGTAGAAGGGGTAAGAACGGGGGACATCGACAGGTAAGCTGTAAGCTTTGGGTTCTGACAACATGTCAACACTGGTAGTCGGCGTCAAATGACGTTTGGTTGCAATTAGAGCGGTAGATGTGGACGCGGTGATCCCTTCCTTTAGCCGAGGCGGCGACGAGAAGAGCGACTCTTCATGGTTTGCACTTGCTGCGGGCCGCATCGAAGCCTGGTCTTGCTGCACCGGTAGAGGGGACAGTGGCAGATCAATTTCTTGGACGGCTGGTGGGCTATCAGCCCTGGCAGGAATTCGCTTAGACTTCTGCTTTCCCCTCATTTTGGCTCCTTCAGCTTTCCTGATGGCGTCTTGCTCGTCTAAGACCCGCGAGATGTTTTGTCGTCGTGTCCTCAAAGATTGTAGATAAGCATGCTTGGCGGTGGCATCCATAGATGTCAGGTGAGTCAGGTGGGAAGTGGCCTCGTCCACAACGTAAGCTGCGCCTTTATCCACAAGAAGCTTCGCCTCCTCAGGAAGAAGCTCCAGCGGAAGTCCAGAGAAAAGGTTTTGGGTTGGATTCTGCGGCGTGGTGCCGACCAAGACGGCGCAGATGCAATGGTCGCGTCGCAGAGATGCGACATCTTTGACCTCGAAGACAAGGTACCGACCGCCAACTCTGGTGATTCGTACAAGCTCTGCCATCTTGAGTGCTCGTGATCAGCGCCAGTGTCCCTATTGCGCAGATATTAGCTCGACTCTTGTTGGGAGGTTGCAGAGCTGAAAGGGTTGTGACGCAAGAAGAGTCATAAGTTTTTGACACACAAGTGTTATCAGCATAGGAAAATCTCAGGGGATTGACAGATTAAAATGTTGATCTAATCATTCGAGTTGCGTACATGGGGCAGTCTGACATTTGAGGAAGCTCTGTACATACCTGTGCTGTTGAGTTGTAATGTTTGGTGAGTAGAAGTTTTGCGCAAATCTGCCGTTTTTATGGTCAGGACTGGCAGAAAGTTGGAGCTTGTGGGCGGTGTGAACCTTAGAGCCCCAAATGGTGTTTGTGGTGGGGGGGGGGGTCCAAGTCAGTTCTCCAGGGTTAGGTGAGGACAACTTTCAAGGCATGGATTCCTTTTAGATCAGAAGTCGATGCCGTCCTTGACAGTGCTTGCTGGTGACTTTTCCTTGTGGTCTTCTTCTTCCATTGGTGGGAGAACATATGGCTGAATGACCAAACCTTTGGTACCACTCAAATGGAATGAAAGATCTTCTCGGAAGTGGTTGTTCTCCGCTCCACCACCGCCTTTTTCATGGAAAATGGGCAAACTATGCACCCTGAGTATGCCCTGACTCTGCTCTTGGACCTTTGATTCACTGTTTGATGACGCCGGAGTGGCACCAAGCTTCGGTGGCAGTGGTATCATTTCAAGGACTCCATCTGACAGAAGCTCCGCCCAACGCGTTACGCCGTTGTTGCGTGGGAACAGCGTCACTGGCAGGGTGATGAGGGCAGTTAATTTGCCACAATACTGGCGTAGGAGAGCCCTCAAGGCGTACAGAAATTGAAGTACCTCAGCAGGCTGACAGGCAGACGGAGAATAAAGCGTCGGCGACAGGAGGCTGGGTATCACGGCTCGATGAACCGATGAGGGCGGAGAGTTCTGGAGCCTGCCTTGCAAATTCTTGATAAACACCTTGAACGGTGATGGTGGTTCCTTCTCCTCGAATGAGTTCTGAGGACTGGAAGCTGGAGTTGCGGATAGTGTGCCTTGAATGGAAGCGGAAGCCAGTCTCTTGGTCAAGTCGAATGCATGACAGAACACAGCTTTGGAACCGTCTACATCTACAAGCGAAGTTAGAGAGCTGCTCTCATCATCGATGTGGGAAAGGGGCAAGACTGGTCTCTCTGCCTACCATTCGCAGCGGTGCTGGGAGCATTTCTACTGGCGAGATTCTCATATCTCCAGGCAATCTTCATCTTATCATCCGCCTGGCTCGTTGCCTTGCCAGAAGTGCCTTCCTGCTTGGTGGACACAGCTGGCAGTTCATGCTTCCAAGATTCGGGATAGCCCAGCACATGAACCTGGTGGCCCTGGACGAGCCCCTCGGCAGCATAGTACCTGAGCAGGTTCCCAGAGAAATCCGTCGTCCCTTGCTCTTCTATGAGAAGAGATGATCCGAGTGGGAGACCGGCGTGGCCAGCAAGGATGCCGTCCAGAGAGGCAGTTCCTGTAGATGTTGTAACTCGGCCATCCAGAGGAGACGGGCGCAGGCCCGGCGCAAGCTGTGCTCCGGATCGATCCTGGGCAGCAGCTTGCAGCGAGGGAGACGCAGATATTACCGCGTTTCTCTTGCGGAATGACATTTCGGTTCGGCGAGAAAATGAGCGCCGAGATTCAGTGTCACCTTCTGTCGATTTCTCCGTCACTTTCGTTTCTGTTATGATTTTATGAGGGGCCCGTAGCTACCCCTCCAAAATATTCACAGCCCTGACTGCAGCTTCTGCCACTACTTACTGGCCGCCACTGCTTACTACCTACCGCCTTCCACATCTGGCAGCTTTTGGCGCCGCCTTAGAGTGCCGCGGCCGACAGACATCAAAGGCACCTCGGAATGCTCCCAATTTTCTCGGCTGGCCTACATTTCTGCCCTCCCCCGTCCTCGACACACGACAACACAAGGCGCCTAGACAACCTTCTTGTTTCCTACTGTCGATCATTCCGATCACTCTTTCGGATCTCGACGCAAACCATCAACATGGCCGAGCCCTCCAGCGATGCTCTCCTCTTCGAGGAACAATTCGAGGTCACCAACGTCGATCACAAGAAGTACGACCGAGCAGCACGCATCACGGCCAGCTCTCTCGACCGCGCTACAAGCCTGGAGCTCGACATCAACACCGAGCTCTTCCCTCTCACTGCCAACGAGAACATCGAGGTCGCACTGGCCACAACTCTGAATCTAGACGGCTCCAGGGATGACGAGAAGACATGGCGCGACGTTGCTAAGCCTGGAGTGCACACACTCGCCGACGGCTACAACTATGTCTGCTACGGAAAGGTCTACAAGTTTGAGGATGGAAAGGCAGACAAGACTCTGTATGTACGCCCACCACCTCAGGTAGCCAAGAGACAAGACTAATTGGACGCGTTTGCAGAAAAGCCTACGTCTCGTTCGGCGGGCTACTAATGGCTTTGGAGGGACCTGACAGCAAGCTCACGCCCCTGCGCGTGGACAACGTCTACCTCCTCGTGAGGAAGTAATTAGGGGGAATCGTATCTTGCCAGATGAGGGGATGTCAGTGATTCCAAGATTGGGTATTGATTCTAGTGAAAGTTGCCACGAAGGAGTCTATCTGACCGACAACCAGTCGTCCCCAACCCCCAAAAAGTCCGCTACTGATGGCCCAACGCCCCGATAAGATGCAATTTACCGCCCGTGCTCAAGCCACCACTGTGGCACAAGACCACATCAACTCGCCTATGGTTGACTTGTTCTCGGCCGGTCCACACTCTCCTGGTCTACTCATGGGCGCGTGTACTTTGTTCAACTGGGTGCCCAGCACCTCGGTCCCTGCTATTCTTCATCATCGTGCGGCCCTGGAAACGGCAACTGTCTGCGCAGTCGCGCGTCGATGTTGTCGAATTGGGGCTCATTCTCACGGGTCAATATGCCCATGCGAACGAAGAAATCGAGCATGATGACAGCACAGTTGGGTTTCCATCTGCCCGCTGCGAGTTGCTCCTTCACTTCATCAACGGTGCAGAGCATGAAAGACTCGACTTCGCCGTCATTCGGCTCAGGAATAATATCATCAGGTAGTTCAAGATCATATACCCATTGGCACTCGGGATAAACATACCCCTCGCCGCCTCCAACTCGTGTGTCGTTCACATAAATATACTTGACGAGCCCTGCAAGGCTCGCGCGCTCGCGCATTATTTGCTCAGGCAGGCTTGCCTCTTCATCAGCCTCGCGAATGACGCACTCGAAAGGGTTCTCGTTCGTTGTGAGACCCCCAGCCACCGTGCTGTCAAACATTCCGGGCCATGAGCTCTTGAGCTGGCTGCGTTTTGGCACCCAGATCCTGATGCCGTAGGGCGCTGTTGGACATTGGACGTACGCAATCAGATGTACTCCGTATCGCATATACCCAAACAGAGCAACCGCAGCTCGTTCCATGCTGAAAAGAAGCTCCCCGTTGCGGCCGTATATCGGCCACAGCTCGCCTCTCCAGCCTTTGAGGATTTTGAAGGTTTGGTTGAGGCGCAGATAATGCGTGGTGGCCGCTGCGAGCTCCGTACGCTTCCTCTCAGTGGCGGGCTTATGGAACATTTTGACTGTCTTTGCGAAAGGGTCGAAAACCATATCGCCCCTGATTGCAGGGGGCACCAGCTTGAGCTCGTCAAATACGCTCTTCAACATGTAGCCAATGGGGTAGACACCCGCGCTGTCCTGCCAGACAAGGGTGTAAAGCTTGTCCATCTGCCTGGCATATCTCTCCGGGTGGCTATTCACGTACGGAAAGCTGCAAGAGCGGTCAGTATCCTTAGCGCACGACACTACTGATGCGATCAACTACGGACACATCCGAAGAGACCTTGAAACAGATAGAAACCAGGCGAATCCTGGCGGTTGCTTGCTTCCGATGTTGCACGAAGCTCGGAGGCCATCCTGCAACATGCTGCTCCTGTATCCCGCCCGACAATGGGACGGGGCAAGAATGCATATATGTCCCGGGCCAGATGGGTAAGCACCCAACCAAGAGAGAGAGGGAGAGACTTACCCATCACAGCGGTCCAACAGATCCTTGCTTGTGAGCCTCGGTGCCATGGTTGTCACTGCCTCTGCTGCTGCTGCTACTGCTGTTGAAACGGTGTTTTTCCTATGACTTGGTCTGGGTCGGGCCCGAGCTGCATCCAGATTGGTGGTGAGTGAGCGAGGCGTTCGCGCGCACGTGTCTGACGAGGAAAGACTGAAGAAGGAGGCGATGGTGGGCTAGTCAGGCAGAGGCATAATCTTTATAGCAAGCCAAGGCGGGCACCCAAAGGGAAGAAGGAACAAGAAGGGCCTCACATAATCTCTCGGCACGGACGGTCCCTCTCAACCATAGTAGATATGCCTCACCAGGTGGCCCCCAGACTGCCCGTGGACGGGAAAAAGTCCCTGTCAGATTAAGGGGCCGCATGCTCATGGGACAAAGGACCAGCCCTCCCCAGTCGGACTGCTTGTGCTGCCAGGTGATTTGCCCGGGCTAGCAGATCAGGTGGTTTCTTGGTGCTGCCGGTCCAACCCACAACGGAGTCGGCACTAGGGATCTAGTAAGCTGTCCGGGGGGTTGTAGTGTTTGCGTGCTGAGCACTGATTGTGTGCTCTGTGGTCCTGCTGCCATGTGGGCGCCAGGATGCGAGGTGAGAGCCCACGCAGCCTAGCTGGGCTGGCTGGGGCCCTGGGCCCTGCTGGGCAGTCCCGAGGGTGGGTTTGAGCAAGGGTCCGCTGGCGAGCGAGAACCGGCCGGAACGCTGAGGCTCCGATGCCTGCTGCTGAGTCGGCCCCTTCACCGTCAGTTACACAGCGCAGCCCGGGAGGGAACCATTAACAACACCAAGAGGGCGCCCGCGCATCGAGGAAGTCCTGACATGGGACACATCTGGACCCGGATCGGGCGGCTGGGATGGCGATGTGCGGTGCGGGTGCGAGTAAGCGAGCCTTGTCGCATGCATGGTGTGATATAATCCAGTGTCACGGCGGCAACGGCAACCAGCCCGGTCAGCCTGCCTCCAGGCTCTGGCCCCAACGGATCCCGCCTCTACCATGTCGCATCATATCTGGTGCCGGCCCAGTGGACGCGATGAGAGAGCCCAGGCGCCGTGGGAGGGACGAGAGAAAGTGGTCAGGGTGGGAAGGGCAGACGTGCAGTTGGCCGTGTGTCGCTCGCCCCCGACATGCCGCATCCAGTCTTGGCCGCCTCGCCCTCGTCCTCTGGGCTGCCTATATTGTGCCCGTGCAAGGGCGAGCAGGCATTGCGTGTGCAGGCTCAGCCGAAGGAGGGCCGGGCCTGCATTATCTCGTGCGCTTACATATGCCTCAACAAGCGTCGAGTCTCGCCATCGCAGCTGTTGTCTGCGGTGCGGTGCAAAGTGTGCGTGCCACAGCTTCCTCGCTACCACCTGATGCAGGTTGCTCCGTTGCAGGGCATCCGTGGTAGGCCCGCGGCAGGCTGCGATCCTGTCTGGCCAAGCAAGGTGGGAGCATCGACGGACTGTCGTGTCTGCCTGCAGGAGCGTCTGACGTGACGCTGCCCCTGGCTGGAAATAGTGATACATAGCAATTGCGACTCTGGGCCGGGCAGTAAATCTGGTGTGCCAGGCCTCTGACCGTTGACAGTTGACAGTTGACAGTTGTGATCAGCAGCGCCCAGGCCCCCAGAATTCGGTTCCATTGGTCTGGGACGGCAGGCCCAGGCTTCTTCTCGCGCGTTCTAGAAGGGGGCTAGCGCTCGCAAAGCTTCAAGCTTCCCACCTGCCACCCCGCCTTTGAAAGTGGCCAGCTCTGATCGGCCACGGATGGTACCGCATACACAGTAGACTATTCCAATTCATATTCACATTCACCACACCCACACTCGCCCTCGCAATCACACCGACTTTGAGTGCACGGCGAGGTCGCTTGTGTAATCGCACTTATATCATATCTCAGCTCTCCTAAGCATTGTTGTTTTCCCCCCAAAGCAGTCAGCATCGTCAGGCCTTTTACTACAGTGTTACAACTAGCAATCGCCTCGAGAGTCTTAGCCTGCAGCCTCGTAATAAGGTCGGTTGCTGTGCCCTGCTCTCGCGCAGCTCTTAGGGTCGCACAGTCACAGGCACGGACGTTGCAGAAAGCACATGCTCGAGGGCCTCACTTCAAGCTCCAGGCACGCAGCGAGGATCTACCAACCATTGCATTCTCCGCTGCATCCGCGGCTGCAATCAGGTTCCAACACTATCCTCACCGACGTCGAGCAGGACCTCCCTGGGTGCCACACCAGCCTCAATAGCACCCAGGCATAGCTTGACTCGCCTATCTGTAGTCGATCCATCATATTGCACCTTCGCAGGCGCAGGCGCAGACGCAGACGCACAAGCACAAGCACAAGCACAAGCACAAGCACAAGCACAAGCACAGGCACAAGCAGAAGCACAAGCACAAGCACAAGCACTCACAAGCACGCTCGCACATACGCCCACATCCCCAGGAAGGAGAGAGACTTACATAGGCTATCCCCTTTGGAATTCTCGGGTCGGTCAGAAGATCAGACTCGCGCAGCTATGTCACAACCACTCTTCGGCCTCGTCCCGGCAGGCCTGCCTGTCATCACCCAACCGACCGAGACCCCTTCGCAAACGTCCTTTATCTACAGCATCCCAACCACGCCAAAGACTTTCAGCCACGTCGTCATCTTCCTGCTTCCCGACATCGTCCTGCCCAGCAACACCGCGGCAGCAATCTATCTCGTTACCCCGCCTGATCGCGCCCAGGGCCAAGAAGTGCCCAACTCGAGGTTCCTGGGCGGCGTGGGCCCCGGCAAGGAGTCGGCAATCTTCAAGCTCAACGAGGCGTCCGCCTCTGGCGGCCAGATCATCCTGGGAATCAGCATCGAGGACGCCGGCTCCGTGGCGAGCCGCATCGCTGAGCTACAGGCGGCCAAGTCGTCGTCGTCAGCCGCGCCAGGCTCGCTCGCCCTGGTCCCTGCCGGCGGTCAGGGGCAGGGGCAGGGCCAGCAGCCCAGCACGCTCGTCCTCGCGCAGAGGATCATCAAGAACGCCTTCAACTTCCTGTCCAGCTTCTCGGGCCAGGCGGGGCAGGTCGAGGTTGTGCCCATGAAGGCCTTCGAGGACTGGTGGAGGAAGTTCGAGAGCAGGGTGCGGAGCGACCCGGGCTTCCTCGAGCGGGATGACTAAGCCCGCCGGATAGCAGATAGAGTGTGCGTAATGCGTGAGAGAGAAGGAGAGTGTGTGTGTCTCCTACAGACCAAGGGCGGCGTGTCTCGCCTCGCATGTGAAGATGCACACGCCCGGCCGGCAACTGGTCGCTGCCTGGCCTCCCTTGCTACGTGTCTCGGTGATACACGTCGTATAGCCTCGAGGTGTCTGGGACTTCGATCTACGTCCGGCTGACTCAGAGACTGGCAGATCGCTCGGAATCCGTCGAATGCAGTCAGATGCGACTGAGCGAGCCCCGTGATGTGTCTTTGATGTGCGCTGCCGTGTCAGAAATCCATATGTCAGATGTCATATGTTGGATTGGAGATGTTGGGTGGCAGCCGGAGAGCCAAGGCTGTTGTTGTTGGTCCTCGCCGTAGCGGGGATTGGGGTCTAAGACCCGGGAGAAACACGCTCACCAGTCGAGACCGGTCGTCTTCTGACCTCCACCAAGACTGCGACCAAGGATAACCTCGCGAGTTTCCTTGGGTGCTGTCGCTTGCTGGCCCGGTCTTTGAGCCTTATCGCTGCCGCAATATTGGGCGGCGGTGTGAGCCTGCCATCAAAGGGCGGGGATAGTCACAACATATGCAGCCGGGACGAGGATTACGGGGCGACCATGTGTCAGATAGAATAGACTACCAGCGAATATATCCTGTAGCTATGGCGGAGAACGTGTAGTGCAAGAACAGAGCGTGGGATAATGTGGTGGTAGCAGAACGAATGCTATCAAACTCCGACACCTGGTGGTTCTAAGCTTTCCTGCGTGCCTCGAACAACTCCAGACGTTGACATGAAATCATGCCATCAACTTCGCCCTGCAACGCCCGTTCCGTTAAGAATGCCTCTAAACCCCTCGCCAAAAGAATTAAAATCATATAGTATCCGAAAACAATAATCGGTACGCCGTACAGCAAATCCTAACAGTGGTATCTCCTAAGCTTCGTAAACATTAATCTTCTTGCAACGGTGCCATCAAGGGGCTCTTAAGCCTAGTGGGACTGCCAGCCCTGCTTCGCCGCCCTGCGTTGTTGAACATGCTAGGCGGTACAAGTCTCTCCCGGCTTTCCGTTCTCACGACCAGTCCGGCTCGGTCAAGAGCAGAGCCGGAGTCGAATCGTTCCATGGTCAGCTTGGGAGTAGCCAGCCCTGAGGTCCTGCCTAGCTTCGAGCCCTCGCTGCTATCGGAGTGCTCGTTCTCGTCCGAGTCGAAGTCGCCCAATTCAAATTGACTCGCCTCGCCCTCCTCAATAACACGTTCGTAATGGGCAGAGTTCCTGCCAAAGAGCTTGTTTGTCAATATTGACAGACCGCGCCCGTTCTTCTTGGGGCTGCCAGACTTCCTCCACCGTTCGGTGAATCCGCCGAACTTATTAAGGAAGCGCATCCTGCGGTCTCTCTTTCGGAAAAAGTAGCCAATCAATAGCAAGATCAAAATGAAGAGAAGGAAGCTTGACGATTTGCTCGGCTTAGCATGGTCGACCAGGTCCTCTAACGCGTCGTCCCAATCGTCGTCGTCGTCGTTGCCCGTCTTGAAGCTCGAGCCCGCGTAGTTGAAATCTTCCGGTACGCTGTTCGTGTTGCTGCCGAAGCCAACCGGCAGGAAGTCTGTACTCCTCGGGGGAATCTGCCCAGCAGCATACAGGACCATAGGTCCCAACGTCCAGCTGACCTCGATACCGTCGATCTTGTCCACCGGTTGGAACGGGTCCAGGAAACCCTTCTCCTTGGCTTGCTCCAATGCGCTTTGTGATGCGTTGACGGTGGGCGTGTGGTCCAAACCCAGCCGAGGGACGCCAATGCCGTCGTGTAGAACGTTGATCAACCACGATGCCTTGAAACATGCCTCTTGGGCATTTTTGTAGTGATCTTTCTTCTTCCGGGCATCGACTTTCGAACTCACGATGGTATCCCAATCTGAGGTGCAGAAGTCGTCCACCCTGCTCTGATAGGTCTTCAAATCGTACGCAGTGTCGCCCTTGCCAAAGACTCCGTGTGTCGTATGCCAATACTCCGACACGCCGACAAAGTGATTGACATCAAAGTCAATGGCAGGCACGTGTTGGCCATTTAATAGACACGGCTCGTCCACGCATGGAGCGTCTTTTCCAAGCAGAGGGAAAGTGTGCTTCAGACAACTGGTGAAGTCCCCGGTTCCCAGTAGCACCAGGCCGGTTAAATGGGCAGCGTCGACAGGATCCCCGGATGGTGTGGTTCGAAGCCCCTTGGGCAGGCACGGATCGGGAACCTCCTTGGCATCGGCGTCGTACATCTCCGCAAGCTTCTTGACATAGTTTTCGCGGGCCTGGTTCACGCCAAATCCGAGCCACGTCGCCGTGAACACTTTGTGTTCTGACCGTTCTCCGTCCAATGTCCGCATCCGCAAAAGCTTCAAATCGTTGGCATGCTTCGCAGCCTCGGTTGCGTTTGGTGCGAAAGCAATCTGTGCAGATGCGCCACCCATGTCGAGAAAGCCGTAGGTGTTGTGTCCCTTGCCATGATTGTGGTCTTCTGGTCGGTCAAAGCCACCGAGCAAATAATTTGTGGCTATCCACCCGTATAACCCTTCTGTCTCACCTGGGATGACCTGGATGTGCAGGTCACAATCGGGAAGGGAGAAATCGGTATTGGCACGGAGATAGGAGCATATTTCGCGAGTGAGTGCCGACTGCTGGACCTTGGGAAGCAATCGCATACCGGCCGTTGCCATCAGGAAGATTGGCGTGTCGTCGATCTGATCCTTCGGGATGACATCGAGAGCGTGGTCGACGAGGCCCTTGAGGTGGTCCGGGCCGACGGCGGTTGGGTTTTCGCCATAGGTAGACACGCCCGGGTGTATCTTCTTGGTCCATTTCTTCTCCGTGTGCAGTTTTGGCAGACTACCCAGTTCTTGTTTTGAGGCATGTTTCCTGGCCTTTGCGGGATCTTTCCACTTGTAGATGTGCAGCCGCGTCCCTGAGGAGCCAGCGTCCAGGACAATGCCGTATCGCCCTACAGAAGATGACATGACAGGTCAGCAAAAAGGCATTGTGGGACGAGGTAAGTTTCGGGCGAAAATACATTTCTTGCCCATTGGGACGGCGCGGCGTGGTCGCTCCTCGCCGAGATGCTATGCAATCGATGCGCCTAGGTTGGTTGGTTTCGTGTCGCTCAATTGTAGGCCGTGGTCGTTGATGTTCGACAGAGATGGAAGTGGCTTCTTCGGAAGGACACGATCCAGTGAGGCGGAATGAGGACGGGTTCGATTCGTGGAGGCCCGGCAAAAGGGTGACTGACGTCGTCAGGGCAGTCACGAAACGGGGAAGGGAAGATCGCTGTCCCAAATGAGGAAACGGGTAATCGGGGGGGGTGCAGATCAAGGAGACTGGGACGGAGACGGAGATAGCAATGCACGCAACAGCAAACAACAAAGAAGCCGAAGTTTAAGTTTAATTCTGGTAGCGAGTGAAACGAAGTAGATTGCGTCGAGGTAAAGGATATCTACCAATAGCGAGGGGATCGACCGAACCGAGTCGAGGTCGGGCCAAAGTTGGTGAGAGGACGCAGGCAGAGAAGAAGACGAGACGACGGCTGGACTACAGTATGTCGACTTCTCTCTTCCTCCCTCTCCCTGTGGGTGTGTCGGTCCGGGGGGATTGCAGTCGCACTGTCGAGTTGGTTGGCCTATCTCCCAGTGAGCTGGGAAGATCCTGACTGTGGCTTCTAAGAATAGGGGCCGATTGACCAATCCCCTGGCTTGTTTTAGTGGCAAACTACTCCAGCCGTCCAGTGGCCGCCGCCCTGAACGTCCCATTACGACGGATCCAGCAGCATTCAAGCTTTCTAGGCTGGTTGAGACCCGCCCTAACAGCTATCAGACGGACAGTGCCAATCGCACGCCTGCAGCCGTCCAGCCTCCGGTTTTGGCAATCTGGTACTGTGCGACTGTTTGGCTGCGTCGCCGACTGACAAAACTTGCGACGAGTCCGCGTAATCCACACACCTCGGCGCCCCCCTTCTTGTCCAGTCCAGCCATTTCCAGTCCTGCCCAGCCAGTCCGGCCGCAGTGCCCGCCTGTGGGAGTAACACGAGTGGATGGCCTCACCTCGTGTTGTTTACGGCTTTATGCACGAGATCATCACCTTACATACGATAAGCCCCCGCGTTTCGACTTTATTATGGGGAATGCCATGGCAACTGACGTGCCGCACTCAATCACATCACATCATAATACTGCGTACTGAAGGCGCACATACACTACATCAATAACAATCTGATCGATCCACTGGCGATCAGAGCCTGGGCCAGCAGGCCCGACAGCCTCTAAACAGACCGAGGTCCAGGCTGCACTGAGCAAAGCTTGGTTTTTCCGGCACTAGTTTTTCGTCTTTGCCTCATCCGCTCAATCAATCACTGTTCTAGACGTTGAGCTGCTTCGGGCCAAGTGGCCAGGCTTGTTCCAGGTGTGCAGAATCAAGTGTTGTGGTAGATAGACTACATTAATAAATTAAAAGAATTGCCGCACTACTCGTGTTGCATGCGGCACAGTATGTACACTGTCTAAATCAGCGCACTCTCCCAGGTTGGCCTGCAACCTTGGGTCACTCGCTGGTAAAATGATAACGAGAAAAACAACCAACGCCCTCCTGACCGAAAACAAAAAAGGGAGGAAAAAAATAAGAAGAAAGCAAAACCAAACTCCAATATCCAGCGCTTGTCCTGTAATTTCTAGAATATTTGTTAACACCATGTAGTATTATTGTGAAGGCGAATTACTTTCACGCTTTCACACCGTTTGCGACGAGTCTCAACTAAGAGATGTCGCTGCAAGCTTCTTCTGCATCCAACGGCCGCGCTTCTGGGATATTTCCAGCAGTGTCGCTTACAGTCCGTATGTTGAAGTAGCTTAATTCTTCTGCGTCAAAGTCGGGGCATATCCTGCAGCGTCAATTAGCTA
Source organism: Diaporthe australafricana (assembly GCA_039880735.1). NCBI lineage: Eukaryota > Fungi > Ascomycota > Sordariomycetes > Diaporthales > Diaporthaceae > Diaporthe > Diaporthe australafricana. Next base: position 7,244,978 of record JBCEDM010000001.1, read on the forward strand.
TCAAAATTTTGCAAATGCACAGGAGGCGGAAACTTACGTTGAGATCTCTTGTAGCCAAAAACTGCACAATCTCTGCGGGTGTGACAACACCTTCACTGCCTTCAAATTGTTGGCGCACTATCTCCCAAAGCAAAATTATACCCGATTCAGCGGCTTTGCAATTGCTTCTGGCCCGCTCGAGCTGGTCCTTCATGATGATATCCCTCGTGACGATTTCCTGGACATACTGATTCATGTGCTGGTGCTGTTCTCTCAGCTGGCTGTATGCTGAGATGATTGGCTCGTAATCAGAGACAGTCACGAGAGGCACCGATACGCTTGGCTCATGATTTGGCGCTTCCAACTCGTACACAAGGGTGTTATCAGTTTCTTGTTCTGCGGTAGCAGGCAACTCATGCTCGAGCATCGTCTTTTTCTGCCGGCTGAACAGAGCTCTGCGTCGCTTTGGCACAGAGAAAGGCGGCTGGCTGCGAAGAGGGTCAGGCAGGCCTACCGGAAATGGCGAGCTAGATTTTGCTTGAGTTGTCAGTGCCTCCTCGCCTTCGTGTGCCGAGTGAAGACTTACTGCTGGTTCAGGCATCCTCATGGCTCGAGAATGCCGAGCTACGTACAACCTCAGGTCTGAAAAGCCCCTCTTCCTCTGTAACTTAGGTCGATTAGGGCTGAGCTTGTGGTAGACTCGTGCTAGCACTGTTGGAAGACTGCTATAAGGACGCATATCCACAGGACGCATATCCACAGCCTTTGTGGTTGTCTTTGAGTTCATGGTTCCAAGAGCGCTTGCCGTACAATACTACCAGTAGTCCGTCTCCTGAGTTGTGGATTTAGATGGACGACTGATTGCTAGCGTGTCGATTACCAGATGGCTAGATGCAGAGCTTTAAGAGGAGACCAGTGGCTTCATAAGGAGCGAGAAGCAAGGGTTTTCAAAGCGTTGTCATAAGAAAGGAACGCACTTTGGGCATTGAACAATCGATTGTAATGGGGGCCGAAGCGGGCCAGCTCTTAGACTCAGCAGTTAAAGGCACAAAGAGTTAAGCGAAAGCCTCTACTGTCTGTGACTTGAAAGGACATAGACAAAGACAGTACTATCTGGTAACAATAACATTGTGTGAGTGACAAAAGCAAGAAATCCCATGGACTAGTAGACAACATCATTGTCCATTTGATTCAAGCAGCGGGATGGTACTCAGAGCCGGCGTCTCGATGTGATGTCAACCCAAAAGTTGGTACGCCGGGCCGCTGTGCAACTAGACACATTGTCAGTATCAAGGCTACAATTGCGTAGGCAACAACTTACCTCGTGGCCGCACCGCGGGGTCAAATGACCCCATCAGGCCCTGACTCGTTTTCAGATGAGAGCTCAACCCTACTCCTGGGAAACTCTCGGTGTTCGCTCGTGGGTTGTGCTGCAGCTCACGCAAAGGTTGACGCAACCGTCCGGACCCATGAAGGGGCACTGGAGTACCTGAGACTAGCCCAGGAACTACTGACAGGCCGATACCATCTGCGCCCGGTCGCTGTCGATGTGTCAAAGGCGTCACTGGTACGTCCACTGCTCAAAAGTCAGAAGCTTTACGGACTTGTATATCTGGCACTTACTTTGCGGTGGTGCCAGTCCAGCCCAAGTTCGGACACGGGGATCGGGCGGCATCATTTGAGGCTGGGCCGGAACGGCTCCCGGGCGGTTCGATCGCTCAGCATACTGTGCTGGACGGAGCGGTGTTGCAACCTGATGATTGTAGGCCCCACTATCCGCCTGATGGGCTGCGTATGAAGAAGTCCCTTGAAGGGTTGTGTCCACGGCATCGGATGCGGCATCCTGTATGTGGCCGAGCATGGCCTTGCGTTTGAGCTTGTCGTACAACTCTTGGGTTTGAAGCAGCTTGCGGCTCTTCTCCTTGTATGCCTGGGCCAATTCCTCATTCTTTCTGCTGAGGCTGTCATGGTCGAGATTCATGCCTCATGAGTGTCAGTCGTGCATGAAGTCAGACATACATATGGTTGAGACTCACTAGCCACTTTGTTCTGAAGGGTTGTAAGCTGGGCGTTTGCATTGCTGATGATGTTGTCGAGAGAAGTGTCCAGCTCAGCGTAACGGCTGGTGAGGACTTTACAGCGGTGACTTTCCCAGGTCCTTGCACACACAATTCCATTAGAACCCACGAGGCCTCATCTATCGCGGGGCACGTGGCAGGTGGACAAACAAATCCTGTGTCATTTGATAAGACCAGAAACTTAGTGCCCTTCCCGCACATTCCATGATGGCCTCTGGGCTCAGTCCGCTGAGGACGCTGGTCTTGTAGTCCTCGCTGGGGTCGAGGTTGGTGATCATGGCGTCGTCAGGCCTCGGGAGCTGTGTCTGACATGCCGGACACCTTCGGTGTTCAGGGGCGCTCCCGTTAAACCCGGAGCGACCGACGCAGTCAATGCAAAAGATATGACTGTTTCGTGATTATCAGCTCAGCAACAAAACCCCACGAAATGTGCTGGTAGGAGACTGCGTACCTGCAGGTCGTGACCAAAGCCCGCTCGCGCAGCTCCACTCGACACTTGATGTCGTTGCACCTGAGGGCGTGCTCCATCCTTACTCAAGGCGGCCTGTGTGAAATCTTGGTCGTTTGAAGCCGCCTCGATGTTTGTGGATTTTCATGATCGTAACGGCTTGAAAGACTAGGTACATACTTAGTCACCGTATATTGAGATCGAAAACTAAAGCTGCAGAGATGTTGCTTTGCACCGAAGTAGGTAGGTACTTACGGTTAATGCAGCCTGGACATGCTCGAGAGTTCGTGGCTTCCTCTCTAGAAAGAACGTTTGGCAGGGATGCAGCTACAGTACCCACAGTAGGCGTTGTCCCTTTGCACCTATGATGATAGTGTGGGTACCTCCTTGTCTGGCACTTCCCCACCTGCCTTTGCCCCTCTTGCTGTGGCTGAAGCTTAGCTTAGCTTACCTCACCCAAGCTTATGTTGACTTCACTCCAAGACAGTCTGAGGCAGAAGCACTCTTTGAAGCAGGCGGGTTTTGTGTTTGAAGCGGACGAACGGTTCGCAGGAAACCCTGAATGCCGGTCCTCTCATTTTGACACCTGTGCCAAACGATAATCTGCGGGAGAATTCAATCCCGTTCGTAAGATGACGGAAATCGTGGCCTCCCAAACACCACCAGTCCTCGAAGGACATGTGCCTTCGGAGAAAGAGAAGAAGTATGACCGCCAGCTTCGTCTATGGGCGGCGAGCGGTCAGGCTGCTCTGGAGTCGGCGAACATCCTCCTTTTCAACACAGGCTCCGGCACCGTCGGCGTCGAGGCTCTCAAGAATCTAGTGCTGCCGGGTAAAGTCATGCCCTGAACACCCGTCTTCTGTATCTACGCTGACGCATCTCCTTTCACCACAGGTATCGGCAGGTTTGCAATAATTGATGATGCCACGGTGTCGGAGGCTGACCTTGGCGTCAATTTCTTTCTTGATGAGAGTACTCTGGGCAGGTCAAGGGCCCAGTCTTGTACAGAGCTCCTTCTCGAACTGAACCCAGAGGTTCAGGGGGAATGGTTCCCGAAGGACCAAGTATGTGTAGACAGTGCCTCCTCCAGCAAATTATCAGGCTGCTGAAAGGATTCATGCTGATTGCTAATTGCAGCAGGAGCCGTTGGAGTTGGACAAGATCCTCGCGGCATCGCCTACATTCACCATGATCTTGTACACGTTGCCAATTGATCCAGCACACCTGGAGGTGCTGCAAAGCTACGGAAATAAGCATCTCACTCCGCTGTTGGCCATCCATTCAGCAGGGTTGTACTCGTACTTTCGCGCGAGCCTCCCCGGTACATTTCCAATCGTTGATACTCATCCGGACGAGGCCTCCACTACCGATCTACGATTGCTCTCCCCATGGCCTGAGTTGCGCGAATTTTCTGCCCGAATGACGAAGGATCTGGATACCATGGACAACCATGAGCACGGCCACATACCATATGTGGTCATCCTGCTTCACCATCTTGAACAGTGGAAGGACAGCCATGGGGAATACCCCAAGAATTACGCCGAAAAGACCCAGTTTCGGAAGATGGTTGCGGATGGAGCAAGGAGAGACAACCCGGAAGGTGGCGAGGAGAACTTCGACGAGGCGGTCGCGGCGGTCGTGAAGACCGTAGTGCCGACTAGCCTCCCGCCGAGCCTAAAGGAGGTGTTTGACTACACTCATGCTCAACCAGTACGTTCCATTGGAGGTGTCTATTGAGTCAATAGCCAGAGGCGCTAATGTGGGGTGGTTCAGATTGAGCAAAAGTCGGGCTTCTGGATCATCGCCGACGCCGTGGGGCAGTTCTACGAGACGCACAATTGTTTGCCACTGCCGGGGAACGTGCCAGACATGAAGGCGCAGTCCAAGGTCTATATTGAACTTCAGAGCATCTACAAGACCAAGGCTCGACAAGACGTGGCAGAGGTACTAGGCACGGTCAGACAAAGTCCAGGTGGCGAAGATGTTGATCCTGGAGAAGTTGAGCTTTTCTGCAAGAATGCAGCCTTCGTCAAGCTTATCAATTCCGGAGACACAGGTGCTGATCGCCTTGCCAAAGTCGCCAGTAAGCCCTGTCTAATTGCATGAACATACCTCACAGCCCCACATCAGATGAAAGGGAGGTGCACATGTGCTGACCCGCGTTGCAGACGAGGAACTTGAAAACGACTTGACCACGGAGGTCACGATGATGCCTTTGTCCTTGATCCCGATATACCTGGCCCTCTTTGCGACGTCTCACAACGCTCAAGCATCGTCAGAAGATATATTGAAGAGCATCGGAGACACCGTCCCCAATGCCGCCAACAACGAGCGACTCGTCAAGATGTCCAAAGAAGTTGCTCGTGCTGGCGGCGGGGAGCTGCACAATACATCCGCTCTGACAGGTGGGATGGTGGCCCAAGAAGTCATCAAGATCATCACAAAGCAATACATACCAGTCGACAATACCTGCATCTTTGACGGTATCAGCAGTAGATGCCAGGTACTTCGCCTGTGAAGAACAAAGCGACGGTGCTTTGCATCGGCTTTCTCGAACACCTTTCCAAGAAAGCGTCGAACTCCAATGGAGGTACGCGAGCGAGTATTTCCCGATCTTCCATCTACGGGCTCGGATGACCCATGGATTTACCAATGAGGATTGGGAACAGCTGTCCGGCGCTTGGAAACGGATGTATGGGACCTGACGCGGCCCTGTTCAGACATCAGCGGGCACAAACATTCCAAAATTGGGCATGGGTCACTTAGCCAGAGAGGTTGGTTCGATCTCGCGTCATCCGGACCGCGGCCTCCAAACCAGGGCAGGCCAATACAAATAGATGACGAACTTGTCGGGCCGCAGGTCCTAGATTGCTAGCAGAGCCAGTGCAACCCTGGAATTGCTCCTAGCTCAAGGAGGGCGTCATTGCAGCAGACCGTGGCCGTGTGGCCGTGGGGCCTGGGAATCCAAGACAATAATACAAGTTGCTACCACTTATCAGAATGCCTTGCTCGTCACCGATGGCGGAGCAGGTGCGAGGACGCCCGCAGGAATGATGCAAGTAGCCATTGTTTGTGTCTCTTGCTTGATTATAAGTGCGTGACAACTGACATCACCGAAGTCTTGCGATTCAAAATCATGCCACGAGTGCCGTGTGGACTAAACCTGAGCCATGACACTGAGTACTTCATTCAATTCTTCTCCACCTCGCTGGCCCACAATGCTCCGGTGCAAGTACCTTCAGTCCAGGGAACCCAGAATTGGGGGCTTTGTTCCTGAAATCTCCCCTGTCGAGTAGAACGAGCGGGATCATGTCCATAAAACACGCATGTGCTGACTGGTGTGAGTGGACCTGGGCTGCCGAGAATTTCAGAGAAACACGGCCGAAGTATCCAAGCATCCTAGTCATATCTGAGAACTCACCTGGGAGCATGAAAGTCGAGATTACAGTCGGTTTCGAGCCGGCATTTCAATGCTCTTATTGGGCGACACCAGCACAGCCCCGGCTACAAGCATAGCTCACAGGAGCCTGACAGCTGTCTTCCCGCCAACATGGACTTCCCGTGCCGCAGCTCGGTTGGGCCTGGAAATCAAATTTGACAGCTCCGGCAGCCGGCAAGCTTGACGAGATGAACCGATTGTTGCAGAAGTATTGTGATAGCGCTGTGAACCGCCTCGCGTGACGACAGTCCACTAAGAGCTGGGCGTCATCAGGAAGTGCTGGGTGCGGCATTCCGTCGCATTCCACTGCCGATATTCTCGAGGCTCGCCTTTTGGAAAAGAGACAGCACACTTGCACAAGCCGGCCATTCATCATGTGGACATCGAATTGGGACAACGATACTGCATTTGGAAATTCAGGCCGCCTGGCGGGCCTCGATGCCGTTACCATGCCTCTGATTCGGCACGCTTGCACAACATCCCCAAAAGTAGGCGACGTATATGATCAGCGGCGTTGCTGCCCATTGGCCTGCCAGGGCGCTGGCTTGTCACATATGCGGAATGTCCTTCTGCACCGTCAGGATGAGGATTGCCTTGATTGGGAAATCCGGTCTACGTTCGTCATGTCCCACAATATGAACACCCGCACGTTTTCATGTTGAGATGAGTCCAAGATGCGCGACTACGACCACCGGGAGGCGGCCAGAGGGTGAGTCGAGCCGCTCATGCTCTGCTCGGTGTAGAAGCAGGTCCCAAAGATGGGCAGCGAAGGTACAGGAGGGGCAGACGCCAGAGGTGTTTCAGATGGCCCAGGACACTCGAAATTCCAGCAATTACCCGCGACCTGACAAATGATTGGGCGGACAAAATCGGCAAAGAGACAAAACCCTGCTCATCTGATTTCTAACATCTGACCTGCACATCTTTGATGATCATATGCAAACGGACTCGCTTGCCTAAAAGTCCATAGCACCTGCATGCGGCCCCAAGTCACCCTACATGACATAGTAGTGTACAGAAATGCCATGTACAAAATGTGTGCAACATGTGGGGAAGGCCAGCTGCAGCTGTGACTGGCTGGCCGGCTCGACTCCTCCGTCCATGTCGCCGAAAAGCTCTACTATGCACGGTACATAGTATATATCGCAGTCCACTTGCCAGAGCTTCCACAGCGCAACAGGGGGAGTGGTGGCAGGATCACACATCCGGTCGCTAAGGCCACAGAAGCTCCCATCGCCCGCGTCGCCTGCCCCCTTACTCATCAGTACCGGGACGCCAAGCCGCTACCGCCTTTCAACCGCCATCGTCTCATGCAGGCAGTCGACCTCGTGAGACAAAGTTGTACCGCGATGGGATGTGGGGACCGAGGCGCCGGAAGGGGACGGGAAGGACGCGAGCAGCGGCAGGCGGAAATCCTTCCTTTGGCGCCGAAGAACAGGACACACACCCACCGCCTGGCAACGCAACGCTTCGTCTAGTCCGGGGTACACACCTACTAGCCGAACAGACTTTTAGAGGCCGTCAGCACTTGATGCGCGTCACCAGGTATTTCTTTCTGGGTTCTTTTTGCGGGGTGGGCGGGACGATCGCGGCGCCAATCCAGGGACGACGAGTGCGCGAAATCAGGGACCAGCGCATGCTGGATGAGATGTCCATCGACCGCAGACCGACCGCCACGTCCGCATGGCTTGCTTCAGAGCTGGTCGTTGAGCAAGTGAAATCTACATGCCCTCTGCCGCCGTCGAGGGATGGCCTTCCCTCCATCTACACAGCTTGAGGCGCCCACGATGAGTTAGCCACCTCCAGCAGAGAAGCGGCGTATCCACACCGACATCGCCCCAGAGGCTATTTGAAGGAGTCCCCCAAGGGCCCAAAGGGGGCATACCTCAGCAGACGCTATCCCAAGAAGGGGGACGGGCGCGAGAGGCGACCTCAAGTCGGGCTTTGAGCGCTTCGGGATTGGGCCGAACCACACACATTGCATGGCGAGAGCATCGTGGGTTCGGGCGCCACCTTTCGGGACCCATCACACTGACTCGAGCTTGCTGGCGCTAATAAGGGAACACGCCCATTAAGCCTCACATCATGGGGCAAGACTCGCAGGGCCGAGATTCCTGTATCAGGGCTGAGGACGCACTTCGTGGGTGAGCTACTTGGCCGTGGGCCCCGTCGAGCCGCTTGGAAGCGTCGCGGTGGCTCGAGGTGCTAGCAACTAGGTCCCAGAGAACAGATGTCTGCACGCTCCACTTCGGGCAATGATGGGCGTGTTGCCAGGGCAGAGGGCATGCCACTCAATATCGAGCTGTCAATTAGCCGACGTTGACCACGAACGAGACGCTGCCACTGCTGTGGCCATGTAGATATGGCCTGGTGCTGTGGTCAAGCCTGGAGCAATGGCGCCGTGCAGAGGCAAGCGTCTCCAGATTCCCGTGGGCAGAGGCCCCACTGATTGGCCCAGAACATTCGACTCTCCATTATTCCCCATAATATCCACGGCAAGAAGCAGGAGGCTACACAGTACTCCGTAGGTCTACATAGCGCAGCACATACATACATGCGGCTGCCCCACAATGTTGGATCCAACGTCGCCCATCCACTCCGGCCGGTTGTAAGTTACACAGCGCGCATTGGCGTCCAACAGAGATCGATTGAGATGGCGATCTTTCGTCATGAGCCACTTCACCTTCTCGATCACAACTGGACTTTTGGGGCTTGTTGCTGTCCAACCTGTCAAGGCTGTCCGGGAATCACGGCCACGTCTTGTGACTCAGGGACGGCGTCTGCCGGCCCACACCGCAACCGCAGTGCAGTTGTGTGAGTGGCGCTGCGAGAAGGACGTTCCAGCCGGCGCCAGTTCACCTCAGGTACCCATGCTCGCACGTTGATTAGAGTTTGTTAAGGTTACTTCCCTGCTCTGCATCATCTCACCCCATGCTCGTGCCCCGGTCCTTGTCGCGCCACTCCCCACGATCCTTGCCTGTTCCTGGTTCACGGTACTCCAGCGCCTTCATCGTCTGTCTGCTACGAGCTTGTTCCTTTCCGTTCCCCCTCACTGATTTCCTGCCGAAGCCGACCCATGCTCTTCCAGCAGTCAGCCGACCTGCGTGCCATCCACGACTGCCACGGTGCTGACGGCCCAGTGTTATGTAACCGTAAGTACATGGCAACGTCTTGCCTGGACCTGCGAACGGGCCCAAGTCAGGTACCGGCTGCGGGCACGATGGGGCTGTTCTCCATCTTTGCCCGCCTGCCCGCCTGCCCATGACACATTTTTGACAGCACGACCATGGGCACAAATTACCTCCTGAGGCCTTTGTGCTGGGGGAAGCGAAGCCGTGCGGCTGTCAACAGCCTCCCCTGTGTCTCTGCTGATTGCAGTCTTTTTCCCTGGATTTCACTCGCCTGTTCTCCTCCCCCTTCAGAAGTCCGCTCGCATTTCCCTCAACTTCACCCAAAATTGGTGCCCTGGGGGCGGGCTGGCCATATGCCTGCTGGGTTTTACTTTGGGACCGATTCCTAATTTAAGCGGCCTGGCTCGGGAACTTGTATACTCCAGACGTTTCCTGGCCAGTGAAATGCCCTGTTCTTTCTTTTCTGTCTCTGCCTCTCGCCTGGACTCGACCGAGCATGGGGTCCTCGGCATTGACCAGTCCCCTCTGCCCTTCAACCTCCCCCTCGCCCCCCTTTCGAACTACCTGAGGTACAACAACACACCTCCCCCCCCCCTTCCCACCAAGTGGATGGGGACTAGGGATGGAACTGCATAGTACCTATCGCACACAAGGTCCCTTGCCAAGTTCCACCTCTCACGGCCCTCGGTACAACATGGCACTGCGAACAACTAAATTGTTCTCCATCCTCGGCCCCTGTCGCCCTGGGTCCCCAAGCTTCTCCGCAGTTCTGCACATCCCTGGCGATCCGTCACTCAAGGTCCCATCCCCACAGTCTAATTTATTGACCCTGGTCCACCTGCACTGGTGTGCAATGTCAATATATAACTATTTGCCCCCATCCTGCTTCTCCTCGATTCGGGATACCTGACGATTGAAGAAGACCTCGATGGTACTCTCTCTGTGATGGCTAAGCTTTAGATCAGCTTCATCTTCCCGTTTGCTCTTGTATATACCACTTTATCTTGTCCATGACTGTACATGCTTCCACGACATTAACCCCAAGACCACTTCACGCTTTCAACTACTGATCTCCTTCTCTCACTGACCCAACATGGCACCGACTACTGCGACATCCGCCCAAGGTGGCATGTTCCACACCTTCCAGGGCGTCACTCCCAGGAAACCAGCTTCAGAGCAGCAACAAGAGAACCCAAAGTCAAGCAGCGCTGCCGCCGCAAAGAGGATAACAACGCCTCATGCGTGTGCTGAGTGCAAACGCCGCAAGATGTGAGTTGCCAAACACAAATTCCACAGCACTTCGGGTCCTTGGCTAACCCGTTCCTCATCAGTCGATGTGACGGCCAACAGCCTTGTGGCCAATGTCTGTCCAGTCGTGCTCCTAAGCGTTGCTTCTACGACAAGCACCGCCAACGCGTGATTCCATCACGCAAGTAAGTACTCGTTGGCCGCTATAGTAGACAAGTCCTAACCCCTATAGGACCCTTGAGGCTCTGTCTCAGTCGTTAGAGGAGTGCCGGTCGATTCTGAACCGGTTATATCCCGCTCACGATGTCCAGTCTCTGTTGCCACTCTCACGGCACGACCTCCTGAATCTTCTCGACCGCCCTTATATCGACACATCCATTCAAGGGCTTCCGTCACCGCCTCTCACGTCGCCAACTCTCAACGGCGAGCTTGACTCGCCAATCTGTTCCACCTCGGGTGAGAGCTTGTCCACACTCGAGCAGTTGCCTGGCCGGGACACCGAGTGGGACGAGGAGCGGAGAGGCAGGGAGCCAATCCCGGTGGAAGCGGACGACGTTAACGCCCTTTCTCTCTCTGTTGACCGGCAGACCTCCTACCTGGGGGCTTCCTCCATCAAGGCTGCACTGATGGTCATGCTCAAGGTCCAGCCCCAACTTCGAAATGCTCTGGCCGCACCTCTCAACACCTCCGAAATCCCACACAGCTTCCCCTCAGCTCGAACGAAGTCTTCGACTCAGAAGGACCCACAAAGGATCCCGTGGTCGTGGAAAGGCCAAACCCTCATCGACGCCTACTTCAAGAGAATTCACGTGTTCATCCCGATGCTTGACGAGACATCATTCCGGGCCGACTATCTGGAGGGACAGCGATTTGACGTTCCCTGGCTGGCACTTGTCAACATGGTCTTTGCAATGGGCAGCATCGTAGCGATGAAGTCAGATGACTACAACCACGTCAACTATTACAACCGAGCAATGGAGTTCCTGCCTCTGGATGCTTTCGGAAGCAGCCACATCGAGACCGTGCAAGCCCTGGCCCTGATCGGTGGTTACTACCTCCACTACATCAACAGACCAAATATGGCCAATGCCGTCCTCGGAGGCACCATTCGAATGGCAAGCGCCCTTGGTCTTCACAGGGAGAGCCTTGCTCAGAGCACCAGCGACGTGTCTGCTGCCGAGACCCGGAGACGCACATGGTGGAGTCTGTTCTGCTTGGACACATGGGCGACTACGACCATGGGCCGGCCTTCATTTGGCCGTTGGGGATCCGCGATCAACATTCGAGCGCCTGAGTTCGGCATCAACTCGTCCCGGGACTCGTCACAGCACGCAGGCATCCTGCCCCTGATCGAAAACATCAAGTTCTGCAAGATTGCCACTGCCATCCAGGACACGCTTGCCGTGGCACCCCTCGTCTCGACCGAGGACCGCCACAGCCTGGACGGCCAGCTGGTCAGCTGGTACAGCAGCCTCCCCTGGCTCCTGCGGACCACCGACCCCTGTGCGGAACCCCTCTACATCGCCCGCTGCATCATGAAATGGCGCTACCAGAACCTACGCATGCTCCTCCACCGCCCGGTGCTCCTCAGCCTCGCCAGCGCCAACGCGCAAGAGGCGACCGACGTCGACATCGCGGCGGTCGAGACGTGCAGGGAGCTCGCCAAGCACACCATCGACGACATCGCGCGGGAGTGGACGCGCAACCAGATGCAAGGGTGGAACGCGGCGTGGTTCCTGTACCAGGCGGCCATGGTGCCGCTCGTGTCGGTGTTCTGGCAGTGGAACAGCCCGCGCGTGCCCGAGTGGAACAAGCAGATCGAGACGGTCATCGAGCTGCTGGACGCCATGGAGGACTGGTCGCTCGCGGCGCGCCGCAGCCGCGAGGTGGTGTGGCGCATGTACGAGGCCAGCCGCACCATCGCGCACACGCGGTCCGAGGCGGCGCCCCTGACGCCGGGCTCGCTGCACAGCCTGGCCATCAACACGGACATGAGCGCGCTGCTGGCCGCGTCCTCGCCGGGATCCGAGCTGCACATGTCGCCGATCGGGCTGGGGCCCGACGGCATCCCCATCATGGACATGCTGGACCAGCACGGCCTGCTCATGGACCACGAGGGCATGTACTGGGGCCAGGCCGACGAGATGGGCCTCGACCCGTACTCTGCCGGCGTCCACGACGGCGCCATGGGCCTGGGGCCGCAGCAGCCCATCGACTACGGCATGCTGACGGGGGCTGGCGCCCACCCCGGCTCGCTGGACGGCGGCTATCCTTTCGTCCACTGAGCGAGGCCTTTGGTTGCGGCCGGAGAAGCAATGGCTTGTACCGTGCTTGGTTACATTTTCGGTTTCCCGGCTGATACTCTGTCACGCGCTAGCGGGGATTGCGGGTTGCAATCTTTCCATGTTTCCATCTTCTTTCTTCGCTTTTTCCCGGTTGAGCACGGCCTCATCAATTTTTTGTACATGCCCTCTTTTTCTTGGTTTTCTTTTTAACATGTCCTTTTACGAGCGGGCTTGCTTGCTTGCTTGCTTGCAATTTCCTTACGATGTCGATGACGAACCACACACAAAAAAAAGGTCATGGAGGCGAATTGTGTCTTTCAATACACCAAAGGGGGACACAAGTCCGAGAGACATGGCTGAGAGAGGCCTTAGGATTGGCTACGACTGTATGGATGGGATGGTTGGGACGAAAGTCAAGGCCGAGATGCAGTGAGCCGGCCAGGCAGTACGTACCAGTTACTTCACAGGGACAAGGGGGGGGGGATGTTGGAGAGGTCTGGAAATCGATAGGAAGCAGTTTGATGAATAGTCAGCCCCCCGAATACTATCAAGTTCTCAGGCCACACAACCAAAAGCCGCTTCCCAAAACCCAAGGCAAGGATCGCAAGTGATGGAACACGTTAAGCCCTCCTTGTGAGGTGGTGATTGTATTTTTCCGGACCACGTCACTCACACCCTCTTGGTTGGATATTGCGAGACATGGCGGCGACCGCGAGGCAAAGGCGATCGATCATGTACCATGCGTGTGTGTTCAACCACAGGATGCAGGTCCGACACCTGCTGTGTGAGTGTGGGGTGGGTGTTTGGGCGTGTGTGGGCTTGCAGACAGATACAAAAGGCTGGCTGGCTATTTTTGATAGCCCCATGCGGGCCCCTCGACGCCACCGACGACGATGAGGGGGTGGGAGGAGGAGGAGGGTGGTAGGTGGTGGGTGCCCCGCCTGCCGCTCCCCATGGGGAAACTGTGCATGTTCATATCGGGGCGGGATCTCTGGTGTGCCGTCCCGGCGGCGCGACCCCCCCAACCAGAGAGGCAGAAAAGTAAACAACCAACGCCAGGAGGAAGCGAGATTGCGGTGCGGTCAGAGGAAGGACTTTTTTCTTTCGCGAAGCCCGTTGAGTGGAGGGGACGTGCACAAAAAGAAAAGACGGCATCCTGAACCCTGACAGGCATGATGGCATGGTGTCTCCCTGTCCCGTCAGCATTTTGTCATCGGCGGAAGGGGGAGGGGGCCACAACGGTGCGTTCGATGATCGCACACTTGAAGGCGGCCGAGCATCTCGTAGGCGAGGAACTTTACCTGGCCCCCCCTTTCATCTAATTAGTGGCAAATGCCTGCTCTCCCGCGTATGTAGTGTACCGCGCAAGCACAGGCATGGCGTGGCTTCTCTCGCGGGAGATCATCTGCTGGCTGTCCTCATGGGATCAACCCCGTCTGGCAAGATCAGCCTCCATGTCGTCCCCTTTTGCCCCTTGTGGCGATGCTCAGTCGGGGACCTGGGCTCGCCTCCTGCCAGCCTGGTAGCCCAGCCAGTCGGGCAGTACTTTGTAGTCTAGACTTTTATGAAAGGAGCTTAGATGATCAAGGGGTGGTGGAGATCACAGCCTTTCAAGACGGACTGGGGCGCTGATCTCGACCGAAAGTCCTTGAGAGAAGTCTATCGATCCTGCCCACGGAATCCCTGTTGTGGTCCCCGCCTGGGGTCCCGGCCGGCAGGTGAAAGGCGCGCGCACAGGCTGACAGGCCGAGCTGACAGGAGGACGGTGGAGGAGCTCGGCGCCGGCCTGGTGGGATCCGGGGACACCTTCGGACGGGAGGCTTTGAAGTGTGTTTCCTGATCGAGACCATGACTCAACGTGGAGGCTGGCGAGTGCAGGCGCCTAGTCAGTGCCGTTGGGTAGGATTGTACGTCACGGCGTCGTGATGGATGGCAGGTGACCGAGTTGCACGATGGACTTTTCCCGAGTGGCATGGGAATTCTTAACGGTTTTTCGATGGCATAGGCAAGGAGTGGCCGTGCTGCAGGCAGGGCAGTGTCAGGCAGGCGATCGGCATGGAGGAGGAGGCTTAAAGGTAGCATGCGCGTGCTGATCACAGGAGGAGCTTGGCCAGGAATGGATGGCATTTGCGGGGGGGCCGGTGCGACTGGGCGAGGAAGCTGGGAGGGCGCGACGTGTAGGCAGAGCTGAGGGTGTGGTGTAAGAGGTCTGGCTGTCTGGCTAGAGCACCGAGGGTCCAGGGCCCTGAGCAAGAGTCGACTTGGCAGAGGATAGGTTTCCCGAAGTTCCTGCTCGATACCACTGTACCACGATACCCTCGCCCATAGCACGAATGCAGGTCCTGAGAAAAAAAAGGTTGTCGTTGGGGTAGAGTTGGAGAATGGGGGGTGGGGGGGCCCATGGAAGCTATGCGATTGGAGGCGGTACCTGTGGTGGGGACGATCTTGGGGAAGGCTCTCCCAGTCTTTGGATGATCGACAGGGAACAAGGCCAGATGAACTCCTGGAGCAATCTGGAGTTGCGGCCCGTCGCGAGACGTCGATGGGAGGTCGCCTGTACCTGCAGCCCAGCGCGCAGCTCAATCTGATGCGACGTTCCCAGAACATGCGACCACCCAGTCCCACCGTCTACGTGGGGCATCCTTGCCCGCAGCTGCAGGACACGACAAGGGCTGAGCTCCATGTACCCTGCGGGGGAAAAGGGGTAGCATTGAGGGCCAGGGAGTTGCTTCGAGAAAAGACCACGCCTTGCACGCCCCTCCGGCCTGCACTGCCCGTCTAGGCTGGTGCCATCACGACCTGCTTCTGCGGCTAACCGGCAACGGCAATACGCAGAGAAACTGTGATTGATCCACAGTTGACGGGCATACGGAAGCAGCCACCTATGACCGCACTTTCAAGGGATAGGGAACTTCGGCCCTGCTCCAGCCTGCGAGACCAACCGTGACACCTATAACACGCCCGTTCTATTGCCATATGCTGTCTGTTGGTAGCCAGCCATCCAGCCATCCTATCCTCGACAGAGACCCAACGAGAAGAAGACGACGACACGCGGGCAACTGACAACTGACCACGGACCAACAAAGGACGGATGCATCTTGTCTTTTCCCATCCAACAGTCTGCCCGCATGCCATCTTTGACAGCCACCGCTACCACCACCACCAACCGCCGCCTTGTCCTCCTTCTCACCCTGCTCCTCATCATCCAAGTGGGTACGTACAGCACAGCTGCACATACAAAGTAGTCTACCGTACACAATGCTACTGACCACTGCACAGCAGCGGCCGCCTCCGCAGTTCCCTCGTCCGCGCGGGCACCAGTCCGATCTGGACAGTATAGCCTGTGTCCCCAAAGAACCATTCTTGCTGTTTTAATCTGCATCAGTTGGTCGCCTGTCATGCCGGCACTCGATGGGGCGCTCCTGTCGGTTCTCTGAGACCGGTGAAGCTTGATGGCGCCCGGCCTTGCATCCTGAACCTTACCTAGCTATGCCGGCACTCGACGACGTGCAGTGCAGGATGGGGTTCTCGGCGGGACCCGACAGGGGCCACCCCATCAATGACCTTGGAGGGGCTGGGCCCACTTGCTCGTGCTTGCGATCCTCCCAACGTTGCCTTGGCCAAAGCTTCGTGGGTAGCCGCCGCCCTCAGATACATACAGTTTTGATAGAGTTCGGGCTCCGACGAAGGCTCAGGCCGTGCCCCGTCGCTCCTGTCGGCCCTCGCCAATGGCAGCTGGTGCGGCAATAGGGAGAAGGAGGGGAGGGGGCGACGGCGTGGATAGCTGCTTCTTTGGGGCAAGGGTGGCCGATTAGCCAAAGTACAGGCAGAGCACGCCCTCCTCTCGCGATGTGGCCCGCAAACCAAACAATGGGTGGAATTGCTTTTTACCCAGCGGGCTACTGCACACAAAGCCCAACTCGGCCGAGAGATGACGGCCTCTGGTGTTTGGCGTGCCCCGTCCTCAAGCGATGTGCTATTCCCAGGGCGACGGCTATTCCCAAGCGAGCCTGTCGCAGCACACGCGCGCACCCTCTTCTGATAGGGAGGCATGTGGCTTGCATTCGGCATGAAGTTGTTCCACCAGACCGGCGTGGGCGTCCAAATCAATCTGACACAGTTGGGCGAAAGCGTATATGCAGTGCATGCAGTCCCCGACAGACCGGTTACCCGTGGACCTAGGTGTGCTCGAACTCTCCTCGCCCTGAGCTTGCTGTCTGTCAGGGGTGGGGGGTTATGCACGCTCCTGGCCGGGGTTCTTGGGAGCCGCACTAGTTGCGCGGCTTTCTCACCATCCGCGGGCACCTCATTTTAGTTGCTGACGCCCTGACCTGCAACTCTGAGGGCATTCTTCGGAAGAGTTGTGTCATGTAGAGTTGAGATATGTCAAGGGAGATGACCAAAGCCCTGGTTGTGTAGGGTTGCTCAGAGTTGCGGCATCCGTGTCTTCCGGTGGGATATGTTCGTTGAAAATGCACTTCAACATGTACCAACTGGGGCCGTTTGTCACATTGGAAATACATCGCGACTGCTTGAGAACCCTGATCTTCGATACTTCACCGCAAAAACTAGGGATTTGACAACGTTGCAGCTTCGCGCGAGCCCAGGCCTCATTGCAATGCAGCGGATGTTTTCAGAGTTGGTTCCCTTGGGCATAAAAGAACGTCTTTTTCGTTAACTTGCGCCGTGGAATAGCTCACCGAGGGTGTTCAGGTTAATGCTCGCTTACACTCTTGTGTGAAGTGACACAACTCTTCATCAAGCACTTGGTCCAATTACATTGACTCAAAGGCACACATGTCCATGCCAATGGCTTATGTGCATTGTATGTGGTCAGGGCGGGAGAGATCGGGCCATAATTTCAACAAATATCAAACTCGCTGGGTTGAATTATCTTACATGCCTTGGCGAGACAAGGTTCAACCAAGTTGAATTTGAAACGGCAAGGCGTGGGATCTTGTGTAGTTTGACAGGGCTTCCAAGGCAACCCGATTGTAAGTATCCAGTAATACAAGTAGTGAAACGAAGATCGATGTATGGCATGCTAGTGGTGGCTTGAATGACATGGGCTGGAGGGCCCTGCCCTCCAGCACTCGAATTCTGTATTTTTGTAACACAAAATGATTATTTCGCACTATTATCAGCCTGGCAGTGTCAAAAAGCCAGATACTACTAGTGTATCAAGGGCTCTCTCAATATCATTGTGGCCCTTGAAACAAGAGGAATGCCTTTATTCACAACCGGACATATCTACCAGTGTTCACTCGAGTGCATACGGTATGGCCTTGTGAACATGAGCTGTATGAACAAAGATTGATATAAAGTCATTTCCTTGTCGTATCCGCCATTTCTCGGAGCGCATCCATGATCTATGAGTAAATGTAGGGTGGCCATTCCATTTGTCCTGGCCCCAGGCCGGGGGTGAGGGGGTACACGCGCTCAACGCTTTCTGTTGATTCAATGCAAGGGAAAACAGCGAGACCTCAAACATTCACGGCTGTAGGTGGATTTGACGATCTTCTTGAGACACGGCTGCTCCGATAGTAAATGTGATCGTAACCTTGCGCGGAACCATACTAAGATGAACATTTTCAAGCCGCAGCCGAACCACTTATCGGACACGTTATCAAAACATATTGATTGTGTAGGTACAAGAGATGCATTTTCAACATGAATAATCTACCGACAGAAAATTGGCTTGAATTTTTCCCGGCACGTGTAATCTCTTCGTCATAAACAAGAGGGCCTTGAATGTTCTGAACAATTACCAGGGGTATCTTCAACTCCGTGCATGTCGATGCGAATATTCCGCCCATTCCGATTTTGGACGCCAAAAAATGCGAAGGGAAAAGAGATGACTACCAGTTCATCTAGCTCTCAGCAGATGACTGAGACGCCGCTGTCTCGGCCTCGCGCCGCTCGTTCTCTGAGCGGATCTGTCTGTCCCTCTGGTCCTCCAGGGAGCCCCTGTTGCGGCGGTATGTCCCCATGGTAAGGAGCATACCAATACCGGCGAGGGCGGCACATACTTGCATCGTCTGGGTGAACGAGTCGTTATATGCCTTGCGAACCGCATCGTCCGGAGTGGGCATCAAGGTGGGATGACCATTTCCCAAACTTGACCGCGCCGAGAGCTCGGACATTGTGTCGATCTGTTTTCTCTGCTCCACTGCCAGGATTGCTGATGACATGGCAATGCCAATGCTTCCACCAAGCATCCGCGACTGGGCAATGACGCCTTGTGCGGGGGCTAGAAGAATGGCTTGTCAGTTGTTACTGTATCATAATATCGCAAGAACTTTGGAGAGACCTACCATGCTCGGTGATAGGGGCTTCTATGGCCGTGAAAATAGTTGCAGAAGACGTGATCATCCCGTAGCCCAAACCGACGAATACCAGGAACCCCAGGAATTTTGGCTCCACCTCGGTAGAATCTGACACCGTTGTCTCAAGAGCCAGGCCCAGTGTAACCAGAACAGTAGCAGCCATCATTGTCTCAAAGAGGCGGTTTCGGCTCTTGCTCAAGGCCCCTGTGAGGACACTCCCAATGCCAGTAGCACCCAGCATAGGGAGCATCATGACGCCAGAAATGACCGGGCTCTTGCCATTGACGACCTGAAGGCGAAGTGGAACAGCGTAGAGCGTAGCGAGATAGGCTTGCTACCCTGTTAGTCACCTGCTACGGATCCCAAAGTCATACATTCCGGAACATTCCAAAGCACAAAGATCGGGGAACTGTAGTAGAAGAACGGTACTGACAAAATCCCAGGAACATGGTGTTCAAAATGACTGCTGTAAACACACGGTTGCGGATTAGTACAAGCGGCAAGGCTGCCATCTTCTTACTCCAAAGTCGCTCAAATGCGCCCTCCCACGCAAAGAGGCTGATCCAACAGATGAGACCAGCCACCAGTGGCCCGATGAAGACCGCCCTCGCCCATGGGTTCTCAACTTGGCTGAATCCAGCGTTCTGAAAGGCGAAGACGACAAGAACCGAGGCTGTAATGACGAGGAGTGACCCCAAAAAATCCAAATCCTTCCACGATCGCTTGCGAATGGTGGGGAGGTACTTGTCTTCAGGCCACGACAAGTAGAAGAGGACCATTGACAAGAATCCGATGGGACCACTGTGACTCAGTCAGGATCAAGATGTTCATGAGTTGAATGAGGCACTTGTAGGCTCAGATGGAACTCACTTCATCCAGAACACCCATCTCCATGTTGCGTAGTCAGTGAACAGACCACCGAGGATGGGGCCGAGGACACCAGATGTTGAGATGACCATGCCGATGAGAGGAGCTATGTAGTTCCTAGCCTTTGGTGGGCTCACCTCAGGGAAAACGATCATGGTGACGGAGAACAAGCCAGACCCGCCGATGCCCTGGAATGCTCGGCACGCAACGAGGGTGTGCAGGTCTTGTGAGAAGCCACAACCGAGTGAGAAGGAGAAGAAGATGAAAAATGCGGCAATGAATGCGTTCCGTCTGCCGACGACATCAGCCATCCTCGAGAAGAACGCAGCAGAGCCAAGGAAGGCCAGCGTGTAGGCCAGCGCAACCCAGTTAATCTGTTCCATGTCCCTGAACTCGGAACCGATGGTGTACAGACTAGTCGCAACAATGGATGCGTCGATCATGGAGAGAGCCAGGCCGAGGGAGAGGCTATGCGAGACGTCAGTGACGGGAGGGGCTTGGAAACGCTCATCGAGGGGCAACAGACCCAACACAGAGAAAGGCAAACCGCCATGGCGGGATGGTGGACTCTCGGAACGCACCTGTGGGTTCCGGCTGTCGAGGGTCTGGGCTTGGCTTGTTGCCATCTGCAGGAGGCAGTTCTCGGGGCTGCATCTTGTCGACAGACCCTCGTCTCAGTGCAGGACTGGCAGTACTGCAACAAGAGCTGAACTTCCACGACAAGCAGCGTAGATCCTTCACCAGGTCGCTGGGAATATGGAGGATGTCGCACTGTTGTGCAACGTCTGGATGCAGGTCCGAGGAGAGTGTCTCGGATAAATCTGGAAGTGAGACCTCTCCAAGCTGTCAAGGTCTGTCCCTTGTAGTAGAAGGGCTGTTGATATATCACACGATATTTAGATCAAACCGGAGATCGGGACAACCATTACTTGGGCCACAGGAGAGGAGTGCATTGGGATTGGAATTGGTTTGCCCTGCCCGACTAAGCAGAGCCAGATGATAGCAAGCTAGGGGAGGGGGGGCCGTCGTCGCTGCCACGAGGTTGCAAGAGGGCAAGCCCCCTCCCAGCCAGTCTCTGCTTGACGTATAGAAGTGATTGTTTGGAAGTGAAAGACTTGCTCTAGTTCATTGCCAGCACATGCCAAACGCATGGTGTAGACTGCCATGTTCCTCCAAAGAAGTGCACACAGACATCTCGTCTGCGGGATGGCCACTAGGCAAGCTAAAAGACACTTTCTCAGCTGAAAAGAAGCACCACCGCTACCTGCAGGCGGGACAGCATGCCGAACAGGAAAATGTCCAATCAGGGCAGCAGAGGGATCGTGAAGAGCAAAGAAGTGTGCTTGGGGACTAGTAGGCACAGGCGTGGGCAAGCTGAAAGGCTCGCCTGTTCCTTATTCTCACTCGCACTCGCACTCGCTTGTCTTGCTGACCTACCTCACTAAGGGCCTAGCTTGGTGCCAGAAGCTTCGCTTGGGCCCAATCTGACCTAGGCCCTTGATCCTGTTCGCGTGCGAACGACGCGAGAAACAAAATCAAACGAAGGGAAGCAGAAGCCAGGCCGGGCCACTCACGAGGGGTCTTGGTTGGGCAACTCAGAGCTGGGGCTCAATTATGGCACTCACTGGGCCCAAACGACCAGCGATTTCTCGTGCAACTAATGTGCTGCGGTAGCCCGCGCGCCTGATACCGGCACTACCTTACCGACTGCCGTGGCCACTGGTGACACGGCCGTAATAATTGAGAAGCTTTCTGCCGTGGACGCCGTGGACGGACCCGATACCACGGCCGTCTCGTCTCGCCTTGGGGCACGCGCGTCGAGGCGGCCCGCGAAATGGGCTTTGCCCGTTGCCCAGCCCATTGAAGTAGAGCCGCGCTTGTGTGCCTTCAAGTCGCCTCATGGGTGGTGTTATTTGTTCTAGAACATCCACTTAGTCTGACGCAAGTGGGAGCTCACAGTATCTGACAAGATACGCGGGCGTCCGCGGTGCCCCAGCATCTGGCCAGAGGCACGATTAGTCAAGGCTGGCCGATGTTGGCTGTTAATTGTGACTGAAGTCAAGGGCAACGAGAGCTGCCTCTTACACTAAGACTTGTCAGAGTGACGGTTTCAAAAGGCAATTGTTTGCACAAGTCTTCCTTGAAATACAACATCAGTTGTCAAAGGAGATTCTTGTGACTTTCCGTGATCAGAGCACATAGCCTGTCAACACGGACTGTTGCGAACTCTGATGTAGAAAATGGACAGACTGATGAAGATAAGTACAGTAGCTAAGACGTCTGTGTGGGGCCGATATGCTGCTGCTGCCGCGAGGAAAACGGGCAGCTTCCCACAGCAGCAACAAGCACCGACCTCGGGAGTTGTGCCGTGATGTTTATTCGGGAGCTTTGAGCTCCTGAAATCGGCGGGCGTTTTCGCGCGAAAGCTTGCCGACTCAGGAGGGTGAGGGGTACGCCTGGAGCTCTCAGTGCCGTGCCTGACGGGCAGTCATTGAAATGCATCATGGCGGGGTAGTAGCTTCAACGGTGCCCGGATATCTGCCTCTGGGTGCTGAACCTTGGCATTGCGTGCTCATAGCCGAGCACAGCATAGGTTCAGAGGGCAACAAATTATTACTAAAGGCAGATTTCCGTACTGCGCCTTCTTCCCCTCCGGATACATTTCCGACCCTGCGTTTGCAATCCGAACTATTTGGGAGAGACAACAGTCCTATGTTCCTCCAGACACAGACAACATTCCGCACTGTTCAGCGCCTCCTGTCGCGACGCCAACCTGTACCAGACCTCCGCCTTGCCCAGAACATACACACCAGAACCATGGCCTCCGCCGCCGCCACCAAACGCCTCGAGGGCAAGACTGTGCTGATAACGGGCGCCAGCTCCGGCATTGGCCGCAGCACCGCCTTCGAGTTTGCCCGGACGGCGCCTCAGAACCTCAAGCTGATTCTCACGGCACGGCGTGTCGACACGCTGAACCAGATCGCCGCCGATATCAAGAAAGAGGTCGGCGACGGCATCAAGGTCCTGTCGGTCAAGCTCGATGTGAGCAAGCCAGAGGAGGTGCGCCAATTCGTGCCCAACCTGCCTCAGGAGTTCAAGGACATTCACGTGCTGGTGAACAATGCGTATGGATGAGACCCTTCTCGAAAAGCGCCCGGAGAACCCACCCATAGATAGGCTGACAACTTTCTTCCGCAGTGGTCTGGTGAAGGGAATGGCCAAGGCGCCTGAGATTGCCGAGGAGGACGTCGACATCATGTTCGCCACCAACGTCACGGGCCTCATCAACATGACCCAGGCCATCCTGCCCATCTTCAAACAGAGGCCCAACGGCGGCTCAGGAGATGTCATCAACATCGGCTCCATCGCAGGCCGCGAGCCTTACCCCGGCGGCAGCATCTATTGCGCCACCAAGGCTGCCGTCAAGAGCTTCACGGACGCTTTGAGGAAGGAGCTACTCGACACCAGGATCAGGATCATCGGGATCGACCCTGGTCAGGTTGAGACGGTATGTCTTTGCACCCGCGACGGGGGGAGGGAAGAGGGTGGCACGCCCTTCTCATGAGCCCGCTGGCTAATGCAATGAGTTATAGGAGTTTTCTGTTGTCCGTTTCTACGGTGACAAGTCGAAGGCAGATGCTGTCTACGCGTACGTCAATCACAGATCACCCTATCCGTCCAAGGGTCCCCAAGGTTGCTAGCCTATCTGACAAGCTGACGTATCCAACAGCGGAGTGGACCCATTGACGCCCGACGATATTGCCGAGGTCATTGTTTTCTCTGCCACGAGGAGAGAGAATGTGGTTATTGCGGACACTCTGATCTTCCCCCAACACCAGGTGCGTTCTCTGTTGCATGCGAGACCAGCGCGGACACGCGGACTGACACCCAACAGGGCGGAGCCGGAGCCATGCACCGGAAGTCATGAGGCAACAACGTACTTGCTTTTGCGAGAGAAGGAAGAGGGAAGTGACTGGCGCAAAGCTAAAATCCCGAGCATCAATGCGACTCAGTGTCCAGCTAGACTTTTAGACGCCTCATAATGCCTATGAGTATGTATCATACCCGAAGAAGGCAATGATCAGCTTGTAGCAATGGTATACAAACTTTGGACTGACTCGACGTCGTCGCATGCAAGTTTGCGCAGTCCACTACCCAGCAGAAGATGTGAGACTATACATTCTAATCTGATTTCCTTTGAATCGAGATAGTCATTCAGTGTTGTTCGTATGAACCACCTACGCGGAGACTGCTTATGACCCGCTGATGGAGTACCGGGAAGTTGAAATCTTTGATTGGGGGGGGGGGCGCCTTGTACGGTACGACAACATGTAGGTGTGAACTTTGAAAAAGAGGAAAGCAACCATTGCTATCATAAGAGGACTTCCTGCCCCATCTCATGCTTCTTAAGAAGCAACTTCAGGACTATGTAGCATGCCGAAAACTACAACCTGTGACATCCGTGACGAAGCTTCTCGGTGCTTGTCACAAACCAACTTCGAGCTCTGTAGTGGCCCAAAAACCACCCCTTGCCCGAAAAACGGTCTTATAGTGTAGCGGTTAGCACACAGGATTTTGATGCGAGTCCGTGGAGACTTCCTGAGTCCCCGGTTCGAACCCGGGTAAGACCTTGCTCGTTAGATGAACTTTTTGTTCTAGAGACAATAACACCTCAAGGGTGCTGGTGGCGGCTAAGGAGAGTAGGGGGTAGTCTAGTGTTGAAGAATGAATGAGCGACTCGGGCAGATGATGTGCACGACTACAGACAAATCACTGCGGTGAATTCTTTGGCATCTGGCGATTCGTATTGATCTAGGTAGTCTTTCGATCCTACGCCTGCCTTGTGCTGGTAGAGACGTCCAGAGACGATTGGGACGGCATCGAGCTAGCTGGCAGCAACGATATACCTAATACCTACTTAGAGCCGTCTAGTGGCACATGCCACCGAGGGCCAACGTGCTGCATGATACTCTCCTCCAAGTCGTCTGTTTTGTGGGATATGAGGGTCCCTCCATTGTGTGCTTCAAATTGCTCAGCTGGGCGTCCGTGCGCAAACTTTGGTCGTTGACAGATATCAGGTGGGTTAGCGTACACCAGTCCACATTGTGCATTCACCAATCCCAAAACTGCGAAAACAACTGTAGCGACTCTTCAGTTTGGACACATGAAAGCTGTGAGGCGTATCGATTCGCACTCACAGTTTCTCCCTGCCGAAGTCCTCTGTGTTGTCAGTGACCGGCCTAGCAACCCGGGCGGACCTGAAAGCCTTTGGGTAAGCCCCGCCACACCAACCCGACTCGCAGCCGACGAAGAAGCAGACTGCAACATGCTCAGAGACACCCCGTGAAGCACTCCACTCCCTCAGCCATACATTGACACTTGAGAGCAACGTTACATGGTTCAAATTTGCCTTCACGAGGAGACAGGGGAGTTTACGCCCTTGAGTGAGACCATTCCACGCGGGCTGCTTCCACTGGGGCCAATGATCCAACTCCTGAGGGATGGGGATCCGAGGTCTCACAGCATCACTGAGGCCCTTTGCTTCACGGTTGGACTTGACTGGCAGCGTCGTCATTGACGGCCCAGCTTTTGCGTACCATATCCTTTTTGCTTGTCGCTTGGAGAGCCAGGTCTGGACTGCACTCGACGATCCATCATATTCTGTCCTTGGCTCAAAGGCAGTCCGATGGCTCGACAATTTGCAATCACGTGGGAACAAAGTGTATTGAATCTGCCCAATCTCCTCCACATCTTGTACGTAGTTGCTGACGGCTTTCAGAGCAGCGATCTATTTTGATGGCTACCTACCGGCCTCCAAGAGCGATGTGCGCCTCAGCCGGGTAGTTGAGAGCTCAACTGCATCCAATAAATACTTCCTGTCCACAAGTTCTGGCATTCCGCTCGCTGGGCATGATGAGCCGCCACATCGTCAACCATATCCTCGGATACCAATCCCGTCTCTTACAGTCCCAGCGATCCTTGAAGCCTTGAGGGCATCAGAGCGATACGGACACCTCACACACCTTGTCCCCGGAGAGGCGGACTGCTTCTGTGCAGAGCACGTCAGCCGTGAAGGCGGGACTCTTCTCACCTCAGACTCGGACCTTCTCCTGTATGATCTGGGACAGGATGGTAGCGTTGTGTTCTTCAATGATATCGAACTTATGGCTGAGGAGGCTGAAGGCGCGGCAGCTCTAACGTATAGCCAACACGCCATATGTGAGAGTTTATCTCTTGAACCAGGCCAGCAAAGCATGTTATCCCTCGCGTTTGAGATCAAGATGGACCCGTACCGGAAGATCGCATCTTGGGTAGCGCAATCGAAAAAGAACCATTCGGCAGACGCATACCCTGCCGAGTACGCGGATTTCATCTCCGACTACGTCAAGGGCCCAGCTGCCAGCCTGTCAATACCGGAATACTTGAGATTCCTGGACCCTAGAGTGTCGGAATTAGTTCTGAGCTGGACAGGAGGTGCGGAGATTTCAAAGGAAGGAGTAATATTCTACCTCCCTCTGCTTCTTGACCGCTGGGACCGTGAGAGTGCGTGGGGCCCAAGCGCGTGGATACGGCAGCTGGCGTACAGTTTCTGCCGAGACACACAAGACGCAGAGTTGACGGTTGCCGAATACCGGCGGACGATGTCTCTCCAATCCAGTGGACAAGCCGTCGAACTATTAGATGATGCCGACATGGCACAGACTACCCGTGGGCTAGTGAGCTTGTGCAAGACACTTATTGGCACAGCAGCGATTCCTTCTCATTTAGGATGGGCAACCTTTTGCTTAAAGCAGGAGATCACACATGCCTCGGAGCAGGGCAAGGATTCACTGGCCCTAAAGCTCTGGCAAAAGGCGAGCAGGTCCAAGGGGAAGCTGAACCCCGGGAGCTGGGATACTGTCCACTTGACGGCACAGATTCAGGGGACGCTCTACTCGCTGCGAATACTGCACCAAGTGCTGAAGTGTCAGACAGCACTCCCCGGCACAAGTGCTACCCTGCAGCCACAAGTGGCCAAGTTGATGGACTGCCTTTCCACACTGCCATGCATCGCAGACTTCCCCAGCACCACAGATGTCATAGATTTGTTTCGGAGGCTGCAGGACGCCGGAGCTCTCGACGCCTTGGCAGAGGTCGCTGGCTTGCCGGGACACATTTCATTTGAAGGAAGCGGGAAAAGGTCTGGGAGGAGGAAAAGACCGGCGGACAAGCTGGAGCAACCGAAGGCCAGGCCTTTACCCTCTGCGAACCCATTCGACGCATTGAGTCCAACTTGTTGATGCAGGCTGGAGAGGAGTCGGTCAGCCGCATAGTCGAAGAAACAGTTTGATTCCAACTATTTGATGGCCCAAGAAAGAAGCCTGTATATGCAGCCCGTCCATAGAGTCCGGCACTCGGCCCAAGCAGTCACTTACCTATCACCCTACCTACCTTCCTCACATTGGGCAGCATGGACCATCATGATCGATACGAGCAGTCCTTTTTGGCGTGGCCGTGGAACTTTCCAATTCGATGCCCGTGGATTGAGAAGTGAGTAATTGAGTCATGTAGTGTGTTCTTTTTCAACACAGTTTGCCTTGCGCTTTGAAGCTGGGGAGGTTGAGCTGCGCTAGACTGATGCATACTGTCAAGCACAGTGCAGGTGCGGGTGTTGCAGGCGCCGGCCGACAGGGGGTGAGACGTTTGAGGGCCCCGCACTAAATTTCTTCCAGTGTTGAGCTCCGCCTAAAATTCAGCTGAGGACCTCCAAACCTACTTTATCTCCCAACCTCCTGCACTTTTTTCCTTTCCCCCCAATTCCTCGTCTCGACACGATGCGGAACACTCTGATCTTCGCGGGCTCTTCCTGCCCGGTCCTCACAAGCAAGATATGTGAGAGCCTAGGCATGCCGCCTGCAGAGGCGGAGCTTTCGCAGTTCTCAAATGTGGGTGCCAGTCGGCCCTGCGCCTGTCGCTGCTTTGGTTCTGAAGCGCGCCCGTCTGCTGTCGCCGCGACTGCGGCCACATCTGTTGCAAAGTGACCTGGCTCACCATGTTTTCTTCTCTGCAGGGCGAGACGAGCGTCAAGATCCTCAACAGTGTCCGAGAGAAGGATGTCTTCATCATCCAGTCCGGCAGTCCCACCATCAATGACACCATCATGGAGCTGCTCATCATGATCTCGGCCTGCAAAGGCGGCTCCGCCACCAAGATAACCGGTCAGTCCTCTCTCTGACCCAGCCTGTTACCCTGCCCTTTTACTGACGTCGAGCACCAGCCGTGCTGCCCTATTTCCCATACAGCCGACAGTCCAAGAAGAAGTCGCACAGGGGTGCCATAACCGCCAGAATGCTTTCCAACCTTCTAGGCGTTGCCGGCGTTAAGCACGTGATCACAGTCGATCTGCACGCCTCCCAGATGCAGGGCTTCTTCAAGTGTCCCGTTGACAATCTCCATGCCGAGCCGCTCATCGCCAGATGGATCCGTCTCAACGTACCCAACTGGAGGGAAGCTGTCGTCGTGTCCAAGAACGCCGGTGGTACAAAGCGGGTGACGTCTCTAGCCGATGCCTTGAAGCTGAACTTCGGCATGGTCACGACTGACCGGAAGAGAGGCGGCGCCGGCTTGACGCACAGCATGATATTGAATCAGCTGGAGGGGCTCGAACCCTTGGAGCCCGCAGCAATCCGCATTGCGAGAAACAGTTTCGCCGAGCCGCTGACGCCGACTCCGCAGGCTGCCCGGATGCGACGCAGCCGTCTCCAAGGTGCTGACCAGTCATCTTCACAGCGCGCCAACGGTTTGCAAGTGCTCACCAACGGCCAAGCGGGAGACACAGGCCCCTCATCGTCGGCTGTTGCTGTCGAGGACCACATCGATGTGCCTGCCGAAGCGCAAACCGAGGGTCATGATTACAATGATCAACGAGCTCGAGAAGTCACCCACGGGCGCCTGGTGCAGGGCCACATCGTGCCTGACGACTTCCCGTCGCCAGCTACGTCGGCTGCAGACACGACCATCCCTGATGAGGACCCTATGGCTCAGTCTCAAGCGTCGTCCTACTTCTCACCAGATGGGCATGCGCTGGGCGGGTCTGGCGACGCAGAAGCGAGTTCCGACGAAGAGGAAGACAAACTCAAGGACCCCAAGATTGAGCACATGATCACGCTTGTTGGCGACGTACGGAATCGTACAGTGCTGATCATCGACGACATGATTGACAAGTCCGGGTCTTGGATCGCTGCCGCAGAGACCGTCGTGAAGCGGGGCTTCGCCAAGAAGGTCTACTGCATTGCGACTCACGGCGTCTTTGGAGGTGATGCCCTCGAGCAAATGCAAAAGTGCGAGTGCATTGATGCCATCGTTGTCACCAACAGCTACCCCATCAGCGAGGAGGCGGCTAGGAATGCGTCCAAGCTTACCGTGCTCGACCTGTCTTTTCTCCTGGCGGAGGCCATTCGACGCAGTCACTATGGTGAATCAATCAGTCCTCTGTTTCAACATATACAAGACTAGAATCCCCGCAATGGCAGGGTTCGACTGGTGGCACAAATTCTCGTGCGCAAACAGTCGAACAGGGTTTTCTTCACTGCGGTTTCATATGGCAACTGTAGGGACATTCAAAGCGAGGCGTCACGGCAATTTTTAGGAACAAGGTGGCTGAGGCAAATCTGCCGCCATTATTGCTAATTGACCATAAAATAACAGGACAGTCTGGCAATGCAAATGTATATGACTTCCAGAGCGCGCGGTCTCCCCGCCGTCTCCTTTCCAGTCGGAATACTTCCGCTCAACCCCTTCCCCAGCGTTGCTACCCTTTGGTAGCAGGGGCTCAATCCGCTTCTCCATGGATGAGTCACTAACGGACCGTTGG
Source organism: Diaporthe australafricana (assembly GCA_039880735.1). Lineage (NCBI taxonomy): Eukaryota > Fungi > Ascomycota > Sordariomycetes > Diaporthales > Diaporthaceae > Diaporthe > Diaporthe australafricana. The sequence continues at coordinate 7,274,632 of JBCEDM010000001.1, forward strand.
CATATTGACCCGAATCAGAAGGCCCGTTGTCATGATGTACTGTCAACTTCCTCGGAATGGTAGGCAACGGGCAAGATAACACCTCGGAACAAATCCACACCTAGTCGACCTTGATTAGAGGCAACCAAATAAAATCATCGCTGCTTGAAGGCAATCACCCACAGTCGTATCAAAAAAACTCGGGCGTGCACTGCTTTCCTCGGGTTCACTGAGGGCTACACCCAGGTGAATTCAAATTATCTTGGTCACCACTTTCACTCTTACTATGGCAACACGCCTGTCATTGTAGTCCTCAACGATTCTGGGTAGAAGACGTTGTCTGTCGGAAGCGAGCCCTGGCTCCTGTCCAACCCTCGACCCCATGTGTTCCTCCATTGCAGATCGATTGAACTCTTGCCTTGGTCTCTTTCACTCGACGATGGAAGGCCTCTGATGTTCTCGAATGTGACTCTTGGGAACGTGAACTCTGAGGCCAAGTACTCATTCGGGACCATGGGCTGAAAGTGAAAGCCGTTGAAGAGCAGGAAAACGTGTCTGGCATTGTAAGACCCCTTGGTTCTGATTTCCTGCACCCGGAGCGGGTCCTGATCATTCGCGGGCTCAGTGATTGTAAACACCACGATGAAGAGGTTGTACAGATCCGCTGAAACATCGAGCACTGCACCATATATAGTTAGCTCTCAAGGCATCAAGGTAGAAGTCCAACACAGAAATGGGATGGAACAAGACTTGAAGTTCCTATGGCCGGCCTGTGGGCCTGACAACAGGTAGTGAAACAGGCCATGGATACATCATACACCTCGAAAGGGCCCAGAACAGTATGCGAATGCTGCTTACTATCTAATGGCATCCACATGTTAGGAATCGAGAGGAGCTGGAAAAAGTTCGCTATTGTTGACACTTCCCTGTTGTTGCCAGCCGAGATTATGGTCTCGTAGAAGTTTTGGTTCATTCGCTTGTAAAGCCGGTGCCGTGGATGGTCGCTCCAGTCGAGGACGTCAGTGTAGTGCTGCCAGTGCTCAGCCTGCACCCGCCTGTAGAACGAGTGCGAGCCGTACATAAGATACGACAAGGCCTTGAAGAAGCAGGTGGACGGCGCGCCATCGTGGTTGGAGGGGCGGTAAAAGACCACGTTCCTAACCATAGGGAAGCCCTGGAGAAGGGGTCTCGGGTCGAGGTCTCTGACCCAGTTGCTGGTCACGGCTCGGTCAAAGCCCAACGGCGGCTCTGACATGAACATCGCGTGGTCCCAGGCTGGTTGGGTGTCACTCATGGACTGGATGGAGTCAGCCCACCCGGTGTCTTGCCTCAGCTGGGCCATGTTGAAACCGAGCCCATTTCGCCGCGAGGGATACACATTCCGGTTCACCAGCTGGTGGTCTTGGTACCGCACCGCCTGCTGGGCGTCCGCGTGCGTGCCGCCTTGCACGCCGTAAAATGCCCGCCAGTCCCGCGGCGCCTGCGACCCGTTGTCGTGAGCGTCGTCGTCGTCGTCGTCCCCCAACACCACGGGGTTGATCTGGCTGCCGCCTGCCGCCGTGGTGTTCCCGCCGTTCCCGCCGTCGGCGCCCTGGGGCTGGGGAGGTGGTGCCGTCACCGCAACCGCGGTCACTCTATGCCTGCTCGGGTCGATCACGGGCTGCGGGCGTCGGATGGATCCCAAGTCCTCCAGCCAGATTCTATACCTATCCTCATGGGGCGAGCCCCGGGTGGAAGCCATGGATGGAATTGAAGGCTCCTGTTATCCTTGTGGAACTGGTCGCGGTGTTGGTAGTTTTGTTTTGGGTGAATCTCTCTACTTTGGTATCAGCGGCTACGTTTCCATTATAGTTGCCAGTGGGTAGTCTTTCAACATCACGCGGCTTTGTACCTTTTATCTGACTATTCCCTTCCAAGTTATGGGCGGAGTGTCGACCAGTGTTGGAAATTCCAATACCAACCTGGCTGTGGAAACGGTTATGCTGAGCATTGGCTTCATCATACAAAACGACCTCGCGACGTCCTCGATGTCCCAATTGAATCCAAACGGACACAATCGTTCACTGACGGATCCGGCGCCCTCGATGTTGTGGCAACTCCTGGGACAAAGGCGGTGCGTGGGTAACGAAGAACATACTCAATGACGAGGTCGATTGTTCAATTGTGGACATCTCCGGAAGCAATCCACAAGGTGTACGCCACTGTGGACGGATCAAAGGAAGGACCAACTGGAAAATCGACTGAGATGTGTAAATGCTGGAGGGGCTACAGAACGTCAAGATCCAGAGCGCGGACAATGCAATGACTGCGGCGCAAATCGAAGCCCAGGAGAAACAAGAATCCACTCGCTTAGAGCCTCTATCACTTGTGCACCACTGGCCCCAAACTGTATCAATTGTGTTGATTCCAGGGCTTTGTAGGTCTATGGAGTTTGATTATCAGGCGAAAATGGGAGACATAGAAATGTTTGACCGAACTCGCTGAGATGCAACACAATTCTGGCACTTTTGAGTCGTATTGCAACATTCTCGTTTCTCCCAGAAGTGACGTAGATGATACTCAGAATAAGAAGTTGAACGTTGAATGCCCCAAGGTGGTGGACAGACTGTAACTTTACTGATGATACAATTCAAAGAGTCAATATCGTTCAAAAGAAGAGAAATACACAAGATTTGTAACGCTCGCTCACAGCCCTCCCATGCGCCTGGCTTCGAACCTGTACCATCCTCGATCAACGGTCCCTTCTCGGCACAAGCCTCCCAATATAGCCCCGTTCATCTTCTTCACATGCACACGCTCCTAATCCACATCAGCCATTCCCCCAGCGACAGCAGAAGCGTTCGTGCAAGGGACGGGGACTGGGACTGGCTTCGGTTCTGTTGCTGGCGCTGGCACCGGGACTGGGACTGGGACCGGTGCAGGGGCTGGGATTGGCTCCGGTGCAGGTACCGGGTATGGCACCGGGACAGGGACTATAATTGGCTCCGGTGCAGGTGTTGGAGGTGGTATAGGCACCATTACTGTTGTTGTTGATGCTGATGCTGATGCTGATGCGCACGGGTGGTGGTGGAAATTCCGAGCGTAATGTGGAACCGACCTCATGCAATGATGTGGGAACAGATTGCCCTCATTGTACTTTGAGGCCTCGCCGGCACCCTCGGCGTCTTCGGAGGACTTGATAGTCTCCGTACGGAACCCCGAAGTCTTATTGGCATCGGTCTCGGCCCTGATGCCGACGTAGTCGACGACGACAACGCTGAGAACTCCTTCTGGTGATGCACTTTCCAGCGCGGGTATATTTTGCCTGTGGGCCTGTGTGTAAGCTTCTGGCTCACATGCTGAGAGACAGGGACAATAGTAGAAGACTCACTCAAACGGCGCGGCTGAGATGGTGAGGAATGCGGAAACAAGAAGAGAGATAGTGCTCCATGCGAGCTTCATCTTGACTCTATGATGGGGTGAATCACAGCTTTTGGGTGATATGCCAACTATTGTGTGCCAAATTGTGTTGAGCTTAGAACCTGATGCTGAAGTGGATTTTCAACGGTTGTGAAGACAACGGAGCTGAACTTGTCAGACAAGAAATGTCGATATGGTGACGGCAACATGGACATCTTAAGAGTCTTATATTCCTATCTCCAACTTCACACCACAACACATCATAATTGAAAAGTGAATTTCGTCATCTTTCAAGTCGTGTTCGTGTTCAAGATGCCTTGCCTTGCCTTGGTTTATAGACTCCAAATGGCGTATAATATATTTCTCACAGTGGGCGCGGGTCATTCGGCCTGGAAATGTTGAGATTTTCCCCAAAACGGAGCTCCATCGGTGCAAAGGGCTGTATTTCCGCACTCCGCCTTGGCCGGCTGGCCATCCATGACGTGCAGAGGTCGCTGTCTTGTGGTATTCGTTGTCCGAACGGGTAAATCTTATAACTTTTCGTCCTAAATGCAGTCATTTCGGCCCATCTTGGCAGCGAACGGGTCTGCTCTACCTCGGCCCCTTTAGTAACATTGGAAGCCGACGAGTAAATTCTGCCTTTCCATTGAATGTAATAGTTCCGTATATCGAGGACCTCTCGTGTTCGTACTTTCTGTCCTTTATATCTGCCATGTATGGAAGCCGGGAAAGCGGTTAAGATTTGCGAATCGTATTTTCGGGTAGGTCCTGGGTCTCGGAGTATTCTTTATTACTTCTTAACAACATCGTGTTTAGGATTGACGTTTCAGGACGAGTGAGCTGTGTTATAGATGTTACTTTGAATGCTGGATAGTGACGCTAGATCCTGTTGAACTAGGCCTCATGAACAAGTGACTGCCTTCATTGATACCTACAGAGCTGAAGACCAAGTTACACTTTGGCTTAGCCACTAATTGGTCCTCTTCAACGGCACAGATCACCTCCTATAATCTGCTAGACAGTAGGCTTCGAAGTTTAAATGAATGCCAGCACTCTTCAGAGCGCATTTCTACTGCTTGAGAGCCATGGGGTATGATATTTCGAAACAAATATGCGAAAAGTCTTACAGCAGCTGAGAAACAAGTCTTGCATATCCGCATAGAGCACTTCGTAGTCCCCTTGGTCTAATTCGATAGGTGATTAAGCTATACTCAAGAGAGCACGTCACGGTATCAGGAATGCATATCAGGTGGGCTTCATCCCGGAACAAATGCCTCGCTCGCCTCGTTGCGACCAAAGTGAGAATCCACCACGACTGATGCTTTGTCCTGATAACCCGAATTTTCCTGCAAGAGTCCCCCCCTGAGAACCGGCCATTGGATGATGCAAATACAGCCTGCTATGACATTGAAACACCAGATGGGCATTTTGAGCTATTCTTGTCTTCCGAACACAATCAACGCCTGCACTGCATCCCATGGGACTTTCCCAAATCAAATTCGAAGGTCTGGTCCGCAATTAAGCGGGCCGATGACCGTGAATCTCGTCAATGAGCTCCGCAAAAGAGGTGTGTTCAGCCTTCCTATCCAGTGAAGCGTCCAGTAGAAGATTTTCCTGGTTTGAATGTTTCCCAGCATTTCTAATGATTCGCCAGGCTCTGCGGAACTCGTCACGGATCGACACAATTCCATTGTGGGTGACAGTACGAGCCACATTGTGGTCCACCTCGAACGGATCCTCAATTGCGAACAGGTAGCGATGGCGGACCTCTTTGACTTCGTGTTTGCTCCGGTCCTGAGGCATCCTTGCGGGGCCTTGAGACTGTTGCAACTGCCGGGCCGTGGTCGAGTTGCTGTCGCCTTGAGCTTCGGTTGCAGGGCTGAGACTCGCCTGGGCCATCTCAGCTTCGGCAACCGGAGGCTTGTCTGTTGACTGCAGTTCGAGAACAGTCTTGGCCCCAGTCCAGCCTTTGGTCTGTTTACTAAGAATTCCGCCACGAGTCCGGAGACTGATGACATCCCTGCCCCAGTCAAATCCGCGCATGTGTCCTGAGCTGATCATGTTGCCTTGGGCGTAATATTCGAAGAATCCGCGGAGAAGGTGACCGATGGAATCTCTGTTTTGTGTGAGACTGCCCTGTTCGGCTGCTGCCTTTATCTGGTCTGCATCTCTCCAAAACCAGACGTATCTGCCTTGACAAATGGTGATGTCCCCGACTTGCTCGGGCGTGAGATGTGGATCCACTGGTGGGGCGAGCGCTTGAAGATTCGGGCATACGGGTGGCTGAGCAACATTGACCAAGTAGTGAAGCATCATAAGCACGTATCCATAGCTAGAAAGTGTCCCACGATAAGACGTGTTTATACCTCTGACTTTGGCCCAATGCTTGACGAACAGGACGAGTGGTCTGACACGAGGGTCTGTGAGGGAATAGCAGCGGAGCAGGTGAGTGTTATGGAGGGCGAGCTGGGCCGAAAAGTTGATATCGCATTGGACGCCGATGCCTGAACTGGGAAACTCAAGCTTGTCTCTGTACGGGTCTCTTGGTTGGTTTGGTGACATACGGGATGGATCAGGGAATCCGCGAATCCGCGTCACAAGCTCCCAGTGCTCGGGCGCTATCGACAATATGGGATCAGACTCGGAATGAGCGTCGTTCGGAGCACTGGATGTCATCGGCCCCCGAAGCAGCTCGTTGTAGACCTGAATATCATGAGCGACGTCGGCGGAGTAAAATCCCTTTTCCAGGGCCTTTTCGAATTCTCGAGCCAGCTGCAAGGATTTGTGTCGCCTCGCGATGGCTCTGAGAGTGGTTGAAGGATTGGATTGCAGCCAGTCTGAGACTTGTGCTCGAATCCCGAAATCATAGATGCCATGGCTGTACTGCCGAACAACAACGGGTAGAACCGGAGACTGTGATGACGGGAGATCATTGCCTCCCAGCTCGATCAAGAGTCTGAAAGTCCTGCTATGATAAGAGGCAGCAGTTTCGTACTGGCCCTGCTCAAGAAGTAGTAGACCAATCGAGGGTATCTTCTTCAGCAGCTCGGTCGCCGACAGTAAGTCTTTGTTATAGCCGAGGGGGTCTAAGCCGAAATTCGGCCTATTTTGAAGCTCTCTCCAGTGAACGACACGATTCCTTGCTAGCTGCTCGAAGTGGTCGTTTTTTTCTAAAATCGTGCGAGACTCCCATGCCATGACCAGTTTCTCCCCCTCGATCTGCGCCATGACACCAAAGATGGAGCGGTTGTTGGGAATAGCAGAATGTTGATCAAAAGCAAGAGACGCATACGCTTCGAGACGAGCCCTTAAAGTGTCGTCCGCCAGGCCGTGAATAAACGCGTTGCAAACATCATTGAGGATGCGGAAATCGTCCTCTCCAAAGTTCGTTGCTGTAGAATTGGTGATGTCTTTGCCGCCCAGTTTCCGCAAAGCCTTCTTTACTGCGCCGTAATAATTCGGCAGTGACTTGGCGCCCTGTTTCAGCTCGCCAAGCAGCGCGTGGTATTGATCAATGCTGTGCTCCTCGTTGCTGGTGACCGCGGCACTGTTGCTGGCCTTCCCTTCATCGATTACGGCAGTATGACCTTCTGCGCTAGCAATTCCAGTCTGGTGACCCTGATCGACAGGACTGGAAGTGAGCCTGTTCTCTGCTTCCTCATCTTCCAGCTCGTGATCATCCTCAATTCCTTTCTCCCACTTCTCGCGTTCCTCCAAAAGATCTGAATAAAGCTTTTCTGTGGGCTTCTGGCAGACCTTGATGATAGGAACTCTTGTCTTGCTCAAGAGACGGGCGCCCAAACCCATGTTCAGGAAGATCTTCTCGACAAGCCGAGGGATAAGGGAATCAGGACTGCCCGGCTGGGGATGCGAGAACGGCGAGAGGAGACCGAGATCCATGTCCGAAGACTTGGTGGCGAACCCAGATGACAAGCTACCGAAACAACGCAGCTGGACCGACAAGGGAGGAAAGCCAGCCTGAGGGGTGGGGCTTGTTTCGTGCTGTGTTATTGCAATACGGCAGGCATCTTCTATGAGAAGACGGAAGTCCTCCTTCTCCTGAATCTGCTCATACGCTATCTCAGCGTTGGCAAGAATGTCTGCAGATAGTTTCTCCAAGAGGGCGACCTGAGACCCGAGATCTTCGGTCCGAGGGTAATACGGCCGTTGGTTGTACGACGGGCCAACTTGACTGGTTGAATTTCTGGAAGCGTGATTTGGACGTGAAGAGCCAGGCTGGGTCCCTGTGAGGCCATTCGAAGCCCCACTGGGTTGCCTCCAGTCAAAAAGGGTAGGATGAGGCGAGAAAGCTGGCAGCGAAGGCGAGGGCTGGTGCCTCGCATTACCTGCGTTCAGATGGGGGGATTGGAAAGCCGCGGACTGAGAGCGATGGGCCCGGCTTTGATGGTTGACATGACTATGACGGTGTTCATGGCCAGGCGACTGTCCATGAGGTCGGTTCGGTTGAGATCCAGTTGCACGGGGGTCAATGTCAACTAACAGCTGAGACGACATCTGACGTCGCTGGGCCTGGTTCATGCGCTTGCGACCGGACTTTTGGGCTGCCTTGGGCTGGCTCTGGGCTTCGTGTGGGATAGCGCTTGCGGGTGAGTCTGCAGCAGAAGGGGCAAAGGACTGTGAGGACGATCTAGGGACGTCGGCAGCCGTACTTTGAGCTTGTGCCTGGTCCGAATTTTTGAGGATGAGGTTGCGCATCCGGGCCTCAAGCGACACATTGTCCTCTTGGCCGGAGTCCTGTATTGTGGCCATGGCGGTGCGCGACTTGCCACGTCGAAGACCAAGTGGATGTGCGAACTTTGAACTTGGTCTCAGGGGAAGGGAGAAGAGTTGAGGCTGAGTAGAGAGAATGCCGCACAAGGGTGAGTTCCATTCAGGATCAGCACACACTAGAGTCGGCAACGAAAGAGACGGGTTGGATCGCGCTGATTGAGAGGAAATAGAGACCCAATCTCTACGCGGATCTTGGTGAAAGAGAGGTTGGTACCCAAGTTGGTCGTAGGCGCCGCGGAGGCTAATGGAGAGCGTGGTTGGTCACCAGGTGGGATTCATCGCGGGGAATGAACGGCCTGTTGTAAGTGTTGCGGCCGGCTTTGCTGACGTCTGCCCCGTGTGTATGCTTGCCTGCCTCTCTACCCGGTCCAGTGGCAGAATCCACGTGTTCGAGGCGGCAGAGAGTGTTGGTGATTGGTGATGTTGTCTGGATCAAGCAGACGAGGCGCTTGTGTAGGGCAGGGTGGGATGCTTCACAGTGCCCACTGAGGGGCGAAGGGAGAACAGTTAGGTGACGGACTTTCGTTTTCCTGTCCCCTGCAGCACAAAAGCCGATAACGATAAACCACAGCTCGGCCCTATGCAATTCTGCTGGTTACTTAGTCAGGTCGGCAGGTCAGGTTCGCGTGTCAGTGACACAGAGGCTGAGGCCGAGGTTACCGTCTGTCGTTGGCCAAGTATTAAGTTTGTTTACTGTCTGACGATGAATTTAAAACCCCAGTGGTCAATCAGCCGACCCGCCCGCCTAAAATTCCAGATGGCGTGGGCTGCCGACTCATTGGCTGTAGCAGCCGCGAGTTTGTACTGTACCGCACCTAGGCAGCCAGGCGCCAGCAGCGTCTAGGTACATGTACCATAGCCCAGAGAGCCGCACTTCAGTTCGGTCCCAGCACAAGGCCTGGGAGCCAAACCAAATCATCGGGAAGAGGTCTCGCCATGCTCACAACTTGGATTGCTGTTGTTCGCATGACCTCGCCTGTTACTTTGTGGCATTGAACCACGTACAGCATTGCCAGTCTTCTCCAGAGGTGCCGAGGCAGACCTTTGCCAGGCTGGGGCTAATGTACCTGAGGTACCCAAGTACCCTTTCGCTTTCAGTACAGTGCTTCCAATTCCGCCCACGCCCAGACGGATCCGTCTGCCTGCTTCCTGCTGCTGCGGAGCTCCTTCTTTGTCACTGCCACTGCCGACCGACATCATTTCTTGAGCTCACGACAACACAACGCCACGACAACAACAAGTCCTGCTAACAGACAAGGCTGCCGGTATTCAACACGTCCATAGCCCAGTACAAACAGCTCGGGCATTAGAACAGCTTGCCCCAAGCATCACTTAGTCTGTCGCTTTGCGAGCGCCGCCAGGAGCGTGCCTCAAACCTGTACCAACCTGCCCACGCCGCAGCTTTTGCGCCCTCCCTCAATGTCGCCTAGGCGTCAGTAAACCTCATTTCCAAAGCGTCAATTCAACCAGATCTCGGTCTGGCCAATCTTCCATCATGAGCGCTCCTCCGAACGGCGTGCCTAATCCTAACGGCGCCAACCCGCCCCCTCCGAGCGCACCGCCTCTGCGACGCAAGAAGAAGACTGCTGATCCACTGGTCGCCCGCAAGAAACCCGTACCCAAGCCTCCACCACCCAAACCAAAGGCGAATGCAGCCGGTTCCAAGCCGAATCCGTCCAGATCATTCCACACCCAGCCCAATCTCCTCGGCGTCCAGGCTCCCAAGGTCGACCAGAAGACTCAGGAGGAATGGAAGCAGCGCCGTCGACAGAACGGTGGATGGTGGGACCCTCCCCCAGCGGCCCCTGACTTCAAGGAGTACCCGGTCTACATCACCAAGAAGGATATCAAAGAAGGACTGCGGTCTCACATCATGCGTTTCGCCAAGGCTCGTGGCGGTGGAGTGACCGACATCATGAACGATTCCGAGTTTGCACGACCAGTCACCCTTCATCGAAAAGATGCTCGTAGTCTGAATGTTACGCAGGCTACGAAGGAAGGGAGCCTTAGTCCAACACCAGTAGATCCGGTCGAAGCCGAGCGCGTTGAAAAAGCCAAGATCGAGAAGGAGGCTCAGCGTGCGAGTGACCAAGCTCAGATTGCACCCGTCGCCGCCAAGGACCCTGTCTCCAAGAAACAGCCCCTGAAGCAAGAGAAGACCAGCACTCAGACCTTCTATGCCAAGAGGAGCGACGCGCACAAGAAGGAAACGACGATTCGCTACGAAGAGTCCCTGCCCTGGGTTCTGGAAGACGCTGATGGAAAGAGCACTTATGTGGGCTCTTACACATCCGCACTTTCTGAAAGCATGGCCGCTTTGCAATATGAGAACGACAAGTGGCGGTTGGTCCCGCTGGAGAAGTTCTACAGATTCACCCACAAGCCTCCCTTCAAGACATACTCGATCGAGGAAGCCGAGAAGTTGATGAACAAGAAAGTGGTCCAAGGTCGGTGGGCCATGAGGGACGGCGAGAGAGATAAGCTTAAGGAGGAGATGGCGGCCACGAGGAATACTTTGACTGGCCGGGCAAAGGTCAAGACGGAGAGCAATACTTTCAGGTCCGTTGCGCGGTCCGAAAAGCAGGAACATGACGACCTTGACATGTCAGGGGATGAGTTCCAGGATGACGACGAAAATCCAAACATGGAGCCTGACAATGACGAGGATGTCAAAGAGTCTCGAGAGCGAGTCCGTCGTGAGCAGTTGGGTGCAAACAACTTTGGAACCGCCGATGAGCAGGCTCTCGAGGCAGAGCTGAGGCGAGAGCTGATGGAAGAGGAGGCCAGACGAGTCCATGGCAAAGGCATCGAGAAGAATCTCATCAAAATCGACAAGAACATGCTCTACAAACAGGACCGAGAGGATTCGGACAACCTGCTTTCTTCGGTAAGATAACACCAACGCAATGTTGTATAGACTGAACTAATCGCTTTCCAGTCTGAGGACGATTCCGATGAGGAGAAGGAAGTAAAGCAGGAAGAAGGCGAGCAGGCGGCCACGGACGTGGCTACGGGAAGTGCCTCTGACCCTCGAGGGGGAAGTGCCTCGAAGGGAACAGGCACTTCCTCGGGCAAGCCAAAGGCCCTTCTTGATAGCAAGAAGGGAAAGAGCCTCAAACGCCCTGGCTCCCCGAACCTCTCCGAGATGGAGTCCAGCGGTAATGAGTCGTCCCGAAAGAGGGCCAAGAAGCTGGCGACCGGATCTGTCCAGGGCAGCCGCTCGTCAACCCCCTTGCCTAATTCTCAACGCGCCAAGCTTGCCTCAGGTGCCATGAGCGATGGTGAGGCGACCGGAGGAGAGATGTCCGATGCCGGTCGTGCAAAGAAGAAAGGCCACAAGGTTACTGTGGTGAGCGGTACTCATGGTAAAGGCACTCCGACTGGCTCCCGAGCCGGTAGTCCCGCTCCAGCTGCGGGTGTCCCATCAGGTATGTATCTTCACGCCAATCTGCAGCGCATTCGCACCCCAGGGTTCATGTTGCAATCTTGCTAATGATTATGGCGTCCAGGTTCCCAATCGCCCAGCCGTCGTGTTTTCGACTTCTCCCAGCCACAGGGCCCTATCACCGTGAGCGAAGTAGCGTCGGCCATCCAGGCTCAGCAGCCTGCAGGAGTGCCCATAGCAAAGCTGCTTATTCAATTTGGCAATCGCATTGGCGAAGAAGAGAATCAGACCCCGAGGTCGGTCTGGGTACAGCACGTCAAACAGGTCGCCACGTGGAACCAAAAGGAGAGGCTTTTGCGTCTCACTCCTCGGGGAAGGACCTTTTTGCCTTCTTGATGGGGTACCGATCTGGCAGTGTTGCGACCTGCCGTAGCAATTAAGCAATTAAGCAATAGAGAATAGTTGCTCATTAGGTCGCCTTGACTAGGTCAGGCTGGTCAGAATGCTATTATTTTTCATAGAAATACCTGCAGAACTGCCACTGGCCCCTTGAACGCACTCAAAATGTGCGGAGGCTTCGCGCCATGATCGACCTGATAATGCCGTGCGTGTCCCTCACAGCACGATTTGATAGAAAGTTGTGAGGACTGCATGATCTGGTAGGGCATGCGGGATAGCAAAGACGTATTGTGCGAGCCCTATGCTCATTCATCCATCTGCCATGAATACTCCAAGCCTTTGTTCCTTTCCCGCCTGTTGATGGCCTTGAACCTCTCCGCCTCGAAGCCATTACTTCTGTCAACGCCGTCCCACCTGTAACCAGGCCGTATGCCGTATCGATTTGGCGGCGAAGGCCCCTTGTACACCGGTCGCCTGCTCGAGCTGTTGCCTGCCTTTGCACCACCACCGCCCCGAGCGTCTCCCGATGCAGCTCCGCCACCGCCCCGGTCCGCCTCGCCGAGGAACCGCGCCATGGGATCGTTCCACCTCCTCTCCTCCCTCATGGCCTTGTTCATGTCCTCGTCGTCGGCCGTCCTCGCGAGGCTCATGGTCTTGGCGTCCTCAAGCAGCTCCCGCCGCCTCCGCGACTCCTCGGCCTGCACGTCGCCCTTGAGCGCCTCCTTCGCGGCCCGCTCCTTGTCCTCGGCCTCCTGCGCCGCGCGCCGCGCCTCCGCGCGCTTCATGCTCACGTCCACGCGCCGGCCCGTCGCGTCGCGGTAGTATGTCTCCTCCTCGCCGTGCTTGACCAGCCCCGCCCGCCGCTCCGCCTCGAACTGGTCGCGCTCTTCATGCTGCCGCCGCTCGATCTGCGCCGTCACCGCCGCGGCGGACTGCAGGCCCGCATGCGTGCCGTCGGCCATGCGCGCCGCAGCGGCGTCGCCTTCGACCATCGTCGGGGCGTCATCCTCGGCCGCACGCGCGGCGTCAGTCTCGGCGGCGGCGGACGCGAGGATGGCATCTGCTGCCGCTGCGGCATCCTTGTCCTCCTTCGATGTCTGGCCGCCGCCGCCTAGAGTCTTCCAATTTGCTTTTGTGGTCTTGCGAACGTCCTTGACCTGGCCGACCGTTACGGGGGCGTCGTCGTCGCCATCTTGCCCTCCGTGCCTAGATTTGCTGGAACCTCCCCAGCCTTGGTCGTCATCATCGCGGATGAGGAGCCCGCCGCCGGAGGATTTGTCGTGCTTGCGCTTGCGCTTCTTGGAGGGCGGCTTGGCGTCGGGGGTGAGATAATGTGTGGCGAGGTAGGAGGAGAGGTCGGAGGGCATCGTGGGCGACTGAATTGTAGTGTTGGGGGGTGGGGGGGAGTAACCCTTGCTTCGTAAATGTGATGATAAGGCCGCCTCAACGGGCACCTATGAAATGCTGGCTGGTCTGTGCATTTTCCTAGGGCCAGGGGATAGGGACGGCTGCAGGGTCGCCCCCACATACGGGCAGCTGGGAGTCGCGATATAGCAAGCGGGCACTGATAAGGCCAGATGACATCATCGCAGGGCCAGCATTCTGCCGCCGGCTACCCCGACGTTGTCTATCCCCTTTCGCACAGCGCTTTCACATGGTCATAGCCATCGCACGGCTGGAAATTGCCCCACTGGAGGTTATCCAACTGGAGGTCATCCAACTGGAGGTTATCCTATTAGAAGATATCCGTCATCCCACTGGAGGCTATCCTACTGGAGGTCATGCCACTAGAGGCATGCCAAGGTGGGTTATCCTGTTGGAGGTTATCCCACGCATCACATCACATCGCAGGGTGAGCACAGGGTTAAGCGAGCAGGTAGGCTAGAGGAATAGCTACGGGTGGTGCCACGTTTTGTAGTCATCGAACTCTCCGACTCGATTCAGGATTGATCCGATCTGACCTGGTCTGTCCTGAGTTGAGGCACCCGCTCTGGTGAACAGAATCCAGGCCCGCCTTCGCGACAGAAACTCCGAAATGACGTTGTCTCGACTTTGCAACAGAGCTGCAACCCGTCTCAAGCAAGGACGGCCGCCCCTAGGCGACAGCACGCACTCCGTTCCGAATATGCCATGTCAAGGATGTTGTTGAGATGCCGTGGCCCATCTGCTTCTGCTGGCCTGAGTGCCTGACACATGACGCCGATCCATCCAACTCCGTCTTGCTCATAACTCGGGTCATCTCGCCTATCTCTGATATACCAGTTGAAGCACCTTTTCCGGCAGTCGGGATCGAATTGTTACGGAGTCAAAGAAGGCTGGCACGGGCCTCAAAGTACAGCCGCAACTCTTGGTACTGAGGTATTATTCTACATGCGGGGGGCCTCGGATGAGTCGGTTTCATGCAGCTACCTCCCCAGGCACTGTGCTGTGTAGCTGCATGACATGCTGGAGAATTGCATGCGTTTCTGAATCACCACCCGCTTGTCCACGGTTGGCACTAGCGAGCTGTGATTTGACGACGGCACCAATACAAAGTGGTCCTCCATAGACCCAGACCCGGGGCGCCCGGCCAGTATGGCTGATCAACTAACTGGCCAATCCTCAGGGTGTCGCGGAGACAAACAGCCGAGCTACTTGGTCGTCCGCGGGATGCTGCGCTGTTTGACGGAAAACCTGCTCCAAACCGACATTAATAAGGAGCTGAAAATAACACATCGCATTCCAAAGGCCGTTGGCACAGGTTGAAACAGCCTGCAGGCCCAGCCCGTGGCCAAGCCTGGGACCCGGCTGGCCGGGGGTGAGGACCTGTTTGGCCCTTCGTCATTCCATCATTCCATCATCTAGGAGGGAGGAGGCGTCACTGCCACCTTGTCCAGCCCTGCCCTGCTCTGCCCTGCGACTAGACGTGCGCAGGAGGCCAAGCTGAGGCAGGCCCAATGGCAGCGATGGTATAGCCACGGGAAGCCATTACTGGGAGACCGTGACGGAGTAACAGGCCCAGAGAGACACGCTTAAGAGGTCAGCTGCAGCGTAGCAGGCGTGGGATGACCTATTCTGAGGCGAGCGCCCGAGGTGGTGCTTGCCGTTGCCAGAGGGAGCCGCAGGTACCACCCGGGCGTGGCTGTGGTGTGGAGTGACTTGCTGCTCCCAGAAAGCACAGAGTCATCCGGTCTCACACGTCCTGTTCGGGAAGTGGACACAACCATGTCACCCTCCCACCCAGACAGCGCCGAAGCTTTATCAGCGACCTTGGGTCCGTGATCCCGAACGCGATAAGCTAGCAGCCCGCAGCCTTCCCAGCGGCACCCAGCACAGGACCTAGCCTGGGCCGAGAACGCCTCCCCCCTGATGCATGTATACATGGCCTACGCGCTGCCCCCGATCTCGTTTGACCCGGACTGTTTGCCCACGCTTCATAACCACACAAACAAACACCAAGCACTCCAGAGAACAACATCGTTGGATTAGTCCTAGCTATTTTGTTCCCCCTACCAGCCTCTTGCGTCACCCCGGAACTCCTGCCTAGGTCTTCCGTCATCACGCCGAGCCTTTGTACTGTGCCTATCGGGCTGCATTATCGTGCCTCTTTGTCTCTGAGTCACCCCGGCGGAAACAGCCTCTCGCTTCCCTTTGGAGCGCGCCCAGCATTGCCTGCTTCGGTGCCAGATCGCACAGGTCTCGCAAGAGCCACCGTCGAACAAAGCACGGTCAACTGAACGGCCCTTGCCTCTTTCCCGAGTGATCAGCAGGAACAAGCCCGCTCACCGTCTGACTGACTGCCTGCCTCGCCTTCCAACCGGCCCCTTTTCCTTCCAGAAGATCCTAGATCGCTGGACTTCCAACTCTTTCGCAACCCATATTTCTCACCTAGGAGTCCCTCCTCTTTCTGTACCCAGTCCCATCCCACGATATACGCAACGTGCAATCTTCATCTTCCCTTCTCGTCTTCGCCAAGACCAACACACCCACCCTATCCTGTAATCCCAACACCATGGCGGCTTCTATCCAGTACGAGCGTGACCTTCGCAGCGCGAACCAGGACTACAAGCGAGGCAAGGACGCTTCCGTGAAGTGGTCCTTCGGAACCACGGCTCCTCCCTCTTGGTGGAGCTCCAACACACCAGATCTGGACAGCGAGAACGTTAAGGCTCGGCCCCTTGGCAAGTGGAGTGACCAGTAAGCTTTGCCCTGATCCGTGGTCTCACCGCATGTCTGTGTGCCTAGACGCGTCCTAACCAAGAGGCAGGTTCGGCAAGGAAGACAAGGACAAGGGCAATATCAACAAGTACACCCGCACAACAGGCAGAATAAGAGACATCCCCTCCAAGCGCGTGCGTTCCAAGGTGTCTGCCCAAGAAGAGATCGACGAGGCGGCGATCACGTCGCGGTCGATTCTGGACTACCTTCCCAGCCCTGTGCGTCGCCAGAACTCGGCGGCGGACAATGTCCTGTACAGCTTCGACCGGCAGGACTCGCCGGGCAGGCCGCTGACCCTCGACATATTCGTCAAGGCTGGTGGTCGCGACACGGAGCGTTTCGTCGAGAAGGAGTACGAGATCCTGGACGTGAACGGCGATGCCCTCAAGGGCCGCAAGGCCCGTCGCAATCTGCGTCGGGGCGTAACAAATGGGTCGAAGTCTGCTGATGACGACATGCCCGAGATGGACGAGGACGGGTTCGAGCTCTTGTAAAACTCGAACCGGAGGCGGTTCGAGACGGCGTTGAGGAGAGGGCCCATGCTTGAATGGCGTGTCTCGGAGTCCTTGCCCCGCGCCCTCGCCTTGAGTATTGCCAGCTCTTATTCGTTCACTTCACCCCTCATGTCTAGCGTCTTGACTTGTCGGCGTGTTAATAACCTTTTTCTTCCCGTCTGTTTTGTGTCGGTCATTTCGGTCGGTCCGCAGGAGTTTTGGCAAGGATCGTGGTGGGAAGCATAGTGCCGTCGCGCGATGTCGCAGGGAGTTGGTGTTGACTTTGAACCTGAGTGCTGTACATTGAAGAGAGTTGCTTGGTTGCGGTATTGCGCTGTGGTTCTTCACATTAGTTTTGAGCATTACTTACCTTCTGCAGAGGCGACAGCGGTCAATTGGGTCAACTGTAGCCTCTACCACCTAAACCACCTGGAAACGATCCGTGGACCTGGATGGCTTGGAATGATGAACAGAATAGCATTTTCCACATAGCTGAACAATCAATCACAGCGTCATGTGTCTGGTGCATTGTCTTGGCCCAGAGGTGTTGAGTGATGGGATCAATTGCAGCGTTTATTGCAGTGGGGAGTTGTTTTGTGGGGGCAAGGTTTGCTCGGGACTAGGAGGGCCGCAAGAATCCAATTGAACAGCAAACGCTCGCTGCCAATGCTGCACGTG
Organism: Diaporthe australafricana; assembly: GCA_039880735.1. Lineage (NCBI taxonomy): Eukaryota > Fungi > Ascomycota > Sordariomycetes > Diaporthales > Diaporthaceae > Diaporthe > Diaporthe australafricana. The sequence goes on from JBCEDM010000001.1 coordinate 7,291,954, forward strand.
CAGTGCTAACCGCTAAACCGCTCCAGGAATGCTACCCTACATCAAATGTGCACACTACATGGCGACAGGACCTTCTCCCCTTCCATCCAGTGGTCAGGAATTCGATCTCTTTGGAAACAGGAGGGAAAGAGAAGTTGAATTGCCTATGACATCAAAGCCTTGTGAAATCTCGAGGTGTTAAAAGAGAGCCAATTCGATACGAAAGGGTTCCGTAATTGCGCCGCTGCCCACTATACATCCACTACGCCATAGGCCGCTCCCACCAGGTGACTCATGTCGGCGAGCATGTTGAAAGTTTGACTCCCGGCCTCGATTCCGTCTCACAACCAAGTGGAACTTGTTTGCACTTGATGCATTCATGTCCGATCGCAAGCGCAATCAGACCAGGCCAGGCGGGCAGGCGGGCCAGTTCAGGTAGGATCAGAGCTGGACTCAGCCTCTCCTTTCGACCCCAATTTGTCCCCGGGGAGTCATCTCATCGCACCGCCCCTTGTTCGTTCTGCTTGTTCACTGCCTCAGTGGGACTTCGTAACAAGCCGCTACCCTGGATGCAGCTGGGAGATCTTCATGCTAAAGTGCATATAACATTCTGGGAACAAAGTTGTTTGATGGCAAGTTGACCTAGTAGATCAATCCCCCACTAGGAAGAACATCACATCAACATTGAACCTAGCATACTGTCCCCATCGCAGCGGTTCTCTTAGACGACCACGATCGACAACAAGCCAAATAACTGCTTGGAAACAGTCCCCTCAAAAATCATCCACTCAACGGACATACTGCATTTCTCAAACACATCGCAGTCGACTACTAAAAGTCTCAGCACTATCATGGCGAATCCTACGAGACTGTCCACGACATCTCGTGATACCGCCTTATGTATCATCCCCCCCAGGAGCCAGTGGCCAAAGATTGACCAACTGAGGTCCCATTACGACAAAGCATACGGCAAATGGCCTCCACACATCAACCTCGTCTACCCCTTTGTCCAGGTTGACGCCCTGCCGCGGGCGGCCGAGGCGGTACAGTCAGCAGCAGCCCACCAGCATCAAAGGCCGCTCGACGTCTGTCTCGACTCAGCCGGCGTTTTCCAGCACAGACATGACAACACTATCTTTGTACACGACAGTGACGACAGCCAACTGAGGGATCTGCGGGCGGCCGTCCTGGGAGCTTTGGGCCAGCATGATGATGGAGCACATCGCTTGCACATGACTATTGGTCAGAGCGAAGATAGTAAGTCGTCCCCCAACAACAAAATGTCTCCTTGTGGGTGGTAGACGGATAGAAAAGAGGGCCTTCACAGAGAGGTTCAATCCCTGTGGGGCGTCTTTAGTTATCGTATAATCGGCAGTTCGATCGATGCGGTATCAGGAGATAAAGCTTGGGTAGCTCACTGACCTGGAAATTGACAGTGAATGAGTCCTGGCACGAATTACTTCTTCAGAAGGCACGATGGCTTCCCAAAGTCGAATGGTCTGTAGACCAACTACATCTTCTCGTCCGAGAAAAGTCACCAAGCGGAGGCTCTGAGATGAAGACCTGGGCAACGATCTCGCTGGAAGACGGCAGCATTTGCAAATCCGAACCGCCGCGGCCGTTCTTCGACGAGCTACCAACGCCAAAGGAAAGTGATGGGATCCCTTATTCGTATCTTGGGGACGGCTTGTGGGGTCAGTCCTTGCGTGGTGACTATTCGATATCTTCATGCGCTGAAACATCGACTTTGGCCGTATCGACCTACAACGTCCTGGCCGAATTCAACTTCCCGCCTTCACAGGCACGTTACCCGCTGATTGTCAAGAACATTCTATCAGACCACGCAAGGTCTGATGTGCTTGTCCTAGAGGAGGTCACGGACGACTTTCTGGCCTTCCTCTTGCGGGAACCCGACATTCAGGAATTATTTACCTTCGCTAGCTGGGGGCCCCCAAATCAGGAGGAAGTTCAGCCGCTTCCAAGTCATAACAACATTGTGGTCTTGAGCAAACATACATTTACCTGGGAGTCCGTGCCATTCCATCGGGAGCACAAAGGCGCCATTGTGGTGCAGTTCCCGGCCCTCGGACAATGGGACGATGCAGATTTCAAGCCAGTAATCCTGGCTGCTGTGCATCTCACGCATGGCCTCAAGGAAGGTGCGATCGCTGCCAAGAAATTGGAACTCGAGACCATTCTCAAGTATTTGGATGGCACCTACCCAGAAAACCCTACTATCCTGGCTGGCGACTTCAACATCACCACGTCTTCGTATACGATCAGACAGACTCTCGAGAAGAAGGCTGTATCTTCCCAGGCGATTACACATCTGCATAATTTTGAGAAGGCAATTGCTCAAAGTGGCTTTGTCGATACCTGGACAGAATCGCAAATCGAGAAGGCAGCGGCATCTGATGACGACCCCGATCCTGCCTTTTTTGAGGGAGAACAAGGTGCGACCTATGACCCGACTATAAATACGCTCACAGCCACAATCGTGGGTAGTGGCTTCAATATGCGACCTCAGCGATACGACAGAATTCTCGTGAAGGGAGACGACTATTTCAAAACACTGAAATTCAACAAGTTTGGCTTCATTACAGACGACGGGGGCAAATTCGCCAGTGATCACTGGGGTGTGCGAGCAGTGCTGAGGCTTGGGCCGGAGGCTGAGAGCCAGCGGACTCCTGCCGTTACTGCCCGTGTTGCCCCTGTCCAGCTGAAGGAGGCCAAGCACTTGTCGGGAAGTGGAGAGAGCTTCTCGGAATTACTCAAGCAAGTGCAAGCACTCCCGTCGGAAGAGGAGATTGAGAAGCATGCTATAGCATTCAAGCTACTGCGCGAGACCATCATTGATGCCTCGTCGCCGATGGTCTCCACCGAAGCTGGACGATGTAATACGGCCCTGGTTGTCGTACCTGTGGGGTCCTATGGATTGGGTGTGTGGACGCCTTCCTCCGACATAGACTGTCTCTGCATAGGGCCATTTAGCTCTTCGACCTTCTTCTCTCTAGCTACTCAGCGGCTAAGGAAGGCTGCTGACAACGGCATCAAGTTGATGCGGCGGGTGAAGGCCCATACGGGCACAATGCTTGAACTGGAGGTCCAGGGAGTCAAGGTCGACCTCCAGTACGCTCCTGCTGGTGCCATCGCAGGGAAGTGGCCCGATTGCCTCTGGCTTCCTGCCTCAGACCCTGCTTGGATGTTGTCAGCACAAACCCTGAACAAGCTGAAGCCGATTCGGGACCTCGACTATGTTCGCCGTTCGGTACCTGACATTGTCAAGTTCCGGCTGGCTCATCGCTTCATCAAGACGTGGGCCAAGAGAAGGGGTATCTACGCGCTGAAATACGGTTATCTCGGCGGGATCTCAATCACCATTCTCCTTGCACGGCTGCACAAGCTCCTGACTCATGAAAGCGCGGCTGTGTCATTATCTGATCTCCTGGCAACATTCTTCAACCACTACGCCAGCTTCGACTGGCGAGCGGACCTCGTTTTCGATCCATTTTTCCACAAACAGCTCAACTACAGGAGAACTGATCGAGAACCCCTGGCCATTTTAGGCTACGCCCCGCCAGCGCTGAATACGTGCCTGGCCGCATCCGTGCCGTCCGTGAGGACTATTACCGAGGAATTTCAGAGGGCAGATAAGATGCTTTCGGAAGGAGGCATGATGTGGTCGAGGCTCCTCGAAACAGACGGGTCGGCCGACTTCCTCAAATCGTTCAGAAGCTACATCAAGATCAATGTCCAGTTCTGGGGTGGCTCACTAACCAAAGGCAGAGGTCTCGTCGGCTGGCTGGAATCCCGGTGCGTGTCGCTGCTGGTCGACCTGCACAGACGCCTGCCAGATCTCCACGTCCGATTTTGGCCCGCGCGTTTCGTCGAGGTCACGGATGGGGCGTCGGTAGAAGACGACCAGGGCGACTACGAGGGCTTCTATCTCGTCGGGCTAGACAAGCTCGAGGGTGCCACAACCGACGACAAGGCAATGCAAGAGAAGCTGGTAGACGTACTCAGGAAGTTCGAGGACCAGATCCGTGGCGACCAGAAATACTTCGACGAGCGCACCTCGTGGATGGAAGCCAGCGTGATCAGGCGCGCAGCCCTGAAGCCACTAGAGGTAGACGCTCGGGAGTGGGGCGAGTACACCATTGGTGATGACGAGTCTGATGAGGAGGAGGAGGAGGAAGATGAAGAGGCACAGGCATCTACTGTGTACGAGGACTACCAGGCCGTGCACTCCGCGTCAAAGAAGGGCAAAACTACTAACCAGCCGCGCTCCGTCGTCGTCTCCAAGCCGGAGGGAGCTGGCAAATTCCGGACCGCATCTGACGTGCTGAACCGGCTTCGCTGGGTAAGTTCACACACACACACACACACCATAGAACAGTTATACGCAAGATCATGATGGCCATGCTGTCGCTCTCTAAAGAAGCCGAATGCTAACCATAATCCCTCGCAGGACCCATCACTAGACAGCGGTGACTTCATCGTCGGCTACGAAGATCGCTTCACCGGGGCGATGGAGAAGGCGCTGGACACGTGGAAGACGGAGCAGACAGATGAGGAGTTCATCCCGCAACACCGGATCCTGTACTTCAAGCGCAGGAGCGACAGCACGGTCGTATGGGAGAGGCGGACGCGAATCGACCTGTTGTTCGGGAGCGGCGGCGGCGGCGGCGGTCGGGGCGGGTCGTCCACCTGAGTGAGGAACGGTAGTCCTGCTTGCACTTTTAGCATTGCGTAGCATAGCGGCTTTGATTGTATTTGTGCTGGTGAACAGTACTCTTTTTTTGTGCATGGTTTCCCGGAGTGGACAAATTGTCTTCTGTGACGCGTTGCCGCTCTAGTTACAGGGACTGGCTGTCTTGTTAAAGTACGCAGCTTCAATGGCTTTACCTGCGTACGCAGTCGTCTCAACTTTCCGCCGGCACGAGTATACTCATTCGGGTAACGCGGACATCCCAAGCGCCACAAACGAAACGACCGGCCATACCAGGCCCCAGGCCATCGTTTCCTCGGGGATGTCCTTCAAACAATGGCTGCAGCTGTAAGACGCCGTCTCGGTGAGACATTGCAGGTCATGCATATACATAATTATAATCAAGCGAGAAAATTCTGGTCATCTGGTTGATATCCTCCATGTCTCGCCCACCGGGAGAACCGTCGTGAACCCCAAACTAAATGACACAGTAATAGTACAATATACGTAAGTGGTATCGCTGAAGCCCTGGAAAAAATGCTCGTGTGCTTTCACTTGCTGAAGAAACAGCAACGCCACCTTCCAGTGCCGTGATGAGATCCGTGGCAAAATATGTTCGCGAAGCAGGCAAATGTGTTTTCAACTCTCTTCTTTTTATGTGTGCCATGCCATGCCATGCCATGCCCGCCAGCCAAAGCGAAATGAAACCCAACGCCAAATGCATGAGCAAAAAGTGCCACCGCTAGAAACAAGGACCCGCCCTATATCATCGGCCCAGCAGGATGTTGATGTGGGTTGGCACCCCATAATGCTGCTCCAACCACTTGTTGTGTATTGTCAGGGCCACGCCGCGATTCTCTTTCCTCGGGGCTTATATGCTGGTTTGTTGGACCTGGGACTTGGTAGTAGCCATCAGCAGAGAGGGCGTGATTTTGTGCAGGTTGCTGACGGTCTTGGAAAGCGACCGTTTGCGACTGGTAGGACTCGGGCGCTTGCTGGAATCGCGCAGCTCCTCGATATCCTAAATCGGATTCGTAAGGTTGATCTTCTTTGTAACGGTCATACGGATCGATGGGGGAAGTACTCGACGGGTCCTCCTGTGCGTGAGCAATCAGGCCAGCGCCCTCCTCGTGGGGATCTTCCTGGATGGGACTGATAGCTCCTGGCCCTCCTTGGTGCTGGTCCATGCCAAATGTGCTTCGTCCTGATGGTAATTAGCACCAGTCGTCCTGAAATGAAATGTCGTTGAGAGTGTGGGGGTGAGTGGATGAGTTAAGATATTGAACTGTCAATCTTCGCAGCTCCATGATTACGCCTCAGGTGATAAGCAGCCAATTCATGTTACTGGGGTTTGCTTACGAAACTCGGTCGCAATGGGCAAGTGGTCGGTGCTCTTGCCTCCGGGCACCCGATCGTATGGATGTAAAGGATATGATGTGTCCTTACCATCCATGTTAATGTCGGTGTTCTTGCGGTAGCTGACATCCTCACGGCGGCGCTTAGCCCCCACAAAGAGCCAACGCATGCCGCGACCAAACGCCTTGATGACGTCCCATAGGTTTAGGGCATCCCAGAGTGCCTTCAGACCCATAGAGCCCCCGGCCGGCGGGATATGCACATTCTCTTGAGGTGGTGCAGTCGATTCCTTGTACGGCAAGGGATAGAATATCGGAGGGGCGTCCTGTTGGTATGGTCGCCAGGGGTATGCCCAAATGTGCATAATGGAAAACAGTAACATTTCGATGCATAAGAGCAGGGACGGTATGCCGACAGATATGTCGGGATAAGAAAGTTTCGCGCTGGGAGAGATGATGTCGAACTCTGATGTCCCCACGGATATGGCCATTGTCTGCCAGAAGCTGAGGAAAATGACACCCTTGATAGCCAAGACCTTGAGGAAAGGCTTGTGAGAGGCGAGCTCATTCTTGAGCTGCATATAGAACTGAATGACGCAGTACATGGCAATGGTGACGGCGACACTGTCGATGGCGACGCACTATCTCAGAGTTAGCCAAATAAAATAGAGTGGTGAAGACAGCGGCAGATGCGAAGCTCACCCAGATATGTGCGAAGTAGGGACTGTTGGAGCTTTCACAGTAGCGATCGTACTTGTTGGTCACAACGGCGGTGATGGTCATGGCAACACGTATGAAGCAGTAGTGGTATATTCCAATCCAAATGATGTTGAACCAGGTGAGACCGCTGACGGGCGTACGCCATGGGCCCCGGTCGCCTCCACAGCATTTCTTGAGCCAGTTGACCGGCCAGACCCATTGCTTGACGGGGTGCAACTCTCTGAAGAATTGCTTTTGCGAGTGGAGATCGGCCGCCGTGTACTGGCACAGCAGTGCGAAAAAGGACGAAATGGCAAAGGCCTCGTAGCAATCGGAAATGACTGCAAAGTAGACGGACTGGTGGTAGTATCTCAGCTGGAGGAATGCTGACGCCGCGTAGATGGGTATCATGAGAAGGATACGGATGATGCTAAGAAATCGGTCAGCGTCATCAGCCGGGCGAAGATCCCACTTTGAGTTTGGGGGTCGGGGGGCAGGGGATACGCACTATTTCTGTTCATCTGGTTTTGTGTAGTTCAACGCATGCATCCATATTAAATAGAAGCTGACGAACATGGAGAGAAGGGCACTTGCGGCAGATACCATAAGTGCCAACTCGTGGAATGTGAAGGGGCCGGCCATGGGTATCTCGGAGACTGGTAGCAGCGAAATTAGCACGAATTCGAGTTGCGCGGCGCCGGGGGCAGGACCGCGCAAGATCGGAAAGACTCACTCTCCATCTCCTCCACCGTCGTGTTGCAATATGTCAAATTCATCTTGGGTGACTTGAACCACCAGGCTCAAGCATGAGCGCGTGCTGCCTCTCGCAGCGCCAATTCGAGTGAGGGTGGTCGGCGGGATTGGAGGTCGGAGTTCCGCAGGTCCGTCTCCCGACAGCACGATGGGCTGTGGGTCGTTGTTGGCGGCGACGCCCTCGTCACTGCTCGCTCCTCTCGTGGGTCACCTCCCTATGAGCGTATGTTCCAAGTTCATAGACCAAATAACTCCTTGTTCAAGTGCTCTCGCGGCGCGAGTCCTTCGTTTCGGCGACAGCTTGTTCGAGTTGGTTTGATTTCTCGTGGGTACTACTTGGCTTGGAAAGGCAAGATAGAGCGTCTGATTGAATCAGCTGTCTTGGAAGGTGAAGGCGAGATCAGACAGCCAGCAGCAGTGACCATAAAATGTTTCGCACGAATTCGTCGAAGGGGCGAGGTGGTCGCGTGGGTTCGGCGCGGTTGTAGTCGTCCACTTTGTTGCCGGAAGGTCGCGAGTTCAACGCCAAGATGATCGGATGGTGATCAGTTGTGGCAGCGCTCGGTAGAGAAGAGAAGGGTGGTTTTGACGTTGTCCAGCAGCTGTGAAGTAAATGGGTCTCCTGGCGTCACTGGAGGGAAAGCGCCGGTGTGGTTGGAGAGGACGAAAGCAAGAAAAGGAGGAGGATCGGATGGAATGCAGCCAAGTTCTAAGTGCGCCTTGTCCGAGGCTTGTTGTTGCAGTTGGGGGAACCTGAGAAGGCTTGGTGCTCTTGGATTCCGTTAGCATGTAGGCCGGCGCCCTCCCTCCCCCCACCCTCAGCTTGCCACACCTGCACGCCAGCACACCCACCAGCGCAGCAACAGCTGCTGCAGTACCAAGAGCACGGCAGTACCAAGAGGACGGCAGCCGGCACCCCTGTGTGGCAGGTCTTGTCAGGGACTCGGGAGCCACCAAGGGCCCGCATGATGGGCAGACAGGGCGACGAGGCTGAGCGCGCTGAGGACCCTGTCCCGCCTGTCCCGCCTGTCCCCGTCCGTCTCAAGTCGCTCACTGGTTCAATCAGTGCCCATCAGACGAGCAGAGCAATACGGAAATGTGCTGGACCCTCATTTGGTTTTTGGATCGACTCTCAGCCAATCTCGAGAATTTCGCAACCGGCGCCCGATCGCAATCTAGTTTCCAGCACAGCGCAATTGTCCAGATACCAGCAGCCGTGCAAACAGACATTGATCATACTGCGTACGGTATCCAGTCCTCTTGTCCTTCGTCATCTCTCATCCTACGGAGACCGCCAGAAGTGTCTGTCTCACTCTCCGTCTTTTGTCGGTAAAGCTACAGTACAGACCTGATCGGAGCCCCACCCCCCAGTAGCCGCTCGCTGGTTTGGCATGTCTGACGAGAATCGACTTGTTTTGGATTTCGTCGCTCAGATCCCAAAGGAAGCAGGCGTCAAACGCCCAGCCCCCCCGGCCACCAGCTCCCCACCCAAATGCAGCTTGAAAGGAATCTCACAGTCCAACAGTTCACCGCTCGCCTGCATAGCCCATAGCCTATGCATGATAATTACACCATTGTACAGCACATGGCCATGCATGCTGAAAGACCATGAAAGCGGGAGAGAGACACACACACAGAGAGGACTAGGGCGCCCTCGCAAATAGGCGCTGACGACGCCTTTGAGAATGCCAAGGCTCGGGCGGACTCCGCACGCTGATACCCAGAACTCAATTCGCCCGAGCTCCTGTGCATCATCTCGAGGCGCTCGATTCGAGCTCCCGAGTCATTCGGCGACGTTATTGGCAATTTGGGCAAACGGGCTACGGAGCGAAACAACCTCGGCGCGCACCGCTCCCTTCCCCTCTCCCGCTCCCTCCGCTCTTCCCGGCCGAGATCTTGCAGCGGCCCCGGACGAGTCGTTGGATCTTCACGGCTGATTGCCGCGCCCCACACGTCGCGGTCTCGTGTCCGGTCCTCCGATCCCGTGCTATCCCCCTTGTAGACATGCGTGCAGTCCATGTCGCAGAATGACCTTGACAACCTGCTCCCGCGCTTTACATTGAAACGCCCGTGCACATCTCGAAGCGTTATCTAGTATGGGACAGATGCTGAGGTGATCGTGCAGGTTGCCAGACTGCCCACCATTGTAGCTGCCGCGGGTTCACGTAGCCTCTGTTGCTTGAGTGGAATGTTAGCTACTAGAACAGCGAAACGGTCGGGTCTGGTGAAGACTTGCTGGACTGATTCACCACATCTTGGGTGCTCAAGATCGTGGAGCCCCGACTCGATCCTTGGTCTTCAGGTCCGGCGCAGTAATGCTGTCGAGATCAGGACTCCGGTGTCTTATATGGGTTGTTGAAGACTGCTCCATCGTGCCACGTGTTGAGACTGTGGACTTTACAGCTCCCATCATCATCCAAACCGCTTTCCCATCAGCAGTTCATAGTAAGCCTTCTGGTCCTGCTCACTTCCAAGGAACGGGTCTAGTTCGGGCGGCTGTTCTAGTGGGTCAGGGTTGAAGCTCATATCCAAAAAATCCTCGAGTGTCTCATTCGGAGCAAAGCCAAGTGAGCCAAGTGTTTGTGTGAATCCAAGAGAACTGCTAGCACGTCAGCACGGTAATGAAAGTCATGACTGGCTCGAAACTGTGACTTACGATCTCGCGGCGTCCTTTGCCACTATGTCAGATAACGAGATTGACTCCGCTCTGGGCCTCGGCCGGCCACTCATGCTGAGCTGCCTTGGTCTGCTGTTGCCGTCCTGTGAAGAGGGAGACGGGGTTGGGACAAAATTGAAGGGGTTACTGCTATCGAATTTGGGCATGGGGATCGTATCCAACTGAGGGGTCTGGGTCAGTTGTGGTACTGGCGGTCGAGAGGGCGATATCACAGAGCTTGGTGCAGGCAGTATGGGATCCGGGGTCGGCTCAGGGTTCGGAAGAAGTGACTGTTGTGGCATGTTGAGGGTCGAGACAGGAGCTGCTGAGGTAGACGCCGCCGCATCTGGTGTGATACTTCGTTTCTCTCCTGATGCGTCATCACCGAAGAAGGTCTTGAAGACGCCGCTCTGTTGCCATGCCTGGATGAAGAACTCCTGCTGGGATGGGTCCCGGATCGCCCTGACCAGCCTCTTGCCCTCGGGCTGCTTCAGGTAGCCCTCAACCACTGGCCCCAGACTGGGGATGAGGTTGAGGGCAGCGCCCCAGGCGGCGGCACTCTCTCTCAGGGTGTGCAGAGCACTCCGATAGCCCTGAGCAGGGCCTCTTTTCTTCTGAGGCCGAAGGTACAGACATGACTTGTTGTGTCTCTCACAGTAGCCACACCGTGGCTTTGCATTGTCACAAGGCTGGTGGTTCACATGACAGAAGTCACAGCTAGGGTAGACGAAGGTCAGCCTGTCGTTCAAGTTTAACGCCAGCCAGTGTCAGGGGCGTGAGTGGTTGAGGGAAGGTGAGAGGGTGGCTATAATGGCTGGGCCGTAGCACAGGGAAGCCGGGGGGCACCGTGGACAAACACAAAGCAAGATGAGAGCTGGGGGTGTAAAAAGAACGAAAACGCTGGCAAGACAACAGGAAGACTAACGCGCGTGACGATTTCTTGCGCTTCCGGGGGTTGACAGGGGCAGCGGCGGTTGAGTCGCCGGCGACCGAGGCAGCCGCCTCTGCCTCTCCGGGATGGGCGGCGGCGACATCGTCCCTGAGCTCATCGAAGTCAGACATGGCGGAGGTGTGAAGCCTGGAGGAGTCAGCGGCAGGTTCACCATGAAAGGGGCCAATGGGTCCAGGCCCGGGCTCGACTCGTACATGCCTGTGCCGGTGCGTGTGCCTGGTGTTGGGACAGGCTCCGTCGCGCGGCAGTGTGCCTCTTGTGCGCGTCTTGTCTCGGACTGTTATCAGATATGACGCCCACGAGTACGAATCGTAACAATGTAGTGCAGCGCAGCGCAACGCAGTGCAGACAGGAAGGGCTGTGTGGAGGCGGAGACCGGATCACAACCGCAGGGCAGGGCAGGGCATCGGCCGAATTGAGAAGCTCCAGTACACGGTTGGGCTATTGCCGTCGCCGTTGCTGTTCCACCAAGGGCCGTCGACGGCTAATTGGAGTTGACACCTCGGGTTTTGGGGTAATTGTCGGGAATATCTGGTGACAAACCTAATTCCAGAACGAGCCGAGTCGAGCCCAACAGTGGACTAGAAGCTTTCCAAGGCAAGGCAAGGCGTGTGCGGTGCACTACGGTGCGGTGCTGTGCGCTGCTGTGCGCTGCTGTACCGTACTGTACAGCAATGAGCCATGCATACTGTAGTCGATGCGTCGTATTATACCGTATGATTGCTTGTAAGCTACAAGACAGACACCAGTTGACAGCATCACTCAGCCACCCAGCGGGGGTGGGGTATCGATAAGCACCTGCTGCAGCGCCCCAGGAAATACAGTAGTGTAGGCACATGCTGCAAGGTCGCGCATGCGCAGCACCAGAACAAGTGGGTAGCAGCGACGAGTCGGTTCAGAGAGTCTGGGCAGTATGTGTGCAATATAATCATAAACAAACCTCCAAAATAGCCAGCATCTGCATTCTTATTATTGCAATCCCACCAACAGGGTCCACAGATTGCACAAGGGTCATAAGCCTCGTGAAGACGGTGTTCGGCCATAGATTCAAGTTTCACCATCTGCCGACAGATTATCAATCAAGCAATCAATTATCGTGCTGGCGGGCAGGGAGCAGCACCAGTTGTAGTGTAGCCCCACAGGAAGAGCAACCGGCGGGGCAACGTTCTCTGCTGCCCTGTGTAGTACCTAGGTAGTGTACGGGGCAGGAGCTGCCCAGCCAGGAAGTTCCATTCTGCAGGAAATCCCGGCCTCAAGGCCTATTTTATAAGTGCCGAGAGTACGTACCCTGTAGCGGCCCTCCACACCTCCCGACGCCGGCTCCGACCGACGAGGCAACCTTGGGAGACTGTACGGAATGTCTGGCGACGGGCTACCGCTTCTGTGCCTTGCCTGAGACACAGCGATCTTCTCATCATCTCGTACCTCGTCTCTCAAATCGCTTAAACAGATTTTGTCTTGCGCGTCCGCCATCTTCCATCGCAGGGGCCAACAGAGCGCGGCGCTGCTTAAGCTTCACCTCTACTGGTTGTTGGAAACCTCACATGAGCGCTCCTCACATCTGGGAAGATATCTTTTCCGGCCTCGCCCTCAAGAACGCGGCCCATACAGCAACGAACTCAAACGCAACAGCCTCATTCAATCGGCCGCCTCTAGTCAGCCACCAGGCCCTACGACACACACGCTTCTGAAATCACTCAGACATTCTTGTGACGGCCTCCCGGGAACCCCCTTCCATCCCCTATGTTGGGATGCTGGCAGCACCGTCATGACCGTCGAAGATGCCTTGACGTCTGCCCCGCCAAATGAGCGCCTTTTCCACTCAGACGCCTCCATCGTCCTGGTCGGGTGTCGAGGCGCCGGAAAGCGCTCCCTTGGCTTCATCGGTGCCCTTCACCTGCGACGTCGTCTTATCACAGAGGACTACTACTTTCAGCAGGTCACCGGGCTCACCCGCATGCAGTTCCTCAGCCAAAAGGGCAAGGATGAATTCAATCGACGCAATGACGAGGTCTTCAAGCGCATGCTCGACGAGCATCGCCACAAGTCCATCATCGAGTGCGGCATGAGCAGCTTCTCCGACGAGGCACAGGACGCTCTCCGCCTGTTTTCAGAGTCAAATCCTGTCATTTACATACACCGCGAAAAGGAGGAGATGCTCCGCCTCTTGGACTCGGCAGATGGCGAGCGTATCCTCCGTGCGGACCAGAGGCACAGGACATGCGCGAATCTAGAATACTTCAACCTGTACGACCACTCCAACTCCAAGCCTAGTGTAGCAAGCGATGCGTCATCAGGCGGATGGGACATGCAGATGGCCACACCCTCCAGCCTTCTCTATGCAAAGCAAGACTTCACTCGCTTCATTGACTTCGTCACCGGCCAGGGCCTCACCAAGCTCTTCCTGGAGAGCCCATTCTCTGTCAGGGCCATCCCGCCGGAGTTCAGACAGTGTTCGTACGCTTTGCGCCTGCGCCTATCCTACCTCGTCAACATGGACCTTGAGTGGGAGGACCTTGAGGCCCGGGGTGACTGCGTGGAACTTGTTATCGACCACTGGCCAGACGACATGATGAACCAGATCGCTCGGATTGTAGCCCAGGTGCGGAGGAAACTGGTTGTCCCAATAATCTACCACGTCGAGGAGCACCCGAGAGAGGAGCGGCGCAGAACTCCGCAGGAGAAGGCAAAAATGGACTCGGAGCTCCTTGAGCTTGGCCTACAGCTCGGCGTCGACTACTTGAGCCTGGACCTACAGAGGAAAGACATCCCGCTGCGGAAGATACTCGCCAACCGGGGACGGTCTAAGATCATGGGCAACTACTGGAACGTTGGGTTGATGTGCACGCCCTGGTCTAGTGATTCCCACGTACGGGATTATCAACAGGCAAAAGATCTCGGATGCGACCTCGTGCGCATGGTCCGCTTTTGCTCCGGCGACAGCTCTCCTGAGATGCTACAAGAGTTCCGGGAGAAGATTGCCGCCATTATTCCAGACCCAAAACCGCCACTTGTAGCATACGACTTTTCGGTCCTCGGTATTAGAACGCCCCTTCAGTCACGGATCTTGACCCCGGTGAAGCATCCCGACATGGAGAATGATCGGGAGCATCTGGCTACAGTCTGCACCGCCAGCAACTCGCTCGAGGCGCTTTTCCGCCAATTCGAGCTGGAGCCGCTCCATTTCTTCACAGTGGGCGCAAACGTATCGTACTCGCTTTCTCCCTGCATGCACAATACCGCGTACGAGTTCGCCGGCATGCCACACAACTTCTCAGCAGAGACATGCTCTACCGTGGAAGATCTCAATCAAATATGCAGCGACCCTTCCTTTGGAGGAGCCTCGCTGGCAGCACCATTCAAAGTCGCCATCGTGCCTCATTTGAAAGTAAAAAGCCACCACGCCACCGTCATCGGCGCCGTCAACGTCCTGTTACCCCTACGCGGCAAGACGAACTTCATTCTGGACCACGCAAACTCGCGCAACAAGTCGGGTCTCACCAACGAGTTCTATGGCGACAACACCGACTGGCAATCCATATTCACGTGTCTGCAGAGGAGTATCAGCCCTCGGAACTACGTACGTCCCTCCAAGACGACAGCATTGGTCATCGGGGCAGGAGGACAGGCGCGAGCCGCCATCTACGCCATGATCCAGCTGGGATGTCGGAACATCTTCATATTCAACCGGACCGTCCAGAACGCACAGGTGATTGCCGACCACTTCAACCTCTGGGCTCAGAAGCAGGGCATGGCGCCAGGAAAAGGAGGCATCTCCCAAATCTGTCATGTCCTGCCGTCCATTTCTGTGCCGTGGCCAGGGGGCTACGAGCAGCCGACCATGATCGTGTCCTGCGTACCGGCCACGACTGTTCATGGAGGCCTGCCGGCGGACTTTGAAATGCCCATGCAGTGGCTCGGGAGCCCAACTGGAGGCGTGGTGCTAGAGGTATGTTTGAAAGCCAGATCAGGTTTCACCGTTCTTCGTTTTCTATTTGCACCTCGAAGCCGTACAAGGCTGTGATCGTCTGGCCGAGCTTGCTGACACTGGGTTATAGCTGGCATATGAGCCCCTCATTACACCACTTGTGGCCCAGATGCAGGTATACAGAGACACCGTCAATCCCTCGTGGGTGGTGGTCGACGGGCTCGAGAACGTGAGCGAGATGGCCATTGTAGCCTTTGAGCTGATGACAGGGCGGCTGGCGCCGAAGAGACTCATGAAGGAAGTGTGCCGGAAGACATGGGAGCAGCAGAAGAGAGACATGTCGTCAATGTCCTGAGTTGGCGCGGGAGACTAGGCTGTGGTGAAAATGCACCGCAGATATTGCAGGGGTAGACTCACATGTAGAGGGCATTTCCTCCCACATTTGGAATTTTCCGCAACTGGATGGCAGGTTCCAGCTTGCGCGATCGGTTTGCCAAGAAGGTGAGCTAACGTGGCCATCTCTGGTACAGGTAGGAAGTTTGGAATGCTTGAGAATTTGGCAGCAGTAAAACAGCGGGCTTGTGCAGTTGACTATATCAAAAGTCATGAAAGGCATCAGGCCATGATTCAAATCGTTAATGTCACACCTGAGAACATGATGGAAACTGCATAGTACAGCGTCCTGGGTGATCCGAGCCCACTCTTAATCAAGCTACAGTTGCGGTGTTGACTCGTCCCGACATCTTGCTTTGCTTGACCAGTCGTATACAAGGCGTATTTTCGTATATGATGGAGATTATTCGTATACACGGCCGTTTTTCGTATTCGGCGACATTGCTAGGTTAATATTAGCACATTTGCCCGTCAACAGAGAAAGGTCCAGACTTTTTTTCTGAGATGGGCACTTAAACCTTGCAGCAATATGGGCGGTCCCCTTTTGAATTACCGTATATGTCTGTCATTGTCGGCAAGCTGGGGCTGTGCCACTCAAGGAACCAGTATCTCCTTCGAAGACCAGACTTCACGAGAAACATGACGCTCAGTTTACCAACGACCTTCACAATGTGCTTAATATCCTCATAATTCATTGCGTATTTCATTTCGTAATAATATTGAAAGGCTGCAGCGACTCCTACAACGACTAGGAATCTACTTCGATTCACACAAGACAGCCCCTAGAAATACATATCCTCACCGGCTTGACGTGATCGGCTTCTTCTAATCTTACGCAGTGATTAGGCCATACTTCGAATAATGGCCGTAGGCGGAGAAACGTCACTAGCAACGGAGAAAGAGCGTCTACGTGCTCAATACGACCGATTGGGCCGGGACTCCCCGCCCACGCCGAACTCTGCTCCCTCCGAGGCTCCCATCACCCGGCACGAGACCCTCCCCGGCGCCGGAAGCAGCTCCGGGGTCCATCCTTACCTCGATCTGCCGCCATACTCGGCCCCGTCAAGCACGCTTTACCTGGACCTGGCCGTGCCCGCCCAGCAGCAGCAGCAGCAGCCTCCTCAGCAGCCTCAAGAGTACCCAGGCCTCCCCCGCCTGGACTATCGTCTCTACTCGCCGCCGCTCTTCGAGCTCTCCTCCGACTGCACAACAATCAAGTCGACGGCGCCATACCTCTCCAACACGGTCGAGGCACTCACAGCCCTCGTCCGCGCGCAGTCCACCGTTCCCCCGAAACCGCAGATCCACATCACCGGCAAGAGGGGGAGCAAGATAGATTTCGCCATCAAGCTGAACTTGCTGCACCTCCTCGTCCCGGAGCGACCTCTGGTAGGGGATCAGCAGCAGCAGCAGCAGCAGCAAAAGGGGCCAGTGAGCTACATACGCTGTGTCGGGTCCGGCGAGACAGCCCTCAGGGGCGGCACGAAGCCTGAGCTGCTGCCGAACCTGGGCGACGATGCCGGGCTGGAGCAGTGGGCCCGCAGGTTCATCAACGACCCGAACCAGGTTAAGGCCTTTGTTCTAGAGCGTGTCGTGACGAACCTCGACACGAATTGGCTCTCTAGCCAGATCCGGATCCTCGTCAACCAGTTGAACTGTAAGTACTAGCCCTTCCGCAGCCGTGGTCCTCCCACCCGCACCCTGAAAAACGTTGTGAAAACCATTGCGACGATAGGTATCGCAACATATTGACACATCACCAGACAAGGGCGTCGTCACGGTCTCGTTCCCCGTGACACACTCCAAAGTGGTGGTACAGAGCCCAGACAGGGTCAACAAGTTCTTCACCGGAATCACAACACTCTTCACGGGGAAGAGGACGTACGAGGTCGTCAAGGCCGTCTGGCCGTTCGCAACACGTGAGAGGACAGAGGCCTCGGCAGCGACCGACGGCGTCCCAAGGCGGTGTGTGGTCCAGAGCGAGGACCAGTGGTGGAGGGAATGGGCGCAGCCCATCAGATACGCCATTGCTACTAAGAGGCACGGATGGGTCACGAACGAGGACAAGCTCGAGGCCATCATGGAGGGCAAGGGCAAGGGCTTGTCGGCCGTCGACTGGTCGGAGGAGTTTGAGGGCACGGCTTGAGTCTGCAGGGCTGCCAAACAGCACTGGAAGGATGTTAGGGCAAGTATTTGCTCGTCGACCAATACCAAAAGGGTAACTTAACGTTGTGAACTTTGATCCCATTGAACCGTCATAGCATTCCTGTAGAGACGCCTTTATTTATGGCCGTGTAGTGCAACATTCGAGCCGTTGCACTCCCATCCGCTTCACTTTGTATCTGACTAATACTTTTCACCCGCGAGACAACACTATACACGTACAAGCAGACTGGCAGACAATGACAATTCCTCTGTTGGTGTCATGGACGTATGAAGTCTCACATAACGAAATCTGGGTATATCGCCTGGCTCATGCTCCGTCCAAAAGTCAAAATCAAAATGCACCTGGTCGAATATGACCGCCCGAGACGCCTGGCTTGCGGAAATGCCCTCCAATTCCAAGGGACCTTGCGGTCCCAGCAACAATGTGTATAAATCTTGGGTGCAATTGTAGTGATTTTACGATGCAAATACGGATCCGGAGAATAGGTAGCCGTGGCGCGACCAACCCCTAAAACATAGGTATAGACGGTGTGGATCATGGACTCATGCATATTGCGTGCTCAGCTCTGGGGACAAGCTTCGACCGAAGAACGCCGTGTTGCCTTCGTAGGTTGTGAACTTTTGTGAGGAAGTGATGTCTCCATTTTTTGTTTGAATTGTGTAAGAAGCTTCTCCACGAAACTCCCGCCCGTGCGTCTGTCTCTTGACGCTCGTCCGCAGCGCAATCGATCTTTTGATAGTACAGCAATTCGCCGAGCAATGAGCGGAAATAAATAAGATGGCATGACGACGCCTGGTTTCGCCCACTGCAGATATGTTCTCAATCTGGTTGTGTCCTGAGCCAAGCGGCTCGATCTTTGCATCGCAAACCAACAAAGTGTCGATTAACGAACGCTCCGTCGGACTTGTGGTCTCGCAAGTCCTCCTCCCTCTTCACAAGAACAACTGACCATGTATGGGACGGTTCTAACGTCGGGGTCGCTTGTCTCTGTCGCTTGGCGGCATTTCTGAAATGTCACTCCTCCGCTTCCTGCCTGAGCTTCGGTCATCGCCACGGGGGTCTCGTCGATCATCACCAAGCCGTCCGGGTCCGTCTCTTGGCCCTTCTCTAGGCCCGTCTCTCGGTCCGTCCCTGGGCCCACCGCGCATCGATCCTCCTCTGCTGCTATTGCCCCATTCGTCGCCTGTTCTTCCTCCACTGCCGCCCTCGCCTCTGCTACTGTCACCTCTGCTATCGCCCCGATGTCGTGGTTCGCGACCAGAGCCTGAAGGTTCCCTAGCACCGCCAGGCAAAGAGTCGCGATTGCTAGTATTAGAAGCTGGTTCTCGAGCAGGTCGTCGAGGTTGGATGGGTTCGTGGTTGGGATCGCGGATGCGATTGCTATCAATGCCTGTTGGCAAGCCAGACCGTCGGTCGTGGCGCTCAGTCTGATCGCTTCCGCGCGGGTCTTTCATATCCCGGTCTCCACGGGGGCTACGTTCTCGCCCGCCGTGACGGCCAGACCGGTCGGGCCTTTCGCGATGATCCCTTCGTCCACTCCGTTCGTGCTCACCTCTACTTCCAGCGAGCTCCTCGTGCGCGTCACTTCTTGAGTCACGAAGTGGCAGACCGCTCATTTCGTTTCCGGGGACAGGGCGATCCTGCATCATGTTTCGTCGTACGGGATCGGGACGCTCCTGGACGGGAGTCGAGACTGGCGACGCACCGGTGAGTATTTGTGCATCAGAATCCGGCATACTCTGCCTGGGCCTACGGTGGTCACCGTCCCGCTTAGTGTTGCCTGGGGTGATGTTGTCTTGGAGCTTCTCAAGCTGTCTTCGAACGCTGCCTCGCTGCCGGTCCTTGCTTGCGGATGGGCCTGTCGGAGCGGAGTACGGGGCGTTTTGTTCCGCAATAGGGGTGTTCGGGTGGCTGCTTTGTCCTTGACGTGAGGCAGACGGTCCTGTGGGCGTGGCGACACGGTCACTCGTGTGGATAGGAGGCACCTGTGGACGTGAATGGGAAGGCTCCCTTGGCGGTGGTGGCGGCGGTGGAGGCGGGACGATGTGTCTCATGCGGTCTGGATGCATCGGCTGCTCAAATTGATGAGCACGGTCGGAATGTCCCCCGCCAGCAGGCATAGCAGGCGGTGCAGTCGAGGAATTCGCTGCATGGTCAAACTGGGTCGATGGCGCCCTGCGTGGCCTTGATGACGACGGCCCAGTTGGAGGTTGCCGCTCCGGTGACGGTGCCCGATTGGTATCTGGAGGCGGCATTCGTGCATCAGACCTAGGCCCTGACGGCATAGACGATATTCTGGACGAGTTCCTTGCGCCGCGTCCACGAGGCCCTTGGGGGGCTTCTGCTACCGTTGGGATTGGGTTCAGGCGGCCGTAGTTCGGGTCCTGCTGGACCGGCCGGCCGCGATCCGACTCATGAGGCCGAGTGGGAGGACCATGGAACGACGCGTCCCGGCTGCGCTCATTAGACTGACGATCTTGCTCCCTGGGCTGCTCAGCATCTCTCGCTGGAGGTTGAGTTGGTTCTACCGGATGCCCATTACGACGGGAGTGTCGATCCTCGTGAGCTTGGCCGTCGGAGGGGGCGGGCGCTTTATACCTTTCATCTCTCCTAGGGGACTGCGTACGCGATGAAGTCCGGTCTCGCCCACTGTCTCTCGGAGAACGAGTCGAAGAGAGGGGTTGTTGCGTCTGCAGCAAAGCAGCGCGTTGTGGATTGATCATCTCGGTGCGATCATCATTCTGGAGGAGAGCTGCCCTCTCGGGATTGATCGGCGGCTCAACTGGAGGCGTTTGTGCAGCTGCTGGATGAGGCGGATGGTTTACCCCAGAATGCTCTCGTGGTCCACGGCTTTCGCGACTAGATGTCGTCGGAGCACGGTCTCGAGACGTTCGACCCTCTCGACCCTCTCGGTCAATGTTCATAGGCTCACCACGCGTTGGCTCCCCCCTCGAAGGCTCTCCTCTTGTCGGCTCCCCACGGCGTGGGGAAGGGTCGGGCCTGTTGGACCAGTCGCGTTCCGAGAGCCGGCCTGGTTCACGAGGCACACGCTCGGCCGCACGACGGTCTGTATCGTGCTCTCGCCGTTCGCCGCGGCTGCTCTCCGGCTGGCGGTGCTCCCTCGAGTCTCTGCCGTCGCGAGACAGGTCCCGTTGGTCTCGGAGCTGATCTCGGAACCGATCTCTTGGGTCTCTCGTTTCCCGCGGTGGCTCCTTCTGGTCCCGAGCCTCTCGGGTTTCCCGTGGCGGGTCGCGACGGTCCTGCACATGTCCTTGTGGAAACAAGTCCGGTCGGAAGTGAGGAGGAATCGGAACTTCTGGACGGCTGGGTAGACCATGGGGCACCCTGTCACCTCTCGGAGCTGCGGCCGCTGTACGTGAGGCCTCACTGCGTCCACTGTTGGCGGGCAGGGACGCCGGTGAAGGCACAACGATGTTTGGCTTGGGCGTTGCCGGTCGACTGCCTGGCGTAGGGGCCCTATCCTTTAATCCGGGCTCCTTGAGGGCATCTTTATCTTGGCTCGCAGGTCGTTCGGCCCTCACTAGGTTGTCAGAAGTAGGAGCTTTGTTGTCCTTTCCGTCCTTGACTTCGCCGTCCTCGTCTTCGGCTGGCGGAGCAGATGTTGCACTAGTCTGTGTCAGTGATTCCCTGTTGACTGGTCGCCGGGGGTTCATCGACAGCACTGACGTAGCAGGTTGTTGAGGCTTGAATTCCGAGGCCGTCGGCCGCAGATCAGACTTCGCATTTTGGCCAGTCATTTCCACATCCTTCGGTACGTCCTGTGGCATTCCAGACTGCTCAAAATTAGTTCGTGCCAATAAATGTGTTCTTGTTGAGATGCTCACCATATTGGGACGGAAAGCCGGGACAGCGACCCATTTTGACTCTCGCTTCTTCAGCATGGAATAGACGGTTAGAGCGGTTACGGCAAGGTCGACACGGTGCCCTTCTTCTGATGAGCCCTTCGTGACCTCTTCACGCGTCTTGATCTCGTCGAGAACCTTCAAGAGCTGGGTTCCCATGAAGTTGACCGCTGGGAAAAAGCCTGCAACAGCCTTGAGGACTGTGAAGGCGTTCCTGATGTGCATCCACTCCTTGGTGCCTTGCAAACAGGCTTTCAACGCCACATTAAGGTTCTTGTGCCACTCATAGTGAGAATCTCGGAAGAACGGATGCTCAACAAAGCTCGTTGGGTTGCCCTCGTCATCAATTGCTGTCGCGAATCCCAGGAGGTTCCGTTTGGTCTTGCCGAATGCCTCTTTCTCATAGGTGGTTTTGTCGGCGTGCCACCTCGCCAAGTCCTCGAGTATGCACTTGATGAAACGTCCCAGATGCTCTGCTTCGCGGACAGTGCATGAGAATATTATTGCTCGGAGTCTGTTGGCGTTGAAGAATTGTTCATAGAAAGCGAACAGTTTGAAATTTGGCGTCTGATTCTCGTGGAGGAACTTAATCATCCGGAAGGAATATTCCGTGTCCAAAGCCGAAACGAGAAGCCGAGGAAGTATGCAGTGTTCGAGCAAAGCATCTGAGGTCAGATTTACCTCAGCAATGGTTCCAGAGAACCAAAACTTGGACTGTCTGGCCAGTCGGAGCTTCGTCTTGTGGTATCGCTCAATGTGGACTGTCATTTCCTCGCGAATTGATTTAGCGAGTCCTAGGAGTGATTTCTTCTTCTCCGCTTTCTTATTCATGCCTTGCCGGGTCAGATCAGAGCGATCTTTCATGACGTCTTCTGCTTCCTTGTTGAGCCTTTCGTGTTCAGCCTCGTAGTTAGACTGAGGAACGTGCAGATCACCTAGGGACAGCGACCAGAAAATAACATAGAAGTCAGGACTTAGGTGTTGCCAGGTCTCCGGCGGCAGCGTGTCTTGGATAGTGTTGACGAGCGGCTGAAGAACATCGGCGATTGGGTCCGACTTCCGAGTGTCAGCAGCAGTGGGCGGTGATGGTGCAGTAGAGGCATTCTCGTCCAGGGCCATCTTATCCTCGTTTTCGTCCTTCACGGCATCTTCCTTGGTAGCCGCTGCGTCGGAAGTATCTCCGTTCATGTGCAGATCGCCATCTGCATCACCGCCTTCTTGAGCGGGCTGGTTTTCGCCGCGGTCGTCCTTAGTGAGAGAGTGTGTCGCAACCTTGCTATTTGCCATGCGATATGCTAGGCTAGCTCTGCCGACCATGAATGCGAGATCCACATCCAAGCCGTACCCCGTCATCAACTCGATTATGCCTGGGATGTTGGCGTCGAATTGGTCAGGAGCTAAGTTGCTGCGCAAGAAATCGAGGTACTGTGCCAATGCCTGATGTACTTCATCCATGATTGTGGCCAAATATTTCACGTGTGCTTCGTTCTCGGGCAACTTGTAGAGAGCCGATTGGCGGTACTGGGCCAGGTTCACCAAGAGCCTTCCGGCGAGCTTGGTATCCATCAGGGACTGCATGAGGCGTTCCGCACCATGCACAGATACGTCTCTGCGGTCCCCCAAACTAATGAGTGTCTGTCGACGCAGGACTTCGCCTCCCGTCATTGCTCGCATTTGAGCGTCGGTGAAGTCAACGTCAGGGACCACGCCGGCCATTGTTGAAATGAGCTCTCGAAGAATTACCAGATCTGTCGAGTTGCCCTTGGACAATTGATTGTTGACATATTGCAACACAGGCAACGGCTTCATATGCTGGTATCGCTTGAACACCTTCCCAGAGAACCTTGAGAGAGCCTGGAGCCACTTGCTTGTGAGCAACACGGATGTTTCCTGGGTTCGGCTCCTGGCTTTGCCGCCTAGAGCGCTCATCAGAGACCAGGTCAGGACATCGTAGCCAAGGTCTGTAAGATATCGGGCACACTCGACGAAGGCCTCGATCAGATTTGGGTATGCCTCGATTTGATCGAAGGCAGTCTTGAACACCACACCCGGAGATGCGTACGCAGTCTTGGCTAGTTTCTTGGCCATCGTGGACAAATTCTCCAGGGAAAGGCGCTTCAGAATACCGTTGGTCTCTGCTCTGGTTCTCGCAAAAGCTGATTTGATCGATGAGTTGCGTGATGTCTGGCCCTGATACCATTCCGCATAGATGTTATACCGGATGGTGATCGGATACAGCTTCAGAAGATCCCAAACAGCCTGGACCGCGAACGAGTTGGCTTCAGTCATGCTTAGAGCGGGAACCAGCAGTCGCTTTAGTAGATCTTGCCAACGCCCCATGTTCTCAGGAGACTGATCCTGAGCCAGACTCGTTGCGCCGATGGCGGCAATTTTGGTCAGCAACGCCGCATCCTTGCCGATGTTCACCCCCGAGAAGTTCATAAGAGTGCCACATAGCGTTAACACATCTTCAATCGTCTGGCAGACCGGAATGTTGTCCGCCCAATCGTCCCAGTAGCATCGATAGAGCATATTGTCCTTTTCGCCGTCTGGATGTGGCCAGCGCAATGGTCGCTTTGAGTTGGATTGGGCAAGCCGCACGGATCCTTTTGATACGCCTGCCTGATCAACATCTGGCATTCCCTTGATTGGGATGTCCAAGTGGCTGTCGTGGCTGTCGAGTTCGCCGGATACGCCCCTGGTCTCTTCAAAGACTTTCTGTACCGAATACGAAATTAGGCGGTTGATGAGCTTTAGAAGCTCAGGAAAGGCTTCTGTCAGCCACGGAAAGCGCGTCAGGACGAAGAGAGCATCGGGAATTGCGCCGAGAGTTAGAAGTTCAGTGACCAGCGAGAACTTTTGGTAGTATAAAGGCTTCCCTTTCTTCGTCGTCTCCGGAGTCGGTTTGATTTTGAGCTCCGCGACGATCCTGTTCGATCTCGGCACGTCGTGCTCGTCGGAAGGTAGGGCTCCAGCCATAGCAAGTGCACCACGGCCTCTGCCAGTCTTTGCCCTCTCCTCCTCCTCCAGTGTCTTCAGTCTTGTTTCCCTCACACGTGAGTTCATTTCTTCGTCAGACGGAGCAAGATGCGGCCACAGATCAGCTAATGAAATGAAGCCAATCTTGATAAGGAGGGCTGTCATGAAGAAGAGGTTGGCAGGAACCACTTCATCGCCTGCAGCTGGAGACTCGTAAAATCTCAGCTTGAATCCCAGCAGCTGTGCCGCGACTCTGTTGCCCTGCGGCGGGAAGGTTTTGGTGGCCAACATCCACTGCGCCGTGGGATCGAGCTGAGAAATGTCATCGCCAGACTCAGTGCTGGCATTGAGGATGGCCTGAAGACGGTTGAGCTCGGCTGCCTCGACTTGCCGTCCACCAAGCTCAAAGTAGGCGTCAAGGTGCGCTTCACGAGCTCTGTCCCAGAACTGGATATCGCGCTGGCGGCGCTGTTCGGTGATGACTATTTGTTCCTCGGCACTAGTCGTCCAATGTGCTGACTCCGGAAGTGCCCATTGGGGGAGCCCTCCCCAAATGTTGGCAGACTTGTTATGGCTGCGGGGCCACCACGAGCTGATTCGGAGGAATTTGACGAAAAAGCGGTTCTGCTTTATGAGGACAGAAGCAAAGACGTCGAGCGTCACGTCAAGTACGCGGCCAACGTCGAGGTCAAACGTTCCAATAAGACCCTTTACCCTCTCGAAGGCATTTTGAATAGCTTCTGAAGTCGGAGGCTCGGTGTTGGAGGTTGTGAAGAGTTCTGTGGCAAGCTTCGCATATCCTTCAGTTTCCTCGCGCAGCAGATTGTAGTTGGCCTGTTTGTAAAGAATGTTCGTGGCTTGGCGAATGCCCATCTTGGTGAATGTGTCGCGGATGAGTCCTAGTTGCTCTAGCAGAGCCGGCTCTAGAACCCTGCGCATCAACACCGGGTCGACGCTTGTGGCGATCAGAAATTCACGAAGGTTGGCGTTGTAGGAGCCAGACCCGACGTCAACATAGATCGCGAGTGTATCGAGGAGTAGGGTGTGGGTGTCGAAGGTGCGAGGGTTGGTATCCGCATCTTCAGGTCGAGCTCCGATGATGTGCTTGACAATCTCGCCCGCCTCCGAGGGTTTCAGGCGGAAGTCCAGACATGACTGCACAAGCTCCTGGAATATTGTCGACAACTCCTGGACGTCTTCGTCGTTCCGCGACTGTATTCCATGATCCACCACTTCTTGGCGGCCAGTCTGTGACCAACCTTGCAGCCGGGCATCTGTTACAACTTCGTAGTGATATCCTGATTGCACTGGGGAGGGCAACGTCGACGGCTGCGAGTTGGACGCCACCTTTGTGTTGAGTGGAGCGACGGCAGACTGGGAGGAAGCGCTGGAAGGTCGAGGCATGGTGGGAGAGTTCAAAGGCGAGCCAGCGGGCGGCGCACTTGAAGTGGCAGTGTTTTGGAAAGAGTCGCGACGCTCGTTGCGCCGTGTGGATCTTCCACCAGCACCAGGACGATTCCTGTCGTGTTGACCGAGAGGAGTGTTGTCAGGACGGTGAGGCGAAGGCCGGCCGCTGCCCGAGTCGTTAACTCTCTTGCGCTTCGGGCCCATCTTCAAGTCGACACCTGCTATTGCTGTACCATTGACGCTAGCAGAAAACGACAGATGGGAGTCGATCTGAAGACGTCGGTGGTGAAAGAGGCCGAACGGTACGGCTCAGCGCGGGAGGCGGTGCTTTGTCCTTGCGCGAAGGTCCGCGAGCGCGATAGGCGTGTCGGGCGCGAGGCGAAAGATCTCTTGAGATCGTCAAAGCGGCAACGAAAAGATGGGGACGGGAGGTCCAAAGGAACGCTATGAGAATGAAGGGTGCTGGTCACGGAGTAGGTCCAGCGTCGGAGTAGGGAGTGGCATGGAAGGGGAGCGGCAATCGAGGTCGAGGGCCGTTGTGGTTCTGCGGTTGGCAGAGCTTGGGTGAGGCTGTATTGCAGGATGCAGTTCACCTGGCAGTTGCTCACCAAAAACGACATCCGAGCTTGAGTGGAGCCTGCCGTGGAGCCTTCCTTGCCGGGCTGCTGGCCACCCGATGAGGCTAGCGTGCTGGGGGCAGCGCCGTGTACGTACCGAGGCCCGCTGCGATAGCGTGCCCACATCTGGTGCCTGGCGACATCATATCAAAGTGTGAGTGTCACTTGCGGCTGCTTGCCTTCAGCGCAGTATCTAGGGTCCTCATCACCTACCTAGACAAAGCTATGTGATACCCCTAGTCTCGTCCCTACATACGTCCCATACCAGCATACAATAACGATTGCTTTGCAACACTGGTCATCTTGGCAGTAGAATGCAATTGATCTAGCCCATCCTCCCCGTCAATGAGAATATGAGGCTGCGGGTTACCTGGGTACATGTAGACTATCCGTATGTAGATACCGGGGCCCCACCCGCGAGACCAAGTACCCAGGTACCCGACTAAGAGAATAAATGACTCTTCAAAGTTCAAGTCCCAGAGCTCTCTGCTCTCCATGACTCTACCAATTCTTGTACAGTACCTTCAATTTAATTACCCAACGAGGTTTGCTTGCACCTCTTTCTCTCTCTGCGGCCGGACGAGCATTGCGAATTCGCATTGGGCATAGGGAATTGTGCACTGGCTGGTAGTCTCTGATATCTTTCACAACGAACGGCACTGGGAGACAATGACCTCGGACGCCACAAACGGCCAGGCCGAAAGCGGCTCTTATGGTGAGTGACGCCCCCAACACCCACACATCATCGCATCCGAGACTCGTCATGGCATCGAGCAGCGCCAGAAGACCAGTGACTGAATACGTCCAAGAAAGAATCAATTCGCAGGCGGAGAACCCGTTCGCGGGTCTGATCCCAGACCAGCAAATCGCTGTCGTACCCTCTTTCACCCTTGAATCCGGTGTGACACTCCAACATGTGCCCGTTGCATATACCACCAAGGGCCAGCTGTCTCCCGACGGGGACAATGCCATGGTCATTTGCCATGCCTTGACTGGCAGTGCCGATGTCAGTGACTGGTGGGGCCCGCTGCTTGGTGGTCACGGAAGAGCCTTTGATGTGTCACGCTTCTTCGTGGTCTGCATGAATAGCCTGGGCAGTCCTTATGGTACCGCTAGCCCGGTGACGGCCAAGGATGGGAATATCGACAGCGGCAGATACGGCCCTGAGTTCCCCTTGACCACAATACGTGATGATGTCCGGTACGTCGTCTTCGCGCGCCACGGCTAAGAATCAGAACTGACACCTCAGCAGCCTCCACAGGCTCCTTCTTGACGACCTAGGCATCAAGCAGGTGGCCGCTGTCGTCGGTGGCTCCATGGGTGGTATGCTGGTCCTCGAGTGGGCTTACTTCGGAAAGGACTATGTTCGCTCTATCGTGCCCATTGCGACGTCAAGTCGTCACAGCGCCTGGTGCATCAGTTGGGGCGAGGCCCAGAGACAGAGCATCTACGCCGACCCCAAATACGACGATGGCTATTATTCCTTCTCTGATCCGCCCACCACCGGACTCGGAGCTGCCAGAATGTCAGCGCTCTTGACATACCGCAGTCGTAACTCGTTTGAGACCCGGTTTGGTCGTAATATCCCTGATCCCTCGAGACGTCAGACAATCAGGGACATCCAAAGGCCTAGCACACCATCAGAACATCACTTCCATATCCACAACGACGGCCACAAGATCAACCGACCAGCGAACTCAAGAAGAGCCAGCCAGAACAGCCAGGCCGGCGAGGGTGTTCCACCACAGGTGGCCGCCGATGCAGCTGAGCAGGTGTCAGACCCTCAATTCCACGGGCCGAAAACTGATGGTCTCACCGGTGGTGAACCTGTGCCGACGTCAACCTACTTCTCAGCGCAATCTTATCTTCGATACCAGGGTAAGTGAATCTGCCTTGGAATTTGCTCACGGATCTTGTGCTGACTGGGTCACACAGGAGGGAAATTTGTGAAGCGGTTCGACAGCAACTGCTATATAGCAATTACTAGGAAGCTTGACACGCATGATGTCTCGCGGGACCGGGCGGCCAGCATCCCCGAGGCTCTGGCCCTGATCGAGCAGCCAGCACTCGTCCTAGGCATCGAGAGCGACGGTCTTTTCACCTTTGCCGAGCAGCAGGAAATCGCTGAGCACATCCGTGATGCCAGACTGGGAAAGATCGACAGTCCTGAAGGGCACGACGCCTTCCTGCTTCAGTTCGAGCAAGTCAACAAGTACATACTCGAATTCCTCCACGAGGTTCTACCCGACATCATGCAGAAGGGAGGCAATGCCGCGGTTGCGGAGGCTTCTGTTGGCCAGCTAACCAAGAGCAGCACCTTTGGCGAGGCCGAAGTAGAAGACATAACGGCATGGTAGCGTCGCCCCGGATAAACCGGAGATGTGCGCAAGTGCAGGTGATTTAACATGTTCAACTCGTGTACAATCAGCGATTTTTAGGTTTTGGTGGGAAATTTGCATACAGGTGCCCGTTTGGCGTTCAACTCGCCCGTTCTGGCTTCGGGGTTAAGCTTTCCATTTGTTCACAGACAAAGGGTTTCTGAGGGGAAAAAGTGCTACATCTCATCGACTTCTAGACTAGCGAATCTCAACGCTCAATTCGCTCAAGCAACGGGCCACATGGCGAGGAATCCCTTTTCCGTCTCCGCGGGTCGGGAGCTTACTCAGTTGGATTTGATCACTCATCCTGGATGTTACGAGTCGATGATCAGTGGTGTATCTGCACCAACTATTCCCTGATTAAAACTTGGGGTTTAAAGTTTCCCGGTGTCTGGGGTGTGGGAAACGCAGGGGCAAAGCTAATCAGCTAGTCCACATCATGCCGGTTCTGGAGTGTTCGAGATGACAGCGGAAACACATCAACTCCGGTTGGGCTCGAATATTGGCACCTGTCTGCTGAACTCTCAAGTTCGGCTCTGCCGCTCGCAAAATGATATTTTCAATCATGTGGCGACGTCACTGAAAAAGGGGAAGGCTGCGCACGTCGTACTTTTTTGTGTTTCGGCGAACAAGCAGATTGCCATCTCGACAGCCGGGCCCAATGGGACGGGAGAGCACGTATTGGTCGGCCTAGTGCAGCATCCTACGTAAGACTCGGATGCCCACGCTAACTGGCCATCCGCGGTCGATGGTGGTTGCACAAGACGACTTCGCCGCAGGCTACGACAGGTACATCGGCCATCCCACAGGTGCCGCTCACGGACAGCCAGCCAGCCTCGTCGTATAGATAGATGTACAGGAGAAACCCGGAGGCCTGTAGACCATCCATCCTGCCATCTCCCCGCAGCCTCCCATCGTTCCGGCCTGATCAGCCAAGTGCGGGCGGCGAGGGCTTGCAATGCAACAACTCTACTCGCCAGCAGCCCTATATAGACCGTGCGTTTCTTTCTAACGTCTCAGCATTGCTTAGCACGCATTAAAAGTACGTGATATTAAATACCTGCCCGTTACGCAACCCGCCCTTCCCCTGTGCAGACTAGCTCTGCATCATCAGCGTCAGCTCTCTCCCGCCCACCCGCAACCCTGGCACGACTGGGTGAGTCCGCAACAGCAGGTGTCCCGGGATCTTATAAGCCGACCAAGCCGCTAGCTCTTGTGTCTGCTACCACTCTCAAGCCTTCTAGAACTCTTCTACACTCACTCTCCCACGAACAAGGCGACGCCAATTTTCAGATCGTCTGGGCTTTTATCTCTCCAGTGTCATTTCGCCAAGGCTCTTTTAACCCATCGAGTTGAGGCGAGCGACCACGAAAATCTCTCTGCCGTTGAATTCGCGTTCATGGAGGGTGCCACCCCAGGGCGACGGCTGGGATAGTCCGGTACTTAGACAGACAGACAGACCATGGAGATGCAACCCGAGCCGATAACGACGACGACGACGGCCCACCATCGCACGTATGGGGGCAACAATGCATTCCACAATTTTGGTGTGTTCTGCTGCTACTTCCGACACAATGATAGGCAAAAATCACAAACCTGTTCGGCAGGGCTGACAGAGAGCAGCAAATGACTACTCCCACATACAAGATCCCAATCTCCGGAGAAGGCTGGCGCTGTCTGAAATCGATAAGACACCTTTTGGTTCATACCGTTCGTCTCTCCCACAATTGTGTCTCCTCGGATTAGCACTTTGCAGTGTATTTCAGAAATACATCGTCATTGAGCTTGCCATGCCTGCTCAACGGCCGTGTCTCGAAGTCAGGAGACTGCGTAGAGCAGCTCCAGGCTCCAGTTCCCACCATCCCGCCCCTCCAGACGCTGGCACCCAACACAACCAAATGTGATGAACGTGTAACTAATATGGAATATTAGATGTCAGAGCCGTCTTGATAGCCGGAGTGGGGTTCTTTATAGATTCTTACGAGATCTTCGCCATTAATCTCGTCACAATCTTCCTGGGCATGGTGTTCTGGCAAGGCTCCCCCGAGGACTCACGAAATGGCTTCGGCGGCAACAACGGCCACCTACCAACCACTGTCAACCAGGCCCTGAAGTCCTCGACAAGTGCGGGGATAATCATCGGCCAGATCCTCTTCGGATGGCTGGCTGATTATCTTGGGCGGAGGAAGATGTATGGCGTCGAGCTTGGCATCATCCTGGTGGCGACCATGAACTTCGCGTTGGCGAGTCCAAGTCAGTCGATGAACTCGACGGCCTTGTTAACATTCCATCGAGTTATTATGGGCGTTGGCATCGGCGGAGACTAGTAAGTTGATTCTCCCTGATGTCGGCCTCTCGTCTATTTGTACCTGTCTTTTAATCTAACTTGACCTCAAGCCCTCTTTCATCCGTTATAACATCCGAATTCGCCCCAACAAGGTTCCGAGGCGGGATGATGGCAGCCGTCTTCTCGATGCAGGGCTTTGGGCAACTGCTGGCCGCCATCGTAGCACTGGTCGTCACAGTCGCCTTCAAGGAGTCCTTCATCGGCATCGCGGATGTCTCGGAGTGCGACTTGAACTGCCAAATCGCAGCCGATAGGTGCTGGCGCATAATAGTCGGCGTGGGAGCGCTGCCAGCAGTGTTTGCGCTGTACTATAGAATTACGATACCTGAGACGCCGCGGTACACGTTCGATGTCGTTCACGACGTGGAGAAGGCGGATACCGATATCAACTCATTCCTCAGCAAGTCGAAGGCCGAGATCGACATTGTGCGGCAGGCCCGTCTGCTGAAGGTCGCCGGGCCTTCATTGACGACGCCGGCAGCTTCATGGCGTGACCTGGGGTCTTATTTCGGACGTTGGAAGAACGCCAAGGTGCTTCTTGGTACGACGCTCAGCTGGTTCTTCCTCGTGAGTTATTGCACCCCTCGTCGTGTCTCAGTTCACATGGACTAACCCCCATCGAAGGATCTCGCATTCTATGGGCTAGGGCTGAACAACTCCATCGTCCTCTCTGCGACGGGCTACGTCAACGGTGAAACACTCTACCACAAACTCTACAACAACGCAGTAGGTCTCATAATATTGTCCGTCGCCGGGTCCCTCCCCGGCTACTGGACCGCGGTCTTCACGATCGACACCATAGGCCGGAAACCCCTTCAGATCGGTGGTTTCCTGGTCCTCATCATACTTTTCTGCATCCTGGGCTTCGCGTACCACAGCCTCAACGCTGGCTCCATGTTTGCACTCTACATCATCGCACAGTTCTTCTTCAACTTGGGCCCGAACACGACCACTTTCATCGTACCAGGGGAATGCTTCCCCACGCGCTACAGAGCCAGCGGCCACGGGCTGTCAGCCGCGGCAGGGAAGATAGGAGCCATCGTAGCCCAGATCATATCGCTCCCGCTGATGACCAGGGACGGCGGCGCCAGGATCGACACCCTCCTGCAGATTTTCGCGCTGTTCATGCTCTGCGGGCTGTTCACATCATTCCTCGTGCCCGAGACGAAAGGGCTGACGCTGGAGGAGCTGGCGGGCGAGCCGCCGACTAGCTACAACTCAGGGCGGAACGGGAGCGTCTCATTCGACGCGGTGCCGAAGCGTCGCTGGAACCCATTCGGCGGCGGGAAGCCCGCGGGGTTCATGTACCCGCGCTCATCCAGGGGTAGTATGAAGAGGACGTGGAGGCGGAGCCCAACGGTGGGTACGATGGGCGGCTCGGAGATGGCTGCCGCCTCCGATCCGGAGACGTGTAAGCCGGCGCCGGTGAAGAGGGAATGGTGGAGGAAGACTAGGCGTCACGGTTCCAGCAGCGGGAATCACGACAGCGACTTTGGGATGAGCAGCAGTACTTCGTCCACGAGAATGATTGGTGGTGGCCATCCCATTTCGCCTCCGCCGGGCAGCGTTCCTTCGTGGAATGCGGGCTGGGGCAGGATTGATCGAGGCGCGGCGCCAGACAACATCCGGCTGCAGGACGTGGGAGGTTTGATGGAGTAATTCGTACTGTCAATATATTCAAATCAGGTTTCTTTCACCTCAGAAAGCGAAATATTAGAAACCTACTACGGCCCTTCCAGAGTGCCTCTGTTACGAATGGCAAAATGTGAGCCTAGCAGTCATGTTGTCCTCAGTATGCGAAAGAACTCGAGCGTGTATATGCACAAGGGCTTCTATGTGTGTGGGGGGGGCTCCAACCAGGGTCCAAAATTTATCAAATAATTGTATTTCGAGAACAGAAGTAAAAGTAATGGCCAAACCCGTAATGTACAAACCGCTGATGCTTGCTGCCTAACAAAAAGAAGTTTCAAAATTTCAACAGGGAAAAAAACCGAACAAAATAAAACGGTGCTCTGTTGGCTTGTAGGGGTATTTTCCGTACTGTTTTCCTCAAAAAGATACTCAGCCGCCCGCCCGCCAATCCCTCCTTTGCCTGTAATTAAGTTTTCTTGTCGACAACTGACTTCAGAACGACCAACTTCTCCTCAGTTATCCTTATTGCTTCCTTGACTTCGCTCTCATCCATGCGATCTTCTCTGAGTTTCTCGGCCATGGTGCGAGGCTCCACCACCTTCTTCCGCGTGTGGATCTCACCGCTGTTCAGACGGTCCATGCCGACGCGCTCTTCTAGCCACTCCCAGAGCTCGCTCTCCTCACGCCGCCACATCTCCTCGTACGCTGCAAGACGATCAGGGTAGCCGTAGAAGCCAAGTTCAGAGCCATACGGCCTGGCAACTGGTCTTGGATTGAACCCAAATCCGAACCAGGCAGCGACGAGCAAGCCAACAAGTAGGCCGTAAACGACATTTCCTGTGAGGATTGGCTTGCCAATATCCACCACAGGTCCGAGAATTCCATGCAGCGGCTCAAAAAGGCCCCAGTCCTGCTTGGAAGAGGTCTTGGTCGTCTCCTCGGTGTCGCTGGTGACATTCGAGACCGCCGCTGCCTTGCCCTTCTTGCCCTTCTTCTTGCCTTTTCCGGCGGCGGCGGTGAGCGGCTGGCGGGCTTTCGTCGATACAGCTGCTTTAAGGCTTGAGAAAAGATCTTTGCAGTATTGGGTCTGTCCTTCATTGGCGCCGTTCTCGATGGGACCTGATCTCAGTTAGCTTCGGGTCCCAGGACCGCTGGGCATTTGCATGGGGCTTTCTTCACCCTTCAGCCAACTCTTGCCAGACCACTCTACAGTACAGTTGATCTGGACCCGAGTTGAATTGTTCTCGGCCCAAGTGAGACAGTATTTGGTTTTGACGCAGAAGATATTGCCACTGGGCACGTCCGGGTTTTGTGTAGTACACAGGATATTGACAGACTTCTCGAGATCGAGGCTCTCCAAATTTTCCGAAACAATACACTTAGTCTGTTTCGGGCCAATCGAGCCACTCAACGGCTTGATATATGTGTAATTGCGAGTTCGGTTGTCCAGAGTGAGTCCCTTCTTGTCTTCCGATTGTAGGTCTGTGCATTTCTGATCTACAGTGAGCCACTTTGACATCCAAGTGACGGCGGTTGGACCAAACATCAGGTCGTAGACCTTTCCAAGGGGCGCTGGGATGACATCGTCTCCCACGACCTTTTTGTAATGCGCGTCGGTGTCCCCACAGTCCGTGGGTGCGTGAGCAGCTGGACCAGGGAAGTCTTGGCTGGATGCTCCTGCTGGCGCATCCTTTGGCTTATCGTTTGGCAGGCTAGCGGTGACAGCTCCCGAGGGTTTGCGAGAGACTGATTTCTCCAGAGCAGATTCCAGCAGCGGCGGATCCACCACCTGGCTTGGTTCAGGAACATCATCATCCTCGTCTTCGTCATAAACGTCCTCCCCGTCGTCACTTTCATCTCCGTCTCCGTCCCCGTCTTCGTCGGCAGAAACTGAAGCGCTCTGATCGCCGCCGATAATGGACTGCGCATCGAGCTTCTCCGTCTTGTCGCCACCCGTCTCGTCCAGGCGCACTCCGTTGAGGGAGCTCTGCAGTTCGGGATGGCCAAGCTTCCAGATCTTGACGATCAGGTCGTACGTAGAATCTCGGCTCGTGAAACTGGCGAAAATATGCTTTGCGTGAAGTGTCGAGATCATCAGTCCGTTCTTGAACAACAAAGCTGTGCTTCGTTTCTCGACAGACACGATCTCATCAAAACTCATGACCAGCGTGGTCACCCAGCCGAGGATATTGCTGCTAAAGCACAGGTGGCCTTCAGACACGTACAGCCGTCCATGAGCCAAGATTTCGCGTTGCAAAGCACAGCTGTAGTCCTCAATGAGGTAGTCATCATCCGGAACGCTCTTGAAGAACATATGAAAGTCCCGGTTCCGCTTCTTGCTTGCGACGGCAAACCCAGTAAGTTTCGGCGCGTTAGACAAGCTGCCTGGCTGTGACAGAGCAGCGTTGGCAGAAGCAAGAGCGGCGCCTATAGTGTTACCAGTGTTTCCAGTGTTTCCAGTGCCTCCGGTACCGTTGGTGCTACCGCGTTTCCTATTGTGGCGACCAATGGCGCTCCTGATACTGCCGCTCCGATGAATACCACTACTCTCGTCGTTCAAACTCCCCGGCGGTGGCGTCTTGTCGCCATGAGATGGCGGCTCTGAGCCTTGATAGACAGACTGCGGTCTTTGTGTATCATCCCATGGAGCCTCGCCGCTGGTCTTCACAGGCGTGGATTCTGCGGGTGCAGATTCAGATCGTGACCTGTTGACATCAATTTGTTCTGGGAAATTGGGCTTTGTGGGCGTCGTGGACCTGGCGGTTGGGTCGATGCCCAGGTGGCTCAAGCTGAGGTCACCCGTGCCGAGGGTCTTGACGGCAGGCTCGTGCGAACCCATTGCCTTGTCAATTGACGCCTCGACAGAAGGCTCTACCTCGACCTTGTCGTCGTCGACTTGGATATTCTGCAGACTCTTAGTCGAGTGCAGGCCTCTACTCTTTGTGACACCCGGGCTGATGTTGGTGTTCTGGATAGTGTTGGTAAGAGTATTGGCGGCGTTCTGTGCAGCAGAGAGCACAGATCCGAAGAATCCAGCGGCTGGATTCGCAGGCGTGGGGATGCCGTTCTCGGGGGTTGGTGTAAGTGGCGCAGAGTAGATGGTGGACAACTTGCTGGGCACTAGGCTTGCCGAACCTGATCTGCCACGTCTCTGGCTCAGTGTACTATCCTCGGTAGGACCAGTGTTTTGCTGTGGAGACTGAAGCTTGGGTAGCTTGGGTCTGGTAGAGTCGGTCGGCGTCGGGGGTGTGTTGACGATGACTGGAGTGCCCTGTTCCGAGGCACCAGGTGTTCCTGGGGGCGTGCTTGTGACGATCGTTTGTCCCTTGGAAAGGCGACGAAAGCGCTCCGCTGAGTCTCGTGTCTGATGATCCGTTTTTTCTTCTACGACAGCATTCTTCAAGTCTGAGTGCGAGGCGGTTGTCAAATCGGTCTTGGAACGGTCGAGAAGCTTAGGGGCATCGGTAAGGTCGGAGGACAGCCTTGCGCCTGCAGTCGATGGCCGCCGCTCTGGGCTAGATGATCCACTCCCGCCCCCAGACAACTTCGAGGAGCTTTTTTTGGACCTAAAGACACCCTTGAGTCGTCCCACAGGTGAAGGCGACCTCCTGCCGCTGGACTGCGATCCTGGAGGCGCAAGTCCCACCGTGCTCAATGACCCAGAAGGGTCGGAATCTCCGAGACGATCCGTGGTGACTGAGCCTTGAGAAGGCTGGGAGCCTTGCTGGTAGTACTCGGATTGTATGAGGGGGGAATTGGTGGTCAGGTAGCCGATTTGGGACGGATGATTCGAGATCGTGGCTGGCCGTGTTGTTGCAGAGCTGTGGTGGGCAGGATCAGTACGGAGTACAGAAAGGCCGACACCTTGGTCGTTAGGAGCTCAGGGGGGGGTAGCTCGTGGGCGGTCTGGGTTAAGATGGAAGGGCTGAGGGACAAAGGAAATTGGCAAGGATGGCTATTTTGGGCTGAGGGTTCATGAAAGAAGAGGGCAATAATTGGCATTTGGGAAGAACATTGCAGTGGCACAGCAATGGGGACAGCAAAGGTCAGCGTCAGCTTTGGTCAGGCCCTCGTTAGATTGCTGACGGTGCTTGCGTCTGGAGAGCTGGTGCGGCGTATTGCGTATTGGAGACGGCGGGCTGGAAGAGGATCGGCTCAGTGATCTCTCACCCTTCCTGCGAGTAGGGGTCGGGGGGGCCGGAGGGGAGGGTGAGGGGCCGACATGTGGGAAGGTCTCAGGGGGCGGCGCTAGGGGCACATCGCAGTCGCAGCATCAAGATGGGCAGCCCCACGGATTGGCATTTGGGGTCCAACGCAATTCGACTGCTGCGACTCTGGCTGGAGGAGACCGGCAGGTTGGACTCTCAGCTCTCACACTTGGGAGGGCTCTCGCACGGCACAGAGGCTGATGAGCCGGGATGTGCCTCCGAACAAACCTCGGCCATGCGACGGGCCATGCGCCGGTGCTAGAGTCTGGGGTAATACCAAGGTGCAAGGTGCAGCGCAATAAGGAAATGCAGATATAGGCTGGTTACCACTTACAGATCAGGGTCTTCTGAGTCGTAGGCCGTGAGGCTGGGATCCTCCTCTTCTATGTCCTTGTCGGCGGGGATGTGGATGACAACCTGCGGCGACCCATCGTCGACGTGGCTGTCCCCGAGAACCTCAGACGTGTGGCTGCGTCTGATGCTGGACCGCCTGGACCTCCCGCGAGAAAGCGACGCCGTGGCACTGTCGCTACCAATGCTGCTGCTGTCTCCGTCTCTATCCGCGTCCGCGTCCACAGACCCTCTCCTCCGGCGGAGGGACCGCGACTTTCTCAGGAGCTTTCCCAGCGTCCTGTCCGCCATGTTGGGCGTGCGCCTGAGCCTGAGGTGGTCTAAAACTTCCAAGCCGTTTCCTCTTCAGGCTGGTTCACTAGTCGGCTGGGGATCCCGTCGTTGCCCGTCGCGACATCCAATTCCTCGAAGCTGTATCAGAATGCGCTCACGCGACTCGCGACCGAGGACCTTGGGCGGGCGCAGGTCAGGTCAAGTCAATTCAGGTCGATTCAATAAGCTTGGTGGGTATCGTGTCGGCTTGAGGGTCCAGTCCAGGTCGACGTCATGGCAACGCATGTACGAGTCGAATGGGTACGAGCAGGTTTCCCGAGTTGGGCAGGTTGTAACTTGCGAGACGGGGCGTTTCTCTCGTTTTCCTCGACCAAGAGAGTGGCGGTGATATCGTTGCGTACAACAAGGAATTGTCTTAGGGAAATGTAGCCGAAGGAGTGGATAGTGTCCTGTCTGTTCCGTCCAAGACAACACCAACAATCTTGGGCAAGATGGGTACGAAGGGCACGAAGGGGTTTTACTTCGGTGTGGCAATCTGGGTCGCCGCCGGCTGCGACGGCTCAGGACAAGCCACCAGTCTTGCCCGTGTAGTCTACAGCCTGGCAGACAGTAAAAATACATAGTCTAGTCTTTTCCCAAGGGGACCTGTCGGCAAATGCTATACGGGTACCGTACTTTCCTCTGTTTATTTAGGCTAGAGGCAGTGACAATCTCATGGTCGGTAATGTTTCACGTCATTTTGTCGTGGTAGAGAGACCCGAGACAAGACTTCCAAGGTTGCAACACTGTTCCCCATAGGCCTAATCCGGTGGCGCGGGTTGGCGCTACGACAAAACAGTCAAAAGGAAGGCAAGCTGCTTGGTCTCTGGGGAACCATCCGGACAAGAACCTCCGTCGGTGCCGATAGCACGCGACTGCCTCCCGCTAGCCTTGCTTTGTAGCCAGTGTGACGAGGCTCAAGTTGCGACCGCCTGTTAACGACTCGCGCCGCCTCACCATACAAATCTGAACCTCACCGCGAGCGCACCGCAAATGAACAACAGCGCATAAACTATCTAGGCTTTTCCCAAAGGGTGTCGCCCATACCTACGTGGTTCCTCAGGCGCGCAAGAGCATATGTACCCCTCACCCGCGGCAGGACGCTTCGTGTCAGGCGCAAGCGACATCCACTGCGAGGGGCCTCACATTGCTCGACCTGAACGCCATGGACTCTGCGCCCCTTATCAAGGCACGCTCATGCGCGCTCCTTCGTGACGGCAGGACGGCT
Organism: Diaporthe australafricana; assembly: GCA_039880735.1. Classification (NCBI taxonomy): domain Eukaryota; kingdom Fungi; phylum Ascomycota; class Sordariomycetes; order Diaporthales; family Diaporthaceae; genus Diaporthe; species Diaporthe australafricana. The sequence goes on from JBCEDM010000001.1 coordinate 7,330,866, forward strand.
TAAGCTGACCGAGTCTTCACAGGCGCATGATCATGCCAAAGCTGCCTTGGATGCCACGCAGACCGCCGACTCCACCGTCGCCATCAACGAGCACACACTCGCCGCAGGAGAGTTCTCCAACGCGGCCAAGGTCACATCCAGCATCGAGGCCCTCCGGACCCTCAGACTTCTTGAACAACACCACCAGAAGCTCTCGGAGCTCATCAAGTTCTCGGTAGACCACCCCGGTAAACATGCGGCCTCTGAAAAGCATGGCCTCGAGGCAGGAGAGAAGGGCCCCGTACAGCCTGACGGCTCTGACTCGTCGTCTGGTACTGTCGCGGGAAGTGCATCGAAGGCTCCCGCGGCCATACCCGGCTTGACACCCCAGCGCCGATACCCCCCATCCCGAGAGCTGTCGTCCTCTATCGCGAGCAATTTGGCATCTGCGCGGGGCATCCGTGGCTCACGTTACCGCGGCCAACCACTCGCGCCCAGCATTTCGAACGACCAAGCCCCGGGCAATGTCGATCTGGCAACTCGGAACAGCGGTTCTCGGACCAAAATGCAGCACATGCTTGACAGCAAGACCGGGAAACCGAAGCCGAGTTGGGTCCCTCCTACGCAGCCCTCGTCGCAAGGTTCGCGGCCTCCTTCGATCGACGAGGCTATTGAGGACGAGTCTGCGCCTGAGGATGCGCCTGCCGACGAGGGCTTCTCGCGATTCTACAGTACCTTTGGTAGCATCATCAACCGCCTCTCAACCCCGTTGGCTTTTGCCGGCCTGCCTCTGATCACCGAGGAATCCACTTCGGAGACCATTACACCCGAGATTCCTCCGCAGAAGCGAACACGGGGCAAGATTGTGTCATCTCCGGGCGAAGAACCAGACCTGTCCAAGATCTACTCCAAAGCTGCCTTGCGTGCCGTGCATCGCGACGGCCACGCCGTCAACGACTCGTTCTATGTCGTGCCTACGAGCGGTCATACTGTTTCGTACGCTAACATATTGAACTTTGACCAGAAGGAAAGGAGGCGTGCCCTTGCAGCGTCGGTTCACGATGGTGATGTTGAGACGGCTGATGACCCCGACGAGGACGACTTTGTTGATGCTAGGGAGTCACAAGTGTCTGTGTCTCCAAGCACCAAACGCCGTGTTGGTAAGAGTCAGACGGAAAGGGATCTCTATAATGTCATCGAGGAACTCAACACCGAGAACGCCGGCCTGAAGAGTATGTTGGACAGGGTCACAAAGCGCTTGCAATTGTTTGAGGCCAGTGCTCAACACTCTCGCCTGGCATTGGCGGACAGCATGCGCATTGCCAGGCCTGGGTCGCCAATGTCACATAGTGGTGGCGCGCTGGGCCAAGTGACGGATGAGGCGCTGAAGAGGAGGAATCAGGAGCTGGAAGAGGAGTTACTCACAGCCAGTAAACAATTTGAGGTAGTTGAGAAAGACAACAAGCGTCTCAGGCACAATCTCGATAAATACCGCGACAAATGGGAGTCGCTGAAGGCTGGGGCAAAGGCGCGAAGAGATGCTGCTCAATCGACCGACACTTAGGGGTTGATGAATACAAGTCGAGATGGCGAGTAAGCAACTTCTTCCATGGTTCGGGCAAGAATTGGTCTGTTGGACTTGGAGCTAGCTAGCTTGTGGTTGATCGTCCAGTCTTCTTTCAACTTTGAAGTGAAATCATTGTCCAAGACCTGCGGACACGCCATCGCATGCCCCTCCCTCACAGAGGCACACCGAGCGCCTTCCTCCCATCGCGCCTGCACAATGTAGTGCCACGTTTATTTAATCGACAGACAGGGCAATTCTGAGTGACATTCTTGAAGTTAATCCGCCGAGGATCTTCCTAGCCAGAAATCCTGCATGGACACGACTTTTGCTCTTCGCACAACACTTTCACCTCGTCAACAATCACAACCCTTTAGGTGCCCAATAACTCTCGGTTTTGTTGCAAATAGACCCCCAACCTTCGACGAGCCAGCTCAAGACGAGTTTCCCCCGGTCATACAAAACGTCGCGCCGATCGGAAAACAGACCAGCAAAACCTACCCTGAGGAGTCCACCACCCCCCGTCCTTTCCCCCCATTACACGAGATGCCGAGGAATAGACGCAAGAACCAGGCCAAGTCAAAAAACAAGGCGGAAAAAAGGGCCAGAAAACACCACCAGAGACAGGCGAGCAATACCGTCACCAGAAATCAGGATATCGCTAGCGACCAAGGCAAAGAATTCCATGCCACCATGGTCCCTGACGAGACGCCCGAAGCATGCCTGCGAGGCGGCGAGGCGAAGCTACCAGATGAGCCTGCAGCACGGCTCTTCAACCCATCAACAATCAATGCCCACGATGAAGGAGACCAAGATGTGACCCTACTAGACATTTCACCAGCCAAAATTAGCGAAGAACACAATCCACTCTTCGAAGAGGTGCCGACTGTGGAAAGTCGCGGCATCAACATTTTCAAGCGCGCACCCGCTCCCGATCACTTGGAGGTTCAGGAGACCAAACCAGATGCAACAAGTCAGAGGAGCCTTGAGGAAGTCATCGCCGACAACCCCGACACTAGACTTTCCAATATTGACGGACAGACGCTGGCCTTTGCCGGCCAAGCAGTGAAGCAAGTTGTGCTGGAAGCGACGCATGGCTTTTTCCAAAGGTGCATCCCAGAACCGCAGCAACAGAAGCTATGGGACCACGCCTTCGGTCGTGGAAAGTCGGATACTACTGCCAAAGAATTCATTCCCATGCTAGATGGCACATTGGATCTGAAAAACGGCGTTCGGTCAACATCGGCCCTGATCGGCAACTGTGTCGACATACTTTCGCAGGACGCCCTGGTCATGGATCGGAATAGCCTCAAGCTGTCCTTGAGCCGGGCCGTGACTCTCTGCGACGCCCTGAATGATGAGAAGAGGGAGAGGGCCTTGGAGAAGGCTGCCCACGAGCTCGACTGGCTCATGCTGGGACTTGACTGCAAGACTATGGATCTGTACCGCGACGCCAACCAGAAATTGAACAGAATCAACACAGATTATCCTGTCATTATTGGAGAGGGCGGGGCGCGCGTTGAGGAATCAAGTGATGAACGACACTTGGACGAGCGTGACATACTCGAAGCGATAAACTCGGCTTTTGAGAAGCACAGAAAGTCTTTCCGGGTCCACTTCATCGAGGCTTTGCAGAGAATGCTTGCCGCTTAGGCTTGCATGGGCGAAGACAGAGCATGGTCATGTCTCAATATCGAATCACTGCGTGCAAAACATCATAGGGCACGACTTACATTGCTAGTTTGCCCGAGACGGAATGACAGAGCTTACTGAGACCAGACATTCAGTAGTGTGTCTAGAGGCATTTCCAGTGACTGTCTCAGTACGATACCCCAACCTTGCCATGTTGCTCGGGAAGGCCGAGACGTTGGAGCTACCGTGATCTGCGGAACCCGCCACAATAGGTGAAAAGTAGCAGTCTTGTCCTAAACTAGAGAGAAATGACTATGACGTTTAGTCAACGGCTGCAACTAGTATTGATGCGTAGTCCCCGGAAGTTATATCAAGATCGCAGCACCCAAAGCCAAGCCTCAAGTGCTGCATTATATCCCCAATCCTTACATATAATCGTTTTGGCTGGTAATAGAGTCAAAAATCAACACCCGAGCAAGACAATGGCTGGCATGCTCACAGGGAGCTGCAACTGCGGCCGACACGTCTACACCATCCCCAAGCCCACAGACATGAACCTGTGCCGTCAGTAGATCCTGCAGAATGCTGCACATGGAACGCCCGAAAGAGGCTTGAATCCCAGCAGAAAAGCTGATAACAATCTCGACCAGACTGCATCGACTGTCGCAAGTGGGCCGGCGCAATGTAATAGTCATGGGACCCCCCCCCCAAAGGACGGGGACTGTGCCGCATGGACATCACACGTAGCTGACGTTGATTTTCTTCACAATCCAGGCACTCGGCTCATCTCTTTGTGAAGACGGCGGACATTGAGACAACGAGCCCAGAGCCGAAGACGTACACGCAGAAGGGGGATAGCGGAAATGAGATGACACGCGCGTGGTGCGACGGCTGCGGCGCGGGCATCTGGTTGAGGTCGGCTAACAAGCCTGGGTTGACGTTTCTCAAAGCAGGTGAGTTTCTTTAGTTTCTTTTTGGGAGAGCTTGATGGTTCTTGGGTAGACGGTGAAAAGCTATCAACGGACGGAGCCGTCGCCAGGTCCTGCGGATGTGTTTTGTGAGACTGTTAGTGAGACTGAAGCTGAGATGATGTGGCAGGACTTTTTGAACCTGGCGACATACCCAACCCTACGATGGAGAACTGGCTGAAGAATATGGAGCCTTGGGAGACCCCGGCCAAGGGGACTCGGAAGACAGCCCAGGAGGATTTTGAGTGAGATTGGCCTCAGGACTCGTCGTGTATTTGTGGTTTGAAAGGGGAAAATGCCCAGGCCGGTTACGCGGGAGTAAGCTCATGACACCTCAGAACATATGAAAGGAAATTAAGTCCATAATTTGGGTGACCGACCTACTTTGTGATGATACTGAGCTCCATTCCGATGTTTTTATCCCAAATCTTCAAATAATACATGCAGAAACTGACTTGAACCTTTTCCTTGTACATCCATCAAGCTCCGTTATGACTGATTGTATTATCTCTTCGTGTAATCTCATCACATCAAGGGGCCATTTCTTACTCAGAACCCTATGTGCTCGTGTGACTTTCAATTTGTATGTTCCTGGCTAGATTGCAGGGACCCGATATTTGTCCACATCTCACTGGCAACCTTTGGACATTCAATAATCATTTGGGGAAAGGTGCTCATTCCTTGGCGGTGTTTGATTTCTGTTAGCATTTTCACATTGTTGGCCATGCAAGGCTTGTCAAAAGCCCAGTGTTGTGGAACATTCACCATAAAAGAGTGTTGATATTACAACATAGATCGCTGCCAAATGAAGAAAAGGATCGAGAGTATGACTGGGGCAAGGGGTTGACGGGGATTTATTTGTCTGTCGTGAGGACACTGAGGAGAGTCCCCGGGCAGTGTTTTCTCTCTCTCATAACTCAACATGGCTTCTGCAAGGCAACTGATTGACCTCATCGCCCACAAATATGACCGAAACATTGACTATCATTAATAGAACTTTGACTTATAAACTCTGTACCCATGTACTTTTCCAACGGCTATGCTAGTACGCCGCTTACACGGCCAGCCAAGCACTTTAGACCCACCAATACATGTCAAAGGTATTAGCTTGGATCAGTCTTGGGCATCGCTAGAGAAACCTGTCAGTTGTCATTATCATCTGTAATTCCTTGTAGAATAATATCATCCAGCCGGGCTTGTTGCAGTCCCGGGGGGCGGGAACCCGCCCGACAACGAGTCAAGAGCGATACTGTTGTCGACCCACAAGCATCATCTCTACGCAACCCCATTCGACTCAATATAACCAGGCAGAAGCCCTGAGCCGCATCGAGCAGCGTAAGCCACTATTTAAGCTTATAATCCACATCGTCGCTCGGCTCAAAGAGCGCTCTGCTGTACCACAGGCCTGCAAAGTTGCCGCGGGTGCCCACGACGAGATTTTCTTGCAAAATGGCATCATGGGACAGCACAGTAAAAGGGGTGCTTGGTTACACAATACACGTATGTACGTGCTGGCCCCGCCTTCTCCAACTACCGACAGGACCGCCCAGACTGCTGCTGGGCGATCTTCAGATTGGGCCCCCGGTCTTGCTGGGCAGGGATCTGGGGGCGCATTAGTGCCCCCAGTTACAGTGGGCCAGTGCCCTTCCCAGCCCACCGGGTCCGCGTTACAGTAGTGCCTGAGTATAATTGCCCTTCCTGTTCGGACGTGGCAGCGTGGGTTATTGGCCTTCGGTCTTGCTCGCACTCCGCTGTTGCATTCTGCTCAAATTGGCATTGCCCTCAATCCAAGCCCAAGATCGCCCAGAGTGGCCCGAGGAGACGGCGATGTGACGCTCGGTAGCGAGGCCTAGACCACCTAGTCGAGGTCCATTGACGAACGCCGCCCATCCTGGACCCAGGCCACATCTTCGTCCTTGTCCACGCCCCCTTCAGTCGGCCTCCGGGCCCGCAACGCTCGTCGACTGCCAGCAATCACAGATGCATCGACCGGCACCTCGCACGGTGGCTGGGTATATGCAGATGGACAGGCCAATCTTAACAAGATGTGACAGGCGGCCGCAGCCTGTATGAGACAGCAATGCCCTCCTCTCGCAAGCGCTGACTCGATCCGTCAACGTGCAGCTGCTGCGGAGCTAGCGCGAAATTGCCCGGAAGGATCGCGAACCTGGATGCCATTCAGCTGGGCTCGACTTGGCGGGCCAGGCCCTCAGGCCCTATGAGGCCGACCAAGCCCTTTTTTCACTCCTCGCTGACAGGCCTGTCTGTCTGATCTTCGCGACTTGCCCTGCCTTGCCATCATATTTGCAATTTTGCTCTTGTCTTGTTCAGTCAGTGCTTCTTTGCCGTTCCATGTCGACCTCGGACCGCTAGCGAAAGTACGCGCTACACCATAATTATGGATACAGTAAGTTGGCCTAGCACACCGGAGTCTCGCCCACCCTGGGTATTGAGGTTCTCCTCGCGGACCCTTGATCTGGCTGTCGTCTCACCAGGCTGACCGAGATGGGCCCGAAGCAACAGCAACATGGACATCAAGCTCCCGAGGTGGCCAACGCGGATTTCCCAGAGGCCGTTGCGCCGCAGCAATACCAGCAATACCCTCAACCGCAGCACCAGTACAGTCAACATCAACAGTACCAGCAGTACCAGCAGTACCCACCACAGGTGCCACCAAAGCCCGAGGACGGCCAGTATGGACCAGGGAGCGCGCCATACTCGGCCTACAGCGGCAGCCAGCTCGACCCGACGTCGCCACAGGCTCAGCACGCCGTCCCTGGCGGCGCCGCCGGAGGGGCGCAGGCGCCCGGGGCCGGCGGGAAGAAGAAAGGCACCATCTGCGGGTGTACGGTGCTGGTGTTTGTGCTGTGCGCCATCATCGCCCTGCTCTCCGCGGCCGTCATCGGCCTCGCCGCCGGCACGGGCGTCGAAGCGAGCAGGGCGAACTCGGCCGAGGCGAGGGCCGTCAGCCTGAGCTCGTCGCTCGCGTCTGCCACGGCGTCCGCCACGGCGACGGGGACCGCGGGCTCGTCGGCCGCGACGAGCACGTCGTTCGCCGCGCTGGACAGGAATTGCTCGGCTAACCCCAACTCCGTAACCGGGACGACTTACGATGCCTTCTCATGTAAGCAGCTGGAACCCGACATGTGTGATTGTGTGGTTTATTTGTGTGTGTTTGGAGTGTGAGCTCGGCTGATGTGCGGGGGAACTCTTTTAGTATTCGGGAACTTCTCCTACACGATCCAGTGCAACAAGGACGCCACCGGCGGACCCCTGATGTCGCTCTTCGCCGCCGACTTCGACACGTGCATGGACCACTGCGCCTCGTACGGCCACTACATGCCCGAACTGTTCGGCAGCAATGCGACAAACACCACCTGCGGCGGCGTCAGCTTCATCCCGCTGTGGACGCCAAAGGCCGAGGCCCTCAAGGGCGGCGCCCCGGGCAACTGCTACCTCAAGCCCGAGCAGAGCGGCGACCTGAACGATCCGAATATCGGAACGGAATGTCATGCCGCTGTTTTGAATGCTGCTTAGTGGCTCGGGTGAGCCCTGGCCTGGCAATTTAATGTCTTCATCTTCTTTATATCAGTTCCGGACTGATGCAGCACAATGGCGTTGTGGGAGTTACTTTTGGCTAAAACGAAGATCTGGATTCCATGGGAAAGTGTTAATTACACTGCACACTAATGTGTACCAATGCCGCCACAATATAAAGCTCTTTCGGGTCATGCTTTGGGGGCAGGAGACATGTCTCAAAATCGTATATAGTAGTGTGGTTGGAAGGCAATGGATGGATGGACTGGACTGACGGATATACCATATGGAGGGCAGCGGTTGCCACACCGGGCAGCATGATTGGGGGATGGCTTATCACCCTCACAATTCTCGCCCATCATTGATATCCGGAATGAATGAATGCGAAAGTACAACACCCAAAGAAGTTCAACACGTCGAATCACAAGTATCAGTGCTCGACACTCGGTTCTTAAAATCCAAATTCTGTTCAGACGTCTGCTAGATCCAGCATGGTCTGACTGAGAACGTGCTGTTGTATCACGAAAGCCCTCGCATCTTCTGTTCCTTTGGACTTGGAGTGAAATCTCGATTACTCACCTTTGTTTTGTTGTCCTCCCGCTTTCTTTGCTTTGCTCTCGTGCGTCACCGCCAAATTAAAGGTCACGAAGCCCGACCACTTCTTCAGCCCTACCCGACTACCAACACGCCGTTGGTCCCGCGCCGTTGGGACCGTCAATAACTAATGTCGTAGCGCAGCGCCGCCTTCTTTTGTTTTGCCACTTGAGTCGTCCGAAGTGCTTGGCAGACTTTGGTACGAGGACATACGCGTGGTGCCATATGATTACATTAAATTGTGGGAGGTAATAGGACAGCACAGATGGTAACCAAGAGGGTGAAATCATCAAAATGCTGGCTTGTAGTGAGAACCTTTCTATTGAAAGAGGAATATGGGTATCGATGATTACAGCATTATGAAGTACAGAGCAATAGACGACCTCACAAGTAAAAGAGCTTTCAGAGAAGCAAATGAAATCACCAACAAAACAAGCGCCTGGAAAACGGGTCATCCTCCACTCCGTTCACGGGAATCTACACGAAAGGAGAAACAACAGGCTTTCACGAAGGAGAGGTCCAACTTCTTCGAGTGAGCGACCCACCTGCCCTGGTGCCACCCTATTCTGGTGTTTCAGGCACCTCCCAGATGGCATTATCAAGCTGCCGCTCACTTTTGACCTTCGGAGATGAGAAGCCGACAGGCGACGACGAGTCGGTCGGCGTCCGGGGGGCAAAGGGTATCTGGGAGGTTGGAGTGAAGATGGGTAGATCGGCCCGCTTCATCGGGCTCGGCGATCGGAGCGCGGCCGGGTCAAACTGCTTCATTGGCGTTGGAGTAGTGTCCATTACTGGCGCCGGTTGCTTGGCCACGCTTGGTGTCGTCGTGTTTGGAGGAAGCCATGTAAGAGGCTCCTGCGGAGCGGCGATATCGGGGGTCGGCCCTTCTGGCTGATATTGGATGAAGACATCAGGAGTGGCGGTTTGAGGCGGGGGCGGAGGTCCTGTGGGAGTGTCCTCGCCACTTCTGGGGAGGGGTATCTCCTGTGGAAGATTTTCACGCAAGACAGTCTCCTTTAGGGGGTCAGTGCTGAGTGGCAGCAATGGTGTGTGTTTTGTGGCATCTGTGGCTGTAGGCTTTGGCGGCGAGGCTGTGGATTCCTTCTTTGCACGAGCTTCCTTCTGCTGTTTCGTAACCAACGTGATCTTCTTAAAGCCGGAGGTAATCTTGTCGAGCTCGTCGCCAGATTTGGGTGCAGGGCCTCGGGCAGTCTGAGCAGGTTCCACAGGGCTCGTCGACTTCGACTTCGATGCGTTCTTCGCAGCAGGAGCTGTGGTCTTGGTCGGCCGGGATGCCTTTGGTGCATCCTTCTTTGGTTTAGTCGTCCTCGTCTTTTTGACGGCAAGTGGACCTCCAGCCGTCGTCCGTACGCTCATGGACGTGTCAGGCCTCTCAGTCATGGACGTTTCCGGCCTTTCGTTCAATGGCGCAGTGTAGCCCGATGCACCGTCGAAGGATTCAATGATGGTTGATGCAGCACTAACGCGTCGTCCTTGTCTTGTGGGCGCCCGGTCACCAGGCTGTGGTGTGTTGCTGCGTGAAGATCCCTGATTTCCCTCGTTAGCAATCAAAGTAGGAGAAGCTCGACAATGCGTCGAATATTGCCTACTGGGGAAGTGGGCACGAGAGAGCTGAATTTAGTGCATACCTTCTCAGAAGCGGTGACCGAGGCCCCAGCAACGGTCTTCCGCCTGTTCTTGCCGAGGTCGTCGTCTCCCTCAAAGTAAGTCGCAGGCTTTCGCCCACGCAGACTCATCCTAGAGGGCGCAGGAGGCGGCGGTGGCGCCGGAGTGCTTCTACCACTCTCAGACGGCGTGATACCTTCCAAAGCCAACTGCCGATCACGCCGGATCCGCGTAGCTTCAGCAGAGAGGTCCTCCGGCCCGCAACTTGTCGTCGTCCGTTCCGTGGGTGTCAGCACCGCACATAGCCCGTGAGCCGCAACGTACCAAGGCACCTCTGGGGGCGGGGGCGTCGGCGGTCTGGGAGGGGGCAGGCCATTCATGGAGGCTTGTCGTCGGAGGCGCGCAACGTCAACCATCTTCGCAGTCGAAGAATGGGTTGGCGTACAGTATGTCGGAAGCGGTCCATTCCGAGGAGCCCTGGCCTGCGGCGGGGATGCCATGACGCCGGTCTCAAGCAGATCTAGGTCCTCGGGGCTCCACCACGAGGGATCGTAGGGATGTGGACGTGTCTTCAACTCCAGCGAGTTTCTCCTGTCGCCAACAACCCCCGATCGCTGATTCATCGCGCCGCCAAGGCCGTTAGACTCGCCTGTAGGTATAGGATCACTACCAGCAAGGCCGCTTATGTGACTGAGCACTCCGGAGGTCAATGCCCGATCGCTGTAGCCACCCTCGAGAACACTGATAAGTCTTCCCTCGACACTCGTGCCCTCCTCCTCGGCAATCTTCGTGACATCCCGAGCGATGCGGGCATAGAAGCCAGTCGGCACGTTCACAACATGGCGTTGCATGCCAGCTCCTTCCCACTCACTCGCATCAAAGCCCGCCGATAAGAAAATTGCCGCCTTTGATGTCTGATTCGCCATGCGAAGCCGTTCGGTATGCGCTTTCAGATACTTACGGGCTTTCTGCAGCAACACAGCGTATTTGTCCTCGTACAACTCCCAAAACTCGGCTTCCGTCTTCCATGGCTCCAAGTGCACATTCCAAACGTGCTGACCGTGCGCGTTGTCTATGCACAAGCTTGCATTCTTGACCTTCTCCTCGTCGCCCATCTCGCAAGGGTAAGAGTTGATATCGTGGAGTGAGAAGTAGCCAATCGATGCTTTCTTCCAGTACGCCGCATTCTTCGCCAAGCCGACGCCCCTAGAGTTGTGCTGCCAGGTGATCTGTTGGCTTCCATCGCCGTGGTGAAGGTCAAAATCGATGATGGCGGCGTGCGTGAGACCATGGCCGAGAATCCCATGCATGATGCCAACGTGGACATTATTTACCCAGCAAAAGCCCGAGGGATATGATGCCGAGCAGTGGTGGCCGGGTGGCCGGACCGCGACGAATGCGCGCTTGGGTCCAGATTCCGCAAAGACGGCGTCGACGGCGTCGCAAACAGCGCCCAACGAGCCTTCCAAGGCCTCCAGCGATTCCGAGCACAAGTACAGATCCCCCTCGTGCAGCTTCTTAGGCTGCTCATGGTCTGGGCCGCGGTTCATCTCCGGGCGCTGAAGCTCCTTGCCGCCAGTCGCAAGCTTCGCCTCGGCCGATTCGCACATGGTCTTGAGCTCCTCCATCCATTTTGTTCCGTGCACATTCGTGACCGCGGGCGACGTTAGGGGCACACGACGGGTCGACTTTTGTATTCGAAAGGGTATGGAGGGTATGGCCGCCGGGTTCAGGCTCGGGTGCAGCACATGCTCCCCTTCGGCGTGCCTCTCGCCGAGTAGCACGTACGCTGCCGAAACCCCCAGAACACAGGCTCTGATCCTCTCCGGGCGTTCAACGATGGTGCTCAAGGCTGCGCGCGAGGTGCGCGGTCGAGAAAACCGGTGTCCGTAGCACGAATCGTGCAGGATGACGAGCGTCTCGGCGGCGCGATTCGACTCCTCGCCGTGGAGCAGCTGGAGCTCTCCGCTGAAGTGTGTCCTCGCTATGGCGTTAGCAGTAGGAGGAGGAGGGCGCGGAGGGTCGGGCGAGTTCATGGCGCGCGACGCGGTCGGGGACATGTTGGCGGAGCTGGAGCGTCGCAGCGGCGTGACGCCGTTGGCGGAGTGGAGCGAGTTCATGGACGCCTTTCGAAGCAGTGTTGGGGTGGCGGAGCGGGACTCGCGGCCATTTGAGGGAGGGCCGTTGTAGGGACCGCGCGAGGCAGCCCTGACACTGAGGGCGGAGGGCGATCGGTCGACTGCTGGTCTGTAAGGGGAGCTCGTGGCGCCGGGCGTTGGGTTTGGAGAACGGGGTGAGCGCGCGGGCAGGGGCGAGGCCGAGGAGGGCGAGGTTGAGAGGGAGAGCTGGTGGAGGGACTGCAGCAGTTCGCCGTCCGAGTCCCTCATCTTGTTTGTTGAAATCCTCCTGCTGGGAGTGGCCTGGCCCTTTGGCGACGACATGGTGGGCGAGGGGTTGTGTTGGCTGTCCTCGCCACACACGTCACCAGGCTGCGCAGAACACAGTCGATGGCGCCCCTTGGAAGGCTGGTTTCTCTGTATGCGACAGGACGGAGGAACGAGTGCTTTGACGGTAGAGAAAGGTCCAGGCGTGTGTTTCTCATTTGGGGGTTTGACTTTGTTGTCATGGAAAAGAAGGGCCGACGAGACTTATGCAAGATGTGCATATGTCATTTGGAGCATCGCTTCGACAACTCGGGGTCAAATCAAAACAAATAACACCAATAATAAGCTTGGAGGGGCCGCGTGCCGAGAGTTGCAGCTGCACACTGCACGTAACGCGTGAAATGAAGCTCTTCTGCCCCACGTGACGGGGCATTCTGGGCCTGGGGGGCCCCTGGCAGCCGCTGGCCATCTGCGATCGATCCACTCACTTACACTGCACCTCCGTACATGGTACAAATCTAGCACAGTAGTGTGGTGCAGTGTCCATTATTGAGACCCCTGAGAAGCATGATCCACTGCGCCATGTGGGAGTAGGGGCCTTAATTGCCTCATCGTGCTCACCGCACACCGTCGAACGGGAAAACTGCTTGTAAGTATCTGGTCCTAGGCACAAAGACCTCTTACTTTTGTGGGCTGAAGCAGCTCATGGTTTTGTGCTCCTCCGTCGCATGGTGGATCAGGGGGCCTACCTGCCATTTCTGAGGGCTTTCTTACAAAGAAAGAATGGACAAGAAAATCTGCAACACACTCTGGCCTGTCTCAGTTGATCCGAGAAAATACGGGATCAACTTCTCTGCTGCGCCGCCTGCGCTTGGAGGCAAGGCACAACAAATTGCAATCAGTCATCCACGCACAGAAGACCCATGCGTGCAGAAGTAAAACTTTTACGTGTTGGTATTGTATTGTATCATGCTGGCCTTACAAGACCATCGCTATGAAGTCGACCATTCGACTTTCCTCCCCACTCGCTCTGTTGGCCCTCTCTGGCAGCATACAGCCCATCGCTGTTTTGCGCAAGTGCGCCCCTCGCCCTCTTGTCTCGCACAGAAACTCTGTCTATTTCCCCTCGCTATGCAATGATGCAGGAACCAAGATTCCTGCCCCTGTAATTCCTCCATCGTGGCATGGACTGAGGAGAACACGAAAATTGCCCGGGCCATGCTCCAGAACGATGACCCTGTCGAGGAACGCCTGGCAGTCCTCCAGGTAGTTCTGGAACCCGGTTATGCAACCCCCAGTATATCCAACTACAAGCTGGCGTGGATTTTGTAGTGGTTCAACGCTGCTTTTCGTCAGGACTGTTGGTAGCTCTTCAGACAAGGTGAGCAAGCCGATTGTATAGGCCGCCATGAGGCCCGCAGCCCGTATCTCGATGGCAACTGCTATGCGGTAGAGTGCCTCGGCAATCTCTGGTGTCCACTCCAAGGGTTTGGGACTAGAGCTTTTCGCATTCTTCACGATGGGGAACTCCTTCTGCAGTTGCTCCGCCAGGGTCCCATTTTCATCGTTCTGAGGGTTGAAATGACTGAGAAACGTCGTGCTCAGGGTGAACGGCTCCTTGAGATTGCATGGAAGTTCATAAATGTCGAACCCCAGAACGTGTGTCAGGTAGTCTACAAATATGATGCGACCAAGCTCGCCGAGGTATCGACCAGACGTCATATACTCCAAAGGTTGGAAGCCGGGCTTTTCGACGTGGTTGTTTAGCTGTGAGTCCCATCCAGTCAGTACACCATAGCTGGCTAAGACCATTCGTGTTCCGTTGATACTCCATTCGGTGTTCACAGCTATCCTCACGTCGTTGCCGTCTTGTCCGGATATCACGCTGACTGTCTTGGGTCGCTTGCTTTCCTTGAGGGTGCTAAGTTTCAAGGGTATTGTTGCATTGGTGCCGGTTCCGCAGATAAGTGACATGACGGCCTTCTGATCTGGTGTTGCACGGAATTGATAGATGAACGAGACGAGGCTTGCGACTGCGTCATTCGCAATGGCTGCCACCCTGATACGCGGCAGATCCTGACCACGGTGTTCCTCGTATCCAGCAATCAGGTAGGCTCCCAGATCGACCTTGCAATCGAGCGCAAATCCTTTGCCCATAGGCATGAGAGTCGCCTCATTCAGCGACTGCTGCTCCATGGGGAAACTGAAGGTGACGCCCATTGGTAGTTCGGTGTCGGGGCTGAGACCCCAGTCTTTGCAAGCCTGCCGAACGACAACTGCTATGGATCCGCCGATGAAGTCGAAGAGATTGTCTGCATTCTGGTCTTTGAGTTGCTCGCCAATGGGCCATGATTGTTCCAGGAGCCGACGCAGCCGTGGGGTGTCAGGCGCGGACGTGGAAAACCCTGCCCCGTTAATCGCAGAGTTCTCGTTGATGGTCTCGTCGGCCTCCCCAGCGAGCAACTCGACAAATCCAACCCTGAGGTTCGTGCCTCCTCTACAGCTTCTGGTCAGCGCACGGCCCTGCTTCTTGTGCAAACAAGATTGAGCTCACATATCAATGGCAAGGTATCTGCGAAGGGCAATTGGTCAGAGTCTTGACTGATAAAGGGTGCCTTGTAAAGAGTCGAGGGAACTCACCGGCCGCGATCAGTCTTATCGATCCGCCTGAGAAGGGACTCGCTAATGGGCGTTGGCAAGAACTGGTTGTCTGACTTATCAGACAGGAACGAGAACGTGTCAACCAACTCCCGCGAGAGCTCGAGAACCTTGCCGTCGGGCATGCGAAGAGGTCGAAGGAAGTCGTCCAGGGACTGGTGTCCTGGTTGTTGTCCTGACGCCATGTTGTGTGAATCTGTTGCAGATGTGAATGGGTACGTATGCTCATAGCTTGCTGTTACACCCCAAGATTTAAAAAGCAATTGCTGGAAATGCAGGACGAAAGATACGAATAGTGAGTGGATCACAAACGATCAAACGAGCGAGTGCAGTGTTGAGAGATATGCAAGAAAGACTGAATGGGTGCTCATGATATTGAAATAAAATATTTGCCTGATGTAGGCACGTATCTTGGTTAGAAGGCGTGACTGAGGTCATGGGAAAGCTCGATGAGATGAGCCACTGCCCCCCCAAATATAGCGCCTTCTCGGCGGCGGCGATAAGTCACGACGGAACCCACAATGGAACAGCGTCTGTTCTGTGCCAACATCCTATCCTCACAGAGAGTGTCTCCACATGGTAAGGGCAACCGTGACAACGTAACGTCGAGTCGCACGCGACCTCGCTACGGCCAACGTTTCGCTCGAATCGCCCAGATAATGCATAGGGAAGCTGTGCGGTGTTGGTCCCTTGCTGCGCAGGCTCTGATCCCTGGATCGTTACACCTCGGCACCTGCACCTCTCCCGGTATGATCCCGAATATGGGGGATAATCTTTCACCCTTCTGATTTAACTTGTGAAGAATTCAGCATTGTAACTTCATTGCGACGCCTTAATCGATATGGTCTAGTGCGTGCTAGACTGTATGCTTTAGATGCCATATTAAACTCATACGCCTGGTGGCCCAGCAAAGGACATGGGGAACAGTGCAGTGTCAGTGTGGGCACCTTCCTAAGCGGCCCGGAGAAATCCTCAAACTGGCCTACTAGACTAGTAGTTCGGCCTTTCCATCCGCGAGGAGGACACTGCAATGCTACATATAGAATTCCCAGCCCGAATCTTGCGCAATCTTCCCCACAGATCGTCACACCCACACCGGCCATGGCCACCTCGCCGACCGCCCTATTTGCAGAACATTGAGATGAGCCGTCGCAAATATCCGTTGTCTTACGTACTATCACACCTATAGAGAAACAGCATCCGCATCATTGCAAGCATGGACGAGAAGTACGCCAAATACAAGACATTCCCCCCGCGTCCGACGAACCCGCCGATGCGTCCTCACACGCGGAGGGCAGGGCGGTTTCGGCCTCTCCTGGTGCTGACGCTGGTCGTCCTCTGCCTCTACGTGTACGCGAGGCCGTCGTCGGTCCTGAGCCCGCTGCCGGACATCTCGCGCCTCTCTCAAACGCTCCAGGCGACGAGCCCGGCCCCGCCCGCCTCCGATTCGAAGGCCCTGGTGCCGCTCGAGGCGCACATCATGTCCAAGTGCCCGGACGCCAAGGACTGTCTGCAGCAGCTGGTCCTGCCGGCCATGGTGCGCGTCTTCGACAAGGTCAACTTCACCCTATCCTTCATCGGCACGCCGACAGAGAACGATGGGATTGCATGCATGCACGGACCGGAGGAGTGTGAGTCTCGCCCCCCCCCCCCCAAACTTTTCAACTACCTGCTCGCCGGCAATCAAATGTCGAGCCTCGGATATTGAAACTGACTAGAAGTGCCTTGAGTAGGTCTCGGCAACATCATGTTGCTCTGTGCCGAAGCTCTGTATCCCGACCCAAAGACATACCTTGGATTCTCCATGTGCTTGATCAAGGACTACCACAACATCCCGCAGAGGAGTCTTATCGAGGACTGCGCTCTGGAGCATGCCATCGATTTTGAGAAACTGGATGAGTGTGCGAGCAAGGACGACGGCGCCTGGGGAGTCGAGATGCTCCGGAATAGCGTCCGTCGCTCATCAGAGGTAGGCTGTTCCTTTGCCTGAGGGTGCTTGGTTGGAAGGTTCTTTCTTTTAACTAACATCACAATCTACAGGCTGGCGTCACCAAGAGCTGTACAGTGCGACTAGACGAGGAAATCTACTGCATCCGCGACGGTGGAGAATGGGCGGACTGCCCGCATGGAGCGGGAGTTAACGACCTGGTGCTGGAGATTGAGAAGAAGTACCGTGCTTGAGCGGCTCGAATACATCCGTCCACAATTCGTTGGCCTCTCCGAGCGTATAGCCCAACGATACCGAGTCCATGCCCTGGTCTTGATCGTCGCCCATGCTTTTCAGATGCTCGATTATGCTCTCCAACCCGATCGCCTTCCCCGATGCCTGTGTCGCGCCGGCCTCGAGTGCCACGTGGACGATGTGGATGTGGAAGTGGTAGTATGTTGGCTGGTAGTGGACGTATAACTTCAACTGGTCGTGCTCGATGTCAGGGTATACCTTCTCGGTGGCCTCGATGAACTTGGCCTTCATGTGCTCGAGCCAAGGAATGTGCTTGACCTTGAGGTCTCGCAAGCTCCAGATATCCCGGCGTTCCACGATGCCCAGTAAATGCAGAGCCTCGGTTGTCTTCCTGTCCCAATTCAGATCTGGCAAGAGAAGGAAGCCCTCGTCTCCGGCCTCGCCAAGCTGCGTCCTGTAAATGACATCCTCAACCTCCTTGCGCCCCTCGATGATGTTGAAGACCCAGTTCAACCGGCCTTGGTCTCGCTTCGCCTGCATGTGCGGCCGGATCTTGTCCCTGTATATTTCGGGTGTCTCGATCACAAAGCGGACCCCTTGTTTGCTGTATTTTTTAATGTGTTGTTCTGTACACGGATATATCAAGTTGATCTTCAGGTCGGCGAAGTCGTCGCTCTGTGTGTGAGCGATGGCGCCGCTGCTGGCCATGTACCAGTGGTAGATGTCGTTGGCACCTAGATTCTTAAGCGTGCGGAGGCTGCCGGCTATTGATCCGAGGTAGTCATGAGAGCTGGGGAAAGGGGCGCGCTCGAGGACCAGCAAGGCCGGCTGCCCGTCAATGGTGCCGCAGAGCGAAGTTCTCCTGCCCGCTTGGTCTGGAGAAGAGGCCCGAGGTCAGACAGCCGGAGCCTTCAATTCAGTGGACCGGTAGAGGATTGGTCGCCTTACCCTGGTTGAGCAAGCGCTCGAGCTTGAACCGGGGCACAAGGTCCTCGGGCGTCGACATTCTGGCTGGTGGGGACGAGAAATCTTGGTGGGAGTGGGGGGGGGGCTTGAGGCTTCCAAGAAGATGTAATTCCCAAGCCCCAAGACCCTCGAGCCTTGCAGTAACAGTAGGCTTGGAGCCGGAGCCGAATGGAGCTACCCCGCGATGAACCCCAGGTGCCATTGCCCCCTTGCTCAGGCCGGAGAGCAGACCCCGCTATCAGACCACACCCTGGGCGCATATTGTGACGAGCTTGACTACTGCTAGCAGATCAAGTGCCACGGCCAAAAGACCTGTCACAATCAAAGTGTGACGGCAGCCACAGTCAGGCAAGCCCCCCCCCTGGCTGTCACAAGAACCCTAACCCTTAGCCCCTCAGTCGCGTCAAGACTTCGCGAGCCAGGGACCGCTAGAGCTTCGCTCCCCCCTTTCTTTTCCTCTCCTCAGCTTAGAATATTCGTTGATAGCGCCAATAGACCCAGCTCCTATGCTGTATCTTGTGCTGGCCGTGATACTATTCTAAGCTCTACACTTACCTTGCTAACCGAGCAATTAATAAATACAGAACCTAACCCTTATATCGATATAACTGACGGAAAAGACCTCACTCTAGACCTTAAACCTAGAACCTATATATTACTATATACCTAAAAAAAAAGATTAAGGATTAATAAGTTAATAATTAATTTAAATTAACCTAATTAAAAACCTAATATAACTTAAAAGTATAAATTATAATATATTTTTTTAAAAATTAAATTTAAAATTTATTTTAAATTAAATTAATTTAAATATAAAAACTTTAAAAAATTAAAATAATAATAATAATAATTTACCCTAATTTACCCTTAAAGTAGTTAATATAATTAAAAATTAAATTATTTTACTATTTATAAAATTAATAAAGATTTAAAACTAAAATTTAAATAAATACCTTTAAAAAAAAGTAATATTTAATTATAGTAATAATTAGGGTTATTAAAATAAGTTTATAATATTTAAGGTAAAAATTATAAAACCTAAAATTTAAAAAAAAACCACCTTAAATTTACCTTTATAATAATATAAACCTATTATAAAAAGTATTTTTAATAATAACTTTTTTAAATTAATAAATATAATTACTTAATTAGTATTTAAAAATATATATAAAAATAAATAAAAAAAACTTAAATTATAATTATAAAAAAAAACTTTTAATTAAAAACCTTTTATCTTTTAAAAGTAATAAAACTATTTTTAATAATTAAATTTAAAAGTTAATTAATAAATTTAAAAAAATAAGTTTTATTTTTAAATTAAATAAAGTTAAATAAAATACCTAATAAATCTACTTAAAGGTAATATAAAAAAAGTATTAAAAATATAATATTAATTTAAAATATAACTATTTTTTTATATTATTAAAATAATTTAAAAATTAAAAATTATTTATTATAACCTAAATTAAATTTTAATAATTAAAAAAGTTTTAAAAATTTATAAATATAATTTAATTAATTATTATAATATTTATAAATTTATTATTAAATTTAATTTTTTAATTTAAAAAATTAAAATTTAAAAAAAAAATTAAAAATAAAACTTATAAAATTATATTTTTTTAATATTTAATTACTATTTATTAAAATATAATAAAAATTTAAAAATTATATATAAAAAGTTTTATTAATATATAATTAATATTATTTATAATAATTATTAAGTATATAAAAAATAATAAATAAAGTAATATATTTAATTAAAAAAGGGTATAAAAAAGGTATAAATTTATAAAAATAATAAATATTAATATAAAAATATTAAAAAGTTTAAAATTTTAATAATTATTAAATAAGTATTAAATAAAATAAAATAAAAACTTACTTTATAATAAATACCTATTTTAATTATAAAAAAACTAGTTATTATTTTAAAAAGTATTTAAATAAAAAGAAAATTATTATTATTAAAATAAAGGTTAAAGAAAATAATACTAATAAAACTAATACTTTTAATAACTTAAAGGAGTTAAAAAAAAATTAAAACTATTAAAAGTTTTTATAATAGTTTAAATATTTATAATAATATAAATAAGTAATTAATTAAAATAAAAGTTATTTATTTAAATTATTTAATTTCAAGTAAATAATATTAGTTTTATTATAATTATTTTTATAAATATAAAAATTTAAATTAAGTTTTTAATAAACTTAAAAGTTATTTATAAAGTAAAAAAATAACTTAAAATTAAAATAATTAAATTAAATTAATTTTTATAACTTTAAAATTATTATAAGTAATTAATAAAATAGGTTATTAAATATATAATAATTATATTAAAAATTAATAAATATTAATTTTTAAACTAAAAGTTTTAAATTATTAAAATAAGGTATAATATCTTTATTAAAATAAAATAGTTAATATAATAATATATTTTATTAAACTATTATAAAAAAAGGATAATATAGTTTAATAACTTTTTAACCTTAATAAAGTATTTTTTAATTATTTAATTATTATTTTACTATTTATTTAATAAATTAATTAACTTAAAGGTTTAAAAAAATACTAATAAATATAATATAAAATTAAAAAAAACTTATAAATAATATTAAATTTTATATTATTTTTAAAAAAAAGATATTTTAAATTTAAATTTAATTAATTATAAATTTATAAGAATTATTAAAAGTTTTAAAATAATAGTAACTTTTTTAATTATAAAAATTATAAAAAATAAAGTTATTATTTTTATATTTATTATAAAATTAAAAATAAACCCTTATATAAAGTATTAAAAGTATTTACCTTTATTTAAAAATATAATTAAATTTGATAGTAATTATTTAAATATTAATATTATAATTTTTACTATTTTAAGTAATTTAAAAATATTTAATAATAAAAAAATTCTATTTTTAACTAATAAAAACTTAAAATATATTTAATTTATAAAAAACTATATTTTAAAAATACTAACCTATTTTAAAAGGTTTTTTTTTAAAAAAAAAGTTAATATATTATTACTATATTAACTTAAATATAATATAGTATTTAAATTTTAAAAAATATTATTAATAATAGGTTTATTTTTATACTATATATTAATTTAATTTTTATTATTAAAAAAAAGATAATAAATAAATTATTAAAGTTAGAATTTATTAAGTATTATATAAAAATAAATATAATTTTAATATTATTTATTTTAAAACTATATTTCTTAAATTAATAGTTTTATATTAATTATTATTAATATAATTAGTTTTTTAAAAACTATTTTATTTTAATACTTAATTTAAATAAAATAGTTTTTAATTACTAAAATACTTATTATTTTTTAAAAATTAATATTATTTAAACTTTTTATTAACTTTATATAGTTATTAGTTTTAAATACTTAATAGTATTTTATATTTACTAAGGTATCTTTTAATAATAAATTTTACCTTTTAATTTAAAAGTTAATTTAATTTAATAATAATAATTTATTAACTTTTAACTTTATAAGTTTTTAAATTTTTATATTAATACTTATATTAATAATATATTAATTTATTTAAATAAAAATAAATAAAAATATTAAAAATATTATAAAAAAGTAATTTATAAGTTATATAAGGTTAATTTTTAAAGTAATATTAAAAAATTATAGTTTAATATATTTAAAGTAAACTACTTAAGTATTATAATAAAAGTTAATATTAAAATTAATATTAACTTAATTAAAATTAAAGTAATTAATAAATAAAAGTTTAAAAACTTTATTAATTAAACTATTATTTACTTTTTTATAAGTTTTTATAATTATATTTAAATATTTACCTATTATATTAATAAAATTATAAAATTATTAAATTAATTATTAATAAAGAATATTTTATTTAAAATAAAACTTAAATAAAAAATAACCTTTAAAAAAATAAAGTAATTAACTTATAAAATATTAATATTTACCTTTTTTAAATTAGGAAAATTAATATATATAAAAATTAATACTTTTTAAAATATTATTAAAAGTATTATTTAATAGTAATAAAATAATAATACTTAAAAACTAATAAAATATACTTTAAAAATAATAGTTTTTATAAAAAAAGTATATTTTATTTAAAATTAAAAGTTATTAATAGTTATTTATATTTTTAAGTATTTTTATTTAAAGTTTTAAAAATAAAAGTTTTTTATAGTAATTAATTATTAAACTTTACTATACTTTTTATTTAAATATTTATTATTAATTTATTAAATTTATTAGGTAAATTTTTTTTTAATTTTAATATTATTTTTTAATATTATTTAAAAAAGGAGAATATTATAATTAATACTTTATTTTATAAAATAGTTAACTTTTTTACTATTAAAGTTTATAAATAAAAAGAAAAAACTATAGTTTTAATTTTTTAAAAAAGACTTTTACTTTAAAAAATAACTTAATTTATTAAATAAATAAAAATAATTTTAAATTATAAAGTAATTACTATAATTAACTTAATTAACTATATTAATATTTTTTAAAGTATAAATTTAGTTAATTTAATTAAATAAAAAAACTAAATATAAAAATTTAATATAAAGGATAAATATATTTAGGTATTAAAAAAAATAATTAATAGTTATATTTACTTATAAATAACTTTAATTTAAAAAGTATATATTTTAAAAATCTTTATATATTTAAACTAAAATAGAGTTATTAAAATATTAAAATAAAAATATTATTAATTATAATTAAAATAATTAATATATAAATATATTTATAATTATTATAAATATTAATAAAATAAAATTCTTTAAAATAAAATATTAAAGCTTTTTTATTTATTATTAATATTAAAAAAAGTTTAAAAATATATTATTATTAATAATAAAATAATATTTAAAAACTAATTTAAATATAACTATATATAAAGTTTTATTTATAAATTAAATAAATTTTTAATTATATTTTTAAAAAAAAATTAATATAATAAAAATATTAATTATAAGATATTATTATTATTTATATTATTTTTTAAGTTTATTAATAATTTAAATTAATAATAATATTAAACCTTTTATTTTTACCTTTTTTATTAAATTAAATAAATTAATAAAAATAAAATATTATTATAAAAGTACTTATTACTTTTAAATTTAAAGTATAATTAAATTTATAAATTAAAAGTTAAATTAATAATTATATTTTTATATTAATAAGTATTAAAATAATTAAAATATATACTTATTAATCTTTAATTTTATATATAACTTATTATAATATTTTATAATTAATATATTACTATTAAAGGTTATATTAAATAAAAATATATAAAACTTATTGTTTTTAAATTTTAGTATAGTAAATATAATAGTAAAATTAACTAAAAAAGCTTTTAAAATAGTTAAATAAATTAAAAAAATATAAAAATTTATTTACTTTATTATTATTAATATATAAAAAAAATAAAAAGTTTAAATAAATAAAAAATATTATTTAATAAACTTTTATATTTATAATAAGGTTTTTTTATAAAAAAAGGAATTTTTAATATAAACTTTAATTATTTATTTTAATTTATAATTTATAAACCTTTTTAAAAAAATTTAAAAAAAAAGTTATAATTATATTTTTAACTTTTTAATCCTATATAAAATAATTAATTTATTTTATATTAATTAATTTAAAAAAGTTAATAATAACTTACTATTATAATAAATTTAAATACTATTTTTATTAAAAAAAATTAATAATAAATTAAAATTTAAGGTTAAATAAATTAAATAAAATAAACTTTATAATTATAATAAAAAATTATAGTATTAAGTAACTTAATAAGGATATAACTTTAATAATATATAATATTTAATTAAAAATTTTAAAAATATAATAATTACCTTTAAAACTTTTTATTAAAAGTATTTAAAAGTATTAAATTTATTATTATAATTATAAAATTAAATTAAAACTATAATAATAAATAAGGAAAATAATAATTACCTAAATAATAATAAAATAAAAAAGATAAGTAAATAAAGTAAACTTAAAAAATATATATAATATTATTAGCTATATAAAACTGTTTTAGTATCTGTGTTTTAGAGGGGGGTAGTGTAACGGTAGCCACAGTTAGGTAAGCCCCCCCCTGGCTATTACAAGAACCCTAACCCTTAGCCCCTCAGTCGCGTCAAGACTTCGCGAGCCAGGGACCGCTAGAGCTTCGCTCCCCCCTTTCTTTTCCTCTCCTCAGCTTAGAATATTCGTTGATAGCGCCAATAGACCCAGCTCCCATGCTGCATCTCGTGCTGGCCGTGACACAAAGGTACTTTGATTGCATTCTAGCAGTATGTATAAGCCGTACTATCACATTAAAAAGTTAGGAAGGCGGTTAACATATTAAAAGTTTAGAAGGCTAAGAGGTTAAAAGCTTAAGAGGTTAGGAGGCTGAAAGTTTATAAGGTTAAGAGACTATAAGTTAAGAGGTTAAGAAATTAAGAGGTTGAGAGGTTACGACTCAAGAGGTTAAGATATTAGAAGATTAGAGCCTAGAAGGTTATAAGACTATAAGGTTAAGAGGTTAAGAGGTTAGGAGGTTGTGTAGGCTTGCTGAGATAGACTCTGTGGTAGAATTTGGTGGGGATCCAGCCCAATAGTATTGATGTGCAGAGGGAGAAACTCCCCACTCTGGCTGCTAAGAAACATTGAACGGCTCCTGATAAACACTGGGCCCACGCCCAGGCGTTGCTTCCCTCCCACAACTCCTACATTTGAGTTTCTGGGCAGTGACAGCTCTGAACCGCCGTAGTCTAGGTACACAGGTACTTTGATAAGGCAGGCTAGTGGTATACGAGCAGCATAGCTCGCATAGCTCCGTCGTGCCTCGCGCAACAAGCAACGCAAAGAACCAGTGGTTGATGCAAGGCGCCGTGCCCTTCGAACAAGCGTTCGACTTTGAGGTGGCACAGGCACGCTGCTCCCGAATAGGGCACGCGAACCTGGAAGCTGTCGGCCAGGTCTGGTTACTGAGCGGGCGCCGTACGACAACCGTCCTCGTCCGGCCTGCTTGCTTTCTCACCAGACTGTTAGTCCTTGCCCTCGCGCCCCCATACGCCTTCTCTCCTGAGATTCCTCCTGCCCTTTCCTCATCTCTCCTTCGCTCCTTCTCTCATTCACTTGTCTCTTTCCACCCGTCTTTTCCTCTCTGATCCCTCGCATTGCCTTGCCACGACGCAGGCCTCCGCAACCATGTCGGAGGTGCAAGGCCCTCCGCTGCGAGGCGCACGCGCCAGTGTCACTCCTCGAAGCCCCATGAGCCATCGCATGGAGAGTTGGGGTTTGGATATTGTGGACCAACAGGGCTCATCGCCTCTTTTCAATGGCCGTATTCCTGCCGAGATTCGCACTCTCATCTTCCAGTTCACGCTCGCCGAGTCTACTGTACCTGCGCTAGACCGACCCGTTCAACATGCTTTCTTTTCCCGTGACGACCATGAGGAGCTCGACGATGAGCCTGACCCAGATTTGGAGACCGGGCCAGCTGTCCAGGCAGACGAAGAAAGTGCCCAACCGTCCAGTGTCGAGGATGGCCACGCGCCCGCGCCGGCAGTCCAGATGCCCCCAACCTCGTTCCTTTCCCCTTACAAACATCACTCGTCTGGTTGGGATTGGGTTCGGCCTGGCTTTGCAGGACGGCGGAAAATACATACAGCCTTGCTCAAAACCTGTCGACGAATTTACTTAGAGACCTACGAACTTCCGTGCCAGGGCAGCAAGATCTTCTACAGTGCAAGAGGACCAGGTTGGTGTCCACAGTCACCCAAGACATACTTCTCCGGATTTGACCCAGAAGCCGCTCGACATATTCGAAACCTACAATTCTTCCTGCAGATGTATTTCCTCGAGGGCTCACTGATGGATATGGTCACGGGTGTTCACAGAGTCTTTGGACGTCGTATGAGACTCCCCTTCACGGCTGGTAATCCTCAGCCTCTGCAACCACTCGTCCCACCTGCACCCTTCAACCCACATCCTCCTGGCATCCCGCCTGTACCGGTTCCTGTCCACCTACATCCCCCGGGCAATCTGCATCCACCGTTTTCCGTCTTCCTACGTAACCCTGGCAATCCACAGCCTCCCAGACCGTCAGTATCAGATCCTTCCGAGTTTGGACCAATGCGTGCCTGGCGCGTAACAGAGCATGTCACAAGCCTACGTATCTACCTGCGTCGCACAGACTGGTGGAATTGGGAGACCAACGCACCGCTGGTCATCAGCCCCTTGAGTTCACCGTCGAGTCGGCCCACGCTTCAGCAGATGCATGACAGCATGCGCGTCTCGTTCGAAGCTGACCAACAACTGGAGCCGCAGCTTCGATCTTCATTACCAAGCACAGTCCAGCAATGGAGGTGCTGGGGTCTCCTCTTTCTGCGGATGACCAACCTCCAGACACTCAGCATCGACTTCGAGACGTCAGAGGACAAGAAGAGCGAGATGGAAACGATAGTGGACTGGGCACACCAACACTGGCGATTTCCCGTGCTACGGCGACTATCTGGTGACGCTCGCGACCCTTTCACAATAGAACAGCTTCGAAGTAAAGGTCACGAGTGCCCAGTCGACCTTGCGCCATGGTCGCAGGATCTGGATGTCTTGACGGCGGCCGACCAGCCTGTACAGAAGACCAGCTGGCGCGGCTTGCCCCACCACTTTGCTGACCAGTGCCCCGGCTGCAGCATGAATTGGAGCGTTTCAAATGTGACGTGTGACTGCGCGGACTGCAAGAAGAAGCACAAACTGACAAGCCTCGGAAAGGGCCCACAGATGCTGGTCTGGAGTGTCAACTGGACGCGGAAGAAGCTGCCCAGAGGAGCAGAGGAGGGAACGAGTGCCGCAGAGGGTAGCCAGGAGCCGAGAAATCAACCTCAGCCCTCGACGGTGCCTGATCGACAACAGGATAACGCGCGGCCGAGCAACGTGGGCACCGAGAGTCACGTACTGAGCATGCTTCCCGAAGACGCGCAGCACCGTAGCCGTCGTCGGAGGGAGCTGTACGAGCTGATGAATAGGGAGGTGGTATTCTAGTTGGTGATTTTTACGCCTTTGTCTCTGAAAGGCATTGTGCTCGCGATACCCATTGTCTGTTTTGGGTATAACGCGAGGCTGTTGCTGTTCTCCTGAGTAGGAGAGGACGGTTTCTGGGGGATGCGACTCGAGAGGTGGGATGATATTGAGATCTCATCCAAGTCAGAATTTCCTCCAGGTCGGTTGGTCCGTCGTTGCGCACACTTCTACGGCCATGTTCTTTACATTAACATCATTCTTCATTTGGGTCGATGTCCGCCCGATTAATCACATCGTCCAATTGCAACTTTTTGAGTTTCTGTGTTCATTAAATAATGCTGGTATATCCCAAAATGCCCACTTATCATGCCGACCGTTTTGAACCGCATGCATGTCCCGCGCCTTGGCCATGTCCAAAAAAGAGATGTCCTCGCTATGTGCAACAACACATGTTTGTGTCTTCTGCTGTATGTATTGGGATATACAGCGTTGTTGGCATCAAACCCTTTTCCCGATACCATATAAAGCAATCAGGTTGTCCCAATTTACCAGTCCGTACTATCGATCTCCAACGTGGTCGCGTGACGGCCCGCCCAATATAAATCGGCAACCCAACCACACCGAAAACTCCAGACGTCTGCATTCAACCTCTCTTCGAGGTTTTTGTGTGCCCAGGCACCCATGATCCTTGTGATACTGTCCACCTTATGTGACATGGACCGTCGCCGCCTCAGTCCCCTACCCTCGTGGCGGTCATGATGGCTCGACTCGTCCGAGCTCCTTACTGTCCTTCCAAAGATTGTCGGTGATGTGTAATCAGTCTGACGCTCATCAAGACACCGTTTTGAGCCCACCCATCGCTCTCGTTGATCGGTACTGTAGTTTTGGCGGCTCGTGTCTGTCCTCCTCGATCCCATCATCAACCTCCAGTACCCCGCCAGATCCTCCAAATGGGCTCGATTCCGAATCCGCCATGAGCTTGTTGCCGTCAAAACCTCCGCTGGAAATCTTCCTATTCTCATCGTTGCCTCTTCCCACGGTCGGGCTCGCCGGCACAAGGTTAATGCCCCGCCTCATGCTTTGTGGGCGATAATTCCTAGGTCGAGGAGGCGCCTGGCTGAGTTTAGCCTGGAGGGAGTCGTCCTGATCCAGCATGCGCTGTATCTCGTTTTCTGCCGACGTCTTCGTCCCGGTGAGCCGGTCCTTGATCTTGACGACCTCCTCGCCGCAGTCGCCATCCCTCAAGAACTGGTGTGCCGCATGCTCGCACATGGACTGGATGGATTCAAGGCTCTTGTCTAGCCCATCGAAGACGTCGGGGTGCTGGGCATCGCCGAGGCCAAAAGATGAGAACGTGGAATACCCACCGCCAATCCTGGGTCGTGTGGCAGGTATGGCGCTAGGCTTGAGGGTTTGCGGGGGAGACTTGTGGCCATTCAAATTGCCGTGGCCATTCGTGGCTACTGTTGCCTGTGCCTGTGGCGGCTGGCTGGGGCTGAGGACAGGCGATGTCCCGTTGTTATTGCTCTGGTCTGGCCTGCTATCAGTAGTTTGTGCCGCAGCTTCCGCCATTCCATCGGGCAAGTCAACTTCCATCGCGCCGTTCATCTCTGATGGGACATTATTGGGATTTGCCGGATGTGGTGGCACGTAACCCATGCTTTCCCTGCCGTTCCAAGCAGGCTCTTCATCTTGTGAAGACGAGTCGTCGTCCGGCATTTCCAGATCGGCCATCTTCTTGATCTGGGCGACCTTGGCGGCCATCTTGGCCTTGCGCATGAGGTTCCGGCTCGCGCTCACGAACTTGACGAGCTCCTCGAAGAAGGACTGCACGTAGCTATCATAGTATACCATGACTAGATTGCGATTGCGGTACTTGCTGGGCGTGGCACCCTCGGCCGAAAGCATCGACTCGGCGGCGGCAGCACGTTTTTTGCTGAGCTGGGTCCTCCGAAGGGTGGCCCGCGCCTGTGCTGAGGCAATTGCGATGACCTGATTTGTCTGTCGCTCGACGGCAGCTGGGCTCAAGGACAATCTGCCATTGCTCGAGTCCTGCTCCTTGTGTGGCCTGTCGACGCTATCCCTGCCTGCCACCGACGCTCGCCGCGCCTCGTATGCGGCATTCTTGTTCTCTTCTGGGAAGATCCTGCCTGGCATCGATGCGTCGGGATGTGCCTCACTGTCGTCGTTGGGCTTGAGCGACTGAGTAGAGCCGCGGTTCCGCACGGATTTCGTTGACTGTGTGGGGCCATTGGGGTTCGCGCAGCCTGCGGACTGCTGCTCTGCGACCTCGGCCAGGTCGAGCTGCCTTTGTTCGATCTGGCTGCTGAGATCGTCGAGTCGCTTGGCCCAGTCTGGGCAGTGCTCCTTGAGATTGCTCAGGGCGTCGATGGCGAGTTGTACATCCTCAGGGATCGCAGAGGCGTGGGGGCTCCGCCGTGAAGACGGGCCCGGCGCAAAGATGGTTGAGGCTGGAATGCTGGGCGGCGGGCTGCGGCCGCTAGGTTTGCGAGACCTAACCTGCCGCCGATGAAGAGGTAGAATGGTGCAGGGCAGCCGGTTGCTCGGAGGAGGAGACGGACAGCCCGTCGACGGGAGGGCAGGACGGGCCCAGGCTCGAGCGGAGGTGGGACGGGGGACAAGTCCACAATATGTATGTGATGCCGATCGAGATGGTAGGGCGTACACTAATCAGTCTACCATGCACAGTAGTAGATCAGAGGGCGGCCTGGTGTTGAACAGTTCGGGGCCACACAGTGTGTTCAGGTCTGGTCAGTTGAGTTGAGAAATGCTCGGGAGCTTGTGACAATGGGTGGGGTGGGCTGGATTGGGTAACAAGCAGCCAGTCAACGTCGACACCAACATCAACACAACACCAACGTCAACGTCAACGAGGAAGCTCAGCCGGCGGGGAAGCTATGTAGAGAAGCACGGCGGAGCGGGTCTGTCATTGAGCTTCCAGTGTCTGCCCCGGGTCCGCGGGCGGGACGGGAGGTCAATTGAAGCAGAAGCAGCGAGGATGTGTTCTGCATGTATGCATATGTGATGTAAGTATGTGGTTGTGTGGGAGGTTGCAGGTAGACTATCGAGACAGAAGGGGCGTAATCCTCGAGTCGACACGATTTGATCCAATTCATCAACTACTCAAAAAGTAGTGCGTGCAGTATAGTCTAGTAGTGTGTCTGTGTGTATAAAGCAGCAAGAAAGTGTGATGGGACGCAAGGGTTGGGCAGGCCAGGCCAGGTAGTTCCTGGTTGGCATTTCCGTCCAAGGTGTCAAGGTCAGGGAAGCCAACCGAAGCTTGAGTTGAATTGAGGGAGGGAGTGGAGAGGCGGTGCGCAGGGGTTCCGGGTGGAGGCGGGGCGTTGATTGATGAGGGGGGACCCAGGGGTCAGGATGGAGCAGGAAGGGGACGGCGTTTAGAGTCAGCCACCGACAGGGACGGGGACACCAACAACAATCAGCAGCAGGAGAACAAGGTTCGAACAGAACAGAAAATAGAAACAATCACAAAGCACAAATCTGACGTGACCCTCAGATCCCGCACGGGAGAGATGATCCAACAGGCGCTGCAGCTTACAGTTTGCAGTACGTCAAGGACAAAAGGAACCACCCGTGTTCGTATCGACAGCTCTTCCCGCCCGCTCATCATCACTCCAGGCAGCAGCATTTCCGCCAACTTGACCTGCCCGTCCGTGCCGGACCTGCCATGAACTAGTAAATTGCAAATCTCGTCGTCAGCTTATTCCACAAACCTTGTTACCTTGCCGTGTGGATTGACTCCGTTGGGTTCTCGGAGCCCGGGCGAGACGGCGCTGCTGGCGATGTGATGGTGATGGTGATGGTGATGGTGATGGTGATGGTGATGGTGATGGCGATGGTGATGGCGATGGTGATGGTGTCATTGGAGATCTGTCGGTTAATGATAACCGCAGTCTAAGCGGTGCACAGAGCAGTGGGATGGATTCCGCAAAATACGACCTTGGACTTGAGAAGCTGGCTCCCTGTCCCCACTGCCTCACCGTCGTCCTTTGCGTGTTTCAAATCCTCGTTCCCAACCAACTAACTCCATTTGCTTTGCGGAGGACTGTAGCCCATCTCGGCCTCTTCACGGTCCTACAGGTGAATGATCACCGCCTCGTACCCACACGGAAGCACCAGTGGGGAATTTCTTGCCCTACAGAGTACAAAATGGTGAGGGCTAGATCAGATAGACTAGGTCATTGATAGATCAGCACATCAGCGAGTGCCCTTGCTTGGTCGGAACAAGAGCAACTAGACGGATGCCATGCCGATAGTTCCCAGCCATGCGACGGAACTGGGTCGATGGCTGGGTCCAGTCTCCACCCGCCAGAGCTTTGCTGTACTACATACAGCACCTAGGGACAGTTACAGACTGACAGTACAGTAATATGAGCTCGGCACCGCCGTGGCCCCAAATCTCGCTATTCGTTCACGTCGAGTTGCAAATGCGCCAGCGGTGACCACAAAGAAAAAGAGCAGACCCGCCTGGACGCGCGGAGTTGACTTGCATGCGCACCGTAGCATCGATTACGGGCCGTTGAGCTCCTGTGCCCGCGCCTACTGCGTAGTCCGACTCGGCATGCGGCAGTTGATCCAGCCCATCCCACCTCGAACGGTCGGACGGCCGTTGAGAGCTGCTTGGTCTGGGATGTGGTCAGCCCCCTGTGCGGCCTGGGCGGGGGGGGCAGCAGGAAGGGTGGGAAAGGGGGGGGGGTCGAGCATGAAATGCAACGCTGTGCGGGCACCTCCCGGTGTCTTTGCTGCGACTTGGTGGCGCGTCGAGTCCTACCTTCCGCTCCTGCTTTGGGGATGTTTCGTCGAGCTGGGTGGGACTCGGACCAAAGTCAAAACTTTTTGCATTTCAATGCTGCCACAGAGAGCTTGAACTGTGAACATGAGGCCCGCGCTTCCCATTCGCCGCCTTACGAGATGAGATGTTGTGCCTGTACAGCGCAGCCCCCTCCCCCGTCTTGCTCTATCTCGGTTGTTCTAACCGTTGCCATTGTCTGTTCGCCGCAAACTTTGCTGGTTTCATCACACACAACCCTCGCAATTCCAAGACTCAACAGGAAGCCTGGTCCGGGCCGGGATCACGCCTGTCGGCGGGCCTGTGAATCATTCCATCGCTCGAACGATGGCTGCCAGCTCCTTCTTCTGGCCCCGATGCCGACGTTGAGCCTAATTAAATAATACCGATGTCGAACCCAATCCATGCCAAGCACAGCACCTCGTCTCCCCCGTCTCCACTAAAGTGACAGGCATGACACGTGGGATGAGGGAGCTGTGGGAGCTGGGGCCGGAGTGGATCGTGAACCGTTCCACCTGTCCGCCTGCAAGAAAGATTGCTCCCTGGCCCGCTCAGGAACGACCTTCCCCTCTGGTCCAAGAATGAGCCTCGCGACGTCACTGGCGACCCCAGAAGTCGGGTAGCTGCTACTGTGCAACATTTAACAGAACCGTTACATGCTTGATAACCAGTGTCGTCTCCCCGTCCAGAAGTCACCCGCCGGACCCGAGTCTGGGCCGACCAAATGGGCAGGAAGAGGGATGGCACCTGTGGCTGGAACGAATCTTCCTTGGCTGACGAGATTGATGATGAAATAACCGCTTGAGTGGGGTTCCGGGATGCTGTGACTGAGGATCCCACACACAAGTTCCTGAATGTCCATCCTCTCTAAGACAGCAAAGGCGTGACATGAGTGGCCCCCACGGTGGTCGTCCCCAGAAACATCTACCGGCTGCCAGGCCTCCCAGCTTCAATGAGACACTGTCTGTGTCCTACAACCCGAGATCCGAACCGAACTGCTTCAAGATCCCCTTTTCGGCCGTACCCCAGTCCACACCCTTGAGCCTCCCAGCCTGATCGGCCTCTTGAGCAGACAGTACATGCCAGAGCTCGTCGACGACAGACGTCCTGACGCGCGGCCAAGGATGCAGCATCAAGGCCCCTAGCCTCTTCCTCGCCTCTGCCACAGCTTCTCGTCTCTTCTCTTCCAGAGTGCCATTCACCATCGGTGCCAGTACAATGGCATCATTGCCCATGTTCGCGATGCCCCCATAGACCTTGACGCAAGCGATGAGCTTCCGCACGTTGCCTGTCTTGTAGCTTGCCTTCTGAGACTGGAGGCAGAGGCTCTTGAAGTCAACTGTTTCGGTCTTCTGGTACAAGCCCACGGATAGGAGAAACGCAATGATCTCCAGTGTTGGCACTATGACCCGATCCTGGCCCTGACGGGCCTTCATGTTTCGATAAAGCGACGTGCACACTCGGTTGAGGTTCTCCTGGCTTGCAGCGCAGTATTCGCAGAGTGCTGAGCGGCTAGCTATCACGAGGTCCTCGTTGCCTGTATCAGCTGATGTCACGTACCCGGCAAGAAGCTCGTTCATCCAATCGTCAGGTCCTAATCCATCTTGGACGCGGAATGATTCGTGGAGCCAATCATCGCGAGCTGTGAGTTCCAGAAGGAAGAGGAAGTAGGACTGGGATGAGCAGTTGCGCTTTTCCGATGATGAGCTGTAACGACGTCAAAATGTTTCCATCTCCCATCATGAGGGTTGGATCTGTGACCTACACTGAACATAGAGCCATGGCCAACGCTGACTGAGCCTCTGGTCTCACCTTGTCGAGTTTCTCAGCAGCCAGTCGCGTGATAGGCAATAGAAGAGTAGAAGCCGTCGAGTTGAAGGTCACTTCTGCTGGTCTTGGCTCCGAGGCCGCCAGCAACGCCCACAAATGCTTGGTCGCCTGTATGGCGTGCAGACGAGCATGAGATCCCACATCGCCTCTCGCATCTGTGGTGTAGTCTTCCAAGGCCTCTGAAATTAGCCGAAGTAACTTTTGCACGTTATGCTTCAGCACATCGCCTTGAACAAGGCTCTCAAGTATCCACACGCGCACATCCACCTTCGTATCCTTTGCCCAGCGTTGGAGCAGGGTCCTGGTTATTATGTCGGACATCGTGTCCTTCGCCTCTTCTTGCGACATCGATGCGACTAAATGCGACCTCGTCAGGGCTATCAAGTGGCCTTTGATGTTTTCGGCTCGTGGTCCGTTTAGAATGACGTTTGCCCAGCCTTCGATGAGCTCGTTTCGCTGGGTGGGCTTCAAGAAGATCAAAAATGCGACTGCAGCCTCGGAGGCCGCGTCAACCACTACCTCTTCTGTTCTAATAAGGCAAGCATCCAAGATGCTCGGCAAAAGCCTATTGACCCAAGCAGGCGGGAGGCCGTTCGAACTTGAACACTCCAATAGCCGAGATACAGCAGAACTCGTGGTAGTCATGTTCAAGGATGATAGAAGTCGAGGTCCAGATACCAGATCTCCCTGCGTGATGCCATCAAGACCAAGATATGATGTTTGAAGAATCGGGAATGAGGAGGTGAAGAGTCGGCATGCTGCCTCTGCGATGAGATCCGGGCGGCGGAAGGTCGTTGCCTCGATGAACGCAAGGCTGGATTCCACTTCAGACAGCAAAGTCTCCATTAAGGGTGCTAGTTGTTGCTGGTGATTTTGAACCTGGCTGCATTCCACCATCTCTGGGACTTGATCCATGACTGAGGCCAAAGCCAGCAGAAGGCCGTGTCTTTCCTCAACTTGTCGCGTTTGTAGCATTTGTATTGAGGACTTTAAGTTACCAAAGGACTTGGAGATGACCTCCGCGCTGTGCAGAGTCGCCCGCGCCAGTTCAGCTGTAATGACACCGTATGAGGTTCCCGCGTATCTCCGAACACGGTCGTTGGCATCTCCCAGACCTCGCCAGCCGAGGACAGCCCCTAGTATGGCATCTCCATACTGTGAGTGTAGCTTCGTGGCGCCTAGAGCCACATCTTGCATCGCTCTTGATCTCAGGGCCACAGCATGGTAATCGACTGTTTGCACAATTGCGATGCCCTTTTCCACTGTATCAGGATGCCTCCCGATGAGCTCCTGCAACGCGGCCGAAGAGCCACGCCTTATATTGCCTGCAGGGTCCAGACAAGCTGTGACTACCAAATTTGTGGCGAGCACCTGTAGAACAGAGCCAATTCCGTTTTCACGGCGCTCTTCTTCGGTGAGCTCATTGTTGACCGCAAGGAGTTCCTCAGTTGAGTAACGTCTTGCGAGCGCCCAGACACCGAAACAAGCTGCATCGCGAACGTTGGCTCCGACAGAGACTCCAGAAGCGATCCGCTGCTCAAACGAGAGACCAAGCAGCAAGGCTCGGACGATCTTGCCAAGGCTCTCTGGAGGTGGCGAACGCCGGTATAAGAGATAGGACAGGGTGAGCATGAGCCCATGCCACTCAAGAGGATCCACTGAGGTCAAGTCCTTTGCTGGTGGCTGCCAACTCGACGGGTCCGAGTCTGATGAACGATTGATCACACGAACGTGCTCGTCTAGCGCTTGTAGAACGGCCGCGACTACTTGTGAAGCCATCTCCTTTGACAATTTTAGGGTGATGACTCCCAGTGCCTTGCTCGCCGCGAACCTGACTGGCGTATCTTTATCAGACAGGCTTCTGAGGAGATACCGCACAGTGGTCTCGACAAGTTGAATGCCTGCCATGTCC
Source organism: Diaporthe australafricana (assembly GCA_039880735.1). Taxonomy (NCBI): domain Eukaryota; kingdom Fungi; phylum Ascomycota; class Sordariomycetes; order Diaporthales; family Diaporthaceae; genus Diaporthe; species Diaporthe australafricana. Next base: position 7,366,573 of record JBCEDM010000001.1, read on the forward strand.
CGGCTCTCTCTGGTCAACTTCGACACAGTAATTGAGCGCATGACTTTGATAACAGTCTTCTTCGCAACTGCAGATGACTTGATGGTGTTTGAAGTGTAATCGTCACTCCACATCGTAGCATTTACAGTGTAGAAGACTTTTGATGAGTACTTCTCCACCTCAGATGCATCAGCAGATGACAGGACTCCTGCCAAAAAAGCAAGTACTCCAATAAATGTATAAGGATTCTGATCAGGCTCAGATTTCAAAGCATCATTGCTCGCAGAATCGTTGCTCTCCAAGCTTGGGTGCAGCGAGAACAGAGCCCAGTCGATGAGAGCGTGTAAAATGCCAAGGTTCTGCATGTCCCTACGCATGGCCATCCTGACTAGAAGGGCTTTCGCCGCATCTCTCTCTTTGCCCGGCGAGGCTAGATATTTGGCTGCTAGTGGCAAGATCCGCACAGTGATGCTTGGAGGGTTAAACGGCCAGAGGAAGCCCGGGACTCCAGCCAGGTCAATATCATGCATATAAACCGAGGATATCGTCGCGAGGTCAAACGGTGCGAGCATGAGGTGAGACAGCCACAGCAGTACGACATATCGCTTCTCCCAGGTCCATTGAAGCACAGAGTCATCCGAGCATTGATGTCTCTCCGCTTCTTCAATGGCGGTCAAGAGAAGCTCAACGTATCGGGTCTCAACATTGAGGAAGTTAACGATGACCTTCTCACCGCGGACTTTGCAGAAGGTATAGATCAGCTTGCAGACTGCCGTCGGAAGGGGCATAAGCAATGGAGACGCAGTGGCGGCTTCTATGCTGTGCCGCCGCCTTGTCTGCTGATACTCCAGGAAGGCCTCGGCGAGCACAGGCAGCCACTTGGGCAAGTGTGGATCAAGGAGTTGGGGCAGTTCTTGAAATGGATCCAGAAGCTATGTCAATCGGTTAACACAAACCATCCTTGCACACCGACATTGCGGACTCACGTTGGACACAAGATGTGACACCTCACGTGCACGCACGCGAGAGCGGACGCCGCCAGATCCATCTGCTTTCCGCAAGAAGGGCTTGAGGCGGGTGTCAAACTCGGCAATAAGGTCCCTAGAGACAGTCTGGAGCTTGATGTCCAAGTCTTCCTCGGGGGCGTCTTCCATTTCGACACGCCTGACTGAAGGGGCAGACCCTCTGGACGTGTAAATCCCCTTTCAGAGGAACGGCCCTGCTGGCGAGGGCGGGATCGAGGGTGCGAGTTATCCTACTGTGACTCTGCCACAATCTGAACTGAGGCCTGTCAAGTTCGGTCGATGCTTCGATCGCTCCTAAATCTTCTTGTCCCAACAGGCGTGAGAAGCAGATAGTTTCCAGGATGTTCGAAGATACTGGCAGACGAAAGGGATGTTTTGAGGGCGTGAACCTGCGGAATTGAGCCTCTGTCTGGCAGTTGCCTTTAGGGCGTCTGCTCCAACCCTCCTTTCACCAGGGTCTGCAGCCCACCATGGGCCAAGGGGGGGTGCAGGGGGCTGGTTCCACCAGGGTGAAGTGCACGCGTGGGCGTTCCCGTGCTACCTCAGGATATTGTTTCCGTAAAGTAAAATGATGAAAATCTCAATAATTTGAAATAGGCTAGAAGTATATGCTGGATATCAAGAGACTTCTGGAGTTGGCTGGCTGGTCTCGAAGTCCGTTACGACCATGATCTAATATGCAACACAATAATTGCGCTCCCTCATTGCAGGCGACGCTCTTCAGAATATGAACATGTATGAAGTATACCCTATCTCTGTACAAACTATCCGTGTATACTCGCCACCGAAGGTCCTCCGTATCACTTAGAGCACGGCTACCGCAGCAACAAGCGTATCCAATGCTGAGCTCTGCGTGCTTGCGTTGGGGAACCCACCGGCCGAGGGAGGACCTGACCAAACGAGGCCCAAGAAATCACTGGTATTGCGATCTTTGTTCCAGATTGAGTCCGCGTTATTCAGGATGAAAGTGCGGAAATTGTCTTGTGGAACTTGGAGTTGCAAGTAGTATAAGTTCCGTACGAATATACCTGGCAGTGTAAGTCAGCCCTGATCGCCCAATCTGTATTTTTGCATGACCGGAGCGAATTCAATTACCTTTGAATTGAGAGCCATCGGCACCGCAATCATTTGGCTCGCAGCTCTCGTGAAGGATGCCGTCTTCCGAAAGAGCTTCTATCGCGGCCTCCGCAATCGAAGAAGCTGTGGACGAGTACTCGGAATCCCCAGTGGCTACGAAGAGTTCAACCAGCCCACCAAGGACGACCCCCTGGTTGTAGCTCCACACGGTGTCTCCATTGTTGGTGCATGGTCCATCAGGCTGTATGTCGAGTCCGTCATTGATCAAGTTGTTGTCATTGATCATGCCACTGCCCTTGAACCAGTCCCACTGCTCCTTGGCGATGCTCAAGTATGAATCTGATTCGTCCGCACGGTTTGCAAGAGAAGCAGCAACAGAAAGATATAGCTCATTAGCGACTGTGGCTTCAAGCGTTAGCTGCTAGGCATTTCCAAAAATTGCTGCATTCGAAGAGACGGTGGGTTGTGATACTCTGCCAACAGCCTCTCTTATGAGCCAGAGCCTTGTTGACTCTGGGGTAGCTCGCGAGGAAAAGTACGGCTATAGCAGTGCCTGTGACAATGGAAATGATGTCGGAAGCTGCTTACTGGCATTCTTGTACTCTCTATCCTTGCTCCACCAGATACCCCCTCCGCAGGTACCATTAACGCCACCTTGCATATCCGCAAATATACTCTTGGCCATATCCAGATACTCCGTGTTGCCAGTGACATCGTAAGCCCTGATCCAGGCCAAGGCCCACCAGCCTTCATCATCGTAATAGTTGTTGATGAATCCACTGAAGCCCCTCGCAGCGAGGCCGGACTCGCCTAAGACAGGGGACGCAGCATATCTTGATTCGAACATACGTATGCTCGTGCCTTTCATCAAAGTCTTGGTAGCCGTCTGGCTAGTCTGTTGGGCTTGATTAAAAGTATTGGAAAGCACATTTTCCAGGTTCAGTCCCCTTGCCTCCTCAACGGCCAGTGCAAGAAAGTCTCCGATGACAGTGAGGCAGTTCGCACTGTTCCACCATCCGGTCGTGCTCCACAGACCATCTGCTTCATCGTAAAAAGACTGCAATGTCTCGATTGCTGTCACGGAGTGGTCAATATACGTCGATTTGTCTGCGGCCGCTACTGAGAATCCGAGGAGGCCCGCCTTAGCTAGCCAGAAGGCGAGGGTCTTGAATGCCACCATTTTTGCTGTGAGAGGTAGTTCTTGGTCTTTTTCGATATTTAGATCGGCCAGTATAGCAGCGAATCGACGGATGCGATCAGGAGAGCTCCCAAACAACAAAGTGTAGAACACAGATACGAGTGTGAGGAGCACCAGGGCTGTGCGAAGTGAGCCAGAATGCAAAGCTGACAGGATACCTCGTCGACAGCGCTTGCTTCGACTTTTGATCAAATCGACATTTGTTTGACAGCACACATCGACATCATCCTGTGGGCTCAGCTGAGCCAGTTTCTCCTTGTGGCCCATGATCCAGCCTTGCACCTCAGTCCGAGGTCGTCTTATGTCACTCAAGCTCACCAGCCTGATTTGCCTGGGGTTGCGCCTGCGACGTGGAGCTTGAGTGGAGCGACCCGGGCAATTGGAAGGATTCAAGTCGCAGCAAGGCTTTCTTGGTTCCACGTCCGTAGCGTGCAGGTTTGCTGGGATGGTTTGCTGGAGAGCTGCGTAAAGGCTGCCCTCGAAGGATGACGTCCCCAGAGAAGCTGACAGCAAACACTGCCGGACTGCCGTCCTCGGAGACAGCTGTCTAGCCAAGCAATGAGCGAATGACCGTTCGTCGCATGTTTCAAGCTTATGTTGTAAGTTTGACTATCGCGTAACCTTGTTTCCCCCTCTTTAGGAACAAAAATAGGTGCATCAGTAGTTGTCTCTTGAAAGTCATCGCTGAAGCTCCAGACTAGAGTCGCATCAGACACTCCAGTACTGAATGGCACATTGGACGGGAGATTCTAGGCCTTTGTGTAATGATACCTGAGTATTGCTTCTGCTGCAGGCGTCGTTTGCTTGCGCATGACCCCACATTCCCATGCAGAAATCCCGTCAGCGATGCCCACACAATGCAATCTTGCTGCCTTGTCGTTGCCTGCTGTGGTGGGGAGTCTGGGAAGTTCTCAGCCGCGATCCTTCCATCATGCACAGCCGTCGGCGATCAACACTAATCATCCTGTTGTGGTCGCGCTGCCGGCCTGCAGCTTTCTCAAGCGCGCACGACACTAGGAATGCGATTCGGAGTCTGACGGGCTCGGCGGGGACTTCGAACGTGGGATGGCCTCGAGTGGGGATGACGCGACATGCGGACTGTCGTGGCCGATTGAACAAGGACGTTGCTGGTTCTCGAGTCGTTGTCGGCATTCAAGCGACATCTCAACTTCCCCACTTGGAATCACCGACAACTGGACACGCAGCAGCACTCCTGTGCGCTGTGAATCGCTGGCGACACGACGCTTGCTGGAGCCGTGCAACCCCCTCCGTGTATGCTGTGCGGGGCCGTTGGTGTAGGACGTCGACACCACCCGGCCGTCACGCGGAGGCAGGCCGGCGTCAGTCACTCAGTCTGGTGCGTGGGTTTACTGACTTGGGTCAGGAATGCAGAGACTGACTCGTTCTTCCGGCCGTGGAACTGAAACCCAATTCTCCGGTGTCAGTGCTTAGCTGCTGCTGTGGCAGCGGGCCGAACCTCTTTTGTCCCATGTCCTGACTCGACGGCCGAGATCGAAAGATCGGCGCTGTCTCAGATCGTGGTCTCCTCGTGGTCTCTCCATCCTCTCCAGCACCCTGGCCAATCTCAACGAGCATCTCGCCCTTGTCCTACCATGACAACCTCGTTGGTTGGTGTTGACGAGTGACGGTTTGGCATTATCTGTGAGACTGGCCCCAGAATGACGGGACCATGATTCAACAATGGTCAAAAATGACGGTACACTGATGCTCGATCCCATCATTCGTCCCAGAAACCTCGCATCGAGAGATTCATTTTTTTGGAAATTCATTTCTTGACCGCCATTGCCCTAACCCTGGAGACGTCATGCCGCCTCTTCCTCCTACTTCCACCAGTCTGGACTTCTCCTACAGCAGGGCGGACTTTGCCGTTACAACAGGCATGCATTATCGTGGGTTCTCGTCGGTCCTATCGAGACCATCCCTGAATTAACGAGGCTTTGGTCCACCGCTGGATCGCACGTCGGACTTGTGAGAGGTCGGACATCTCGAGGTGGTCAAGTGATGTGATGCCGCGTTGGCCAAGGCTGCGGTTCTCTGATCGTGGCAGACGATGGCCACAACCTTGACAGATTGGTGAGAGGCAGCGATTCCTGGGCCCGGTCTCTGCCAACCTCAGACTTCTCTGGCGTGCAGTTCCGTTCGTCAGCACCACAGCCGGCCGGCATTGACTGGCTGACAGGTTGCTCAACAGACTATTTGCATTCAGACCAGGCTAATGGGCGCAGACTTGCCAGCACAAGGCCTAATTCTATCAGACGTGCAGGACAGAATGGTCTGATTTTGCGATCGTGCCTTCATCCGAGTGGTCTGCCCATCGTCTGCGTGGTGGACTGGCTGCCTGAGGATCCGGTGATCCGGTGATCACGATCAACTGGTCAGGCACTTTCTTCTTTAGTTTCATGTCTTCCACTTAGCCCAATTCACTTGATCATGCCCTCTCCCTTCACCAATTGCTCTTCGCGCTATCATCTGGCTCGAGGTAGCGTTGTGAGACCCGTGGTGGAAGCATTGAAAGTGTGAGACACTCGACTCTGGAATTGCTGGCGTTGGCAAACAAGTGGTCAAGGCCAGGGCGATGTTATGCTTCTTCGGGTGGTGGAGTCTACCTGCGTACCTCTTCGAGGATCAGCCGGATTGGTACTGGCATCTGAAGGTCTGATGAGACGGCAGGCTGTGGCTAGGCTTTGCGAGTGTGACCATCCCTCTTGCGGGTTGTGCTGAAAGTCGTTAATTTGTTTCTAGGTGCTTCCTCCCACGCGTTTCACTGAGTCACTCATTCCAATGCGGTCGGGTCGCATGGGTCAAAGCCGAGAGAACACTCGCCAGGCGCCGCCAAGGTCAACAGAGAAATTGTATGAGAATATGAATACCGAAACTCAATATTTCTGGAAGCTACTGCGTTGGATTTATCCAAAACCAGGCAGCTTTCTTCTTGAGGAAAGACTACCTAAAGCCAGTGCTGCCCTCATTCGAGATGGCACACGCTTGTGGGAACGTCGGCCTGCCGCTTTGAGTCTCGAGCACATATTTCCTCTCGATTCCGCCTCCGATAAGGATTCGGCAGTGAGACAAAAAAGTAACAAAGCTGGGAGCGGCTAGACCTGCCATCGCAGAAGCTAAATTAGTGTCCGCCAGGTCCAACCGCTATCTATAATTATAGGCTAATTGTATCTCGTTCCCGGCCCATGCCTAAGCACACAGCACCATGCCCTCCACGTTCACTAGTCGATACCAAATCATATATAGCTGCCAGGTATGACGGGAAGGCCTAATCAGCGTCCAAAACTAGCCCACCCAATCAACGAGTGTGACTTGTTATGGACTCAATTACACAGACAGTGAAGGTAGATGGAAGTCGCCGGGTTGGGCATTGACAATTTGTTAAACAATCCCCGTCTGACTATCCCAATCCTGCTGCTCATATTGTGATGTTTGTGTCCCATCCGGATAAAAAAATCCCGGGTCGCTCTTTTTCCTCTTCCATATTGCTGCGATATGCCGTGGGGCTTATCATTAAACCATGAGAAAATAAATGATGGTCACGTCGCCGAGGAGAAGCCACCGTGGGCTAGTCAAGATGCAAGCCACCATCTCACATGGCGATGTCACTTTGACCTAGGATCAGGGTTGCAAGGCTCATGCAGCCTTCCGATGTTCCTGGCTAAGTGTTTTAGTCGCACTGCCAGATCAAGACGCACCCTCACAGCTCGTTAGACGCACAGAGGTCCGGATGACACTGGCTCAGCACAGGCCCGGGCGAGGTTTGGCCCTTCCTGGCCGCCCTAGCTCACGCCCTCCCGACCATTCACACGACAGGGCCGGCTCCTTGCCACCGGGGGCTCTCCCTAACCTTCCGCGGAGCGTGCAGCCGCACGTCCACTCAATATGCCCCTGGGAAGGACCCGGAACGGCTGTTATACTTTTGCCCAACCCCTTCACCGCTTATTTTCAGATCTGTCGAAAAAAGACCCCCCTTCCCGGGTCTCTTCGGAACCTCGTGCTGTTGGCTCCTGTCGTGTCGTGTCCTGGTCCCAACGCTTGAACGATCTTGGCCGCCGATGGCACGGGCCTGAGCTCCTGCTCCGTCAACCGGGGTCCCGGAGTTTCATTTGCGGGAGGCCACAGCTGCCTCGAGCCTATCACCGTGGGCTATGTCATGTGTTTCCCTTCGCCTGCGGGCCGCTGCTTTCATGACACACCGCATGTTGATGGGACCTTGTATGAAAATGACGCCCGCGCCCGCATACACAGACGCATACACACACACACACACACACACCGCCAGGGCGGGTGATAGGATTTCGCGCCCCGCGAGTTTGTTGTGTAAATTGACAAGGCCGATTTGACAGCCGTGAAGCCTGGATTTCCTTGGGAGGTGGGGCGGTGCTAGATCCGGCACTTCCCCGGTCTGGGGAGCCCCCTCCACGATGGTCAGATCTGCCAAGCGTCTCGTTCCTGCGCGGAAGTGACATCGCCCAATCTGGCCAATCCGGCATTTGTGGCTTCCCACACTGCACACAGCGGGCGTTACCACGGGGCGTCACTGCAGACGTCACCCTGCCTGGATTGGGCACCGCCAGTGGGAAGACAACGGCTGCCTAATGGTTGCTCGTGCGGTCTCATCGCTGCTACATGGGCCCCCTTGAGTAATTGACGGACGGCGCGGGGGGTCCCAGGTGGTAATTCTAGCGAAGCAAAAAACGTCTCCGCGGGTGACGTTGCGGATTGTTCCATCGCTGGGCCCGGCAGACAATCAGCTGAAAGGATTGTCAATGATACACAGGCACGCGAGCCTCGCCCAAATCGTCGGCCCGAGGTGCTGTGCAGCAGTTCCAGGGCAGCTTGGGGACCACCCCCCCCCCCGTCCGTCACCCCCAGCGCCGTCCGCAGGAAGCTCCAGTCACGCGACACGTTTCACTGCAAACGGATACCCGGCGGGGTCTAGGCAGGGCTGGATCTGCACAGGGTCTCGGACAATTTTGAGCCCTGCAACAGCACTCCATACACATGTTTTGTTGCCCGCTTTCTGGGCTGCTGGGCCCCCCGGCAGTATGGAGCCTTTGGCCCAAGTATCGTGGACCTGACAATGACATACTGGCTGCTAGGTAGCAATGCTGGAGGGGTTGTATTGTGTGCTGCAGGGCTGGCAGAAGGTTGGACTGGCGTCGCACATGGCATCTTGGTGCAAACCTACATGGGATGGTCCAGCATGTCAAAACCAATTAAGGGCCGAACTAGGTTCGGAAACAACACACCTTCGGCTCCACCGAAAAGATGGAGGGCAGCAAAATGCGAGAGGGAGGACGGGGGAGGGGGGCATGAAGTCGTTGGCGTCATATCGATCAACGAGGGGGCCTAAAAGTTAACACAAGCGAAACAAGCCACGTGACAAGGCGAGAGATCAATATAAATGCTGGTCGTGCAGAGAAGATCACTCGGGGCGAGACAGGACGGCATGGGTTGCAGGCGAGCAAGCCTCAACGGGATCAGGCGACCGACGGGCGGTGGCCGCGGGAATGCATCGAGCCTTAACATATGAGGTGACTGATGCCCGACCTCGCGGATCAGGCTCGAGTGAGACGTACCTGTTTCTCGAAACAACAACACCCGAACTCTATTCCCGGGCCTAGAGTAAGGGGGAAGTGTTTTCTTTTTCTTCCTTTCTTCTTTCCTTGTCCTGTCCCATAAGCGAGTGCCTTAAGGTGTAGGTGTGGTGATGTAAGGCCCAAGCCAAGGACCTCCCCATGGGGACGGGGGGAGGGTGGTCGCATATCGGAGAGGCGTTACTATCTCAATTAGGACATGAACAGATCTGTCACGTCGCACAACAGGGACACAGAGCTCGCTTATCTACAAGGTCCAGGGTAGGGGCGGGGAAGGTTTCTAGGAAGGACAGAGACTGCGAAGCAAAACCGCTCAGTCGAGCTATCATAGACGACGGCGCGCGCCTCAAAAAAAAAGGAAGACGTTGTGCGACCGGGAAGGGTAGGACGGGAAAGCTGAGAAAGGAAAGACGATGGAGGGCGAGGCAACCCCCGAGATTGCTTGAGCCTCAATTTTGACTTCGGTTACACGCGATTCCCACTGCAACATTCCTTCGGGTGTCGAATTGACTGGGTCGGTCGCACACACACCGCTGCAGACACAATTGCACGCCCCATTGGAGGACTCTGAAGCACATGGTCTCGTTTGTGATATACAGGGTATTTAGTTAGAAGCCCACAATCGTCACTATGCGCCTCGGTTTTGCCCCGTACTTTGCGTGAGTCAGACTGGGAATAGATCCTAAACATGCCGTTCAATTCAAGCAGAAGCGCCACCAGCACGCCAAAAACAAAATCAAGCAAGCAAACATATGCGGAATGGCAGTTCCCCGAATGTCACGGCGAAATGTGACCCGTGAACAGAGCCCGTGGGGAGGCGCGGACGGCAGGCCAGCCACCCCCGGCAGAGTGAGACACACATCGACCCAGCAGAATTGAAGAAAGAAGTAAAAAGCAGTTTCATGACGAAGAGACCCTGTGTACCAGACCGCGCCTAGCTTTTTTGTTTTGTTTACTAAAACGCCATTCCTTGACCGCCGTTTGTTGAGATGGAAAGAAAAAAAAATTGTGAGTTCTGTAGACGCCTGTGAAACCAATCTAGGATTATGCCCCTACGCCCACCAACTCCTCTCCGAATCCAAGGAAATAGAAATAGAAAACAAGAAAAAGAAACCGCTACGGGTTGAAAAAGGCCTCCAGGTGGCCGAGAGCGATGTAGAAATTGGAGGCCGCAAGCTGGTTGCTGTTGCGGAGAGTGGTGTCGTCTGTCGGAGGGCTGAGCGCTATGATCGAGGTTCGTGCCGCGATCTTCAGGTTGACCGGAATGCTGGAAAGCTTAAAACCGCGTGTACGTGTAACTTCGGAGGGGTCCAGAAAAAGAATTGGGTAAGCTGCCCCGTCGTTTGCTGGCAGGCAGGAAAGATGATGGTGTGAAGCCCTGCAGCCCCGCTAATGCACCTCGACATGCCAGAAATTGACAATGGTTCCTCTCCAGCAGACACCATTCCGTTGGTTCGCAGATTTGACAAAAGTGCCGATGGAGGGGTATAATTGAAATCATCGCATGGCGGTCAGGGTCGAAATGTCGTCGCCCGTGACCCGTGACCTGTTGGCCCGTCGATGGCCTCAGTCACAGCACGACCACTCGCCCACACACGAGCTTCTCTGGAGTTCGGGCTTGGCATCTCACGTCCAGTGCCCCGCTCGGCTTCGCTCCGATTGCTGCGCGTGTTGGTTGTTCCCCGCAGCTCTCAGACCCGCGCGGCCAGAAGCTCTCGTGAGGCCAATGGAGGTCTACCCCTCCAGTCATGGACGCACCTAGTCTGGGCTGCGAGCTTGCTAGATCTGCAGAAGTCGTGATGTCAGCTAATTGTTCGAAGGAATGAACATGTGCCGTGCAATTTGACGGGCAATGGCATATTCCAAATTTTTGGGAGTACGGCGATTTCCATTGGTACCAAGGCCCAGCAGATGGTCATATCCAGGCTGGGCTGAAACAACGCTCCTGTGCATGGGCCTGTCGTGGTGTGGCTTGCCAGATCTGCACTGCACAAGCACGAGCGGCACATCCACACCAAGGATCTAGTCCAAAGGGGCTAAAGGGAGCGAGCACTCACATCGAGCTCGAAGGGGCGGGTGGCAGGCTCGTTTGCGCCCAATGCAAAAGATACAAGAAAGGAAATTCTCAGTCGTCCGTTTGTGTGCCCCCACGCCGGCTTGGTCGGCATCGCTTTGGCGTGGAAGGCTCCGGTCCAGCCAGCCCCCAACCGCGACAGCTCTGGGGACGTCGTCGTTGGCGCTCTAGGCTCCCTGGGTGCAGGGCCGGCACGTGTGGAGCTTGCAGTACCGGCACTCGAAAATAATGTAGAAGGGTCCTGAGTGGCAGAGGTTGCAGTGCCACACAATCAGGGTGCTGTCCGATTTGATCACCTGAAAAGAGTGCGCGCAGTTGCTCTGGATAGCCATCGTGAGACGGGCGTGGTGTAGGGCGTCAAAGGCCTGCGAACCTCTTGCCCAGGCAAGCAGCTGGTAAGGAGGAGGTCGGCAGAGGGCGTATGGTCGAGGATGAGGTGGGTCCTCCTCCACGTGGGAAAGGAGAGAGGCGATGGAGCAGTGAAATAGCGAGTCTGATGGGCGGTGACGCGCTGGGGCCAGGGCAGGTCACAGTTGCACTGGGCCCGTCGTGTGGTTTCGACAGGGAAAGCCTGACTATCCTGTATCCCAGTCCAAGCTGTTGAGATGGGTGACCCCGGCCAAAACCACTTTGATGGCGCCAGTCGAGAGATCTGCGATGGGGGGATATTTTTGGTGCGCGCTGGCCAGTGGGATTGCCACGCCGTGTTCCTGAGAAGTCAAGGTTCTGTTTGGACAGATAACGGCGTAGCAAAAGATGTCCGACCTGAATGATACGAGCGCTGCGGGTTCTCGAGGTAGCTTCTGTTCAGTGTAGAACGTAACAAGAGCACAAGAAGGCAGAGCTTTTATAAGCTACAAGGGGCGATATGTCCGTTTCTCAAGGGCCGGGAGGGGGGGGAGTGAAGCGGTTTGTTTTCCTTGGATCTCGGCCTGTTGTGGTATTTGTTTGTCTTCAGGCTTCACGCATCGGAAGGCAGTAGTTGTGGGGCTGGATTGTATCCTTCGGGTGGGATGAGCGAGGCGGATATGAGGCGTTGATGAGCGTGATATCGGCAAAGCTGTGGTGAGGCAAGCAATCCGTGAGAGGTGTGCAGAGTGAAGTGTTTATCTGTCTGGTGTAGGTTTTGGTGACAGCCAGCGGCTATTCTGCTGTCTTGGTCGGACGCACAAAGTTGCTACATATATCGTGGGGCTCACTTGCTTCGAGAACTCATGGGGACAGTTTGTGTGGCCCTCCACTCGTGGGTGGGCCGATGACATGATATTTATCCTTTCTATGGCCATGGCACGGGCATGATGACGACCACCCGATTGCCGAAAGTAGTCTGCCAGGACATGTCTCCATTAATTACGGCAGGGAACAAGAGCCGGAATAGACGCTGCGAATGAGACCAGGACGAGCTGTTAAAAAAGCAGGATAAGGCTTAGGGCGGGCCAGTCCATGAGCAACATGGGTTGGACATGGTAAAGCGAAGGGAAGTAAAGTACATTGAGATTCAGCCAGCGACGGCGCGCTTGGTTGCGCTATGCGTTGGGTACAGACAGCACGGCGCGAAGGAAAGCGAAAGTAAGGACTTTTGGCAGAGAGGGAACGGCAGCGGCGTCGAATTGACCGATCCACGGTACTTCTCTGGTACCGGTACATTCTTGTCCGAACATGTAGCTTCTTGTGAAGATGGCTCCTTGGCCGATCAGATTGCCCTTGCTCTGGCACTTTGTAGACCGAGTCAAGGGTCTGTTTCCGGCCTCCCTGCTGCTCCTGGGGTCCTGGGCACATCGCGCGCGTCAGACCGTGAAGCTCAAGTGCTGGCCCAGAGCTGAGCGTCACCTCGACTCTGTCAAATGGCCAGGTTTTGGGGCAGACAAGTTGAGCTGCGCCGGGATTTTTTTGTTAGTTCTCTGCCCTACCATCTCGGCGGTAAGAACCGCCCGTCAGATGTAGAGACCCACCCACCGCTTTACGCCGAGGGCAGAAGATCACTTGTCGCAGGGGCTAAAAACACAGGGGCGAAGCGAAACATCATCACAGCCGGGAACGGGAATACTAATTCTGCCTTGAATCTGGGTCTGCCCGCTGGACACGAGGCTGAGGCTAAGGTTTGCCGCCATGTGGATGGGCCTGGCTGGACCTGCAGCTACTGAACCTTGGATGTCCTCAAATGTCCTGAGCGAACCGGATATGAATACGCATTTGCCGAGTCTTCGCTTCAGTTCGAGATGCGCCGGCCCCCTGTTCCTTGCCGGCGAGTTACCACGGATTTGGATTCTATGGCTCGGCTGTCTTCTCTGGCCCGGGCCAGAGACCGAAGAGGCGCTGGAGGGTCGTAATAGGGGACTTCAGACGGGTTCTGGATCTCGACTGTTTCGCGTCGGGAACCAGGGTCAGGCTTGCTGGGCTCCGATGATGCAGGCACGCAGCCAAGAGCGTCGCTTCAACGACAGCGCCCGCATTGCCCGTTGCGAAGCTGAGGCAAGTCCACCATGTGGTGATTCGGGGTGCAGCCGAAGCGGCTCATACCGGGTAGTCTTCTTCCACGAGCAGGAGGCGAGATTGCGATCCTTCTTTCACCAGTCAAACCCTGCTCCATGGGGAAGGCTGGCCGTCGAGATTAGCAGCTAGGATTCCGAGGCCGAGATCCCCGAGGACAGAGCTTGATTCTTGACTGCCCAGCTCCGGCACGAGGAGCAGCATCTCGAGTACAGCTGGCGAGGTCGGGCGCCTCACGTACAGTCTGGCCTGAACACGTACGAATATACGTGGTTTGGTTTGGCGGATGACGTGGGCAATCTCTGCGAGAATCGAGGCCGGATCAGGCCTTGCCTGCATCGTCGGGCTTGCCAGATGGTTGGCGGATGTCGACGACAGGATAGAGATATTCACATGGCCGTCTTGTAAGAAATGTGAGAATCGTTTTTTAGGTACACAGACAGAAGGAGAAAGGATTGCAGCCGCAAGTGCACGGAGCCCGGGGGATGTTGATTTACTGTGCACGCTGCCCCGCATGTCGCAACGGCCGATTCCGCTTGCCTAGGTCGTTCACACTTGCAGGTAGTAGGTGGGTCCTGCAGCTTGGGATGTCAGCCCCTCGGGGGGGAGGTACTCGGTACTTGGGGTACGTACCTGCCCCAGGACATCGATGCCCGTCCTCCGTCCACCACTTCTTCACCTCACTTCTTTTCTGTTACAGTGGACCTGACCACAACACTCGCTCGGCCTGCACAAGCATCTGCGTGTCTGGTACGCAGTGGCAATGTCGTCAACGCCCTTGCATCGCCGAATACGACAGCGAGGTTTTCGAACCGCGATGGGAGGCGAATCTCTCGATATCATTCTGCCCCCACCGATCATCTCGCTCGCTGTAGCTAGCTACCAAGTACTGACGCCTTCCAAGGTGCCCGGTCTCTATTCTCGCCATGCCGTCTTTACACGGACAAAATCCATGAAGGCTACGCGCGAATTTGGTCTCCAGCCAATTTTCCATTTCAGTATCCTCATCGCCCACTTCAATCAAGCTGTAACCCATCGCTTTGGACACCTCGGGCAGCAAGACCAATCCGGTTACCCCTGCAGGCCGGAACAGACGCTCTAGTACATTACGTGTACGAGAACCCCATCTGGCTGCTCTGCCATGCTTCTCGAATCAGATGCTTATTCCGAGTCCTGTCGATGGCCTCATGTCAAACGACGCTGAAGTTCTCAAATACCGGTCCCGAAACATGGCCTTGTTCAGAAATGGGATCTAATACCCGTACGCGGCCAGGTCACGATAGAATCCTATGATTTGGTGTCGTGACCCAAAGGATTCACCGACACCAAAGCTCACAGCTGCACAAGTGCTACGAGAGCACACGACGGCTACATGGACGGTGTATCCGACGGCGAATCACACATGATTGGTATGGATGAACTTCCGCTGCCGACTCTTGGCCGCCGACTCCTTGGATCCGGTAGAGTGTGGGTCTGGGCAGGGGAGACAGATATCGTCATGCGCACGACCGCCAGGTAGACCAGGACCTGGACGACCGCCGCTTGGAGCTACTGGAGCACTGCATTTCCTCATCATTTCTCAACCTCAGGCTGCATCACATGGAAACTTCGCGAGAACATTGATCCACTTACCTGGGTCAACAGATGGACCAATGTGATGGTTGACTTTAGTCCGGCATAAAATTATGGGCCCCCGTCATCCAGCTGTGGTCTCTGCAGTCGACCGGAAACCTGGCAGCTTGCCATACATACAGTAGGCACACCCAAAGAATACGGCACAGCCTGGACATATCTCCACAAAAGTCTGCCCAGAATCAAATTGGCTTCCTGTCCGTCTCCATGGGCTTCTTTCGCGTTCGTCCGGCACACGCGGGGAGGTGTTGGCCGGGGAGATCGGGACTGACGACAGGGGCCAACATGGTTTCCACTCGAGATGCTTCCACGCCGTTGGAAGAGAAGGGCAGCTGGTGACACGAATAGATCCTAGTAGCCAACATCTGGCAAGTTGCTCGCTTGCTGCGAAAAGTGGATACCAGATCTGGATCCGATCGCGATCGCAATTGGTTCGCTCCTGCTCGACTGCTGACTGTTGCAGGATGCGCCTTACCGAGTCTCGCATGCAACGACTTTCGGCCCTATGCTCTTCCTGCAGCCTAGCGAGCAAACAGCAGAAATGCGTCGCTTATAGCCATTTCAAGCAGTCAATCGGGGCTCGCTCATAGAAGGGTGGTGGGTGCCACTTCCACACACAAGTCAGTCGATACTGTTCTGGGATCCTTGGGCAATCGCCTGATACCAGTACATCGTTGGCTCGTGGCACGAAGGTAACGATGCCCTGCTCAAACCCCACTAACCATGCACGAGTCTGAAAGGGGATAACTCTGCAGTGCTCCAGATGCTGCGGAAGCCACCCTCTGCCTGTCATTTGCCGGGGCCAATTTCAGTGAAGGGTGAGGGGACGGTCGTGATATCTGATCAGTTTTGTACATAAATAAGGTTCAGAACAGGCAGAGTGCTAGTCAGCATCCCAGGCACGAACACGTCGGTCACAAGAGGGCTTTACAGCCAGCAGGCGGGCGGGTACAGTACCCCGTTGTACCGAGATCCACCGCCAAACCACCACGCGCAAGGAACGTTCTTCCTGGGATGGGGGGCTTTTGTCGTTGAGTGGTGCTGTTGATGACAGGGAGCGGCCTCAATGGTTGCCCTCGTCACAGGCGAAGCAAGGCTATTTCGGTAGGTGGGGGACACAGCATCCACAATCCAAGGTCGCCGCCACACACCAGCCGGTGCCAGACATTTCCGGCACGCCTTGGGAAATCGCACCGTAAGCCGCTTACCGGTGGGTGCGAAGCACGCAGCCGGCAGCGCTGCCAACATTGTGAGTTATGATGGATCCCTCGGGACCCCAAAACAGCCTCAACCTGCCGCTAGCCGACCTCACGTCTGGAGATCGAGGCGCCGCCCTCAAGGCCGGAGAGGTGCCCACCCCTTGCACACTAGCACACCGGTCGCCGGATTGTTGTTAGAGTACACCATCTTCACCTGTCGCTCCATGCTATCTAATTGCTAGTGTATAGCAGTGGTTATACCACTAACAGGCTGTTCAAGCATCCTTCGGATAATCACGGCTCGAAAGACACCGCACTCACGGGAGGCCTTTTGATGCTCTAGGGATCTTCGCCTGTTTGAGTTCAGGAATTGCATAAACCTCATTGAATCAATCTGGTACGGTTGATCTCGGAGCCACTTGGCACGGGAGCGAGGCAGGTCACATCTGTTCCAAAATCTGACGACCAACTGTGCGACACCGCGGACCGGCCCTCAGAAAAAAATTACCTGAAACAGTCAGATTTTAGCCCTGCCGGCGAGGTGACCTCGAGCGGGCCTCGGTTGCGTCAAAGATGGTGCAATAGGTCCTTTCTGGCCATCCAAGAAATGTGACCGTCACAAGGCTCGTCTACAGCAGCCTTATGATTCGAACATTTCTTGACCGGTCCAATATCACTGCGCCGTTGAGGGTATGCTTGATGACGGATCCTACGTCAGTCACATGAAGTCGAGATAACGTCGAAGCTCCGGCTTGGGGCAGGACCCCTGTTGCCGCCCCTGTGCCGACAGACTGACAGTCATGGGTTCCCCGGCAAGATCTGCGTTCGTCTGAATGGGCCAACGGCTGCCAATGATCACTTGACCGGAGTGCCTGCCGTCTGGCCCTGCAGTGCCCACTCCGTAACAGCACGTCGGCTTGCTGCCACACTTGATGATGTGTACACGACGATCAGGGCCAATGGAGCCAAGTTACACACGACCATGGCTGACGAGCATGTACCAGACGCGGGTGGATGATGCTGAGGCATGCGCCATCTAGACAGGGCTTCAAGAGCCACGACTTTTGCAGCCGAGTGCTGCCCGAGGTTGCTCACGACCTGGGCCTGCCAACCGACCGATCGAGACAACAACCTGCCACGCAGCCTGCTCGCCTACCCAGATGAGGTCGAACAAACCATCCGTACCATAATTTTTGGGAGTCGTGTCACTGCCTAAATTTCTTTATTTTGGTTCATGGCGCAGGCTAGGTAGACCGGCTGGATAATGATCGGGAGTGGCCTCTTTCCTGATCCCAAAACCTGATCCCTAACCCCATCAATTGCATGCACAGCCGCTGAGCCCCAGAGTGAAGACCATGGTACGCCTGGAGACCAAGTGGCAAGCAAGTCATCGGGTTCGTACCCGTTGTTTGACCCTCTGCCCTTGGAGCACATCCACAGCCCGTGGGCTGACCATCGCCTGGTTCTCTGGTCCTCTGTATCTCGGCTCGGGACGATCTGAGCAATTTCTGGCAACCACCAGCCTCGGTTGCAAGGCCTCACCACCTGTACCAGACTTGTCAGCTTTCAAGCCCCAAGGTACACTCGTCTTGTCGAAAGGTCACATAGCCTGATGGAGGGAGACACCTCACCACCACGTCTACGCGCGCCTTCTCCAGACCTTTAGGCTCCAGGCGTTACAAATCCACCTGATAAGAATATCACGCTGGGCCTGCTCATCGTAGCCACCGTGTCCGAACTGTCAAGTGTCCTCCTATAATTTGTGATCAGTATATTTGATACATCACATTCTGGGCTCAATTTCGCACTGGTATCATTCCCTCATTGACCTTCCGAGCAGGAGGGAGGCGAGGCAGGGAGGCATGGAGGCAGGGAGGTAGGCAGGTGGTGTTGTAGAATCTTGGTTGGGCAGCAATTGCAACGGAGAGTGAATGAAAGGGTGGGGGATGATGCTCCGTAGTCAATATTATCAACGTGGATCAAGACGGGAAGTCTTCCGAGACATATATGTGCTCGTGGTATAGTGTGACGCGGTAATAAACCTCAGGGGCAACGACGCAGAACCTCGTCACGTTCAGCTCGACAGGCAGGCCAGAGACCGCGCACCGGTTGCCGTTCTCGTTCTGCATGGTCAAGGCCCGGAGAAATGCTGTTGAGAAGTCGCTCAGCCCACGAGGGCATCTTGATGGATCTTGATGGATCTTGTCTACAAATGATGCTATCCCTATCTAGTGTATTGTAGAAGCCAATTCGATAATCTTGCTGCTCATGGCCAAAACAAAGAGAACTCTTGCCATGGTTCCAGAAAGACGGAGATACTCGTGACGGACAGTGATCATCTCGTTCTCATCTTCAGGGCCATAATTGGATCATGAATCACCGGCGTGCTTGGTCTCTAAGATCTCACCTTCCTGTTCGGTAGAGTCTCCTTCCTCGTCCTGCGCCGCCGCCGCAGCGGAAACCACTTGAGTGAGGTCCTCACTTGCTACCACGGCTACGTGGGGGTCCTTATCGGCTTTGGCACGTTCAGGCGCTTTCCTCATCTCGAGAACGTCACCGGCATCTGGCGTTTCCTGGCCATCCAGGTGTTGCTTCTCTGACCAGGAGAACGCATCCGAAAGGTTGACTGCCACGAAGCTCTTGGGAAGCTTGACGGTGTGAAACTTGGCACGCAGCGTCTCGATTACCTCCTTCCAGTCACAATGCGGCGTCAGGGTCCTCCTCTGTGCGCAGCTGATGCAATGCTTGCTGTCGAGCTGGACGTCCAACGGATCATAGACGTGGCATCCAGGGCTAATGGCGATGCGGATACTGTAATTAAAGGTAGGATAGCCTTCACCTGCAGCCGCGCCTTGAGGCTGATTGGTCTCGGACTCGTACAGCTCGAAGCAGATCTGTGAAAGGTAGTCCAGCTCCGGAATGGTGCTTCGTTTGATTTTCGTCTCAATGCCGCCTTCCAGGATACAGTTGAGGAGTGTGTAGATGTGAGATTCTTTGGTGAAGTAGAAGAAGCACTTGGCGTCGTCTGAGGCTTGCATCTCTTCCAAATCGGAGACGATCTCTCGAAGGAGGGGAAGGGAGGTAAGCAAGCCAATTTCGAGCTGACGAAATCACAATCAGTATTGCAAGGTCGTTTTCCATGGGACTCGGGGTCACATACCTTTTCGCTGTCAGATATACCATATTCCTGAGGACAGATGAAGTCAAACAGAACTTTGGCAAGTTGGTATAACTCTCGCAGGAGCTCAAAGCGATCATCGGTCTTCGCCTTGGTCTGACTTTCGGGCGAACCCCTCTGAAGGCCGAAATACTTTTCCGCATCGCCTACAATGTCCGCCTTTCGTATGCTGCTTCCCATAGACGATCTTCTGAACAATCGCCTTACTCTGTGATCGTCCCTTTCGCCATCTCTCACAGAGCCCTTATCCCCGTTTTTGCTATCCTCAGACGACTTGGTGGGCTGTTGTGACTGCTGAGATTCTTTGCCGGCTTCAGTCGACTTGCCTTCTCGGTCCGTCGCAACAACGCCGTGTCTGCGGAACTCCTCAACCAATTCCTTAGTTGGCCTGAACACCCACTCTAGGAATTGACGGTTGTGAAGTGCATCAAATTTCATCGTGTCATATAGCTCGGAGATCTTGCTTGGGTCAACTTTCTCCCCGTCACAGAACTCTGTAAAGAGCTTCTCCCAACGCTCACGGAATAGCTCAGCATCTTCCCCACAGCACCAGCGGGCTTGGATTTCATTAACCGCCGTAACCTGGGACAATGAAGACGCCATTGAGTGAACTGAGCCAGACGACCCCTCGCCCGGCTTGAGCTTCTCTGAGCTGCCAGGGTTGGAAACTGCGTTGAGCGAGTTCACAGCCCCGCTGCGCAATTTATTGAAGTTGAAATGCATGACGCGGCGATGGAAGTTCATCAGTTGTACGACGCGAGTCTGCACCTCCGCCGGCTCGGGCATGTTCTCCGGCCAAGCAAATTGCGACGGTCGTTCGTTGCCCTTGCGGAGGAGACCCTTAAGCTTCTTCTTGACCTTATCCATCTCGTCCTTCGCAGCATTGGAGTCATCCAGAAGGTCCTTCCGAATCTGAATGAAATCCTCTGGAAGGTCTGTGCGGTCTAAAAAGGCGGATGACCAGATCTGTGCACTCGTGGTTACTCGTCTTTCTGAGCTGCTGAAGACATGTATCTCATCAAGGACATCCCGGTTCAAGATAGCAAGGTCATTGCGCATGTTTTCGCCCAGTTCCTGTGCCTGGTACCGAGCCGAGTGCGTAGGCTCACCTCCCCATTTCACGATAAGTTGCAACTTATCGAGAACGAGACCATTCTCTGCAGCTGTGATTTTCGACATTGTGACTCCTGATAGAGAGTCGTGGCGCTTCGGAGGGAATCGTGGCGCATGCTCAGCACCGGAATGCTCGTTGCCTGAATTTGCAGCCTCGGGAACTTCCTCGGTGGTTTGGGAACTTGGTTCCCGTTGGGAAACTTTCTTCTCGTCCACTGGGGTCATCTCATCGGTCTTTTTCTTGCGGAACATTGGCTTGATCTGAACCTTGGTCCCTGGCCAGCTGCTTTTCTTGATCAGGACATTTCGCAGCGCTCTGAGCTTGTCGCGGTCCTCTCCGCCAGCCCTCATGGCTTTCTCGACAGCTTCGAGGACGCTCGCTAGTGCTGGCTCACCAATAAGGAGCACCTCCTCTTGATGGCCTCTGAGCAATTCGATAAACGGATCAGTGTGAAACGTGAACTTGAACTTCTGTTTCGGCGTACGATCAGCATGTCGGATGACCGAGACCATGCCTTTGAGCTTCCAGGAGTGTTTAGGTGGAGGTGGCGGCGGCGTATGTACATCCGTTTCTTCTGTCGCAAGCTCCTGAAGATTGGGCGTTACCGGCACGGTTGTTGGCGTCGAAGATGGCTTGCTGCGAATGAGAGGCTCGGAGAGGGGCAATAGAGGGCTCGTGGCGCCACTCCCCTCTTTGGATGCGGTGGCTATCTCTGACTTCGGAGCAGGTTCCGGCACAGGGGAATTTGCGTCCCGGACGTCCTGTTTCGATTTCGACCCTGCAATGCCAGTGGCTGACTTCTGGTTTGGTAGCATTCCGGTGAGAGGAGTCTCCTTAGGGCCCTTCTCTTGACTGCTGAATGTGACGGCTCTGGACATTGGATCGACGTCAGATATGGCAGGAGAGGGCATCGGTGGCGTCATTGCACCTCGTCGTATCCTTTCCTTTATAAATATCTCCTTCATGATGTTTGCACATCGATCATAGTAGTCATCATTGTCTTTGACGAAGCTCCACCCGTTCACATCAATGACATAGCTCTTCCCATCGGCTCGAAGCAGATCGAAGCCACAAACGCGTTGGCCAAAGGTGGTTGCAATCCTACTCGCAACAGTCTTTTCAAGGTCAGTGAGATGAGCCACGTAGCGTACCTCCTTGCCATGCGTGTTGCGCCGAACGACACCGTCGACAACGGGCGACTTCCGAGTCTCTGCATGACAATAACTGGGACCAACTGTGTATGCCTTCACATCTTCCGCGTTCACGACTCTCATAAACTTTTCGTAAAGGAAGCTCTCCCCCGACTGAGTGATACAGCGCGGGACCTTAAGATCGGGCACGAACTCGGAGCTCTTGTTCCCGATCTTCCTGAACAGTTTCCTCGCACCTCCCGGGTAATCAGGGTCGTCGTTGGGGAAGTAGACGATAATGTTGTGATCTTCGCCACTCACAGGCTTCTCGACGAAAGGCTTCTTCAGCAGTGCTCCGTCGACGCTGAGTATATCACCGTCATCCAGTAGCTCTACCTTTCTGGGCAATTTCATCTTGTCTGGATCCGTAGGAGTTGGCTCCAGAGACACGCCGGTAACGTCCTCGATGTGCTTTGCCAACTCGGGCGTCAGGAGGCGGGGGCCGCCATCACGGTTGACTTCCAACCGTTTCGGGGTTGGGACGTCGATCTTGTCCAAAAGCTGGAGACAAAGGCGTCGGTCCCACAAGACCTGCTGCATGGGCACATCATTGACACAGAACGGCTTTCGCGCCTTGACATAGGCGATTGCCTTTTCAAGGGGAAATCCATCAGAGTAGAACGATATCAAGTAGTCGCTAGGGCCATAATGATCAGCAAAGCTCAACTTTAAGAGAAGGTAGACATCACAGCGTCAAGAGCAGGGCGGTTGACTTACCACACGGGCCAATTCTCGATATCTGTCGATAAATCGTTAGCAAGGACTACCTAATAGGAGAAGCCACGTCCGTACCTTCATCTAGTATGACTTTGTCACCAAATATCTTCACATCGAATTCCCGGTTCGCAAGAAGACGATTCAAGATATTTCTGCTGGGCTTGCTTCTGGCCTTGATATCCAATGCACATACTCCGATAAGGCCCAAGGGCGCGGGTTTCGCTGTTGACGGTGTCAGATATTCATTTCGTAATCAGCTCGTGCGGGAGTGTTGACCAACCCTCCTCCTTCTCCCTATGGTGAGGTGTCCGGTCACTGCTCGGACTGTGGCTGCTAGCCGCGGTGCTCCCACTGAGTCTTCTCTTTGCTCGACTTCTCTCCCTGATTGGTTGAGGCCTCGGTGCACCAGAAGGGTCCGAGCGAGGTGGTTGCGGATGACTCCTCTTAGGGGCGTCGGCGAGATGTTGGTGTTGTTCTCGGGGAGCAAGGTTCCCTCCAGCTATACCCTGACTACCGGTGGTCACAGTAACGTTCGAGACCCCAGTCTCGCCTTGCTTTCCTGAAGAGGACGCCATAATGCCAGACACAGAGCGATGAGTGCCAGCGGAGCCAGTATCAGAGCCAGTGACGGATGCTGCTGAGCTTGGTATACCTCGAGCTGAGGCCATTGAGTAGACAGAAGAGATACTCATGCGCTTGGTTTCCTTGTCTATCTCAGAGAAGGAGGAGCGTGTAGAAGGCATGGCGGGGTCAGGCAGTGGATGGTCGCCGACGTAGTCCGCAGAAGTGCCAGGATACAAGCGAGGAGTCTCCGAGTCTTGCTCATCGGCGGCGGCAACGACGTCCCTCAGGGAACTGGAACTGCGAACAGAAGCGGTATCGGCCGCGCGAGACCTCACGGAACTAGCGTCATCGTTGCCTGCATCAGAATTCAGGGAATCGCGGCTACTTTGAGGCAGAGGTGCGTGAGGACTCTTCGCGGGCCGGGCTGGGGGCGGCATACTCGCTGCTCCGTCTGCGGTCCCAGGCTCGGCAACATTGGCCCTTTGATCGGAAGGCGGATTGCTCTTGACAGAGGAGACGGAGGAGTCCGGCGACTGAGCCCGGGCACCGGCAGACGCTGTATGCTGCTCTCCTGGGGCGTCGTTTTCAGGTGCAGCCTGGCCAGGAGCATGGCCTGGTGGCGGTGGCGGTTGATCCATGTTTGAGCCACAGGCTTGGGCAGCTGATGGGACTCTATTTCCCCGCTGGTTTCCGCGAAGGATTGGCGGCTTGTCTTCAATCTACAGACAAGACCGGAGTGCCAGTGAGGTGAAGTGAGCACGGTAAGGGGAGGTGTGTTGAGGTGAGACGAAGCTGTAAAAGGCGGAGTGGAGTGGCACTGATTTTGAATGGAGCCAGCAAGGAAGCTGGTTGAAGCTACGACAAGGAGAGGAGCCCCAAAGAAGCAGGGCTAGCGTCCTGCTTTCCTTGAGTCGCACGCAGCCGTTGGGCAGCAGCAATTTGGGTTATCAGATAGAGGGAGACTCGGGCGTCGAAACGGGACTCAGAGGGATCCGAGAGGCCAGCAGACAAGAGTTGTTCAGACCTGACCAGGGAGTCTCGTCAGTATGTCAAGTCAGAGACCAACGACGTATCATGGGTTGCCGACAGGGTCGCCGCAAGTACACGTGCGTTGTACAGGAACAAAGCGCCGCCAGAGTCTAGGTACTTAGTACGTGTAGGGCGACTGACTACCCTCTACGCAGGTAGGTACCTAATTTCTGAGGTACCTGGGTATGTCATGTCCAGGTTGGAAGGCTCTATCAACCCAGGTGATCTCGCTACACGCCGCCAGCAGGAACAGGCCTCGTCAGTTGACGGAAAATAGGAGGATGAACGGTACACGGCCGGTATAATATCCTCTCACCAGGTGTCACTTCACAAGCGATGTCACCACCCATGTCTGGAAAGAAGGCGGTTCTACTTACTGTGACGGCGCTCGGATGAAATGGCAGGTTGAGCCGCTGGTTCGTCCTAGATGACGTGCAGTCCGTCACTCAGTCAGTCCGCACTCTGGCGCTGCACAACAGCGAATGGGGCGGCCACATTGGGGGCGTTCGCATCCGGCGGCATTGACCGGCGCGGAAGGCGCATGTACGGCGTTCGCAGTGCACTACTATCTGCACACCTACGACCGATAAGACACGATAAGATAAGATAAGAATCCAAATTTCTACGACAATACCGCCAAACTAGAGAAGTTTGAGGAATTTCAGTACGACAGGGTCAGATACTCAGTCTATAATTACTTGATCAGCAGGGCTGGCCCAAGATGCCTCACTCCGAGCAGAACGATGCTCCTTTGGTCAAACGCCAAAAAGTCGGCACACCAGCCAAATCTGCCTCCTCAGCGCCTAAAGGATCCAGGATATTTGCGCCTTTCAGGGTAAGCCAATGCGCCATGCCAATCTCTTGCTTTGCTCCCGGCTTTGCTAGAGTCGAACTTGCTGACGATGTCATGCCCTCTAACAGACTGTGGGCCTGGTCTCTCCAACCACTGTCCCATTCACATCGATACCCCTGGGCAAAACCACCTTCCAGATAACCACTTCCGTGGGCCGGTCTCTACAGACATACGATCTGAAGCGCGGCCTCAACCTGGTCTTTATCACTCGTCCCCAGGCTCCTGCCGACATCACAGCAACCTATGCCTGGAAGGAGAAGGTCTTTGCCGCCTGGGGCGACTCGCGCAATGGAGGTCCTCAAGGGTTCTGGGTCTTCCAACGGGGCAGGAAGGTTGCCGAATTGCCTCTTCCCAGCGACCTTGACCAACCCATACGGCAAATTCTTATTTTTGGCTCTTGGATAGTGGCCTGCTGTTCGACGAGGATCGAGGCTTGGAAGACTGCCACCTACGAACACTACACTACTCTGCACACAGTCGCGTCGAAAATAGGAGACAATGAGCTGACGGGCGGCGTCTGCAACATGCCCACCTACCTGAACAAGATCTTTGTTGGCCGCCGTGATGGATGGGTCGAAATCTGGAACATCAGCACTGGGAAGCTGGTTTATACAATCCTGCCTCCATCGCCGAAATGTGGCGCCGTTGCCTGCTTGGAGCCCACTCCAGCACTGTCGCTGCTTGCTATATCCTATTCGAACGGTCCCTTGATCGTACATGATGTGTTAATGGACAAAAGAATAGTCCAGCTAATGGCCGGTACGGAAGAAGCGCCGGTGTCCGCGATTTCATTCCGAACAGATGGCCAAGGAGCGGGCCAAGATGGGCGGAAAGACGGTGTGATGGCCACCGCAACGACAAAAAACGGCGACATTACATTCTGGGATCTTAACAAGGGTAGTAGGATCATGGGTGTCCTTCGCAGCGCCCACAACCCACCAGCCCTGGAGGGCCCCAATATTGGTGGTGGAGTGAGCAAGGTTGAATTTCTCCCCGGCCAGCCTGTCCTCGTCACCAGCGGCTTGGACAACTCCTTGAAATCATGGATCTTCGACGAGACGCCGTTCACACCCATTCCCAGAATTTTGCACTCCCGAAGCGGGCATTCTGGACCAGTTACATGTCTGGAATTCCTCCCGTCCGACTTCGATGGCTCTGAAGCCGGCAACAAGTGGCTCATGAGTGCCGGAAAGGATCGAAGTCTTTGGGGATGGAGTCTGCGTCGGGACGGCCAGAGCACCGAGCTGAGTCAAGGAGCCATTCGAAAAAAGGCGAAGAAGATTGGCATTCTGTCTCAGTCGGCTCTCAGTCATGGGCCGACCACCACCCTCGATGACCTAAAAGCACCTGAAATCACGTGCATCTCTTCATCACTCAATCGCGACGGCGGCATGGGAGCTGTGCCCGGCAAGCATCAAATCTGGCAGAAAGGAAACGTTCAGAAGAGAACCGATGCCGAGGTCAGCGGAATGACTGGCTGGGAAAGTGTAGTCACGGGGCATAAGAACGATCCTTATGCCCGGACTTGGTTTTGGGGTCGAAAGAGAGCCGGCCGGTGGGCTTTCCAAACTGGTGATGGCATGAATGTGTCCACAGTCACCATGAGCCCATGTGGTACCTTCGCGCTGGTGGGCTCAGAGGGTGGCAGTATCGACATGTTCAACTTGCAGTCAGGTGTGCACCGACAAAGATTCCCATCACGACTCACTCCGGCGCAAGCCAGGCAGCTCAAGATACACCAGTTGAAACAGACAGATTCTGTCCAAGAGCTTCATGCTCGATCCAGCTTCAACTTTGCGTCAGGAACCGGAAGGCACACGAAGCCTGTGACCGGCATCGTGGTCGACTCGATGAACAAGCTTGTTATATCATGCTCCTTGGACGGAACGGTGAAGTTCTGGGAATTTCTGACGGGAAACCTGCTGGAACAGATTGATTGGGCTCCCATGACAAAAGTAACGGGTTGCCGATACCATGCGGCGAATGATCTCATCGCCTTCTCTTGCGATGACAATTCCATTCGTGTGGTAGATATCGAAACAAAGAAGACTATCAGAGAATTTTGGGGCTGCAATGGTGCGATCAACGACTTCTGCTTCTCGAATGATGGCCGCTGGGTGATTGCCGCTTCACAAGATTGCGTCGTGCGGATTTGGGATCTTCCAACCAGCCATCTGATCGACGCCTTTAAGTTCGAGACGCCGTGCATGGCGCTGGCCTTTTCAGGGACAGGCGAGTACCTGGCTGTGTCGAATGCCGACCAGTTGGGGGTGAATATCTTCACGAACAGAGCCGTCTTCAAGCATATCCCGACGCGACAAATATCAGAAAGTGAAATCGGGCAGATCTCAGGACCAACAACCTCGGGCGAAGGTGGTCAGGGCTTCCTCGAGGCTGCTTTTGAGGAGGACAGCCCAGAGGACGAGGGAGACGGCGTGGCAGCTCCGAGCTTGGATCAGCTGAGCGCGGATATGATGACGTTGAGTCTGGTGCCCAAGAGCAGGTGGCAGACTCTTCTACACCTCGATCTGATCAAGAAGCGCAACAAGCCGACTGAGGCACCCAAGGCACCCGAGAAGGCGCCCTTCTTCCTACCGTCGGCAAACGGTAACAAAGCTCAGGGTCAAGACGCACTGGCCGCCGCGAAAGAAGAGGATGAATCCAAATCGAGGATCTCTAAGCTTGACTGGAGCCGGTCGCAGGGGACTTTCTCGGCAAAACTACACGATGGCGCTGTCAGTGGAAACTACGACGGCTTCATCGAGCACATGAAGTCGCTGTCGCCGTCGGCTGCTGACCTTGAGCTGCGGTCGCTGTCTATTGGCGATGCCTGTGACAGCGAGGAAAACGAGTTGCTCCATTTCATCCGGGCGATGGCGGCCAGGCTCGTAGCCAGACGAGACTATGAGCTGACGCAAGCCTGGATGACGGTGTTCTTGAGGTTACACTTTGATGTCATCATGGAGAGCGAGGTGCTGCTGAGCGAGCTGAAGAGGTGGAAGAGCCATCAGGAGCAGGAGAAGCACCGACTTGATAACCTCGTGGGGTATTGTGGTGGTGTAGTTGGTTTCATCAGGAGTCCCAGGACATAGTAGATATTCAGGCCATTAATATGATGGGTGCGGCTTTCGCTCTAAACGCCTTACCTCCTACATAGAACGGCTACTCGTCACATGTGTTCATACTGTCTACTTAGGTAGACACCACTTTATCTCTGTAAGCTGGATGCTTTCGAGCGTTCATCCACAATTCTGAACATGCAAAACCTGTCAAAATCTTGCATTCTTGGTTACGAGGTTTAGTTGGTGCATCGTGATTGTAGCAGTGAAGTTGATACTTAGCTCACACATATCCCGGATGTACATAGTGAGCTGACATACAAAGGCTGATGCCCGAGTTCGCACCACCTTGTCTGTTATGCCTTCCTAGGTTTCCGTCTATGCTGCTCTACGTTTTACACCGTGAACTTCTGCCGACGCCGGGATGTTCCCACCTGGGCATGTAAGAATGCTCGCCAACTCATCCCTCCCTAACTCCATCGTTTCTCGTACCAGCATCCGCCACGAGCTGGGCCTCATTCTTCTCCGTAGCAAGCGTGGCCGCGCCATTCTGGTTCCCCTGAGTTCCGAGGCGAAGCCACGGGACAAACAACACACTTACTGCGGCCATGCCCACAGACACTTCAAATGTCCGAGTGTACTTCAGCATCGGGTGGGCCATGCCTTGGGCCGTCGTATCTACAGAGCTGTAAATTGCTGTAGCGATGCCGACCCCGACCGTCGCACTCAAACGGTTAAGGGTATTCTGTACGCCGGTGGCCAGTCCCTGCTGATGCGCTGGTAGGAACTGCATCACATACATCTACAAAGAAGCGTCAGTGCATGCATTGCTATACGATCAGAGAGAATTGAAGGGATTTTTGTTATACTCACATTGGAGACGTTGGTTTGGAAGTCCGCGCCCACGACATTGAGAATCAGGGCCGGGAACATAAACGCCCAGTATGAACTGTCAGCGTGCATCAGAGACAGAAGTATGTTGGCACCGAGGTATGAGAGCGATCCAACGGCTATTATCAATGTGTTGTTGACTCTGTGTAGCGTGTAGCCTATGAGAACGTTCCACAGTAAACCGGCAATGGCTTGTGGGAGGAGGTGAACGGCGACGCTGAGCGGGTCATATCCCCTGATTTCTTGCATGAAGAATGCAAGGTAGAATGATGATGCCTGAAAGGACATGTAGCCGAAGACGGTTGTCGCACCTAGGAGATTACTGGTCAGCGGATTTCTCGTATGGCCGTTTCACCGATTCTGGATCGAGGCTCAATCATAATAAGGCTTGGGCGGGCACGTACTCAACAAAGCGAAGTTGCGGTCTTTCCAGATGAAAGGAGGCATCAGTGGATGGGAGCATCTCGTCTCCCAATAGCCGAACACCACGATCAGAGCGACTCCGATGACCATAAAACACAGGGTGACGGGAGATGTCCATCCGTCGCTCGGCCCAAGCGTGATGCCAGCAGTAAACATGCCGGTCCCGAAAAGTATGAGAGCCGCGCCCAACGCATCGAATTTCTTAACAAAGACAGATAGCCTCTGCCTCAGGGGCTCTCCGGGCTCGAAGGCTTCGACGCTCGGAACAGCCCACAGGGCGTGCAGGAAGAAGACCGCGAAGAGGATTGCGATAAAGTAGAACGAAGCGCGCCACTACTGAACGGTTAATACTGAATCCATACATGTTTGTGGTCAACTGAAGTTGAGCATCTTGACTCACATTAAATAGCTTCGCGGCTACACCACATGTGATACTTCCCGCAACGGTCCCCAGTGATTTGCCAGCTGTGAAGGCGGAAAACGCCAGGTTCTTGCGTTTGCTCGGCTTTCCGTACGCTGCTCCTAATATACCCCCAGCAGGTGGCACGATCATGGCAGAAGAGACACCGAGGACACCAAGGACGACGTCCATCCAGAAGGGGTTCTGTGCGAAGCCGACAAGCAGAACGAAGACGGCGTAGGAAGCCATGCCGCAGAGGAACAACATCCTCCGGCCGAGCAGGTCGGACAACTGGCCCAGCGCGAGCTGGAAGGACCCGGCTGTGAGGGTTGTCGACGCCGCAATCCAGGAGATCTGACCCTGTGTCATCCCAAGTTCCCGTCCAATAGTAGCCGTGACGGTTGATGTAGCACCGGTGAGGAATGGGTTTGATGCCATTGCGATAGTCGCCTGTGTGACAAAGGACACTTCCTGTAGTGTGTTTTTGAAGCATTCTGGGCGGTTTCCGAGTTTCTGCCTGATTGTTTCTGCAATTGAAAGGTGGGTGTTCTGACGCTCGAGATCATCGTTGATGACGGAGAGCTCCCGTGCCCCTTCCTGGACCACTTCGCGCGATGTTGGCCTCGTTGTGGCCTCGCTGCCCGAGTAGGGCGTTGCAATCTCGGACTTCTCCATATTTGCCGTGATTGGAATTGAAGACAACACGCCAAAGTACTGAGGAGAAAAGGAATAAGATGTAGGAGCTTGGACTTGAGGCTGTTCCAAGCTTGCCTGGAACACATTCAACTGCTATTTATCATTGCTCGAGTTGGGACGAAGAAGCTCATAAACCAAATAGCAATCCAAGAATCGAACTAGTCAACTGGATATGCACGACCATGGATTGGACGCAGCCACGAAGTCATGCAGCAGACCTCTGATCACAGACACAGAGCCCCATCTGCGTCACCAACGATTCGGTAAAGTTTAAATTGACACCGCTGTGACCAGAAGACATCATGATACTGGTCTGGATGCTGAGCCCCTGGTCATAGAAAGCGACAGCCGCTTGTAGATTCCGTGCTCAAGTGGAATTCAATCCGTCTACCCATAACAAGGAAGATATCAGGCCTATGTCCTGTTTTCACTTATCCATACTGCAGCAGCATCAAGTAGCGGATGATAGTAGATGAGTGAAATACCTGGTTATGACCAAAAACATTGTTCACAAGCAGTTTCCCGCTCTAGACATAAATACAAATATTTGAACAGCCACCGCACAATCCTTTATGTGTTTTCATCCGACCCGCAGCCGATCAGATATTGGAACGGCCTTGCTGTCATCCCAGGTGCAGTTCTTGACAATGTCCCTCAGCTGCACGTGTGTCTTACACCAGGTGGTGGGTCTTCACATGCACTATTCATTACCACTCTACACAGAGATTCCGATGTCGAACAAGTGCATCTTAAAGTGGAAATCCAGACGGGCTGACTAGTCATTGTCTATCTGTCACCACTGAACAACAACATCTACAAGCTTTTAATCGAGTCAAGCGATGAAACAGATTTATATGTACAAGCCTTGATCAGCCGAAGGAGCCAACATTGAGGCCTTTCACGCAGTAACATAAAAAAACATATGCATAAAATATTCATTATCGGATATTGGAGCAAAGATGGAGGAATGGTGCTCAGGAAATTGCTAATAGAACACCTTCACTAAACAGCCTTGAATATTCTCCTATTTCTACCTTGTCTAGATAGGTTCAGCACCAATGTGTCTTATATGCTTGTCCATACCTCCTCAACGGCATCCTCTGACTACATCATAGTAACTTTGTCTTCTTTAACTGTATCTTGCATTGTTCTTAGATAGACATCACCGTTCCTGCTTAGAGGACGAACTTAACTTTGAATTAGTCGATAAGCTCTCGGTCAAATCCACATCTCCATAGCTCCTGCCTTGTTGTACCGAGCTAGGAAAGTAAGATCTCTGATTCAGAACCGGTCTCCTCCGAGAATATGCTCAGACCGTTCACAGGGCATATGCAAGAACTGACTTGGTCACTGTACCGCCACAGGTCGTGTCGTTCATATACGTCAGTCCATGAGTCAGCTACTATTGAGTGTAGAGGTCCTCAGTGACACTTTGTGATGCACCAAATCACCGAATCGTTTTACACCGTTGTGGAACAAGTCGTGATGGCCTTCTAGCTGTTATGTTTACTATTTGCCACAGCATCAGGACAAATCATAGCAGAGTCACGTTAATAGAGTGCTGCACTTTTTCGGCCACCGTCTCGTTGGCCGCCGTCGTGGATACTTTGTTGTTTTGCTTTCCCTTGGGTCGAGGTGAGAACTTCTGATTTTAAACGTCCAAATACTGTAGATTCACCACAACTCATTCCGGAGGCACACCTCAGAGCTGGACTAACACTCACCTCGGCTTCATGGGGGTTGCAATGCAGGGCTCGAGGGGAAGAGAGAACTACCGGCATGAAGACAGAGGCGATGAGACACTCAGCCCTTCAGCGTCACCTTGAGGATAATTTTACTAACTGTGTTGCGAAGCGACCGGATGCTCAGACTTTCGGAGCCTCCGTGACTACTGATGGGCTCCGCTCCGACGTTGACACCGCTAGTCTGGTCACAGATATACCGACCCAGCGGGTAATTATATACGTTCGCCTAAACTTAATAAACTCGTAGAAAACCACTGCAACGTAAAGTGTCGGCGTTAAGGCGTGCCGATTTCAGTAGTGGTGTGTGAGTTGCTACTATCCGGACTGAAGGCACTTCATCGAGGTGTATAGCAATACTGACTCTTCGGCAAGACCCGAGTCGTGCTGCCACGCCTTGGCGAGAGCACTTGCATTCTTCTCCTAGCACAAAAGAAACCTTACCTTCGAGCTCGATATAGAGACTGGACGAATATGCTTTCCTCTACGTGTCAGCACTTGCGAAATGATGCAGGAGGAATTGGCGATTATCGCTTCGACAATTGTTGCAAACACGAGAATTGGCATCCCTAGTCAGGTCCGGGTAATGACAAGTCCATATCGACGTGCATTCAACCTGTTCAACAGCAGGAGCTGTGTAGATTGTGCGTCCAAATGTAGCAGGAAGCGGACTCACCAGCCTCATTATTAGTATGCTCATGTCCTCTCTGGGACAGCAAGCGAACGCTCCGGACACTTCCAGGCCATACTTAAATGACCGAGGGACCCTAGGTAGACGTCACCTAGCGTCGGAGGGCATGTGGCAGATCTGTGTATGCAATTGTTTGATGGTCATGAAGAAGGGATGCATCGTCGTCGAGGCAATGGACTGACCACGAAGAGCCGTGGTTGCACTAAAGCACGCCTCAGGGATAGTGGCGGCGATGAATTTGACATCCGTCACTTGAGGCGGCAGCCAGGGATCTGTATTAGCCTTGACGTTCAGTGTGACGATACAGTTGCTTCAGTACCTGTTGTGAGCGTATTCAATGCGGACAAGATGTCAAATCAGTCTGTGTCTGTCATGTCCAGAACGTACTGAATTGGTCAGGTACCCCTGGAACGGAAGACCTTGTCTTCCGGGCGGATCTCCATGGTCACAGTCGGGTGCCCAAAGTGTGATCCAGCCACGCGCGCTTCTCCCGCTGAGGGAGGGCTAGCTCCTCTGGATGTTCCGACTTGCTCGTCGGGACAAGCGGGCGTCAGGGGGTGCAACAACGAGCGGAGGGAAGGCCCGAAAGGGGCCAGCGGCCGCCTGGCAGTCGATTGACGGGGGTTACTCTAGATAAAGTGCAGCGCAGTGCCGACGTCAGATCTCTCGCCTAGCACTGACAACCTCTCGAGGGACGCCGTGCGTGCTCTCGACCAGATGAAAGTGTGACAAGGCATTGGACGGACGGCAGGCAAAGCTCTCCTTGTGTGTCGTTATGCGACGGGGTATCCGGCCGAAAGATTTGACAGGCTTCCGAATGAAGATCCACCTTCCCCAGATTTCGACCAAGATTGACGACCGATGAAGGGAAGAACGGGCCGCTTGGTGAGTGTGTCAACCAGTTTTGCTGACCATGAGGCTTCCGGTCAGGTCGATCATTAGTGAGCGTGCGGATTCTTTGGGTAGGATTGTGAGCTGAGTCTGACACTGCAGCGCGCGACGTGCCGCATTTTTAATCTCGAGACCCAGAGTTTGGGGTGTTGGTTGATGGTGGATTTCAGGTTTCCCTGAAGTTGCTGGCGTTTTGTTGGTGTCGAGATCCAATCAGAACTGTGGCCTGCAGCCAGGCTTTATCCTTGAGACAAGTGGTCTTTGCAGCTATATTAGGTATATCGCAAGGCTGTTCAGGTGCGATTAATAAAGTTGAAATATGTAGGACCATACTTCCACAGCTGATAGTCTGCCTGTCGGAACGGTCCAGTTTGAACTATATTGTCTCATCTGGGCCCAGCCACGTGTCGAGCGCGGCAGAAGGGATGTCAGTGCCGTGGCGACTGCCGGGGGCGTCACGTCGGGGCAGCTGGAAGCCTGTCACTCTGAAATCCAGCTTCCATGTTAGTGCCTTTCCAGGTGACCAGTCGGCCAGCAAGAGAAGCCTTCATGTGTGAACAGGCCGCATTGGGACGTGATGCGGATGCAGTGCAATCTGGGGGTATGTACGGCGTCGTCAGGGTCCTTGTGCGGCAGCTGGCCTTGCATGGAAACCGTCGATCATAGGGTGGTGTTCCACGGTTCAGGGTTGCTTTGTCGCAGTGTCGGCCCGGCAGCCCTGCGACCAATGCGGTGGCACCCGCCTGCAACCCCGACGCTCCAACGACTGGCATCTATGCTCGAGTCCGAGGGTCTCATGACGCGATGTGCTGCCCTGGGCCTGTGGCGACCACCCACTGCGACGTGAATGAGACAGGATCATTTGCAGGCCTGGCCCAGCAGCCTGCGTCGAGGATAGCATACATCAGAACGCAGGGAAGATTCGGTCGCACTGACAGTACTACGACAGACACAGCTTTGGAGCAGTGAGCTACTGCCGTAACATCGTCATAATCTACGATCGCTGCCCAAATGTGTGCAGCCCTCGTGGCCTGCCGTGCCCCGCAAACCGTTTTATATTGGCCGGAGCTTTCTCTTGCCTCGATCACAGGGGCTCGATCTGGTGCAAATCTGCAATCTCCAAGCCCGCCGATAGTGATGGTGTGCACGTACTCGTTTAAGTAGTCCACTACAAGGGCGTGCGTAGCATTGAGTGCGGCGGGTCAGCGGGCTTGGAGGTGCTGCTGGCCAGGACCACGGCGCTTGTGCAGTATTGTAGAAGCTACTGCATAGTAGAGAACTCAGCATCCGCACTAGCCCGTCGTGATCCCAAGCAAGTGACTCGCCCGGATCTACGGGAAGCGTGCAGATCAGCAGCACCTTGCCAAGATCTCTCCAGTACTGTGCGATTGTCAAGGCCAGATGATTATCGTGTTGGTTACCTGACGTCCTAGATGTGGAGTTCCCTCACGGAATTAGAAAGTCGTCAGTGTCGTGGCACGATTCGCAAAATAATCACTTGGGAACATGAACGCTGACATTGGGTGCAAGAAGTAAAAAGCCAGCCGGGGGAGCGGCCAATCCTGTGGATAATGTTTTCGAGGTTTCTCGGACGAATGGATTCGATCTGTAGCAGCAAAGTTAAGTAGGCGACGCACACAATCTGGGCTCAGAAGACTAGCAACAGGAATGTGAGTGAGCACCGCAGCAAGGAAAAGTACAGGCGAATAGCAACTTGGTAGTGCGTAGGGGTTCCCTGGTTTGCCTAACGGCAAGTGCCATGCTCAGCTTGAGAGGCTTGGCGGGATGACCGCGATGGAGGCGTAACAATCCTTCGTATCTTGATTTTTTTGCCCCCAGAACGAGCGTCACTCATTTGAAGTAGACTGGCAGCGGGAGGAGGGCTTGAGCTGCGATGTGTTGCATTTCCATGGTAGACCAGAAAGTGGGCTCACGCGCTGAACCCTCTCCCTCAACTTGGCTTAGGCCGTCACTGGCACAGATGAGCCCGAAAGCGAGCTTTGGGTTCCGAAATGGTAGGACGGAGCTCAAACATCGGCGAGCACCTATGCAAGTCCCACACCCGTGCATGGTCTGCGGGTAGTTGAGTTTGATATCCATATGGCTACATTTCAGCGGTAATCACATGTGGTTGCAGAAGGGGTTTGCCTCACGCATGCTTCACACAAACTCGAGCTGGCATCCTCACCAGTCTGGATACCGCCAGTAGTATGCAGCGCGTGTATTCGGCTCAAGAGCTCAACCGCGAGGATGCCAGGAACGCCAATTTCCCCGGAGCTCAAAGTTGCATCAAATGTAGTTAATCCTCCACGTTCGTGCTCAAATTAATCCCGGATATTGCGTCGTCAGCGTCGCGGGCACAGCCTCGAAAGCCGTCTGATCCCTTTCTGTTGGGCTTGAACCAAGTCGTTATGCTCTGACAACTTGTTCGTCCGATCTGAAAGAGAATCCAAGCCACGGGCATCAGATCGAAGATCATTGATGGGCATGGGCCTGAATTTCCGTAACCCCGGCGTATCCTTCATTTTGCGCTGCTTTGCCAGGGTCGCCCATACCTGCAACTGCGTTGACCTGGTGAGGCAGTCTGGATGCTTAGCCAGCCGTAGTCCCAGCCCTAACTTAGCTCATTGGATGGCCGTTGCTGGGCTCGCGAGAAATGCTCAAGAAAGGATGGCCATTTCTGCGGGAACGTCACTAGACAAAAGTCAGTGCTCCACCAAGACCGCGAAGCACGGCGATTAGCGCACGTCTTCTTGTCATCAGTACCACCGGGCGCGTGCAACCGCCAGGACAAGGATGCACACCCAAGCCCGATGTTCTAGAAGACGAGACGTGGTCTAGCACCGAAATCATCATGCGGCTGAAGCAGACTCAGCAAACGGGGTGATATTTGGCACAGAGGGTTATCCGTGTCCACCACTTGCTTCATTACGCGGCAGCAGGCGTGATGCCTTGTTGGTATCCCCGCGGAATGTTCTGAGTAGAGCCCAAAGTGTCAGCTCGCCTTTCTGCAGTTCTCAGCGCAAGCGGGTAGTTTGAGCATTGCTTGTCTGAGCTTCCATCACGTCACAACAACCCAAGCCGCCGTTTTCCTAGGCCATATCGGTCCTCAAAAGAATCGACGACCCGGTAGTCTGGGCAAGGTCGAGGGCGCATGTGGCCGCTGTCACTCGGCTACGTGTTCTAAGACGAGAGACGAGACGAGACACTTCTCGCCAGCCGGCGCGCAGACGGGCAGACACTCTGGCAGTCTGGCAGAGGTGGTGCGCCAGAAGTCTGGTTGAGCCAAGACACCGGCAAGGATCGGTTCATGCAAGGGTTTCGTCAACGAAGAGGCCGGGCAGCGTGGTACCGAGGCCAGGACGGCGTCAATGGTTAGGCGTTAGGTTAGCTGGTCCGCGGAGTCAGATTTGGAGAGAGACGAGGACGGAGGACCAGGATGGGCGTAGGGCTGCACGGGCCACGGCGCACTGCTGCTGGGTACCTGGGTACCTAGGCATCGGGGTACCTGAGTACCTGAGTACCTGAGAAGCTTGCATGCAGTACCCCGCCGGAGCTGTCGAGCCAGGAAGGCCAGCCCAGGCCTGAAGGAGATGGGTGTGTGACTCGGCCTTACTTTGTGGGGATCCCTAGGTAGCATCGTGACCTTGGCCACTCTCCTTGCACACCGCGCCGGGCTCAGCCCTTTTCTCCTCACCCACGATGGGTGCCAAGCGACCTACGCAGAGCAGCAAAACAGCAGCGACGCATTGCCTGCGTCTGCCATCACATCATGGCTGTTTTACTCGACCATGCGACCGAGCATTTTGATGGGGCATGAGGCATGAGGGATGAAGGATGATGGACCGACGTGTCCCGTTCGTCCCAAAACTTAAGGTTCTCATGCAATCCCCGGCCCCGGCAACCTTGCAGCCGTTGGCGAACAGACTGAACGTCGACGAGGCCGCGTCTGGGGCCAAGGGCTGTCAGATGGCTGGCTACTGAGCATCGACATGAGCTGCTCGACGACGCAGGGCGATGCGGCTGGTACACTCAAAGTAACCCATCCCATCCTGCCTTGCTGTATACGGCAGCTACGCAGCATATCGTGCTATGGACAGGTACAGACTACACCTAATTCGTGCCGTCTGCCGCCTCTCACCACTGGACTCGAGCACCTGCAGCGCCGCTCCACTCCGGACTCGACCTGCGCCAGGCCTTGGCCTCCATTGGTGCTTGACAGCCTGCCCCCAGCCATCTCCAGATCCGCCCGACCCCAGCTTCCAACGTTGCCAGGGTCATCGTCTCGTCCCCTCGCCGCTCCGAGCCTTTGCTGGCTAGTCGGTCTGTCGGTACAGCACGAAGCACAGCGCAGCACGGCCCAGCACAGCAGCAGAACAGGCCAGGCCAGGGCAGATCGTGACGGAGCAGGCGAGACCTGTGGTGTTTCCATCATGCAGCCGAACTCTGCACATGCGAGGCTCGCTTGACCGGCGCACACCGTAGGTTGGTCGGCCCTGCACAGCACAGTCGGCGTGCCCCATCTCGTGAGCAGCAACTTCTGCCCCCTCCTCAAGGCCTGTGCCCATACAAGGAAAGTCGTAAGGAGATCAGCCCAGGTAGTCCCGGGCTTGATCTACCCCAGGTACCCGTCTCTTCCCAGTCACCCACCCCCCTCCCCCCCACCCTGGCTCGACTTTTGCTTCGCTTCTGGCCCGAGTACCAGTCTCAATGCCTGCTCCTGCCTTCTACGCAGTAGTCCTTCTTCGTCTGTACTATCGTCCATCCAGGCTAGATCGCTGGTTTCCCCAAGGCGGCGAACCATATTCTGCGCACGTTGCGGGCCACTCATAATTCCTCTCACACGCCTCTGACATAGCTTATTTACCTGTCCTGCTTTCACATCACCACTCTTCCATATGCCAGTCACGCGTGCCCTACCAACACCCCATTGTGCCGTAACGCCAATCTTGCCTGGTCTCAATGCATGACTTCTCTTCCGTCTTCCCGCATACTATAGATTGCCTCGTCAATATCCTGACGAATCCGACACCGGTCAGCCAGCCAGGGAATCACCATTTGGAGGACACTCATGCTCATGCTCATGCGCTGAGGACTTCTCTCTACCCTTCGAGAACTGTCAAGCCACGAGGAGCTCGAGGCTCTTGTGCTGCAGATATTGTCTCGAGGTCCAGTGTCCCCGTCTCAGCCCTACGAGCCCATCGAAAGTCCTCTGTTCGCGGCCCTTTGGAGACCTTCTGCTGGCAATCTCCGGCTTGGTCACCGCAGCTTTCCGTACTGTGGGATTCGACGGCGTTAAGAGCAGGAATAACGAAACTCTCTTAGGAGAGGAGACACCTCGCGTGGGAAGCAGCGACCAAGATTCCGAGTCTGTGTCACCGACACCTGGCGCCACCTCCCAAACTCTGGTACACCAAGGTGCTCCTCGGCTTCCACGTCGAAACTTTCGGTAAGTATATTGTCGCCTCTTATAGCACTCCATCTTCTCTCTAGATCTACCAGCCTGTTCCACTTCACCCCTGTCATCTGGACCGCGGCCCTTACCTCCCCTTGACATTCCGGCTCTCTCCATCCGGAATTAGTGGCTGCTTGCTTGGCTCATAAGTCTCTGGACTTCGTCTTCGGCAGTGCTGGTACACACCATGAACACAGTCGCACTCTTCCCGCACCAGCATCTAGCCCCAGACAACTTGGCTGTATGCTCCACGCTCAGTTGTTAGACTTGCATATGTTCAGCTGACACGCCTCCTACGACAGTGTAACGCTTTTTTCGTATTGATATACAGGAGGCTACTATCTTGGCCTCGCTGCCAAAAGGCTCTTTAGACTTGTTGACTTCTCAGACGTGGCCTCGTTCTGATCAACAGCCAACACTCCTGGAATCGCGAGGTCTTAGGGTCACGCAGATGGTTCAACTTCTCACTGTGGGCATCTTCTACTCGACTGTCCCATCCTGATCACCGTTCCACGTCAGGGTCGACGCGAAAAGCGTCCAAAATAATTTCGACATGTTGTCCAATCCTCTCCACCGATTCTCGCCATACCACTCTCTACCCTCTTCGACCCTTCTGTCGAACGGCCATGTTCCTCCAGGCCACATGCATCCATCTGGACTCGACGGGCTGTCCCAGGGATCACACTACGCCCTTCAACACCTCCAGCAACACGTAGGGGCTCACAGCCAACATCTCGTGCGCGCTGGTCCTCAGGGAAAACACAGGCAGCACCCTTATGGATCTGGAGGAAGGTCAGCGAGCGCGAGCGGCCCCATACGAAGAAGAATTTCTCGCGCCTGCGATCAATGCAATCAGCTCCGTACCAAGTGCGATGGCCAACATCCCTGCGCGCACTGCATAGGTGAGATCAGAGACTCTCCCCGCCTGCAATGACACAGCCTGTGCGAGATGGGCTAACATGAGCAGAATTTGGGCTCGGCTGTGAATACCAGAGAGAAAGAAAGAAAAGAGGCAAGGCTTCCAGAAAAGATCTCGCTCAGCAAGCTGCTGCCCAAGCAGTCACTCAACCTGGACAAAAATCCCCGCCGTCAGGAGCGGAGAACAATCAGTCCGACGAGCACACAGGATCCAAGCCAGAGGATTCTCTGGTCGCAAATATGAATAATGAGAGCGACGGGGACGACGAAGAGGGCTCTCGAAGAGACGAAAGGCTGGGAAGTTTGGACAGCGATCCGGATTTGGGAGGGCAATCGTCCCACATCAACGGCCACCCCGGGGCCATGGAGCGAGAACAGCTTGACAATCAAGGAGCATTCGATCCGGGGAGCTATACTAACATTCACCACCCGTACGACCGGCAGACGATGAACGTCCATATAATGAACCAGGCAGCTCATCCTGCCTATGGCGCCAACCAGGGCAATATCTCGGCATACCCAAACATACCATACGGCCTGCAAACGCAGACCCCAACAGGGTACGCGCCTAACGCGGCAACCTTTCGGATGGCAACCAGCCCTCTCAGTGCCTATCCTATAGCTGGTGATGGCCCATCACCTGGCTGGATGAACATGCCGTCTCCACCTCAACAATACCAGACTCACGTACCTCCACCAAGCTACCACGGCTCGCAGCTCCGATATCCTGTCCTGGAGCCTCTCATTCCTCATCTGGAAACCATAATACCCCTGCCACTGGCATGCGACCTGATCGACCTGTACTTCTCGAGCTCGTCCTCCGCACAGATGCACCCGCACTCGCCGTATGTCTTAGGCTTCGTCTTTCGAAAGCGATCGTTCTTGCATCCGTCAAAGCCTCGCAGATGTCAACCGGCTCTGCTGTCAAGCATACTGTGGGTCGCTGCACAAACGAGTGACGCCCCCTTCTTGACTAGTGTGCCCTCTGCCCGTGGTCGGATTTGCCAAAGGCTTTTGGAATTGACTGTCAGTCTACTAAAACCGCTCATTCACACGCCATCGGGGGATTCATCGCCAGTCGCTAGCCCCGCTGCGATCGATGGTGCTGCTCTTGGTGGCTTGGGTGTTGCATTACCTGGCACAATCAGTATGGAGGCTTTGACCAGCGAGACTGGCCCATTCGGTGCAGCAGGCACTCTCGATGATGTTGTGACATACATCCACCTGGCGACGGTCGTCTCTGCGAGCGAGTACAAGGGTGCCAGCCTCCGGTGGTGGAACGCAGCGTGGTCGCTCGCACGTGAACTGAGGCTAGGCCGTGAACTTCCACAGTCCATGAGTGCCCCCGAACACGAGAGCGAAGGAGCAGAGGACCAATCGGACACGTCGGGATTGATCACAGAAGAGGAGCGAGAGGAAAGACGGCGCATTTGGTGGCTTGTCTATATCGTAGACCGCCACCTTGCCCTCTGCTACAACCGGCCTCTCTTCTTGCTTGATATTGAATGTGATGGGCTTTTGCAGCCAATGGACGACACCGCGTTTCAGAACGGAGAATTCCAGCCTCAGCCTTCGCCACTCACGGACCCCAGCGTGCTTGCCTCGGGCTCATCAGGGTCGCAATCGCAGTCAAGGGCGCGGGGCCCTTCCTTCGAATGCAATAAGCACAGCATTTACGGCTATTTCCTCCCCTTGATGGCTATTTTGGGGGAGATTGTCGACCTCAATCACGCGCGCAATCACCCTCGTTTTGGAGTCGGGTTCAGGTCAGCTCGTGAATGGGACGGGCAAGCCCTTGAAATCGAACGGCATCTAGAGATCTACGAGCAGAGTTTGAAGAAGTTCGCTCAGCGGAGCTTGAGCACCCACAGTGCCAGCGCTTCGGATGAGGCAGACGAGAGTCACAATGACAGCCTTGGCCCTGTGGATGCTGGCACGCCTTCGGGGCACTCTGTGCACAGTGTCCTGACGAGTGCCAGCAGGATGACGGAATCGGAGATCCAGACGCGGATTGTCATGGCATATGGAACACATGTCATGCACGTGCTACATATCCTGCTCACAGGGAAATGGGACCCGATCAATTTGCTCGACGACAATGACCTCTGGATCAGTTCACAAGGATTCATTACTGCTACGGGACGCGCAGTCTCTGCGGCAGAGGCCATTAGCCACATACTCGAGTACGACCCGGGGCTGGAGTTCATGCCCTTCTTTTTCGGCATCTACCTTTTGCAGGGGTCCTTCCTGCTGCTGCTGATAGCCGACAAGCTGCAGAGCGAGGCGTCGCCGAGTGTTGTCAGGGCCTGCGAGACGATTGTGCGGGCTCACGAGGCTTCCGTGGTAACACTCAATACAGAGTACCAGGTAAGAACCAGCAGACTTCCTTGACCCTTCACCGCTACGTACTTGCTTGGTGCTGACGTTGTGTGCGTGTAGCGGAATTTTAGCAGGGTCATGCGCAGTGCCCTGGCTCAAGTCCGCGGTCGCGTGCCGGAGGACCTTGCGGAGCAACACCATCGTCGACGCGAGCTTCTATCACTATACCGCTGGACCGGCGACGGAACGGGTCTGGCACTATAAGGGTGATCGGCTTTTCCCCCAACATGAAACAGACGGACGGCGGCCTTGTCTTGGGTGGTGCCATCACTAAAATGAGTTGTTGAAGTCGAATTCGAATTACATCCGGTTGGGCGGCAGGAGGGCGGCGTTTGTCCCATCTTTTCTCTTCTCGAAAGTAATATTGACGATCGACCATCTGGAACATAGCTGCTAGCGGGCATTGCTTGGGGCTGACGATTTATGGTACACACGAACCGGATTTGAAAGGGCGATGTGCGGGTGGAACTCGACTCAGCTGCTGATGATAGATACCATGGGGTGCAAAAAAATTACTTGTAGTACTAGGAGAAGTCTTGTAAAAAATTGGTAGATGCTGATTGATGACACTGGTTTCCACCCCTGAGACAGAGCAGATACTTCTCACTACCTATTTTTGCAAGTTCTGAGCGCTAATGATGCTCAATCCAATATGCTGAATGAAGCCCAAGATGTCAATTACATGCGACAGCGGTCTTCTTCTTGAGCAACCTCCATCTCATGAAGAAGCCGTGTGAAGCACGAATTATCAACCATGGCAGCTTGGTGGCTTCCCCCCTGGCAAACGCATGGTGTCTCCTCGGCCATCGGTTCCGTTGCCAATCGTGGCTATGATGAACAGCAGCTGGGCGACCTGTGAGCGGTCAGAAAGTGGGTGGATCGCCCCAGATTGTCGGGGCTGCACGAGACCAATCAGTGGCCGGCTGAGCGACTGGCTGTGATCTACGGACGTAAGCTCCCCCCAAAGGCAAAGGCGGGGTTGCTTATTACATGCCAGCTCGACGTCCAAAGTCAATGTGCCACCCCCACGGCTGCCGCGGCCGCGGCTCGGCTCTGACAGCTCGTGCCCACTAGCAGAAATGTTTCTGGTATTGTGCAGAATGGCCCGGCTCTTCAGCAACAAAGCAGAAGGCTGGCTGTCTCAGGACTCTGCGTAAGCATGGGCGGACAAGGATCAGCGACGCGGTTCCGTGCCATCGACGGAAACATCCCGCAAGCGGCAGAAACCTCGAAGATCAGCCCACAGCCTAATGATACCAATGGCAGGGCTAGGACATGGAATACCGAGGTAATAGAGTCTAGACTACGGCGGCGCGGCGGGTGAGCAGGCAGGAGGAGCTTCGCCTGCAGCCCAGCCCACAGGCGAATGTCTTATCTCCCTCCCTCGCCTCTTTGCCCAGACTGCCCAGACAGCCATCGCCAGCCTCAACCTTGCTTGCGCGTGCTGCATCCCCCTTCGAGTCAAGGAACCAAGATCTGCCTCTGTGGACACACACACACCCACACACGTACATACATGCACCATCACAGGACCCTAGCACAACATTCCCTTGGCAACACCATCTCCGTGATCCTGTCCTGTCCTGACGAGTTCCCGCCCGTTCGCTCTGCCCGCCCGGCTTGGTCCTCGACTGCTTCTCGCTGAAAAGCTTTCAGTTGCCCAGGAGCTAGTACAAAAAGGCCGACGTCCACCTGGGGGTCTTTCGAAATCCATTCGTTGTCTTAGACGTGATCCCCACCCCGAGGCTCGACGAGCAAATGCAGTTTACACCAGAGTTCTTCAGTCTCCTTCTCAAGTCACTTCGCTGAGCCTGTACCTGTCTAAGGTCCTGTTGCTGCCGAGACACCACGAGAGGACTCGAGAATCCCGTGTCCTGGAACAGACGAAGCAGACAATAAAACCGACATGGCGTCGTCAACTGGAGTCGACGTTGTCCACCCGCCTTACTACCCGGCCGACGACGAGAAGGCCGCCGTGAATAGGGCCCAGTCCGGCCGCGGCAGCTCCATCAGGTCGACCGGCCATGGCGACCATACTGCCCGGAAGCTCAAGTCTCGTCATAGTAAGCTGTTCTCCACCTTCTCAACCGAGGACTTGTGTTGTGATCGTATGCTATGTCACGAGCTCTGTCGAAGGCCTGGCCCGGCTGCAGCTCGCGAGACAGGCTAGGGAAAGACGGGGTTTCCTTCCGTCCTTATATGACAAAAGCTTACGCTGTTCCGCTTCAAGTGCTGACTATAAAACCGTAGTTCAACTCATTGGTATTGGCGGCACTATCGGTACAGCACTTTATGTACAGATCGGTAAAGGGCTGTTGAACGGCGGGCCAGCGTCACTATTCCTGGCTTTTACGATATGGTGTATGTACACCCACTCAGCAGAAGGTATATTTTGC
This sequence comes from Diaporthe australafricana, assembly GCA_039880735.1. Taxonomy (NCBI): domain Eukaryota; kingdom Fungi; phylum Ascomycota; class Sordariomycetes; order Diaporthales; family Diaporthaceae; genus Diaporthe; species Diaporthe australafricana. The sequence continues at coordinate 7,411,457 of JBCEDM010000001.1, forward strand.
CAGAAGCTAACGAGAGCGAAAAGCCACATTCATCCTTGCTGTGACAATGTGTATGGCGGAAATGGTATGCCAAACCACTTCTTCTGGGCCCCCAAGGCCACCTACTGATTGCCTGACAGGTGACATACCTGCCGATTTCCAGCCCATTCATTCGCTTTGCTGGTATCTATGTTGATGAGGCCTTTGGTTTCGCGGCCGGGTGGAACTTCTTCGTATTTGAAGCCGCTCTAGTGCCGTTTGAGATCACGGCGTGTAATGTGATCATCCACTATTGGAGTCAGTATATTTCCTTCTTTCAGCCACCATCCCGGGGGCTTGTTAACTGAAGTCGACCTGCTCAGGCGATGTTGTACCCGCGGGAGGGATAATAGCCATTGTCATTGTTCTTTATGGGTGAGTACGACTCGAACATCACTCCTGTCGAGCCACACGGTTCTGGTCTGACCTGCCTTTCCAGGCTCATCAACCTGCTGGCTGTGCAGTGGTACGGCGAGAGTGAATTCTGGGCCGCTTTGGGAAAAGTGCTCTTAATCATCGCTCTGATCCTCTTCACGTTTATCGTAATGCTCGGCGGAAACCCTCTCGGCGACAGATTCGGCTTCAAGTATTGGCAGAACCCAGGCGCGTTTGCAGAGCTCTACCACACGGGACAGCTGGGCAAGTTCCTTGGCTTCCTCCAGTGCCTTATCCAGGCCTCGTTCACAATAGCAGGGTAAGGGATACACAGAATAGCTACTCGATCATTGTCTGCAGGGAATCTAACCAACGTGCGTTTTAGACCAGACTACGTTTCCATGGCGGCAGGCGAAGCTGAGAATCCCAGGAAGGTAATGCCCCGCGCGTTCAACGCCGTCTTCTACCGCCTCACTACCTTCTTCGTCCTGGGCTCCTTGGCCGTCGGCATTTTGGTTCCATACACCGACGAAGAGCTTGCAACGGCTTTCAGCTCCGGCGCGCCGGGCGCTGCGGCCTCTCCTTACGTGGTGGCGATGAACAGGCTGAAGATTACTGTTCTCCCAGACAGTAAGTATACCGTCCATGTTTGGCGTTTACGTGCACTGCCTGGGGAATTTCTTCCTGGAACATAGGTGTGCTTTGTGTTCTAACGTGGCATAGTTGTGAACGCAATGGTTCTTACGGCTGCATTCAGCGCAGGGAACAGCTACGTCTACTGCGCGTCACGGTCCCTGTACGGCCTGGCCCTCGAGGGCAAGGCGCCCAAGGTCTTCCTCAAGTGCACCAGGAAGGGCGTGCCAATCTACTGCGTGTTGATCGTCCTCGTCATTTCGCTGCTGTCCTTCCTCCAGGTCTCAAACAACGCCGCCGTCGTCCTGTCTTGGTTCGTCTCGCTTGTGACCGCGAGCCAGCTCATCAACTTCAGCGCCATCTGCTTCACGTACATCAGGTTTTTCAAAGCCCTGAAGGCGCAGGGCATCTCGAGGAACAGCCTCCCGTACAAAGGCCCGCTGCCGCAGCCCTTTACCGCCTGGTATGGTCTGACTGGCTGTTTCATAATGACAGTAAGCATCTTCTGGAGACAATTTTAACCTTCCTGGGACCAGTCATCTGCCAAACCCGTGGCCTATCTCAGCAGCCTACCTCGAAGTCCTTTGTTAGGCTGCAGGTTTTGACACAAGCTATGCGCACACAGTGTCTTGGTCCCTTCCATTTTCGTATAAAACTTATTCCTCAGTACTTTGATAGCTGACTCCAAATGCTGCAGTTCGTCGGCGGGTATACTGTGTTTCTTCCGGGCTACTGGGACGTGCCGAACTTTCTCTTCTCGTGGGTTGCCCCTTCCAGACCGTCCGCTGTTCTTCCGCTACTTTATCTGACGAAGTTGGGTCATCACCAGCTATACTATGATCGCTGTTGTTCCTCTGCTCTTTCTCACCTGGAAGCTGTTGAAACGCTCGAAATTCTACAAGCCAGCGGAGGTCGACTTGCTCAAGAACCTGGGCGAGATCGAGGAGTACGAGGCAAATTATGTGCCGCAGCCTGCTGGGTACGTTGGACTCTCCCTTTTCCAATTCAACGCACTGACACATGCTTTGCAGCAACGCATTCGAGAGGGCCCTGGACTTCCTTTTTGGATAAAAGTGATCGGCTGTTTTTGATCTCATATCTGAGTCAGATGTGATAGATTGTTATATTCAGATCTAGCCCGAGTTTCTTGGGCGGGCCTACACAGGCCACTGATCAATGAGGACGGTTGGGACGCTGGCTTACATGTTTTATTCAAATGTACTCAGCGGAATAGAACAAGAAACTGCAAAATTAGGCATATCGACGACCTCGGTCATGCGCAGACTCGCCGCCACACTTGCCAACATGTAGCTCTCTACCCTCGTCAAGCCCTTTTCCTTCTCCAGCCAGTCAAGCAGGCCCCTGAGTGCCATCCTGGCGGCCTCCCTGGGGTCCGCATGAATGCCTAAGGCTGCGTAGGTCCCCTTGAGATCGTCCTCAGCGACCTCGCCTGTCCGCGGCGGCGTAGTGTAGTGCGGACACGAGAGCTCCATCCAGCCGTCCGCGCCCTTCTTGATGATGCTCAGCCTCACGCCGGCCTTCATCGGCGTCTCTATGGCCGTCCCACAGACCTCGCCGTCGCCCTGAGCCGCGTGCCCGTCGCCGCAGCTAAACAGCGCGCCGGGCACCTGCACGGGAAAGTAGACCGTGGACCCTATGCCCAGGTACCGGGTGTCGACGTTCCCGCCCGACAGCGCATAGGGCGGGATGGTGCTGAACTCGCCCTGCTCGGCGGGCGCGATGCCAAGCACCCCCAGGAACGGGCGGAACGGGACGGAGATGCCGGGCTTGAACACGGCGCGGGGAGGCCCCTCGGCGCCCGTGATCCCCGGCAGCAGCGACCCGCCGCCGAGGTCCCAGATCTTGACGTGCTGCTCCGGGAAGTCGTCGGCCAGCAGGCCGAACCCCGAGAAGATGCCGGTCCAGCCGTAGTCGGCGGTGGTGAGGGACTGGACCTCGACCTTGAGCACGTCGCCTGGCTCGGCGCCTTCGATGTAGACGGGGCCGAACGCGGGGTCTACGAGGCCGAGATCGAAGGTCGACAGGCACGTGGCCTCATTGTCTGGGCGGATCTGGTTGTTTCCTCCATCCTTAAGGTCGAAAGTGATCTCGGCACCTGAGGGGACTGTCAGGACTGGTGAGAGGGCGTTGCTCCATTTCAGGTGCACCTTGGAAGCGGGGATGTGAAAGGAGTGTGCCATGGTTTCTGGCGTTGGAGTTGTTATATGGTCATGAGTCTTGTGCTAAGGGAGGACTTGTTGGCAGGGCAAGTGGCTGGTCGGATGGAGGTTGGAGACGACGATGATGAGGTCGTCGTCTCCGGACTGGGATGAGATCCCCGCACGCGCATACATCCTGATATTGGTCGCGCTTGCGCAAGTTGCATCTCTGCATCACTAGATGCACTGCTTAGATAATCGTCTCTCCTGTGGTGTCTGACGGGTTTGTTAGACGACGATCCGGGCCAGTCGTCGGGACCCGTGGAATTCGAGATGAGATAACATCGGTGACTCTTGTCTCCTGGGTGCCGCCCTAGTTCCAAGCTTCTTGCCTTAGCAGGGGTCCTACTTACAGGGCACTTGCCAGCAATAGCACCAACCCGGACAGAACGTGCAGGGAGCATAGGCTCGGGGCCGATTCAGCGGGCGACGTCTGAGCGCGAACAAAGCACCGTAGACAGTAGTCCATAGTTCATATCTAAATAGCTCCACCAAACTCTTCTCACCTAGAGCAATGGCAAAAACCGTACAAAAACGATGCAACTACTTCGTAAACAGAAACCGAAAAGAATTCTGGGCCCGTGAATCAGATCAGCTGAGACGCCTTCTCCTGCTTGAATTTGCAAAGACTCGCGCGACAAGGAGCTGACTGACGGACGCCTGGAAAATTGTGGTCGACAGGTAGTTTCTCACGGCAAACACACTGGAACTCGACTCGGCTCGACTCGACATAACTCCACTCAACTCACTTCAAGGCCACAAGCAGAGTCAAAATCATAACCAAGATGGCCTTCACAATGCACTCCCACTCGGGGCAATTCTGTCCCGGCCACGCCAAAGACCAGCTCGAGGATGTCATCCAGCACGCCATCAGTATCGGCTACAAGTCAATGGCCTTGACAGAACACATGCCTCGCACCGGCCTCGAGGACCTGTACCCAGAGGAGCTCGACGACCCAGAGGGCTCACTGGCGGCCTTGATGCCCCGCCACGAGGCTTATCTGGTCGAGGCCCAGCGCCTGCGGGCAAAGTACGCCGACCAGATCCACATCCTCATCGGCTTCGAGGGCGAGTTCATCCGGCCGGACGTGTACGGGCCCCTGGTCCGCGAGCTGGCCTCTCACCCGGCCGTCGACTACTTCATGGGCTCGTTGCACCACACCTGCGGCGTGCCCATCGACTTCGACAAGGACTACTACGCGAAGGCGAGGGACGCCGCGGGCGGAACCGAAGAGCTTCTGTATGCGAGGTACTACGACGAGCAGCACGCCATGGTGAAGGCGCTGCAGCCGAAGGTCGTGGGCCACTTCGACCTGATCCGCCTGATGAGCAAGGAGCCCGGGCGGGACCTGCGGACGGCGTGGGCCGAGGAGAAGAAGCCGCCGGGGCCCGAGGGCACCGTGTGGGGCAAGGTGGAGCGGAACCTCCGGGCAGTCAGGAGCTACGACGGCTGGCTGGAGTGCAACAGCAGCGCGCTGCGGAAGGGCCTGGCCGAGCCGTACCCCGCCAGGCCGATCGCCGAGGAGTGGCTGCGCATGGGGGGCAAGTTCACCATGTCAGACGACAGCCACGGCATCGCACAGGTCGCGACGAACTACTTGCGGGCGCTGGACTACCTTGAGTCCCTGGGCGTGACCGAGGTATGGACGCTCGAGAGGGAGCCACGCTCTGACGCCCAGGAGGGGGGTGGCAACAAGGCAATGCTGAAGGAGAAGAGCGTCACACTCACGGAATTCCGCGAGTGCCTGCTGAGTAAGATGAACTAGACTTTGGAGGGCAGCACAATGTGCTGCAGCGTGAACATTTTGCCATTTGTTTCCTCATGTCTGTGTAGTTAGATTAGACGTCAGTCTTCAGGAGACGACTAGAAGAAAGGAACACTGTGGCCTTGGGTTGCCGTGCGCTGCGAATTTAAACCTGTTGTTGCTAGCTGCCATAGCCATCAACTAGATGGACTAGATGGAGGAATAGTGGGGTTAAGTCAATTGACGAAGTTCAAGCCACCTCCATCATATAACATTAGCCCGTCTGACGGTGCCCGCTGACGCTGGCGCTTCAACGGTGAGCATTCAACGGTTACACCAACGGCCCCAGCAATGACTGTACGTTGGCCGTTTAGTAAGCGGCACCGCGAACAGGCCCGCTACCGGAGGACCTGATAGTGCCGGGGGCTCAGCAAGCAACCATGTCGCGGCTGTCTTGGTAGCGGCTTAACAGTGCCCCAGGGTCCAGCCGAGATGTGGGGGCAGACCGGAGACACTAGACCAGAACGGGAACACGAAGGGCGTCGACTTGTCAAGCGATGACAGCAATTGGGCCCGGCCTGCTGGCAACCAGCCTGAGAACAGAGAAGGCAATGGATCGAATCGGAGGCAACGACGACGACGTCGGATTGTTTGCAAGGCTGATTGGACACGCAGACACGGTGGCAGGTCACTCACCACAGCAGTCTTGCTCATCCTCGACGACGGAGCTGGAATAAAGAAGAACGCTGTCTTGTTAGTTGCAACTTCACCTCTTGTCATCAGCCTGCCTCCTCCAAAAAACCTGGACGGCACCGAGCTCTCTGGATCATCAGAGACTCGAGGGACAATCCTCTCAACGCCAGAGAAGGGCGGGCCTCTGGCCTCTTTATGTCCTGTCAGGGACATCTCGTCTCAAAGTCACCTCGCTCCGCTCCGAGAGACCGCCGTGACTTACTGACATACACACATCCCCTCCTGATACCTTCACAAACCGGGCTTTCCCCAAAGGGCGCTCCAATCAACACGACCAGCCCTCCTGGCACCTTCTCAAACCTCACTGTGAATGGTCAGCACTCATCTAAACATTTGTTGGCATCCACTTCTCTGCACCCGGATCCATCCCGCCCTACAGTTCTGTCCCGGGAATTCCCTCCGATACGACGCCCTTCCTGTAGTCCACGCCCTGGCAGAGTGACCGAAAATGCCTATCATACCCGAAGATGCCGTTATGGACGACTTTGTCCATTGGGACAAGGCTGAGCCTGCTCTGGGTTTGGCGGACACAGCTCCCCCTTCCGGAAATAACCTCGACTTCCAGCCCGTGAGGGAGAACCAAGACTTCGATCTTGCCTTGGCCAACATCGATGGTGATGACTTTTCTTTCTGGGCCCTGGAGCACTTTGAGACAAGCAACTTCGCCCCGACGAATCCCCAAGCTGGGCCACTTCCTCTTGCACAGGCGTCTGACGTTGCCGCACTCGACCTGTGTGAATTCTCAGACGGTCCTTGTGATTCCTGTGATGCGTCAGGCTTCGCCTGCAAGAGGCTAGAGGAAGGCAAGTACAAGGGGTATTGCACTACTTGTGTTGCACTCAAGAACAACTGCAGCTTTGGTCTTGCGCCCTCGGTTGCCACAACCACGGAGCCATTCCCATCAAATGCATGGCCTGTTGCGGGCCCAAATGGAAGTGTACTCCGCGAAGATGGCAACACACTTCGGAGCTCCTCATCTCCAGACTTGGAGATCGTGGCCGCCGGTGCTGAGTCTTTGCAAGACAACAGTCCCAACCCTCCGGCTGTGCCTAAGATAGGCGCAAGATTCAGTAGAGAATCTGTTCGAATCCTCAAGGCCTGGTTGTCTACCCACTCCACACGGCCATACCCAACAGATGAAGAAAGGGATACCCTTCAACGGCAGACGGGTCTCAACAAGACACAAATTGCAAACTGGCTGGCCAATGCCCGCCGGAGGAGTAAAGGAAAATTCCAACCGACAAGGTCAACATCTCCAAGTGTTCGTGGCTTCTCCGGTGCCATCGAGATTCCTCGGAGAAGAGCCACTCCTGCGGCAGAGCATATGAACCCTCTGCAAAGATGGCAGAACTCTCCACCCGGTAATGACCAGACTCCCAGACCCTCTTCGATGATCTCTTGCTTACTTTCCCCAGAAAACGAGCCAGCTTCCGTGACTGCTATCGCATCGGCTATCCTCAGCAACTCTAATTCTTCGGGCCTCGAAAGCCCCAATAGTATGAGCTTAAACTACAATTACACCGACGACGACGCGGACAGATCTTGTAAGGGATCGTCCGCCAGCAGTTTCGGCACCTCGCCATCGTCTGCTTCCTTGATCTCCGGTTTGTCTCACCACTCACGGGGCTCATTTGGGTCTTTTGGATCGCTGCAAAATAGAGGACGTCGGAGACGCAGAAGAAGAACTGCCCCTAAAGCTGCAGACGAGAAATTGGGCTTGAATGCGCCGCTCAAGACTTTCCAGTGCACATTCTGTACGGTATGTCACACCCATGCACTGTCTCACCAGGTCCCTATACCTCCTCCCGCCATCATCACTCCTTTTCCCCCTCACTACGATGGCTTGTTTCCGCGGTGGGCACGAAATTCAAACGTGCAACTCTACCTTGATGCTCTCGAGAAGGCGCTGACGGAAATAGGAATCCTTTCGAACGAAGCATGACTGGCAGAGACATGAGAAATCATTGCACTTGTCTTTGGAAAGATGGGTGTGCTGTCCGAAAGGTCCGAGGGTGCCTAATCCAGACACGGGTCAACTCTGCTGCGCATTCTGTGGCGTAGCTCAACCCGATGATGCTCACGCAGAAAGCCACAACTTCACGTCGTGCCAGGAGCGCCAGCTGGACGAGCGAACATTCTACCGGAAAGACCACTTACGCCAGCACCTGAAACTGGTCCATAACACCAAGTACCTCACCTGGTCAATGGACTCGTGGAAGGTCCCCACACCCGACATCAAGTCGAGGTGTGGGTTTTGCGGTCTGACTCTCGGAAGCTGGGGTCTCCGAGTGGACCACCTCGCTGAGCATTTCAAAACAGGATCTGATATGAAAGACTGGAAGGGTGACTGGGGCTTCGAGAGTGCGGTTTTGTCAAACGTGGAAAACGCCGTGCCTCCATGTATGCGCCAATGTTCTCTGCAAATAATCGTGTCGACGACCTATAACTGACTCATTTTCTTTCTAGGGTTTATTCATCAAGAGAGACAGAGTCCTCTGCCCTTTCAGGCCAGCCAGCAGTCACCGGAGTCGCCGAGGAATGCGTACGAATTGATAAAGATTGAATTAGCATACTACCTACGGAATACTCGAGATGCGACCGGCGCCACTCCATCAGACGAAGAGATGCAACATGAGGCGTGTCGAATCATCTACGCGTCAGAACCCATCTCGCACGGCGGCCAGGCGTCCGAAGCCAGTTGGCTTCGCGACCTTGTGCTGTCTTCCCAGGAACTGAAACTCAAGGCTCAATTGAGCCGTTTACGCGGTCCAGCGGAGAACTGCTTGGGCCGACTTCAAATCAATGGACAACAAAATATCTTCGAGAATTGTCCAATGGAAAACCAACTCAACGACTTTGTCAAGGCTCGAACACTTCTCGGTCTGACTGCTACGGAATTTGAGCTGCAGATTGAAGCCTGCAATATCGTCGGTCGAATGGAAGAGTCGTCCATCATGCCGTCAGAGGATGTTGCGAACTTCATTTTACGTCTGATCTACAAAGACTCGGAGTGGATATCCGACTTCCGTCAGCGAGCTGGTCTGCCCTCGCCTAAACAGTCTCTGGATCTGAAGGGCCAGTCCACTGTCGACTCTACAATTTACAACTACTCACAACTGGAGATTGAGCTAGCAGAGTTTACGAGGAACCAACGTGCCATGGGTAGCTCACCAACTGACGATGAGCTCCGGAACCACGCTCGTTGTGTTGTACACAAATGTAGCAAGACCCATGCTGAGACCGCTGCCGATAATACAGCGTGGCTGGATGCTTTCAAACAACGGCATATCCAATTGAGCCCCAACCAGGTATCGCCACCGAACAGCAACTCGCCGACACACACACTCGAACAACTGATGCCTGGTTTGAACACCTCTTCAGCCAGTGCAGCAGGGCCTTCCTTCTCTCCTTTCACCGGATCGGGCACAAACAGCCCAGCAAACACAAGTTGCCCCGAGTCTTCTTTACTATGCGGTATGAAGCGAAGCCAATTCTTTTTGAACGGTTCCGCGTATTACCGTCAAATTGTTCGCGAGCTTGCTCGATACGTGGCTTCGGCCATGTCGCCGAACAACCCGAATCGGCACATCCCGACCGACGAAGAAATCCGCCACCAGGCCCGATGGGTCCTCTACGACGAGTGAGTCCTCCACATAAGTTCAGAGAGAATCGTGGAACATGCGCTGACAGAAGCTCTCCCCAGTGATGACCCCTTTAATGTCACACCGGCAGATAGTGGAGAATGGCTCACCCGCTTTAAGCGAACCACAGGTATCCTGCCCGCCACTGACGGACCCGGCCTTCCTGATGACATGGGAACTGGCGTGAATGGAACGGGGCTACGGACAGCCTTGCAGGGTGCTCACTCGGCCTCTGCCTCACCGAACCCTTTCATGCCCACTCATACGCCTCTTACCAGGCAACACGCTTCAGAGAGCAATGGTGTTGATGCAGACCTCAATAATATATTCAGCACCCAAGATTATGGAAATACGGGCGTGCCGGCCCCAAGCAAACCAGGAGCCGTATTTAACAACCAGGATCTCGAAGACAGGCTCATGCAGTTTGCTGTCGCCGAAGTTGCTACTTCGGGACGCATGCCAGCCGACGAAGCTCTTGTAGCTCGGGCGAAAGAGATACTGGGCTTCGAGGTCTGGCAGGCCGAGACGACGCCTGCGGACGACCCGAATTTACTAGGAAGATTCAAGGCCCTGGTTGTCGACAAAGTGAGGACAGTGCTAGGGGGTCCGGGTGACAGCAATCACGGCCATAAGAACAGCCCGATACAGACTGCCAGTTCAATGTCCTCCCCACATCATACGACCCACCTTTCAGAGCGTGGTATGGACGCGATAGATCCTGGGCTCCTGCCGGACCTTCCGCAAGCTGGTGCCGACAGGAAGAAGAGCAGTGCCTCGCCATTGCCGGGAGATGTGCAGGTCGCAATCACAGAGGCGAGACTTGATGAGATCTTGAGAGATATATGAAGACAAAGCGGTGATGGGTATGATAATGATATTCCTGAGCGAAACAACAATAGTGCCAGGCGCATCAGGCGTTCAATGAGTTGAAGATCGAGGGGGGCAAGCAGACCTGCCCGTGGGTATAGTTATCTGCAGGTTTTCTCTTTTCAGATTTCGGAATGGATCCAATTCAAACTGAGTCTACAGTTCCCAAGGAAACGGTCCAAATTTGAAATATGCAGATGGTCAATTCTAACTATCTTCAGGCGGGCAGCGTCAGGCCATCCACACAGTGCACAAGCTAGAAGTCAGACCACGATCGTCTCGTGTGGGCGATTAGTCAACAAAAATTGTCTTTCGTTCTCGAGCCATCTCTCCCGACGGAACGGCCCTAGCAGTATTATCGGCGCCGAGTACACCGCCAACAGATGGCGGCGGAGAGCAAGCTCGTGCGACCAAGCAAGGGTTCTACCATACTCGTCTCCTTTCACAACAAGGCTGACCAGGCGAGGATGTCCTAGTATGAATATCTGCAGGCGGTGTGTACTACGTGATGGCTCGGCCGAAAAGCCAAACTGACCTGCAACCAGTCGCATTTGAGACCACTCTGGGTCGGGCCTTCTCCTGTCGTCAACGGTCCTAGAGGGCACGATCAGCCCGTCGAGGCCGGGCACACACACACACAACAGGACGGCCGATGCTAGACAGCCGAGCCCTTGCTCACCTCACTGATCGCCGAGGTCTGGATACAAGTGCTGGCCGAGCTCGGCCACGGGCAGCAAGTGTGTTCCATCGGGTGCCGCAAGCGTCTAGACGTTGAGACGCTGGGAAAGGATGATTTGGTCCTGATCGTGGCCCATGGTGGACAGTTGGGGTGTTGCGCCTTTCCTAATACATGGCTGCCGAGCTCCACAACACTCCACACCTGCTGGCCATGCACATTCTTCCCCACAGCCTCTCCTCCATTCCCCGCACGCGAACCCTGCTCGCAGGTCACAGTGACCTGGAAAACGTTGGAAGGATGCCTGCAATCACGCGAGCTGCGGTATTTCTTCCCCACACTGGGCCGTCCAGGTACTTGTTGCTAGGTCTAAGTTTTTCCTGTGCAAGGTGCGGGAATGAACGAGGCCGGCCGGACACTTGTCCTGATCCTCTCGACGCTGCGGCACTACCAGCGAGTCCAAGCAGCCCGGCACTGCTTGGGTTCGTCAGTGAGAGCCCATTCATCTCTCCTGTTTGGCTCGCCTGCGCCCACGCGCGCTTCTTCTTGGTCCCTCGGGGCGCCAGGATCCTCCGCCCTCCAATATCACCCAAGTCCCGTCGTCAATGCGACGCCAGAGCCAAAGAGAGGCCCCTGGCTAAATGCAAAAACCAGAACTCCCATCTATCCGGGACAGGCCCTGACAAGCCCTGATCCCGGTCTCCGCTCGGGGGTGTTGTGGGGGTGGGCAGACTTACCACATACCTTTTTCTCTCTCTTTTCTTGCACCCACCACTAGTAATGAAGCTGGGCGGACCAGGGGGTAGGACCGACAGGACAGGCTTGGCCCGCCGCGTCCAGATTGTTCTCTGTCTAATAATTACCGCCTGCTGGAGCACAGTGGATCGCGCATGACAGCGCTGTCGGCCCTGGCTGAACTATGACGAGCTACCGTGGGTAAGCAGCGTGCCTGACGAGAATAGAGGTGTGAAGAATAATAAGGAAATCATGTCCGGCAAACGCCCGTCGGTCTCGAACGACCCGAGCTGTTCTACCGGTGCAGCAGCCTCCAGCGTTGGATTTCGACTTCTCATTCTCACCACATCCCTCTTTTTCCTCCTCCTTCTCCTGCTCACCGACCTCGTTCCCGATCGCTACCGCTGTTGCCGCGTCTGGACCCAGTTGATTCGCCCAGGACTTTTGCCGAATACAGTCTCAGGACCAGACAATATGTTCAAGGACCTCCTCAGCACCGCAGGGGTGACTGCGCTTGTGCTGCCCGGCCAGACGGCTGCTACCCTCCTATATGCCACTACCTATCTCGACACCATCCTTACGCTGAGCCTCAAGGGCTCTAGCCTTCAAGCCATCGCCTCAACGACTGGCTGTGGCGCCAATTCCTCATGGCTGACCCCAGACTACGCCAACAACCGTGTCTTCTGCCTAGACGAGGGACTGACCACGCCTAACGGCACTCTGTCATCCTTCGGGCTCACCAGCAACGGGACACTATCCCAGCTAGACATAGTCGACACCCTGAGCGGTCCTGTGTACGCACAGCCTTCACCCTGCTACTTCTGGGTTCCAGTCACACACGATTTGCTAACTCGGCTTATAGGTCTGGCGTTATATATGGCGAGAGCAGTGACGGCCTGGCACTTGCGCATTAGTACGTACAAGAGCCCTTGCATGCATATACTCTGGCAGTCTGGCAACGCACAACCTGCCCTTGCGACCTGCATTGACTGCATGCGGCCCCGGCTGCATGCGGCAGTGGCACGCTGTCGACCCACACCTGGAAGGCAAGGGATATGCAGATGCACTTCCATCACCTGACACACGCACACACACACATAACCTGCACAGACCGAGGTCACAGCTAACATGTGCCTCCCACCAGCTCTGGGTCCTCAGTAGCTGCATTCGACATCTCAGATGCGAGCACGCTCGCACCAGTGCAGGCCGAGACTTACACCCTCGATGCGCCGGGCCCTATCCCGGACCGGCAGGACGAACCTCACCCCCACCAGGCCCTGCTGGATCCCACAGGGCAGTACCTCGTCGTCCCCGACCTAGGGTCTGACCTTGTCCGCCTGTACTCGGTCGAGGAGGGCGGGCTGGGCTTCACCGAGCTGGAGCCCCTCGCCGCTGTCCCCGGCAGCGGCCCCCGCCATGGTGCTTTCCTCGTGACCGAGGATGGCACGACCTACTTCTACCTCGCCAGCGAGCTGGCCAACACCATCACCGGCTTTGAGGTCACTTACAACGATGACTCCACCCTCGACTTCACCGAGGTCTACCTGAGCAGCACCCACGGTCTGAACGAGACCGTGCCCAACAACACGACCTCTGCAGCTGAGATCCTCATCTCGGTAAGATAGCTCACCTCCCCCCTTCCCTTCTTTGAGTCCAACGCCATGTGAGCCCACAGGGGACAGCGGACCATGCTAACCGGCCACAGCCTGACAACAAGTTCCTGCTCGTGTCCTCCCGGGGCGAGGGGACCCTGAGGATCCCCAACTTCGACCCGACCAACAGCACCGAGATCACGTCGGACCCGATCTTCACCTTCGAGATCGACCACGCCTCGGGCAAGCTGGCCCGGGTCCAGCAGTTCCCGGCCGGCGGCAGCTTCCCGCGCCAGTTCTCCATCAACGGCGACGGCAGCCTCGTGGCGGTGGGCCTGCAGAACGACGGGCGCGTCGTCGTCATCGGGCGGGACGTCGAGACGGGGCTGCTGACGGACTTTGTCGCCTCGGCCGACGTTGGCGGCCAGCCCACCAGCGTCATCTTCGCCGCTGAGTAGCCCTCCTCGTCCGTGGGTTCTTGAGTGATTATGAAAGGGAATGGGCTCATCTGTGGAGGGCATTCAAATGTATATATTGCAGCTACCTACCTACGTACCTAACCTCTTTCCCCCCCACGCGTAGCTCTCTGCGTGGTGTGCATATGAATACCGATAGGGATACGTGTAATCTGCGTTCCATATAGAGGGTGGCAGCGATGGCTGGCTCCTCTCCCTCTCTAGGTGCCATGGGTCACACCCTCTGCTGATGTCGTGCTGCCTGCCCATCGCAAGTGTAACCGGCCTGCCAACAGAAGCCCCCCTGGCTTGAGGCTAGCGAAGAAAACGAGGCGTGATGTTGCGTTCGGGTCCGGGATGTGGAGTCCAGCCGACACGCGGCCCCGAAGAGATCGGCCGTGCTCGTCAGAAGGTAGGGTGGTGCCAAGGCGTGCCCGTAACGTGATGACACTCTTCTCCTGCCAGCGAGATGAGCCAGGGCTTGCCTTATTCGGCAGGAGCCCGGACCGGGTGAAGATAAAACTTGGTCGTGAGATCCAATACGAGGCCCTGAATGGAGGCGCGAGAAAGATGGAGAAGAAGAAAAAGAAAGGCAAAAAACAGACACAAAAAGATTCGTCCACGTAGGCCTCATGGGAGGAGTTTCGCGGTAGCGAGCGAAGAACAATCAAGCAGAGCCTGCCTATTTCCTGCGACTTGCGTTCGGCATACCCGCCACTGGACTTTTTGTCCCTGTCTTTGGATAATGAAGTCCTTCGTGATGGTGGTACGCGAGATGAGTCGCCTATAGCACAGCAATTATATGTCTGGCTTTTTTCCTTTCGCGAGGGCTGGTAGTAATAGCCCCACAGGGCACACACGAGAAGCAAGCTGTGCTGGCCGGTTGGGCGGACTGCGACTCTTTGCAGGCCGAGTCAAGGTTGTTTTTTTCGCAACCGGCCAGAAGGGGTGAAAGAAAAAAAGGAAGTCAACAGGATGGGCGTGATAGTCCAGTAGGAAGCGTCCGGTTAAAGTCGAGTGGGATGGGATGGGATGCAAAGAGCCGCATGGTCTGCTTACGGGGTACCTTGTACATGGCTAAGTATCTACTGCAACGTACAATGGCTTGGACGGCCATTTCCGGGCGCGGATAGGTACCGCGGAGGGAAAAAGCCATTGGGCGAGCAGTGTCTCGGAGAATCTCGAAGGGACCTTGCGGGGGGGTTGACTTAGATGGGAACATTGAAGGAATCTGCCGTCTCACCTCGACACCTCAACACGTCGACTAAGGTTCTCTCTGCTCTCCACTCCCACTAACCCACCCCTGCTCTCCTTCTTCTTCTCCTCCTCTGTCTCCACAGCATGATGGCAAGAGGGTGTCAAGAATATTTTGGATCTGGCAGCGGGCTGCTGTGGACGGTACCGTGTCCACAATCAGATAGACGCTGAATGGTCGGCGGGTTCGTCTGATGATCATCCGTTCTAGTGACAGCCAGGGATATCCCTGTCGCCGTCTCAGAAGCCGGACTGGAAGAGAATGAGGGAAGAGAGGGCAAAGCGAAGGTCTTCAATGCATGGGATTTGGAGAAGGGGTCGCAGAGGTTGGGGGGGGGGGGCGCAGGGATGCCACGCGGTTGTCGGCCAGTCGCTTGTGATCCGGGACACCGATCTGCGCCGTCCTGCGTCGAGGCGATCCGATTACAATGGGATATGGGATGGGATGATCTTGTCCCCCCAGGAAAGGAAATGATGCGGGCCAGGGCCATTTCTGCACTACTGTTTGGGAAGCTGACCATTCTCCTCTGCGCTGCCGTTGCGTCTTGTTACATTTTGGGTGAGATGTGTGTCGCCTCACGGGGCCAGCACAGCGCCGCAACAAGTCGATCTCTCATGACGTTGTGTTGTTAACCAGAACCCGGGCGCTTGGCCCCCGTCTCCCCTGAGGGCCCTGAGGGGACATGCGCGCATTGTGTTGCAACAAGGGGTGGCCAGCAAAGCAGGAAGTACCGTCCTCCGGGATTGGATGGCATGGCATGATGTCGTTCGAAAGAGACAGCATGAACAAGGTCGTGCGTCAAGCAGAGAGCCCGCCAATACGGTTCAGCAGTGGAGCCCCAGCGTTGAGCATTGTTTTATACGGGGCATGCCTCACGGCAACACTGGGAAAAGAAATGAAAGGCATAGCACACGGGCTCGAACTTTGATGCGCCCGCTGCAAAAAGGGTGTCACCGTGTGTCACGATGAAGCAGTGCAGCACGTCGATGCTTAGGCTCAGCATATGGAAACCAGAGTTGGGAAATCTGACACAAATGATACTGTGATGATATCCGGAATGGAAAACAGCACCGTATTATTTCTACATGTACGGAGTACTATAGTCTATCCTTACGCCTCAAAAACCCACTCACAGGTGGGGCGCGCCAGATGCATGTGGCTAGTACGAGTGCATACATTCACTATATTGTTGTTGTATTATGTTGTATCAAACCGTAGTGTATTTTTATTATTGTATTGGCATACGTACTATATCTGTACTACATACGATACAGGGAACGAGAGGTTAATTCCATGACAGCCACCCGCCAGAAGCAGAGTTGAGTGCTGCTGCAGGCAAGCCACGTTGCGTCAGAGGGGCATGGCACTCTAGAAGGCGCCCCCAGTCACCCCCCCAGAGCCTCCAATCAAGCTACACACACCCGGACACGACAGGCACAGCGCCCCCTTGTCCTTTTTTAACCAACCTGCCAGCCTGCCCAACCGGCGGCCTGGGTCCCTCAACGGGCACATGAGATGCCGCCAGCTGCTGCATTGTGCATTTGCAGGTTTGCATGTGCATGTGAGACAAAGGGGGATTTGTCGACACCCAAAGAACCCAAGACAGGTCGAGCTTGTCCACGAGTGAGCTGCTCCAGCCGGGCGGGAAAAGCAACCCGGCCGCGTGCTCAGGCACGCTGTGGTGGTCCAGCCAGGTGGCCCAGCCTTCCGTGCTGTTGTGGTGCTTTTCTCACACCCCCCCTCCTCTTGTTCTTATCCTTCTGGCCAATTTATTTTCTTCTCGTTTGGCGAGATAGATCTTGCAGCTTCTTTCTGTCACTGCTGTCAAGATCTGGACCGTGGCTTTTTCTTTTTTAGCCTGACCATGACAGCTACATCACGAACCCTCGAAGCCACGAATCCTCATCTATTGATCCTTCCAGTGTAGTTGTCAAAATAATCGAGTTGAATTAAATTCCTCACACTCTTGGGAAATTTCCCCGTTGCGCCTGCCCATAGCGTATGTAGTGTACTAAGTAGTGTAGTGTAGCCTAACTCCCCCTGGCTCTCCTGACTCCACCCCCCCCAGTAGTCTATTCATTCCCCCACACGCACACACCATACATACTAACAACCAAACCCAACAATCCGTCCCCCCCCCAGCTCCCCCCCACCACTCGACACCCCTCGTTGTGTGCTAGAGCACGAGTGGTAATAATTCCCTGCAAGTCAGTCACGAATGCAGTATGGCCAAGGGCAACCCCGGATTTGCTCCAGAAATCCATCGCAATTTGGCTCCAGACATAAGACGGACGGGCCCAGACCGACCGTCCTCTCCTCACCCGACTGGATTCATAGAATGGTTTACTCAAAAAATACTGTTGTTGTAGTCATCACCATCGCCATCATCATCGCCGTCGCCATCGCCCTATTGTCGCCCCCTGCCTCGACGCCCTCCGCTGTGAGTCTGCCCACACTCGCCGGCCGGGCTTACTGGCTTCGGTTCCCCTCTGACCCTCCCCCCCGAGGCAGAGGACCCGCTACGGGACTGTACTTCTTCGCACCAAGACCTCAACCTCCGTGCGTGCCATCTCTCTTGGAGCTCCGTAGGAGACAGCCTTGGACCCGCTGTTTCCCCCCTTCTACCCGCCCGCCCGCTCCAACTAAGTACATGAGCCTGCGGGCCAGCATGTCGCCCTCGTCCACAGGGGGCTCTCCCCACTCGACAACCGCCACTGCAACGGCGAGCGCCGTCAGGCCATTTCCAGTGCCCACCAGGGACAACTTCTCAATCGATATGCCTACGCCTCTGATGACTGCCACAAACGGTACCGGTGCTCTCAAGTCTCCCACCGCGGTCAAGAACCAGCGCCACGGCAGCTTCAGCCGTGACGGCGTGCTTGGCCCGCCGCAAAAGGCTCGACACCTTTCGCAGTCGTCCGACAACCGGCCAGAGCCCATGTCAGTGAGCATGCAGAAGGACGACAGTGAGGACAGCGTGAATCCGCTCAAGCGGAGAAACACCGACGCTGGCGTTGACTACCCACGGAGAAGGGCCACCATCGCTTGCGAGGTCTGCCGCTCCAGGAAATCAAGGTGTGACGGCACGAAACCGAAATGCAAGCTCTGCACTGAGCTCGGCGCCGAGTGCGTCTACCGTGAGCCGGGCATCAAGCTCGATGCCGGCGACAAGCTGATTCTCGAGCGCCTGAACCGGATCGAGAGCCTGCTCCAGATCAACATCGTGAACCATTCAAACGGCATCAACATCGCCCAGGGCTCGCCTAACCTGAGCAGTGGCACCACCGCCCTCAGTGGCGAGAACCTGCTGGTCCAGAGCGCCAGCGGGAACTTTGGGTCCGTCCTCCTCAGCGGTGGCATAGGTACTTGGACTCCCAACAATACCAACATATCGACCATGCCCAAGATCCACACCAATGCTGCCCTCCACCTCCTGCAATGGCCCCTGATACGTGACCTGGTCTCCCGCCCCTATGACCCCCAAATCCTGCTCCAGCTTGAGATGGCCAGGGAGCCTTTGCACTCTCTGACAAAGACCCCGTGCGTCGACCTCTCCAACACGACTGCATACATAGAGGCATACTTTGAACGCGTCAATATCTGGTATGCCTGCGTGAATCCATATACTTGGAGAAGCCACTACCGACTCGCACTTTCCAACGGCTTTCGCGAGGGCGCTGAGAGCTGCATCGTCTTACTCGTCCTCGCGCTCGGCCAGGCAAGCCTCCGTGGCAGCATCTCGAGGGTGGTGCCGCAGGAGGACCCCCCGGGACTGCAATACTTTACCGCCGCCTGGGCCTTGCTACCGGGCATGATGACGTCCAACAATGTTCTCGCCGCCCAGTGCCACCTGCTTGCCTCCGCCTACCTCTTCTACCTCGTCCGGCCTCTCGAAGCCTGGAACCTGCTGTGCACCACCAGCAACAAGCTCCAACTACTGCTCATGTCGCCCAACAGAATCCCGCCCGACCAGAGGGAACTTACCGAGCGCATATACTGGAATTCCTTGCTATGCGAGAGCGACCTCCTGGCAGAACTCGACCTTCCACACTCCGGAGTCGTTCACTTTGAAGAAAACGTCGGTCTACCAGGTGGTTTCGAGGGCGACGAAAACGAAGCCGTGGGGCGTGATGACCTCTGGTATTTTCTGGCAGAGATAGCACTACGACGACTTTTGAACAGAGTCAGCCAGCTTATCTACTCCAAGGACTCCATGGCAACAACCACCAGCCTCGAGCCTGTCGTGGCCGAGCTCGACTTCCAGTTGACCCAGTGGTACGAGAGCCTGCCACTCCCGCTGCAATTCCCCTTCGCCCGGACGATGCTGCCGGATCCAGTACAGACAGTCCTCCGCCTACGGTTTTTCGCATGTCGGACAATAATATACAGGCCATACATTTTGGCCGTCCTCGACAACGAGCAAGCTGTGCTGGACCCTGCAGTACGCGATAGCTGTCACAAATGCTTGGAAGCCTCCATCCGCCAGTTGGAGCACATGGCTGCCCAGTAAGTCTCAGGCTCGCCCCAACCCCAGCCTATACTTCTTCCACCTTGAGACGGAGGAAGCATGGTTTCTTTCCCTCTCTATCGCAGAAACAAGACGTCATAGGCTAACAGTACTCTTCTAGCCAAGCTGGACATATGCCATACCTTTGGCAAGGGGCACTTTCCATCGTTTCACAAACACTGCTGGTTATGGGAGCTACAATGTCACCGTCCCTGTCCAACATACTGATGGGGCTGGTCCCCCACGGGGACAACATCGATCGCATCATCAATGAGGTCGTCATGGAGATTGAGCGATATGCGGTTTTAGCTCCCAGCCTAAGTTTGGCCGCAGAGATCATCAAAGAGGCTGAAGTTCGGAGGAGGACGTTCCTTAGTGGCTGAAAGGCGTTCACTGGTATAATGCGTGCCTCTGGATGGCCCACCTCAACTGCTTTCTGCACAGCCGGCTTTGTGGCATCGGAAGGGTGTTACCTCACTACAAAAATCTCTCAACAACGACAATCAATACCGCCACAAAATCGTGGAATTCAAACCGACAAGCCAGCCTCGCCACGTCAATTGCTTATGACATACGGATGTTCCCAAACCGTCCCCGCGGCCTCTGCTGGAATCTACCGAATCGGGGCTTTTTCTAGCCGCGATCAATTAAACCTGGCTCCTCGGCTCAGACTTAGGGGTGTGAAAACCACCCTGGGGTTCCCAGCTCAAATTAAACACGATCAGGGTGAACGAGCGCCGATCCGATGCCTTTCGATACTCACTGAAGCAAGGGAAGCGCCGCGGCGCACGTATTCTCGATAGATACAGACGACTGCCAGATTGCACATAAGGCAAGTCCGAGTCTACGGAGGATGGGGAGGGGTGGCCCGCCAGCAAAGCAACGCCGAGCAAATGCCCGAGCTGGAAACGATCTGACGGAATACACATTTCGGCAGTGGAAGGAGTGGGAGAGGTTGGCAGATCTGAGCGCTAAGAAATGACAGCCAAAATCCTGGTTTCGACAAGGGAATCGAGAAGAACCCTGGGGCCGACGGCTGGGGTCGTGGTTGCACCGTGATAAATACTAAGGCGTGGTTGGCGGACGATCTTCGGCGAGCGGCCCGACATTGCCGGTCACGAACCACCCTCCCAAGACTCTTTAATACACCATACAGACATTCTCGAGCCTCATTCGAAATCCACTCGAACGGCTGCAGCTTCGTCATCGTCATCATTATGAGAACTCGTGTAACGCCCACACGACCTTTCCTTCTCCCCAGGGGCGATCTGATCAACGGGGGCCCAGCTCCGTGGTCACTGCAGGTGGCCACCCGCGTCACATGACCAGCCACAACACCCAAGTGCTGCGAGGCGACATCGACGACGCCAGCTCTCGATGCAGATCTTCAGGCACGGCCACCTGCCGTGAGCGGCGAATTCTTTTCGGCCTTGAACACCGCCACAGTCGACTATCCAGCGGCTGCAGAGTTATCAACGGGGTGGCGAAGCAAACACGTTGGCACGCCAGCTGCAGGGGCGATCGAGGGCCAAGTCTGGAGGGTGACTGAATGCTACCACCGGGAGGCGAAGGATTGATGAGGCAGTCATGTCATGAGGGGAGACGATTCGGACCTTGCCAGCCATGTCCGAGTTGTTCTGAGGAGTTCGGACCTTTGCGAACGCGTCAGACCGTCCCGTTCCAGCAAAGAAGCGTCCGAGGGCCCACGGTCCACGGCCATGCGAGGAATTTGAATGATGAACATGTGGGGGGAGGTTCCCTGTCCTTGGAGCAGCAGTCAAGAGATGTTCTACCGCGAGGTTCGTCTTAGTCTTGAGTCCCAACCGCGCGGCATGCTGGTTTCATGTCGACGCGGGCGATCTAGGCTCTGTTATCGTCTTCCTACCTTCCTATGTAGGCAATTGGCATTGGTAGATACAGAGCAAAGCCACTTGGCAGATAGCGAGTGGCTCATTATCTTCCAGAGCGACATCATCAACAAGCAAGCATTCAGTGTCTTCTCACGTGTGAGTGTATGAGAGTGTGAGTGTGAGTGTGCAAGAGTGCGTGTTGTGCTCAGGTGACAGTCCCGCGCGCGATCATGATTCTTGCCCAGCCCGTTCCATTCCAGACGCCGTCAGCGATGCCAACCCACACCCCATGTTCCCGGCATGGGCCAATTTTAAGGGTCCAGTCGCAACCGGCTTGCCCAGGCGAGCAGGCGAGCCAGAACAAAAACGCCCCCAGTAGTAAGCGAACCAGCGTTCTCCCCCGCGGTAGCGAACCCTTTCCAATCACGCTGACCACACCCTGCCCGAACCTTGGCTCGCAGATCACGGCCCCAGATCGTAACCAGTAGGGTCCTCTGGAGCCCCCTGTGGTGGATGTTGCGCGTGAGCCTGCACGGCCGAACGCGGGGTAGCTCTTCCTCGCAAATGGCAGACATTTTTTGTTTTCTTACTGTTTTCTTTGTCAAGGCTTTGAAGTTTGGATCGAGGCCGACTAGCTGGATAGGTGTGTTACCTGTTCGAGGTCTTGTCGCGATTCAAGTGTGAGTTTCTGTGCACGGTAGTAGGCTTGTGTTTCTTGCCCCAGGCTCCCTAGGGCTGGTAGTGTGTATGTTACAGAGGGCCGACCACCCCCATGAGTCCCATCGACTTGGCGTTTGATTTGTTTCCCCCCTGCCTACCATTCCTTCCCCCTCCGCCCTCCCCCCCAGACCCCGGCCACCTCAAGGCCCATCGCTGCACGTGCTGTCTTGATGCAAGCCGCGGGCCGAAACTGGTACATCAAGACGGCATGAGGCAGCCATAAGCGACATACACGTGTGCCTGTGTTGGTGAACGCCCAGGCCCCTGTCTAAGGGCTGCATCGACTCTTGCACGGCATGAAGCACGTCCCTGACCGTGAAGCACAAAGCTCATCTCATCACGGACATTGAGTAAGTGACGAGGCCGAAGCAACAAGAAGTCACCAGGCCAGTAGAAAAAAGGCTAGGATGGGTAGCTCCCGACCCGAGGACCACGGTTCCTGGCCGCTTACCGAGATCCTCGAGCCAAGCAGAGCTCGCCCTTGCCTGGGCACCACCACCCAGTGCGCACCGCAGAGAGGGGGGGGGGATGGTTGGTTGTGTTTCCCAAAGTAGCCTGTTGGAGAAATATACCGGCGCAGAACGCTTGGCTTTAACGACAACTGACGGAGATGTTCCGAGGGGCCTTTCCGGAGGAGCAAATTGCCAAATCTGCTGGAGCGACTTGTTGACAAGGAACGAGAACTGTAAGAGCTGGCATCCTCGGTGCTATGGGGCCATATAGTCAGGCCTCAACGGCCACACTGCGAAGCGAGCAGACGCGCGCGATGTATCATTTTTCCCTGCTTCCTGCGCGAATTTGCCGATGCGGGTTTGTGGCGTACATCCCACCTCCGGGTGCAGCGTGTCGTCTAACGATCGTGTTGTTTGCGGTTCCCAAAGAAGACTCATCCTCCTCGCGGCGGGGCGGACGAACCATGGACGAGGGTGCCTTGGAAGGTAGAGTGATACCGCCCGCCCGCCTCTGAGGAACCATTATTGTGATCTTGATGAGGATTAGGACCGACTGCTACGAACTGGATGGTCGGACTGATTCCTCGTTGGTCGTTGCGACAAATCCAACCCTTACTGGATGGACACACAGACTGCTCATCTCGAGCATGCTTCCCTCTCTCGTCCCCGGTAATCCAAAATCTGGAGGATCTTGTATTGCATGATGATCTGAACGTCGCTGCCGATCATGCTTGGTGATGGCTTGAGCATGGTGCATGTGCGTCCCCGCTGGTACAGCCTCGCGATGCAGGCCCGGCCAGGACGTGCCCACGCCTCGGTTTTATCCGAGTCGCCCGCATAAGCGAGTGTCTCGGCGGTCTACGAGCTTTATGGCGAGGAAATTGTGAGGCAGCCTGTTCCCACCACCCGCCGATAAAAAACCAAGATTGTGGTTGTAATAGTGGGCCTGGCTGGTGGCCATGAAGGTGCGTAGACAACCGGCTGAGAGGTCGGTACGCCCAATCCGGAGCTGGTAGCTTGCGCGTGCGGTAGGTACTCGTGCGTCCAGCCCATGCGGTCTTGTAAATGAGCCACCTGTGTTGTCTCCCTTTCATATTTCCCGCGCGAAATAAATTGTGTTGGTCGTTGGCCCCATTGAGTCGTACTCAGTTACCAGGGTCCGCGAAGAGTAGAACAGATAATCACTACCAGACAACTCAGGCGCGCACACGACGATACTTTAAGCCTGGTTGAGTTCAGTCCGTGCACTTAGAAACGAGGTTCCGTGAAGGCTTACACATATCTTCGTCGACGGTGTTGCTGTACCAGAAGTCATGGCCATCTTCCAGCTTCGTGTCAACCTCGTTCAACGTTCGCAAGTCCCCCAGTATTGATACATTTCTCCCTGGCCAGTACACCGCACAAATTCATACGGCTCTTGAATACTTCTCGCTGCTTGAGCACCGTCGATGGCCGTTGGCGTATTTGGTCGGATGAATAGTAGCTTATTGGCCTGTCATTTCGATACGAAGTCCTCGCTTTGCCAACAAGATCCCTCCCCCCCCCCCCCGCGGGACGCCAGGCGCACATCGTGTGATCACTACACATCCCGCCTGCTTATCTCGTTAGACAAAGGCAGCTTGGTAGACAAGCATACGTAAGGAACTTTTCTCTTGTGGCGGATTGCAAAGTCTTGGGCGTGGTGTGGCTCAGACGTGATTGTCCGCGGCAAGCCCTGAGCCTTGATTCCCGTGGCCTTTATCGGAATGAATTGACCGTCGAAGAGACCATGCTATAAGCGCGCCAATTTGCCCAATTGCTTCATATGGAACGTCACACCCCTCCGAGGCGGAGACTACTTATCCAAGGCAGACGAGGTTGCGGGCTGCCGAAAGAGCAGGTAGTGATCGTCCATCTTCTTGACGCTGCGTCTTCCTGGAGGCCCTGGAATGGCTGGAAGCACAGGTCGTTGTCGTACAGATCATCTGTGCGCAGACAGACCAAGTTGCTGGTATTAGAAATACAAGTCAACGCGACTTGCTTTGTGGCGATGACGGGGGCAGGGGGATTGTGACAGATTTCATCGGGCTCGGGACCAAATTGATATTGATATTGTAGTCGTTTGAGGAACCACGATTACGAAGACGCCTTGACACAGACATCCTGGCGAGGCCGCCCTGGTTGCCGTGTAAAGTGATCAGGACCCAGGTGAAGGCAGACAATATCCAAACAGCAAACTGTGTCTGAAGCGATCAGCCTCTTATTTCTATTCCGTCATTGACCTTTTGGTATCACATACCTACGGACCACGATCTAGATCCCCATATATCACCGTGCCTGATGTGCAGCTGTAGATGATATGTCGACGCACTTCCTCCGTGCCTTCATCAAGGGCCTCCAAGGCCCGTCTACTAGTATCTTGTACAGCGGAGACAAGATTGCGACGACCACTAGTCACAGGCTCTCATATATCCAAGTTTGGGAATGCCCTTTTCCTTCGCTTCTGAGAGGTCTGGTTCGCATCCCAAGTCGATGCGCACACCTTTCCCCTCCGGATTGAGGCGGTTTGGTTGATGACTAGGGAGCCGTGGTGACGCTCCTCACTTAGTCCGGCTGACCGGAACTAAATCCGATCTCGCTGCCTGATCTTTTCCTCTGACGGTCTCTCTTTGTGCCATATTGGTCTCACCTCCGCAGGGTGGCTGTCCTTAGGGTAATGATCTGGAAGAATGTAAGGCACACGGCATGGCAGCGCAACAATGCAGACCAAGTGCATCCGGAAAAGAATTACGCCTTCATGGCTGGAGCCCTTCGTCACCAGGGATGAACTTTTCCGCGTCGTGTTCTCAAATGCCCCAGGTTGTCCAGGTTGGCTCGTTCCAAAACGGCGTGCGTACGCTCAACACCGTGTCGAATCTCATGGCTGCGACTTTAATTGAATAATCCTTAGTGTCGACCGCTGCACGACCGTCAAGGTGTCTGCTCTCCAGTCTTTGACCTTCCAAAGAGCCTTCGGAACCCCCCCTTGCCCGGTGTCTTTGGCGTCTTCGGGCGCGAGGGGCCAGCAGTATGCATTGGGACATTGATCCGTAGAGGTGGTAGATCCTTGTCAGGGACGACCGGCGGTCTCCTCTCCCTCCTGTCCGCCAGCGTATCGATCCCACCTTGATCGTATCCGAGGTCTTTCCTGAGCTGTTCTCTGCGCATCTCGAGGTCGCGGTCATGACCCTCAAATATCAGCTGTTGGTGTGTGTACTGCGTATGGTGGGCCATCTGTGCCCTCGTATCGGGCCTCGACATGCTTCCGTCCACCGGCCACTCCCTCTCCTCGTCGCCGTTGACGACCACATACCACCTGATCTCCTCACCCCTCTGCAGCTGGTCCCTCAGCTGCTCAAACCAGCCAGCCATTCCACCCAGCGCCGCCGTGTCCCGCTTCCCGTTCAGGGTCTCGTCCGAGCTGGGGCCGGTGACGGCGGGCTCCCTGCTCGCGCGCACCAGGTGCTCGTATCTCGCGATCTCCTCGACGATGCTGCAGGAAGCATCGATGCGCTGGACGTAGTCGGCGATGTAAGCGTACGGCCGCGACACCTCGTCGAGGTTGTTCGGGTCGTGCTCCTCGAGGACCTTGATGGGCGACCAGTCCTGCGCCAGGACCGGGTCGGCCGTGCTCCCATCGCTCACGTATGATGAGCCGGCGAACTGGGGCTGGGACGACGGCGGAGAGGGCGGAGCCTGGTGTGCCTGATAGACGTTGGGGGCATGGGTGGTCGGCGGCAGGGGCTTGCGGCTGATCTCAGATTTGCTCCGCTTTCTGCTGCTGTTGCTGCTTTCCCGGCACGAGGCGGGCGCGGGCGGTGTCTCCTGGTCCCTGTCCTGATGATACTGCAACTGAGGCTGGGACTGCTGGGCGACGACGGTGCGGCTCCGGCTCGTGCTCCTGCTCCTGCCCCTGGCCGACCGAGCCGTGCAGTGGCTGGCGGCATCGTCGTCGTCGGCGGCGACGCTGCTGCGGTCCAGGGAGTGAGACAGCGAGTATGAGCGTGGGGCGAAGCTGCTGCGGCGTGTCGGCGGAAAGGTGCACTCGGGAAGAAAGTCAAAGAGATTGTAGAAGGACTCGATGAGGCTCCGCGGGGAGCCCCGCTTGACAACCCATTCCGGGGCGGCGTCGTCGAGGTTCTGCACGACGACGTAGACGCGTATGCTACGGCGTTTCCAGCGGAAGCCGTGACACAGATAGGTCGGCATGGGGCAGGGCAGGGCAGCACGAGGAGAGCAACGGGGAGCAGGGCAGAGAAAGGGTGAGAGCGTGATCAAGTTTGTGAACCCATTGGGTGAGTCAACACACTAGAAATGTCAAGGTGAGCGAGTGAGTTGAGTGAGTAAGCGAGCAAGTGAGTGGGTGAGTGAGTGTATGAATGGACATGGGAAGGCTATTCGAGCCGAGTCGCAATGCTGGATGACGCTGGGAATGGGCGATCGACGAGATATGAAAAGACGCGAGTGGGGAGAAGCGGGACGGGAGGATGGACGTGTTCGGGAATGAGGCTGAGACACATCAATAAAGTTTGCCGGCGTGCTTTTCCAACTTGTTCCAATAGTCCCGAGAGCTTGCAAGTCGTGTTGTGTTTATGATGTGATGGGCACGATGGATGTTTCCCGAACACTGGTCGGTGCCTCTTGCCTGACACTGGTCTAGAACCTTGAATTCGAGACAGGAGCAGAGCAGCGAAAGCTGCATGGGTTCGATGCAGGGTGGCAGATGGCAGATGGCTTTGGCATGGCATTGACATGGGCATGGAGCATGGGGGCATGGATGGCCATGTATTGTGCAAGGCCACGCGGTTCTGGGCAAACCTCTGGTGGGTGAAGGAGAGAAACGCAAGCTGTCGCAGCATCGCCTCCCCAGCTCTAGCTATCCAAACTATGCCAGGCTGGGGAGGTTGCCCCTGGAATTAAGAGCCCCCCCCGGCCTATTAGATAGCACCTCTTGTTTCTCGCATAGTAGCTCGGGGGGCCTGGGACTGAGCCTGAGCCTGGGGGCGGTGGGATGGTCAAGATGGGATGCAGCAGAACTCCTGAAAGGGGTCCCCCATGGCCCGTCCAGCTGGGATCGAATTGATTGTTCGGTCTACAGTGTAGTGTATCTAGACCCAGCCCGTTTCAGCCAGATTTTAGCGACTATTGTACTTGCTGTACTAGGCCAGCAGCAATCATCCAGATTTAGCAGCACATCTATATAACTACAGGCATACTCATCATATACTATATAGCACACAAACAGAACCTGAGATGGCAGGCTTCGAACGACAACCATGGAGCAAGAGGTCACCATCATCACTTGCCCAGCAGGCTATTCAAGCTCAGTAAGCAGACGTCATGACTGGGCATGAGGAGGTCAGATTTTGAGGCCATTCCAGTGTCCAATCCTGCCGCGAGATCATATCATTCAGAACACCATCATGATCATGTCACTACCACCTATGTAGTCTACTAGACTATGCAAGTTCAATCCAGTCACAGACGGCGCCGGCTCGTGTCAATATGCCAGTGTCAACGTCAGTGCCAGCCAGTGCCAGTGCCGGAAGGGGACCGGCCCGGAGCCGAGAGCGAAAAGCCCCACTTTCGCGGGGGTCACTACACTGGGTGGGCGGCCGAGGATCGAAGCCTGGCTGTACTGTGGTAGCCGGACAGGTCGACCCCAGACCCCTGGACCCCTGTAGTCCACTACGTAGATCGGTGTAGACTGATAGCGTAGCGTCCCTTCAGCTCCAGCTCCAGCTCCAGCTTCGAATTGCTGAAGAAAGAAGCCTGCATGCGTGCGACTATCCATCTATCCAATCCAGATATACAACTACTGGCCTATATATCTTCTCTGAGGTAAGCACCGCATAGTGATGCTGTAGAATTGAGCCTTAAAAAAAAGACCACACCATCTGTTTCTCCCCAGGGGGACAGAGAATCTTGCGCATAGAATATCTCATTCATTCATCTCCACCTGGCGAACCCATCTCGACTTCGCCCTCGCCCTCACCTCGCACAGCCTGCCCAGCCATCCCAATTCTCCCAACAGCCCCGTGCAGTCCAATCCGGTCTTGTCTTTTGCGTCAAAGATTTTTATCACTTGACGACTAGGGGGCTCCGAACCCTTGATTCGCAGGACTCCAAGAGCCGTCAGCCGTCAGCTGTCAGCTGAAAAGGGGTCCACGCTACCCCTACTAGCCAAAGCTGACTGACAGCCACCGCGATTTGCGTGGGCTAAGCCGCCCAAAGGTGGCACCAAATAATGAATGGTTCATGACTGACCGGCAGAGATTTGATCGTGATCCTGATCGTGATCCTGACAGACTAGACTGAGAACTGCTGCCCCGAGACTGCTGCTGTTTGTCCCTCCCTGTGGGGTAGAGCCAGAGTGAGACCGACCTGGGTTATACGAGCCTAGCCTGGGTAACACAGCGCGACGACTATCCTTTCCTTTTCCTTCCCATACATTCATACATCCATACATTCATACATCTGTCGTGGTCTACTCTACATACAGCCTCTGTCTACGTCCGTCCATACATCCAGATCTGCCTCGCCTACTGATGCCCAATCTCCTCCCTCTCCTGCCGCGAGAGGGTGCTTCTTTCCCAGCACCTACATCTGTGCAAGGCGGACTAGCTGTGCCTGTCTGCAGGAGCTGGCGCCGGCAGCACAACATCGCCAATCAACCACACAGGCGTCACCCCACTCATGCACCTGCCGGTTGCAGTGAACCACTTGTGTGAAACCATCTGGCTGCCTCTCGACGCACCACGCACCTGCAGCCCGCGATTCAATCCCTTCTGAACTAGTCTCTCCTCTCCTCTCAATTCCTGGTCGCCACTGCTACGCTGCGCAACTCGAATCGGACTGCTGCTCTAACAGCATCCGCACTCAGCCAGCCGCCGTGTGTGCCTGTCCCGAGCTCGCTGCGTCCCCGTGCCCGCCCCCCTCTGCTCTTTTCTCCCCAGCAAAAGAGAAAAATAGACATCAGCACTTGCATTTGCACTTGCACTTGCACTCACACCTGCACTCGCACACGCCTTTGCCGCCTTCGATACTTGTCGAATGCCGCCGCAACAGGGCTGACGTGCGTGGAGTGGACGAATGGCGAGGCCCGAGTACCTCGAGAGCCCCAGAAGCTCGAGGAGTAGGACGGTTTCGCGCGTTCTGCCCCCGGCACCTGAGCTCGATTTGCTCAGGTCCGAGGATGAAGATCAGGATTCGCCGCCTTACCACAGCAGCAGAGGCAGGGGCAGAGATGGTGGCAGAGGCAGAGATGGCGACCCAAGGCCATCGGACCGCCTCGCCATGCGAGATCGGGAATGGGAGAGGAGGCCGGACGAGGAAATATTAATGCACACACCCGATTCCAGGGCTTCGTCGTCCTCTCACCGTCCCTCCCGCCGTTACCTCCCCGATCCACGTGGTCCTCAATCTACGCCACCGCATTCTGTCTCGTCCTCCAGGGCGAGCACGCGCGTGCCCCACCCTCCGATGTCCTCAATGACGAGACCGTCGGCAGCCGAAGTAACGTACCGCCCCCGTTCGATGAGAGAGCCCGCCCACGCTGCCTACGATGACCAAGATCTTCGACCCGCGGTCCATAGGGCCCGGTCTCATGCCCGCTCCATCCACGACAGTGCCTCCGTCCCCTTCCCCAGGGGTAGTGTGAGAGCGTACACTACTGCTTCCGTGACAGGATCAGAATCCAACGGTGAGGACACGGAGACCTCATACGACAGCTTGGACGATAGGAGGAGGCCGCGGAGGGGGGCCGACAGGCACAGGCGTCTAAGCCACTATGACAGAAGCCCAAGTCGGGCAGAGCCAAGGAGAAGTCACCACCATCCGCGTCGAGGCCACAGGGACCCGGCCAGGCCGGAAGAAGACTACGATGAAATGGAATCTAGGCATACCGTTTCCATGGACGATGAACCTCTTCCTCCGCTACGCCCACGCTCGCGACCACGCTCGCGACCACAGTCCCGACCACAGTCCCGAGCCCCATCTGCTGCTAGGCACATCCCAGAACCAATAGTCACGGAGTCGGAAGATTCACAGGACGACCACCGTCTTCGTGACCGATTTGAGCGCCGGGGGAAGCACAGACATCGACACGGTTCTCACAAGACGGAATCTCGAAGAAGACGAAGCGAAAGCCATGTGGAGCCTTCACCGACGCCCAAGCGGTATGTATTGCCATCCATCTTTGGTGGCAACACTGGCTCATCACAACGGGCCAGGCCGTCCTCGAAGCGATACTATGACACCGAAGTCGTAACTGTAGAAAAGCTCGACCGCCCCTCCCCGCAGTCTGCATCGCTCAGGAGGTCCAATACCGTCAGCGGTTCTCAGGCGGCTGCGTCGCAAAACCACAGTGTAAGCTCAACAAGGCGCTCGTCATCGTCAACTTTCCTTGGAAACTTCTTTGGCCCATCACTGCACTCTCATCACCATCATGCCACAGATAAGCGTGTCAAAATGTGAGTCCCCCCCCCCTGTCCATCGCACAGCTCCGGCTATAGTTGACGGTCGACATCAGAGTTGAATGTGTCGTCTGCATGGACGACCTCCCTTCCCGCAAGACGGCCAAGCTTAAATGCGGCCACCGGATGTGCCACTCGTGCCTCAAGCGAAGCTTCAAGTTGTCCATTACGGACCCACAGCACATGCCACCCAAGTGCTGCACCGCGGCAACAATACCCCTGAAACACGTGGACCGCCTGTTTGACAACGAATTCAAGAGGACCTGGAATAAGAAGTACGTCGAGTACTCGACCCGCAACCGAATCTACTGTCCAAAGAAGGGCTGCAGCGAGTTCATCCGCCCCGAAGACATCCGTCCCGCCGACGATGGGCGAAAGTATGGCCGGTGCAATAAGTGTAAGACCAAGGTATGTGTGCGCTGCAACAGCAGGTGGCATAGTGATAGGAACTGCCCCAAGGACGAGGATACGGTAAGATTCCTGGCACAGGCCAAGGATGAGGGCTGGCAGCCTTGCTACAGGTGCAAGGCCATGGTGGAACTCAAGGAAGGATGCAATCACATGACATGGTATGTTGTCGTGCTCCAGCTCCCCACCCCCTCTCTGTCAGACGAGTCCTTATCTGACCGGTATGAAAACAACAAGTCGGTGCGGGGCTGAATTCTGCATGATCTGCGGCGCCAGATGGAAGAGTTGCGAGTGCGATTGGTTCAATTATGACCACAATGAGGACGATCGGCTTGACCATATGCAGATCCCAGTACGCGAACGCTTCGTGGGTCGGCCAGTAGTCGAGATGCCGCCCTCTCCGACGAGGCAGGCTCGCCCTGGACCTGGCTTATCGACGTTTTCGGGACCCCGTCCACGACCACAGAATTACGAAGAAGAGCTGCACCTACAGCGGTTGCAAGAGGGCCGCGGTGATTATGCGAGGCGTCTACAGACCTATCAAGAGCCCGAGGATGGTCCTGAAGACGACTTTCTGGGTGGGCTCGGGGATATTCACGGACTAGGGAACGCGGCGAGCCATCACATGAATGATAATTTCCGACCGCGCCCGCGCCACATTGTGGTGCCAGAACCACCCCAACAGTCTCCCCTACCCCCGATGCAGCTCGATCCTGCACCGGTTTTTGACAGGGCTTCGACCGGCGACTATATTCGAGGGGTCAATCGTGCTCGAGGCGTCCGGGCTGCGTCAGTGGGAAGGCTAGCTGACAGATTTAACACGGATCTCCGTCAGGGCCCCATGCATCGGCCCCCGCCTTTGCCGACCGCTGCCACGATGCCGTTGCCGGCCATGGTCTCGGCAGTGTCGCCAGGCCATCATAGCAATGTGCCAGTGAGGAGGCATACGGTCGAGACCGGAGATGTCTATGATGACGATAGGTCCCACCCGAGATTAGGCGGTGCGAGATCCGCAGAGCGGGTGATAGCAAGCGGGAGGCCGACACGGCCGGTCTTTCATGAGGAGCCCGAGGACATGCTCTCACACGGCGTTGGGGTCATGAAACAGCACATCAGGGATCCACCCAAGGCGAGCAATCTCGCCGGCCTGACCGGAACCGGTCGAGGGGCGGACAGAGTATTTGAGTGGGCGGCACACGTTCAGCCTGGCCCGGGCCCGGACGCAAGTGGGTAGGTAGATAGGGATGTTGGCGTATGATTTGCAACAGATGGGGCACTATATGATGTACCCGATGGATGACTGGATGAAATTTGCGATCTACGACTTATATGATGGGATGACACATGTGTGGATGGCATTCAAACGACGGGACAGCATTGGGCTGGTCATTTACAGACAGCATTTGTACTCTTGCATGGACAAGCGAGGAGGCCAAACCTCACAGTCGTTCTAGAAGGACTTTGTATAGTTTTCCATTGCAAAGCATTTTCGCTCTCACGGGCTAGGGGTTTAATTCAGGCATTCGGGGATCTTCGCCATCGCAGGTGGTACGCGAAACTAATAAGAGCCTCCCTCTTCACCTGCTCACCGACCTGGAATGCGATGTTTTCCTCAATCTTGCATTAAATCCACTCCAACCACCTGGAGCGCATCCACGGCCCAATCAGGATACTGGCTTCTATCTGGATATAGTCTAGCGAAGAACTCCTTGATGAACGCAGGGAACCGATCCGCAATAATTGCCTCCCTCACCTCCCTCATGAGATTCAGCTGGTACCAGACGTTGTGGATGGTGAGCAGGTGCGCCGCGACCGTCTCCTTGCCGACGTTGTGGTGTATGAAGGCCCTGGTGACGCCCAGGCCGTCCACCCCGTCCCTGACATCACCCTTGGGCCGGCAGCAGACGCACCCGCAGCCCTCCTCGACGACGCGGAAGTCGTTGGCGAACTCGGAGTTCTTGAGCTTCAACATCCCGGCGGCGGTTACGGCGTTGCCGAAGCGCGCCGTGCGCGTGGGCCACACGCAGTCGAACATGTCGGCGCCGAGCGCGACGCTGACGACGAGGTCCTCGGGGTAGCCGACGCCCATGACGTAGCGGGGCTTGAGGTCGGGCAGCATGGCGGTGCAGGCGGCGACGACGCGGCACGTGTCGGCCTTGGCCTCGCCGCCGCTGAGGCCGCCGATGGCGATGCCCGGGGTGTCGCGGGCGACCATCTCGGCGGTGCAGGCGCGCCGCAGGCCGACGTCCAGCCCGCCCTGGATGATGCAGAAGAGGTTCTGCGTCGAGGGGTTGCGGTGCGCCGCGACGCACCGGTCCAGCCACCGCACGCTGCGCTCCATGGCCTCGCGCATACGCGCCGCGTCCGGCGACGTCGTCACCAGCACGTCGTCCAGCTGCATCATGATGTCCGACCCGATCGAGTTCTGCAGCGACATGGAGTGCTCCGGAGTCAGGAGCATCGGCGTCCCGTCGTGCGGCGACAGGAACCGCACGCCCTCCTCCGTGATGGTCGCCAGCTTGAGGAGGGACACCATCTGGAAGCTGCACAGGCGTTACCGCCCGCATCGTCAGCCCGGTTGCCCTTCCTCGTGCGCCCGTGGTCTAACTTGCAATGCAAGTAGTGTATGATCGGAGGGGGAGTGGGTGGGGGAAGTGATTGCGTACCCTCCGCTGTCCGTCAGGATGTTGTGCTTCCAGCCCTGTAGCTTGTGCGCGCCACCCACAGCGTCGAGGACCTCCTGGCCGGGCTTCAGGCCAAGGTGGTATGTGTTGTTGAGGCACAGCCGGCAGCCCGTCTGTTCCAGCTGCTCGGGCGTGATCCCCTTGAGCGAGGCCTGCGTGGCGACGGGCATGAAGATGGGGAGGTTGACGGGTCCATGGGGCAGGGTGAGAACGGAGGCGCGGGCTCGGGTGGTCTATCCCTGGTGTGGGCGCACCTGTCAGTGAGACGGTTCCAACGAGGCTGTATGTAGCAAGGAGTGCACGGCAGCGAGAGGTGGTTGCTGCCGTGCATCGTCACAACTCACAGAGCACTTGGCTACCAGCTCGAAGGTGAGCGCCCCATGCGTGGCTGATCTTGCTGTGGACGCCATTGTTCTGGCCGCCCACATGCTACTCCCGAGGGGACCTTTCGGTAGTAAAGCCCGCCGTGTGGGCGTCGTTATCTAGTGGGTGTAATGAGGTGTCGCGTGCACAGGATCAAAAGATATAGAATTTCAGGGTCTTGGCTCTAGCTTCTAGCTACGCTGCACGCCAAGGCCCCGTGATGGTGGAGTGCCACCACCTCGCGACTTCACGAGTCCTGGGTCTTATTGTCTGGCACAACTCCTAGCCTGTGTGTCAACCTAGTCCTATTTATTAACCACGAATTAAGGTGGTGTGTCACAGCGGTAAATAGTGAGCATGAAGTGATGCAATACGGATCTCAGGAGCTCCATCTTCGACCGCAGTGGCGCTAACTAAGGTCCCAATTCCCAAACCTATAATACACTTTGTGCCCACCCTTTCAGTATGTAGCATGCCTTTTCAATGGTATCCGTTTGCGCCGTCGGCCCTCAAAGCACTCAGCTCTTCCTGGTTCTGCCTGTATACCTCCTGCGCTTCTCGCTCCCTCCTACTCACGAAGCCCACCTCTTCTCTAAGAGCAGCCAGCCTGTTTTTGACCGCCACCTCCTCTGAAGCCGCCATGATCTCGAACGCGTGAAGAGCATTGGTCGCCTTCTCCAAGTCTGTTGCTGTCTCACCGATCTTCTTTCGTAGCGTCTCGGCACGCTGCTTGTAGCCACCCAAATGCAGATTAAGCTTCTTCTCCAGCTTTGATCCTTTCTCAGCAGATGCGATCATGGTTTCCTGGATGTCGTCGGCGGCCTGTTTTATGGCCTCAAGCTCTTCCTGTTCGGTGTCATCGTAGCACCCAAGACCTAACAGCAGCGAATTGTTATTGCTCTTGGCCCAGGCAGCCTCGACCTCATCAGGCTTTGGCTTGTCCTTGATGTCCATCAGAATCTGTCGTCGGGCATCTGCCAGAGCACTGTCATCAATCTTGGCTAGGCTAGGAACCTTGTCGCCGCGATTGGCATCAGTAAGAGGGTATCTGGCGGCGTCGTAAGCCATAAGCAGCGCAGCTTCACGCGCAATGGCCTTCTCGGCAGGATCCTCGATATCATCAGCAGCCTGCGAGAGCACAACCAGATTGACAGAAACTGGTCGCGGGAGCCCTTGTTGCATGACTTGGGTGCGCCTCTTCCTCTCCAGGAGCTCCTGCGCCTCAAGAAATTCTCGCTCCCTACGATCTCGCTCTGAGGCATCTTCCGGAAGACCATTTTCGGTCATCGTCACCTCTTGCTGTTCCTCTGGTAGCTCAAGCTCCCATGACTGCTGCTTTGGCTTGGGCAGAGACGCCAGGCCTTGCTGAAGTCTATGCCTCAAGACCATATCGCCAGCTTGGCTATTGAGCGCAAAGTTGTCGCGTGGCGTCCGCAGGGGCGTCTGACCTGGACGCAGAGGTGTGGCACCAACGCCATTTGCGCCTGGCCTGAGCGGTGTCGCGAGAGGATTGGGGGTCACAATATTCTGCATCCTTGGAGCGGCAGACTCGAATCCCGTTGACCCAGCACCCTCGTGGAGCGGCGTGTTGTCACCGCCAAGAAGAGAGGACTGTGTCTCAGTTAAGGCTCGGATGTTTTTGATCTCGTTGGCGATGTGATCCTCTTGAGCAGGTGCTCTTGGCGTTCGAATCGGCGCGCCTGTGTTGAGGGCCGAATACGAGTTTACAAGTCCTCGGGTAGCGTCGTTGTCGCCCTCAGCCAGTGTATTCGCGCGCTCACCAATCATGCCCATCTTCACGATATCCTCCAGCTCGCCTTCGCCGACCTGAGGTGCTGGCAAGTTGAGCGCTCTTCTCTTGCTGCTCTGCTCAGCTTCCCTCAGACGCTGCATTTGGCCAGCCTTAAGGGCCTCGCGGTAGGAGGCAGAAGGTGCGTCCTTGTCCGCCTTTCTCCTCTTGCGCCCTGCTTCGTCGTCCTCGTCCTGCTTCCTCTTTGCTTGCGCCAGCTGTTGTTTTCTCGGGTCAAAGTTCGATCGCTGCCTCTCATTCAGCGACATCTCCTCGTTGGTGTCGTAGAATCCCGGCACTGCTTTCTTCTCAAAGGGAATGTCGGCATTATAGTCCATCTGACCCTTCTTCCTGGTGGTAACCTTGATGTTGATTCCAGCAGTCTTCAGCTCGCGACGCTTTTGGAGAGCAGCGAGACGTCTGGACTCTTCTTGTTGTCGCTCACGGGCCTTGCGTTTCGCTTTCTTTCCCTGCGTGTTGGCTAAGCGAGCTCGCGCCTCGCTGAGCATTTCCTTCTCGTCCTCGTCAAGGTCAATAGTATCGGGCCGTGCCGGCTTCGTCTCCGGATCGGGATCCACCTCGCCCGGTCGCAGCTTTCTGACATCGTCTGCCGTCGGTGCGGAGGCTTCGTCTCCTCCTGTCATGCTAAGCTCTGAAGCTTCCCTCTGTTCTGCTTCATCTAGGAGTTTCTGGTATCGTTCGATGCACTGATTGGCGGTCCGGCCGACGAGAGGAGCAATGGTCCGCCATTGCGTGGGCATCAACTTGGCCAGATGGAGCAGCTTCTCATCCTCCTCCTTGGTGAATTCGACCTTCTTGATGCTTGGGTCGAGCCATTCTTGCCATCTTGCCTTGCACTGCTTCGGTGTCTTGCGTGCAAGCAAAGAAGACACACGCGCCCATTGGTTCAGACCATACTTGGAGACAGCAGCCTTGAGCACTTCATCCTCAATGTTAGTCCACACGCCACCCTTGACGACAGGCATGGTGGCAGCGCAGCTTTGCTGCGGAGCGGCTGAAGTTCAAAAGTTGACGTGGGCGAAGCGCAAGATGGTTGCCGAGCCGACCCTTTAAAAGCTGTTTGATAGTCGAGGGTAACGTCCTCGGTTAAGTGAGAAGAAAAGAGAAAGTAGCGAGCAGATAGTCAACTGCCGCGTGGAGGCCAGCGGACGGGAAGGAGGGAGACTGATGCTGCCTTGAAAATGGGTGAAGTTGAAGATTTGGCGGTACATTGACCAGCAGGCAGGCAGTCGAGGTCTGTAGGGTCGAGTTACAGGGGTGCAGCCTGGTACAGTGACCTCTCAGAAATGACGAGCCCGGGAATCTTGGCAATTTCCTCAAATCCACGCCCAATTTTGTAATTAACACAATATACCTATAGATTTTTTTATAGACTTGAAATTTGCTATTTAAATACTCGTGATAATTATTTAAAGGGTTATCTATTTAATATTTAGTATATTAACTTTTTATTTTAATAATAACCTTTATATAATTATTTATTAATTTAATAAATATTATAAATACCCCTTTATTAATACTTTCTTATACCTTAATTATAAATTTTTTTAATTTTTTAATATTTTTAAAGTTTTAAGGAGTAGTTATTAAATTTAAATTTATATTAAAAATATATTATTTTAATATTTTATATATATTTTTAATTTAATTTAAATTAAGGCTAACGTGGTTCACCAGTCAGCCGTCATTATCACATGCCCGATCAAAAACTTTACATACAAAAAACGTCCGTGCCAACCCTGCCTACTCCTTCAAACTAGGCCCAATTTGGATGAAAACTTCAGTATAGATAGTAATATATAAAAGAAAGCTAATTTTAAAGTATAAGACTTAAATCTTTTATATTGAATTAGTTATATCGGAAAAATAAAAAAAGACCCCTGTATTTTTATTTTTCCGATATAACTAATTCAATAAAATTTCAAAGATTCTAAAACTTGAGAATAAGCTTTTTCATATATATTACTATCTATGTTGGAATTTGCATCCAAATTGGGCCTAGTTTGAAGGAGTAGGCAGGGTTGGCACGGACGTTTTTTGTATGTAAAGTTTTTGATCGGGCATGTGATAATGACGGCTGACTGGTGAACCACGTTATATATAAATTAATTTATAATAATAATATTATTTTTAGTATATTATAGGTATAATTATTTTATTATATTTTTTACTATATAAACTTATATATTATTTTAGGTAAAAAAAAAGCTTAATTTAATAATTATAAGTAATTATATTTATAAATAATTAAAAATAATTTAATAATTAATACCTTTATAACTAATATTAATATTACTAACGTGGTTCACCAGTCAGCCGTCATTATCACATGCCCGATCAAAAATTTTACATACAAAAAACGTCCGTGCCAACCCTGCCTACTCCTTCAAACTAGGCCCAATTTGGATGCAACTCTCAACATAGATAGTAATATATATGAAGAAGCTTATTCTCAAGTCTTAGAATTTTTGAAATTTTATTGAATTAGTTATATCGGAAAAATAAAAATACAGGGGTCTTTTTTTATTTTTCCGATATAACTAATTCAATATAAAAGATTTAAATCTTATACTTTAAAAATAGCTTTCTTTTATATATTACTATCTATACTAAAGTTTTCATCCAAATTGGGCCGAGTTTGAAGGAGTAGGCAGGGCTGGCACGGACGTTTTTTGTATGTAAAATTTTTGATCGGGCATGTGATAATGACGGCTGACTGGTGAACCACGTTATATATTTTTTATAAAAAAGTATAGTATAACTTATAAAATATTTTATAAGTTTTTTTTAAATATAAATATATTTTAATAATAATTATTTATTTTAAATAAATTTTAATAAATTAAAATTAAAAATAATATAAAAGATATTTAAATTTTTTTAATATATATTATATAATATTATATATAATAATAATAATTATTATTATTATAAATAATAATAGTTTTATTTAAAAAAAATTATTTTAATTAAAATAAAATTAGTTTATTTTAATATTTTAATATAAATTATAAATATATATTAATATATTTTAAGGTTAAATAAGTTTATATAAATATTATTTAATATTTAATATTAATTTTTTAAAAAGTTTATTTAATAATTAAAATTAAGTAATTTAAGTTTAATTATTATATAAGTTTTTTATATAAAATAAAAGGGTTACTTTTAAGGATTATAATAATATACTTAATATTTATTTTTAATAAAAGGGAGGGTTACTTTTAGTTAGGTAAGTTATAGCTTTAAGTGGCTTTATATTACGTTATAAGGCTTATAATTAACCTGTAAGGGATATTATATTTATTTTAATTATAATTTTTGTAAGGTTATAATAATAGATTATTATAACTTTTGTTTGTTTATACGGTAAATATTGTAGATGAGAAGTTTTTGGTAGAGGTATGAGTTAGATAAGAAAGGATTAAAAATTAGGTGTTGGTGTGGGTTTTTAATATTGAACGCGTGTATGCAAAAATGGCGGTGAGCTTGTCATTTCTGACTACCCACTGTACTACCAATCGATAGTGCTCTCTTATCAGACAACCGCGGCGCAAAGGCGCGTCTGGGAGCTCTCTTGTCGCATCATGCCCCAAGCTACCCCTAGACTTGCATGCTGGACGAAAATACTTCCAGAAGCCATGCCCTTGACATGACACACGAATCTCTGTTCATTTCATCGTGCATCACCTCGTTGGTTCAGCCAGTTCAAGATGTCAAGCGAAAACCCTGAAGTCGTTCCAGCTGTGGGCACAAATCCTGTCCCAGCAGCTGCGCCAGGACCGGCTTCCCTGCCCCAGAAGCGCGCTCTTGACGACGACCACGTACCGGCTGTGTCCTCGCCTCTCAACCCTGACTTCACCTCAAGGAAGTCCCAGGTCCCAGAAGAGACGCCGGTTGCGTCACGGGAGAAGCGCACCAAAAAGGAGTCGCTCAAGAAGCGAGAGTCCAAGGCTGCTAGCACCCCTGGTGGTGTCGACAGCTCTAGGGCAACTCCAGATCCGCGACAGACCAAGAAGAGTCGGACCAACCTTCCCGCTGCAGAGATATCCCCGGCGCGTTACATACTTCCTTTGCCCAAATCAACCGACTTTGAGCCAGCTCGTGGCCCACAACTAGCGCTCCATCACGAAGTGACTAGCCCCGATGGCGAGAGTATCGAGTTCTTCGAAACACAGGAGCAGTAAGCAAGCATGCCTCGCTCGTATCTCCGGTCAATTCTAACGCAGATCAAAGCGTATACAATAAGAAGCAGTACTACTATACCCACTGTATCGCAGATCCCAAACTACCCTCCTCCTTTTACTACAGACAGACAGAGCCGGAGCCCTTTGGTGCCCATATGAGCTTTGAGGATGCCGCGACACACCTGCTTTTCGACAAATCCGGAACCCATATTACAACTAACAAAGGATGGAGGATGTCTCGGGCAAACATCGCGATTCGAGAAGGCCGGTGGTACTGGGAGTGCAAGATCACGAGGGGCATACTGAGGGAACCACCGCTACCAGGTTCAGACCAACCGGAGTCGCATGGCCATGTCCGTGTAGGATTCGCGCGGAGAGAAGCAGCGGTAGATGCGCCAGCGGGTTTTGATGCCTACAGCTACGGAATCCGAGACAAAGAGGGGCAGAAGGTGCACATGTCAAGACCAAAAGACTTCTTCCCGCCCGGCGAAGAGCTCCGGGAAGGCGACGTTTTAGGGCTTGAAATCAACCTCCCCTCTGAACAGATACACAGAAAAGTTGTGGCGGGCCATTTCAACCCTGCCGTCGACTTATTGGAAGAGGCAGATCACCCGACAACGGAAGCACCAAACATTGTCCGGGACCGATTGCCGATCCGGTTCAAAGCACACATCTACTTCGAGACGCCCGACTACCACACCTCGCCAGAGCTTGAGGATCTGATGAACCCGTCTCCTATGTCCACATCTGGAACGGGTGCAGGCCAGTCAGAGGGTCCCAACCCAACCCATCCAGTCCCTTGCCTGCGTACGCTGCCGAATTCCTGGGTCAAGGCGTATAAGAATGGGGTAGAGATGGGCACCGCTTTCACCAATCTGCTGTCATTCTTGCCACAAGCCTCGAAGCCAGCCACGGCTAAGCAACCTGACGCCCGAGATGGCCTTGACGATGGCATGCTCGGTTACTATCCCGCCGTGAGTGTTTTCCGCGGCGGCGCGGCAGTGGTGAACTTCGGCCCAAAATTCTGGTACCCACCGCCAGGCTATGAGCAGGACCAGGAAAAGGCAGACGACGTGGTCATGACCGGTACAGATGAGCAGCCGACCATCACAACAAAGCAAGAGCCTCCTCGGGCGATGGCGGAGCGCTATGACGAGCAGATTGTCGAGGACATTGTGTACGATATTGTAGATGAGGTCGACTTTTGGATGCAAGATGGCGCAAAGGTCATTGACCGGACACGGCGTAACGAGGCGGTCAAGGAGTTCAAAGAGGTCGTTCAGGACGTGTAGAAAATTGGTCACGGCAGACTGATTCACTTTGGGACAGCGAGGAGTGCATGATACCCGGAATTTATTAACACACGGAAGTCAACGTGACTAAAAGCAGTGACCATTACGTCTTTTGTGAGCGCGTATATACCCCTTCTTCAATAGGGTATCTCGATAACCATCATTCTTTCACTAAGAAACCATCCAACGCCCGGCCCAGTTTTGCGGAATCCATCCTTCATCAAGCAGACAATCATGCCGCACGCTCCAAATTGCACTTGTCATCACTCATTACGAAG
This sequence comes from Diaporthe australafricana, assembly GCA_039880735.1. NCBI lineage: Eukaryota > Fungi > Ascomycota > Sordariomycetes > Diaporthales > Diaporthaceae > Diaporthe > Diaporthe australafricana. The sequence goes on from JBCEDM010000001.1 coordinate 7,453,464, forward strand.
TCTATGCCCCCTTGTCACGAAATCCTCTACTTCCTGCGCGAGCTCGCTCCAGAGCTCTCGATGCGCTTCGGGGATGCTCGCCCGCTGCGCGACTCGACGACAGAGTCGTCATCCGAGAGCTCCTCGATGCGGCTGCCTGCCTCGACGGTAGTGGCAGACTTCTCTCGGTCAAGCCGGACCTCGCGGCCGCGTTTGTGGCAATACCAGAGCACAAACATGAGCACTAAAATGACAGTGTAAGTAATACCGCACCACGGCGATTATGGAGTCCGAGAAGGTTACTTACAGAAGAGCGCAATGCTCCAAATGGCATTTGTGCCGATGAACGCCGGCCATCGCACTTTGAGAAAGTTCATGATGGCCTTCAACATGCCCACGATGGCGCTGGGTTTCGTGACCAGCTCCGATATGTTCTTGGGCACCAGGAGCTTCATGGCCTGGTCCTTGATGCCGCCCTTAGGGGCCTCGTCTCCCTTCATACCCTGTGACTCGGCGGCCACGGCCAGGAGCTCCGGCGCAAGCGCCCCTGTGACCTTGGTTGGTAGGGTGGTGACCATTTTCTGCATGCTCTTTGGCAGCTTCTCGTAATTCTTGGCGAGTGTGCCGTCGTGATCGTCAAAGAGTTTCTTCAGGTCGTTTGTGGCGGTGGGGACACCGTTGACCAGGTCCTTCAGCACGATAGTAAACATTCCGACCATCTCGGCAGACTCCTTGGACAGGGAGAACGTCTTGTTGTTGCGTGCGGACAAGTTCAGGTCGTCGAGAATGTGGTTGATATCGTCCTTCTCGCGCTCTTCTTCGTCATGCGGCACCGCAAGTTTGGTGGGCTGCAGGTCGTCCTTCTTGCCAGTCTTGCGCGTGAGAAACGAGAAGCGTGAGGACTGTTTGCCTTCACCTTTGCTGCCGTCGCCAGGCTTCTCCTTGCCCTTGCCCTTGCCCTTGCCCTTGCCCTTCCCACTGGCCCCGACGTCGTCGTCTCTAACATAGCTGTCGGTATCGCTGTCCCATGAAATGTCGGGTGTTTTCACTCTTGGTGGTAGAGGAGGTCGCTTCCCAGACTCATCCGAAAAGCCGTCCTCAGAAGTGAGCCTCTCGAAGAAGAGCTGCTCATCATCCGTCAGGACAGGACCGGGTCCTGGTCCGAGGGAGCTGGCTGGTGGGGATTTGGACCGCGAGCGGGAGCGGGCTGCTTCGGCTTCGTCCTGCAGCTTCGGCCTCTCGGCGACCTTCTGGTCGCGGTTTTTCTTGAACTTTCGGTAGGCGATGTATTCAAGCATCTTGGCCGCTTGCCTCGATGGGCAATGGATCAAAGTGAGAATATGTCAAAAACTTAAGTGGTGGGAGAAGGATAGAAAGGAATACAAAAAGTGGCTGCGACCCTGCTTTGCCTTTTCTTTGATCGAGCTAGACGGCTTAGAGATGTCATACAGCGTTGCACATGATGATGGGGTGTGGCGAGGCTTTGTCGAGGCCGCCCGTTTCGCTGTAAAGCACACAGCCACCGTACCAAGCTCCTGAACTGTCAGTAGTCGGAGCTCCCATGTCTCAGTGACACTGCTACCCCGCCAAATGGGTTGTTCAGAACTCCAGGGCCTGCCTTGGCCTGGCCGTGACGGAGAGAGGCCTCAAGGGCGGGTGACGTCACAGCTGCAAGGGTTACGCACGCAACAGCTCGACGAAGGTATGCGACTTAGCCGCTTGTTTCAAATGAATGCCATTATCTTGTGGCTGGGTATCGTCAAATTGTTCGCCTTTGCAAAGAACCAAATAATGACACCGGGACTTTTGACTAGAGTTCAATAGGAGCACTGCCTCTACCCTTCGCGAGTAGTTCTCATCCAAGCAAAAGCCTTGGGTCTTTCGCCATGTGATCTCCGTCGCATTCTCGTCCCTCCGAGTCTGCAAGCCCTCAGCGCCTGCCTAACTCTGTCCTTCGTGAAGCTTTTCGAACGAGGCCACTTGTTGGCTTCTCTCCTTCCTTCTTGGTCAGCGTTGCATGATCATAGCGGCCTAGCATGCCTGTTGCAAACAAGTGTGATCACTCATCGCCGTCGTCTTTGTTTTCACCCTCTTCACCGGCCTCTTCGTTCACCATCGAATCGTTGGCATCGCTCCTTCTTTTCCGACCGACGCGGCGATGCGAGGCAGCTGTTTCTGTGACGGCCCTTTCGCCGACGTAATTCTTGCCCGTCCAAGCCGTTTCACACTTGGGGCAATTGCGTCCGCCTCTTCGAGTTCGCCAGTAGGCTTCTGAGCAGATATCATGAATCCGTGCGTTGCAGTCTCGTTCAGGGCACCTCTGACCGACCGTCACGATCTCTTTGCACGCTTCGCAGAATTTTATGCGCTGCCAGTGGTTGTGACCGACGTCAGGGTCGTTGTAGGCTGCCCCCAACCACGTCTTGAGCTCCATGAGCGAGCGTGGACTCAGGCTGTAAAACCCATCGTCGCTCTCCTCGAGCCAGCCCTCGGCGACTAGACTGGGCAGTAGCCTCTCAATCTCGCTGTGTTTCAGCGCCTTATCTGCAGTCCGTTGGGCAGGTTCATCCCCATCTGCATCGCCGTCTTGGACCGGTGCCTCTGGACGTGCGACTTTTCTCGCCTGCGCCGCGGTGATTGCCATGACTTCCTGCCTGGGCGTGTTGTAGGTTTCAAACATGGCATCGAGCACTCTTTTGATGAAAGAGATCTCATCGGGAGTTCGCGAAGTCGCCAGTTGGGTACTGGGATCGCTGTGCACGTTGATGAGCGCCCATACTTGCTGGCGGTCGACCTGGTGGTAGGTGCTGCGGATGTCATAGTCGAGCGACGCCACGGCCTCGCGTGCCTTGCTAATGTATTGCCTAAATGTGTTGTCTTCGATTGAATCAGGAGTCACCCTGTGAGCCGAGTCATCTTGCGCTGACAGAATCGCGGCAATGATGGATTTGCCCTCGCCAAGTGTTATGAAGCCGCGGCCCATCAACGCCTGCAAGAAGGCTCGCTGGTTATGGTCCCAGCCGATAGGCAGCACCGGCTCCCACTCCGTCATTGTGGTCAAAAAAGATGGAGTCTTGAGAGTGAAGAACGGTTGCACGGCGGGATAGGTGTTTGCGATGCAAGATGGTGAGTAAGGACAAGATTGCTCCCGGAAGGAAGCACGGTGACAGGCGACAGGTGGACAGTTGGTTTGAGAATGAACTGTGGACCGACTGAAGATGGACCGTTGTCACAGTATCACAAAGAATAGGTAATGAACGAGTTGGGTTGGTGATGGGGAATAATTGATTTTCGTCTATCGCTCAGATAGCAACGACGCGTGGGCACGGGCGGACGCGTCTCAATACTACTTACTGAACAAAGTTCAATAAAGCTGCAGCAACAAAAGCGCACGGTACGACAAGCACCCGGGAATAGCTCCTGTACTGTGAGAAGGGTTCAGCTGCAGGGCTGCAGCAAGCGAATCCAATTCACCCCACCAGCCCACCACCAGATCGGCCCAACCCAGCGGCGATCAAATCGGGCGCGCGGCGGACAAATATATGCACGACAGACTGGCGATCCCCCCAGCGATACAGTATCTACGGCTTGCGGGGGGAGGGCCGAGGATTTGCCAGGTGTGTAGACATACCTACTTAAGTAGGTAGGCATTGTCAACGGGTGAGTCTATTACTTAAGGGTTGTCCTACTGGAAATTTACCCTACGGAAGATGACGCCACTAAAAAAACAAGAAAAGTGTCATTTAGTCAAGTCACACTTGGACGCCATCGCCATGAGGCCGCGTCGTCGAAGCTGCATTAGTCCTCGTCTGAAGTCAATCACGGTAGTACTATTACCACCACCGGACGAGCCAGACGAGATGGCTCTCAGCCACATCAACCGTGCCCTCCACCTTTCCAGCTTTCCTCTCCCATCACCCCATATACCTGCTGCACGCAATCACCCGCTTTTAGTACTCGACGCCTCCCGGCCATTCGGATGGCTCCCCACAGCTTCTCCATCGCTTAGCCGAGACCGTGGCCTCGGGCTTTGGCCCGAAGTTGCTGGGGTCATGCGAAGCCTGCATCAGGCCAGCAGGGACTGCCTTACTTTGACTGCCTCAACTGCCGCACCAGGGCCTCAGACCCCGAGGCATATTGGCCCTCGCTCGCAGGAAACTCCAGAAGCATCAGTCTCATCAGTTCGCATCTGATAAAGAGCTCTCTGTCACGTCTGTCCCTCGAGTCCCCGATTCTCGGTACGGATGCTCGTGCAGAGATTGCATTGAGATCTACCGTTGCAACCCGACAGGACCTGCGAGCCATTACCGTCACATTCCAAGGTTCAGCTGCGCCTTAGCTGGCAAGGTTGCCCCTCCATGCACCGAAATACAGCACAGGACACAAGACGAAAAGATGGTTGGGCTACGCGTATTGATGGATCTTGCATCCAGCTACCATCTGGTGTCACCGACCGAGCCACAGTCACGGTTTATTCTATTCCTTCGAGAGTATCGCACCGGACGAACACTCTCCTTTTCGTTAGAGAAGCCCAGCGGCGCTCCGAGCTAAACAAGCCACATGGTGATAATTTCGCCGATGGTCAAACACCCGAACACGGGTTCCTCCCGCGTGCACTCCATCGGGCTCGGATTTCCCTACCGAGCTGGCTTGGTCAATCACTCTTTGCGCCTTGACAGCTGAAACTGAATTGCCACAAGGACCCATCTGCCGTCGACTGCTCCTCCATTCGAACCGTGGTCCATGTCAAACGGCAGCTCATCCCTGATGTTTCGTCGAGCAGACGACACCCTGGTGCCCGACCCCTGAACATGACATGCCTTCACAGCCTTTTTTTTGGGCTTGCCGGTAGCCCTCTATATGCCATGTCGGGGACGATCTTGACGCTGCTGGGGCCTCTCAACAGGTTTCTTTTCTTTTCTTTTTTTTCTATCTCTATTTCCTTGTTTTGTCGCATACCGCTCCCTGCTATTCATCCACCAGGTTGATAGCGAAGTCGCTCCTTTCTGCTTTCCTTTGCCTGGATTCTCTCGCTATTCAATGTCACCCCCAGCCATCTTGACATCCTTTCCTTCAGTCGTTGTATCGACCCACATCAGCTTTAACCCTGCCTGAGCAGGTGCAGAGCCTCATGACTACGTCGCAGTGATGTCCGGTAGTAGGTCTCTTTCTTTTTCAGAAATCCTCACCACTCGCGGACCCCCCTCTGAATAGACAACAATTTCTTTGCACATGTGGTGTAATGTGAAATTTGCTAACAAAAGACCGAGCCAGTCGGTCAGGAACTCCCTTCTGAGGCTGTCGGGGCAGCGGTCGGGGTATCCATATACAGCTCAATATGCCTAATACTGAGTTGTGCCTTGCTGTGGGCAACAATTGCCCACCGTGAATGGAAGAGTTGTAAGTCTTTTCTAGACCAGTCCTCCGTGTGCTAGGCTAATTGGCTTGTCCAAGATGTGGCACTCTTTGCGTTCTTCACGTCCTTGAGCACATTAGCTTCCATGGTTAGTACTTTATAGGCACTCCCTCTTGTTAAAGAGATCTCGAAGGCGATTGTGGAAATCTCAGTGGCGATGGACGCAACTCGCTCTGCCACGCCTTCTGGTCATCTGTTCTCGAGCGGGAAATCCAACTAACAACCCCCAAAGACGCAGCAGCTGCATACATACCTGCGGTGGACATCCATCAAGCTCGCTCAATTCGACTATGTGAGCGCACACGCCGGCAATCCCGAACTGTCAGTGGCTGGACCTTCTGTCAACATTGATCTCGTTCTTTTCTATATCCGTCAGTTGCCTCGCTCTGGCGCCACCATTTCATATCACTGACCGAAGCTCAGAATATTACAGTTACAATGTTGAATCGATTCTTGTCGTGTCATGGTAAGCTGCAAATGGAAGAAGTATTTTGACCCGCGCAATTGTCTCACAGCATACTAGGTGCACGGAGCTGGCCTACTCTATCTACCATTTGAAGGCAACCGGATCAGCAACTCGATATGGAAGTTATGCTGCGAAAACTACGGCTGTTATACTCCCCATCATTCAAGTGAGCTTGATGCGCACCGACGTAGTGCAAAGCTCAACGGTTGGGTTCTATTTTCTTGCGAATGTAATCAGTGAGTTAAAATCAGACACTGCAATCTTTTGCATGAGATCCGCGCGGTCGCTGACAATTCAATGCAGTGGGTGTCAGCCTTGCACTCGGTACGATCCTCCTCCTGGCCATCCTGGCGAGATACGTTGCAACGCGGGCTTCCATGTCCTGGGTACGTGCTTTCCGTGCCTTTCTCCCCGATTCGACGTGAAGCCTCGTGTCTTCGACGCCTGTCTAATTGCTCGTGAGACGTTGCCCATGTTGTGGTGTAGTACTTGAAGCTACGCCTCATGGGTGAAGGGACCTCGTGAAACCTGGATGACTTTAAAGAAGGGTTCAACTAACAGTCAAACAGCACGTTGGGTACGCCGATCGCTCGACTGTAGATGGAGCCAACGCCGCAACGACTCAAAACAATACTGTACATGGGAGCTTTGCAAGCAGCACTGGCGGAATTCCATTGCAACAAAAGAGCATCTACGACAGTTGGCTTGTTACTCGCTTCACTCTCGCCTTCGCGGGTCTATCGTGAGTCTTTGCGCCATACTTTACCCTACATAGCTCCGTAATGCTGACGACATATTCGCAGTGCATTCCAGCTGGTAATTATAGCGCAAGAACTCAGCTTCGCTCGAGATAACAACGCGGTGTCACAGGGTTCTGTTGTCAACCTAAGCTATCAGCGAGCCATTGGTGACATTTTAACTTTTCTGCCTGGAGTTTCCGCCAGTCTCCTCGCCTTCATAGTCTTCGGTACGACCAAGTCGTTTCGAGACTATTTCTGCCGTAAATTGGTCCCGAGGAGCATACGGAGGCGTTGGAGAAACACGATGAGGCCACCTCCCGTCGTCGCGATACCACCTCGATACCCTGTCCCGGACACGCCTGGGCAGTCTGAATTTTTCGAACTTGACGGAGGAGAGTCGGGCCTGGGCCCAGGGCTTGACAGCCGCTCACCTGGCGCCAGTTCCGTGAGCTTTGCTGGAAAGGGCCAGGAGGGTGAACTGCCCATACTGTCAGTCAGGCCGCACAGATGACGGGCTTGTGGCAACCAACTTGACAAGCGCTCAGACGCATGTACATAACGTTATCATGGTATAACACTACTGATACGCAGTGAGAAGAAAGAAAGAAAACTTGGAAAAGATTCCTGACTCGGGCACGGAAAAAGTCAATTCGATCGCGTGAATCCCAGCAATGCAGCAAGCTTATTCAGTCAGACGTCTCCTGACGGCCGCTGACGGCTTCCGAAGGTGGAATCCGTGGAAGCGATTCGCCTGCTTGGCACCCACCGGCCGGACCAGGTAGTCCTGGGATCGAGCGCGGCTCTTGCTGCCCAAGTAGCATTAGGGAGAAAAAGCAATGTGACAGAGCGCCAAAACTAACTAGTAGAGACCTCGAAGCACGACTACACTAAAACGACCTAGGCGCTGCGCTACCCAAGAAACTCCACCTGGAGACGACAGTTGTTCCCGGACGTCGAACATTCTTAGCTCGCAACGGCCTTCCGAGTCCCAACCGATGCGACTAGGAAGTAACCTCAACCACCACCGCGATGACGGTCCAAAGCCTTCCTCGCCAGGGATATCCGGCCTTTAGAGATTGTGATGATGCTAGTGTGACTTAGAAGATCCATTGTTAGCACTACCCTCAAGGCGCACGGGATCAAGAGGGATTATTAAGGGATCAAGTAATTCTCAGCTCCCCGTCCACATTTCTTCCGCCAGTTCGATGTGACAGAGACATTCCTTGTTGTCATGTCTCAGGGAACAATTGGCCAGGTTCGGGCAGGGCCGAGACAAACGACGGCCACGTTTCCGCCAACCTGTTGATTCCTTTGTTCCTCCCTACCTGTCATCCCCCATACTGCCGTTCATCTTACATTGCGGTGTGTGCCCTCGTCACCACGACTAGCAAACAACACTCATAGGAAAGTGGGCTCAACGTCTACAGCCAACGACATGCTCACTCTGCGATGTTCACTTCGGCCGAGTTACGAGAACCTGCGAGACACATCGGATAGCAACACCACTACCACCACTGCAAGACCACATCATAACCTCCCAAGAAATCCCAAGAAATGTGCACCGGCCTAGCTTACAAGATGATGTGTGGCCATTACCTGGTGCACTGGTCCTCCCGGTGCCCCAGGAAATGCGTCCTCCCCGACCGGCGGAACGCGCTGGCCTGCACCTGCGCCCAGTGCGACCCGGAGTTCAACAGGTCGCAGATCCTGCTCAGGTACGGCGCCGAGCGGGACAGGCTGACGGCCAGGCTCCGCACCGCGATGATCGAGGGCCGCGCGCAGGACGCCAAGGCGCTCGAGAGGCGGCTGCGCGACAGGCAGTCCAAGCAGATGCAGGACCTCATCCGCACGAGGGTCGGGGGTCTGGACCCGGCGGTGCCCGTGCGCTTCCCGGGCATGTACGAGCAGTTCGTCGAGGAGAACCTCGGCAGGCCCGTTGATTGGGATCGGTTGTTGAACAAATGAGATTTCTGCCGTCATCTTTACCGTCTGGGGCTGCTTGCAAAGGAGGAGCTTCAGAGGTTGGTTTCACCATGTTCCTGGGTACTTTTTCGAGAGAGTTGAGGGAAACCCGACTGGTGCCATCGAGTTGGCGAGGTCCAGAACGCTTGGAAGAACTGCTGCGCTGTCATGAGTTCCGTTGGAATTGGACTTGGCAGGCGCTGATGGCGTGGCCGGAAGTGCAGTAGAAGACGTGCCCATTGCGTTTTTCCCTCTGGTGAAATCCTTCAGCCTGTTTGTCGCCAGCCTTCCGTGCCGCTTCTTATCGGTCGTACATCGAATCAAAGGCAGCTGGATGATGGCTGCGAATGTGTCGACAACCTTCTGACGAGGCACGCTGTGTCTCTCGGCCACCACATCCCAAGGGAACATAGCCTCGCACGTCTCTGCGATATCAACGATGAGATTCGGCGAGTGCCTCTCTGGAGGCGAAGGAGTCGGCGGTCGGGATTTTGGAGCTGCCGGCGGAATAGGAGAAGGCGCTGTTGTCGAGCTGGGGGGCGTTGCCAGTGGTTGAGCAGGCGCATATTGGCCTTGGGCGCACTGAGCACGCTCTGTTTGAGACAAAGTGGTTGGTTCCAGAGCAGCGTTCAGCTGTGCATTGTGGTTCAACCTGTGAGGTTTCACCCCTTGGGCGGACTCGCCCGCGCTCATATCCGCTGCCGGAAACGCTCTCTGCACAGGAGTAGAATACGGCACTTGTGCTGAAACGTGTGCCATACCGTATCCCATCGGAAGTTGTCCATGATAGAGGTGCTGTGGCCTGTGCAAATGGCCGCCCTGGGGCGCATCGGGACTCATACCGAAACCAGGAGTCGGGAATGGCGCAGGCTGGATGTGAGTGGGATGGGTCAGATGGGCCATGTCAGGACCATGCCAGCCATGGTGTGCATGAGAGCTGTTTCCAACAAGTGGGTAAATATTTGCCTTGTTGTGCAAAGCCTGCTGCCGCATTTGCTCGCACGCGAAACATGGTGGCTTCGCAGGGAGGGGAGGGACAGCTGCCACGGCGTAGCCATTGCTGTTGCCCGCGTGTTGTTGTGCCGATGGCTGCGATCGAGGTATCGGCCCTGGAGGAGTTCGATGCGCTGATTGAGCGGGCTGCCACACTTTCTGTGTTCCAGAAGGTTGCGTGCTTTGCGTTGGCCCGGGATTCTCCTGCGGAAGAGAATAGTGGATGTTCTGAGTCTGGTCTGCGCCCATCTCCTTGCGCGGCTGAGTGGCTGGTTCGAAACAATGGACTGGGTCTGCGGACTTCGCGGACGTGCTCACCTGTTGCTTCGCTTCTTGGACGACTGCAAATGGCTCAGCCGCTGACTGTTGGGCGCATTGGGGCATCATCGCCTGGCTAGTTGTCATGTGGAGGTTCATAGGCACATGTTGAAGAGGCATGCCGGATGTTGCCCAAGATGGATCGAACCACGCCGGCGGCTTTGGGTTGTTGATGTTGAAAGGTGTGGAAGAGACTGCAGCGGTCACTTGGGAGTCAGCCTGACTTGACGGCGCACCTTGCGGTAGTTGTTTGGGAGACAGCATGGGAGAGCTTCGAGAGGTCCGGCTCGTGATGCCGTCGTCAGGTGGAGGAAACACGTAATTCTCCATGCTGGGCAGTGACACTCCTCGATTGAAGGTGCTCGGCTCATGCTGCGGCTGGCTGGCTGGGAGACTCGGACCGACATTGCTAGGACTAATACCAGGATGAGCATCGCGAGGAGTCGGGACTGCTGCTCTAGACATGGCAGCCGTATTGGTGACGCGGTGGGACTCTGCTGGAGTTTCTCTGCTGTCGCGGCACTTCTTGACAGGCTTGGAGGAGACGAATTGGACCTCATCCTCCGGCTTTCTCTTGACCGGTAAAGAGCCAACACCCTCCTTGCAAGCCACACCGGACTCCATATTGGGTGTGGGAGCGCTCCTATGGCAATCCATTGGATTCCTAGACGAAATGTTGAAGAGCTGATGATGCAGGCTATGCTCCAGCAGTTGTGATGACAATTCTGGAAGAGATGGTCAACTTCTCCAGGTGTAATCCTCGTGTGGCGGCATTTCAAGAGATGTAATCAGGCCTTGAAATCAGGGACTCTCTTCAAGATGTCTTTGCCCCATCTCCAGCACCTGCAAGACTTCCCAACTGCAGCACACCTTGTGACCAGCCAAGTCACATCACACTGTGCGTGCCCTTGTATTTGAAAGAACCTGGCGAATTTAATAAAGAGATGCCGGGCCTGAACAATGGGCATTTGTGCGTCTCCTTGCGTCTTCTGAGTATGTTTGAGGGGGCCAAAGAAAGCGACCCAAACAGAAAATTATGGAGTGCACTTGCAAAACCACTGGCGTACTTTATCTTCAGAGGCGCTGGTCTCTTCGCGTCAGGCTTCCACGGAAAGAGGCCTGGGTTCACGGGTTCTCTTGCAAGCCCCCTAGACACAGGAGAGAGGGGGGCAAGAGGTTGCAGTACCATGAAAGTGGACCAGTCGCACATCGCATGTTTACAAACCCTTGAACAACCTCACACCTCTGGTTCCCTCAGTTTTACTTCCTAGCAAAGTCTAGGTGGCGCTCTAATTGCTCCCTGAGAGAGAGGAGAGGCAAGGAGGGGGACGGAGAGAGGAAGCACAGAGCTTGAAGAACAGGTCGAAATTCGCGTGATCATTATCAAATCCAAAATGTGCTACATTGATTGTCCTTGTCATCAGCCAATCCTCCTGATCTTTTGTTCGTGGTATCCAGCCAGGGATGAGTTTTACCTGAAAATCTGGACAAGAATCCTTCATCTTTTATGTAACAACACAACTAATAGATCTCAGGGATCTTGATAAATCGATGTGTCTTGAAAGCTTTATTTGGACAACATGTTTTCTCTGCTAGCAGTGCTGTCTCTGACCGTGGCTACAAGGTGGACTAGAAGAAGTAAGGCGTGCGGAAGCTGTTAGAGGTTGACCAGTCCAGGTACCCGGGTAATGTCAGAGCTTAAGCTTGGGGTGGGGCCCTGGTGCATAGGTGGGTGAACTTGAGTCACTAGTGCAGTTGCTGCGAATTTCGACCAGGTGAGCTAGCTTTCTTTTAAAAAGCACGGGCAAAACCTTTCAAACACGCCCTCATGCGCTCGGACCATCCTTCACCAACCTGCCCCGCCCCCACCTCTGAATATGGCAAATGCTGATCAAGGCAAGAAGGGTAGCACCCTGCAGTCCCTTTTTGGGGGCTGCTTTGGCTGCTGCACCAGCTCCCGAAGCCCTTCCGGCTCGCCTGCAGCTCAGCCTGGGGACATCAGTATCGAACTCCTCCCAGACCTGCCCCCCCCTCATCTGCCTGCCGATTGCACCCCTAGCCCGAACGCTACAGCCAACGGCGGAGCTCTAGCTGAAGCTCAGGAGAACGGTATTAACGACGTCGTCATCACCAGCTCCTTGAACAGCAACAGCGCGAGCTTGCTTGCCCAGCCCCTTGTCCGCCCCCAGTCTCTTCCTGCTACCACACTCTCTGGAGGTCGGCCTACCAGGACTCGCGTCAGCTGTCGGCCTCTTTCTGCCTCAGCCTTTTTCGGTCCGCCGCCTTCTCCCCCTCCCACTGGACCCCTACCTCCGCTCCCAGCCCACGCCCGCCAGCGCAATACAACCAATACTTCGCAGGCGGGAGCTTCGCGTCGGTCGGGCGCATCGCAGCAGACAAGGTCCAAGCAGCAGAAGAGGTCCGCGCAGCAGGCAGTCGACTCGCAGCAGCAGCTCAACGAGTCGCTGACAGTTGACTCACAGCAGACGGGCAACTCCCACCAAATCGTCAATTCACACGACACCAGCAAGTCTGTGCAGACCGATAACTCCCAGCAGCTGAGCAAGCAGCATTCGCCCAAGATGGAGTCTGCCATCCTGCACCCGCTGCCCGTCATCTCCATTGGCGACTACGTGACGAGGCACCTTTTGAGGAACCAGCCGGGCCCTATCGTGGGCGCGCTGTTCGGCCAGCAGAACGGCCGTGAGGTCACTGTCGAGCATGCTTACGAGGTGCAAACTGTTGTGAATGGAGACCAGGTCACCCTAGAGCCGGGTTGGTTCGAGACGCGTCTGGAGCAGAGTGAGTTAGACCTGAGTGCGTTTGAAAGACCTTTAACCGTACTGACCCGACTTCATAGTGCGACTTGTGCACAAGGATCGCACCCTTGATCTGGTGGGTTGGTTTACCATGACCCCTCGGAGCGGCCCAGGAAGCCACGTTGTTCCTATCCACAACCATATTCTCCATTACAACGAGTCCGCCCTGCTCCTCGGCTTTCACGGAGAAGAGATCGGCAAGGAGTCTGTTGGAGGTAAACTGCCAATTACGCTCTATGAGACTGCGTACGAGGTCGACGATGCAGTCAAAGACGTCAATACCGAGGGCGAGGGCGAAGACAAAGAGATGAAGGATGGCGACTCTCAGCTGAAGCTCAAATTCAGGGAGATTCCTTTCATCGTCGAGACGCACGAGGCGGAGATGATCAGCATGAGCTCGGTCGCCGGAGGCGCTGCCAATGCTGCCTCGGAGCGAGTTCAGGAGGAGCTTTTGAAGCTTGACATGAAGGGCAAGGGTAAAGGCAAGGCGAAGCAGGCTGCCACGGACGATGAGAAGATCAACCCTGAGAGTGCGGCTCTGTCGAAAGAGAACGAGGAGATGATTGCGGCCCTGACCACCAAAGCGAACGCCATTAAGATGCTCAAAGCCCGAATCGACCTCGTCACCAAGTACCTGCAGAAGCTTCCTTCCCCATATATCGAGGAGGTCAAGGCCGAGGTTGCCGACTGCGACCGCACCGAGCCCTCCCAGACCTTGCTGCGACTCGTGCAGGCTCTTGTCCACCGCTTGAACATTGTCGAGCCGTCTGATGCCGACGCCTTCAAGAATGAACTCCTGAGCGAGGAGAACGACGTCGACACGATCGAGCTTCTTACTGAGCTCTTGAACCGCGTCGGTGATACCAGAGACATTGGCAAGAAGTTCCATGCCATTGAGACTGAGAAGGCTCACAACAGCCAACGTGCGGCTGTCTACGCTTCTCAGGGGTCTGCCTATGGCCACTCTCAGCCAACCAAGGGTGGTCGACCTGGTTCCTTACCTTCGACTGGCGACTTGATGTAGGAGGCTCTCCTTCTCACCCCTTGCGTATGATGGCTCTCTAGGAGCTGGGCTGGCGTTGGAAAGGCAATTGGCATTGTGGCATTTACGAAAAGCACGGAACAGCACGGCGTTTTAAGGCCCCGGAAAGGGTACGGTCTCACTCAGTGAACCTTTGTATTATGAATCCTTTGCCGTGAAGGACAAATCGACAGCAGGCTTTACTGCTCTCTTGGCTGAGGGGACCTCATAGCCTGATAGTCGCTATTCCCTGCTCAGCTCATCTTGGTCGAAGATTGGTTGACGCGACTCTCCGATCGGCTGAACTTGGTCCCTTGGCCAGCAAACATGGACCCCTTTGCTCCTCTGATCGTTATGATGGGTTAACAACGAGGTTAGACTAGATCGCCCATACACTTTTGACATGGGAAATACAGAACGAATCATGAATCTTCTGATCCTGACCCTAGCTTTGTGAGCATGATTATGACGAATTGAAGCAAGTAAAGAAGAATAGGGCTGCTCGCTGCTGACCACTTGTCATGCCTGTATGAAAGTACTTATATAGTCAGCTGACCACGCTCGACTCTACAAGGCCCGTCGAACTTACCGCTCTTCTTCCATTTTTGTCCCCGAGACAAAAGTGGTCAAATCATGATCTGAAAGTGCCCTGCGAATTTGGTGCTCTGGGCACTGTTCTCATTATCCAGCTATGGAGAATTGATGATTGCTCCTAGTCGAAGGCTTTCCAAGTGTCACCAACTGTTTCTTCCCAGTGAATATTACACGGGTCTAGTAGCTAATGTTCAGCAGGAGTGTTTGTTAGCAAGTGGGACACCACCGCGTGTGTGTAGAGCTGACCTAGTCAGACGGTCATGTAAGCAGAGCTTTGGAAGACAGGCTGATCATGCATAATTAATTGTAGCTGTTCAAATATGAATCCACAATTTTTGCTTCAATGAGGCCCAGCTAAGTAAACCAGTCCAAATCGCTGCATCCAGGTGTATAGAAAATTCGGCAGAGTCTAAAATCTACGCAGACGCTATTAAAGGGTCTCCCAGGAGACAGAAAGCCAGGCCATTATTAGCGCTCGTGCCAGATAATGGTGGGCCTGTTGGGGAGAAGGACCATGTCGGAAGGCGACCCAGGAGAGGAAACAACAAATGAGACACGCGAGGTCAACCGGGATCACGCCTCAATCACAACCTTCAACACCATCCTGCCCTCGTCATCAATCGTCCGTCCCGCCAGCTCAAACGCCTGCCTCGCATTCTCCAGGCCCTTGAACCGGTGAGTGACCATGTCGTCCAGGCTGGGCAGCCCAAAGGCGCCGCCCCTCTTCTGGGCGCACAGCAGCCGGATCCCCGTGGCGTAGGTGTTCACGTAGCGGAAGATGCCCAGGATGTCGACCTCCCGCAGGTGCGCCACGGACATGGGGAGCGTCTGGATGGGCGTCCCCATGCCCACCATGATGAGCTTGCCCCCGGGCCTCGTGGCGTAGAGGGACGTGTGCATGCAGACCTCCTTGCCCGTGCACTCGAACGTGAAGTCAAAGCCGTCGTCCTCGTCCTCGTCCGCCATCATGGCCGACGACGGGGTCCTGGAAGCAGCGATGATGTCCGCCGCGGTGGCCCTGGCGCCCTCCAGCTTGCTGTCCAGCGTCGAAAAGATGCTGCTGGCGGGCGTCATGGCGCCGTCCGCGCCGGGGGTCGATATGCCCGAGACCGAAGAGCTGCTGGACGAGATGTGCAGGGGGCGCGGCACGACGTAGCCGTGGGTTGCGAAGCCCTTCTCAAGCGCGTAGTCGACACGGCCCTGGTCCACGTCGCAGACCGTGACTGTTGTGCAACCTGACTGCCGGGCCATGGCTGCGGTCAGGAGGCCGACTGTGCCCGCGCCGAGCACCAGGGCTGTGGAGCCCGGTTCGGGTCGCGCGCGATTCCCGACAGCGTGTATGGCAACGGAAAGTGGCTCGAGAAGAGCGGCTGCGTCGAACGAGACGTCGTCAGGGAGTCTTTGGGTGAGATGTCAGTCACCGTGACCTCAAACTTGTTCTGGCTGGCGTGATACTTACTTGTGACACCACACCGCTGGGTGATTTATTCTATCCTGAAGCGTGCCCTGGAAGTGAGGGAAGGACTTCGCGCTGCTTCTGAATCGCATCTTCTTGCAGAGGTTATATCGCCCCTTGCGGCATATGGTGCATTGTCCACAGGGCACGCCGACCTCGAGCGCGACACGGTCGCCGACCTTGAAGCCACTCACTTGAGGGCCGATGGCTACTACGACCCCAGAGGACTCATGTCCGAGCGAAAGTGGCTGGCAGGCGCAAAGATCGCCATTCGCGAACTTCTTATAGTAGGACACATCCGAGCCACATATACCGGTGGAACGCAGCGCCACCTGCAGTTCGCCCAGTGCCGGCTCATTCAGGGTCCTGCACTCCTATACGCTCTTGGTCAGCAACTTCGTCGTTGGAAGAACGCGCGCGGCTCTGCTGTCAGCCCCGCAAGTTCCGTTTGCCGAAATAGGTAGGAGGCTTGCGCGCGAAACCAGTAAGGCTGGAGATCTTGTGTAACAGTAAGGATTTCGAGGTGGTAGCCCGAACCAAAGTATCGAACCAAGCACCGGCAACTCACCAATCGCAAGTCCCTTGGTCCATGTAAGACGGAAGCACTGATTTTTGAGGCCCCGGGATAGGGTAGCTGCATTGGCTCCATCTCATCTTGGACCATGGCAGACGGCGCCATGCTTCAAACGTGGGATGAGTGCGGGATGGGAGGGTGGTTCCGTGGGCGTGTATTGGTGGGCTGGCAAGGAAGCGGACCCGAGACAGAGGGACAGTTCGTGGGGGGCCAGGTCTCCCCTGAGCCAGGCAATTGGGGGAGTACCTGTAAGTGACACTTGGTGAATGCAGGTAATATCTTTTTCAGACAGGAGCGCAGGGCATCTGGTGGAGCGATGGAAGATGAAGAGAGGAGGGAGGGGAGTCGGTGTCCTGAAGGAGGAATGCCATTTATCTCTGCGTCACGCACTTCGAAATACGCCACGCCTGAGTACATATGACAAGGCCAAGGGTGGTATACCTCTTGAGAAGCTCATTTTGGGATTTTCGTCCCGGTGAGCCACCAGTCGTCCGAGTTCTGGTTGACGTGTTGCATGATACAGTGTTGCCATTCTTGCTGTTCGAGGGACAGGGTAGGAAAGGTTGAGGGGGCAGCAAAGGCTATCCACTTGAAAGCATGACAGGGGGACAACGACCGGATGAACTTATGCTGGTTGATTCAGAGGCATGCCTTAGAGCAGCAGCAGACAACCTAGGAGCCCGCCAGTCATCTCTCGACGACTTATCAGACTGTTGACGGAGCCTGATGCTGCGGAGGCAAGGATATTCGCTTGTATCCGAGCCTATTTGGCAGAAGCAGATGTCTCCTGCTTGAATGCCGGCCCTGGTCAGGCATAGTTTAGCTCTCCTCACTCCGTCCACTGAACCGGGTTTAGCGAAAGCTACAGTAGGAGAAAGTGCATGGGTCTCTGCAGCTCGAATGCATCGGCACGCTCGCATAAGTGTTGGGATTACCATGCGACTGCATGTGCCATGATATCGATGGCAAGATGCATACAACGACGAAACCCCAGTAGTGTAAAACAGCCCACGGCCTTCACCTCCTGGAATCTGATATGTACTTGTACCAGCGCAAGGAACAGGCGAGGTGGGAAATCGGCCTAGCCCCAATATTCCACGAGTTCAGGGACAACAGGCTGAAGGGGACTGCCGCGAGTCTCGTAGTACCGGGGAAGCTCAAAGTCCGGACTTCTTCGCGGCCATCAGAGTTGTAGACCTAGGTAATTTGGCAAATACCAGTTGCCAACCAAGAAGGACATGAACGACGGCGAGTACCATGGTGCGACCACGATATTTTCTCGCCGAGATGAGGTGATCCCATGTGATGGGACCATTTCGACAACAAGATGGAGGGGCAGGTTGATGGCTCGTTACGACGAGACCGCAAGACCTAGACCGTGGGTAGCAAGATACCGTAGACTTTGTGGCACAACGCTTGTGCAGGTATTTAAGTGAATCTTATCTCGACGATGCTTCTCGTTCAATCACAAGGTAGTGCTCTCGATCCACAAAAACGGATGGCAACCAATTCTGTCGCGAACACTGAGCGTGTGAATGGGCCAGCACGGCACCTCGGCCTATGCGAGCCAGGCGGAGCAGACACGGTAGTAACAAGAACAATTGAGCCAGGACTTTGGATGAACGGGAGAAAAGTCTCTTTCAAGCAGGCAGCTTCTGCTGCTGGGTTGTGTGTGGACGCGCGAAAACAACAATGCCAAACGCCTCGGTCTCTTGTATTGCATCCCGATTGTGAAAGTGCGGCTGTCCTTGGAAGCAACCGAAGCACTGCCGAGGCGTGCAGAAACTAACGCGGCTTGCTTGTGTCACCGAGGTGGCCCACATGACAGCCAATGCGAACATCGAGAAGCTGTGACGGTGTTCTGGACGAAGGTGCTAATGTCTCTGCTATCCTGTGAAAGCTGGCGACATGAGAGCAAGGAAGGGTCTTTCAGATACCGTTCCGGAAACAGGAAGGGAACCGAGGTTGGCAAATTCACCGCCAGGTAAATGGGCGGTGGCACCTCTCAAGAAATTTCTCCAATATGTGATGTCCCATAGCAGCCATCTTTTTTTTTTTTGGCCGTCCTCTCAGGGGTCTGGACGTTGCCTGCATGGGTATGGGTGAGCCCTGTAAGACATTGGAGGATCCAACGGTCGGAAGCATGTGTGCTCGCCCCGTGCCGGGTATTTGATAAGTGTAGAGCGGTTAAAGGGAACGATGTTGTACTGTAGTTTTCCAACACTTGCGACCCGGCACGTGTATTCGGTATTGGCAGGCGGCGCGACACCTCGAAACGCCGATCACAAGTGAGAGATCGTCGTCGAAAATGACTATCTGTGTCCGTCGAAAAGCATTGAGACGCCGCGGCTCATACGACACCACCAGCTTCGAGGCACGTATTGAGCACGTTGAGAGGGGTGTAGAGACAGCTCCAGTCAGGCGTCTAATCCTATCCTGAGATCGATCGGCGCAAGCTTGTGACAGGCGGCGTCGCTGGAGGTGCGGACAATGTTGCTTCTTTTGGCATATCGGATATCCCGCGAGCCGCTCCCTGATGCATGCATGCGCAACGGCCGGTGTCAACGCAGCATATCGTGGATTTAGTGGACTGCGCGGGCTTCGTCTTGATCTAGCAACCGCCACAAGCCGGGGGGACTGCGAGGCTTGATCTGCACGACGGAAGACTCCAGCCTGAAGCCGAGCGGCGCGACTTGCCGCTGAACCGTCGGTGAGCCGCTGGCAAGGTCTCAACTTGATACAAGATGTGCAGACTGCAGCAATCCAAGGGCTGCTCAACCAGGCTGGCTGTGCTTCGCAAGTGAGGGTGGCATCCCGAAATCAGCGAGGTCCGGGGTTCATTGGACAGGCGGTGTCACTTGCTGATGCGAGCCCATCACCGCGGGTCCGGATCATAGCTCGAGGTGGACGACCTGTCAGTATTGCGTAAAGTCAACAACGATCGATAACGTATGTGCAGTCGGTTATCAAGCTGATGTCGGTACCTTGCCCAGCGATCCAAGCGAGGTCTGGACGACTCCCCCCCCCCTCCGGTGTGGAAGCAGAAATGATATTCGATCGGCTCAATTGTGACTGGTGTAATCCCGAAATGCGCCGGCAGCATCCGCAGCAGTCACTCGTGAAGGCTGCACAGGGTCGCTTTCGCGCTTGCAGCTTTGGCGTCACCGCAGGACCCAACCGACAACAGTAAGGCTAGAGATCGAGACGAGGGACAGCGCGATGACTTCGATACATCATTTCCCTCGAAGCTTGCCGACGAGGCCCGCCATGCTGCCGCCATGCTGCTCGTATCACAAACGTCAGCCAGTGAACGACGTGGAATCCGCCAAGGGATGCACGCATGGTACTGATGGGTCAAAGAGCACACGCAGCTTGCTGAACCACGGTGGCATGCATAACTTCGGTTATGCTTCCGAATCGATGGCTTCCTGTGCTGAGCCCACATAGGCGAGCCAATACCACCGTTGTGTAGAGGAGACCAGAACAGAACGTGCAAGAACTTGCGCACACCCCGAGCGGAATATTCGCCGCTCATCCACGCGATTGCCGCCTTTCTTCGCTGGTGAGAACTCAGGGCAAAGAACTGCTAGGGTTGCGTGGCATAGAGAATTGGCTGTGGTGGAGTGTACGACGTTCCTGCACCATTGCTGATCTCTCTATGCCCTCTTTGGGACCATGGCCTGTTTGGGACTGGAGGAGCTGGACGCTTCGAGCGCCTGCAGCCATCATCATGCAGATGTCACGCTGTATCACTTCAAGGCGGGTCCAGATAGACCATTATGTGCGAATCTTGCGTTGTACACTTATGCAGACTGGCCGAATCAATACTCCACGTTAGGATGGGTATATTCCTGAGGCGGGTTGGTCCTTGATGGGCCTTCCCAGATTATGCAACGAGGTTTAAGTCGCTAGGTGATGACTTTGCCTCCCTTCTGTGTTCATTAAAGCCTTCTTCGAAAATGAACTTTGAATAATGGCTCCATGCCCAGGGCTCTGGTGAAGGATGAGGTGTGGGTTCACATACGATAATTACAGCAAGAACCTAGTGACCGATGCTTTGGAGAGATGCCCGAGGCATGCGTACTCGCGGCTAAGACCTTTGAGAGTTCCATACGAGATGCTTCTTTGGCGTGTTGGCCTTAGAAAGTGCTCGTAGCCAGCCGACTCGCCGCGTTCCGGGCATCCACCCTGTCTTCGTCATCCTCTTCATTCTGTTCGGATAAGCCGCCGGCCGGAGATTTCGCACTCTCCTCCTCGCCGTCCCCCTCCTCAGCGACGTTGGACATGAAGCTGGCGGAAACGCTCCTTCCCATTGTATCAACAGTTCGTCGCGGTACTCCACTCCATGCATCCCCCTTAGGGCCCTGGCTTGAAGCCATGCTGGTTCGACGCACTGTTGGGTGTGCTTCACGGCCCAGCCGACTCAAACCACCAGATGCGTCAATGGCACGTACGTCAGGTCGCACATTTTCGAGCATGGCCAACGTTCTGCGTTCGGCCTCAATTTCCTTACATACGAACTCGCGAATGCTTGCGCGCAGGTCGGCGGCTGTCCTAGTGAACCACTTGTGACGTTCTTGGACCAAGTTTTGTGTCACTCGCCTGGTCTTTTGATAAAGATAGGCCTCGTTCTGTTTCGCGTCCTCTAGTAGGGAAATCGCTTCGTCTACCTTTTCTCGACGGACGTTCGAGCTGGCCTTCAGACGATCCGCGGCATTGAGCTTGCTCCGAGTGTTCTCTTGCGCCTGGAGAAACTCACGAATGAGAAGTTGGCGGTTCGTCAAGGTTTCCTTGACGATGAAAGCGTCCGACGAGTGGTACTGGAGAGGGTCTCCAATAGTAAAGGCTTCTGCAGTAGCTTGCGCCTGCTGAGAGTCCCCGACAGTCTGGACGATCTTTCCAAGTTTGCGGTATGCGTTGGCTAGGCCCTGATGTGGTTCCTGTACGTGCATGCTTCCAAGCCTGACGCCAAACTCGGATTGTCCAAGACCAAGCCCTGTATTTGGTCAGCATTCGCACCGAGCTTCCTATATTGTGGGCTCATGACTCACCACGACGGGATTTAACCAGCTTGTCGACCTTGTGGCCCGCATCCATGGATCCTAGGTAAAAGAGTTTCACAATTGGTCGAGCCTCAGACAGGTCAGGGGTGTCATCCGGAGGTGGTGCGAATTGCTTCAGCAATTTGCGTCGTACACCGGTGGCAGGCTGCTTCTTCTTCACCATCGGGCTGTAGCCAAAGTCGCTTTCCACGAAGAGGACCATCTCGTCATCCCTCGCTAGTGCCTCGTTGCTGCAGACGTAGTTGAACCACCGCTGCATGAGTGCTTTAACTCTGATCTCGTCTTCGTCGGTCCCAGCACCGGCAGATGTCAACGGTGGTGGGACAGCCGGAACGATCGCCTCAGGATTTGCAGATATGAGGTATTCGGCAAGCTTGACGAACTCTGAGTGCAGGCGTCTGACATCGCGGAATTGGGTCGTTCGAAACTTTGGCAGGTTGGTCTACAACAGTCAACAGGTATTCGCGCACGCCCACCAGCAGGAAATAGGAGGACTCACATGGACATCGAATCTTAAAATAGGATCTTTCCGTGCAGCGCGTTCGAGGCCAGTGATCTTGGCTTGGAGCTTGTACACCGGCTGCGTGGGCTTTCGCATCTGGGGCTGCTCTTGACTTGCACGCGCGGTATCGCCAGACAACCGATTGGGATCATGCGGTTGCAAAGGGGAGACATTTCCGTGCTGGTGTCCAGGCGGAGCGTCCCCGGAAGCCGTGTCCGTTGCGTGTGTTTGTGTGTCGCTCTCAGAGACAGTGCTGCCGGTGCCTGGTCTGCCAAAACCATGGTCTGATGGGCCAAAGCCTTCCTCTTCCTCGTGGCCTGCGGCAAAGCCGTTGCTTGGGACGTCCGATTCAAAACGGGGTGGCGACGCTGGGGGTTCGCCAGCTACTTCGCCAAAGGTTGTTCGGTCGGCGTGAGGGGACGGAGCTGGTGAATTTCCCCAAGGCGAAGCGCCTGTCGGGTGATCGGCATCGTGAACGGAGGCGCTGTAATCCATGGGAGACGCACTCGAAGAGGAAATGGTAAACAGGAAGTTTGGGTGTGGATGACGTTGCTGGCCGGTACGTGTCGGGGCAGGAGGAGAGGGGGGGTTCCTGAAGAGGCCCTGCGATGCGATCACGCTGGCGGAGCCCAAATTGGATGTCGTAGGGCTGTTGTCGTGGAGGAAGATGATGCGGCAAGCCACATGTAGAAGAAAACCGTAGAATTCGAAGAAGTCCCAGAGGATGACGACGAAGACGTCCGACTGCGATGAGCTTAGAGTCGAAGGAATGGGCTGTACCTCCCTAAGCTGTACCGATAGGCAGGAGTGGTAGCCTTAGTGAGCGCCCAATCAAGGTCTGAGTGGGTCCCCCAATGAACAGGCAGGGGTGCTGTGGTTGGGGTGGAAGACCCGAGGGGGGGGGGGATAGTCGACACGACCGGGTTACACATAGCAAGCTATAGAGTCAACTTTTTGGTCTCCTTCCAGCAACAGAAATGTCGGCATTATCCTCGTGGACCATTCGTCCATTTTCACAGTGCCGAGTCGCCGAATGAGCCGAAATGCCCATGCCGGCGTGCTTTCTGCCAGGTCGTAGAGCTTCGTCAAAGGGCTTTGCCGGCCTGCTCAGTCACGCAGTGCTACCTCGACTGGGCTCTCGACAAAATTGGGCCTGTTTTCAACGCTCTCCGCAGAGATGGGCCCATTTGGTGGCTCACCATGAGGCCGCGGTCGAGCACATTCGCAACATAGGTATTATTGCTCATGTCGATGCTGTACGTGACCTCATATTCTGACTGGAAAAAGAATACCACCTCCCCCCCTCCATCTTGGGTATGGACTGACTCTCTTCCCAGGGCAAAACCACTACGACAGAGCGCATGCTCTACTATAGCGGCAACACACGGCATTTAGGAAGTACGCTTTCCGTGTAGCTCTCTCACCTCTTCATCATCCTCGCTGACTTACGAATCCACTAGATGTCGACCATGGGGACACAGTCACGGATTTCCTTCCCATGGAGAGAGAAAGGGGCATCACCATTCAGTCAGCTGCCATCTCGTTCAATTGGCCCCGGGCTGAGGACTGTGGCCCAAACGATCACGCCAAAACTATCAATTTGATAGACACCCCTGGGCACCAGGATTTTCAATATGAAGTCCTCCGCTGCATGCCTGTGCTTGACGGCGCCGTATGTGTCATGGACTCGGTCAAGGGCGTCGAAGCTCATACTGAACGAGTCTGGGCTGCGGCGCATCAGTACTCGATCCCAAGAATTATCTTTGTCAACAAGCTTGACCGGGACGGCGCTTCCTTCAAGAAGTCGGTCTTGGATATCGCCTCGAAGCTGAAAGCGTGGCCCTTGGTCTGTCAGATTCCTTGGTGGGTTGGTGACGATTTCGTCGGCGTGATCGACGTGATCAAGCGCGTGGGCTATAAATGGTCAGGCGGGGGATCGAAGAAGTTCTACAATCGCGATTCCCTTCGGAGTGCACTTGGGTCGGAGAGCACGTCACTTCTCGCAGAGGTTGAACTTGCACGCGAACAGCTCATCGAGAGGCTATGCGAGGTTGACGATGATCTTACGATGGAGTTCGCGGAACATGGAGCGGATTTATCTGACGCGGCTGTCAAGCTAAGCATCCGCCGTGCTATTTCGAATGGCAATGGCAACGTTGCGCCGGTCTTCGCAGGAGCCAGTTTGAGGAACATTGGGGTCGAGCCTTTACTGGATGCTGTTGTCGACTATCTCCCAAACCCCAATGAACGGCCGCCTGTGGAGGTCACAACTGCTCAGGGAGCACGCAGATTAGAGGACCTGATTACAAAGGAGACGATGAGATTGAAGCAGAAAGGTGCCAACGTCGCGGTGGCATCCGTTTTCAAGGTCGTGAGCGACGCCCATCGAGGAATGCTGAGTTTCGTCCGTGTGTATCACGGCGTACTCCAACGCAATGCCGTCATGTGGAATTCGAACCAGCGTATTGCTGAGAAACCACTTGCAATGATGCAAATCCTGGCTAACAAGCACAACGACATTCCGCACCTTCGGGTCGGGGCCATTGGTGCCATAGCAGGCCTGAAAAAGGCTCGTACCGGAGATACCCTCATCATCTCCCCTGAGAAGGCAACCGAGACCCTCATGAAAAGCATACAGATCCGACCCGCAGTCATCCCCCCAGCCGTCACCTTCATCTCGATCGAGCCCTTCTCTGCTACAAATGAAGAAACTCTGAAGAACGCACTGACAGATGCGTCGAGAGAAGACCCCAGTCTTCGGTGGACCAAGGACGAAAAGGCCGGGACATACATACTCTCCGGAATGGGCCTACTGCACTTGGAGGTTGCGATTGATAACCTGAAGAAGTTCAAAATCGATGCTCTCTTTGGCACTATACAGGTGGATTACAAGGAATGTGTCACATCGCAATCACAGCAGGAGCATTATGCCATCGACCGAGCTGTGGCTGGAAAGCCAGGCAAGGCAGCCTGTGCTGCTCTCGTTGAACCTGTCGACGCGGAGCAACAGGTAGAAACGTGGCGCGACCGCGCCGCCCGCCTCGGCTTTACTGATCTCGAGAGGCAGGATGAGTTCCACCACTCCAGCTTCGATCGAGATGGTAACTTGATCAATATCAACATCATCCGCCCGATCAATGATCTAAAGCTGTTCGACGTTGACACCGTTTGTCATAATCTCCAGAACGGTGCTATCGCAGCTCTGTACAGAGGCCCGAGGAAAGGCTACCCTTTGCACGGCTGCAATATCGAAATCGTGTTAGACTGCGCCAAAGACTTCTTTGGCGTAGCCTCCCCTGCTCATTACCAGCAAGTGGGATATCACGCCGTCCGCAACGCGTTCAAGAACGCTCACGACACGCAGAAGGTTGGACTGCTGGAGCCAGTGATGAAGGTTGAAATCGTCTGTCCAGAGGCGGCGGCGGCACAGGTGAGGCATGACCTGGCCTCGAGGCACGGGGGACAGGTCATGGAGACAGAAGATCTGAATGACGCGGCGTCTGGTGAAGGGGAGATAGATATCGAGCAGGTCTACGCACCACCCGACCCGTATGAGTCGGTCTCCACGTTGCGAGAGCACAAGAAGGGTGCAATGAGGATGCTTAAGCTGAAGGCTAGAGTGCCGCTCAGGGACATGTTGAACTATGACCAACATCTGAGGAGCCTAACGGAGGGCCGGCACAGCATTCAGATGGAGCTGGACAAATTTGAGAGGGTGACGCCGAACAGGGAGAAGCTTCTGTAGCATATCCACCCACACAAAATCACCAAGCCGCTCGTCATATAGAGCCGCTAATGTACAGATACGACGACATATCAAGACAGGAAGAGCATCTATCCCCAATCAACGGACGCGTCCTCCAACAGCGTGTGCCTCTGGTGGCTGAGTTGTATGAATCAATTCAATTCGTAGTGTCCTGACTGTGCCTCAGTGTCCCGGAGACTGAGAATGTGCTGTGCGTAGACTTTGATATACTTGGCGCCTCGGTGAATCGTGTATCTAAGGCATGCTCTCTGACATCTGTTTGCTAGAGCTGTAGTGCTTCGTTGATTGTTTCTGAGAGGCGTGAAGCAATGTATCGTACACTGGTCAGTTTTCCTAGACACCGCGGAGGAGGTAGAGAAGGTCACAACGACGCTCGCATTTGTCTATCCCGTCTATAAGCCAATATTGCTATTCGTTGATTTGAAGGCCCAGGGAACCAAGGACGGAATCTGTAAGAAGACGGAGCGAGTACTAGATGTCAAAATTGTTGTTTAAAACCTCCAGGTAATTTCAAAGACTCTGCCATGCTGACGTGGATGCGGATTGGAGTGGTTCAAATACGCCATTTGCCATACAATTAATCATAGGAAACTCTCGATCGTGCAAGGATGTCCTTTACCCCGGTCTAACAGAAAGTACTTGCACAGGTGTTAAACCCTGACATTTGAAAATCACGTTGATTTATTATAGATGAGCTATGTGCAACAGCCACAAGTTGACAGTTAGATGGGTTTAAGTTGGCTTTCTCTCGGGTGGATTCAAATAGAAAATAAGCGTTGTCAGCAAGTATCCCAACCTCCTCTTTCCCTGCTTCTCAAATAATCCATTGACTGGGTTCTGTCTGACAGTCCCACACTTAGGTCGCCAGATATCAAGAGACGGCTCTTCACGAAGCGATCACCCATAAGTTGCATGGACTGACTGTTTAAGTGTGTCCATTTGCCGGCAGAATCGATAATCATGGGTCCGGATGCAACCCCAACCACACTCAGCCTCGTCGGCTATCGCTGCGACTGCAAAAGCCTTGTTACGGTATCGGCACTCTGCGAGAGCGAGCCTGTGGTTATAGCCCCGAACTTGGCTTCGCTCCAAGAATCTGCAGAGAGGGAGGATGCCTGTTCGTTCTGTCTCCTCTGCTGGAGCGCCGTGAAGCAGATGTATCCAGGGAAGGCAGCGAAGGGGTGGTCGCACAAGGGGGCTGTCACGGTGACAGGAGACTTCAAATTCCAGACCGCAGTGCAAATGACGAATGGGCGCCTGCTGACAGGGCCCGAGAAAGAGCGCTCGCCTGAGACTCGCTCCATTTGGCAACCGCCAATGAGAGACTCTGCAGATTCTGGGATTGGCATACATGTGCGGCATGTATCGGTGCCGCTGACTACTTTGAGGATATTTGCGTGAGTTATCCGTGGCACCGAAGTGTGCTCTTTCTCCCACATTCCAATCTTGGGGAGCTGTAGTCTGATGCAGATTTGAGCGCATTATGTAGCGTACCCGACACGGCAGGGGCATCGCATGTCAGGGAACGTTGTTCGACCATCGACAGCGATCTTGCTCAAAAAGCATGCCAGGAGCTAATGCATAAGTGGTTACGGGAATGTGAATCCCACGAGCTTTGCGCCTCTGTTGAAGCAGACACACTGATGCCGACAAGAGTGATAGACGTCAGCAGTGAAAGAAACCCTCGCCTCGTCATCGCCGCCAACAAGAGAGGGAAGTTCATGGCCCTCTCGTACTGTTGGGGGCCCCAAGGCAAAGATCTTCTTGTCCTCAACGACAAGACCAAATCAGCGCTACTTCAGGGCAGCGTAGTGGAAAGCAAGTTTGCGCGGACCCATCGCGAGGCTTTCGTGGTAGCCCGCGCTCTAGGCATCAAATACGTCTGGATTGATGCCCTCTGTATCCTCCAGGGGAACGCAGAGGACTGGGAGGCTGAGTCAAAAAAGATGGGCCAAGTTTATAACAATGCCTACGTGACTGTCCTGGCCGGCAGTTCCGCCGATTCACGCGCCGGCTTTCTAGCAGACCGCTCCAGCCCCGTCAAGCCATTCCCAATGCCCCTCGATGACCTCTCCCGCGATCAGCCACCGTTTCTCTTTGCCACCATGCCGCGCTCACATGCTGAAGGTCCGACACGCACGCGCGGCTGGTGCTTTCAAGAGGCTATGCTGTCCAGGCGCCTCATAACCTTTGGCACAGAACAGCTCAGCTTCCGTTGCACAACGGAGACATGCTTTGAGCATACGGCACTCGAAGTGCTGAACGGAGTCCCCCTCACGCTCGAGAGCAAGGAAACGCCCGTCTTCCACCCGGACCGGCAGCAGCTGAGCGACCAGCCCGGCGGCGCATTGGCGACCCGCCACGCTGTGCTCGAGCACTGGTACGTCATGCTGGTCGAGTTCACGAACCGTCGCCTGAGTAACCCGCACGACATCTTCGCGTGCGTCAGCTCCCTCGCCCAGGCGGCAGCCCCTTACCTCGGGGGGTCGCGCTACCTCGCGGGGCTGTGGGAGACCTCTCTCGTGCGCGGGCTGCTCTGGCGGCCGTCCTACTATGGAGCGAGCGAGCCTACTGTCCTGACCCGCCCGCAGCCGTCGGCGCTTGCTCCGGGCCCCGGCCCGGTTGTGCGTGCGCCGTCTTGGTCGTGGGCGGCGGTTGAGGGCTCCATAGACCACTTGGACTACGAGCCTAACGCGGGCGAGCCGGGGATAACGCTGCGTGGACCCTTCCCTGCCATTCCAGGGGGTGATCGGGTCAAAAACTCCGTGTTTGACAACAAACCGGGCTTTGTCCGGGTTCGGCCGGCAGCCAGGCAGTCGCAGGCCGGACAAAAGGGCGTTGAAGACGTCTGGTCGTGGAGCAACGACACGCGGTGCAAGCCAGATACGCTGCACATGCCGGCGTGCGAGCTGCGCATGTGCGGCCGGATAGCGAGGGCGGTCTTCTCAGACCAGCAGGTCAATGTCCGGAAATGGCGGCCGCGCGGCGACTGGCGGCCCCCAGAGCAGCGACCGCATGGTGCCGATACGATGCACAATGGCCGCAAGGCCGTCTTTGAGCGTGCCTTGGGGATTTACTCCTACGGCTTCTACCTGACTGGGGAGCAGGGTAAGAAGTTTGCGGTTGGCCTGTTTGACGTTAAGGGCGAGACCTGCCAGGAGGTCTTGTGCCTGCAGTTGACCGAGGTTGAGGGCCTCATGCTACGAGAGATCAAGGGTAGTGACGGCGGTAGAAAATCCCAGCGTGCAGGCCTGTTTTGGCTCGAGGAGAAGCATTGGTTTGACGAGCTGGAAGAAGTTGAAATCTGCTTGATATAAGGAGCGGGAGTGGCACTTCGAATTTGGAGTAGCTTTCACATGCAGGGAGCATTTGGCGGGTGCCCTGAGCCCCTGCGCTGTGCTGGCCCCCGGAGTGGGGCTCGCCTATAGGCTTACTAGGGCACAGCACACTTGTATCCGTACTGATCTGCAGCACGGCGGCTCAGAAGGTGGTATCTTAGACGACCAAGCTCACTGAAGTTGGTCTACCATTTTCTTCCGACCTCACGTTCAATTGAATCCCACATCCCTCCCCTTCCACACCGGCGGTCGGCTGCAGTCCGACTAAGCAGTGACTGCCCGAGCTTGGCTTGCCAGTCTCGAGTAATTCTAAGACCAATACATAGTCCGACTAGTGACTTTTTTGTGTTGTGATACTCGAGGTCTGGCTTGCTTCCACCTGAGCATCGGTACTCGACATCTTCCGAGGACATGGCGCATATGACGAATTCCCTGGCGACTGCCGAGCAGTTATACCAGCGGAACAATCTCAGCTCTCTCCCCAATGACTTGCAAGACGTCATACTCTACGTGACTCAATCTCTCACACAGGCTGCGGGTGTTCTCCTCCAGCTGCCGCAGTCTGCCACCGCCCAGGCGAACGTGATCCTTGCCAGATACTGGCTGGCAGAGTCTCGTCCTCTTCTCACAACTGAGTTCAGTGTAAGTAATCGTCCTTCTTCCGACACTAGTAATGAAGACTACCTGCTTACTTTGACATAGGACGTCTCAGCCGCCTGTATATTCCTCATTTCCAAGCTGGGCTCTCGCCCCCGCTCACCGCGGGATATTTCAAACGTGTACGCCTACCTGCTGTCCAGCAGCTCGTCGTTCATGAGGAGCAAGGGTGCCCAGCCACCCTTGGACGATCCTTCATCTTACTACCTGAGCGACGCAGACTACTTTGCGTATCACAACCGTGTTCTAGCACTGGAAGCGCGGATTCTTTACACGCTTTCCTTTGACACGCACGTGGCTCTGCCTCACCCGCTAGCCGTCACGTATCTGCAGACCTTGGATTTCTGCAACCAGCCAAAAGAGAGAATCTCGAGGCGGACGGTCGAGTACCTCAACACGGCATTGCTCTCTCCACAGCTGCTGTACCTGACTCATCAGCCTAACATGTTGGCAGTCGCGGCCATCTACAACGCCGCTAGGGACGTTGGGGCAAAGATGCCAGAGTGCGAGTGGTGGGAGGTATTTGACGTCGAACGGGAGGAGCTTGGATTTCTCGTGGTCGCCATGCGGAGTCTTGAGGGATGGGCGAGGAAGCAGCGGGAAGAGCTCCCGTCGATTGCAGAAGGAATGATCACGAGGAAGATGATACAGACGGAGCTGCTGACGAGAGGTATTCACAACGGCAATGGAGGCCAGGCTGAAGATGAGGAGGCAGCGATGATGACACAGATGGACAAAATGATGGAGCAGGCAGAGGCTTAGTCGTGAAATCCAGATGCTATGGAGTGGCCTGGCGGATATCCGACAGCATTTTTTACTCCATCGGCAACCGTGTTACGTGTAAGGGGATGTTGTCCCTGGTTCAGGTGCCATGGCTTCTCAGTGGTCGTAACCACACGGTCCTGGGACACGAGGAGATGGTCGCTATTCGGCCAACACCACCGCTGTCGGTCCCCAGACGTCACAGACTTGCTCTCACTCAACTTTGGCCAAAGTTTTCTGGCTGAGCTTGGCCTTCTCCAGGCCAGATTCCACATTGTTCCCGGGTTACATCCGGTGCGGTCCAGTCCTGTCTATCACAAGTTTCCCACAGGCTTTGTCAACCACCTATGCCCGGTATCCACTGCCCCCTCGTCATTGCGAATACGAGAGAGGACCGAGGACCGTTGTTTCCGGTGGAGTGGGAACGAGTCCAACCGATATCTCAAAAAAAAATAAAAAAATCAAAGTTTCGTGTTTTGATCACGAGACTATTGAGTAACAGGCACGGCTGCAGGAGGGACAGCGGAACGGCAGGGCCGGGAAGATAGCGCGAAGTCATCCCCGGAATACCGAACAGAATGAATACACGCCTGTGGCTTCCTGCCTCCCGCCTTCTTGCCTTCTGAGTAGCTGAAACATGGCGTGGATTTCGAATTGTTGACTGGTTCGTCCGAGTCTCATAGTCAAGTCGACTGCGTTTCTCATGTGGCACACTCAGGTCCCGAGATCCGTCACCTCGATGTGTCAATTTAATTCGTGCAAGTCGTGGAATGCTGCATGTGCTGCACCTCTTGGCACAGGTCAGGCCGCTTCAGGGCCCCGGTCAGCACAGTAGATTACCGTAGTGACGTAGGAGCGCCATGCCTGTCAAGACACAGCACGGACACGCAGAAACGTCCGGTCGAGTCGAATCGCGCATGAGGTGGCCCCGAGCCCGAACGTACGGTACAGTACAGCAGTTCAAGTTGAATGCCGGGATGTACCCTCAGGCCGTGTCCACGCGTCGGTTTGGAGCGTCCCCAAAGGCATGATGGAAGGGGGCAGAGCACAATCCGCGCCTCGGACTGCCGGGCAGCAGTACACTGCCTACTCCAGTAGGGTACCTACCCATGGTCGCTACACGTGCCGCGCCGGGGTAGCCCGTACCGGGAAAAGTATGTAGATATGCGGCTACATGTATGTACCGTAGACCAGACATGCAACCTAGATTCAGGAGGCGTATTCGGGCCACCAGCGCACAGACATCCCGCAACCATGAGCGCATAGGGGAGATCGTGTGGGCCCATGATATCTCGGTACCGCTTGCCGGCGCCAAGAGCTCGAATTTGGATATTCGTTGCTCACTTTCCCATCCTCATCACCCTCCTGACTTTCACGTCTCACATGCTCCCACAGGTCCGGACAGGAGGATCGGCATGCTCAGCCCTGTCAGACATCCTCGCGCCGACAAGATGACCGCCTTCCGCCCTTCCTAACGACGACATCGCTGTGCACCGTTCAACTGCGCCGTCCAGCCGCATCCCTCTGTGCACACGCACGCGACCTATTTTCGGCCTCGCCGCGATACCGTCAACCTCGACCTGGCCCTCGACCGCTGTTGGTCACTGCTGTGATCATCGATTTCCGTTCCGAACCTCAACGAGCAGACTCGGGCCTCTCCTCGACCATGCCGGTTGTGCCTACACAATAACGTCGATCCTCTGCCTGCCTTCAAACCTGCTCCCTCCGCGGAAACCGCCATTATGCTGCTGCTCCATCAGACCGGCAGCTTAAAGATCGGGGAGACGGTTCGATACACAGTCACATATACACCGTCGCAAGATCGTATCCTGCCCTCCCCCGAGTGCCTGTACCTACGCATCAAGAACAGCTCTGCCATAGCGCTCCGGGCCGCCTTCGTACACGGCCCCTACAACCTCTCCGCTGCCGCCTACCCCGCGACCTTTAACCCGAACGAGAAATTCGAGGATGCGCGCCTCTACGGTGTCCCAGAATTCGAGCCCATGCTCAAGGCCGGTGGGACCTGGACCTGCCACTTGGTCGTCCCTGAAACCATCAGACAGACTGCCGGCACCGGAGGCTCTGGCCACTTTGGAAATGGTCCCGACCACGAGGGGGAAAGCGTCTCATGGATCATCGAGGTGGCTTCGCAGGTGATATTCTCATCTTCTGCCGCCGTTCATTACGATGTACTGCTGGCGCGCGATGAGAAGTCATTGACCTTGAACTCCGGTATACCAGTCGTTGGAAATCACGCCCAGGTTCCTCAACCGGGCCGGGTCAGTGACTTCCAACAGAGCAAGGGTGCCAAGGATGGTCGCCATAATGCCCAGAGCAAGGGCGTATTCTCAAGGGCAATTCATTTGAACGTCGAGGACACAGCCAGCTTGTGGAATACACCCCAATTGCCGGGCATGGAGCAGTCACCGCCGCAGACTGATGCTGCCAAGGGCACCGACACTGAAGCTACACAATCGGCTCAAGCTCCCCATGACGCCAAAGACAAGGAACGGAATCCAAGAAAGCAGAAGCACGTGCACTTAGTCATGCTCACACACGGTCTACATAGCAACTTGGGATCCGATATGTTGTTTCTCAAGGAGAGCATCGACGCCGCTGTGAAGCAGGCGAGGGTCGATGCCAAGGAGAGACGAGCGAAGGAGAAGGAAGGCAAAAGTCAGCGGCCCAGGGATTCAGGTGGTGATGAACACACCGACTCGGGGGTAATGCTGGACGATACTTTCGATGAAGTCTCGGATGACGAAGAGACCATTGTTCGCGGATTTTCCGGAAATGCCACTCGTACTGAGAGGGGCATCAAGTATCTGGGGAAAAGACTAGCACGATATGTGTTAGCCACTACTTATCCAGACCAACCGTTTCTGCCCGCTGGAAAGGCGGCCCAAGAGGTTCTCTCGCACAGCCTGAAAGGAGACCCGAATACTCCAAAGGAAGCTGAAGGGAAGCCGTCCCACAAACACAGCACCATCCACAAGAACCCGACGGCGCTCGAGGGCAGAGGGTACAAGATCACCAAGATCAGCTTTATCGGACACTCTCTTGGGGGTTTGATACAGACCTATGCTGTAGCCTACATTCAGAAGCACTCGCCCCAGTTTTTCGATCTTATAAAGCCCATCAACTTTATAGCACTGGCAACCCCATTCTTGGGTCTCAACCATGAGAACCCAATGTACGTAAAGTTCGCCTTGGATTTTGGGCTTGTTGGCAGGACAGGACAGGATCTTGGATTGACCTGGAGAGCACCGACAATCGCAAGGAATGGTTGGGGCGCAATCGTCAGCAATCTGGGCGAGAATGCTCACAAGAAGGTCATGGGAGAGTCGCAGTCCGAGTCGAAGCCGCTACTGCGCATATTGCCCACAGGCCCGGCGCACGTAGCCCTGAAAAAGTTTCGGAACAGGACCGTATACTCCAATGTCGTCAATGATGGGATCGTGCCACTTCGAACCAGCTGTTTATTGTTCCTGGATTGGCAGGGTCTGGGCCGTGTGGAGAAGGCACGGCGGGAAGCTGGCCTGGTTGAGACTGTCGTTGGCTTTGGCTGGGCTGAACTCACCGGTGCGAATGTCACATCCCCCAGGAATGGCCCATGGACTCCCAGAGAAGGCAGCGAGGATCACAGCCCAGCCTCGGGAGCCGCTACTCCTGTCGGCTCCGGCGATTCTCATGAGGTACCCCAACCGCCGACTGACGCCATGATGGAGGACGACAGACAGAGCCTCAGAGCTGTTGCCACGCCCTTCCAGGACGAAGGATACCCGTCGTCCACAGCCACAACCAACAACACAAACCCGTTCTCGGGTTTCTTCTCCTTGTTCAAGAACAGCAACGATCCTCCAAAGCAACCTGCATCGCCGACCACAAAACAGAAAAAGATTTATCAACGCAGTCAGACACTACGCTTCGACGAAAACGCATCAGAATCGTCACAGTCCTCCCAGAAATCCAAAGTTACATCTGGCCATGAGCTGGGCATGGATGCCGAGACCGCCCTTTCAGCACCCCCGAAGACGACATTCTTCGAGTCAGCCGGAGATCTGCTCAACCCAAAGTTGCCTTCGGTGGACTACATTATTGATCCTTCCAAAAGACCGAGAACAATTTTCCACGATCGGGTTTATCACCCTACAGATATCCCACCACCACCCTTGAAGAAGCGTCCCACTGGAACCCTGGCTCTGCGCAGGAAGTCATTTAACACAGTGGCATCCTCCTCTAGCCGCAACTCGCAGTCTGGAACTTCTTCGCTTCATCAGCCCCCTCCGCATCAGGATTCTTTGTCGTCGACAAGGGACTATGATGACACCGAAAATACCAACCCGGACAAGGACCCATCCGAAGTCATTGACAGCTCCAACATGAAAGTGGAGGAGAAGATAGCCCGCGCCTACCACCGTGACCTTTCTTGGCGGAAGGTCCTCGTGAAGCTGGAGCCAGATGCCCACAATAACATCATTTGCCGCCGCATGTTTGCCAATGCATTTGGCTGGCCTGTGGTCAAACACCTTGTCGATGCTCATTTCAGCGACTCGTCCGCAGCCCGCCTGCGTGATGAAGACGAGAAAAACACTGAGCGCGCCAAGGCGACCGGCCAGCCTCCAGACGAAGACGGCGCCGAGACCAGGTCAGAGCCCGGCCCGATGGAAGAAGCCATGCAGCCAAAGGTCAGCAAAGATAAAGAAGTCGCACGAAAGACACCGGAACCCAGCGGGCACAACCGGACGATGAGCGAGAATCTTGAGGCTCAGGATAGAGTCCTAGACTTGCCAAGTATAACGTCTCGCGAGAACTCCGTGGAACATTCCTCGCCGGCAACACGCCCTGTTAGGGAGAGACTCGACTCAGTGGATTGGAGCGACAGGGACTGGGCAGACTCAGAAAGCGAGATGGACGAGACGTATTCCAGTGGTGGTCAGCAGAAAGAGCACGGTCAGGCAAGCAAGAAGACTGACCCAGAGCGCACTTCAAGCCCCGTGAGTGGGTTTTGGACAGAGAAGATCGTTGGGAAAGGTGCGACAAAGAGACGGAGCAACTCACCGAGCAACAAGTCGCCGGAAATCCAGAGAGCGACTGAGCCTTCAGGGTCTGTCTCGAGCGTTCCGGGAGTTACAAGCACCAAGCCGGATGATGTGGATTGATTCGATGCATGATCATGGCAAGGACGGCATAGAAACGACGTCAACTGCATGACATTAAATGGGAAGACGAGGCAACAGCGATGCACATTTTTAATATCAAAGACTTACTCTACTGAAACTAATACAAGTAAAGAATATCCTCGCGCCAGTGCTACATGTGCATTTCTAACAGTGACAATCGACGAACCCTATATTGCTGTGTACCATTCAGGTGTTGTTGACAGGGGATTGTGGCGCGCACGGCGAGAAGGATTTGGTGAGCGTGGTCAGCCGTCTGTCTCGCTCTCCGGGTGGCCGGCCGTTGCTCAAGCTTGTTTTGGTGAGGCTCGGGATTGCCGGCTTGCCATGAATGGAATGTCCATCCCGGATCCGGCTCGGACATTATCGCTTGCCCCAATGCTTCACGTTGACGCATGTCGTCACGGCGAATCGGCGACCTCGATCGACAGCGCCGACGAAATACAGCACTGTTGTGTGTCTGGGACGCACTAAAGAATGCAAGGCTGCTCTTAGCCAAAGTCCGGTAGTTTGGGTTTCGTCAGAACGAGCAGGAGCCGAGCCGCGAAGGATCGGCACCGAAGCGCCGGGCATTCACGGCCGAGAGACACGGTGATTTGTGGTTCCACGATGCGAAGCTGATGCATAGCACTCACCCACCCACCCCTCGTCCACGAAGCTGATGCCGCTCAAAGAGCCCCTGCTGTGCTTTGTCACCGGATGCTGCGTGTGCAGGGCCCGGAGAGATGTAGGCCCGGGAACACCCATCATGACCACCGCCACGATTACGAGTCTTGATATTGGATGGGCAAGCACCACGACCAGGGCGGAGAGTCAGTCCCACCGCGCGCGAACGGGACCCCTGTGGCTGACTGCATTTGTGTGCTTAGCCTTAGCACACATGCCCTCTTATTAGTGCGTGAGATGCTTTGTTATATCGCTGGCCGCGACCCGAGAGGCTTGCTACACAGTAGTTATTATTACCGCACAACAGGGAGCGACTGACGTCGGCCATGTAACCCCACCCTTGTCCCGCCCGTCGCGACAAATCACAGGCGGCGACAGCGGGCAGGATTGCTGCATCACAAGGAAATGGCAGTTACCTTGTCTGTCTGGTCGAGGATATAGCGTCTCTTGTGCTTTTGATCAACACAGCGTCAGGGGAAATGTCCTTTCCGGGGATATGCCAGCGGGTGGGGGCTTCGATTGGCCTCGTTGTGGAGGTGCGGTCATTGGCTCTAGGGGTCCTTTCCCACGCATAGAATGCGACAGCGGCGATGAGGACTTTCCGATATCTCCGTTGGGACAAAACTGCCCGTTTGGCAGGTCGCTGGCCTGGAGGCCGTGCTGTCACGGCAGGGTTGGTATCACTGTTCATGCCACTCGAGGCCGCGGGAACAACACGGGCGAGGTTGTAGGACATTGATCCTGCTGTGTCATGTCAGTCCCCCTATCGCAGACTATTGATGGCCGGCACAGTATGTGGAAGGTGTAGCTGTATTCGGCCCGTCGACGTTAACATTGTACAGCCGGCCAGGCAGGGGCATCTTCTAGGTTGTTCCAGAAGCACTCAAGACCTAGACGCCGCTAGATACTGAAACATGCAGCAGTATGCGGTGGTACCGTAAACCCCGGTCATCCAGTGGCCCTGATATTGTTGACATGCCTACCCGACTAGGTAGGTACATGCTGTTCGACCCACGAGATAGAGATATGTCTCAGCCACGCGCAGCAGGTATCGCCGCGCAGACCGTCGACCACCCGCTGTCGTGGCAGGAAATGACATTAAGAAGCCCGCGAACCGCCTTGAGCGATGATACCACGGGGTGGCGTCGCTGGCGCATCTTGTGGGACAGACCGAGGTACCTGGACAATGACATGGGGTGGGTGCGTTTGTCTACCGGACAACCAAGGCAGGCAGCAATATAGATAGGTCACAGTCACTTGTGTTCCAAGCACGCCGACTAAGCATGCGCATCCAGTCAATCGGGGTGTCCGTGGCTTGGGAGAAGAGGAGGGGGGGGGGGGGAGATGGGTGTAGGAAGCAACTGGTCAATGTCGGGGATGGGGGGGATAAGGCAAGGTCGGGCGGACTTTAGCGGAGTGACTAATCCATGCCGTGCATCACCAACGGTTTGTAATGGTTGGCAACAGACTTTGACGAGGAACAACCATTTTGGTTTCTAATATCCAAAATCCAACATGAGTTTCCAGCGGCGGATGGGAATAACATTGAAGCATGTTTGTCCCTCTGGAGTTGCGAGGCTGCAAGCACGGGGGCGACCTCACGCCCTTGTCCTACCAGTTGGCAAAGGCGACTTCGAGCCTACCGCAGGCCGCAACAAAACACGGATCGCGAGAACAGGCGAGAATTGGACGGGCTTCCCACGGTTCGGCACCCTATAACCATGGATATCCCTCACCGAACATCAACGCCTCTATCGGTTGTTACCATCTCATTTGTCGGAAGGACTAGCTGGACTCAGCATCTCTGCTCCATGTACCTTGCTTGAGACTGGTCATGGCCACTTCCAGAACTAGCCCCCATATATAACACCCCCGGCCTAGGGCCCATCTTGAACTTCATATAAGCCCGGCCTCAAGTGCTGGGTTCCCTATGGGTAAGCCGTGCTAGCCTCGGATCTCCGGGTTGGACAACTGGGTCGAATTCGTAGACTCCTACCTCCAAGACAACCTCAAACTACATACACCCGGTCACACGATGAACTACACGAGGAAAAGTAAGCCGAAACCAACTCTCCCACCTCCAAATAGAGCCATCTGAGAGCGAGCCCTCGCTAACAACTCTCAAGGAGCTCTCCTCGCCTGTGATTTCTGTCGACATCGGAAGCGGCGGTGCGATGGAAATCACCCTTGTTCTACCTGCCTCGAGGCAAACGCGGACTGCGTATACAAGGAGCTCCCCGTCGATCGGTGAGTATTCAAGACAAGTCCCCATGTCTCGCCACATTCTCAAGTTCCCGACTGACTACCCATACAGCGTCGAGCCCGCGTCTTCTTCCCAAGGAGTAGTCGCTGAGAGACTGAGCCGAATAGAGGCGTAAGTGCCCCCCCCCCCCCACAGCTTTGCCAGGCTCCAACGTGGCGAGAATTGTCATCTATGGCCCAGGGCTATGCTTTCTCACCCCCTTTCCCCTCCATCCTCGCGGCCACGCTGCCATCTTGGTGTGATTCGCCCCTGCTGACGTTTTTGGATAGGCTGTTGGAAGAGCAGGGGCAGAGGTTGAACGACATGGCACAGACAGAACATTATGCTTACAACTCGACTCCCGCCTCTTTCCCGTCTTTCCGCTCTTCCCCCCAGATCCCAGCTGCGTCACCACTCTCCGTGTCCAATCGATCGCTGGAGGCTGCCGATGTCAGCTTCGAGAGTGCCCAGTTTCTGATCCCCCCAGGCCACACGGCGACTTCTATATGGCTCCTCTCACTCCCAGCCGTTCAGTCTGTGATAGGGGATTTTCCCACGGCCTACTTCCACGAGCTTGAGGAGAGCACACCGCTTCCCCGCCCCTTGGATCTTGTCAACCCGCAGCCCATCAACTGGCCTTCCTTTGCGCCAGAGCTGCTAGAGGAGCTGGCTGACGCATACTTCAGGGATGTCTCACCACATCTGCCCCTTTTCTCCCGGCGATACTATGACATCTTCCTGAACGACTTCCTGGAAAATGGGCCCACAGAAGACATCGAAACTGCTATTTGCCTCTGCATCTGGGCTCTTGGCAGTATCGCATCCCACTCAACGGAAGCTGCCATCCCAGAGCATGACACTGGTCCTGCTCAAGACCTCGGCGTTCAGTTTTTCCAGCCTGCCCTGAGGATAATTATTTCCAAGTCTCTGTGGGGTTTCAAACCCAACCTACGGACTTGTCAGGCTCTGTTCCTGGCAGGGACGTACTTCTCCTATCTGGGCCGACCGCTTCACTCTTGGAAGATGATTTACACTGCTGGCCTTTCTATGGCGGCTAACAGTGACTTCTCACGAACGGATCAATATCCGAACGAGCCGGGACAATTCCACGAGGAACACCTCCGCATGTTCTGGTGTTGCTTTACAGTTGAGTGGTAAGTATCTATCCGAGCGCCGCTGGTTGCAGCTGACACCCTTGACAACGACGCAAGGTCATACTCTTTCTTTTCACGCCGCAATTCTCACTTGATTTTGTGTTCTCCAGCTGACATTCAACAGCGATCGAGCAGCCACTCTTGACGTCGTGCGCTCGGGCATTGAGCCACTGGGAGACAAGATGCCTCTTCCCCGGAGCGTCGAGGTCAGCGACCATGATGATCTCATCTACTTCGTGGCCGAAACAGCCATACAAAGACTGATCAACAGGATACACAGCTCGCTGTATTCTCCTGAAAACCTCGACATCACCGCACTGTCAGAGACGGTGCCGGCCGCACACAACCCGAACTTGAACAGGCTGTTAGCCATCAGCTCTGAACTGGACCGACAACTCGAACAATATTACAGCTCGATCCCTATTACACCGCCCATAACGACTGACCCTACTTCAAATGACAGGAGGCGCATACTGAACCTGCGGTACCACCACGCCCGCCACATCATCTACCGCCTTTTCGTCCTTTATGTTGCTTCACTCAGCCATCCCCAGCCGTCACCGATCTCCCAACGCTCTTCATCGAGGTCACCAACTACTCAACTTGTTTCCCTATCTCCTATGCCTAGGATAATACTCGAAAAGTGCCAAGTTTGCATCCAGTCGTGTGAAGCCTTCCTGCTGGGTGCTGTTGACATTTTGGACAAACGGTCTCCATACCTGTGGTCTATCTCGGATGGCGTGTTGGCATGCTTTGTTGTGTTGTTTCTGGCGAGTCAGTCACCCTATCTTGGGCACCTGACGCCTGAACTCCAAAGCCTGGCGGATGTGGTTATAGAGAAACTAATGAAGTGGGCTACACCTGGGTCGGCTTTTGAGGCGCAGGTGAGGGTTTTAGATAGGCTTCTGAGCCGTTGACTGGTACTCTTTCCCTTTTTTCTTTTTTCTTTTTTCTTTTTCCAATATGAAGCGAATAGCATGACGGGCACATTGTAGCATGGTAGCATGGCAGCATGAAGTTTTTTGAAGTTGTCTATGTTTCTTGTGATGCCCGTATGCCTATTGCTGAGCATTCGGGCTCTCATTCTGTCTGAATGTACTGTACACAGGTAGACTAGACCTTTCAAGCGACAGCCCTGAGAGGACCTGCGGGCCAGGGAGCTTGGAAGTCATTTTAGAACAACGAAATCCTCATTCCAATTGATGAAGTGGATTCCCCCACATAAGAGCCTCGCGGAGCCAGGCGAGAGTGTAGTTGCTCGACTGGACGTTCAGAGAGCGAGGCTGCAGGCCATTGGCAGAGGAACTCCCGCCAAAAGACGGGTTGAAGTCGTCCATTGCTGCCCTGGTGCTTACGTACAGTACAGTTAGACAAGGTACCGCCTGTAATGTGTAGCGTGTGGCAGCAGCTGCGCGGGGGCCAGGACTAAGCTTCCGGCATGCAGCGAGCGTGGCTCCCGCAGTGGGGCGGCTCTGATTGCCATTCACAGTCCAGGATGTAGGGTCCCCTTCGTCACTGGCACTGGCCTTGTTTCGTCGCTTGTTGGTGGGGAAGCGTCATGCGGTCGGTGCCCAGCGCAGCGCAGTGCAGCGCAGTTGCTGGAATCCTGTCCCTGAGATCTGTACAGAGCACCATCGGCCTGGCGAGAGGGCATGAATCCATCCCACCACAGACCAATTCTTGAAACCTGTCGAGCCCATTCCAACAGGTCTTGATCCATCCGCAGCACCTTGCGACTGTCTTCATCCAATCCGTCTCCGACCCCAACCCAAACCTGGCCTGGCCTGGGCCGCAGGCAGCGAGCGACCCTTTCTCCAGCGCCGCCCAATTTCGAACCACGACCCCTTCCTTTACCCCCCTCCCAGCGACCCTGCGAACCCGTCAAAGACCCATCCTTCCCATTGAGACCCCTCGATTCCCGCTGCCGATAAGTGCCGTCGAGTTACACCGTGGTTGAAAGAGCCTCCTCCCAGAAAAAGATCGACGTCGCCTCCCTTGCGCCTCCCCTAGCCAGAGATCTGCCACTCCTGTCCCGAGGCAACCTCCGGCGCCTCACTGCGCCGTGTGACGCTTCGTCGCCAATATGGGCGCCTCCATAATCCAGATACAGCATGACAGTGAGGACTTCCTCTCATTCTCGACATGAAACGACCAAAACTCCAGAGCTTTTACTGATCTTTGAGCCTGCCAGTCATTCTCACCACCCTGAAGGACATCACCCAAGGCGACGTAAGGAAGCCCACATCCCACTCTCCGGAAGCAGGCCTCAGGTCCCGCGGCTACAGCGACTGACTTACGGTGCCCTCGTAGTGGAAAGTGCTTGTTGTCGACGAGTTCTCGAAGAAGATCCTCGACAATGTCGTCAAGGAAGATGACGTCCTCAACCAGAATATCGCTAGTACGTGCTGGCCCCTGCCCGTACCTCAGAGCCCGTTCGCAGCTTACAACGTCTAGACATTGAGTGCATTGAGGATAGGCGGGACATGAATCCGACAATGGACGCCATATACTTCGTGTCCCCGATGCCGCACATAGTCGACTGCCTGCTCGCCGACTTCGACCGAGGGAGATACCAGAGGTCATTCATCGTCCTGACCGATCTCCTGGAACCAGAGTTGCGACGCCGCTTATATTCCCACCCACAAGCTCGAGAGCTCATCGCCAATTACCAAATTCTCAACATCGACTACTTCCCCCGAGAGTCACACTTGGTCACTTTCCGCGACCCGTGGAGTTTCCCTGTGCTATTCCACCCGGGCTGCAATCATCTTGTCCGGGAGCATATGCAGGCATTGGCGCAAAAGGTCGGCGCTGCCCAACAAACCTCGCTAGAAGTAGCATCAGGCGGAGCTAACATGTCATCGCTTAGATCACCAGTGTATGCATCTCATTGGGAGAATACCCCAAAGTGCGATATTACCGACCACAGAACCCCACTCACGATGCTAGCGTTTTGTGTACTCATCTCGCCCGTTTCATACAAGAGGAGCTCGACAACTACGCGCAGTGGAATCAGGCGTTTCCTCCGCCATCTAACAGGCCAACAGGAGTGCTCTTGGTGACGGACAGGAGCATGGACCTAATGGCGCCTCTCGTCCATGAGTTCACTTATCAGGCCATGGCGCACGATCTACTGACCATCAAGGAGGGTGACAAGGTAACATACCACTTGAAAATCAAGGAAGGCCAGGAAGATGCCGAGGACAGAGACGTGGAGCTTCAAGAGAAGGACAAGGTCTGGGTCGACAACAGGCATCGACACATGAAGGACACAATCGACAAGCTTATGGGTGACTTCCAGAAGTTTATGGATCAGAACCCGCAAGTTAATGAAGGGGACCAGGCGGTCAGTCTCAATACCATCAAGGACTTGTTGGCGGGCCTGCCCCAGTTCCAGGAGATGAAGGAAGCTTACTCGCTGCACCTGTCCATGGCGCAGGAGAGCATGAACCTGTTCCAGAACCACAAACTGCCAGACATCGCCTCCGTGGAGCAGACCCTTGCAACTGGGCTGGACGAGGACTTCCGGAAGCCGAAGAATGTTCTCCAGGAGGTCGTGCGATTACTGGACGACGAATCCATCGTCAAATCAGACAGGCTGCGTTTGCTCATGGCCTACCTCATCTTTCGAGAAGGGGTGGTCGAGGAGGATGTGAAGAGGCTCGTTGCGCACTCAGCCCTCGAGCAGTCCCAATGCAGCATCATATCTAATCTGGACATCCTCGGGGCTCACATTCTCAAAGGGCTCAAGGAAGTCCGGCCACCCCGGCCACCACTTTTTCCAATCGACAAGAACCAACAGCTGAGCGAGGAATATGGTC
Source organism: Diaporthe australafricana (assembly GCA_039880735.1). Lineage (NCBI taxonomy): Eukaryota > Fungi > Ascomycota > Sordariomycetes > Diaporthales > Diaporthaceae > Diaporthe > Diaporthe australafricana. The sequence continues at coordinate 7,496,953 of JBCEDM010000001.1, forward strand.
TCTCCAGGTTCGAGCCGAACGTGAAACACATGCTCGAAAATCTGTGCAGAGGTACTCTGGATCCAAACACATTCCCGTACACCAAACCGCCCGCAGACCCAAACGAGGACATGATGGCAGGACAGGGCTCCCTGCGCGCTGCCAAACCAAGCTGGGCGGGCGCAGGTCGCCGCGTAGCCGATAACCGGCAGCGCATAATCGTCTTCTGTGCTGGCGGCGCAACATATTCGGAGGCCCGATCGTGTTATGAGGTCTCGGAAAAGCAAAACCGTGATGTTTTCCTAGTGACCAGCCACATGGTGACACCCAAGATGTTCGCCCGCCAGGTTGGCGATCTGTCAGTCGACAAGCGGCGTCTGGACCTTCCCATGGAACGCCCCAAGCCGAAAGCACCGGCCCACCTCTTTGAGCGCGAGCGGCCTCCCCCACCGCCGATGATGCAAGCCGGACCGCCACCGCCCGCTAAGGGGGGCCCGATGGGCATGGCTCCGGGGCAGCAGCGCATCCAACGCGCCCCGCTACCGCCGGGCGCAGGAGGACTCCCAGGGAGGCCCGCACCGCCCACGCAGCAGATGTCACAGATGGCCCTCGGCGGCAGTCCGGCGCCTCCCAGACCAGCACCCCCGATGAACGGTGGCGGCGGGGGCGGCAGCTACAACTCGGCGCCCACACCGCCGCCCGACGATGGGAAGCTGCACAAAAAGGAGAAAAAGAAGCGGAACATTTTTGGCATCAAGAAGTAGCGACTCTCGGATTAATCCCGCTTGCTTGTGGCCCTTTTGCCCCCATTTTGGATCTCCTGGGCCGGGTTGTGTCTAGACGGCATCACGGGTTGTTTGGGTTTAGGGATCTCTTGTTTCTCCTTTGATGTGAGGCCCAGTCGCTGTCGACCCGGACCATGTACACATCAAGCATGAGCATGGCGTTTTCACACGGAGTTGTTGGCTGTCAGCATTTCACAACACTGTTTGTGAGTGAGGCAGATGTATGTAGGTCGGTAGAAATCCTGTGTAGATATTGTCGCAACACATATGCGCTTCACTTGTGCCATGCACCCATAGACGTGTTATTCATGCTCTCATTAAGACCTATTGACAACTACACGAATGTCTGCCCTCCTGATCAGGCCCTGTGGTCGAGTCGAGTGTCGAGTTCCACCGTGCTGCTCGACTGCGCCAAGCCAGCGTGAAGCTCAGTCGCCCAAGAAACTTCCAGCAAGTCAGCCGTCCGGGTACGATATAGTAGGCCCGGTGAGCAATGTGGAAGACGTATAGGACCTGGGTGAGACCCGCACAGACTTCATATCATTATCACTGTCCAATACCCTCGGCTCGGCTCATCACTGTTGCTGCTGGACGAGCTTGTGTCGCGATTACAATTCAGCGGTGTTACTGCACTCGTGCTTCTTCTGCTATCTAGCGGCGAAACGGCGCCGCGCCGGGGGGCGGCATTCCACCGCGTCCATCAAAAGGAGCTCCAAAGACCATTCCGTCAGGGCCAGGGAAGCCGCCCATCATCATGTGGGCGGCTCCAGGCGGAGGAGGGCCGCCTCCGAAGAATCCTGGCGGAGGCTGCATATTCCGAGGTGGTCCAGGGATGTTGTCGGGTGGGAAAACTCCAGGAGGCATGTTGGGGGGACTGAACATGCCGGGCACCGGTCCGTTTCGCGGTTGACCCATCAGTCCTGGAGGAGGGATCATAGGTCGCTGGACAGGAGGCATCTGCTGGCCCTGCTGCATGAACTGTTGTTGTTGTTGCTGCTGCTGCGCCTGCTGCTGCTGCTGCTGCTGCAGAGCGTGGTCCAGTCCTGGCGGCCTCTGCAATATCTGTGTCGGGTGCATAGGCCGGACATCGCCTTCAGAGTGTCGGAATTGCTCTTCAGCGAAGCCAGGTGGGCCCTGTGGACGCATTTGTCGCTGCGCCGGGCCACGTTGTTGCACATAGTCTGGCTCGCGCTCTGGGAAATGAGGGAGTGAGGCCTGCCGCTGGGGTTGCGGCATGCGCATGATCTGTTCGATCCGTGGTTGTTCAGGCGCGTGGCGGCCGCTCTGCATGAGTTGCATGAGGAAATCCCTGCTGGCATTCGAACCGTGCTCGGCTCTACCACTGCCTTGACTCTGCGCAGTATGGCGGTGGCTGAGGAGGTCTTGAAGCATCTGATCAGGGCGAGCAGATGGCGGTTGGCTAGGCGGAGGCATAGGGCGCGGTGCCAGAATCTCGGGCCCCCCTGGAGGAACAGACCGCAGACGTGGCTCCTCTCGGCGGTCCATGCCGTATAGATCTGCTGGCTGAGGGGATACAACATGGGCTTTCTGGGCCAGAGCTTGGGCGAGATTCTGAATGGGATCCTGAGACATGTTTTGCATTGGTGGGGGCGGCGGTTGCGTGAATGCGCCGGCATTGGGCGGTGTTGGCGTCGATTGCTGTTCGCCCTGGCGCGGTAGGTGGAGTTTCTGTAGCAAAGCTTGGAACGCCTCTTTCTCTGCGTTATTATGCTGGCCGGGCTGGGCATCAAAAGAGTCTACATTGGGCGGCGGCGGTCCAGCAGCTGGAGTGCTTGGCTCGGTTCGCCCACGAGACTCGCTGACTTGGGGCACTGCTTGAGCAGAGAAAAGGTTTGCGAATCTCGAAGACTTTGTTGCGGACGGGGCGTCGAAGCCGGCTGGCGCCTTGACGGCCTTGGTTGCCTCGAGCTTGTCTCCTTCAGTTGGAGGCAAAGAATTGAGTCTGGTTCCAGCGAAGGCCTCGAAGAACTTGTCAGGACCCCTCTCCACAGCCGGAGCAGACTTGACAGCCGGGAGGTCGGCGAAGAATGAAGCAGGGGCGGCCGACGGTTGTGCTTCAGTTGATTTCTCGGGAGCTTTGCCTCCTCCTCTGCTCGCCTTCATTGTCTCCATGAATTTCTTGAGGTCGGCTTCGGTGTGGCCATGGCTCTTCTCTTCGGCTGGCTCATCTAACCATTCCGGTTCCCGCTCTGAGGGCCGCTGGTCTCGGTCCTTCTCCCATCGACGTTCGTGTCGGTCGCTGCGATCGCGGTCATTACGTTCACGCCAGCTCTTGGCTTTGTCAATGCGCTCGCGGTTCGATGGTCGCTCGGTAGCCTCGTTGGTCTTGTTGTTGTTGTCTTTGAACCATGGTTCTGACCTACCCCGGTTCAGCCCGTTCCTACGGGGTGCATCTCCATCTTCACCATCGGTGTCTACATTACGACGTGGCCGATCTCTAAGACCTTCGTGCTCGTCGCGCTCCTTGGCGCGGCGGTCATCCTTTTGTCGTTCACCACCCATGCGGCCAGTGAAGCGCTCAGCACCATCCTGGCCAAAGCTCTTGCGTGGTTTGACTGTACTCCATCCCTCGCCGTCACGGTCGCCGTCGCCACGTCGTCGGGGGTCGCTGTGCCTGGCATCACGGAAACGGTCGCTGACATCGTCGCCGCCAATCTTGCTTCGGAGAAAGCGGTCGCGGGCCTCAGGGTCGCGCGGGGTCCTCTCGGTGCGGTCGTTGTCCCCATTGTTCCCTCGCAATGTGGTGGAAGAGAAATTCATCCTGGGTGGCCCCAGGATTATGCCATCGGAGCCTTGATCACTATCAGCGTGGGGTCCCCCGAGATTGAAGGCTACGGAAGCGGAGATGATCGTACTTGCTCCATTGCGTGACACGTGACGTTCAGTAGCAGGCCTACGGGTGCCTTGTTCAAGCGGTGATCCTCGGTCGGTGGCGGTCTTGTTCTGGGGACGAGTCGGTTCTGGAGGCGGGCTGTCTCTCTGTTAGCTGAGGCACACATGCTGAGTGAGGTAGCACTCATACCCCATCCATTCCTCCCGCGGTGGAAGGTCCTTGGGCTTAATGCAAAGAGGGGACTCTCTTAGGCGAAGTAGCACCTCGGCTTCATATCGTATTGCCACAGCCATGACAGCCTCTTAGGTCTGGGTGTCGAATAATTCAGTATTATTGGGCCACCCCAGCGACATGTGGGCAGGCTGGTTCAGCTCGACGAAGACACGCAAAGGATGGAATTGAGTTTGCAGCTAGCAGCTGTGCAGGCCGCCCGAAGTCGGGCTCGTAGAGAGGCCACTTGAGGACCAGTCCGTTGTTCTCTGAGTGGAAGTCGAGTCGGTAGCGGTTTGCCCGTTCTGATAGAAGTGTTTTTGGGAAAGTATATCGGATGGACGGCTTGTTTTTGATGGTATTGGTGTGGGCAGGCTGATGGAAGAAGGTGGTGGAAGTGATGGTTGTACAATGCCACCCGAAGATGGGGTTTGTTTGATGCCGGTCAGGCAGGATGGCAACAGGAATACACAACACAGCCTGACAAGGATGCGATACAGAAATTTTGGTCCTGAAAGTCGCTAGGTACGTTAAGATGCTGGATGTTGTCAAAGCGAACTGTCGGAATGCTGAGCTGTCGTTGCAGGTGAAGTTGTGAGGTGGAGAAGGCCTTGCTGAAGTGTGGTGCTTGTCCCTAGTGTGTGTCTCGTCGTTGAAGCAGCAGACGGCCAGTGACCATCCAGTCTTGTGGCGCGGTACCAGCTAGGTGGTCAAGAGGCCGCTAGCTGGTCTATGCGCTCCTCTTCTTAGCTTGCCAGACAGTGGGGGGCCAAGGGGTTTGCCTTCCCCACTTATCTACCTGCTGATGCACGCTGTACACACGCTGAACTACGTACCTATACTTGATACAGAGGTCCTCCCTGAGAACTGTTAGACGGCCCATTGAGTGGGAAGCTTCGTCTAGCGCTGACACAGAAGCTCCTGCTCAATGTTCATGTGCATCTTGTAATCCTGAGCCTTGTCTGCAACCAAGGTATGTGAACGATCTAGTCTTGCCGGGCAGAACGAGAATAAGAATTATAGTTCATTGGATCAAAAGAATTATAGCCTGGCTTGGAATTCCACCTCGGCTCAATGTACTACAGCCTGTACAACATGTTGGATCCCTCCGTTGCTCCAGACAGAAGCACGCTCCTTATCTGAAGTCTCCCATATCCTCCGCAGAAGAGCCTTGTAAGTCTCGCGCTCCGATTGAGAGTCGCACGCGGCACTCTGCGCCTCGAGCCAGCTCACAATACCAAACCTAGTGACAAGTGTTGTGCTACCTCCTCCAATACATGTCGCCCGGTAGATGATCCTCAGTATCTGCGCCCTGAGGTTCTGGCGCAGGTATGGGTTGCTTGCCAGGGACAGTAGCCGCTCGAACAGGCGCGTGTTGTGGTACAGAGCCACGTCTGGCTCCGCTTGGACACCGTCCAGTAGGTAAGAGAAGAGCCAGCTGAGCTCCGAGTAATAAGTGTCATCGAGTTCTGGCCCATCCTGCAAGATGTCGTAGACCAATGGCAGCTTGTCGAGCCTCCATGTCGGGCCTTTGGTGAGAAACATGTTCAACTTCCCATACAGGCAATGCAGAGGGTTCTTTAGTACGTCGAGCGCATTCTGTGCAAAGGCCGTGATGTAGTTGGGTATCGGCCCCGCGTCCACGTGCCCTTTGCACGACTCCACGAGTTCAGAAAGAAGCAGCCACACCTGCTCTTTCTCTTCATATGACGAGTCCTTGATCTTGGCAGCCATTTTTGCGATGTTGACCAGTGCTTCTTTCCGGATGCTGGTGTGCTCAGAGGTAAGCAGGGATAAAACAGATGTTGCGTACCCCTCCTCGACAAGCTCATCTGCCTCTTTGGTCGTCCACCTGGAGAGTGCCGAATTGTCCTGGGCCAAAGGTGATGGGACGGAAAGAACTTTAGCCAGCGCTTCCTCCGACAAGACGTATTCATCCTTCTGGGTATCTTGTCCTTGGGATCGATGCTCGTCTTCGCCAGTCGAGAAGTCCGCGCCCCAGCTCTGCAGCTCGCGCGCGGCGTTGGTCTCTTTTGTGTACTTCTTGAGCAGCTTCTTCCCAGTGGGCTTCTCGGAGAAGGCCGACTCAAACTTCTCACGAAGCGCACTAAATCCAGGCTCACCGTTGCTTGCGCCTTTTGTGTGTGACAAGTAAGGGGATATGAGGTGTGCTAGCACTGATACTTCGTCCTCGGCTGCTGAGCTTATTATGAATGGCAACTGCTCCAACAGGGCAAATGTAAATGGGTTTAATGAGCCCGATGACTTCGTGGCTTCACCCTGATCATCAGGCACAAGATCATGAACCATCTCAAGATACTTGACGGGAGCCGTGGCACATCTTGATGTGCTATTGTCAAGAAGAGCCCACAAGGCATCACAAGCAGCCAGATTACTGGAGTCTCTTATGGAGTGAAGAGTGGTCAGCAGTGGTAGCGAATCACCGCTTCCTGACTGAACGAGCTGGTGTTCTTCTGCAACAGCTCCAAGAGCACTCTTGAGTCCCTCGAGTGATATTCCCGAAGGAGCAGCGACGGACACCTTCAACAAAGCCACGAACGGTGACACTGACAGCCCTTGTGTCTTGGAGAACCACCTCATGCCAGGGGAGTACACAGCGATGGCAAGCAAATTTTCCAGCTCAACCAGGCGAAGCGCTCGATCTTCAGGGCTTTCTTCGGCTTCGTCCAGCCGCTTGATTGCAGTGATCAGCAGGGGTGACACGTCAAATTTGGCCATCAAAGCCAATTGCGGTGTGACTTCGTAGTATAGCCTCAACAATCTGCTCGCCGCCTCCCGCTGGAGGAGATCAGAGTCACCGACTTCTCGGTAGCAGGCAATGACGTCTTTGATACCCGGAGCGCGTTGACAAAATGCATCGACGAGCTTCCGTGCAGAATCATCCCACAGCGGCTTATTTTGAGCTTTCGCTGCGTCTTCGTGCATCTTTAATGCGGCCTGGAGCTTTTGTATCGCCATTACGAGCAGTCTGACTGCCACAAACGATATGAGTTCTGCCTTTTGCGTCAGACACTTCACAAGGATCTTCTGATCCATCGGGAGCGGTATGATGTTGTCGATGATGATTGATGTCGGTGGAGGAAGCAGGGCAAATCCATTCTTGTGTCCGAAATAACCAGGCAAGGATGATTCAATCACCTTGAATAGAAACGCCGAGTAGCCTATCCACGTCGCGGACAGCTTTGGTTCGAACGTAAAGGATCGTTTGTTGATGAAGTAATGCGCAACTAACTCAGGGGCAGCTTGGAAAACTGTAACAAGGAGCTCGCTGTGTTTCTGGCTTGACCATGGGCGTAAGCTCGAACTCTGTATGAAGTCGGCTAGGATGTTGTTGCGCACTGGCACGTCGTCCTTAAATTTGTTCATCCAGATTATGCTCTCTAATCCAGGCTCCACCTCATCATCAGCTGATGGGAGCAAAGCAGCATCTGGATTAATGTTTCTTGGGTAGAATCCTGATTGCGGCCTCAGAATACCGGCTGATGGCGATGTGCAGGCCAAGGTGAGGAATGCATGGACTGCCTCTTCCACTGTTGTCCTGGACCCTTCCGCCGAGGCATCATGTTTGTACTGGTAGAGGGACGCCAGTCGTCCTAGAGTCAAAGAATTGAGCAGTTTGCTTTTCGAGTATCCGGCGAGTTTGCTGTCCTTGACAACATGATTCCTCAGCGTGTCGAGGATCTCGAAAATGAGGTACGGGGGGTCGTCCAGCAAGGACTTTGTCAGCGCTGGAGCAAGCTCCTTTTGTGACAAAAGTTCGGCCTTCCCCTCCGCGGTTAGGAATTTGAGAGCACTCAAGAAGAATCGAACGGCGTTTGTGCGGGCCGACGGTCTTTTCAAATCTTCAAGCCCCGCTCCAAGATGCTTCATACCCATGTTCCGGGCCAGAGACTTGAAAGTTAGGCTCCGGCCACGAAACATTGGTTTGGCCAGGGTACCACCATCGAGGCATATGATTTCCCTGAGAAGCCTCAGAGTAGGCGAGAAAATGTATTCTTTGCCCTTGTCAGCAGACAAATTCCGGGCTATCAGTTCTTGCTGTCGTGTCTGCAATAGCGTACGGCCGATGCTTAGCCCAAGCGCCGTGAGTTCAAGCCTTTGAGATATGAACTTCATCAGCAGATCTAGGGTCACTGCGACCGCGGACATGATGTTGTCGTTATTTGCATGAGCCGCAAAGCTCCAAGTCTCCATGATGTCCGGCAAGTGAGTTGCTTCAAATTCACCATCTTGCCGTTTAGCTGACTCGAGATAGTCTCTCAGGAGCTGAATCTTCTCATCGTCGGCACCATTCTCTAACAGCAGCCCGTCAAGGAAGATTTTAAATGATTGCAAGCCTTGATTATCGTTAGTCAATGTTCTTTGAAGGACAGGGTGACTTGACAATACCATGTCTTGCTTTCTGCAAATCTTGGTCAAAGGCGAGGAGCTGCATGAGCTGCCGGCTTGTGTGGATTTCTTCGCTGGTTGGCGCCTCATGGACAACCTTCTGCCGCTTGTGCGGGTTTGAGGCGTCCGCCCCACGCGCTCTCTTGACCATGCTGACAAGACCAGTGGAATGATGCGAACCAAGAGCGTGCGAGTAACCTCAGCGTCTTGTTGCCAACGGTTCTGACGATCAAAAGCCGCCTTATGGTCGTTTTCGAGGGCTCCTGCTCGTGACCGCGTCACCAGGGATTCAATCAGGCAGGAAAATATCGTCGCCAGAGTTCTGTCTGCATTGATCATAGCCCGCCTCGATGCTCGAGCTGTCGTTGAAGATTTCCAAACGTAGGTGCTGTTTTCCAAGAATCCTACTTAAATTTCGGTCGGCATGAAATGTTCTATGTCAGGGATTCCGGAGCGATCATTCAGACATGGTTGACCTCTGGTCTCGAAATTTGGGATTCTGCCATTACGGTAAATTTGACCGCCCTTTCCTTTCTCGGCTATCAGTCCATCTAGCCTGCAGCTAGCTTGGGGTCTGCAGGGGTGCCCGGCCAGTACATAAGAGCCTAGGCCCGCATCTGGACCCGCAATTATCGCTTCTTTGGGTGGGGCGGTGACCTTTCCTGATAACAATGTCAGGTCAACTCATTTCATCGTCCGTCCCAGCAAGAAGCACAAGCACAAGTCGTGGAGTTGCCCTTCATTCTCCGGATCACTCAAGCGAGTTTGTAGTGGGACGGGAATGAAGTAGGTAGGTGTCGAATAACATGCACTTAACATGGTGCCCTTCCTGTAATGAAAAGATGACTGGGAACAGATGTACTACTCCGGTTCACGATATATCAAGTATCAGGCTTCGACATCCGAGGAACCGGAGCCAACTGCCCTGGACTCTAATTGCCATGGCCATTCGTTGAGCTTTTGCCCGCCCACAAGGTTGTAACTCTGGCAGTCATTCGAGCAGGCCACCTACTGTGTGAATCAAAGATTTTGATATTTTCGGTATCGCATTGTCAATCATATCGTCTGCTCCATATTCCCCATCATTCGGTTCATTCATATCGTGTCGTGCGTACATGTGTATCACAATACCTCCCAGATACCCGTACACCTAGAACCCGAAAACCCAACCCCCCTCCCCTGCTCTCAGCGTCTCAAACATAGATTATTAGATGAGGTAGAGGTCGCATCCACCAAACCTGCAATGCTCACAGCATGTCACTCTGGGGCGAGTTCTGAACAAATGCATTCGGCATCTTTGGAACCGACCCGGGGCTAAAATTGGGATGCGACCATTGTGGCAGGTTTTCCCGCGACCTGCTGCCCGTCAAGCGAGATCGAGTCTGCTGCGCCGGGCGCTTCACCATGTTCTCGAGGAAAAATGATCCTTCGTCATGCTCTGGAACAAGCCCGTTGTCTTCCATGTCGGAGTAGAGCTCATCATCCGAAGTGAAATGTGGCAGATAAGATGCCGGCGCCGACGGCGAAGTCACGGAGCGCGAGTGTAGGCCGGGCCGACTGGAGGCTGCCGAAAATGCACCGGGGTTCTTGGTGTTGCCATCACGCACAGGTCGTTCAGCGAATCCATTCTGGAAGGACGTGTTACTTCCGGCCGCGCTCAGAATCGGCAGAACCTGTTCGTCATAGAGTTGTGCCCCCGACTCTGAAAAGGTATCTGGCGTGTACTCTGTAATCGTCCGGGAGGACCGCCCGTCGCTTGGTGGGCTGGTAGATAAGTCGTCGAAGAAGTCATCAAGACTATCCAGCTTGGAGGCCAGATCTGCAAGGCCGATTTCTCCGCGGACTTCATCAGACATCATGGTGTCTGTCCTGTCTGTGTTTGGAAAGTATCCATACGGGAACTCATCCGCGTGGAATTCTACGTCGGGTGTCGGCGCCGATTCGATGATAATGCCCTCGACGCTCTGGCACATGTAGAAAGACGCATGAATGTTTGCCCGAGTCGAATCCGTTTTCTTCGCAGGTATTGGGATAGCCCAGCCAGAGTCTTCCGGTATGCCAAACAGGCTCTGGGCTCTCTCGTACTCTTTGCGGACCGCTTTGGATGTCGGACGCGTCATGCTCATCCGCAAATGGTGTTTGTCCATCGATGAACCCGACATGGTCATAATGCTATCCAGAACTTCAAGCGCCTCCATGCAAAATTCGGTTTGTAGTAGCCTCAGAAGTGGAGAGATTAGATCGGAGCCATGGCCCGCCATCTCGGGTTTTCTCAGATCGATATCGGAAATGACGACCCGCAAGATTCGCATAGTGCTTGTCTTAACCCAACCCGACCTGTTAGTGAGCATCCCCATGAGAGTTGTGATCAGCGCAAAATCCAGCCGAGGGAGGAAAGACTCCTTCAGAGCCGTAAACATCCGAGTCACGAAATCTTGGGGCGTGTCGTGGTGCGGCGAGAGAAAGTCATTGAGAACCAAGGCCACGGTCGAAAGACCTTGTGTGACTGCCACTTGTAGAAGGGTCTCAGCAGTCTGTGCCACATCATCGCTCGGTTCGCCTTGCTCCAATGCATAGACGAACCGAGGGAAATTGGCGACGATGGCGAAGAAGATGCGGTTGTCATCTCCAATCAATGGATCGGCTGGTAGAGTGACAATCCTGTCAATGGTTTTAAGGGTTGCTTCGAGGCATACAGAAGAACGCAGGCCCTTGTACAGCAGCGGCTGCAGTCCTTCGAATGCTCCCTCCCATTTCGACGGTTGCCCATCCATGAGCAATCGCCGGACACTCGCTTGTTGGAGGTCGACTTTGTCCATGAATTCGTTGAGCATTTCCACAGATTCAAGAAACTCGCGCTCGTTGATAGACTCCATGCATGCACAAGTTGTCCAAAACAGTTGGGGGAATGTGGTCAACTTCTCTGCTTCAAGCTTCGCAATAAGGGTCTTCAGAGTCGTCAAGATCTCCATGGCGAATGACTGGATTTCGGCATCCTCGTCAGCAACGGTATTCGACAGCCTAGCAAGCATGTCGCCCAACATGTACTGATCCAGCGAAGTCAAAATGCAGCGGAAAATCTGAAAAGACCGGCAGGCCAGATGTCGGACAGGACATGTTGTGGCCCATGTCAGGGAGAGTCGACTCCACTGCTCCTTGATTCCTGGAAAAGTGATCTCGAATGTCTCAACAATCCTTTTTGTGAGTGACTCCATGCTTGGGGGGACCTTTGTATCGTGATCATTGACCTTGCCATTACTGTCCTCGTACCCCCAAACAACGGAGCGATCATGCCGCCGGATCAACTCGATAAGGTCCTCGATAGGCTTCTTCCTTTCTTCTGGAGAATCGTCATCGAGCTTCGAAATGACCAATTCATGGATAAGGTGCACGAGCATCTCACGGGCTTGCTCTTGAACCAAAGGCGTGTAGTGATCCCATAGGACAGTGACCACTTGCAACAGTATCGGTATACTCTCCTTCTGAAGGTTGACGGGCGATACCATCAGGTCCACAAGCAAGATCAGAGAGAGCTGCCCAAGAGAAAATCCGGCTTGCTTGGTACCCACTGGCAGAGCGTCGGTCAAATCAGCACAGTAAGGGAAATGATTGACGTCTGATGGTGGTGGCGCCGTTTCCCGCTTCTCGTTCGGTACCATGGCTTTCGGGGTGATCTGAAGCAGGAGGAACTCAACGACTTTGTGGCCGGGATTACTGTTGGTGCTCGCTAGGAACACTACAATCTGCTTGGCGTATTCGACGAAGTTCTGCTCCCGGCGCTCAAGGCACAATGACATGATGAAGTCGAGCACAAGCCGCACATTGCCAGGGTAGGGTCCCGCCGCGAGTGCTTGCCAGAGAGCTTGCACCTCATTGTGAAGCGCGGCGCTTGACTTGATCGTGATCTCTAACAAGTTCGCCAGCAGGACGTAAGACTGTCCAGTTGGCCCGCCATTTGGGTCCACTTTCAATTCCACTGACTGGATCCATGGGAGTATCACAGCGATAACGCTCCTCTGATTTACGGGCTGTAGGTCCTTGAAGTAGAGCGTGAATTCGGAGAAGATGTAGAAAGCCAGGTCTGTGTGCTGCTTCGACAATCTCTCGGAAATCTTGTACTGAGCCAGCTTGTATACTGCCTTCGTCTTATCGGAGATGCTGATGTCAAAATCCTGGATCTTGGATGTCTTGGCGTATAAATGCCGTTCCTCGATAGCATGAAGAACCTGCGCGGACCGGGATCTAATATCACTCTGATCGTTGCCCAAGGTAAATAGGCACAGGCCCAGGAGCTTCCAAAAGGGAGAAGGATAGTCCGGGTACTCGTGAAGAACCTGGGTGACCACGGTGAAATAACTCTCGAGGACCTTGGGAATGTCGGTAAGATAGCATCGTAAAATGCAATGTTCCAGAAGATAAGGAAATTCCTGGTTGTAGACGATCAAATTCTTCAAGGCCCGTCTGCCGATCAACTTCATCCGGTCGTTCCCGTTGCTGAAAATTGTTTCTAACCACGCCAGCATTCGCCGCACGTCAAACTGCAAGGACGCACCGCTTTCAGTCGTGACGCTGATGGGGCCTGCACAGAGCGCAGCCATAGCGCTCAAGGCAGCTGTTCTTAGATTGCGCTTTTCGATTTCCATCGCAGCCGATGCTGTATTCCTCTCACCAAGATTCTGTTGGTCGATCATCGATTGTCTCATCGTGTCTTCTCTCTGACGGATCTGAGATTGATTGGGTGAGAACCCACACCACTCCTCCATCAACGCAAAAGCTGACTTGCGAGCCTCAAATGTCATCCATCTGGACGGGTCACTCGTTCGGTTGATGCCCTCAAAGAGCTCCTCCATCAGCCCGCAGTAGTGTCGCCGCAACTTTTGAAACTCCCAGTCCATCTGCACCTCGCCATCCATGAGGAATAGCTTCAGGTCTTTGGCGTACGAGACGAGGTTGTTAAGTATCCACTCATCTTGATACACCTCAGGCTGTTTCAAGAAGTGCGATGTGAGTTTGTAGACGTGCGTAATCTCGGTCCTTAACAAGTCCATCTTTCGATTTCGGCGGGGGCTGCTGTTCGTCCGCTGATGGATACGAGCTCTTGCCTCGTCATTACACCGTGAGGCATATCCCTGCAGCTCTTCAAGAAGAGTCCGATATATGTAGATGTTGATAGAACCCATCGCGGTGACTACAGCCTCCCTAACAGATGCAGACGAGACAGAGAGGAGTGGGTTGAGATACTTGAAAAGTGTCCTCGCGGACACAATCTTATCAGTCGACGAAGCCAATGAGCCCTTGCGCAAGTGCTGGTTCCCGTGCAGTGGATTAGACTGCGGGTTTCCGGGATCTGCCAGCGTCGTACAGGCGAAGACTAGGAACAGTTTCCATTGCTCAATCAAGACATCTGGTTGCACTGTGGGTGTGCGGCCAACGAAGCGAGCACTGCCTGGATCCGAGCCATAGTAAAGGCCCCGAGAGGGTTCAGAGAGGAGCGTGATTGTTTTGTACATCTGGAGGATGCGATTGCAGATGAGATCTCGCCCGATAGTGACAGTGAAAGGACACTTCTCGTACGCGAGCCGGATCAAGTTTGGGAACAGTTTGAACCAGAGCGTCGTATCGTAGGACACGTCGCTCGTACAGAGCTCAACCAGGGCGCTCTGGTTGTTGTTGTCCTGCATCCCTCTTTGTATACGGCTTCGTTCGGCGACTGACAGTTGGTCATCCTTGAAGTTCATAACTTGCATCGAGTCATTTTCGAGAATATCGACCAGTCTCACTGTGTCTTTCTCCGGGCTTGTCGACTTGCCGAGTGCCGTGTCGAATTCAGAAATTAGCCGTAGGACCGTGATAGCGAAAAACCGCACGGTACGAGACTGTGAGCAGAGGAAGAACAAGCCGTGCGCCTCGATCTGGTCGACTTCGGCCCAGATACTGGATATGTCCAACTGAATGCCTCTCTTGTCAGATGTACTATTCTCACCAGCCTCTGCGATGGCATGCCTCTGCTTTCGCTTAATCTCCTCGATCCATATTTGAAGAAGCTCTACGTAGAGCCTCAAGGTGTTCTCGACATGACCAGGGCCAAGCATTCCGCCGTCTGACATGGTTGAGTATCTGTCGTCAAAGTTGAAGATGAAACGCGAAAACCCAGTAGCGACAGGTTGCGCATGAGACTGTCGTGCAATGGCCTTCAGAGACTGGGCAGATGAATCGGCGATGCTGTACTGCAGATGGGCTGTTCCTGTGCAGAGAAGGTTGATAAGTGAATTGAAAGGTATATCGGCAGACAAGCAGCGCGGAAGGGCTTGTACGGCGACATGGAGAAGTTCGTAAAATGCCTGTTTCTGATCCTGGGGGCTCTGGTGATCATCGCGGCGGAAGTTGAAAGTCTCTGAGATCGGAGTCTTTGGGCCCGGGCTACTGAATTTCTCCTCCAGGGCAGCCTGGCCACCAAATGTGTTGTCGCATATCATAGTGATCTTGCCTAGAATCTCACAAAACTTGGCATAATATTCCCGTACCGCGTCATTCAGCAAATGGCTCAGAACCGGGCTTGTCTGAGCTTCTCCGCGAGGAGATGTTGCAGACGAGATTGACATGGAATCATCCCTCGGGGAGGCAATGATCGGTGAAGTAGGCAGGCGATCCGGAGACGGCGTTGGGGCAGGATAATATTGAGGAAATGGCGGGCGGCCTTCCTCCCCCTTTTCCAGATCTGATATGACAGCCAGGAATGATCTTATGCCAATGACTATTTTGTCCGGGTCGAGATTTTCGATTTTCAAATCCTTGTTGGAGTTGAACTGGTCAGCGCTGACGAGAGGGAAGATGAAATTTTTGAAGCAATATTCAGGCTGCTTGAACCCGATTATTCGGATGAGCTGTATGAGAGGATCCGCAACGGAATTGTCACTAGCAAGCACGGGACGTCTTCCTGGGGGCAAGACTAGCTTAAGCACTTCATCGAGCTTCCTGATTGTGCCCGCTGCTGTGTCAGTCGTCCGCATCAGATACGTCCAGACGAGCCGGGATAGAACCTGCAGGCATACCGGCCTGGCGTAGCGGTCCTTCAGCTTTGTCTGCAATGACAGCACGAGCTGGAGCCATTGTGACGAGAAGGTTTCGGGAGGCGAGACGCAGAGCATTGTAGCCGTCAAGGGAAATGCAAATGTCCAGTGGCGAGGCTTGACAAATATTTGCCCAAGACGCGGGCTGATGTTGCCGAGAACTTCAGCCCACTTAGGATGGCTGAAGTCGCTGTTGTCGGCCTTGGCAGCAATGGGCAGCAGAAGCATCTCTAGCATTTGACAAAACGCAGACTTGACCTTTTGACCGTGTGATCGGCCGAAGAGCCGGCCCAATGCGATCATGAAATTGCAGGTCTGGTCCCAGGACCCAGGAGAGCTGACCTTCAATCGCAGATGCTTCATCCCACCGAGCACCAGCTCGATCTTCCCCTCTGTGGCATCCCGGCTTGCAGATATCGGGCTCTTGAGGACGCCATGCTCTTGGAGCGAGCGTTCCAGGTCGAGAATGAAGCGGTCGGTGACGCCTGTGAAATTGATATCGCTCATGACCCCGAGGAGTTGCGCGAAGAGATTCCAGTTCGCCAATTTGAGCGGTGAGAACATCAACTGTTCTGTGTCGGCAATTTTCAGTTGGCTGAAAATTATACCTTCCAACTTATCCTCCATCTCCGGCGTGATGGATGAGAGAGTGCTCTGGCCGATTACCTCGAGCAAGACTCGACATAGGATGTAGATGGAGACCAGGGACCGACGTTCGGCTTGAGCTACGAATTCCTGCTTCGATGCCACGGATGACTGACCATTTTGCTGCAGAGGGTCCCCAATACCATTCCCGTTGGGCTGCACTGGCTCTGTATTCCTCCTCTGTAGAGGGCCGGAAAGGGTCTGTCCCTTGTACGACGAGCGCGCTTCGTTTGCTGCGTCGCTTTTGCTTTTCCTCCACAGCATCATGGAATCGATGAGAGCCTTCGGTTTCGGACTGGCGATATGGCCGAGGGCTACTATGCTCTGGTCGAAAGCGGGGTCCACGCCGGGGCCGCATATCTGCTCGATTTGAGGTTCAGGCTCGAAAGGCACCGTTATGGACTCGTTCAGTTTCTCCTCGGCTTGACCGATGAACTGAGCCAATGTCAGTATGCGCCTAACAATGGGTATCCAAATTGTCCTACCGAGGTAAACAACACATGGAGCGCATACTCCCCCACAGTCTTCTGCTCGTCTCTGTGGTGTCTGGAATGCGAATGGTGATGCGCGTGATCGCGCTTGCTCTTCCCGCTATGCATTCTTTCTAATTTTCTCTGCGTGAAGGCGTTGGCGCTTATGTCGGTCGCCGACGAAGTCCGCTCTGGTATTTGAGGCCCGGAGGTCAATGTTGCGCCTGACATGGCGGTAGAAGGACGTGAACCGAGAGATGTGTCTCCATAAGGGTGCATCTCGGCTCGTTCTGGAGTGAGCCCAGTCCCGGCGGCCGCTATTATCTGGGGGCTCAGTGGACTAGACGACGAGCTGGCTAGACTCCCATTCCTCGAGTGTTGTATCCCGTGTACGATAGACGTCTGTCGGTGATGTCCATATGTGCCCCTCGAGTCAATAATTCGGTCGAATACCCCGCCGAGAGCCGAGCGAGAGGCAGATGCCTGGGCGCGGGATGCAGAGGACGGGGAATGCTGTTGAGAAGGCGGCTGCTGGTGGTGTTGCTGGTGGGACTGCAGTTGCGACGGGGAGTTGGCGAGTTGCGCGCCGGCCTGCAACTTTTCTAGAGATGATTCCCGAGAATGGGTTATGTATTGAGCTTTCTGCGGATCCAGCTCGCCAGATGTTACGGTTTTCTCCCAGTCCTCATCCTCCTCGTGTATAGGCGACCGGGGCGAGAACTTCAGAGTATCGTAGGCATGGTCGGGCAGGGTCGAAGATGGAGCTACAAGGCAGCTCTAGTCAGCACACGGCAACGCGCAATCCGAGTCCGCAATCCGCAATCCGCAATCCACGACCTCAAACCTGCTCCGGGACGACTATGGAGGATCGCAAGTAATGCTGGAGCGCAGGAGTGCAGTGTGCAATGTGCAATGATAGTGCGGTGTCAGGAGAGCAACAGGGATGGGTTGACGCATTGGAAACAGACATGCTGCCAGTGCGTAATGGTTCGTTCCCCTCTTTTGGCAGTGTTGTGAAACAAGTGAGGCTCGGATTGTGCACAGATGGGATAGGCCCGCCCCGGGCTGAGAACAAGCTGTAACCTGTGGTTTCACACCCAGGATATCCAGGCGGGTGTCGAATGGACGGACTTACCCATGCTGGGCCGTTCTCCAGGCCCCTTTTATAAAGGGCATCAGATTGCTTGATACAAGACAACACACCCCAGCCGGCCGGACAAACAGACAGACAACGCACAAGTATGCCCAGGTGACAGGGTGGTGGGTAGGTGGTTGCTGGTATATGGGTTTGTAGATGGTCTACACGGCGGTAGGGGCAGGTAGTTGGGCGGTTGGGCGGAACAGCCTCCTGCTCCTGCAGGCCCTCCCAGAGGTTGTGGTGTCTAGGTAGGTAGGTAAGTAGGTAGGTAGGGGTAGGGGCCGCTTCGACAGACCAATCCAGATCTGTCTTCCCCTCTACGGCGCCTTCCGGATCACCACAGGTTGGATGTCGAGTTGCAGCGGGCGCTTGACTTCCCCTAGTTGGTTAGATTGCATACCGAGGCAGTGAGCAAGCGGTCTCTCACGGGCGATCTGCGCCAATGTGCTGCAAATTGCCAATTCATCCTTCAGGTTGCGGGCTGCTCTCTGGACAAAACTGGCACTGGCGGAAAAAGAATGCAAGGTACGCACAGCTCACAGCCAATCACACCCGCTGGCGGGGACACTCCCAAGCATCTGTACAAAGTGGACTGGACTACACCTTTGTGCTGCACCATTTGCCAAGCCACCCACACTCTGTCAGATGGTGACTGTCACTCAAGCTAGTTTGATTGCTATAGTCCTACTGGTTACTCTGCAGGTAAGATGGTAAGATAGTAGCGCCTCTGCAAACTCCGCACTACCACCATGCCGTTCCCACCAGCAAGCAGGCTTCCGAGACGATGCTCTGTACCCTAAGCCTGACCTGCGGGTGTCATGCCTCAACGATCATTAACCCCCGTCTGACAGGAGTGGACTGGATCCCGGTCGGGCCCCACAGTCTATTCCCGGAGTCGGAGGCGCGGGAACAATTTGAAGCCATCAGCCCGGGCTCCGTGGCCCGCCGCCAGATCAGGTCTCCATAATTGATTGAACCCCCACAAGCGGCGCGGACGAACACTGGAATCACAGCCCTTGTCTGAGTCAGCCATTTGTGGCACAATGCCAACTGCTACCGTACATGTCGGCCATTACGGCATCCCCGGGTGCAGTCCAATTCTGACGTTGTGGTCGGTTGCGTCGGAACCGATGCCATCGCCGACATTGTGGAGCGGAGGCTCGAGTCGCCCAGGGAAGGTAAGGGAAATCATACCATAGCCCATAGTCACCGTCAGCAGGCGTCAGCCCGGGCTGTGGCATGGACGCTGCAGTCACGGCATTGCAACAGTGTACGGATGGATATAAACGTCGATGACTCTATGTGCATTGCAGGGCGTGTCAGTACGACTCCTAGCACAGTGCCTCGGTACGGCAATCTACTCGTCATCCAAGTCTGTTCAGTTCGGCGTCTCAGCCCTCGGGTCTCAAGACGGGGCAAGGCATGGAATATTCGAGATTGACTAGGTGCCTCCTGGGTCTTGGAAGCCACTCATGCACTGGGGCAGAATGCATCGAGAGGTTCAGGCAGGGCTACCGTGCTTATTTGCATTTTGGTGTAAGCCCTAGTGAGGTTACTCTGGACATTGCGGCACTCAGATTACGAGTACCGGGAAGACAAATTGTGTAGCATGAAGGACGGTGAATCACCAACAACCCGGTTTCGCTCGGGCAGCTTGTGAAGGCCGTGGCCTCCAGATAGTAAAGAGAGAGCGAGAGAGAGCATTACTCGTAAAACGACCTCGGGGAAAGCTGAGCCTCCTCTCAAGCCACCCAGCTCCACGGCACTACCCAGATACCTCGTGGGTACATGGGATATCTCGGCGGGAGCGCGCAGATCGACGCACGTGCTATGTACACAAGAAGTAAGTGACCAACGGCAACAACAAGACCTCGCCAAAACGGCCCAGTACATTGGGGCCGACGTTGGGAGACCGTGGGACTGAACTAAACCTAGGTAGGAACCTATAAAGCATCTGGGCACCCGTAGGCAGGGGATGGCAGCACAGGCGAGGTCCCCTAAAAAGAGAGCCGGCATTTCCTTAGCAGCCCACCCGCAACCCGCCCCCTCCATCGTTTACACTTTTTCTTTCGCTCGGATTAAAACCGGACCACGAAAAGCCCGTTATCACTTATCGCTTCCCCCGTTCCTTCTCGTTCTCCTCCACTTCGGCGCCACGTTTAGCTTCCAACACGCTGCGCTGTCTCCTTCGCTCCCGGCCTTTATAAAACCTTGCTGCACTTTTGCAAGGCGGCTCTCTAACCTCCGCTCATAGTGTTGGTGGCTGACCGTGTCATCTTCCCTTGAGGGTCATCAGCCGGTAATCCTGCAACTACTGCAAACCCGGGGCCCTTCAGCACGAGCTGCCCGTCCTAACGTAGCTCTTGGCATCTCGAGCCACAGAGATCGCGCGCCATCTCCGTCCGGCCCTCTTCCTCCTCCAACCTCGTCCCACACCCGTCGTCCTGTCCGCCGGCCCAGGACGCTCAAGGTCCGTCTCTACAATTGCCCTGTGAATGCCTCACTTCCGTGCCCTGACTTTCATTTAGCCTTGCAGCTTCCTCAGCACCATAGTCGTAGCCTCACTGGCTTAGCGCGCGTGCCTCGGGCACTGGTCTCCAACATGGCTGAACTCGACACTCTGGACATTGTCGTCCTCGCCGCGATCCTCCTCGGAACCCTAGCGTACTTCACTAAGGGTAAATACTGGGGAGTCACCAAGGACCCATATGCCAACTCATTCGCCAATGGAAATGCCGCGAAGGCCGGAAAGACCAGGAACATTCTGGAGAAGATGGAGGAGAGCGGGAAGAACTGTATCATCTTTTACGGATCTCAGACCGGAACCGCCGAGGACTACGCCTCGAGACTTGCCAAGGAAGGCAAGAGTAGATTCGGCCTCGAGACTATGGTTGCTGACCTGGAGGACTATGACTACGAGAACCTTGACTGTGTCCCCAACGACAAGGTCGTCATGTTCGTCCTGGCCACATACGGCGAGGGCGAGCCCACGGACAACGCTGTAGACTTCTACGAGTTCATCACCTCGGAGGACGTGTCATTCTCCGAGAGCAACGATCCCCCTCTGAGCAACCTGAACTTCGTCGCATTCGGCTTGGGTAACAACACCTACGAGCACTACAATTCTATGGTTCGCAACGTCAACAAGGCACTCGAGAAGCTCGGCGCCTACAGGATTGGTGAGCCCGGCGAGGGTGACGACGGAGCCGGCACCATGGAAGAAGACTTCCTCGCCTGGAAGGAGCCCATGTGGACTGCTCTGTCTGAAAAGATGGGCTTGGAAGAGCGCGAGGCTGTGTATGAGCCAATCTTCAGCATCATCGACCGCGAGGGTCTGACCAAGGACTCCCATGAGGTCTATCTGGGAGAGCCCAACAAGATGCATCTCGAAGGCACAGCCAAAGGGCCCTTCAACGCGCACAACCCCTACATTGCCCCTATCGCCGAGTCCCACGAGCTGTTCTCCGTCAAGGACCGAAACTGCCTGCACATGGAGGTCGACATTAGTGGATCTAACCTGAGCTATCAGACCGGTGATCACATTGCCATCTGGCCAACCAACCCCGGTGAAGAGGCCGATCGTCTGATCAACGTACTGGGGCTCTCGGAAAAGCGCGATAATGTTATCAGTGTGAAGGCACTGGAGCCCACGGCAAAGGTCCCCTTCCCTACCCCGACTACCTTCGATGCGATCGTCCGTTACCACATGGAAATCTGTGCCCCTGTCTCCCGTCAATTCCTGGCTACCCTGTCGGCGTTCGCCCCTGACGAGGATTCCAAGGCTGAAATGACCAAGCTCGGTGGCGACAAAGACTACTTTCAGGAAAAGGTCCATTCGCAGCATCTCAACATTGCTAGGGTGCTTGAGACAGTTGGAAAGGGCCAGCAGTGGACCAACGTGCCTTTCTCATGTTTCATCGAAGGGATTACCAAGCTGCAGCCCCGTTACTACTCCATCTCCTCGTCTGCAATGGTACAGCCCAAGAAAATTTCTATTACTGCCATCGTTGAAAACCAAACACTTCCTGGCCGCGAGGATCCGTTCCGAGGCGTTGCTACCAACTACCTTCTTGCCCTGAAGCAGAAGCAGAATGGCGATCCAAACCCTGAGCCCTTCGGTGCGACTTACGAGCTTACTGGTCCCCGGAACAAGTACGACGGCATTCATGTTCCTGTGCATGTGCGCCATTCCAATTTCAAGCTGCCCTCTGATCCTTCGAAGCCAATTATCATGATCGGACCTGGCACCGGTGTGGCTCCGTTCCGGGGATTTGTCCAGGAAAGAGCAAAGGAAGCTGCAGATGGTCAGAGCATTGGGAAGACCATTCTCTTTTTTGGCTGTCGCAAGCGAAGCGAGGACTTCATGTACGAATCTGAGTGGGAGGTAAGTAACTGGTTCTCGGGTGTGTGTGCAAGGATATCCATACTGACAGCCTTCCAGCAATACAAGAATGCCATGGGCGACCAATTTGTCATGCACACTGCGTTCTCAAGAGAGGGCCCGAACAAGGTCTACGTGCAGCATCTCCTGAAGCAGCAGGGCAAGGAGATCAATGAGCTCCTCGAGAAGAAGGCCTATTTCTACGTCTGCGGTGATGCTGCGAACATGGCCCGTGAGGTAAATACTGTGCTCGCACAGATCATTGCCGAACACAGGGGCGTGTCAGAGGCCAAGGCAGAGGAAATTGTGAAGAACATGAGGGCTGCAAACCAATACCAGGTACGTCCGCACAGTAGTCAAACCACCAAGACCTTTCACTAACAAACTCTCTAGGAGGATGTTTGGTCATAGAAAGCGAGCAAGCTTTGGTCGCATTTTCTGGGAAGCGAAGACCATTCGTGCTAGGCTAAATCTGATCGAATGCATGGGTTGATTGGGGATACAGGAGTCATGGGCATATTTCAAATTTCACTGAACTTCAGCAAGCCTAGAAAGACCAATTTGTTTGTCGACGTTTATAGCCAATACCACTTGTTAATACCTCGTCTATTCCCTGACCAGCGTTAAATGTTCTATGAACCCGAAAGACTGGAATCCAAGGACTGGAGTGACAGAAGCGCTAGCCATGCTTTTTAGTAGAATAGAGGCACTAGCAGGTGTCTGTCTATTTTCATCTTCAACTGAGGCAGAGGCTAATTAATGCAAGGCAATTTCCAAACAATCAGTACAGCAATCGGCCCACGGGATTTTTTTGACAGCCGACCGGCTTTTGGCGTAGATTCAATGGGATGGCCGAAGTCGGTGCCGAGCTTGTTGTGCTTGGGGCTTGTCAACTTGACCACAAAATGTGAAGGGCTTTCTCCGACGACAACGACGGCATGTCCTCCTCGGTTCGGGTTCTACCACAACAGCCTCAGCCTTGGTTGTCTCCAATGGCGGCACGAGACCGTTTGGCCCGACCTGTGGTTGCTGGCATGCAATCTTAGAGCAAACGACTGCCCGTGGGGACGCCTGCGCCGAAGGGATGTGGTTGCTTTTTCTTCATGCACCTCTTGACGAGGTTGGTAAGCCTTGTTTGCACGGGCACCTGGGGACGAGAATTGATTTGAGTGCTACATGCTACACTATCGCGCAGCATTTAGTCACCAGTCCATAGGACAATTCCCGGCCGACTGGTCGACGGGGCGAGCGATGGCTTCCGACTATCCGTTCGACCACACATCCAGTCGCGATGGACGACGAGTCCCGGGAAGCGGGCACTGTCTGGACCAACCCCGTTCTGTGTTGGGTTTGGAGATATGCCGTTTGATCTCACGAGCTAGGTCGCCTCGACTGGCCTCCTCGCGTTGAGCATGCGGCGAGACATAAGAGGCCCAGTCAGAGCGATAGGAGTAAGACATAAGGGCACCCTGGCTGAGCCTCGCCCGCACCTGCGTCATCTCGCAAGACGATCTTGGCGCTGCCTTGCATGCTCCCAAGAGGGTGTCTCGTCTTTCCCAAGGGGGCTGCGGGGGGACCCTGAGGTAGGCGGCCGGATCGACTGTCTCTTTTTCAACTTTCTGGAAGCCACGTTGCGCCGCGCGCTCTATTGGACCCGTTTGCCGGAGGGTGAAAAGCATGTTGACGGTTCTGTCGTGCCGTGCCTGCCTCGGGGTTTTCTTTCCTTTTTCTTTTTTTGCCCTCTCCACATCCCGCTTTCCTGGTCGGGAGGAGGTCCGTTCGCCTCTGGCCTCGTCCTTCGTTTTGATTTCGGTCCTGCCGTTTATTAGCTTGCGGAGAAGGAGAGAGCAAAGGGCGGGATATGGTGGTTGCTTGCATGTTGACCTTGGATGGTCGGCGAATGCCTTGTCGGTCCGCAACAGCCCATAAAGGCTTTGTCTTTCTGCTGCCTCGGCATATCTCCTTCCTTGACACTGTTCCTCTGTCCCTCAGGCTTGGACTTGGGTCTGGACTTCTCAGGGGTCTCGAGGCCAAAAGAAAGTACCACCGGCAGCAGTGCACATATTATTCTTACCACTCTGCAGTATCGTTATTCCCGGCACGTCATTGCTGGTATTTGTGCATTGGCTTATCAAGCCTCGACAAGACTTCCGTTTCCAACGACCTTCTGGATCTGACATTGTTTGAGAAGGTCCCTAGTGCCTCTGCCTGCGAGGGTCTTCAACTTATCTGGCACACGAAGATATTGTACGTTTGGAGGTGCTCATAATTATTTGGGGCCACAAACCACCGAGCTCAGGGTGGTTGGTTCTGTCGTCTGACTTGGGGAAGGCACACGTATTAGAACGACTACGGACGGTTGAAGGCTTCAAGAAGGCAGCCGCCTGCTTCCATCCTGCTAGGAAATCCTGGAAGCTGCGAAGCAGGGTGCATTGTTGACGTATGTCATTACTAGGTTGAAGTTGGCGATTTTGGAAAGAAGGCATGAGGTGAATCAGTTACCCTTTCCTGCTGGTCTGCTGGGTCAGTGAACGTTTTCTGACCAGGAGCCTCTTGGGGGCTCTCTTGCAAAGCGTTGATGCCGACAGGGGGACTCTCCCATCTTGTTTGCAAACTGCTCTCATTGAGGGTGCATTTCCTGTGTGCTGTCATCCGCGTTGTCCCAAAGTCAGTGGCCGCCTTCCGTGTCCAAGGACGGCCTAATCTTGGTCGTCTCTCGTTCTGGCTACCTTTCCATCAGCCATCGTGCCCGCCTCAATTCTCAATACTTTTGGTCAACAACTTCGAGCAGTCAATCATCGGGGACACGCATTTCTGATTCATTCTGATCTTCGGTGACTACCTCTCCGAGGGATTTCAACATACCTTACCTCGCCTGGGAAACTGCCTAGGTACCTCGAAGCTGACCTGTACCTGCATTTGCGTCTCCATCGCCCCTATCTTCCTTCCGCTCATTGCGTCTCGCAGCTTCTTTGTCGGAATACTACAGTGTTATCTGTGCTCTGGGGCAGTCTGTCTCTTCAGTATCTTTTCCTGTCTCGTCGAGGTTTGTCTGCTTTTCTTCTCTCCCTTCATCACCAGCATCAAAGATCGATCACTCAACCAGCTTGCTTCATAGCTCCATTTCTACCCCCAAACCACTCGCTTCATCCCAAAATCACCCTTTGACGCCGACATACCATCCCCAGGTTGCCAGCTCTGTCGTTCATCGTTGTACCCTTTTCCCAATTCGTCTGATCTTTTCAGTTCAGTAGGGGGGCAACTCGACGACGGCAAGGTCAGTGCTATTTTGTCTTGGGATACCCTGAGTCCGATGTCTATTCGCCTTGGTCTTCCAGGTCGTCCAGAGTGTTCAACCTTTCGACCGATGTGGGCTTCCTCAGAAACAATCACCCATTTTCTTTACCTGCTCCTGATCACCTACCATTGCGCTCTTTCTTTTGATGTCTGCCCACATCAACTTGTTCAACGTTGTCCACCTCGAAACCTTTCAGATCAATACAACCAAGCAGACTTACCCAGCCAGCACAATCGCTGTCTCTTTTTAGCACTTTGACTGACCAGCTTCTGTGCAGCTTTGATAGCATCCCCATCGATACATCCAACCAAGGTGAGTTTACTCGTTGTCTTTCCAGTCGCGTTGATGATGCCTCATAACTGGTCAAGTCTGGGCGCGAGGCCTTCGCGAACCACCGCGTCATCTTGATCGCGTCGCATCATGTTGAAAATTTGGGCACTGGTTTTGCAAGCTTGATTTATCCCAAACAGCACGCTTCACTTTCATGCAGGCCTAGTCCCTCCATGGGAAGCTGATTTTGGCTTCCTTGGGCAACAAAGTCGACATGTCCTCCCACCTGATCTTGTGCCTAATTCGTGATTTGTATTAAACTTGAGGCTAACATCTTGTTCTATAGAAATCGCAATGTCTTACCACAACCACACCGCTATGGCTTCCGACGCCAACAATCAGGGACCTCGACACGGAGTGGGACCTGCTTACATGGCTGCCCAAGGAGCTCATGATGTTGCTGGACCCCGTGGCATTCACTACCCAACTGCCCATCATGACGGCCTTGGCGGTCTTGTCAGTTCTTTCGGCGCTCTCGGCCTGGCTAATAATAACGTTCCTCAGGGCGCTGCGCCTGTTCCGATGCCTCCCAGCGGATACATGCCCGCTGACGCTTCGGTTGTCTATCCTGGCTATGGAGGCCACATCCAGGCTCCTTACCCCATGGACTCTGTCTATGGTCCTGGCGTCACTGCTGGCCACTACATGCATCAGAGCGGCATCCCTGGCGGCTATGGCCCCTACATGGTCCCTTACACCCCTGGTCGAGCAGCCTCGTACGGCGACCGCATGGAGCGTGGACTTCGCGACCTGCCTGGACTCGACAACCGCCGCGGATCTTACTCGACCACTGCGACCGAGTCCACTCCGGGAACTCCTTTCTTTGGAGGCATGGGAGACCGACACTCTGCTCCCCGGGTCATCTCTGCAGACCGCTCCAGCTACACCACCCCCTCCCCTCAGCAGCTTGCCGTGTCTGGGACTCTCGGTCCTGTCAGTTCCAAGGGAAAGCGAGTTGCCGAGGCTGAGCTTCGCATGCTTGTGGAGCAGGATCCTCCTATCCCCTCTGCTGTGCCTGCCGTCTTCACCACCCCAGAGCAGCGCAAGACCCTGGACCAGTGTCTGGATAATCGCATTGAGGGCAACAAGAACGTCTACATCCGTGGCCTGCACCCAACCACCGATGATGACCTTCTGATGAAGTACGCCTCTCGATTTGGTGAGGTTGAGCAAAGCAAGGCAATCATTGACACTGCGACCGGTGCCTGCAAGGGGTAAGTGTTCCACCGTCCCTTTGACTCCTCGTGGTAAGACACTAACCTGTGCAGTTTTGGCTTTGCCAAGTTCAAGAGTTCCCGCGACTCTGAAAAGTGCATTCAGGCCTTTTACCTTCTTGGCTATGAGGTCGGCTTCGCACGGGAGAGCTTCAACGCTCGCCTCAAGGCTGAGGGAGATGATGAATCCACCAACCTGTACATCTCCAACTTGCCAAAGTCTGTCACAGAGGCCGTTAGTTTTCCTCTCCCGGTATTCAAGCCGATCATCACGCTGACACTTCGCAGCAACTTGTCGCAATCTTCGATCCCTACCAGATCATGTCGAGCAAGATTCTCCGCGACAGCATGGGCAACAGCCGTGGCGTTGGATTTGCCCGGTAAGCCACCTTGTAATGTGCCCTGTCCTGGAAACAAAACTGATCAGCCACCGCAGTTTCGAGTCTCGCGATGTCTGCGAGGAGGTCATCAGACGCTACCATGGCCAGGCCATTGGTGACGAGTGCTTCCTGATGCAGGTTCGCTACGCTGATACCCCTTCTCAGAAGGAGCTCAAGCGCGTCACCGCCGAGCGCCGCCAGTACCGCACCAACGAGTACAACATCGGCGCATACGGAACCATGGCTGTCGGCATCAACCCTTCCATCTACAATGCGCAGCCCAGCTGGGGCCGCACTCCTCGCTTTTCCAGGTCAGTCACGCGGAGATAACACACGGGTACGTTCCCTGTCTTGCGGAATCTGACATATATTTAGCGCCGCTCCTGGAGCTCCCCATCGTCCTGCTCTCGCTGCCAAGAGCGGAAACGCGAACATGGCGAAGGGTCGGATTCAACAGTAGGATCCATCACATCTGCTGGACTTCAAATGAGTGCACTTGTGCTAACTGTTCCATGCAGACAGAGCGCAATCAAGTCTTCTTCCTCAGATGATGGGTCTGCCGATGAGGGTGTGACGATTGTTGACTCGCCTACCAACCACAAGTCGCAGTCATCTCCTATCATCAAGAAGGAAGCTGTCTAGAGGAATACCATCCTTTCTGGCCATCATCCTTCACACTCCTTGGACCACGCTCTTTCGACGTCAGCACTCCCGGCATAATTTTCAGCATCAGCCTTATCCCAAGGGCTTGTGGAGGTCGTTCGATGTCAGCAGGGTCCGCAATTTTGGTGTCGTCTCTTAAACTCTGGTCTTATCATCGCAAGTATGTCCCTTAACGCAAGAGGCTGTCCACCTCGC
Organism: Diaporthe australafricana; assembly: GCA_039880735.1. NCBI lineage: Eukaryota > Fungi > Ascomycota > Sordariomycetes > Diaporthales > Diaporthaceae > Diaporthe > Diaporthe australafricana. Next base: position 7,524,975 of record JBCEDM010000001.1, read on the forward strand.
ATGACGGATCTGCTTTCTAGCAGTTAGAGCAGGGAAGATCAGTACATCATCACCGCCCATTTTGTCTCCTGTACCATATCACTCCCCGTTGTTTGTACCTTGCTGTAGCAGCAGGATCGCCACCGGCAATATACATTCATGGAAGTCGTTGATAGCAAGGTGTGAGCCCGATTCTGCAAGTGACTGTTCTGAGTGTTGCATGGTGAAAGTCGTGACATCCTGTGTGAACCAAAGTTGCAAACTTGTGCTCGCGTTTCGATTTTTGATGCTTCGGCTCTCACGATGCATCTCTGATCTCTAGCTTTCCCACGCCATCGAGTTCTCCGTCTAAAGCTCCTTGCTGAACCTCAGAGTCCTGATCGGCTTCACTTTGACGCTCGTCGTCATCAGCACTTGTGTGGGCCTCGTCCTCCGAGTCTAGACTTTCTTCGTCTTCAGACAAATTGTCCGCACCCTCGTCTTTCGAGCCAGCTTGCTCTCTTATGGCGGCTTCAAGATCCTTTGACATCTTCTTCGTGAAGCCCGAAGCCTCCACCGCAACGTCGATCTTCCTGGCGCCGCCTCGCCCCACCGTCTTCTTCGCATCCTTGTAGAAGGGCCCGGGCTCAGTGCTCGTGAAATGGAACCTCTTCTCGAAAAAGCGCTTTAGGCAATTGACGTCCCTGTCAAAATACATCTCGGCGTTCTGGTGGTCCATCGAGATCATTTGTGGGAAGTCGATGAGGATGGGCGTCAGTGTGACAGCGGCCTCAGCCGAATCTTCCTCGCCATCGTTGTCCGTCTTCTCCTCCCTGATGAGAATGTTGAACTCGTTGAAATCGCCATGTATCAGCCCATGTTTTGCCAACCGAAGAATCATGGCAACCAGCTCCGCATATAGACCTGCTGGGTCTGGAACGGCTGATATCTGTCGCAAAGGGTACGAGTCGTCGATGAATGACATGAGTATGGTGTGTCTTGACTGCGCAATAGGCTCAGGGACTGGGAAGCCTTCCTCTCTAAGAGCCTGCATGAAGGCGAACTCCTTCATGGCCGACAACCTCGACAGATACATCCACGAGCCGCCCTGTCGCTTCTTGAGATAATCTCGGTTCGTCTTGACTGTGCGGAATGATATGCGCCCCAGCCTGTGTATTTTCAATATCTTTTGCTGCCCCTTGTCGTCCGCCACCATCATGATGTCGCTCTCCTTGCCTACACCTACCCGGCTGCCCACGCTGTATATCTGCTTTTTCGAGGAGTAGCTGTGTAACGAAAGGTAGTCCAGTCCGCCGTAGGTCAGGCGGTAGCCGTCATATTTAGCTTCCTTGACCCGGCCGATGAGCCCGGTCTTGGCGAGATTCGAGATGGACTTGTGCACGCCGCTGCTGCCTCCGCGCAGACGGGCGATCTTCTCGATCATGGCTGTCGGGACGATCTCGTGGTTTTTTGAGCCCGTTTCTACCTGATTGGGCTTTGGTGAGTGGGAGTTCAAGTATTGGCATACGCATAAGACGGGCGGCCTACTGCTGTGAGGACTCGCCAATCCTCGGGTGCGAGGTGGCGCATAGCCTTTGTGTCCAACTTCATGATGACGGGCCGTTTCTGCTGTTGCCTGTAACTTGGCCTTTCCTTGACTGAGGTGCGTGGATTCAAATGGCAGTGAGTGTCTGCGCAATCCTTCTGAAACCCACTACCTAGAAGAGTGGCGGTTGGTGGTTTAACTAATCAAATGCAGCTGAAGCCTGTCAAACAACGTGGTAGTGAGATGGGAAATGCGATCACCAAAGTCCCTCTGAAATTTAATGTGTAGTGGGATGAAGCTGAGGCTTATCTTATCAGTGATTAGATACAGACTTGCACCGGACTCACCTCGACAGTGGCGCACTGACCAGCCCGATGCGCGGTGGGACCCCCTGCTCGGCTTCTCTGGATGATGACCTTGCTTGCCATCTCCAGGCGGCAGACACTCGCGTAATAAACCAGAGCCCGGGAGCTAAGCTGCGGGCTGGCACTCTACGAAGCTTCCAGCACCAACATCAACATCACCACACACCATCCGCTCCCAGTCCCCGATCGCTCTTGGACACAACATACACCCGGACGCAAATTGTTCAGGTCTTTTCATTCCCTCTTTGCGACCAGCTACTCTCCTTCCCAGCTTTTCCAGGTGTCAGTTGACGCAATTCCCCTCTGCGCCGACCCAGACCCGCAGCGTGCTCCCAGTCCCAGCCTCCATCCATCATGGCTCAAGACAGCGACAAGCCCACTGCCGCCGACAAAGGAAAGGGCAAGGCGGTTGAGAATGGCAAGCCCGATGACGTTCCCAAGGAGAAGGATGGCAAGCCTCTGGCAAACGGAAAGAAGGCCGACGACAAGGATGATTGTATGCGCCGCCGCTCTATCACTTGCGATCGCAAACTGACCCATCACACCATTTAGCCACAGAAGAGCTCAGCGAAGAGGATCAACAACTCAAGAGCGAGCTCGACATGCTCGTCGAGAGACTGACGGTAGGTTCATCCCCACGGCCTTTTCCCCGTGTTGGGATCAAGCAGTCCTGATCGAATCACATCAGGAGCCCGATGCATCCCTCTATAAACCGGCCTTGGAGGCCATGAAGAACTTCATCAAGACCTCAACATCATCAATGACGGCTGTTCCGAAGCCGCTGAAGTTCCTTCGACCCCATTACGACACCATGACCGAACTGTACGAGAATTGGCCAGCAGGCGACGACAAGAACTCGTTGGCTGATGTGTTGTCCGTGATCGGCATGACGTTCTCAGACGAGGACCGACAAGATACCCTAAAGTACAGACTGTTGGCGCCAACGCAGGATATCGGCTCCTGGGGACATGAATATGTCCGGCATCTGGCTCTGGAAATTGGAGAAGTCTACGCCAAGAGGATCACAGGCGAGGAATCCACCTCTGACTTGGTGGATCTTGCGCTATCCCTAGTGCCTTTGTTTCTCAAGAGCAATGCGGAGGCTGACGCGGTTGATTTGATGAGCGAGCTGGAGATCATCGAGAAGCTCCCAGAGTTCATCGATGAGAACACCTACTCCAGAGTTTGCTTGTACATGGTATCCATGGTCAACCTTCTGACATACCCAGACAACGAGCTGTTCCTGCGTGTGGCCCATGACATATACAAGGAATACAACCAATCCACACAGGCTATGGTCCTGGCGATCCGTCTCAATGACACGGAACAGATCAAGGCCGATTTCGAGGCAGCTACTGACCCCACACTCAAGAAGCAGCTGGCATTCCTGATCGCGCGGCAGAGGATATTTCTTGACTCGGAAGATGAGGACCCTGAGGTCCAGGAGAGTCTCAGTAATCTCCGCTTGTCGGAACACTTCAAGACTCTGGGCAAGGAGCTCAATATCCTCGACCCCAAGACGACCGAAGACATTTACAAGAGCCATTTGGAGAGCAGTCGTGTGGCTGGAATGACCAACCTGGATTCCGCTCGTCACAATCTGGCTGCAGGATTTGTCAACGCCTTCGTGAACGCTGGCTTCGGCAACGACAAGATGATGCTGGTGGACAAGGACACCAACAGCTGGGTGTGGAAGACCAAGGACGAAGGCATGATGTCCACAGTGGCATCGCTGGGAACCCTACTTCTGTGGGACGTTGAGAATGGCCTGGACAAGATCGACAAGTACACGTACTCGGAGGAGCCGCAAATCGTCGCGGGCGCCATGCTTGCTATCGGCATCATGAATGCCGGCGTGAAGATGGATTCCGAGCCTGTCATGGCTCTGCTCGGAGAGCCAGAGAAACTCGAGCACTCCAACCCTCTCATCCGCGTGGCTTCGATCATGGGGCTTGGCCTGACCTACGCTGGCTCTAACAAGGAGGAGCTGCTCGAGAAGCTTCTGCCTATTATTAATGACACCACCCAGGACATGCAGATCTCAGCCATGGCCGCGTTGGCGTGCGGACTTATATTCGTCGGCACATCTCATCCAGACGTGACAGAAGCAATCATCACAACTCTGCTGGATGATGAGCGTCAAAATCAGCTGAAGGACAAATGGACGCGATTCCTGGCCCTTGGACTCGGTCTGCTTTTCTTCGGTAAGCAAGAAGAGGTGGATGTCATCCTGGAGACACTAAAGGCTATCGATCATCCTGCGGCGAAGCCCACTGCTGTTCTGGCCGAGATATGTGCCTGGGCAGGCACTGGCGCTGTGCTGAAGATCCAAGAGCTCCTGCACATGTGCAATGAGCACATGGAGGAGTCTGACGAGAAGAAGGGGGACGAGTTGGTTCAATCTTACGCCGTGCTTGGTCTCGGCTTGCTTGCCATGGGCGAGGAAGTTGGTCAGGAGATGGTGCTTCGCCAATTCGGCCATCTTATGCACTACGGCGAGCCCAACATTCGCCGCGCCGTCCCTCTAGCCATGGGCTTGATCAGCCCGAGCAACCCTCAGATGAAAGTCTACGACACCCTCTCGCGATACAGTCACGACAACGACAACGACGTTGCGATCAACGCGATCTTCGCCATGGGTTTGCTTGGCGCCGGTACAAACAACGCCAGATTAGCGCAACTACTCCGGCAACTAGCAAGTTACTACCACCGCGAGAAGGAGTCACTCTTCATGGTGCGGATCGCCCAGGGTCTCCTGCACATGGGCAAGGGCACCATGTCCATCAGCCCCTTCCACACTGACCGACAGATCCTATCGCGGGTCTCGTGCGCAGGCCTGCTGGCGGTGCTCGTGGCTATGATCGACGCGAAGCAATTCATCACCAAGAACTCTCACTATCTCTTGTACTTTTTGGTCACCGCCATGCACCCACGATTCCTCGTCACGCTTGACGAGAATCTCAAGCCTCTGACCGTCAACGTCCGCGTTGGCCAGGCAGTTGATGTCGTCGGCCAAGCTGGTCGCCCCAAGACCATCACCGGATGGCAGACGCAGAGCACTCCTGTCCTGCTCGGGTATGGCGAGCGGGCTGAGCTCGAGGACGAGGAGTACATCAGCGTGAGCAATGTGCTCGAGGGCCTGGTAATCCTCAAAAAGGTACGTTGATTTTGGGCTCGCCTTACTCTTCGATATGAGAAACCTGCTAATTTGACTCTAGAACCCGGACTGGGAAGATGGTAAATAAACTTACCCTGAGCATGGCCACATAACGTGAATTAGAAGGGTAAGAGTCCGTGAGAGGGTTACTACTGTACAGTATAATGGGCCTCTTCAGGTCAGGGTCACAGAAGAGAGCTTCATTCAGGTACCGAAATGAAACCATAGACGAATGGAAATAACTTTTCAGAGCTCTCTGCGGGTGCCAGCGTCCGCACTCGAGGCTTTGCATACATCGTGACTCTTGCAAATCAGAATGTCATCTTTTTTTTAAAAAGAAAAATATGCCCGTCTGTAGATCTTTACTTTATTTCACAAAGTTGCAAAAGATCCTACAGGAGACAGCAGCGATTATATACTGGTAAAGTCTCATTTCAGGGGTCCTGGTCGGACAGAATGTGGCCGTGTTGATCAGTGCCTGCTTATATGCGAGATGATGTTATGCCACCCATGGTGAACAAGATGGTGCCAGGCTGGCAGCTGCTGGGTGATGACGGCAGAATACTTTGTTACAAGCTAGGCTGGTGGTGCCCACGAGGTTATATGAGATTATAAGCTACATGTCGTGAGAAACGCGGCGGAAGACCTGACGTCGAGGCAAATGGTGTTCAAATCAGCACCGCTCAAATACTCTGTATAAGCCCTTCAGATTGGCAACCTCCAATACGCCGTCCTTCATTAGGCCATTTGTGGCCACGAGCCGAGCCTTAAATGCGGGAAAGAAGACATGCTCCACAGCCCAGCGGACATGCTTCCTTCTCGCCTTGACCTCCTCGTCGAGCTGTTCCGCAGCGGCCGCCTCGGCTTCACCCGGCATTGGCGGCAGCACCTCCGGTACATAGAGCGATGCCAACTCCTTCAGAAAAGTCTCGAAGCAAGCCCTCTCATCACTCCAGTCGACGTGCGGGCCCAGTCGGAGCAGAAAATTTGGTAACTTCGCCATGGACGGGTTGTAGCCCTTCACAAGGAGGGGAAGACTGATGAGCTCTCCGGCAGGGGATATCTCGAGCGAGAAGTATTCCAGCAGCATCTCGCGACGCTCAATAAGCTGTGACGATACCAGGTCGACAACCTCGTCTACATCAAAATCATCCTCCGGGGTAGAGCAATTGTCCTTCTCGTGCTCGGCTGCTATGCGTAGAACTGCAAGGAGGTCTAGGGAAGGGCTGAATTTGACAACCCCAAAATTACCGAAGTCAGTCAATCCCACCTGATAGAAATATTGAAAGCATGCGCGACCATAGTCAACGAGATAGAGCTTGACGCCGCCTTGTATGGCTGCAAGCCGGCGCCGCTCGTCGACAACTCCGACGAAGGTGTGCGTCGCGAAAACCTCGGTGAGCTCGTGGTGCATATCATCTCGGACATCGGCACGCAGCTCCCGGACACTGGCAAGGCGACAAGGGACTTGCTCGCGGTCGTTCATCTCGTATTCCACGGCCTCAGAAGGCTGAGTATCAGCTGCAGTGGTAGGCGTTGTGCCGGTGTGTGCTGGTGTAGATGATCCTTCAGTCGGGCCGAACATGCTTGTTATCTTGCGGAGGTTGGTGTCTGTTCGGACGAGACTGTTTTCATAACGTGCCGTCTTCTTCCCGGAGGCACGGTTTGTAGATGATGACGGTGCAACGTCTTCTGTCTGTTTCTGGGTGGATGCCCAATCGGCACCTGGGAGTAGCGTTTGTGTCAAGAAGGTCCGGCTCTGGTCAACCGCTGCGAGTTTGCTGCGAATGTGTTCACAGATGGCATGGATAATCTCATCCTCATTGAGAAAATTGACCTCTCTTTTCGTCGGATGCACGTTGACATCGACCCGGCCAGGATCGATCTCGAGGCTCAGGTATACGAAAGGATGGCCACTCTTGGGCAGGAATGCTGCATATGTCTGCTCAATTGCCTTCCTGATGTTTGTAGACTCGACACAGCGGTGGTTGATGAACAGCAGTAATGTCGTCTTCTTTATGTGATAGTTCGCATTCGTAGTGTACCCCTCGGCTTTGAAGCCCCAGCGGTCATCTGAGGTAGAGTATTCGACCAGCTCATTGGCGACACTAGCGCCATAGATTTGACGGACACGGTCGACGACAGAGGCGGTCGCCGGCACAGATATGCTTGTAGATGATTCGCCTTGCTTCTTACAAGAAAAGGCGACATGGCTGCAGTGGATGGCATAGCGGCCAACCATGTCGATGATTTTGTTGTACTCATCGGAAGCAGAGCGGAATGCGCGGCGCCTTGTGGGCACATTGTAAAACAAATCCTCGACAGTGATTTGGGTTCCGTTCCTGCCGGCCACCGGCTTGGGCTCCGGGGTCTGCCCCGGCTTGGAGGGCTCAAGCTTGCCTCCGCCGTAATGAGCACGCCAAGCACAAGTCGAGTCCTTGGTTTTGGTGGTGACTGTCAGGTGGGCTATGTGGCTGATGCTTGCCAGAGCCTCCCCGCGGAACCCATATGTTGCTATAGAAGAGAGGTCCTCGAATTTCTGCAGCTTGGATGTAGTGAAACGCTCACACAAAATGGGCAAGTCTTCTTTCTGTAAGGGTAGTCAGTCAGACGCTCGCTCGCTTGTCGCAACCGTTCCAGCAGCAAGAGGACAGTGAGGCTGAAAGTACGAACATCTATCCCACTGCCATTGTCAGTGATCTGTAGAAGTTTGAGGCCGCCGTCTTTGGCCAAAACCTCCAGGGCGGTGGAGCCAGCGTCGACAGCGTTTTCGATGAGCTCCTTGAGTGCGTGAACAGGGGCAACGATGATCTCGCCGGCCGCGATCTTGTTGATGACATCTGGATCCAGCGCTTTGATTCTCCGTGACATGTTGGCGTCAACATGGTCAGCCTTTCTCTTGACGCCACGGGGCTCGTCAGTGTCCATTGGTTCGGCCATTGCGGGAGGCCGTGAACATCACAGGTATCGTGCGCACAAGGCAAACGGAGACGATCAGGTTGACGAAAGAGTGTGCTTCAGGACGCCGGCAGTCATTGGAAAGGACGTGTGAGTAAGGTGCCGGTCGCAGACGGCGGGGTTCAATGATGTGCTGCAATTACAGCGTATTGAAACGGACATTGCCAAGGCAGAAGTTTGGTGCTCGGATCTGGAAGCCGTCTTGTTCCCCAAAACGTCACTTATTGAGGCATCCGCGTCGCGACGACGCGCCTGCCTTGACGCGGGTAGCTTCCCAATTAACATTTAGTCTAGAGTAGCGGGAATAAGGTTTTGGATGCTCGATCCGTTAGGCGCACTGCTGAATGTTTTAGGGCCTGCCAGCCATTAGTAACCGCCTGTAGCACGACCTTGTAACAGTCACCATTCCACTCAAATTGCCAGTCTACGGCCCTGCGCGAGCAACAGGGAGACTACTAATTTGTTACTTGATATTATTATATACTCCCAGGCTTTGGGAGGGGGCAGCACTATGCGACTCTCAGCAATGGAGATCCAGTAAATTAAAATACACTGTCGAAGTGCTGTGGAAGACGCCATCTTGGAACGACTGCTTGCACTTGAAAGCAAGCATCTTGCAAGCCAGAAGTGGCGTTTGCAAATGCCTCTTCCAGACAGGCGCCGCCGACCCAGCAAGCACCCTTGCATTTCCAGGCTCAGGCACCTGCATAGGCCGGGGGTGCGAACTGAACCGCTCTACCCGCCCCTCCCCCCTTTACCTCGCTCGCCCTGATGTCACCGTCTCGAGCAGGATTCATCGCATGGCGCAACTCGCTGCTTTTCTAATCTTTGCCCAGAGAACTCTGGAAAGCGATTCTTCCAAGGGCAGCATTCTTGTTCTCCACTCGTCTCTTTTTCGATCGGTACGATGCAGCAATGGATGATCTTATTGATTGAGTCACCCCGTCTCTCATCCCCTTGGTTCATGCCCCACAAACAGTCGGAATGTCTAGACATATATACTCACGAGTGTGTGCAGAGTCGGGCGTAGTGACTTGGTCTACGTCAAAGCTTCACCACCGCATAAGTGTGGGTCTAGTTTGGGCCACGATCAATGCTATTACTGGAGAAAACATAACAGCAGCACAAGCCAGAAGAGGTACATTGTTCGAAGAAGTTCTCAATTCAACTCAACGATCACTCCCAGAAACAGACAAACCGCGCCTCGATGCTCTCTCTAGGAGGCTCATCCTGCGAATCTGGGAGCACAATCGCCGTGTGCGCTCCGGCGTATCCGGTGAAGCCAGCCTCGCCCTGTCTGCTGTCGCACCCTTTGAACAGGAACATCTCGTTTGGCGTCATTTCGTGGACGTAGTACCATGCATGCTTCTCTTCCTTCTCAGGGTGTGCAAGGAGCGAGTACGCGATGTTAGGGTCCCCGCTCTGACGGAACTTCCAGTCGTCCATGCTCAGAGTCGCCGAGTCACAGAGCGCAAGAGGGTCACGCTTCAGCGTCTTGAGCGGCTTCCATATCTACCCAAGACACCGAGTCAGCGAGTGGTCCAAGAATGACAGATCAAACTCTGCTCTTGGTCCGAGTTGCTGTATATCTAAGGGGTGAAGCCCCCCGACACAATGCAGTTCAGACAGATCGTGGCATGTCGAGTCACAGCAGCATTGTGTCCTTGAACTGATGGAAGAAACGCCCAGAGCCTCACCTGCACAAAAGCCCACCGCGAGGCAGACTTCGCGGCCTGTTTCAGCTCCTCTCGCCTGTCCTCGGGGATGCCGTTATAGTTGAGGATGGCCTCCTTCAAGAAAGGCAGCCGCTCAGGGTAAACGACTGTGAAGTCGCTGTGCGGCCACAGCGTAGAGAAGCGGTTGTAGCGCTCCGTGTCCACCGACTCTGCGAAGAACTTGTTCTCGGTCCGGCGGAGGACGTGGGCAAAGGGGACAACAACTGATGCGCCCGTTCTGTGGGATCCAGTCAGTCACTGGGCACCCAAGCGGAGGGCTTCAAGCGAGCAAACCTCTTCTTAATGATCTCTACCACCTCGGGGTAGAAGTCCTCCTTTATTCTGTCATCAGTGGAGACGTCCCGCTCTTTCTCTGGGAGCGTGACGATCTCAAAGCCGTTCTTGTCTAGCTCGAATGAATCCTCCTTGCCCCTGGCGTTGTGGAATGTCACTACAAACTTGCCCGTCAGTAAATCCTTCTATTTCGACAAGGTCGTGGGCATGTCCAAGGAGGTCATTGGCTGCTTTGATAAAATCTCATGGGCGACGAGACAAACATACTGTGCCTACTCGACTCGATGAAATCGCCGAATTTCTTGGGCGCAGGCAGGTCATCGGCCCCGAATTCCTTCCTGTCCACCGGTAAATAGTTCACGAGCGCCTTCACATCGTGATGGTCGTTGACGTAAGTCGAAGTGCAAACCTCAGTGGCCATTGTGCTCTACACACGTTCTGATGTGGGTCTAAATTGTATAGTAGATTTTATTATTTATGGGGGGACTGAATATTGGAAATCGTGATTCCAAGGAAGACTCTGGACGGGTTGTTGACCGCTTTAAGTAGACATAGCTTAGTACAATGCCGACTTGACAATGCGGGGCAAACGTTACAATGAGAAGACATCCGTCGAATCAATTGAGCCTCGTTTTCGAATTCGTACGCAAGTCAAACTCAAATCTGCAGAAATTATAACCGCAAGGGGTAGCTCGTCCTCAGTGTAGACCGCGGAAGACCAGTGAGGGGGGATCCTCGACAATGTGTCCTAAGGTTTGGCGGAGATTGCTGAAGTTAATGAGTGACGTTGGAAGGCGATTGGTTCTTTGAAGACATGTTATCGGTCAATTGCATGTTGCGCGCACGGCTGGCGGTGTTTTGCCAGAGGAGTTGCCGTTGGTCCTAGCATTTGCGCTGGCCAACGGGGCTGCGAGCTTGCAAAAGCTTCGACGTGGATGCGGGCTTGACGTCCATTTTGGAGAGCGATTTGTGAGGATGTCGCGGACAAGTGTGCCCAACTGGCTGCCACGGGGCGGCATCGAATTGATCAGCTGACTTCGTGTTATTGGCATTCGAAGATGATATATGTGCTCGCTCCGCGCAGGGGCTTGCTTTGCTGGTCAGCCACTGAAAATGAGCTGCCGTCTCAACTTGGAAATGGCCTGTAAAGATTCCAGGAGGATCCCAAATGGTAGATATCTGTCACCTGCGCGGCTTCGTCTGCTGGTCAGTGACATCGGTGATCTGCAACCAGACCCTGACTGGCCATCTTATTGGCTCACCAAGGCTTTGGACTTCAACAGCATCCCAGAATGTCAGCGTCCTCCTCATCAACCTCGTCGCGTCGGTCCGAATGCATCTCAGGACGACAAGCCGGCGCCTCCTTTCAACACGCAGGCGTATACTTTCCAAAGGATGACCTACCGCTGTTGATAGACGGCCCGTAGTCTATGTTGTCGCCGTCTGAGATCTGACACTTCAATGCCTTGATGCCCTGAAGAAACCCATCGTTCTCAAGCTGAGATAGGCCACCCACACCAGAAGCGGTCCCAGGGATTTACTGACTGGCTCTACGGCTGCATTGAAACGCGTGTTAGAGAGGAGTAAAGATGCAGTTCTCAGGGCTGAGCTCTTCGGGCTGACTTCCAAACCGCTGGTCCTGTTCACCCACACCTCAGCATTGAGTCAAGCCTTCGGTCACGATCGAAGAAGCCAACGTGACGACGACGAGTGCCTTGCAAATTCTCTTGCCACACGTCGGTATGGAGATCGCCCATAAACTGCTGGGGTCAGGGTATGCGCTCCCTGCTCTATACCCTGGCTCTATGCCACCTTAGTTAGGAATTCCGAACCGATCGGGCGAGTGCTAAATCTTTATCCTCGAGCCCGACCACAATATACCAGCCTAGACCACGCGGCAAGGTAGGCACAGCCCTATAGGTAAGGAATCTCCGGCAATAACGGCCAGAAGCACAACGCCATCTCGCCTTCTGCCGATGACTACCTAACGCGGGCGAACGACGGAGATCCTGATCAATGCGACTTCAGGCCCGTGGCTTCCCCTGCACGACCCAGGAGATTGTAAGTCGCCTATTCTGGGCGAATCTTTCCCAGAGTCCGACGGCGCGCCTCCTTTCTGCATTCTGACAACAAATAGCGCGTGGATTTTGCCCCGGTGAGGTCGGCACGGGATTGTGAGTAACATGCCGCCAAGCTGTGGCTGCATTGGTGAGCAGCGCCCCTTTTATCCAACAAAGTGCAGGGCCATTCCTCCGTTGAGCTGTTGCATATGGGGCGGATTCCTCCTTGCACTCGCAAGATAGGACAAAAGGTAGCATCCAGTTCAAATCCGTCTCCATGGCGAATACCAAGTCGTCGCAATTGCCAATTGTTGAGTTTCAGCACGTCGAAAGAATGGTACGATCGGCCCGCTCCCTTGAATGCCGGAACCACTTTTCTGCCCGACTGTGGACAGAACAGAAGGGCTGCTTCTGCAGCCCGCGATGTGCCCCTTGACCTGTTTGAAATGTCTCTTCCAAGCAGTGCCGGAATGCGAGTCTGCGCGCCTGAAACCTCATCTCGTCTTGATTGTGTGGTGGTGTGGCGCAAGGGAGAAAAATTCCCACGGTAGGCGAGCGTCAAGCTGATGCTGGTGAGGGTAGCGAAAGGGAAAGGATCAGCGAGGAAGAAGGCCTGCCCAGGCGCGGGCGCCCCCCCATGAAGAAGCCCCCCGGTCCCAGGCGAAGTCGTCAGCGGATGGGGTCGCGACTGAGACTGAGCGCGCAGGCGTGGAGGAAAGAAGGGCCCCGGTCAGAATCTGGCAGTGCGGCCGAAATAAGGAAGTCGGAAGGTTCAGAGCCTCATCCAATGGCTAGCTCATTTCAGAGGAGCTCATTTGAGGCGTCTGCGGCCCAGGGCCCTTCCACATTCGATGGCTCACGGGCAATGTTGTTTCCCAATAGCGCCAGCCCATACCCAGCTCGGGCCCTTCAGAACGGGACAAGTGCCGGCTGGTAGTGTAGTGTGGTGGTGTGGTACTGTGGGCAGGATAGGTACTCCGTAGTCTAGTCTGCCTGCGAGACATGCCTGCTGCTGCTGCTGCTGCTGCACTGGGCGAATTCTTCCGCCCGCCCGCCTTTTCCCCCCTTGGCCCCACTTGACAGGCGGCCATCGGGCATATTTTGACGAGCTTGCTACCCGGGGCCCCCCCTGATTGATACACAGTCCCAGCCTGTTAGCTGCCCTATCGCGCGAGCCCGCAGGAGGCGGTGGCAGGCGGTGGCAGAAGAGCCGCGATGCTTAGCAGCCCAGCTGGGTGCCAGTGGGTGCCTGGGGTGCCGGGTGCTGGCTGCCGCTGGTGGCCACTGGCCCAGGTCTCGGGGAATTTTATGCACACCATGCAGTGCTTGGCGCTGCACCGATCAACCAGCTGCCCGCCCCAAGAGGAACAAGGTTCCACAGACTGGTGACAGCCCCTACCTGTACTCCTGTACTCCTGTACTCCGTACCCACCCCAGGGCTGGCTGTCATGCGCGGTGCCTGGGCTGGGTGCGACGCGGCGGCTTGAACGGGGCGAGCCTCCCACCAAGGGATGATGGGGGGGGGGGGGATGGTTATCTGTGTGCGTGTGTGTGTGTGTGTGTTTATATGTGTGGCCTCTGGGAAGTGGGAAGAAAGGGGGGGGGGGGGGGGAGAGGCAATGTTTGTGGCCTGGATCTGCGAGACTTTGTTCTTATTATTAGAGGGAGGTGAGCCTCTCTCTCTCTGTGCTGCAGCAATTTTTAGGTCTGGGAGGAAATGTCGGCCGACAGGGCTGTAGTAGTCCGTGTGGTAATAATAAGAGAGTTGGGTAGGGTCCGGGGCACTTCACAAAGGGGAGGAGAGAATGGATACCAAGGTAAATAGTTCGGATGTCAAGTCTGCAAAAGGGCAAGTGCCTCCTCTCACGGCCCCCTGGCACGACTTGCTACTACTACTTACTACCTTCAACACAGACGTTTTCTCGTTTCGTTTCTTCGAGCTAGCCCACACTACCTTGCGTGCTTGTCCAAATTGCTATATGTTTCTCTTATTATTCTCAGGTCAAGTTGCTCTACTCTACTACAACTAACTGCTGGCTTGCTTTCCTTTTTCCTTTCTTTTCCTCCCCCGTCCTCCCTTCTTCCCGTCCCCCTTCCCCTCCCTCCCCCCTCCTCCCTTCTGCTTCCTTCCCACTTTACCTGTCAAGTAATCACCAACGTTCGCTCTGGGTCCTGTTGACATATGTTGCGTCGCGTGCGGAAGGGCGCGCAGCGGGCTCGAGCCTTCATCTCGTGGCTGCCGCTCGAGGTCACAACACCGATCAAGTTGCTCTTCAGACTCGCTTCCGAGAGCTCTTGTGCTGTGCAACGCGCCCCTACTGCCGGACAATACTCCGACACACACTCGCTCGCGCGCACGGATGGACTGCACCTTCCAGGCCACTTGGTGATCCTATGGCTGAGCTCGGGGAACAGCAAACCCTCTTGGTAGGGAGGTGGTCGCATCGATGGATCAACAAACACTCGGAACCCCAGGGGGCACCCGGACCAGAGGTGGCAAGAAGAATTGATAGTTAAAGAACGAGCGAACCCAAGCAACGTGGTGTCTAAGGTGTTACCACGGCCACCGATAAAACGGGTACCAACATGTGCCTTCACGTCCCAACGCCAACCAAATCATGGAAAGGCCCGGCTCGGTAACCTCTCCAGCCGCAACTCCGGCAAACTCTGCGAAGTGTTGTTAAAGAGACGGCCCAAGAGCAGAAAGCCACAGCCCATCCGCAAGGGCATCTTCGTCCAACCCTCTATGCTAGCAACATGCGCTCAAGTCGGCCGGTCCCTTTTCGCATCCGCCCTATCCAACACCGATGCAGAACTCGCACAATGGTATCTTCGCAACCCCATCTTTAACGTGCACGACCGTAGCGCGCAGAACAAATCGACATATGCCGTACTAGTACAATCCGTCCCCGCTCCGCCGAATCACCCCCCAGACGCTCAACAACGGGTGCCGCCCAACGACGGAGCTATGCTGGAGTCGGAGCTGGGGCTGGGTTTGGCAGAGCGGAAGAATCTCAAAGAAGGAGCGAGCTCGTTTGCTGCGCCCGGGGGTGACCAGAACTGGGCGTCCGGGCCACCGCGGTATTCCCCACCACAACGCCGGTCAGCTAGGTCCTCTGCAATTGCGAGCAGCAACGCACGTGGTCGTGTAGCTTTCACCCATGATGCCGACGAGCCGGATCGGGTCTATCAATTAAGCCTTCTATGTGGACCCTCTGCCTGTCGTCACGAGGCCAGCCCTGCTCGGATGGACCACCCAGCTGTTGAGGCTGATGTTGGTACTGCGGCTGCTGGGTCTGAGCCTGGGTCTGAAATTGTGCCGGCTGTCTTATCGGAGGCAACTGGTAGCCCGGAGCTTGAGAAGTGCGTGGCGCCGTGGACAGCTCGCTTCGAGGGATCTGGTAGGCAGGTTGTCCGGCCGGATAGTCCGGCCTGCTAGGCGATGCGGCGTAGGACGACGACAGCCGAGGGCTCAGGCCCGGCATAATTTGGCCGGGCGTTACGGGCTGTCTCGGGAGGTAGGCCACGTCGCTCACTGATCTGCCTCGACCGTGATCGAATGTGGCTGAGACAGGGGTTGGCTGCGGGTAGGGCATTTGAGGCGTCGGGTACGAGTACGCCAAATCCCGAGGGTCTCGGCCCTGTGGTGAGGGCGTCGGTGGCTGGAAACCTCGAAGAGCCGTGTTCGTGTTCACGACGACGACGACGAAATAAATCGACCCACGCTTCGCGAGACCGAGGCGCACTGGCAGGTTCCTCAGCTGTCCTGCTTGGTCGTTGAATCGGAAGTTCTCCTGAAGCTCCAAAGCATAACCGGCCATTTCTTCCCTGCTGAACCCAAGCGACCGGAGGACGTGATCCTCCTCCTGCTTCACATACATGGGCGGTAGGTAGTTGGGTTCCCTCCGTGCCTGCTCGTCTTGCATCTGCCGCTGGAGCGCCACCATCTTCTCCCTATCACCGAGAGCGAGCATATCCGTGAGCCGCAGGCTCTGTGTAATCGGGCGGCCGACAGCTTCCGAAAACGACGTGGAAGCCTTTACGACCTCCAGGTCCATGGTCAGGAATGCTGCAGGCTCTGGTGGCGTTGTCGAGATGGCAAGAGGAGCAGGATACACATTCGCGCCGCTCGCGGAGCCTCGTTCAAGGAAGCGAGGCGCCAGAGGCTCCGGCGGTTGGGACTTTAGCACCCGGTATGACTGAGTCCGTCTGAGAGAATCGTCAAACCCCGAGCCTATGGAACCCTGCGGAGCGTACAACGACAACGGTCGCCTGAGACTTTGATCTTGACTTTGTCCGAGTCTAGAGTCGAATCCCGCACCACGATGATCATCTCGAAGCCGTGGGCGACCGCGCTTCTTGTGTTGAACGTCAACACATGCATCTTCCTTTCCGTTCTGCATACATCTTGTGCAAGGCCTCTGGGCTGTTGGTACAGAAATGTCAGCTTCTTCCTCTAAAATTCAAAAATAGCCTGGCAGTGATTGGTAGCAAGAGAACAAGTGTTGCTTGCCCACGAAATTCGTTCGGTAGCACTTGCTATTTCACGGCCTCTTCGAAATGCTCGCGCGCATTGGTCGCCTGGGTCTCGGAATTTTGAGAACACAGAAGGCTATTCCCGCAACATGCCAGGAAGTTTTGCCTGGCGTTGACGGGGTGAGGGCCACTTGATGTAGGGTTCATGCAAGCGCAGAGCCTGGTTCAATCACCCGGTTTGACCCAGTATGCTCCGACGCGTTGGCCATCGGCACTAGATCCCGTTCCGAGAATAGGGACTCGCATGATGGAGAAAGGGAGGTCAAAACGTACCGTCACATCTGGCACGGGTCAGTACATTCTCGTCTCGCGATGGGAGGCAGCTCGACACTCACCTCAGATGGGCCTTCTTGCATGGCACACACGCTGAGGCCACGTGCCCCTTCGTCTTTCTCTGGGACTTGGGCGAGGCAAATGATTGCTGGCTCTCTTGCGTCGGTGGTCTGGAAGTGATAGGATAGCCCGGAATAGGCCCAGGTGCTGGAATTGGGCCTGGGGCAGGCAGGTAAGGAGGTTGCGACATGACCTGGCTGTGTTGCGAGGCATATGGCACAAAGGGCCTCTGCATTGGGTTCTCTGGACGCGGGAACGCGTATGGCATGCGCTCCATGAGATCTGGCTGGTAAGGCCTGACGGGTGCCAATATCCCTGGCAACATCCTCGAATCTGCTTGTGTCGTCGAGCTTCCGCGATACACATCGTGGCCGGCCGTCTGGTACACTCCCTGAACTCGGTCGTCGGCCTCTTGAGTTACTCTGGGTGGAATCGGTGGAGACCCTGACATGGGCGGAGATGGGTAGTCTCCTGCTGACCCGGAAGCAGGACTTTCAGAGCCTGCCCTGGGCCACGAGATGTCAAGAGCGAAGCGCACCAGGTCTGAGCAGCCACGGCGTTGGCCGAGCGAGTTAAGCGAAATGTCTCGATGATGGAGTAGGGTTTGCATGGAAATGATTCTAAGAGGTTTAGCGCCTGGGCCAAATCAGGACCTGCCTTCGCTTCGACGACGCAATCACCCTCACGATCTCGCGCGACAGGAGCCCTGGAGCTGGTCTGGCTTTCCGCGTCTTCTCGAGCTGACCGTGCCTTGCAATGACTGTCCCAGCTGCCAGGAGGGTCAGTTCTCGGAAGGCCGGGTGGTGATGGGAAGGGCGACGGCCTGCTTGTCGATGGTGGCGAAGTTTCTAGGATTGTGCGGCCTAGGCGTGGGTCTTGGACGTGCAAGCCTGTCTCTGCACGTGCCAATGTCGCGTGGAGGAAAGTTCCAACACTCCGTTCGGCAGCATCAACTGGAAGTATGTCGCGCTTTCAAAGAGATGGGCGACTGGCAGGCTCGGTCCGGTAGAGCCCGTCGAGTCCCGGTGGTGACAGAAGCTGACACAGTTCCAGCACTCGGGCAGAGCAAACGTGCACTGTAATACTAGGTCGATGGCTCCTGAGGTCTCAGTGGTACGGCATGCGGAGGTGTTCGTGGTCGTGTTTGGGGGGGTCGGAGAGCTGCAGTAGAAGCACCAAGAAGCTCTCTGGATGTCATGGAAGCTGTGGAAAAGCCCGGACTGCTGTGCTTGGAAGAAATCACACGCGGTCAGGGTCGAGAGCAAAGTAGAGAGGATGCAACGGTGGTTTATGATCTTTGTCTTATGGATCCCCGGAACCCATGTCACGGTCGAAAAGGGTGCAGTAGCCCAGATAGAAAATAAAGAACCGTGTGTTAGTTGTCCGAGGCCTTTTGTGCGACTTAAAGAGGACGGAGCAATTGAGATGGAGCCAAGATCAAGACAAGGGTGCTTCAGGGTTGAGATGGTCTGGAGAGCGGAGTGGATGCCAGGGACCACCCCTGGCCCATCCTGATGTGTGGTGCTAATTCAAGGGTACATCCAATGCCTGTATGCCACCAGCAATCCCCTGCACGTAGCTCGCAACTCTCATGTGCACGTAGGACGCTGTATGTCGTAGTGCAAGGGCCGGGGGGGCACTCTATGTAGTGAGCGAGGGTGTTTGGTAGGCCAGTCCCAGCAGCTCTGAATGATGTTGTCGTCGATGCGGTCATCAGTCTTTTCTGGACAGGCACGTATGTACACACACACACACACACACACACACACACATACACATACGCCGGCTCACACACACACACGCACGCGCCCAAATACATATATGCTACTTACTTTGTGCGCAGCAGAAGAAGGTATCTGACTCTGACTGCAGGACAGCACGTAGTGGAAGAAGCCCCACGGATCGATTTGGACCAAGGCTGTTCTTCTGTCTATAAACCTGTGAAGGTTGCAAGTAGCAATAAAGGCAGGTGGGGGACAGGAAATGATCTGATATCGTTCCGATGGTGCCTCTGCTCTCATCCCATGTCCACCAGCCAGCCCAAATGCATGTAGCGAGGCATGGCAAGGCGAGGGTGAGCAGGGGGAGACAGGCACTCGCACAGGGACAGGGACAGGTGTCAGGCACGGGTTGAGGAACGTGGACGGCGTCAACTGAGATGCAAGACAAGACAGGCTCGAATACTGCAGAGGGGCATTAATGATAGGCAAGGCAGGCCGAAAAAGCGTGGGTCCAGTCTATTACGGACCGCCGCAAATTCTCCGGCAGGTTTCGTCGTGGATTGTCAAGTAAAATTGTGAAGAAATTCGTCCAAAAGTAGTAAGACAAGTCCTCAGCGCAATTTGCTTTTTGGGGGATGTACAGGGACGGGGTGTGTCTCGCGTGTCGGGTTCGGCAGCGGCAGCAGCAACAGCAGCAGCAGCAGCAGCAGCAACAACAATCTGGACTGGATGTCTCGAACCGCCAACGGCTGCTATACATGGACCGTTCAAGATGGCTGGTGACAGCTGTGGGATATGAAACCCTGTCAGGACGCAGCCCTGCCAGGAAAATATGCTCCCAGGGAACGGAGATCAGCCTCGGGCAATGAGTGATGAGTATGTTTTATCGCAGCGAGCATCATCAGTCAAGGCCCGGGATGACTGCCCACACGGCCCCAAAGCAAGTGTCAATCATTGTGGGAGGACCCATGTAGGCCTAGTCTATTCCGGCAGGACATGATCGCGCGGGTTGATCGTCCATGAACTGGATTGTGTCACGTCCATCCTGATCCTTGGGGCCAAAAAGACTAGTCAGCCCTTTTCTCGTCGCTGCTAGTTGGATGGAGGGTCGAAGCTGATGCGGACGGGCTACACCATTTTGGGTAGCTTTTGAGAGCGAGTGTGTGGAGCAGGGGGGGTCGGCGGGCCATGACTGACAGCTGTTCATGCTCGCAAGTGGCGGCAGAAGGCCTGGGCGACGGTGGGCGTGTGTGGGCAGCGGTGAGTGTGATGGCAGCAGGATGAAGTACATGAAATAAAGCGTCCATGGCGTTTCGCAGCATGAGCCCTGAATCCCAGGATGGAACCACGATGGTCCAAAAAAGGGACGTCGACACCCTAACGGGGGTGGGTGTCATGACGGGACGGCGTGGACGCGATTGGCAAGGCGATCTCAGAGAGCACATTTGCTACGATTCCAAGCCGATTGACGGCTGTGGCCAGGAATCCTTGACCATCTGATGCCAGCCCAGGGTGACGGGCCAAACCTTGGAGGACCGGAGGGAAGGATCAAGCGCATGAATGTCGAGGATGAGCTCGAGCTCGAGGCACATGTAGCAGACACCCTCCGGGGTGGCGATAATGGCAGGCGGCAGGGCCAGCATGTGCAGCAGGGCACCCTTTCAACGATCCCATTGCCTCGGCGGGAGCTGAGCCGGTGGCATCCAATTTCTCGTGATGGATTCCTCCGGGCGCGGAAATGATGGATCGTGGCATGTGTCGTCATTCGCAGCCAAGTCATTGGTTGGCGAGGGCCATGTTTGCGTGACCGTCCAAAGATGTGGGATGGGGTGTCGTCCCAAGGCCAAAGCACGGTTGCGGTACGGGATGGCATTGCGTGCAGCAACACTTTTAGCCGAAGAATAGGCAAAGGTGGGTACCGACCCAGCGCTGGCGCAAGTCCTCAGATATCATATCTGTTGTGTGAGTATATCAGGCTCATTTTCTTTTGTCTACTGGTTCAGGCCTGGGGCCGAGTCGAAGTCCACGTTCAGACTTGGGTTCGGGCTCAGCAGTCGAGGCCGTTTTGGAGGGGGGTTGGATTGGACAGCAGCACTATCCTCTGGGCTGGGCTGGGCTGGGCTTTGGTTGGACCGATCTGATGATTGGGTCATGGTCGATCCCGCAAGCCTGATACACAGAGTAGTAAGCAGCCCGGACGCAAAGGCAATCTCGTGGATAAATAGACTGAGGTTGCAGCCGCCGTGAGCTTCTTTGGCGTCACGTTAGATGGGAGGATGGCAGGATGGCGGGATGGTCGGATGTATCTGGTCTAGGTGTACAGTACCTAGGTAGGATGGACGGGCGGCATGGGCATCCGATCAGGGCATCAGCTAGGGCCTCAGGTTGAGTCAAGTCGAGTCGAGCCGAGTCGAGTCGATTGGATCGGTCTGGCCCGCCGAAGACGCCTCGCCTGAGCTAAGGCACGTTTTGCCGGGGGCCTGGAGATGAAGTTGCAGTCAGTCCTGCTGCTGCAACTGCTACCGGTGCTGCTGACGGCTGCTGGTGCTGGTGCTGGTGCTGGTGCGGGTGCTGCGGTAGCAAGACGCTGAGGCGCCGTTGCACTTGCCAGGGCATTGTCATGTCAGGGTACCCGTGCACGCCCAGGCACCATCTGCATGCACGTACTGAACGGTAGGTACCTCGCAGAGTAGGTAAGCACGGTCCAGTAGGCACGTATCTCCATGGAGGGCATCTGAACTATAAATCTACACATCACCGAAGACCTGTCTTGACACAACCAGACCTTTGTGGGCCATATCTAGACGTGGATATGCACGAATTCTTGTATCTTGACTGTTGCATCACAAATTATGCACGTGTGGCCCTCGAGGATGACAGATCGACTGTCCGGGTAAGGCACCTGTATGCACCTATACGAACATGGTGGAGGCTGGCGCTCTTTGGGGGGGGGGGGGGCAAGTAAGGGAAGTGAAGAGGGAGGGGAAGGGGCGTGCAGTAGCCTCGATTTCTGAAAAGAGCAACTGCAAGCAAAACGAGACAAGCAAGATGCTGCAGACGACCCAGAACCACAATCCTGCATACTGACCGTCCTGACATCAAAACCAAAGCACAGGACGCGACGATGGGTTTAATGACAGGGGCCTGGGAGGTGCCACTGCCGAAGCCATTTTCCTCGGCAGCTTTTGCTACACCGCATGTCGCCATCATGGGTCCGTCCGCATCGTCCGTGGTAGTGCTGTGCTGTACTGTATGTACTCTCCTGTGCTCTCCTATGCTGTAGATTTGTACGTACACAGATACAGTAATGCAGGTGCAGGTGCAGGTGCAGGTGCAGAGACCATGGTTCTGGCGGTTGTGCATACCGGCCTGGATCGCACACCACATGCATGTACGTACGTACTATGTAGGTAGTCTAGATGTGGCTGGCCGCCCCATCTCAATCGCAATTTGGGTCGCGGCCTGCAGCTCGAGACGCCGCGCCTAGCGCCGCCGACGCTTCTGCTGCTGACGTTGGTGGTGGTGGTGGTGGTGCTGGTGCTGGTGCTGGTGGTAAGCTAAAATCATCAAGTGGCAAGCGAGGCCACAAGGAACCGACCGAACGGCATACCGTAATCTGCCGCAGCCAGTTCCATGGTTCCCTGCCCCTCCCACCCAGCTGCAAGGGCGCCCGTTGCGTGCAGTAGCGCCGCTTGTTGAAGAAGATCAACTGTGGCTTGCCCAGCCCATCTGCTAGGCCCCATACGTACATAGCAGACTACCGGGCCAAGTTGTACTGCGTGTGTAGACCATGTGTGTTTGTGTAGATACCTAGGTATGTTGTCTATGTGTGCGCCTCTATCAGATTGGGACATTCAGCACCGTCCGCTGGCGCCTACCCCTTCACGGCCTGCTCTTGTTCCTGAGCTCCTCTTCTGGCCAGCAGCCCAAACCGTGGCCCATAGCAACGTGGCACGGCACGACCTGGGCTGCATCGGGTGTCCTTTTCGCCGGTCCCTCACCGTCTCCCGTGTCCTACCACCCGCCTCCCATCAAGCCGTGACACACGCCTCACCAGATCCGCTTGTCGAATCTCCGCGCCTGGGGCCGACTCACCGTTGCACCCTCCGAGCCCCTCCACTTCCGCCTCCACTTTGATTCATCATTTTGTATGCTGCACAATCCACCCCCATCAGCTCGCCCTGCAACAGGCAGCAGCCAGCAGGCAACAGGCTAGGCAAAGGCACCTACCTCTTTGGCTGCGTCCGAGTCAATCCTATCTGGCCTGGGATATGGCTCCGCGTGCAGCTCCACCGGCGGTACAGTCTGCAGCATGGTTCACTTGTTGTGCAGTGCCGTGCAGGTGGTCTTGCTGCTATGTGTGTACACGGCGATTGCGATTACAGTACAGGACGCATGCGGCAGGCCCGGCTCCGAGAACCAGGCTTGCCCTGGCAAGCACATGAACCGGGCAGGTTTCTTTTGGGAGGGGGGCTGGGGGTAACTGCACTAGGGGGGGGGAAGGGACCCGCAGTCTGTGGGATTTCGTCCGAACTTCACGACGTGTCCATCTCCCGAAGAAATGCAAGGCTGACAATATTTCCCGCAACCGAACTCTACCGTGGCCCCTCCCAGGACCAGGGGGGGCGGTGATCTTTTGCATGAATCGTCAGATCTGAAACCCGGTGCAGTTCTGTGGTCACGGGGACTGAAAAGAAGGGCAAGTGATGCTGGTATGTGGCCAAGCGTATTCGTGTTGCGACCGAAACCCCGGAATTGAGAGAGAGAGAGAGAGAGAGAGCGACAGAGAGAGGGGTGTGGGTGTGGGTGTGGGTGTGATTTTGAGGGTTGGGTAGTACCAGAGCAGAGTTGGAGGAGGATGTTGATGCGGCTCAAACCATGTGGTCGCCTTTGCCGTCAGCAGGGAGGCTGAATGTGCGACATCGACGCTCAATCATCCCATCTTCTTCGGGGCTAGCCAGCCTATAGCACGCCGCTCATATTGCCCCATCATGTTACCGCTGCCACCCTGTCGATCTCTCGTCCCATCTTTGTGTGAGACCATCCGCACAGGTCATGCGAACGGAGCTTATTCGCGCCTCTTGACGCACTCCCCTTCATGCACCTTGTCTGCCCGTCCTCGTGCACGCAACTCTCGGTGTCGGCGCCGTCCTACGAGGTGGTGGCTGCGCGGCGAGGCCAGCACAGCACAGCACCAGACTCCTCACCTGGATTGAGTTGAGGGAGGTACAGTAGGGCACAGTACAGGTGCACACGGTAGCTCTGGGCTCGTGAAGCGCCGAGGCGGCCTTGGTGGGGCTCTGCTCATCCCCACCCTGAGTACACCATAGCGTGCAATAATAGCACAGAGCGGTGGCAGCAGGCTTGCGGGTCTGGAAGCATCGTGGAAGCATTTTGGAAGCATTCTAGCCTTAAAAGTCCGAGCCCGTTCCTTGCTTTACCCACTATGGTACCGGCTGCCCCTTGATTCGGCGGCTTTTCTCTTCTAGGACATCTGGGTTTTTCTTGTGTGTGTGTTTTTTTTGGTCTCTTTCTTTCGTTCCATTTCTTGTTCTCCTCCAGTGGCCTTGTCTCGTTGTCGGGTTCATCGACGCCCCACTGTGGCTTGGGTCCCTGACAAGTCCCAAGCCTCGGCCAATTCCCTCCCCCTCAAAAAACCAAAACAAGCTCTCAAAGCTTCCGGTGCCATGGTACACGAGAGTCTCGCTTGATGCACAAGAATATAGTGCCTCTATCCAATTGCAGGTTGAATTATGCTCGCTTTGTTGCTTGTTTCTCCATGCTATGCCATCCTTCCGCCGTGTTTCGGATGCTCAACCGACTGACTCAGCAGATGGCTCAGCGTGCTCTACAGACCACCTCACCGCTTCATACTCCGCTTGTCAACACAAATTACGGAATGTCGACGGCCCACGGGAGCGAAGCCTTCACGGGTCACAGCGCAGCGCAGCACTCACAATACCTGCCAGAACCAGCCTCACCGATCCACCCCGGCCAAGGTACCCAGTCACCAAGTACCGCTCACCGTAGGGCCCCGGTCCGTCCCCACGTCATCCCACATGGGAGCGTGGAGAGGCCCGACAATCTTTAATTAAGCTAATATAAGACGCAGGAACAGGGGGCCACGGGCTTGATGGGCTGGGCTAGGGTGGCGTGGGTGTGTGGGAAGGCCGCTTTCTGGCCCTTCCACCCGGCCGGGGTTTGAGATATCGCCCGAACCTGTGGCTACCGCCTGCGCTGCGCTGTGTTGGCACTTTGGCACTTCGCGGGCTATGGCCTCCTGCGGCTACCCCGGCTGGCTGTGATATATGACACAGCATCGGTACAGGATGGGGCTGCTTGTGTCTTATTCTTTCCCTCCTTCCGGCGGGGCGGGTCGGTCACCTGAATGGAACATTTCCATACCGAAACCCTGGCATACCTCCGATCCGCAGTGGCCAAGATGTTCTCCAAGCCGTGCGCTTAGTTTTGACTCTCCTCCTTGCGACAAGCTTTCACTTCCAGCACCGCCTTCCCGGTCCCGCACAGAGCCATTGTGCGAATCTCCCGTTCCGGGCTGTTCCCCTGACGGTTTCTATCTATGGAAGGATGCAACGCGACGCTGGGCGGGGGAAAGGGGGGACGCCGTCAGCTGAGGATGCCGTCTTCACATGCCAGCCTAGCCGCCAGCCAGCCAGCCAGCCAGCCATCTTGCAACGCGAAGGTCCGGCCGGAAGATTCCCATGGCATGATGCTCGACAGCCTCATCATACAGTAGTGACAAGAATGACGAACTGGGCGGGGACACCAAACAGAAAACAGGATGACGCGATTCTGACCGGTCCCAGCAGGCAGCGGGAGCCGCGGACAGCTCTGGAGATGACAAGGGATCGATTTCGTTTCGAGGCTGATGTGTTCAGCCCCGTCGACCTATTCTGCGTCTCCATCTAATAAGGGTGCAGTCTTGGGTAAGAGATACGGCGGCTGGCGGTCGCCTGACGACATGCCGCGGAATGCCGCGGCATCTTGTGCACTGCAATATGCAATAGTGGATTGTCAAGTACAAGCTGGGCCAGCTGTCCATCTCGGCATTAAAAGTACAAGCCAGAATTATGTCGACCGTCCGCGTATCCATTTACCACGAAGCCCTCACCCTGCCTTGGCCCTCTTTTCGCCGCTTCCGTAAACACGTAGAGTGGGGCACCACCCAACACAACACCCCCCCCAACGCAACAGCTTTTCACACCAAAATTAACTATTTCTCACTATTTTTATCTCTAGGAGGAATCCACCAAGTTAAATAAAAAAAAGTATTTTTAAATACCTTATAAAAATCTGATATAGGATTACAAATATTAAAACTTTATTTAATTATAAAGTAATTATAAAAAAACTTTAATATTTTACACTATAAATTTCTTAAGCCCCACTTTTTTATATATATTAAATTATTTAAAAAAGATATTTTTATATTTTATAAGTATTTTAAATTATTAAGTATTTAAAGTTTTAAGTTTAAATTTAATATTTATAATAAAGTATTAGTTATTTCTTTTTTTTTCTTATATAAAAATTAAGAAATAGTTAGTTTTATTTAAATATATTTTTATTATATAATAAAATTCTATACATAAGTTATTTAAAAGTCTTTAAAAAACATAAAAATAAAAGATTTTATTTTAAATAATTATATAAAAAAGTAGGACTTAAGAAAATTATAGTGTAAAATATTAAAGTTTTTTTATAATTACTTTATAATTAAATAAAGTTTTGATATTTAAAATATTAAAATGAATTTTTATAAGGTATTTAAAAATATTTAAAATATAAAATTTAAATATCTAGGGAGGGAGAAATAAATGTTTTTAAAAGGTACTAATTTTGGTGGGAACACCACTGTAAAAGCCTGTTGCGTTGCCAGGGGTGTTGCGTTGGGTGGTGCCCCCCTCTACTGGTGCTATTTGCAACCTTGACAGGGGTCCTGGCAAATGAATTTCTCCGTCTTTTGTCCGGCCGAAGATGCATGCGCTAAGGATGTGGACACTGGACCCTCCAAGGCCTCGGAAGCCGTCGACAGCGAGACACAATTCCGATCCGTGCTGTAGGCTACTGTACCGTGCTGTGGTACAGCATAGCATGCGCACCTGACCTCTCTCCAGCGGCTATCGACCATGCATTCGCCCTGTTGCAGAGTCAAACGGCCCAAAGAGAGAACAGCCAACGTCGCTGCCACGCCTCGTGCTCGAGCAATCGGAGCATTTCCTGGGCTGCCACAAGGCCGGGCTGGGAACCGTTCGTGTCTCGAATCTCCTCTGCTGCACTCGGACAAGCACCAGCATATCTGACAGGCCATGGGCTGTCACTCAAGTTTGCTTGGCCTCAATGGACGTGCTCAACGTCATATTCAAGATTGCGCAGGACCCTGCAGCTGACTACTGTGGCATGTCTGGGTTTGACCTTGCCTCGCCATGGCATCCACCATCCAAGGCAGATCCTCGAAAAACCGACGACCGTTGCGCACGAGAAGGAGAAGAAGAAAAGCGGAAAAGTACCCGCCGCCGCCGCCATAGATGCATATGAGACACAACGGACAGCGGAAGCCACCGCAACCGCCGGGGTGGAGAGCCGCAAACCTCCTTCAATTTGCACAAGTCCATGCGGTTGCCGAGGAAGACGCTGTCATTTTTTTCCCACCCCAGATGCCGCACAAAACCGCATGTCCGGGTCTGTCTGTGTACATAGTCTAGGTAGCACTGTCGTATGTAACCACGGCGAGGCCGGCGGCCCAAGAGTCATGACGAGACAAGAGGCTCTCTCTGAAAGGGTCAGGCCCGGTGAGAGGTGAGGACCGCGGATATACTGACTCGCGCGGTCATGTTTCAGCAAAGCAGCAAAGTTATCTCTATCCGGTTGGACGCTGCATCTCTGTTGGACCATCTGCCGCCTCCCGTTTTGTCGTCCTCCCCCCCCCCTCCCGCGCGACAAACGGCGACAGGAGGGAGATCCGGAAGTTTTTTTTCTTTCCTTTTTTCATCGAGTCAAAGATCAGACGGCCACCCCGGTTCACCGTTCAATTGATTGCAGCATGTCAGTGCCTCAACCCCTTGTTGACCCTTCCTAATCTTCCGATTCGACTTGGACCGCGGTTAAATCATCATCCCCGTCCGCCATCCCAAACTCCCTGTCGGCGAACGACTGGAGAGCGGAAGAGCATGGTAGACGTGACGAACCACCCTTGCCGAGATTCTGCTGGCATAGTTCTTGGTATTACACACGTGTGCTTTGACTGGTGGGTAAGCAATGACTATTATTATTCATTTGGTGATGAGCATGCCGCCGCCGCCGCCGCCTTGTCCGGAGCGGCCACGTCGCCGTCGCAGCAGGCACAAGGGAGGGAGGGTAGGTGGAGCGGTTTGGTTCTGGTTCGCATGGCAAAAAGCCAATCCCCAATCTCCAGTTGATTGATTGATATGGCCACCCCCGGCGCTCTGCGAGCTAGCTGCCGATTGAATTGCATCACGCGGAGAATTTCTCGAACTCGTCCCTTTCGCGCTGGCCTTGCCTGCATGGGGCTGACGCGCGGATCAGCAAGAGATCCAGACCCCTTAAATTTTCCCTGTCCCCTTGTCGCCTTTTTTGGGGGGTGGTGGTGGTGGTGGTGGTGGTGGTGGAGGTACTGCATTGCATGTGGCCGGGCGATGAGGGCATGGACGACGACGACGACCCGCGACGACGACAGGTACTAAACCATCATGTGGCCGGCCGTACCGGTACACACACATACACGCACGCAGATATGGCATGGCATGGCGTGGCATGGCATGGCCTGGTGCTGGAAGCTAGCTACATGCATGTCCAAGCCGCGCGCCGCCAGGCCAGGGTGGGCCGCAACCTCATTTCAGACGCGCTCAGCGTCTCGAATTGTCCGGAAAGCTTCTTGCAGTGGATGTGCACATGCATGCGTGCCTGCATGCGACGTGCATGCGTGTGGTGCGTGGGGTCAGAAAGCCTCACCCCCAAGCGAGTGCGCACAGCTGGGCTACTTGGTCTACCTCATTAGCATACTTGTAGTATACTTTGTAGCGTCCTGTGCCTGCACAGACTCCAGCATCTTGGTCGGGCTGACAGATGTGACAGAGCCGGCGACGGGATCCCCTCGCTCGCTTACGATACCATTGCTACTTGCGCGGTCTGGCCTTACATGCTTAGTACATCGTTAGTATAGATGCTACGCTACCGAATTGTCGGATTCCGCGCTGCCACTTAGCCTGCCTGCCTGTGCGGTTGCCGAAGAAGCAAAAACACAGCTTAGGCGCCAAGGCTGCCTGCCATACCAACACTGACCGAACTCGAGAGCAATGACGGAGGCGGCTCGGCTCACCTCGACGCCGCCTCCACCGTGCACTCTGACCTCACCGTAGTACCCATGTGCAGTACGTGTATAGGTCCACGCTGGATGGAGTGTGTGCGTCTGAGTGGATGATGAGTGTCGATGTGGGCTGACTGGGGGTGTGCCACTGCTTCCCCAGAAACGCTCACCGTCAAGGACAGGGGGGATGGAAGGGGGGTTTGGTTGCATGGGTTCGCGGAGGGAAAAAAAAAAAAAAAAAAGGGAAAAAGATGGGATGAAATAATTTGCTCAAAGGGGATTGTCAATTGTCGAGGGTCACGCTGTCAGGCTACCGGGCTGGGGGCCAGGGGGGGGGAATCAGCAGGGGCAAGAAGGCAAGGGTGAGGTGAGGTGAGATGCTGTAGGGAGAGTAGAGGGTTGAGGTTGATTGAGTGAGGTTGAGTGAGGTTTAACGAGGGTGTGAGGCCCGTTCGTGCCCCAATCTCCCAATCTCCCGGGGCCCGCCAAAGGTGCCATCGCTACCAGGAACCCAGGGAGCTGCCGGCCCAGGCTGGGGAACCTGCAGCAGCTGAAACTCAGGATTCTCGGGAACCGGTCATCGATCGCTCACACCTTCACGATCTTGCTATAGCCCACCCATCCCTATAGTACGCGGGGCATTTTTTGGGAAGCCCTGCGACCGTAGCGTTCATGCTAACGTAGCTTTGCGGCACCTCGGCTTGCGACTCTCGATTTCTCGAACTGTTGGGTCCAGCGCGCTCCGTCCTGCGTAGCATTGCTGCATCTGCGCTATGGGTAGTGTCCTGCTCCCTACCCAGCCTACCTGGCGCTACACTAGCCCACTGTAACATCAACGGTAAAATACGCCGACCGGCCTTTAACTTTGACGGCGGGGCCCCTGCCCCCTCCGATCCGTCCCTGTCCCTGTCCCGCGCATTGAGTCGGTTGGGCAGGATCTCGTGGAGCACATAGTTTGGGCAGGATCTCGTGGAGCACATAGTTCAGTCACCGACAAACCAGCCAACCGGCAAAACAAACCCACGCCGGCTTCTTTCATTTGATGCTGCCCCATTGCTCCCACCAGCGCATTCATGGCAAGCAGCCGAGGAACGGAACACAACCACACGAGACTGGGAGAGGGGCGCCGTCGATGCGCTTCTTCTTCTTCTTCCGCAGTCATGACTACCAGATCAGGACCAGCTTCTCTCGGCAGACTCGCCAAGCAGGCCGCCAGTGGTCAAAAAGCCCTGATCCACGACCGCCGCGCACAAGCAGGGGACAGCCCGGGCCCGCGGAGCAGGACATTGACGTCTGTGTCAGTCCGGAGCAGATCTCCTGACGAGGCTTAACCTTCGAGTCGCTTGTTCCAGAAGTTCTTTCTGGCGAACCCAATCTCGTAGCGGTGCGCGGAGGACGCTGCTGCATCCCGACTCGACGCCCGGCGCGGCATCCCAGCCATCTTGACGTCGAAGATCTCGGGGATTTTCCCGACTCTCATGCCTCTTCGGCCGCCTTCGCCCATCACAGCCAACCCGGGCACTGACTGGGGGGTGGTGGAAGAGGGGCCATGTGGACTACCGCATGATCCGAATGCGAGACTACATGTCACCTGGGCCCTGGGCCATGGGCGACATGACCCAACAACCTCGATCAAGGTCAAGACTGTCAAGACTGCCGAGTCTGTCTGTCTGTCTGGCTGGCTGGCTGGCTGGCTGGTGTCAGTTCCTCCAGCCCTCTTTTTTTGCCCTTTTCAGACCATACCAGAGTATGTAATGCCCCATTCATGTGTGGCTCCGGGCTTGGTCTGCCTGTCTGTCTGGCACTGTACTGGGGGGTGGAGCAATAGAGTTGGGCTAGCTGTCTCGAGAGCTCAACTCTGTCGGAATGTGCGGTGTGAGAAGCAGGCAGCCCGTCGCCTTGCAAGGCACAACCTCTGGTCTACAGCATCTGCAGTATACACATGGACTCTGTGTGTGTTGCAGCAGTCCTATTATTACTCCCCCGAGTCGGCTATTACTACTTAGATGCTTTCTGGTCGGCGATGGCCAGGTACTTCGAAGAGCGGGCCGCCCCGGCTGTGTGGCTCGGTAACTGCTACCGGAACCATATGGGGACCCAGGCACCAGGTTGGGTACCGAAGCAGGCCTGCATGCTCGCTGCTGTAACAGGACTGCATGCAACCCCCGAGGCCCCTCTTGAAGGACCCAGAGAGAAGAGAGGCCCGGAGATCAATCGCCGAGCGCAGTATCTTCGGGCGTTTGACATATATTGCTCTTCGGAACAAACAACGACTCGGACGGCTGTCGTCCATGTCCAGGTCCAGACGTCCTAGGTATCTAGGTCTATGTACTCTTCCGCTTCCAAAAAAAGAGACGCCTTTCGCACGCGCACACTCACACACACACACTCGCACACCCCCACCCACATCATATTACACAGATGGGACACATTTTGGGTTTCACGATTGGATCCCCACACCACGACCACAACCGCACGCGTGCACAGTTGGTTTAGATCGACACGTTGTAGCCGCTACGACTGTAATGGTACCCTTTCCCGTACTGGGCGCTGTGTGCTGTGTGCTGCGTGTGCTGTGCGACGATATTCCAGCAGTGGAAGCAGTCGCCGCTGGGCGTTTTCTGACACAAGCTCAAGGCCTGTGACCGACGACGCTCTCATCTATCGTTGTCTGGTTTCATCGCCCGTCCCCCAAGAAGGAACGTGACAGCGGTCTTGCACCTGGCACTCCCTTTCCCAACCCCGGGCTCGGTGTTCGTCGCCCGAGGTGCCGGTCCCCTCTGCTCTGCTCCTCGGGTCGCTGGCCCTGGTCGTCGCACGAGTATCACCAGGAACGCAGACACACAGAGACACCATTCGGTTGTGGAGAGACTGGGCCCCACCTTGGCCGAGGGATCGACACCGAATGTCATGATGGGGGACACGGACGATATCAGACGTGCCCCTCTCCATGTTGTGCTGTAACCTGTAACTGTAGCAATTCTTCCTTCGACCTGCCCGGAATCTCCGTTGCAGGGGACTATGCTATGACTAGCAGGATTCCCCACGGCCGCAGGGCCGGCACGCCACCTGGGAACAACCCAGGACCGCCGCCTTGCCCGCCTACATTGCGACAAGATTATCGACTGCTGATCATCCGTAGCCAAAATTAGACACACGTCGCGAACGGGTCACGCGAGGTATGGTTCGAACACTTGGAGCGTTGGTGGAAACTCAATGCATGATTCACCGGTCCCCAGCCCAAACCCGGCCGCCGGGCCAGCTCACCGGACCGCATGAACCTGGAATGAACTGTTCGTCGACGAGAACAGGAGGGGGAGAACGGTTCGAAGGTAGCAAGAAGGAACGCGCGGGCTGCCTAACGGCCGGGCGATTTCGTTCGCACGCACGCAGGCACGCACTGCAGGCGGCCTGCCTACATTTCCGTCCGGCTCCCGTCTCATGAGATTTCCGATGTGCACGGGGCATGGTTGCGTACCAAAGACACGGGACCAAGGAAACAAATGGGTTGGATACCCAAATCTAGTTCATCCCTTTCAGTCACAACATTTCATCCTCTCCGGTCTTCGACTGGAAGGTAGCCCGGCAGAAGCGGGCGCATTGACGGATGACGGACGAGTGACAGGTTGACTAAAACTATCCGCAACTTCAGCCCGAAACCCCCCCAAGCCAAACGTAAACAGCCTGGGACCAAGACATGGGGCGGGGAGGTCGGACCAGACCAGACACAAGGCACAAGAGGCACAACAGGAGGCCCCCGCCCCGCCGCGTCGAACGAACGCAGCCGAGTGAGGGAAACGAACAATACCAGCCTAGGAACAACGGCGATCGTCGAGCGCCCGTGTCAGATTGTCCAACGTGACACCTTCATAGGAAACTGTACCCTCCCTTTGTGTGAACCTCGTTCAAAGATCTTGCAATTAAACGGCGCTGTTGAACAGGCGCCTTGTTCAACCGGATATATAACACAGCCTGACAATGCGCTCCCCCGGAAATGCTTGCACCGAAGGGAGCGCGCATACCCGCTCCACTCGTCCTTACAGTCTCGTGTGTATGTGCGCGTTCATGCCCTTCGCCGCAGCCCTTTCCCTGTGCCCGTTCCCGTCTTCGAGGTTGGAGTGGTGGAGGTTTGGCGGCCATTGCAACTTGACACCTCTCTTCTCGTCCAGCACGTTCAACCTGCAGTCGACCAATCCTTGTGCAAGGCAACGCGGATTACACAAAGATCCCATCTTAGATTTAGACGAGAAAGCACTATATTCGTGACGTTGGTGAGTGCCGGGCCTAATGCTGCACGACGTCGCGAGCTCGCATATGTGGGCAACGTGGGCTTCTGACATTCGTCCAACGGTCAACATCCGGAAATGGGGTGGGAAATCACATCAGAAAGGACCCAGGCCAATGAGAGCCATCACACATCCTCGGGCAGCGGAATGCTGTCCTTGCTTTTTGAGTGAGACGGATCAGCCACAGAGACAGAGCGTGTCTCGGTCACGCAGATGGTGGTTCGCGACTATAGAACCGCAAGCGATGAAACCCTGTTCACAGCCGGCTCTGGAAGCCCGGGAGCTCGTGATCCTCTGGCCAGTGCGCTTCTGGCCAGATGTGACGCAGAGCCTCCCAGATGTGGCTGAAGCAACCAGCGTCAGTAAGGGTGTGGATAGCCGAGGTACAAGATTGCGACTGGGACACAATCGGCAGAGCACAGCATGAACGAGAAAGACTTACCCAACGTGAACAATGTGCAGACCATCCTTGACTTCCTGGGGCAGATCTTTCACATCTTTGCGATTTTGGGCAGGCAGGAGGACGGTCTGGACACCAGCCCGAAGCGCCCCGATCAACTTCTCCTTGATGCCCCCGACTGCTGTTACGCGGCCACGAAGCGATATCTCTCCCTGCAGTCGTATGTCGTGTTAGCCTCCGACCCGCAACGCACGTAAGCCCTGTGAGGGTGCATAGGAGTAGTACATCACATACCGTCATGGCCATAGTAGGTGGCACAGCTTTCCCGGAAAACAGGGATATCAGCGCAATCGCCTGCGCCATGCCGCTGCTGGGCCCGTCTTTGGGAATAGACCCAGAGGGGCAGTGCACATGGATGCTACGGTTCTTCATGATGTTCTCTGATGGGTCTTGGGCTAGCCCAAGCTCGAAGGCGTGCGCCTTGACCCAGGACAGTGCGACCTCGACGCTCTCCTTGAGAACATCCCCAAGTTTTCCAGTCAGCTGCACGGTCCCGGACCCGGGCATATCTGCCACTTCGATGAATAGGATGGAGCCATTGCCGCCGGAGCTATAAGCCACAAGGCCCGTGACAATGCCGGGCCGGCTAGTCTTTTCAGCAATTTCTTCCTCGAATTTCTCAATTCCCAAGGTATTCTCGACATCCTCGACGGTGAGCCGGGATTTGTATGTTTCCAGGCGGCCAGTGTCTTTGGCGTCGGCATACTCAACTGCTTTGGCTCTGCATACGCTGCCGATCTCCCGCTCCAGATTACGGACTCCGGCTTCACGCGTGTAGGATTCGATGATCTTTGATACAACATCATCGGTGAATTTGACGTGTTCTTCGTCAAGCCCATTGACACGCACCTGCTTGGGAATGAGATGAGACGTAGCAATGTGCCGCTTCTCCAAGGTTGTATACCCGGGGAGATAGATCATTTCCAAGCGATCCAGCAGAGGAGCGGGGATGGTATCGAGTGAGTTGGCTGTAGCGATGAAGAGAACCTTGCTCAGGTCCAAAGGGATGTTGATGTAGTGGTCCACGAAAGTGTGGTTCTGTTCAGGATCCAAGACTTCAAGCATTGCGGCAGATGGGTCCCCGTTGAAGTTTGTCTGTCCTATTTTGTCGATCTCGTCCAAGAGGAAGACCGGATTGGCCACGCCCACCTTGCGCAGGCCCTGAACGATCAGACCCGGCATCGCGGCGACATAAGTCCTGCGATGACCACGAATTTCTGCTTCGTCTCGGACACCGCCGAGCGAGATTCGATGAAACTTCCTGCCCAGAGCCTTGGCCACCGACCGCGCCAGGGACGTCTTGCCAACTCCTGGAGGACCGACGAGGAGCAAAATTGGAGACTTGTCAACCATCCGCTTACTCTTTAGGACTTCCAGCTTAGCCGTGCCAGCTTTGGTTTGGTCATCTAGATCACCCGGGGCAGACGCGTCATCTTCGGGCTTGGTGCTCGTCACCAAAGCCGCAGTCTCTTCCTCAGCCTGCTTGATTTTGGCGTCTATGTCCTCGTTGACAGACTGCTTCAGTCGCAGCACAGCGAGGTACTCGAGAAGCCTGGCCTTCACTTTGTCCAGCCCGTAATGATCGTCGTCTAGCTGTTTCCTTGCTGCGGTCAGCGTTCCAGGCCCTAGCCGATCGTCCGTCACAGTAGTCCAGGGAACTTCGGCCAGGGTCTCCAAGTAGTTTCGGGTGACTGCGTGTTCAGCCTGAGCCGGTATCATTTTCTTCAGCCTCTTGAGCTCCCTTTCAGCCACTTTGGCTGCTTCTGGAGACAGTTTTGCTGCTTCGAGTTTCTTTTGCAATTCCTCTATCTCGTTGGGCTCATCATCATCCTCGCCCGCTGGACCGTTCATCCCTCTTGAGCCTGAGAAAGGCATGCCAAAACCACTTCCAGGCCCACGCATTGGGCCGAGGGGCTTGGCAGGCTTGCGCTGTGGCTCCTGGTCTTTGTCGTCGGAATCGATGATGACTGGAACCGAAGAAGTCGTAAAAGTGGTGATTCGGATGTTGTTTTTGATAGATGATATTTGCCGTTCGAGTAGCTCGATGACCTTTACCATTCGCTCTTTCGTGTCAAAAAGGGACAGGACCTTGAGCTTCTCCTCGAAGGACGCCTCGACGACGTTGGCCATGAAATCTGCAAGCAAGCCGGCCTCAGCCAGGGTCTTCTTGTTGATGAAGAAGTCCAGCCTCCGGGCCAACAGCGGTGACAGGCCCGGCGAGCCCGATGATCTAAATATGGCAGCCACCCGGAGTATCGCAACCAGCTCCCTTGACAGAAGTCTCAGAGCTTGGAAGAGTTCAGCGACGGGCTTGTCTTGTGATACTAGAGAGTGAATCAGTAAAAGAAGACACGGTGCCATTGCATGACTGGATAGAGCAGAAGGCCACAGCAGAAATGAGAGGATTGGGGAGCCAGGAGACGAGAAGTGGTCTCTTACCTTGATCTTTGAGGTAAGTAAGCTTGCCCTCGAAGTACGGTTGCATTTGATATATCTTCTCTACCTTGACTCTTGTGGTTCCCTCTACTATCAAAGAGAACTCGCCAGTTCCGCGGCCTTCGACCCCAGTGATCTTTGCGGCAACACCACAGGAGAACAGGTCTGACTTGGTTATCTTGCGGCCCGGATCATCTTGAGCGGCGTTTGAGTAGTCCCGCTCGCCATTCTCGATGAGAAGCTGGCCATTGGGTCCCATCAAAGGTGACAGGCGAGCCTGAGGAACACAAGCGATAGGGACGGTTTCTATGCGGCCATTGGAACCGCTGGCGGCGGCGCGGGTGAAGACAGTCGAGAGCAACGGCGGTATGTCCGGACGACTCGGAGAAACGGGGATCCTCTGGATGGTGCCTGGGAGAAGCACAATGCCATGGGGCAGAGGAATGATGGGCAGAGTGGCGGAATGGGACGGAGCCATGATGAACACCTAG
Source organism: Diaporthe australafricana (assembly GCA_039880735.1). Classification (NCBI taxonomy): domain Eukaryota; kingdom Fungi; phylum Ascomycota; class Sordariomycetes; order Diaporthales; family Diaporthaceae; genus Diaporthe; species Diaporthe australafricana. Next base: position 7,561,639 of record JBCEDM010000001.1, read on the forward strand.
ACTGGACCAAGAAGTATCGACAGGCTTTGGATGTGGTCGAAGATCCCGTTGGGGAAATATCGGGATGAACGAAGCAGGGAAGAGATATGGTTTGGTTGGGTGACGAGCACACACAAATGAGATGCAGACAACGGGTGATTGAGATAGATACAAGCACGTAAAGAGTAAGTGTGGGAAATAAAGGCTACGAGGATGGTCTTCGTTAGTGAGGTTAAAGATGTGGCTAGGTGAGTAAGGGTGCCTCAGTAGGGAGGCAATTGTGTTGGCGTTGAGGAGAATGTGAGTGGTGATGGATCGACATTGACGTTGACGAGGCGAGTGATGGCGAGTGAGTGAGTGAGCCGAGGCTAAAAAGACCCGCTGCGACCCCGGATGCCGCATGGATGCCCGCTGGGGGCTTTAGATCAGATGCCAACGGTACCGATCGCGGGGATCCTGAAGTCTCCCTAGAACATTCTACGGCCTACAGTCTGCACAGTAAACACCTACCTACCGTCTTGACCTCGCCAGCATAGTATGATCTAGAGAGGGGATGAACAAGTGTCGAAATACTAGGAGTGTACTGTAGGTGCTCATCCGCCCGGGGATAGGCAACCAACGTGGAGTCTCAGAGTCTCTCTCTCTCCAAGGTCTTTAGACCCTGCTTATGTAACTATCTAGGTACAGTGGCAACCGGGTTTACTGCCTACCTATCCATAGGCATACCGTAGTAGGGCCCCCCACCCTCCAGGTCAGCACGTTAAAGTGGTTTCCCCGTCCACGGCGCGTCAATACTCGCCCGATACGCGTCTCCCTCGATTTGATTCCAATCTTCACCACCACGCAAATCCCTCCCTCACCCACGCCACACCCTTCTCTTTAGACTCAGACTCATCAACGCTATCAGCCATGAGTATGTCTTCTGGAATGCTAGTTGTGTAGATTTCCTAGACTGACAATGTGCAACAGCTTCATACACATCTTACGGCACCAAAGGCGGCGACACTGATGGCGGTTTCGTCTACGGCGGCTCGCAGTCAGGCAGCCAAGGAGCCCAAGGCGGTGGAAAGGTACCCACGCTGCATTGCAGAGCCCTCAACTCCTCTCCTTAGATGCTCTCTCGCCTACCATGCTGACAATTGCCTCCCACCATCCAGAGTTTCTCCGACGAGTCCCTCCGCCCCGTAACAATCAAGCAGCTGATCGACCTCGAGGAAGCATACCCAGGCGCCGACTTCTCCATCGACGGCCACCCCATCACCCAGGTCACCATCGTCGGCCAGGTGCGCCAGGTCAACCCGCAGTCAACCAACATAACCTACCGCCTCGACGACGGCACCGGCGTCATAGACGTCAAGAAGTGGGTCGACGCCGACAAGCAGGAGGACCTGGAGCCCAAGTACCAGCTTGACCAGTACGTGCGCGTGTGGGGCCGCCTCAAGTCCTTCAGCGGGAAGCGCCACGTCGGCGCCCACTTCATCCGCGCCGTCGACGACTTCAACGAGGTCAACTACCACCTGCTCGAGTCGACCTACGTGCACCTCTACCTGACCAAGGGCGACCTGGGCGCCGCGAACGGTGCGGCCGACGGCAACGCCGGCAACGGCGACAGCATGTTCGTCGAGTCATACGGCGCCAACGGCGGCGGCGAGAACGCCGCGAAGCTCGGCGCCTGCGGGGCCAGCGCCCAGCGCATGTTCAAGTTCCTGTCCGAGACGCCCGGCAGCAACGAGGGCGTGCATCTCAACCTTATCACGAGTAGCACCGGCATGACGTCGAGGGAGGTTTTGGGCGCGTCAGATGAGTTGTTAGGGCAGGGACTTGTGTACACGACGGTCGACGACGAGACGTGGGCAATACTTGAGTACTGATCAGTTGAATTATCCCGGCTGTGTTGTTACGTGTGTAGCGATATGGACCGCCTTAAGAGTCATTTGCATCCACTACGGGACGGTTGGGCCTGGACGGCGTGTTTTGCGGCAAAAAGAATGGTTGCCCTTTTTGTTTTTATTTGACGATAATACCTATGCTATGATGTAAAGACTGGCTCGGGGGCGGGGTGTTGGTTCAAGGGAACAAAATTTGTAGAACTAAGGGGCCATAAAGGGCTATCAATCTCGTGGCCATCGCAGTAAGAGCGTGACGGTAATGACGGAGCAGAAGGAGGGACTTCGGGTCAGTCTAGCCTGAAGCCTCCAAAACAAGCATGAAATCACACACAAAACCACAGAGAACACACGCACACGGCACCCGTATAGAGTGCACACGGTGCCAGTCATGTCGGAAAGTCCTCTTCTTCTCCGCCAGGAGAACAAGACAGTCGGCACCCATCGGGCGCTCAGTCAGGACTTCCCTCAAGAGTCAGGGGCACGGCTACCCGGTGCTGCTGTTCTAACCCGCCTCTTGACGACGGGGACGTTAGCAACCTTGGCGACGGGCTGGGGCTCTCGCACCATGATGGTCAGCATGACCGGAACGGCACCACGCTTGAGGAATATCTCCTTTTTCACAACGAAACCAAACTTGGCGTAGTAGGCGTTGTTGGCCATGGAGCTCGACTCAAGGTAAACAGGCCTGTTCTCAGCATCAGCCTGCGGTAGCCAGCATGTTAGCAGGTGGCTCCAGAACCGTATCAATCACCGTCAAGGGAAGGGGTAAAGGCGAGGGGCACAAACGTACCCTGTCGATCATGGTCTGCAAGAGCTTTCGAGCGTAGCCTCGACCTCGTGCGTGGGGCTTGGTGCCCAGGTACACGAGATAGTAGGCATTCTCGTCGCGCTCGCCCAGAACCTCGACTTTGGTGTCGTGGAGAAGCGGAAGCATTTCATTGTAGTAGCGCTGCCTGCCCTCAGACGAGAGTTGGTAGTACAGCCTCCACATTCCACTCCGAAGCACGGTGTACCAATCGTCGATGTTCTTCCCGGGAGGCATCCTGCTCAGAATCGTCAGCATCACCTGTGGGTTTATCTCTCACTTTTTTTCAGCAAGTGAATAATGCTCAGGTAGGGAGGGCAGAGCAAATGCCTAGAATGGAATGGGAAACTGACCACAGCGCGACGCCCTCGTGATCGGGACCAATGACGTGCACCTCGCCGTTGAGACAGTGAGCCGCGACGATGTACTGAAAGACTGCAGCATCTGGAGTCAGCTATCAAAGTACTGAGGAATAAGTTTTATACGAAAATGGAAGGGACCAAGACACTGTGTGCCCATAGCTTCTGTCAAAACCTGCAGCCTAACAAAGGACTTCGAGGTAGGCTGCTGAGACAGGCCACGGATTTGGCAGATGACTAGTCCCAGAAAGGTTAAAATTGTCTCCAGAAGATGCTTACTATCGACGTGCAGCTTCCACTTCTCCTCCGGGGACAGGCCGGCCATGTCGTCCGAATTCAGAAGATAACAGGCGAGGTCATCGGTGGCAAAGGCGTGGGCCAGCGAGATGGCAACCTGTTGGCACTCGGACATGTCGACAATGCGGACGGTCTCCCCCCACTTCTTGGGGACGAGCGAGTGCTTCAACTCGACGAAGGTAACGGTACTACTGCTCAAGGCCTCCATGCTGGGCAGTCTTTGACCGGGCAGCCTTATCAGAACATTATTTCGCCACCGCGAGAATAAAGGGGACAGGGCATATAGACTCACCTCAAAATCTACGTGGCTTCTATATTCTGGATACTATCACCCGTATGGACTCGAGACAATTGGGATCTCGAGACGGGCACGAACCTGGAGGGGTGGGTGAGGCAGTTGAGACAGGTGCGTATATCAACAGACATCAATGTAGAGTTGACGAAAGACGCCAGTATAAATTGAATATAAAAGGTAGAGTTCAGTCAGTCAGTCAGTCAGTCAGTCAATCAATCAGGCAAGCAAGCCAGCTGGTGCTATGAAGCTTTTCTTGTGTGTATTGCTGATGAGACAGAGGACGAGAGCAGTCGTGGTGGTGGGAGCAGTTGGTTTCAGTCAGGAAGGCCCCGATGGATGGAGCTTATCACGTTGGTAGGACTCCTATGCTTCTTTAGTGAGTAAGTTGACGTCTTTGTAAGTGTTACTTTCTGAAGGCCTGGGGAAAGGGGATAGTAGCAGGTGAGGGGAGGAAACAGGCTGGAAGAGCTAGGGAAGGTTAAATAGACAGACGCAGGCGGGAACGGTGGGAAGGTGGGAAGGCGGCCGGTACATCCGACCGTCTTCGCCAAGATGCGGACCTGTCCGTCGCCTCCATGCGACTCTAACTCGTGACTGCCGGTTAGTCGGGGTACCACCGGCACGCGGGATGTTTGCAAGTGCTGCAGCAATGCAGCAACTGGGCGTTAAGCCGCAGGGTGAGACCTGCCGGCCCCTTGGAAGCGGACGGGCAGCATATCTGTGGCTTATCGGGCCCCGACCTGAGAGGGGCAACAAGGTGACGACGAGGCCAGCACGCGTTCACTCCTCCCGGGTTTCATGCTTGCCCTCCCGTGAGGCGTCGAATGAGGACTTGCGCACAGAGACAGATGTGCATCAGCCAAGCCCGGCAGCGCGGGAGGCATGTATATCAACACCGCCTGTCTGACTGTGCCAAAGATGCAAAGGTGCATCACAATGTTGCGTAACCCACGTTGCTACTCAGGATCCCAACAATATTCTGGACGAGCACATCCAATCAACTTGTCCTGATCAGAGCCTCGTGCCTGTGCCCCACGCCTCGCTGCCTTGCTTTCGGCTCCCGGACGATTCTCTCCTGCCCACTTGCCCTGAACCGAGAGGAGAACAAGCCGCCTCGACTTACATAGCTTCATACCTGGGCAGTCATCTACAAGCCTTGTTTTTCGCCTACCCGACAAGTAATTGCACATCTCCAGTGGCTCCAGGCTCACTACCGAGAGCTATGGAGCCTCTCTGATTTCTGAAAAGGCTCCTTTCTTTTGTGCCTCTTTATGGCTGGACCAAGCCCGAACTCGACCGCCCTGGACCCAATTGGGACTTGCACATCTCACACGCTCGGATTGTTGTTGAAGTAAGAGTCTTCTGCCGATTCATCCCACCAACATATCATCGCCCCTTGAGCAACACAACATTCTTGCCTGTCGTCTTGCTCGGCACGCCGCTTCTTGACAGCTCCAGGAACTTAGCGTCGCATGGCCTCCAAGTAGCACTGCTGCCTGCTGAGAGTTAGCAGTCACGCGCAGCTGGGTACTTCTTGTGATGAATATAGATCGCCATGCTTGTATTAGTGCTATGTGCGGAATATCGGAATAGTTCCAGCTCCCAAGCAGTCGGATATGGGTATCTCGTGTGTCGAAGAATGGGGCCACAGGAACAAAGCCTTGCGCCTGAAAAAGGCAGTACCGCGTCTAAACTTTTATCCATATATTCTCATCCAAGTGAAAGGACCAAGAGGTGAGTCGCCAACGACCCGGTCAGATCAAACCCGCTTCACATCCGTCGAATCTGTTGCTCGTTCTTGTAGGGTTCCAGGCCCGAATCTAAGTGCGACCACCACTCAAAGAGCATGGAGTTGCAGATCAGCTTGAACCATGGCGTGAACTTCAGTGTGGGGTCGTCAAATTGTTTCTTGAGTGCCTCCGGTGTCACGTATTGCGTCGCCTGAGCCTCGTTGGGGTTCACGTTCAAGTCGACATTGGCCTTGATAAAGAGGATGTAGTCAACTGCAGGCAGGCAGTGAGTCAGCATGGAGCTCCGAACCCTCGCCCACAGGACGTGAGCTGGGAAAGACTGGCAAAGAAAGGTGCAACGTACTCTCGTGCTCGCCCCACTTGCCGTCACTCGGTGCCTTGTAGTGAATGCGCGTAAGGAAGTGGAAGTCCTCAATAGGGACTTGTTCCTTCTTGATACCCAGCTCGTGATCGAGCTTCCTTTGTGCCGCCCTCTTGACGCCCTCGATGCACTCTGCAAGATTGGAGCCAGTCTCACCGGGGATCATCAGCGGATGGGAGCAGCAGGTGTTGGTCCACATGTCGGGGAAGGTGATCTTTTCCGTGGCGCGCTGTTGGAGCAGGAGCTCATTCTTGTCGTTGAAGAGGAATACGGAGAAGGCGCGGTGGAGTAGTCCCTTGTCGATGTTGGTCATCAGGTGGCCTGCGCGAGGCTGTCAGTCGGTCGTCGTGCCAAAATAGACCGCGAAGAAGCTGAAGTACATACAGATTTTCTTGCTGGCAGTGCCAATTGCCTGGTCATTCTCGTCTAGGACGATACAGACCTCGTCCATGAGGCGGATCTGCTCGGCATCGTGGCCGGCGAGCTCCGATGTGGTGGTTGTGTCGATGTCGGGGAAGAGGCGCAGGATGGTTTCGGCGTTGATGCCAGTGGTCTGGGGGGCCTCGGCCGTGATTGTGGTTGTTGTAGACATGTTGCGCGGCGTTGCTGTCGAAAGGGCCTAGGATCGAGTCGAGCAAGAGGTGCCAGTGTAAGAAGAGGGGAGATGTCAGCTGCTGAAGACGACACAAGAGGGAGAAGCTTCGGCGCGAGAGGCGGCAAAATTCAAGAAATATCGCTACTGGGGAAAGGCCCCCTTTTGTCGTCCCCCGCCGCAGTCGCCAAGAGGGCCTGCCGATGCGGTCCCGATGGCTGCAGGGGCAGAGGGGCAGAGGGGGAAAATGCGCACATGTTGGCTGCACGTACTTAGTAGGTATAGACCGCTACCCCATGCTGCAGCACTGTCTGTAACTCGGCTGTCCGCAGTGGTGGGGCTGTCCGGACAGGGCGACAGGCATTTTCTGAATACTTACTTCAGTATGGTCTTGCGACCAAGCACAGGCCGGAGTGCATCGACAGGCTGTGTCTGTGTCTGTGTCAGTGTCAGACTTCGGATCATACGTTAATGGGCCTGTGTGTCTGCCTTGTCTGTCTGCCGTACCGCATCTGTCTGTTATTTGAGTGGCAGGACGGTCCACCCCACCTGTTGGTTACGCTGGCCACCCGAATTGCGCAGCCGATGTCCTGGATCCTGACTCGACTCGTGGACACGCTATCCAGCTTTACTAGGCGCCAAACCATGTAAGTTGATTCGCCAGAGGGGGTGCATCTGAGCTACTGTGTACTTGCGTGCTGCAGACTCAACCCGACCGAAACGAGGCTTGGCTTGACGGTGAGGATGGATATTCAACAACGTGCTTCCCCTTTCCGTCGACACGGCGGAACTCCTATCAGCGGCAAGCCTGCAAGCATATCAGTACGATTTTGCTAATGTCCAGGATCAGGAGCCGAGATGATGCGGCAGCCAACCAGTCTCTCGGCCACTGTGGTTCCTATGGTCAGAAGATAGAATAAACCTGATCAGGTTGCCATTCGCGAGACGTCGTGTTTCCACCTATCCACACAGCCACAGTCCGCTTTACTCTTATCACACGTTCAACTGGACCAACTGGATCAACTAGCACCAACTGCACCAACTGGATATTCAATTTTTTCGTCGGCCAATGTCATTTTAAGGCTTTATCTTGGACTATATCCACACTACCAGCGGCTTCACAACTGTCAAGATCAATGTTGAGCTGACCGGAACATGTTCATACTTTTGCTGTGAAGAAGCCAGCTGGGAAAAATTGCCCATCATGGAAAGAACAATGATGCGTTGGTATGCCTAAAATGTAGCTCATCCCTCTGGGCTCTCAGTGCTTCTCCCAGTCATTCGATGTACGCATGATCCATTCTGTGCCGCCAACAACATCGTGTTGTAAGTTGAAGAACATGGTGCGGAAAAGTGGACCATTCTGCATCGGCAGGAATTCAGCGTTGTGTGTGATTACTTCGGCGTCTAAAGCGCCGACTGATAAAAGCAGGAAAAAGAATAGCAATTAAGGATACTGATGGTCAGTCAACTGTTGGCTGTGAACAATGATCAATCAAGTAAGCGCTCAAGGGCGCTGGAATGCGATTACTCTCGCTCAAGCATTACGATTACAAGCAAGTCACAGATTATAAACTCGCACGGTTTCTGCTAATCAACATTTGAATGCACAATGGGTGTTTTTGCCTCCAGTCCGGCAATTTGGCTGCTGTCAATCCCGTCTTTGCGAGCGTAACGTCTCATTGGAAAGACATGCACCAGTATATTGTTTTCGTGCTTCATCTTATTAAGATGAGCTGGGAGCTGTTAAGACAATCGAGTGGAAGGCAGACATTCACACCGCGTGATCTGTCTACATCTACAACCCCCCATAGCTCGTTGCATGGCATTAGTATCAAGCTTGGTGGTAGGAAGCTTAACAGAGGGGCGGAATAATATAGGCTGGATTTGTACATGTGTAACGTGGCTGAGTATCGCTTCTGGGAATATTGCTCGGGAGACAATATCGTACGTAATGAAACACGCAGAGACTGTCCTCCGCTCACATTCAAATGCCTCGACCATTTCTTGAGCATCCTGGCGTCTTGAACGCTGTGTACTTCAAGGTACAGCACTACCACATGACGCTCAAGTTGTGCGCACCTCGATCCTTATAGGGTGCTGGCAATCCAGCTTCACAGCGGCATCTAAGCCTGGAATAACCATTTAAATCAGAATTAATGATTTTGGTAGTTACCCATCATATGAGTCTGCAGAACAGCGGTCACATACCTAGGAAAAGCCAGCTTAGGGCCAACCTGCTTGATTGCCCGCCTCTGAGATTGCGCGATGATGACTTCTGAATCCCTTCTTGTTGCATACTTGGCTGCCAGTTCCTCTGGGCCACTTGCACTGTTTCTCAAGCGCTGAAGTTCTTCAAAAAGGAGCAGATTCTATCTGGCTGCCGAAAGACTCCTGCTGCTCAAGTGCTTCTAAGAAAGATTCTCCAGGATAAGATCGCGAATTTCTCTCTAGAAAACTGGTCCAGCCAATATACCTTGCTATGCAGCTGATCTGCTACGTTCTGATCGTGGTTGATAGTCAATTGGTCGAAGAAAACCTTGCATATCCATTCTATGCTGAGGTTTTCAAGATATGAATTTTTGTTCCAGAATCCATAAAAATGTTAGTCCGTGTGTATCCCAAATTTGCAGGATCGAAACGCAGTCTAGAACTCCTAGGTTGTGCATACACAGGCATGTCATCTTTTGTCCAAAGGATGATGAACGTTGATTTGTGGTCAAGTTAAACGATGGCCTTTTTTATAACTTGCCCAGTTGAAAGCAGCGTTAGGATAAATATTGCTGTCTCCACACCCAGAGAGGCCCTTTTCCCTTGCTCATATCAAAACCACAGAGGCTCATTTCTCAACGCAACAATCATAGATAAGGTTGCTTTATTGCAGTAAATATCATTGTCATTAAAGTTAGTGCGGGAGGTTGAGACCAAGATGGAGCCTTTTCAGAAAGGCACAACATAGCATTGTAATCAATTGATGCAAGTCAATCATAAAGTGTGGTTGGGTGGGTGGTTTTGTCTTTAATCTGTATAAGTCGGCGTACCCACTCACGTACCAACCCCCTCACATATACAAGAAATCTATACCTCCGTGATTAGTATTGCTTAAATAAATACTTACTTTCTAAGGGTATTTTAAGTTATATAAATTTAAAAATTTTATTATTTAAATCTTTATATCTTTTTTTATATATTAATATATTTTTTAACTTTACTTTAAAAACTTTTATTATTATAAATAATAATTTTATTAATAATAATTAATATAAAATATATAAAAAATACTATATTAATTAATAAATCTTTTACTATTATATAATAAATATATATATTTATAAAGACTTTAATAATATTCTTTAAAAGTTATTATTAATATAAAAGGGTTTTTTAATTAATTAAGCCTTTATATAAAGTTATTTAACTTATTTTTTATTATATACTTTTTTTTAATATTTTATTAATTAAATTATTAATTAAAGTAATTTTAATATTATTATACTTATAACTATTAATAAATACTAAATTTATAAATTTTTAATTAAGAACTTTTTTTAAAAAACTTTCAAAGTTATATATATTAATTATTATTAAGTTAATAATATTATATTTAAAAATTTAAACAAGTTTTTTAATTATTTTAATATTTTAAATATTATTAATATTCCTTTTAAATTTTAATTTAATAATAATAAGATAAGTTTTCAAAAAAGTAATAAAAATAATAAGTAAATTATTAAGTTTTTAAAAAACCCTTTAATTATTAAAAAAAAAAGTAAATTTATATATATAATATATTATATTTAAATATATTAATACTAATAATATATACTTTTTACCTTTAATTAGTTTTTATAAAAAGTTTATATAATAATAATGATTTTTTTAAAAATAATTTTTATAATTTTAAAATTAATACTTTATATAATTAAAAATAACTGAAATAAATAATAATATTAGTTTATTATAATTAAAAAAAAATTAAATTAAATATTTAATTTATTAAATATAAGTAATAATAAGTATTAATATTTAATAATTACTACTTATATATTATTAATAACTTTTTTTTTTTTATATATTTATTATATATTTTATAAGTTTTTAATATAAGTATATTTTTTTATTTAAAGTATTAATATTAATAAAAATTTAATTTTATTATTAAAATTTATAATATAAAAGATTTTTATAAAGAATTCTTTTTTTATATTTATTAAAAAGTTTATAATAATATCTTTATACCTTTTTATATATAAAAAGGTTAATTAATTATAAATATTTAACTTAAAAGTTATTAAAAAATTTTAATTTAAAATTAATATAATTAAATTATATTTATAATAATCTAATTATTATTTTTATTAGGGTTATAGGGTTAAATGTATATTAAAGCTAGTATAACCTATGTATAAGGCTTATTTTATTAGCTTAACTAGCCTTAAAACTATTTAAAAGTTAAATTATAGTAACTCTTAATTTCCTTCCTTTTTCCTTAAGTAGTCCTAGTTATAAATTAATAAAACTTTATAGTTAACTTATGCCTAGTTACTATTTAATGTAAGGTTTATTTTAATTTTTAAATTAATATATTATTTTATAAATAAGGAATTAATTATAATTAATTTAAAAAAAAATTATTTTTCTTATTAAATATATTTTATTAAATTTAAATTATATAAATTATATAAATTATTTAAATTATTTATAATATATTTTTTTAAAAAAAATTTAAAAAAAGTTTTAATAAATTAATTATATAACGTGGTCCACCACCTAGCCGTATTTATTACCTACCCGTGTTTTTTTGCTACTTCAACCAACTTTTACCAACCTTAACACCCACCAGGTATAAAAGGGTTAATTGAAATTGGCACTAATTGGTACTAACTGCTTTAAATTCCTTATTTTCAATTAATTTAGTTAATTTAAAGGTATAGTAGTATTATAATACTAGTTTAAAAGTTTAAAGTTTTAATAAATAAATTTATTTTTAATATAAATTATATCTTTATTTTTTATATTAGTCTTATATTACTTTACCTACTTAAATATTTAATATATTAAAAATTAATATTTATAATATTAATATATTTAAAAAAAAAATTAATTAATACTTTAAGTAATTAATAAATTAAAAACATAAAATAAAATAAAAACCTTTAAATATAACTTAAATTATATAAATTTTTAATATTCTTTATTTTACCTTATATAATAGGATAAATAATTAACTATATTATAAAGAATTATATATTAATAACTATAAACTTAATTTAATTAAAAAATAAATATTTATTTAATATATTATTAAATAAAATATATAACAAATTTTAATATAACTTTTTAATATAAAAAATATAGTTAACCTTTTATTAGTATTATAAAATAGTAAATTTATTAATAAAAATTAGGTATAATACTTTATAATTATATAATTAAATTTAAAAATATTTTTTTTTAACCTTATAATTATTAAAAGGCTCTTTATAAAAATTTAAAGATTATTAAAAACTAATTTTAGTTATTTTATAATATAATAACTAAATATAAAATTATAAATAATAACTTATATAATTTTAATAAAATAAACTTTATAATAGGTATAATAATTATAATAAAGGTTATTATATATATTAATAAATAAATAAAAGTTAAATTTATTTAATTTAAAAATTAAAAATAAGTAATAATTATTAAATATATTAATATAAAAAGTTAATATATTTTATTATTTATAATTATTTAAAATATTTATTATTTTATTAATTAAATTATAAAGTTAAGTTTTTTATTAAATTAAAATATTTATTTTATTTAAAATAAATAAATAAATAATATAATTAATTTAAAATAAATTTAATATTTTAATAAATATATAATTAAATAAATTAAAAATAAATATTAAATATTTATTTTAAATAAATATAAAAGTTATATATTAATAAAGTTTAAATAATATTGTAATAATCACACTAAACCTTTGTAAGATCTAGTAGGTGGTCTGTAGGGTTTATATTAGCAGTTCAGCATAGAGGTGATACTTGACTGTTCGCAATACAAAGATACTATTTAGTTCCAATATTCAAGGGTATAATTACTAGCTGTAAAGCTATTCAGGTTATTAGACTAAATACTTAAATTAATAACTAAAGAGTCTGTTCTATAGGAGCTATTTACTAATAGTGATGACTATATCCTTATATATTCTGACTTTTTATCCGTCTTTTATGTTAGACTGTAGGGACCGTTGGTAATGTATGCGGTCTAGCCTCTTGTTGCTGGGACTGCTAATAGTCCTGTCGGTTTATCCTAGTCTAGTGGGTCCCTGACCCTAACCCTAATATCTGTAGTATCCTGTAACTTTGTTATCTAGTGTTAAATATTCTACGGCGGGGTGTCCTTTTTAAGTTCCCTAGGTACCCAGGACGGGTCCCCTAAGCGTTATTATATTAGTTTATAATATTATCTCCCTTCTTACTTTCTTTATCCTTAAAGGTGTTTTTATAAGCTTTTTATATTATTTATACTTTTATTTACGCCTTCCTAATTTGTTATATCTTATAGAGTTGAAGGTTTTTATATGTTAAAGCCTTTTTGTTATTCCTAAAAAATTAAATAAAGTAAGTTTTTCTTTATTATAGTCTTCTTTTGTGGTTCCGTTATGCTGATTTGTTTTTCCTGTAAGGCTAGTAAAAGTTCTTGTATAGCCTCTAAAAAGGATTTTTCCCGTTATTCCGAGTACGTTTGTTAGAAGTGTAGGAATTGCAATATATAGAGTTTTACTTCTATTTAAATATAGAAAATTGCCTACTTATATTCTTAGATTAAAGATAAGTTGGATATAGCAGAGGAGGAGGCTATATTGGTAAATACTAAGGTTAGTTGTTTGTGTAAATAGTAGTGATTGTAGGTTAAAAAGATGTTTTATGCTGTATATTAGGGTATCGAGACTATTAATAAGTTGGATTAGGTGGAAAATAAGAAGGTTAAGGCCGAGTGTAAATATATTACTGAGCAATCCGCTGAAGTTGTTTGTGGTGGCTTGCCTAGTTTGGTTAGAATAGAGTTGTAGGAGTTTTGGCTTTATACTAGTAAAGATATTAGTATTTTTAATTAGAATTTTATAGTAAATAAGGGTATTAACTAGTTTACTTTAAGTATACCTAATTTAAATAGAGGTATTGTAATTAGTAATAAAAATTTATTTATTAATAGGTTATCTAACTTATAATGTTTTTAATTAGTAGAAAGAAAATAGAATTTGTTAATTTATTTTTAATTTAGTGGTTTTTATTAACTAATAAGGTTCTTTTTAATTTAGTAAGTCCTATTAGTTTGGTAGATTTTCTTTTAATTAGTTTTATATATTTAAACTAATAAAAATAATTTAATTAATAAAGTTATATTAACTAATAAAGTTATATTAATTAATAAAGTTATATTAATTAGTAAAGTTATATTAATTAGTAAAGTTTATATTAACTAATAAAGTTATATTAATTAGTAAAGTTTGTTTTAACTGGTTAAGGTTTTTATACTGGTAGTAATATTTGGTTAGTTAGAGGCCTAACTGGTTTAAGTCTTAACTAGTTTAATTTCTGGGTTTGTTGGTTTTAGGAGACCTTCTGGGTTGGCTGGTTGCTGGGGTGGCTTGGTTTGTCCTTGTTTTACCTAGGGCTGTGTTCCGGACCTAGTACTATTTAAGGATTTATTTACAACCGGTTAAGTTTTTAACTAGTTTCTATATATTATTACTAGTATTATAACCTTTCTACTTAATAAGGTATTTTATTATTCTTTAGTATTATTGTATATTAATAATATTCTTTACTTTATACTTTTTATTATACTTATTAACTGTTTTAATTTATATTTTAAGTCTTATATTTTATAGTATTAGTTTTAAAAGTAAAATATAAAAATTATTATATTATTTTATTCTTTATAGTAGTAAAAGTTTGTAGTTAGTATTTAAAAGTTTTTGTGAAATTTTAAATAATTTAATTTTCTTATAATTAAGTTTGTTGCTAAGTTGCTTAGTTTTAATATTTTATTGAAAAAGGTAGACTTTATCTCCCTCTTTAAAAATTAGTCCCTTAATTCTTTTCTAGTTTATATATTTAGTTATTTCTTTTTATATAAAAGAAAGTTTGTTTTAAATATCCTTTTAAATTTATCTGATTTTTATTACTTTTTATTTTACTAATTTTATAACTATATTATTTAGTAGTACTTTATAGTAAACCTAAAGTTTATATCCGTAAACTATAAAGAAAGGTAACTATTTAGTTGTGCTAGTTATTGTGCTATTGTAGGTAAACTGTACTAATAGTAGTAATTTAACCTAATTATCCTATAACTAGTTAATATAGTGTTAAAGGTATTATTTAATAATTTAGTTAATTTGTTCTATTTATCTATCCGTTTATAAATATACTACTGTTAATAACTTGTGTTTTACTTTAAGTTATTTTATTAGTAATTTTTAAAAGTTTAATGTAAATAGCTTATCTTTATCTGAGATAATTTTATATAGTATTTTATGGTTGCTTACAATAATCTGTAGGAATGTGTATGTGAGTTTTTCTGCTGTGCTAGCTTTCTTGTATGGTATAAAGTATACGTACTTACTTAGTTTACAAACTATTATTAAAATACTATTGTAAAGCACTTTAGTTAAAGGTTTTTGTAAAAAAGGTAGTTTAATAATAAAGTTTAAACTAATAGATAACTATATAGCTATAGGTACTAATAGAGGTTTTAAAAGTTTATATAATTTATACTTAAAAGCTTTATTTTTATTATATAAGTTATATTATTTAATAATTTCTTTTATTCTTTACTTAAGGTTTAAAATGTTATAATAGTACTAAATTCTCTTAACTATCGCTATAATACCTTAGTATCTATATACTAAAGCTTTATAAATTCCTTTAATTAACTTATCTTATTCCTTAAGGTTTATAAATATCTTTATTAAAGTATTATTAATCCTAATTATAGTATTAAGTTTTTAGTTAAATATAAGGCTTCTATTTTTTTATATTTTAAAAATTATCCATTTTATAAGTAATTCTTTATTTTAATAATTTAATTATTTATTAAGTATATCTACTTTTATATTCTTAACTTTATTTATATATATAACCTTAATATTAAATTATAATAAAAATTCTATATATTTAACTTATTATTTATTAAATTTTTTTGTTATTATAAAGATAGTTAAGTTTTTATAATCTATATAAAGCTTTATCTATTTTCTTACACTAATAAGGTATTATTACTATTCTTAAAATGTATATATAATTACTATAAATTCTTTATTTAGGGTAGTATAATAAGTTTCTGGTCTGTTAAACTTTTTACTAAAGTTTACAATAATGTGAACTTATCCCTATTCGTCTCGCTGGGTAAGTTCTCCGCCCGCTACATTGTTGGAGGCGTCTGTATATATCTTAAATTCTTTTTCTAGGTCCGCTTCTTTGAGTACTGGATCTTTGGTGACAAGGTTTTTAATTTCCTCAAAAGCTTAGTGTATTTCTATTATTTACTAGAAGGTTTATTCTTTATATATGAGATTTGTTAAGGGTTTATAGATATTACTATAATTTCCTATAAACTGTTTATAAAAATTAGTATAACTAAAAAACAACCTAATATTTTTAATATTTGTGGGTATTAGCTATTCCTTAATTACTTAAACTTTATTTTTTTATATCCTAATATATCCTGGTTTAATAGTGTATTTAAGATAGTCGACTTTTTAAATATAAAAGAAGCTTTTTTCTAATTCCACTAGGAGGTTTATATCTTAGAGCTTCTGGAATACTTATTTAATATATTTCTGGTGTTTTTCTAATATTTCTAAAAAAATAAAAATATTATTAAGGTAGGTAATAATAAAAATATTTAAGTATTTATATAAAACTTAATTAATTATTTTTTAAAATAATACTAATATATTAGTTAATTTAAAAGGTATAACTATACATTTATAATATCTATAATAAGTTTAAAATACTATTTTTTTTTTTTAAATAAGGTTATAAGCTTTTTTTAAGTTTAAGGTTATAAACTATTTTACTTTTTTAAGTTAATCTTATAACTTTTTAATAAAAGGGAATAAATATTAGTTTTTAATAATAATATTATTAAATTATTAATAATTTATATAAAGTTATAATTTACTATTTTTCTTTAATATAAATAAAATTAGGTATTTTATTAATAACCTTAATAATTAAATATAACCTTTTTTAAGGTTTTTATTAAAATATTCTCTAAGTGTTTTAAGTTTTTTTTTGTTAAGTTTATAGATTTTAGAAAACTTAAGGTTTTTCCCTTCCTGTAGGGGTATCTTATGGTTATAGAGGTTGTGTTTGGGGATTCCTGTGTCGAGTTCCTCCTAAAATACTTTTCTGAATTTGTAGTATTCTCTGGGTATTCTTTCTAGTCTTGCTGGGGCGCTTTGTTCTTTGCGCTGGTAGAGGTAGAGAAGGTATCTCCTTGTTTCTTATTTGTGTGTTGTGCTGTATATTGATTGGCTTTAGCCTTTCCTATTAGTCTTTAAGTAGCCTGATCCTTCCCTGTTTTCCTAAAGTAGAGTTTTTTAATATTTACTTTTAGAGGTATTTGTAAGTTTATTTAAGTATATTTTTTTACTATCTTTAATAACTAAACTTTATTTTATATTATTAATTACAACCTTTTCCTAAGGAATAGTATTGTTTTAATAAATTTAACTAATAATTTAATTAATTTAGGGGTTTATAACTTATAACTATAAAAGTTTTAAGATTAGTTTATAATATACTATATCTATAATATTTAAAGTTATAAAAATTATATATTTTTAAATTAAAATAGGTAAATAATTAGTTTTTATATTAATTACTTTATCTTTATATTTTATTTTTATACTTTTTATAATATTAAGCTTATAAGGGTTTTTTTTTTAATATTATAATATTTAATTTTTATTAATAATTTAAAGTAATATAAAGTTACCCTAGGTATTACTATTTAATAGTATACTATATATTTTTTTATTAATTTTTACCTTAAGTAGGATATATATATAGTTTCCTTAAGTAGTATATAGGGACCTATAGTTTATAATTAATTATTATCCTTTTATAGGTAATTACTATTTTTTCCCTATTATTAATATTATTCTATTAACTTTTTTTTATTATAAATAAGGTAGAAAAATAATTTATAATTTTATATTTATTATTATTTATATAAATATTTTAATAGTAAATACTAATTTAATTTAAAAGTAATATATATCTTACTATAATTAACTTTATAAATTACTTAATAGGTAAGGTTGTCTTATTTGTATAACCTAGTAATAGGTCCTATTCTAAAGTATTTAAGAAAAAAGGTATATGCTGCCTTGGTCCTAAAATAAATTTTGCATATATACTGTACACATAAGATCTAGGAGATCTTACAATATACTGGATATATAGACCAGAGGCGTACCTTGTCTTCTGCTTGCCTGGGTTTTAGAGGGTAGTGAAATTCAGAGAGGGCCTTTTTGATAGGTACTCTTACTACTGCGATATATACTATACTGGTATCTGGGGCGATTAGAATGTTACGTCCTAGGTACTATTTAGAATTTTTATTAGAGTTTTTTATAGGGTTTTTGTTTTTGTTATTAGTTGTTTTAATATATTTAGTACTTAAACAGTTTAAGTTACTATCCTTTATTACTATATTATATAATAATCCTTATCTTTCTATTATTAATTATCTTTTTTAATAAAGTTCCTTTAAAAACTAACTAAAAGTTTTTTTTTTTAAAAGGTATAATATATACTAATTGTAGTAATAAGAGGTTTAATTAAGGGCTTTATATCCTTTATTAGTATCTGCTACTTACTTAGGAATAGGTGGTAGGTTTTTTAGTTTTTTGTAGTTATTAGGGTAAATTAAATATTCTATATAAAGGTTAGGTTAATAGATATAGTTAGTTCTACCTTCCGGGTATACCGGGTATTGCTTATTAAGTAAGTAGTTATACTACCTGGGTAGTTCCTATTTAAAGGTTATATTAACCTGTTGTTATCCTTTTGGGATAGGTTTCTATTATTTTTTGGGTTAGCAACATTCCCTAATAAAGTGTTCCTTTTGACTATAGTTATAATATTCCTTATTGTAAAGTTTTCTCTAGGCTGTGTTAAGTTTTATAGGCCCTATATAGATTTTTGTTGTAGTATTACCGTATCCTTATAAGTGTTAAGGTTAGTTGCTATTATAGAAGTTACTATTATACTAGTATTTTTTTTTTATATTTAGTAGGTTTTAAGTTTTTTAATAATTTCCAGGGTTTTTATAGTTATATTTTTATTATTATTTAAACAGTTAATTATTAATATATACCGCTATAATAATATACTTTACAAAGTTATTAAATTAATTTACCTTAAAAATCTTATCCTTAATATCCTTTTTAAGTCCTTTATAAAACTAGCTTATAAGTATATCTTTTCCCTAACTAATATAGGTGGTAAGCTGTTTAAAGTGTATTATATATTTAAAGGTTGATCCTCCTTATTTGAGTTTTATAAGTTTACGTTCTGCGGATCTCTCCTTATTTAGGTTTCTAAAAGTATCCTTAAGAGCTTGCTTAAAATAGTTGAAGCTTTAAAAGATTTTTTTAGTATTATTATCCTAATCACTGTTATTATTCTCTAGATAGTCCTTAAAGGTTAGTTTAAACTATATAAGTGTGTTATCTTTAAGTTAAGTATTAGTAAAGATAATTTTATTATAATAAGTATTAAACTAATAACTATAGTATTTAAAGTAGGTATAGCTTTAGGTAATAAATCCTTAGAGGGTTTCTTTATCTCCCTTGTATAGGCCGGGCTTATCCATCTTATAGGCCTTAGCTTATTAAACTAAGTAAAGGAGGTTAATTTCTTACTAGAGGTTTATAATTTAAACTATTATACTTTAGGTATTATTATTATTACTAATATTAAAGGAGGTTAAAATTTAAGATATTATTGTATCTTTATATTATTTAATTAGTTAGTTATATAGCTGTTTTAAATAAAAGTTGTTAAAATATAAGAATTATATTAAACCTTTATAAGATCTAATAGGTAGTCTATAGGGTTTATATTAACAGTTTAATATAAAGGTAATACTTAACTATTTATAATATAAAAATACTATTTAATTCTAATATTTAAAAGTATAATTACTAACTATAAGGTTATTTAAATTGTTAAATTAAATACTTAAATTAATAACTAAAAAGTCTATTTTATAGGAGCTATCTACTAATAGTGATAACCATGTCTTTATATGTTCCGACTCTTTATCCGTCTTTTGTATTGGACTGTAAGGACCGTTGGCGATGTGTACGGTCCAGCCTTTTGTCGCTGGGACCACTAACGGTCCTATCGGTCTATCCTGGTTTAGTGGGTCCCTAACCCTAACCCTGATATCTGTAGTGTCCCGTAACTCTGCTATCTAGTGTTAAATGTCCTGCGGTAGGGTGTCCTTTCTAAGCTCCCTGGGTACCCAGGACGGGTCCCCTGAGCGTTACTGTGTTGGTTTATAACAAATATTATAAAAAAAAAATATTATTTTTATTAATATACTATTATATTTATTTTATTTATTTTAGTTATTAAATATTATATTATTTTTATTATTAAAGTATATATATAATAATAAAATTAATTTATTTATTTAAACTTTTATTAATTATATTATTAAGTTTAAATTTTTTACTATATTTAAAATAACTTATAATAAAGTTTTTATAAAAAAAAAAAAAAATTAAGTTTAAAAAGGTTAATATTTTTTTATAAAATTTAAATTTTATAATTTTTAAATTAAATATTTATTTATAAATTTTAATATAATTCCTTTTAATATTATTAGTTAAATAAAAGTTATAAATATTATTTAATATTAATTAAATTATTTAATAATTAAATTTTATTAAAAATAAAATATTTATTTATTAAAATAATTTTTTTATATTAATTATTTAAGTAATAAAAAAGTTTATAAAGGGTATATAAGTAATAATATATTAAATTGTTTTTTTAAATAATTAGGTTTATATTTTTAAAAAGGTTAATATTAACCTTATTAAATATTAGAGAGCTAAATAAAGCTAAGTATAGCTTAAAGGAGCACTTACTATTGAGGAATTTTAGGTGATAATTGAAAAAAAAGAGAAGGGGAAGCGGCTAGCTAGTAAAATAGCTGGTAATAGTAAGGAGGCGGTCCGTGGTGGACTGTTTAAACAACAATATAGTAACTACAGTAAGACTAAGTATAATATAAAAACTTATAAGAAAGATATAGAAAAGTTTAATTATTTAAGTTTTAAATAAATAATAGTATATTTTTAAGTAATTTATAGTAAACTACTTAAATAGTTAATTTAATTAATATAAATTAAAGTTAATCTTATATAACTAAAATATTTTATTTTAATAAAAAAGTTAATTTTTTTATTAAAAGTTATTTACTTTAAATTAGTATTATAATACTATTAATTACTTTAAATTAATTAAATTAATAAAAAATAAATAATTAAAACTAATATAGTTTACTAGTTAACTATTATTATTACCTTATTATTACTTTTTATTAAATATATTAACTTTAACTAACCTTAATACCCCTATAATATAAAAAAGTTAATTATATTTAGTATTAATTAGTATTAAATAATTTTAATTACTTATTTTTAATTAATTTAATTAATTTAAAGTTATAATAGTACTATAATATTAATTTAAAAAATTAAAGTTTTAATAGGTAAGTTTATTTTTAGTATAAATTATATCCTTATTTTTTATATTAATCTTATATTACTTTACCTACTTAAATATTTAATATATTAGAAATTAATATTTATAATATTAATTTATTTTAAAAAAAAAATTTAACTAATAATTTAGGTAATTAAAAATTTAAAAAAAAACTAAAAAAAAACCTTTAAATATAACTTAGGTTATTTAAATCTTTAATATCCTTAAAACTACCTTATTTAATAAGATAAATAATTAAGTATATTATAAAAAATTATATATTATATAGTATAAACTTAATTTAATTAAAAAGTATATATTTATTTAATATATACTTAAATAAAATATATAAAAATTTTTAATATAACTTTTTAGTATAAAAAATATAATTAACCTTTTATTAATATTATAAAATAGTAAATTTATTAATAAAAATTAGGTATAATACTTTATAAATATATAATTAAACTTAAAAATTAAATTTAATTAGCCTTATAACTATTAAAAGGCCCTTTATAAAGATTTAAAGGTTATTAAAAACTAATTCCACCTACTTTATAATATAATAACTAAATATAGTATTATAAATAACAACTTATATAACTTTAATAAAATTAACTTTATAATAGGTATAATAATTATATTAATAATTATTATATATTTTAATTAATATAAAAAGGTTAAATCTATATAACTTAAAAATTAAAAATAAATAATAATTATTAAATATATTAATATAAAAAGTTAATATATTTTATTATTTATAATTATTTAAAGTATTTATTACTTTATTAATTAAATAATAAAGTTAAATTTTTTATTAAATTAAGTAATTAAATTTACTTTAAATAGGTAAATAAATAATAAGATTAGTTTTAAATAGGTTTAATATTTTAATAAGTATATAAAGTAATAAATAAAAAATATATATTAAATATTTATTTTTAATAACTATAAAAGTTATATATTAATAAAATTTAAATAATATTATAAAAAATATAATATTATCCTTATAAATATATTACTATATTTATTTTATTTATTTTAGTTATTAAATATTATATTATTTATATTATTAAAGTATATATATAGTAATAAAATTAACCTTTTTATTTAAACCTTTATTAATTATATTATTAAGGTTAAATTTTTTTTTATATTTAAAATAACTTATAATAAGGTTTTTATAAAAAAAAATATAAAATTTAAATTTAAAAAAGTTAAGATTTTTTTATAAAACTTAAACTTTATTATTTTTAAACTAAATATTTACCTATAAACTTTAATATAATCCCTTTTTATATTATTATTAAAATAAAAATTATAAATACCCTTTAATATTTATTAAATTATTTAATAATTAAATTTTATTAAAGGTAGGATTTTTAACTATTAAGGTAATTTTTTATACTAATTATTTAAATAATTAAAAAGTTTATAAAAGGTATATAAATAATAATATATTAAATTATTTTTTTAAATAATTAGGTTTATACTCTTAAAAAGGTTAATATTAACCTTACTAAACACTAAAGGGCTAAAAAAAAACAAATACAACTTAAAAGAGCACTTACTATTAAGGAATCCTAAGCGATAATTAAAGAAAAAGAGAAGGGAAAGCGGTTAACGGGTAAAATAGCTGGTAGTACTAAAGAGGCAGTTTACAGCGGACTAAGCAAATAACAATATAGTAACTATAGTAAGACTAAGTATAATATAAAAACTTATAAGAAAGATATAAAAAAGTTTAATTATTTAAATCCTAAGTAAATAATAGTATATTTTATAGTGGTTTATAGCGGACTACTAAAATAGTTAGTTTAAATAGTATAAAATAAGGTTAATTTTTTATAACTAAAATACTTTATTTTAGTAAAAAAGTTAATTTTTCTATTAAAAGTTATTTACTTTAAACTAATACTGTAATATTATTAATAATTTTAAATTAACTAAATTAATTAAAAATAAGTAATTAAGACTATTTAGTATTAATTAGTACTAAATATAATTAACCTTTTTATACTATAGGGGTATTAGGGTTAATTAAAGTTAATATGTTTAATAAAAAGTAATAATAAGGTAATAATAATAGTTAACTAGTAAACTACATTAATTAGTATTAATTAATATTAAATATAATTAACCTTTTTATATTTAGTAGGTATTAGGGTTAGTAAAAGTTAGTAAAAATAGTAAAAAAATATAGGTAGATAATAAATATAGCTAGGTAGTAGACTATGTTATATAATTTTAATTAAAATTAAATAAAAAGTTTTTATAAACACTTTTAATTATTAAAGGCTTTAAAAAAATAAAGGGTATTATTAAACTTAAATAAGGTTTTTATAAATCTTATAATAATTAAATAAAAAAAAAATTAATTATAAAAGTAAACTTTAAAATATTTAAGGAAAGTAAGTTTAATAGTAATAATAAGAAAAAGGAATTAAAATATATTAAAGTATATAAATTAAAAAGTAATACCTTATTATTAAATAGTAAATAGCTTTAGTAGTTATTAAGGAATTTAATATTAAAGTTAAGGGTACCTTTAGTAGGTGTCCAAAAATCTTGTGTGTGTGAGGGGGTTGGTGTGTGAGTGGGTACGCCGACTTACACACTGCTATTATCGAGCTGTCAATCATAAAGGACAACTCAATACACCGCAGAGAGGTTTATTGGTCCATTGTATTGTGTGATATTCTTCCATATAGCCTGTTGACTCTTGCGAGAAGCCTATACCACTCAAATCATCAGTGTACATCTGAAGGGCTTTGAAAACTCAATTCTGCAAGAAAAATATCTCCTCTCGACATGTATGAAACAAGACTTGAAAACCCCATTAGACTTCAAATGTTCACATCTTAGCTTAGGGAGGTTTGAACAGAGACCAGTAGCCACAATATTGAAAAGGCCCCGCAGGAATGGTTTAGTTCGAGATGTTGCCTACCATGCTTGCGAAATTGTGCAGACTCTTTTGAGGAACCGACGTCACCTCTTTGCATGATTCACATTTGCCCAGAACTCGCTGCGGCAAGTTTCAGCAGGCCAACTTATATTTGCATCAATCAATGTCCAGCTCGTTCACACACGTTGGCTGAAGTTGGCATCTCACAGGCTGGGTTCCAACACTGGCCCTGTTCAATCCGGAACATGTCTAGCAATTGCTTGAGCAATTTTCTCAAACGAAGGGAACGTAACGGAGGAGCGAATACACTTATTGGCTTGAGGCACCGCGGGATTTGCCAGACTTGTCTCCGGGCCTCGGCGGCCCCTCTGGCATTACCTGACGTACCGGGCGAGTATCTTGGCCCAAGAGTCAAGACATCCAGCCTTGGCCTCGGTCTCGTTCCCGGCTATCCATTCTCTTCATGTTCATACACTGGAGAGTACGAACACGGAATTCAAAAAGGGGACCTTGTTGATCCCACGCGATGAAGACAATTGTGGTCACCGCCAAGGGGTTCGCGTTGAGGTATGTGCGCAGGTGTACTTCTCCTAATTCGCTTAGTTTAATACTTTCTTTACCTTGCATGTATCATATGAGATGTTGGCCGGCGGTAATTAGTTTTCCACAACATTTTTCCCATACAAGTGTTGGGATTGGGCAGCGGGCATGATGCCGTGCGACCTGGCATTTGTTATTAGATCAGGCCCGAACCATCTCACCATCAGATTTTGTCCGAACGTGTTGTGTACACGGTATTCTTGCCTTCATAGGTGGTAAATCTGATATGTACTGTAACTATCACCTCTGGGCATGATGTTGTGTGTATGGATTCGCATACTATGATAGGAACGTGGGTGATGGGTGATGGGTGAGCAAGCGTCTACAGAGCACCCCTTCCCCCGCCCGGCATGGATGGATGAGCAATACGGTGACTGATTGGGGTGAGTTACCTAGAACTTCGAGAGTGGAAGCAAAACATCTACACGCTGCATATGGCAGAGCCTGGTACATCATATGCTCCGTCTGCTGCGAAACGTAGAGCGTGAACTCATAGCTACAGGTGGGAAAAGTTCCAACGCTCCTGCATCTTTTGAAGAAAAGTCGACCCGTGCAGGAATGGCTGCCGCCGAACATTGGACAGATCTGGACGAAGACCCAGCACTGCTGAAGGAACTAATAATCAAGTTGTGGTTGCGGCGAGGTTTGGGTTTCGGGTACTAAGATTACCATACTATGAGGAATTCGCGACTACGAGGACTTCGCGACTACGAGGACTTCGCGACTACGCTCAAAGTATTGTTGCCTGCCTGGAAGCCTTCAATGGTGGTGTCACAAAGGTACTTGGACATTGGTAACTAACGCTGTAAACACACACAAAGATGTTAGCCCTCACCTCAGCAGCCAAGGTTGTCGATCTGACTGGGTGGTACAAGCGGCTCGGGTCAAACTTGCTGACATTTCTTGCAACTTAATTTTCCATCACACTCTTGCACACACCAACGGATGCGGCGGCTCCCTACATATGAGAGCTCCTGAGATGAGTATAACGTCTTAGTACGCGAGAGCCATTGTCCGGGGACGAGGGAGCGTAGACGAAAAGAAGATTACAGGTCGGGATAGCAACCATAATATAAAGATTCAGTTTTTTTTGGTGCAGATAAGACAAGACCCCCCCTAAAAGAAAACAAGTGGCAGAGTGACCTGGGTAATAGTAAATAAAAAGTTCTGTAAAGTGTCCATATGCGTCTCCGGTTGACAAGCAGAAGTGGAAAATCAAGCGGAGGCCATGCCTGTCGTGTCCCATGAGAGTCCGAGTTCGCGCGCGTCAACTCCTCCAGAAATGCTGGCCATGTGCGTCCATATCGTCTGGAAGGGAACTCGACTCCCCAGCCTTATGCAAATATGTCGTCGTATCAAGCTTGGACGTTACCATCGATTGACTCGTTAAGAATCAGTGCGTCCCATTCCTTGACTCTCCCATTCCCTTCTCTTCATGGACGCCCCTTGCCCCGAACGTCCCGCTCTGCATAACCGCCGAGCCGAAGCCTCACATTATCACACACTTGGAGCAGCATCCCGCCTCGGCATCATTATCGCTGACATCCATCGGCTTGACGGCGCCGTTTGGTGCAGAAGTACCACTGCCGGTCGAGTATCCCTGCATTTCCCGGTTGAAGCGACGGATTTCGCGGACGATATCGTAGAATGCCTTGTCGACGTTGATCCGAGACTTCGCTGATGTCTCGATAAACTTGCAGCCGAATGACCTTGCCAAGTTTTCACCCTCTGCGACCGATCGTTAGCGAGGAACAGAGCTGCGCGCGGACATTCTGAGTGAGGACAAGGTGATGCGACATACCCTGCCTGGTGACTTCCCGTTCGCCCTCCAGATCGCACTTGTTGCCGACGACAACCATGGGGAAGTAGTCCTTGTCCTTGACTCGCAGAATTTGCTGCTGGAAGGTTGTGATCTCTTCGAAACTCTGACGGGACGTGATGGAGTAAACGAGCAGAAACCCTTCGCCTGTCCGCATGTATTGCTCTCGCATGGCAGAATACTCTTCTTGGCCGGCGGTATCGAGGACATCAAGCAGCGCGACCTCGTCGTCAATGACACATTGCTTTCGGTACGAGTCTGCGATAAAGGGTCAATTGATGCAGCCGGCAGAAATGAGACTGGTCTGCGACGTACCCTCGATTGTTGGGTCGTATTCATCGACGAAATGACTTTGGATCAATTGAATCGTAAGACACGATTTACCGACACCACCTCCGCCGACAACCACCAATTTGTACTCTCTCAGAAACTGCTGGCGACAACGGTCAGTTGGCTGGGCGCAACGTAAGGAGGCGCCATTGGGAACAGATCAGGGTCGATGAGGAGCTGGCAAGGGATGGTGTCTGAGCATTGCGGCGTACCTTGGAAGCCATTGTAGCTGCGATAAGAAAAATCGAGACGACCCGGGTCTGCAGTATCGACAGGGACTAAAACTAGTTGAATTTGTGCAGAATCACCGAAGCAGCTGGACAATGATGAGATGTTGCCGAATGGAGGTGCGTTTGGCTTTGCGGACAGAAGATGGAGTCGGGACCCTCTAGTGTGGTGGTGCTTGTTTGAAGAAGAGACGGTGATCCCAGTCCAAGTTCCAGCGCCAAGCTGGAAGTCAAAACACCCAAGTTCGTTCCGGGGGGGAGGGGAGGTCGGCCGCAGGTCGATCAATTGGGAGAACGGGTCGTGGAGGCTCGATTATCGGTCGCGAGAAATCGAAAGGTGTTTTGCTGGCCAAAGCGAAAGGGAAGGCGATGGACTGTCGAGAGTCGAGGATTGTCACGGCAGTTCTGATGCGCGGGAGGTTGGCAAGGAGCAGGAGTAGGCAGGAGAAAGAATTAAAATGGATGGCGTGGGTACGCCAGATTGAGGTGTGGTGTGTGGGTGCCGGTGGGCGCTCTGGGAAATGGAAACGGAAGTGATTGCAGGTTCCAGGTTCCAGTTGCAGCGGCAGCGCCAGTAGCACCAGCAAGAGCAGCTCCCACACCCACACCCCGTCTTGTCTCCCAGGGCAGGGCTGGCTGGCTGTCTGTCTGTCTGTCTGTCTGTCTGTCTGTCGCTCGCTAGGAACGCTTTGTCCACCACATGGGCGCTCAGGACGTTGGAGGAGAACGTACCGCCAGTCGCAGGGTACCCACCTGGGGTGCCCACCTGGGTGGCCGCCAGGGTACTTCTCACAAAGATGGGCCGAGAATGCTACCAGAGCTGTAGGGACCGAGGCTGTGATTGGCTCCCAGGAGTTGGGGGCACGGGACACAGGCAAGGTACACAGTGCGGATCGGCTTGTCGGTATGATGGGGTCCTAAATTGAATACTCCGTACTTTGATTAGGCCTCAGTGTCGCCCACCCGGACTGCCAGACTGCCAAAGCGGCAGCAATTTAGGTGCGCCGCGGTGTGCGCGGTGCCAGGTACGCTTCGGGCTCTGATTTACTATATGACGGTATTTAGTGGGCCAGCGCCGCTCTTCTTCGTCAATCGGACGCCTGGTCACGAAGCAACGAGCACAGTCCGACTGAAGGCACCAGGGGCCAGCAGGGGACACGGGTTCGCTCTGCCTGGACGGAGTACACTACACCGCGGGAACCACATTGACTCCAGCTCCCTACTACAGATCGAGTTAGCATTGCTCCCTGATTGTCCACACCCCTCCGGCTCGTGTGACAAGTCACGGTGAGCTTCTGAGCGCTGAGAGGATCCCCCCTCGGGAGTGCGTGTGGCAGAGGACGAGAATACCGCACGCCAGGTGGGATGGCCTTCCTGCACACTGGCTGGGACCCCTGGACTGCAAAGGATCGTACAGATGGCTTCTTGAGCCTCACAGGGGGCTCACCTCATCCCACCAGCACGGCCCGGCGTAGAGGCCTGCCAGTGGCCTGCCAGTGGCTATTTCTGCGGTCGAAGGAATAGGAATATTCTCGATCTTCACCAGGCTGAAAAGCAAGCTGAGAAGCGCGCTGCTACCCTCCAGGGTTGCAGTTCTGCGCCTAGTCCGCATCACAAACCTCGGTAGCTGCGTTGGGAACTGCAGCTGGACTGGCAAGATCTAACGACGCTTGGCTGTCGGACCCCCTCTGGTCTAGCCAGATCCGCACACCCAGCCATGTTCTCGTCAACGTTGAGCGAGGTTGTGTGAGCAAGGCAGAGAGCTACACCACCAGGTCTCGACGCAATAAAAATAGGCTCCACGCGGGAGACTACAGCTCCTCGAGTATCACCAACACAGCCTGTGCCACTGCTGTTGCACCTCGTCCCGAGAGCTGTTCAGGAGGCTGTAAGGGGGGCCAGAGAGCCACGATGCGAGGGCCTCCCTCGCCTCTTGTCAAACTCCTGTCCGGCCCATCCGCCTGGGAGTTGATGACATGACCATGACATTGGAAATGGCAAATGGCAGTGGCAACGCCCAGCACGCGAGGCAAGAAGAAGAAGAGAAACAGCAACAGCGCATCATAGCGCGGGAACTGGAGGCTCTCGTCACCGCGGTATAACACGAGTGTCTCGCAGAATGGAGACGGTGCCTGAACCAAGGTGTAGACTGCATCCGTGCCATGGGTCGAGGGCAGTTCAACCCAACACATGTCGAGGCCGCATTGCCTCAAGCTCCTGGCCCTCTTCTGCCGTTCGGTCGTCATGATGACGGCGCGAAATCTAGGGTCCGGGCTGCCGGGGGCGGGCATTGAACAGACTTTGTACAAAGTCTACCTAGGCTGGCTCGGTGATCATGCAGAAAACATCCTGTCAGTCTGCGTATCGAAACTGATCCCATGGTGGTGCATATCTCGCAAGTTGTGCTACCAGCCTTTCCGCTGATCGTCGCGCTCGTGCAGCTCCTAATTAAGCAGACCAGCCCAGCCCAGCCCCTTACCAAGCTGGCGCCCCGTCTGCCTGTTCAGCCGCCGGGCTGGCTGCAGGCTGGTCAGGTTGCGTGATATGGAAATGAGTGCGGACACACGGCAATTTCACCACCGCCAATCGTCATGAGCACTTTGGCACTTTGGCACTTTGTCGCCCTGCGACAGAAAACTTCCTGGGGTACAAAATGGTGCCCCCAGTCCACAACGGTCGGAAAGCCCTGCCCTGCGCTCGGCCGTCGGCTGGCAATGCCGAATCGAAACAGACTCGGACCTCCAAGTATGGACCATGCTAGTCCGCAAACTTCAGCAAAGTTCAGAAGTGCCAAAGCCCTCGAGATCGATACCGGCTTGGGCATTCACCACCAAACCTAGAACACCATCATCCTTTCTCCCTCCGTCACAGGCATACTCGGGGCTGTCTGAGATCCACCGCCCAGCCCGTCCACGTGGCCAGCCTGCCCTTCTTCAAGGATAGTGTCTTGCTTCTGCATGGCTAGTTGCAGCTTCCGGCATGCAAGAGCTGGAAATGGAGACGCAGAACAAACCAATGCCTGGTACTACGAGTTACACTTAGACGGCGGCGGGCCAGTCCGCGAACCTGGCGCAGTTTTCCTCGCGTCTATGTTATTAATCAGCCTTTCTGGAGACCTACTCGGAACAGAGATCGGAACAGAACAATGCTGGTCTTCCAGAAACCTCCCCCCTGAACACGGCTGCCGGGATGCCAGCAGACGAAGCTGTCGCTAAAAGGGTCTGTCCCAGACTCTTAGGCTAGTTTCCCCTCCGGAGTTTGGGTACTGCACTGTACGTTCAGACGGTCTACATAACATAAAAAGTCAGGCACTTAACAGGAGTCAGGGGAGAGAGCGTACCCCACTCCCCCAATCTTACTGAGATGAGACCAAACGGCTTGGTCTACAATTCGACCACCACCACCGGCCGCCAACCAAGCCAAACAGCCAGGGTGCTGCCATGATGCGGAAGCAACCTCGGAGATGTGCCCGTAGCTTCATCCTTAGTCGCCTCAGTTTGGTTTGATATCACGTTGACCTGGGTTACCCTCTCCGAACTTCCTCGCCAACGGCGCGCGGCGCGATAACGAGCCAGAGCGTCAGGCCTTCGCAGAGCAGGTAGCTCTCCCAGCTTGACGAGGGTGGCATTGGAGCATAGCTTGATCACGCACCCGATGCGGGAACCTAAGACTTGGGCCGTCAGCGCCAATCTGTGATGGCCTCCCTAACCCTCGGTGGGCCGGGTCGCGGCTGCTGCTGGAAAATCCCCAGCTGGGTATATGCATGTGTCTTCTCGGCCCACGACTCGAGCTTGGTTTAGCGACGAGCACGCATGGCATCCATAGCTGGTCAGACCGGTATCACCTCTCGGGGCAGCTTGCCCAACGCTGCTCCTACCATGGAAGGATCTAGTGGCTCCCTTGATAGGCTCGGATGATCATGCGTGTCTTTCCGATCTGTTGGTACTGTATGATACTCGATATGGGCCGATTGTCGATTGAAACGCTCACCGAAATCCCGCGACCCTTTGTTGGGGATATTCGTCTTGCCGTCTTGCTTCTCGTGGAGCTTCTGCCTGTACTCGAATCGGAAACCTTCCGACAGACCGACGCTTTACCGTGGCCTGCCTCGTCTCCGGACGCCCTGACCATTTGGGAAATCTCGGGGGGCTCTCGATAATCTCGCCCACAACGCCGACAAATTTTCTAGAAGAAAGTGGATACACTAACGGGAAGTCTCATCAACGGATACCTCAAGCTTGTTGTGCTAGGGTGTTTGATCCACAGCAGGGGTCTTATATAAACTGTAATTGAGCTCTAGCGACCAAGCTGTTGGGCCGGAGACCAAATCTGCGGCCTATGCCTTTCTGGCATCTGGTCCAAGGTAGAACTTGTCAACAGGCAATTACACGAATACTAATTTCGATGGTCTACAATTGGGATCTCAATGATCGCCAAAAACCATCCTTGAGCGTAAATCTGACGTCGGTTCTGACAATTTGATCCCTGGCTTGAGGCTTGGGCTATCTAAAGGGCGGCAGATGCCCTTAAGAAACGGTCTTCCGAATTCTCCAGAGGCCCCCGAAAGCACCATCCCGGCAGTTCGATGGAATGCGTATCCGTTCCGGCACATTGTCACTCCGTCTCGGGTCCTGTTGTTCGGACATTGAGTGGATCCCAACATATGTGATGGTACGCTCGCAGTGAGCCTGTTTCCACGGCACGTCACAGCACGTGGATGGATCTGCCGGCTAGATCGCACAATCCCACCATCAAAAGCTTTGGCGATAAGTTGATTGCAACACGAACGGTGAGTCTACTCGCTCTTACCGCTGAAAATCCTAGTATCTACCTGCTTAGCTGTCGCTAGGCAAGTCATCGTCCTCGCCTTCAACCTGTACAACCCGCCCCTTAACGTTTTGGGCTACTTCATCTTTGATACTGTCCAAGTATGCCCTGTCCTTGCCAACCAAAGTCACCGTATTCCTCTTCTTCTCCCACCGGGGATAAGAACCCACCTTGACGCCTTGCGGTTCAACCTTGGTTGCCAGCTCGGTCAGATAAGTAGCCACGGCACTCTCAGCCATTGGCGTTGATATAAGCACTCTATATATGCCTTTACCCTCAGGATCAACCAGGCGTGGTAGAATATGTGGTTTCAAGCCATCCAACAGTCCCTCAACTGAAATGAGGGGGGTTTGTCGTCAGTGACAAGGTAGCCACACGGATAGGCAACGAGAAGACTTACATAAACGAGGGACACCTGGAAGGATGTGAACATTTCCATTCACCACTGCCACTGGTACCCAAAGGTCTTCTCGCGGGAAGATGAACTGCTTCTCGAGGGGAACAGAGTCCTCCGTGGGCAGCTCGACCATCCTGAGCTTCGCCTTCTTGGCAGGACTATCTTCGTCCCAGTTGAAGGCTGGTTGGGAGGAATGGGGGCGAGACAGCTTCTTCATCCGTTGATATGCCTCCTCGTACAGCTTGATCTTGAGCCCGAAAGCCTTCGCTATGGACTGATAGGTGATATCATCATGCCTACGCCGTTATTTATTAGCACGTTGGTACTCCCAAAAAGGGAACTCAGAATAACTTCTTACGTGGGCCCAATACCACCGCTTTCAAACCGGATTGTCAGCAGCATTTTCCCGCCTTCGGCTTCCAGGTGTGGGACACCCAAATAGTCCTTAACTTTGAATATGTCCTCACCTGGTAACGACAAAGTCATATCGGTCACTCATCCTACGGACAGCCTCGATGATCTCCGACTCATCGTCCTCGATGACTTCAATCCTCTTGAGTTGCTGTTCGGCAATGCTCAGCGAAGTTCGGCAACGCGAAGCCAACGCGCAGCACTTACGATACCCAATGAGAAACAAAAGTTCGCCAAGTAATTCGAGTTGCTCTAAGTTTCCAAATTAGCATGCTTCCTAGAGATTCCTGTCTACGCGCGGCTTACATCTTTCGTCTGCGTAGAGGACGACCATCACACGTTAGCTAGAGGGTCAGAAACGACCGGTGAGTCGTCAAGGATGAACATGCCTTGCCCCCAAGCACCTCATCACCGATGATCAGACATGCCGCAGTGTGGATCGTCCGCGCGAAGTTCTGTTCGGCTGCAGACATGGTTAATTGTGGGCGTACTCCGGTCGAGAAAACGGAAGTTGTGCCGGCGGAAGTGAATTGGGTAGCAGGTCGGGAGAGGTGACGCGCAAGTTGGGAAATGCGGGAGAACATTGAAGGCTGTCAATCCAGGCTCAAACCACAGCCCTTGACTATTGAGGACTTGTGACACGGCAAGATGGTTATTTACTGTGAGACCACAGTCACAATATACACAGCTGTGCTGACAAGAGATATTTGCTGAGGTCATACCGTCATAGAGACTTGTGAGGCTTCGACGGTGTGGGCCCGAACGCCAGTACCGTCCTCGGCTCGTCCCTGTATTCCGTTGGGCGGGGCGGCGGTAGCGGGGCTGACCTTGCTCTGGTAGGTTGTTCCCCATAGCTGGAACTAAGCTCGGTTGCTCGACCTCAATCCATCGCAAGCAGTGCCTACACCTGCCGCCCCAAAACTAATACTGATATCGACCTTTGTCTTATTATTGCAATATACAGACCAGACATCATGGTATGGCGCTCTCCGACTCACGAACTCCACATCCAAAGTTGCGCCCGGACTGACCAGCTCCACTGTTGCGTAGAGCTCCGAAGCAAGGCTGTATACCTTTTCCCAGGACACCAAGGACCACCTGCGCAAGTTCCGGCTCGGAACTTCGAGGTCCAACGATGCACAAGCCGTCATCTGTATGTACGTCTCTAGCTCGCCGTCACTGTGCGCCTGCTCGATTGCAGTTGGCGGTGTCAGGATGAGGTGGAAGCTGACATTGCTCCTCCGCACAGACATGATCGATAAGGCGACCAAGGAGATCAAGCAAGACGACGACAAGACCATTTACAAGAGCCTCGAAGAGATTGGAGATGACCTCCCGGACCACTCGCCCAGATTCGTACTTCTGAGCTACCCAATGACCCTGGTATGAAGGCTCTTTTGATGATAACCCCGCGTGGGTGGATAGCTTATGATTTTCCACACAAGCCCTCCGGACGGCAGTCGGTCCCCTACGTGCTGCTGTTTTACCTCCCGGTCACCTGCAACAGCGAGCTCCGCATGCTTTACGCCGGCGCCAAGGAGCTGTTCCGGAACACGGCCGAGGTCAACAAGGTGATAGACCTCGCCTCTGCCGACGATTTGGAGGAGATCCCCGAGAAGCTTGGTGCCGCCTAAACAGCAATGCTATGCGATGGGCACTCTTGAAACGGAAAAGAAGGAAGGCCGCATGGAGCCTCTTACGCCGGACAAAGGATTGGAGCCACGAGGAGCGTGCCAACGATCTCGTCAAGAAACCTTCTCGCGAGACAGCACATGCACGTGGCGCAGAAGGTTGGGGTATCACGCGGTTGTTTCTTGGTTGACGTCTAGTCCTCTGGAAAGAGGCTCTCGGTGTCTAGTGCTATCTGAGAGGCCACGCCTCTCACCACCTTCTTGATCGCCTTACAGGCAGGGCTGTCAGGAAAAGAGTCAAAGTAGCTCTCTCCGTAGTCGCCAGCCATGCCAATGCGAGGGTCCAAGGGCACGGCGCCGAGATATGTAATGCCGATCTCTTCTGACAGTGCCTTGCCACCTCCCGTCGTCGCCTCGAACACCTGGCTCTCCTTTGTACATTTCGGGCACACGAAGCCTGCCATGTTGTCGACCAAGCCCAGTATTTTGATGCCGGCCTTCTGACAAAAGTCGATCTCCTTCCGCACGTCCAGCAGCGATACTTCGTTTGGGGTCGTTACGATGATGGCACCATCGATGCCGCTTTCTTTGAGGTAGGAATTCACGCTCAAGTGCTCGTCGCTGGTGCCAGGGGGCGTGTCGACCAGCAGCAGGTCCAGCTCGCCCCAGTCGACATCCTTGAGGAACTGCTTGATCAGGCCGTTCTTCTTGGGCCCTCGCCATATGATCGCGTCATCCTTGTTTGGCAGCATGAACTGTATGCTCATGACGCCGAGGTTGTCCATGACCCACACGGGCGACCAGCCCGAGTTGCTGATGTGTATCGTTTCGTTCTCGGCGCCCATCATCTTGGGTATGGACGGCCCGCAGATGTCTGTGTCCATGATACCGATGGTGCTGTCCGGGTTCAGAGCGAATGCGTGCGCGAGTAGACTCGTAAATGTCGATTCTGGAACGCTTCAAGTCAGTCTGTGCCAGTTGGCTGAGAGAACGGGCTGGAAAGGGACGGAATAGCACGCACTGCCAACACCTCCTTTGCCACTCAGAACCAGTACCCGGTGCTTCACCCCCGCCAGGCGTTGTGATATTAAAGGTATGTCCGGGTCAGGGCCCTTTGGCGCCGAAGCGCATATCTTCTGGTTCGGGCAGCCGGCGCAGGAGTCTGCGGTGCCTGCTGTGTCGGATTCGGGGCCGGGACAGTGTTCTGGCTCCGGGGCCACTAAGGAGGGCTTCGTTTTGGCATGATTTTTGAGGACATCCTGGACGGCTTCTGGTTCTTCTAGGGAAGGCGCCATGTGTGGTGAGTTGAGTGTGATGGCGGTGCTTGGATGGGGTATATTTTGGGATGTACGGCGCGGCACGTTTTGTACGATCTATTTGTTAAGTAGACTTGAGTATGTCATTCAGCAGCGATTTTCAATGCAGTCCAGCCCATTGATTGATAATGCCGCCGCTGCCGAGATCGGTCCCATTGACACTAGACCTCGGTCGGTCTGAACACTTTACTGTAATAATCTGCCTGTAGGTCCCCAGGTGTCTGGGTGCAGATTAGCGCACCTGAGCAGATTAGCGTCTAACATGCCCTCTCGCCCGCCTGTGGTCCGTCCAAGGCCAGGGTTGGGCCGTTGTGTTTGTGTATGTTGCCTGGCCCATGCACCTGCAACTGCACCTGCACCTGCGCCTGCAGGGATACAACTCACTTAAGGCTGGCAAGCTGTTGGTCCCTGGCTCTTTGGGAAGGCACGATGCGGCGCGTCCACGACCTACTACCCTTTTGATGACCACAGAGACAAAGTCTGGATCTCAGCTGATTGCTTGGCAATCAAGCCAAACCGTCCAAGAAACCGTCTGATCTCCTCTGAGCTCAGGACGGGGACCCGAACAGTTGAGTCTCATCAAGGCTCTCACTCTACAATGCGCTGCATTGCAAATTTGTGTTGATGCTGGGCAACAACAACAACAACAACAACAACAACACAAACATCACCACTTCTGCCATCCTGGGACGACACAGTATCGGGTGTCTCCACCGCATGTGTCCGGCGGCAGTCTAGGAATCCTACGGACCCTAGAAGTACAAAATCTCTCCCTTTTTCACTGCCGCTATATCTTCACCGTGTCCTTGGACCAGTCTTGTCCAACCGAGCCTTGCACGCGTCTTTCTATTATCCCTCCCAAAACCTCGCACCTCCGCCACGAGGATGATGGTCCCCACGGCGAAGAGGAAGATGCAGAGCTTCGCTCAGAAGCTTGAGGGCGGCTCGACCATCAACCCTCATGCACCGGGTAGCCCGCCCCTTCAGGCAATCACCCAGACTGTTGGCCCTGCTGCCTCACCCCTAATGCCGCGTCTGGACGCGCAGCTTTCTCTTGGCCCAACTCAAGCCAATGGGTTGATTGAAAGTCCGAGAGATGATGGACAAGGGGCAGCTCCCGGCTGGGGGACGATGCCCGACGACATGCGCGAGCAAGGCGGGCTGCGAGAGCTATGGGAAGAACAGTCCAATATCAACTCAATGTTCTCAGAAAGCGAGCCCGCCCGGCCAGCATCGCAGCTCCCTAATTACCGTGGAGATGGCGATAATGATGCCAGCTCCGACATAATTGACAACCGCCAACCTCCACGACGAAGCCGGAACGCCCATCGGAGTGCTGAGAGTGCCCCAGTCTTTGAGTACCAAAATGGCCAAATGGTGGTCCCATCGGTGCAAGGCAAGGCCTTCAACACCAGCATGGTAACTCATGCGCCAAAAAACCCCAGGGCAGACGGCTCTAGATTTCGAAAGGACCCCTTTGGAAGCACGTCAGACGACTCGAGTCCTCGGCCTCGCAGAGATCCTTCGTTCTTGCACTCAAGCTTTCCTGTTCGCGGAAATGAGGAGATTAAGAGACCACCTCGCTTCGAACGGCCATCTCTCCCAAAGGAAACGTCACGCCGAATTTCTCCCGAAAAGTACAACAGCGCCCGCGTGGCTGTCCAACCTAATGTGTACTTCCAGCCTCCCAAAGAGCTCGCTCCGGGTGCCCGGCGCTCCATGGGCTTCGAGCCTGTTGGAAATCCTGCTCTGGACTGGGAAGCAGATGATAGTGACATTCCTTCCCAAGAAGACGAGTTTCCGGACCAGGAACAACAGCACACCCCTAAGGCAGCCCGGCAACGCGCGGTACCTGATGATGCGACCGTGGTTCTCCACCCCCCGATGCCTGTGGTGGCACAGAAATCTCAAAAAACGGTCACAATACAAGATGACGCCTTGTTAGGAAGCCCCATTCGTCAGGCCCTTCTTGGCCCGAAGCTTTCCCCGCCCAAGAAACGACTCCGTAGCATTGATTACGACGAGGAAGCTCTGCGGAAAATGAATTTTGCAGAATTGCAGAAGGAACCATTCGACCATGATCCCAGCAGACGGGTAATAATGTCACCAGCCAAACCTCCGGCCGACAACCTCGACGACCGACTCGAGTTCTATAGCAGCAAAGACGAAGATTCCCAGGGTCAGCTTTTTACTCAGATGTCTGTACGCGAGTGGGACGACAGTGGCGACTGGTTCCTGGAACGATTCGGCAACATTGTCACGAAGATGAAGGAGGCGCGTCAGGCGAAGCGCAAGATCGTTGAGCAGTACGAGACACAGATATCAGAGCGCGAGGAAG
This sequence comes from Diaporthe australafricana, assembly GCA_039880735.1. Lineage (NCBI taxonomy): Eukaryota > Fungi > Ascomycota > Sordariomycetes > Diaporthales > Diaporthaceae > Diaporthe > Diaporthe australafricana. The sequence goes on from JBCEDM010000001.1 coordinate 7,599,566, forward strand.
AAGTTCGGCACAAGAAGGAGAGCATAGATCGCAAACTGTCCAAGCTGAAGCATGACAGCAGTGCGATGTTGAAGGGCAGCCAGTCGAGCGACTAGGGAACAGGTCAGGGTTCTCTTCAGCCCACCGCATATTTGCTTCGCAGTGGCCCAAGAGTCTTTTCAGCTGGGGTCTGGTTTGATCAGCGAAGGATCATGTACGTGTGACACACTACGGCGAGGCCTAAAGACGCTGGGCGACACGGCAGGTTGCTTCGAGCCCAGTCACGTAATGAGTGGCGCCACCAGAGGAACCAAAATCGGGAGAGTAATGATGATAGCACCCAATGATACCAATTTTGATTGCTGGCCTAGCACACTAGATAAATCTAGAGGGCGGCTTTGATTCGCCTTTGGGAGTACAGTTGCTGAGGGGGTATTTATGATCACACTGGCCATAGCATCAGAGCGACCGGGTGTCTGAGCACGTTCTCGAGGAACTAGATGGTGAAGTTGTCAACGACACATCTGTCCCTGCCCACGGTCAGCTGCAGCTGGCTGCCCTTGCGATCCACGAATATGCCGTTCCTGACCGCGTCCGAAAACAGCTCATATGCCGGGTAATAGGCGTCCACGAACTTGACCACCTGCTCATCCGTCATGCCAGAGCCTTTCTCCTGCCTCAACTGTTGTTCCTGTTGCAGCCTCCAGTCATAGACGTACTCCGTGTCCTCGGCATCGATGTGAATGAACGCATCGAACAGGTCAGTCACAATGTCGTACCCCTTCAGCTGGTCGTTGACAAAGAACAGGTCCTCGAGCTTGTGACTGTGCAGAGTCCGACTGGGGGCCCTCCACTTGGTCTCGACGACCTCGCGGCTGACACTCCTGAACCCGACACACCATCCCTCGAGCAGCACGACCTGCACGGTGCCTTGGCCGGGCTGGTTCACGGGGATCCAGTCTGACTTGGGCGAGCGGTCTCCCAGCCCGTTGAAGGCCGACTTGTCATACTGCGGGATGAGAGTGGGCTGGGCGCTGACCAGTGACGTGAACACGTCCCGCATGAGCGCGGTGTCGTGCGTCCCTGGCTCACCTCTGCACTGCACCAGGGCATTGTCCGGATGGGCGGCGGCAAGGTCCAGCTGGTCCTGGTGGCGGAGGTAGAAGTCGTCTATGCTGACGACGATGGTCTGCAGCATCTCCCGCTGCTGGAGGGTCTCGGCGAGGGCCTTGACGAGCGTGGTCTTGCCCACGCCCTGGACCCCATTCAGCCCTATCACGAAGGGCTTGCCCGCGCCGCCGGAGGCGGCATATTGTGCCTGGTGGGCCTTGAGGCGCTCGAGGACTATCAGAGAGTCAGGGTCCGGCCTTTGTACGCAAAAGGATCTGCAGGAGAAGAGGACTGGCGCTCACTAAAGGGGATACACTTTGGGGACTTGTCGTCGACGACTCGCGACTGGAGTGGCACGTCTGGAGTACTTGCCATGGTGCGGACTTGGGGAGGGGGGTGGTGCCTTGAAAGCTGTAATACTTCAAGACGTGTGTAACCTGGCTTTTCCTTGCCTCGCTAGCATGAATCAACGACTGGTCTTGGAGCCTTCCCCAAATGCCGCAAGATGCCTGGTCGTTGGTGATGGTTGAGGGCAGACAGACAGAGTCAACAAGGGTCTCCACATTAGTAGCGGCGGTTCCCAAGGTGTTGAGAGCCTCGCTTGTCTCATCCGGCACCGGAAGGTGGTTGAGTTGGCACAGGTTTGTGCAGCTCACAGTCATCATACCCCTGGGTCAAGGGATTACATCAGAGTTTTAATAGTAAGTGTTCATCATCTCTTTTGTTCATCATACCAAGCGGCCTTCTCATATCCACGCCAAATAGCCATCATGATTGTTCACGACATAGAACCGTGGAGTATGATACGTTCTGCCCATCGAGATGACACAGAAGGCTAGCTAGCCCCCAGGTGACCTCATTTCCCCAGAGACGGGTACAGTGAGCAGGTACAGTGCGTGCATGTGGTAAGCAGCTGGCGATCAAAGCATGTGAAAGGTCAACAGGAGGAAGACGGGACTATCGCCTAGAACGGCTTGGGCCGGCTTTTCCCCACGGGCCCCTCGGTAAATCGGACTGGCATTCTGGAGCCGTGTGCACAGGGTTCAGAGCCGAGGCTCATTGCAACGGCTTGCCGACTCTGATGCCACAAGGTTGCTTGCTTCCTTCCTTGACGTCTTCACTCGTGCTTGTTTCCTCAGTTCTTCCGTCCTTTTGAGCACATCTTCCTACTTCCTACTCCTCACTGATCGGACCTCGCCCCTTTCGATTCTTCCAACAGCTCAAGCAACCAACCAGCGTTGATCCCATCATGGCAGGCCAATTAAGGTACGACGGCCAGGTAGTGGTCGTCACAGGCGCCGGAGGTGGTCTGGGAAAGGCATATGCCACCTTCTTCGGATCCCGAGGCGCCAGCGTCGTCGTCAACGATCTGGGCGGATCTTTCAAGGGCGAAGGAAACTCCTCCAAGGTGAGAATTACCAACAGTCATTGCCATCCCTTCACTGCTCGTAGGGCTTGCCCAGCGAGGTATTACCACGCCGTCTGCTGACCACTTCCTCGTACCAGGCCGCCGATGTAGTCGTCGATGAGATCAAGAAGGGCGGCGGCAAGGCCGTCGCAAATTACGACTCCGTAGAGGACGGCGACAAGATCATCGACACCGCAATCAAGACCTTTGGCCGTATCGATGTTCTCATCAACAACGCCGGTATCCTGCGAGACGTCAGCTTCAAGAATATCAAGGACCAAGACTGGGACCTGATCTTCAAGGTCCACGTCAGGGGCGCCTATAAGTGTGCCAGGGCAGCATGGCCACATTTCAGGAAACAGAAATACGGTCGTGTCATCAACACAGCGTCAGCTGCCGGCTTGTTTGGCAACTTTGGCCAGACGAATTACTCTGGTAAGAGAACTGCCCACAAGGTTGGCGGGAGTTTGCCTGACTGACATGATGCAGCTGCCAAGCTGGCTCAGGTTGGCTTCACTGAGACTCTGGCCAAGGAGGGCATCAAGTACAACATCTTGTGCAATGTTATCGCCCCTATCGCCGCTAGCCGCATGACCGAGACCATTATGCCCCCAGATATCCTCGAGCTCATGAAACCCGAGTGGGTTGTGCCTCTAGTTGCCGTGCTGGTCCACAAGGACAACACGACCGAGACTGGCGGGATCTTCGAGGTTGGCGGTGGCCACATGGCCAAGTACAGGTGGGAGCGCTCCGGCGGCCAGCTTCTCAAGTGTGACGACAGCTACACTCCAGGAGCTGTTCTGAAGAAGTGGGACCAAGTCATCGACTTCTCTAAGCCACAATACCCGACCGGGCCCAACGACTTCGTGACCCTGCTGGAAGAGTCTCAGAAGCTTGGCCCCAACCAAGCAGGGGAGAAGCTCGACTTCTCTGGCCGCGTCGCGCTGGTGACCGGAGGAGGCGCTGGGTGAGTACTGGCACATATTGCAGCTTTCCCGTATGCAGCTAACAATGTTCCAGCATTGGCCGCGCTTATTCACTGGCTTTTGCGAAGCTCGGAGCTGCCGTTGTTGTCAACGACCTCGTCAACCCAGACGACGTGGTTAATGAGATCAAGAAGATGGGCGGCAAGGCCGCTGGTGTCAAGGCCTCAGCCGAGGATGGTGATGCTGTCGTCAAGGCTGCTATTGATGCCTTCGGCCGCATTGATATTGTAATCAACAACGCAGGTATCCTGCGGGATAAGTCATTCCACAACATGGACGACAGCCTCTGGGACCCTGTCCTGAACGTTCACACTCGTGGAACTTACAAGGTCACCAAGGCTGCTTGGCCATATATGCTCAAGCAGAAGTATGGTCGCATTATCAACACTACTTCCACGAGTGGTATTTACGGAAATTTCGGCCAGGCCAACTACTCCGCAGCGGTAGGTTTTTATTGGCTCTATGATGACTGTCGCATGGCTGAAACTAATGCGTCGAATAGAAATGTGCGATCCTTGGTTTCTCACGCGCGCTTGCCCTTGAAGGTGCCAAGTACAACATCTACGTCAACACAATCGCTCCAAACGCTGGCACAGCGATGACGAAGACCATCCTGCCTGAGGAGCTGGTGCAGGCTTTCAAGCCCGAGTACATCGCCCCGGTTGTTGTTGCCCTGTCCAGTGACAAGGTGCCCAAGAACCCAACCGGAGGCTTGTACGAAGTAGGCAGCGGATGGGTCGGCGCGACCAGGTGGCAGCGAACTGGAGGTCACGGCTTCCCCACAGATGTGCCACTCACACCCGAAGAGGTCCTGAAACAATGGAAGGACGTTGTCACCTTTGACAATCGGGCCGACCACCCCGACAAGACTCAGGCCAGCTTGGAGAAGATCATGGCGAATGCTGGGAACAAGGCAGGAGGGGTTGCTAAGGTATGAGCCTCTTCCACAGCTGACCTGCGCTTCATCGATGTACTCTTGTTTTGGATAGCATAGTGTAAAAAAATACAAGTCGACAAACATTCTGACACATTTCCAGAGTGATGCCCCCTCGGGCAGTAATGAGTACCTGGACGCAATTCAAACTGCTCTGAAGGCCGAGTCCCCAGGCACCGAGTTTAACTTTACCGAGCGTGATGTAATGCTCTACAACCTCGGCGTTGGGGTGAAGAGAAATGACCTCCGCTACGTCTTCGAGGGAGCCGAGGACTTCCAGGTCCTACCAACCTACGGCGTCATCCCGCCTTTCGACGCCGAGACGCCTTTCAGCCTTGACAGCCTCGTCCCTAACTTCAGTCCCATGATGCTCCTCCACGGCGAGCAGTACCTCGAGGTCCGGAAGTTCCCGATCCCGACGTCGGGCCGGCTGCTCAGCTACGCCAAGCTGATCGAGGTCGTCGACAAGGGCAACGCGGCCATTGTCAGGCACGGCGTGACCACCGTCAACGCGGAGACCAAGGAAGAGCTGTTTTACAACGAGATGACGGTGTTCCTGAGGGGCTCTGGCGGCTTCGGAGGGCAGAAGAAGCCCGCTGACAGGGGCGCCAGCACTGCGGCGAACAAGCCACCTGGAAGGGCGCCGGATGTCGTCGTCGAGTCCAAGACGACAGAGGAGCAGGCTTGTGTCTATCGCCTGAGCGGCGACTACAAGTAAGTGTTGTGATGGCGGATAGGCGAGGCTCAGGTGCGTTGTTATTAACAATCTTTTGAACAGCCCACTCCACGTTGATCCCGAATTTGCCAAGATGGGTGGCTTCAAGGTTCCTATTCTGCACGGTCTCTGCTTCATGGGCGTCGCCGGCAAGGCTGTTTACGAGCAGTAAGTTCAGTCCACATCACCACACTCCCCCCCCCCCTTTTGGACCTTCTCGTGGGCTTGGTATTGATGTCGTTTAATCTTTAGATTTGGCCCATACAAGAACATCAAGGTCCGCTTCGCCGGTACCGTGCTGCCGGGCGAGACGTTGGTGACTGAGATGTGGAAGGACGGCAACAAGGTCATCTTCCAGACCAAGGTCAAGGAGACGGGCAAGCTGGCCATTGGAGGTGCCGCGGTTGAGCTTGCTCCAGATTCAAAGGGCAAATTGTAAAGTTTGAGACGTGTTTGGGCAGAATGACATTTAATGTGATGTGATGTGACGGACGGTGGTTGCTATCTGCTGACGATCAATATTGTGTGTATGCAGCGTGTTCCTTCCTTTTTCGTTTCCTGTACAATCCTGAGCTCTTGCTTCCTTACGCAGCTAGTATCTTCAAAACAGACCCGTCCCGCATCATGGAGCACACGTTCATCAAGCGATGGGTTGCCCGACTTATCTAGCCTGACGGACGATGTTTGACGGGCGACTACTTGACCTAGGCTGTCGTAGAGAGGCCAAGTTCAGAAACATTACACCGGCCTCCGGAACCAAGCCCTCCCAGGAAGGAGAGGCGTACAAGCTGAGATTACTTGGTCTGTTAGCTTGGCGGCACAGAATGAAATGGGCTGGCCAGGTTGACAGAGTTCACTTGTAGGCAGGCATCGTGTGTTGATAAGTCACAAAATGCCATGGATTCGACTCCCGGATACTTTAATGGCACCAAGGAGCCGCTGGTATGAGCAGAGAGCAAGGCGGTAGCTGGGAAAGCCTGTCTCATCCAGGCCCTAGACTGGAGGCACCCTCTGGCACCATGGCAGTTCGACAGGTGATGTGTGGGGCGGTGGACGCGAGCTACATGCGTGATCCTGTGTGGTTCCATTTTCCATGTCCTCCCCCTTGGATGGTGGTGTTGATTCTCACAATGTATCTCGTGGCTGCAGAAGCCCATGGAAGAAAGAGGTCATGTGGGTGGCGCCAGGTGCAGGGTCACGGTATTGTGGTCTCGTAGGTCGGCACCGCATGTTGGTGGGAAGACGGAGCCGGGAAATGGCCTTACGTAGTAGCACCCTTGTCCCCTTGTCCCCTGCCCCTTGCAGCTGCGCCTCGCTTATCGATAATATCCGCCCGCGTGGGCGAAATCTATCGGGGCCCGAGGACCCCTCGTGCCAAGCAGTCAAGTCGATTTATGGAGTCCAATTTACTACGGTCGTCCATGTCTTGGGTGGAACACGGTCACCTATATCAATGCCCCAACAAATACTTCATTGCCACGGGCGACCTACAAAGGCCCAAACGCCATAGTCAGTGTCGAGCCTTGCCATTGTTCTGGCGTATTCCGGCGACTGTCGGTGTCCAGCCCCTACCGAAACTACACACAGCAATCACCACCCACGACGTCACAGACGGCGGTCCCTTGAGCCGCCCAGGTCTCCCAGACCGACAGCAACAGACGGCACGCAAATGGACAGAGCCCACGTCCGAAGAGACCATCACCCAGCGCCGCAGCGGACACATAGGCTAGCATGACCGTCGCGGGCCACGACATCAACAGGTCAAGATGGTCTTCTCCGCCCTGTTGCACTCCAGCCCAGTGCGGCCACCCACGAAGCGAAAGATGAGCGCCTCCTCGGTCAGGAGTGACACCAGCTCCGAATACATCCACGACGATGCCCAACTCGGAGTCTGCCTGGAGGAGGACGAAGCGCCCGATTTGCGGGACCTCAACAGCAGCCTGGAAGCCCTGGCCGCAGTCTTCCCCGACGTCCAGGTCGAGGTGTTCCGGGAAATGCTGTCTAACTTTTCCGAGGAGTCTAGGCTGGCAGTCGTCGCGGATGCCCTTCTCAAGAACCGCGTCGGATGGGTCAAAGGGCGCTGGAGGCAGCTCCAGCCCCAGGCAGACGGAACCAGTCTGGTGCCCCAGTCAGAGAGGTTCAAGAGCCCCGAGTATATAGCTGCCGCCAAAGACTTGGCCTGGCAAGAGTTCAAGGGTCTGTCGCGCTCGACAATCAACGCCGTCCTCGCCGAATCCAACTATTCTTACCTTTCCGCAAGAAAGACCCTGGTTGACCTCTCCCAAAAGTCGTGGAGATTTACCTTGTCCTCGCTTCTATTGTATAGAAGAAAGACCGTCTCGTCAACAGAGACGGGGAACCACCCGTTGATCATATGGAGATCATCTGGCCAGGGATCCATCGTGCCGTCACTTAAATCTACGGGCAACGCGGAACTCGACCGGGAATTATTCCAAGAATTGATCGACCCGCTCAGGGTCTCTACAAGGGAGAAAACAGAGGAGACGGATCGGGAGATGGCCACAGCTATGAATCTGGACGAGGCAGAGGCTGAGAACCAGACCCATGAGTGCTGCTGCTGCTTCACCACCGGCTCATTCGAGGATTTCACCCAGTGCAATTCCAACGGACATATGATATGTCGCAGATGCGTTCAGCTGTCCCTCACTGAAGCGGTTTTCGGGCAGAGCTGGGCCAAGACTGTCGAGCCACAGACCGGCACCCTCAGATGCCCAGCGATGCCTGAGAACGCCAACTCGGACTCATGCGACAGCTGCATACCATTTGACCAGATGCACAGGGCAATGCTCGAGGTCAAGAAGGGAGCCGAGATCATGCGCAAATTCGACCAGCGCCTGGCTGAGTTCAGCCTTCTGGCTTCTGGACTGCCTCTGGCGCGGTGCCCCTTCTGCGACTACGCTGAAGTAGACGACGTATATCTCACGTCGAGAGAGCTGCACCCCCACTTTGGGGCTGAAGAACCAAGCAGCGGCTTGCTGAGGACGTTGCACGCCATTGCGTGGTCTCCCGTCCTCCTGGTCCTGGCGCTCGTTTACCTCTTTATTGCTCTTCTTGGCGCGCTGGAGCTGCCGTTCGGTAAAAGAGCACTCGGAGAATTCAAAGAATCGCTCAAACGCCACAGCCGACGCCAGCGCGGCTTGAAATTTACTTGCCAATCACCGGCCTGTGGGCGCAGCTCCTGCCTGCACTGCGAAAAGGAATGGATCGACATACACGTGTGCAATGAGTCCAGTCTCATCGCGCTCCGCACCCAGGTCGAACAGGCGATGAGCATGGCTGTGAAGCGTGTATGTCCGAAGTGCAACGCCTCATTTGTCAAGACCGCCGGATGCAACAAGATGACGTGCCAGTGTGGCTACAAGATGTGCTACGTCTGCCGCAAGGACATTGGCGGCAAGGAAGGCGGTGATGCGGGCTACCAACACTTCTGTCAGCACTTTAGACCCGAGGGCGACGGAAGGCCATGTAAGGCGTGCAAGAAATGCAACCTCTGGCAAAAGGAGGACACGGACGATCTACTGCAGAAGGCGAAGGAGGAGGCCGAGCACAAGTGGAGGGAGGTCGAGCACCGCAAGCTAAGCGGTGCCGAGATGGCCTATCTCGAGACTGGCGTCGCAATCACGAGCAGAGGCGTTGAAGCGGCCTTGACCAACGGGAGGACACCCACCATCACGGAGGCGTGCGATATGGTGGTGGGTACACTTTTCGGGCACTGAACCAATACTTCGCACAGTGCCCCAACACCATACATAATTACGATTCACGTAGCAGCCGAACAGAAATTGCGACGACACGAGATTCAGCTATAGCATACGATGCGAGCAACAGCATTTCTGAGGCTCAGGCATTTGGCACAGAGCCAAGGGGATTACGGATCAGGGGACTGGCGTTTGGGTTTTGACTGCTGCGACGAGCGGGCCCTGTTTGGAGTGAAAAGAGCAGCGATAGCTGACAGATATTTGTGAATACATACCTAATAGAAACCATTCGAGGCCTAGCCGAGATAGATGCTCACCGGTGGTTCTCCATGTACTTTGTATGTCCGTAGGCCGGGCCTCGGTTGGACAAGTCGGCTGCTCACCGACTGGTTCTGATATATACCGGATGGGATCGAAGAGGTGGTGAGGAGGCGATCCCCACTATTTTTATACCCTCGTCGTCAACGTGGGTGACACGAGGTTTCACCAGGTCGAGGTCCGAAGCGGCAGAGCGGACGATGGCTGATGCGCCAAGTCTGCTGACCAGAGCCGGGGGTCAAGGGGAGGGGCGGTCATCTTCTTGGACGGATGGAGAAGGTGAGTGAGTGAGTGAGTGAGTAACTGTGAGTGACTGAGTGAGTGAGTGAGCGCTGGACAGGTTCTGACGGTCCAGTCCCAGTCCCAGTCCCAGTCCCAGTCCCAGTCCAGACCAGACCCCAGCAGGAGCAAGAGAGAGAGCAAGAGCAGGCGGGCCTGCAGGGCGGGCTGCAGACCGAACAGGCGAGAGAAGTCGGTGAGGCTAACTGGCCGAGACACGCCCTGCCGGTAGCCCGCACCACCGTGCCCACCCTTTCGCACCCTGCAGCCACCCTCCCCCATCCAGCCCTATCACGGGCCTCGTGGTTTGCGGTGGATGCGACGCTACATTGTGAGTGGGGCCCTTGGTCGCAGAGCAGACTTTCGGGTGCGAGTCACTTGTCAACCCGGTGATCAAACCCAGGACTCAGCAGCGCTCAGGACACACAGCAACGCACCTTTTGGGCCCTTCTCACCTCTTGTTCTTTGCCCTCTCTGGCAAATCACGGGAGCTAGGCCTGATGCCACGCTGAGAGCCCATCGTGGGATACCACACGAAACACCCTCCCGCAAGGCGGACCCTGACCGGGGCACAGTGGGTTCTCAGCAACAGTGACGCCTCGGCTTCAGCTCCAGCCTCCAGCGTGCATCTGCGCCCCCAGCTGCACCTGTTTCTCTGTCTCTTACTGTCCAGCTCCAGGTCGAGGCTCAGCAAGCTTCCGGCCGGTGCTCGCCGGTGCTCACCGATGCTTTTGTGTACGTAGCAGTAATGGTAGACAACATGCTCGAGCCAATCGAGCCATGTCGTCCCCGTCGTCCCGCCTACCGGCGTGCAGTCCACAAATCTAAATATTGTGCATTTCTCTCGTGGGCCGCTGGAGAAAGGGCAGATCTGGTCTGGCGGTATGGGCGGGCCCGTCCTGCCTCTCGCTCCCTCTCCCTCTCTCCTTCCTGCTTCCTGCATCCACTGTACCTTGCAGCACTGTGGATTAATAATGATGACGGTGGTGAAGCAGGACAAGAGGATGAACAAGAAAAGGGCAAGAAAAGGAAATAAACACACATTAGCTGTGTGGAGGAAGGGCCAGGCCAGGCCCTGGAACCTGGGTACTTGGCTACCTGGGTACCTGGGTACCTCTGGGGAGGCGGGAGAGTTAAGGAAATGCAGGGCTGGCAGGGCGGGCAGGCTAACAGGCGGGCGATGGAAATGGCGGGAGCAGGGATGGACGCGGCTTGGGGGCGTGGTGGGCAGGGCCCGCAGGGGGCTCCCCTTTTGCTGTCGAAACGTCGTCGTGGTCCACAATGCAAGTGTCGGAACCAGATCCCCGGGCATCTGGAAACCCTCACGCAGCAAGAGAGGGAAGGGAAAAAAAGCACTTTTTTTTTTCCTTTCACGGAGGGATGACGGTGAGACTGTGAGACCGTGAGTACCGTGAGACCAATGCGCTGCTGCACCACCTGGGCAAAGTGGGCTCGTTTCGGGCTCGACGGGCTGGGGCTGCAGATGACTGACTGTAGATGCGGTGGTACTATGTGGCCATGTATCTAGTCAGTAATCGGTAGTCGGTAGTCAGTTTATGTAGTCTAGCATCTCATGTCATCCCATGCCGTCCTCTTTTCTTGTTGATCATTTCCCCTCCTTCTTCCTGATCCTCTCCCCTACGACAATACAGCAGCAGCAGCAGCAGCAGCAGCCAGTGTGATGGTACTGTGGTGCAGTGCAGTGTAGTGTGCAGAACAGTAGCATCGGGTGTAGGCACTTCTGCCGCCGGGGACAAAAACAAAGTAACAAGTCAACAGAGGACAGAGAAAAAAATAAACAACCTTTCGACTGCGCTGCTGGTGCCGTCGCACAAGCCGGGGGGGTCGGGGGCTGGGGGGTCCAATGGCGGCCCATGTGTGTCTTAGGCTCACCGACTTCTTGGACTTGACTTTCAGATCAGACTTTCGGTGACTGAGCACTCTGCTACCGCTGTCCACTTTTCCGTTGGTCTTGTTGGTCTTTTGATCGCTTGCTTTTCTTCCGTAGCCCATCCCTAGACCCAAACCACGCACACGCACGCACACACACACACAGCTTCCCCATCCCATCCCAGCCCATTCCTCACCGTCCGGCCCGACGCCTGGCCTGCTGTTGGCCTGGGCCCTTGCCTTGGGGCCCTAGCCCTGGCAGGGCAGCTCTGGTTCTGTTCTGCTCTGTCCTGTCCTGCTCTGCTCGGCTTCTGACCCGACCAGGCCTGGCCTGACCTGTCTACTTGCTACCTTGCTACTTTTTGGTTACTGACTGAATGACTGACTGACTGGCTGGCTAGTTCCTGCGCTGCTGGGCCCCTTCCATGGATGCCATACCATGCCCTTCCCATGTACCTGCCAGGCCCCTGTCCAGTCAAAGACTTTTGCTGGTGGAATGCCTGCAAGATGCCTGCATTGCCAGTCCCGACTCGTTGATCTCACCCCATCCCCGTTCCCCCTTATGTAGGTACAAAGTCTCAGGACTTCTTCAACACTTTTCTCGCCCTCGCCCGCCTCACCTCCTTCCTCTGCCCGACTTTCAATATCTTGTATTTTACCACCTGCCTGTCTGCCTGTCTGCCGTACTGTCCGATCGATCTTGTATCCTCCTGCCGTGCCTCTCGCCCTCCTCGGCATCACATCGCCATTCGACCCCATTGCAACCCCCGCCCCCCTCAGTCCCGCCCCTACTCGTATGCGACCTGCAGCCGCCTCAGGCAGGCTACCTGCTCCTCCGTCATGGAGTCCCTCCCCGTAGAGCTGGTGCGCCTCATCTATGAGTCTTGTGACCTGCCCAGCGTCAAGACCCTCCGCCTGATGTCCTCCGTCTTTGCGGAGATCGGCCTCGAGTATCTGATGCAGTCCAAGATCAACGTTGTCAGCTGGAGAGACGACGTCGCTCGACTGCACTCCATCGCCACTCACCAGCGCCTGAGGAGTGCCATCCAGGCCCTCACCATCAACTTTGCCGACGTCGACGAGTACAACGCTCGCCATGCCTCCTTCTTCCAGCACTACCTCGAGGACCCAGAGGAGCGCAACGAGCGTCTCCAGGCCGCTTGGTTGGCCTACTGGGAGGCAATGCAGCGCCGCATGACGGTCCCGGCTTTTGACAGCCGCCCGGACATGGTCCTGGAGGCCTTCCGGAACCTGCCAAACCTACGCCATCTCGATGTCACCTTCACCCGCTGCCCCTTCGACATTGATGTGCTGGACCAGGTCTTCCAGGGGCTGCCCAGCTGCAGGAAGATGGACCGGGACCACGCCGCCAAGAACCTCGCTCTCATCGCATCTGCCCTCAAGGAGACAGACCTGTCCTCCCTGACCATCGACCGGTTCCCGCTGGAGACGCTGAGGCTACCGGACGAGAGGAGGCACTGGTTCGACTGCGTCTCGACCTCGTTTGCCAAGCTGTCCACTCTCAACATCACGGTCGACCCGTCTACGCTGAAACTGCCAAATCAGAGGTTCAAGGCTATCAAGGGCTTGGGCCATATCCTGCGCTGTGCCACCAACGTTACCCATCTCACCCTGGCCTTCCACACCTACGGCATGCCTAAGCACAAATTCATCCTCTGGTTCGACACGCTGCTCGAGGGCTTCACCTTCGAGAAGCTCACCGACCTCAAGCTGGAGGGCATCTCCTGCGACGAGGAGGACCTGCGCAGCTTCATCCTCCGCCACGCCGGCACCCTCGAGCGGCTCCGCCTGGGCGGCCGCGGTCTCGCCAAAACCCACGAGGGAGGCCTGGGCGGCATCCACCTGTGCCGTGGCAGCTTCAGGGGCCTGTTCGTCGGCCTGAGGAACCGGCTGCCGAAGCTGGAGCGCATCCACCTCGAGGGGGACTTCGAGTGCGTGGGCGTCGAGAGGTCCTCCAACGAGATGTACAGCTTCCACGGCGTCACCAACGACAACTGGGAGGACATGCCTGGCGACTGGCGGCCTGGCCGTGCCGTGTCGTCGACGGGCAGGGACACCAGGGACTGCCTCGACTTCGAGCGGTACCTGCTCCAAGGAGGGAGATACCCCGGCTCCGCGTCCGTGTCCCCTGCTGTCGTGGCCCCGGCACAGTGATTCCGGCATCCGGGGAGGAGGGGCCTCCTGCGACCGGACGACCTTGTTACAATTACTACCAATGACCCTACGCTCTTTCACGCTCTGCATAGACCTGCAACTAGACTTGGGGCTCGGCAATCGAGTGCTGGTGTTCTGGGAATTGCTTTTCGGGGGATGGTTTCCCAAAAAACCGGGAGTTATCTCTGCTGCTGCTGTTTTTTTATATATAGACAATGCCCCCACGGCGCCCCAAACCGATCTACACCACTCATGTAGTTTCGAAACGATTTGACGATATCAAATAGAACTTGAGCCCAGTGCCAACCTTTTTACTCTCCGCTGCTGCGGTCCACACATCACTATGTATGTTCACGTGCACAAAGACTTTCCAATATAGTAGTGCAACGTCTAGTCGCATTTGGAGCAAACGCCCACATGCTAGCCAGCCTGGGCAGGGCGATTTGACAACGCCACACAGGGCACCAAAACCTGCTTGACGCCGCCCGGGAACTTGGAAGTTGACGGCTAGCCGCACATCAATCTTGGGCGGGGGACGTCATCGCAGGTTACCAGCAGCATGTCAAAGAAAATAGCTTGGATGCTATATGTTCCAACCGATTGTGATCAAAAGCAATAGCCAATGGTTTGGATATAAGTAGATGCACCCAGGCTCAATCGACAACCGATTTATAATTATCTTAATTTTTTCCAAATCCCTTGTCGCAGTCGAGCTGGAAATACTCTCTCGTAACGTAGATCAATCAGTCAACGCACATCAAAATGGATTCAACCTACCAGATCGCCGTCTCCATCCTCACCGTCCTGGTCGTCCTGGCAGGGTCGTACTACGCCTACGATCAGGGATACATGGACCCCCTGATTGAGAGGCTCGGGTGAGGCTTGCCCCCCCTGTCTACAATTTCCTTTCCCCGTTGATGAGGCCGAGGACCGTGACCACTGACGATGATTTGCTCCCTCTGTGCAGCGTCTTCATGATGAAGGCCAAAGCTGAAGCAGAAGCCAAGGAGATGCAGGCCAAGGGTTTGAAGAGAGGGGAGGACTTTGTTGACTGTGAGTTTTGTGCATTTCAATTCACGTCGCACCGTCCCCAGCGCGTGCAAGGGCAGCTCTGATAATTCCACTCTTCCTGGTCGCTGTGTCTATTTTCCGCTCCCCCCCCCCTCGGCGAGTTCTGAGACCAGCTCTTGATCTCAGCGGATTTGCCTCGTCTCTTTACAAGCCTCGTCCTCGCTAAACCCCCACGGAAAGGCTGTAAAGGGGCGGGGCCGGATGGATTGCTTTTCTCTTCTTGGAACCAACATGTGGAACGCCGGAAGACCCCTTTGCCACCGCAATGTTGTACTGCTTTTTCGCAACTGGAGCACTCAAAATCGCCATCCGTCGCTAACTTTTGCAACTTAGCCGAGCTGAAGGGCAACAAGCAAGCCGCCGATATCAAGGCAGGCGTGGGCTCGCTGGGCGGTTTGAAGAAGAGCCTCTAGGCGTGGGCCACTGCAACCACGCACGACCGGAACATGTCACGGGGTCATCGCATCCTGGGTGAGATGAAGCGATTCAGAGATATTGTGTCTTTCGACTGGTGCCGTATGTGACTGACAGCATTTGGTTTGTGCGTTGGGTTTTGCTTGATCTTTATTCCGCTTGGGGGCACGAATTGTTGTTTGGACGCGCTGTGTGATCGATCTACTAGAGTTCGGCTGATGGGCTCTGGAAGACAGCGAAGCCGCCCAGGTAAAACAATTGATACGACTGTAACGCATGGGCGCCAGTGTGGAAGCCGGGGGGCCTTCTCCCCGAAAAGTCAAAATGTGTCTCGTTCTGTCAGGCAGCTCATGCAAGACATGGCAAGCCAAGAATGGGCTGGATGTCAAAGGAGGAAGCTCGACCTGGGTGACAAAGTCCGAGCCACACCCTAGCTGTCCTCAATTTCGCGGTTTCCTCGCCTCACGGCATCATTGATAGGGCAAGGTAGAGGGAGAAGAGGGAATTAGAGTTGAGACGGATGCATGCGATTCAAGGTTGTAAGGCGAGAATGTCCGAGGGCGGGTCTGCCCCAGTCCTTGAATGGGCGTGCAGAGGCTTGTGTCGATCCTGTGGGGCCTGGATCTCCACGTGAGTGTGACAGGAGTGCCTTTGAGCAACATAAGCTCCATGTTATCGTGTCAGCGATGTACCAAGAGTCGTCATGGTGCGTGGGCATGCTCGATTCCGCCCTGTGAAACCGCTCCTGAGGAAGGTTTTTGACGGGATGCGGCTCTGCTTGGGGTTTACCGAAAAGAAAGAAAGAAAAGGCTGAGATGTGATGCTGTCGAGTGTGACTCTGCATCTCTCGACAGCATCACCGTTTTTAGCAATATGGAGGCAGGTTGCAACACTGGTGGAGCTTGTTGGGGGCCACATGAGCGAAAACGAAAAACAGGGTGCGTTACTGGGAAGGTCTCTTTTGCCCGCACATTTTGCTCGGCCGACAGCGACTCTTTCGGATGGCCATGCTCGAGCTTCGTGACACAGGGAAGTCAACAGACGGGCAGAGCTCGCAGGCTTGGCAGAGGGTGTTGGGGGCGGACATGACGGCTTGATGCGATTGATCGACTCGGGATCGGGAAGTGCCCATCGCTACCACGTTGTCACAATCCTGCCCCCGTTTAAATCTGCTCGCGAAGATTGCGACATACGTCAACCCCTCCGCTGGCGGGGGCCCTGGGGCGGAGGGCCGGAAATGTCGACCGAGGCGGACAAAGAACGGCAGGGCGGTACAGCAGGGCGCAGCTCCTGAGCTTGGCGTCGGTGTGGATAGAGGAAACAGGCAAACGAAACATGTGCTGTGCAGTTGCGATTAGCCCGAGTCAGGTCCCAGTACTGTATCGGAATTTTCTAAGAAAAACATGAGATGGCAGACCATCAACCTCTGCTCGAAGTCGAGATGCATGCGAGATAGGGAGATGGACATGTAGGCTAGACTACTTAGCTGACTAGACGGCCCCCCCCCGCTAGTCAGCGTATTACACAGTAGTGTAGGCCCAACGGCCGAAGAAGCAACGTGCCGCGCTACTCGCCTAGCCCGTCGACTTGCCGGTGCTGAAGAGAGTCATTCCCCAGTCCTGGGCGCTGATGAAGAAGAGTCCGAGCGTGATTGCGGTCCGGGAATGGCAGCGGCATCAGGGTGCAAGGGCCGCTGGTCGAGTGCCCAGAACCCAGGACAGGTCGCAGTATAGTCCACGTCTAGTGTAGTGCAGGGTCGTATCCGTCGAGGAGGGAGATGGCAGTAATGCGGGCTGGGCTGGGCTGGGGCTGCCAGGCATGCCAGGCTGCCTCTGCGTGATGGACGTGGACGAGATTGTTGGTGGGGGACGGGGTGGAGCGGCAGTAGTTGTGCATGTTTCATAGCCGTACGCAAAAGGTTCATCTCATTTCAATCCCCGCCGCGTAATGAGACGCAGGATATCCGTGTAGCAAGCAGCAACCGCGGCAGCAAGTCGCACGCAGTGGGCAGGCCCCTGGGCACGGCGGGCTGGAACACCAAACGACCATTTCAGCAACTCAAATTTCTTCTTCGGGACAGCCATCGCCATTGGCATGAACGGAGGAGCCCCGGATGGGTGATTTTCTTTTTCCTTATTTCACGAAGTCAATGGCCCCCTCCCTGTCCCTGTCCTGTGCATCCAGTCCACATCTGCCCTGCCCCGTCAGCCCTCCACTGCATTCTTGCCTGGGGGCTTGGACTTTTCCTTCTGCAATCTAACTTGACTCGACCTGATGTGCCTTGATTTCTCTCCCCTCTCCTTTTTTCGCACGTTCCCTTGCCGCACTGTACTGTACTGCCTGTATTGTGCCGTGGTCTACCATACAATAACACGAACCGGTTGTCGTATCTCACGGCGATCCCTCTGCCTCGTCTTTTCCCCTCCTTTCTCCTCCTCCACCACACCCAGAGACAGACCAGCCCAGCACCGAGCTGACTGTGACCGACGCCGATAGTACGGGAGCCTGCAGTCGAGAGGGTGCGTTCCCACTCTATCAACCGCTCAGGTACCGTTGGACTCGAACCAGTCGACGGCCACGACAAGCCACCCACCCAGTCGGCAAGCCTGGCCTGACAAGAGTTAGCCAACAACCGGATGCCACCCCACGCCTGCACACACACGCCTCTTTAGCTCCTGCAGACCTGCACGCGTGCTGCACGCCCAGCCATCAGCTACCACGACCAGCCCTCTGTGCACGCTCTGCACGCTCTGCACACTCTGGGGTCCTTGGTCATCAACGTGCCGTCGACGTCAGCAGACAGGCGCAGTTGGGCCCTCTACCCCAGGCTCCAATCCAGATCCCAAGTCCAGATCCGAAATTCTCTGCTCTTGCGCGGTAATCATAATAAAACCAACGACACACGCAGCCTGACCCGCTCGCTTGCTCGCTTGTCCGCTTGCCTTGCACGCACGCACGTACGCACGCAACACGCCTGCCCAAGCTGCCGAAACCTCACGCCGATCGGTTCTGTTTTTATCTACTGTACAAGTACTGTTTCTTGTTTGCCTGCTTTGCCTGCTTGCTTCGCTCACCCACGCACTCACACACACTGCTTGAACTGGATCCTGTACTTGTACCGCCGCACCACACCTCGTCCCACGTCACCCGTCTTTGGCCACCTGCAGCTACAAAACACGGCCCCAGACGCCCATTTTCTCGCTCGGCCTACTGCTGCTCGCCGTTTAAAGAACTAGCATAACGAGGCTGGCCCCCAGACCGTGCTTGTTCAACCCGTTCATCCGGCCTTTGAACAAAAAAAAGGCCCTAATTCCACTACCGACCCGCGGCACGTCCTTGCTCAACTTGTTGGACTTGTCTGCCCACTACCGTCACCCTGGTACCCGACCCGCGGTCCTCGACGCCTGTGTGACCAGCCACCCGCCCACTCCGCGACCACCATTCCTCAACCCACCCCTCCAACAACATCCAACGTTTGCTCACCATCCAGCATACCACCTCCCACCTCCCCGCCTCACCTGGACACGGGCGACCAGCGCAGGGGCCAAACACGGCAGAATCTGCCCTCTGCATTTCCAAACTCCAATGCCTGCCATCCTTCTCTCTTTTTTAATGGCCTAAACACTCTTTCACCACACCCGACTCCACCATGCAGCGCATCTCTGCGTTTTGGTCTTCGAGAGACAGGCCAAAGTCGAACGCTGGGCCCACCAGTGCTGCCCCAATCGCTGCCCTGGACACCGCCAGCGCCTTGACCCGTCGTCATGGGCCAGAGGACTACTGGCCGTCGACATTGGACCGTGAGAGCGAGAAGGCAGCTCGCATACTCCAGGCTTTCTGCAGTATGTCAGACTTCCCCAGCCCGAGATTCTGAGCCCCCAGCTAATCTGACCAAACAGCCGAAGGTTGTGTCGCCACCCACGATGACAGCCCCACCGGTCTCGAGAGGCGCTCATCCGCCGCCTCACTGCAGCACAAGAAGAGGAGAATACCGCCGAGGATAGTCCAGAACGCTGTCGGCCTTGCAATTTTCTCTTGTATGAGGTCGGGGCTATGGAAGAGCGGCAGCGGAGGGAGCGGAATTCTGGTTGCCAGGAAATCTGACGGAAGATGGTCCCCTCCCTCAGCATTCCTCCTCCACACGGCAGCCCTTGGCTTTGTGATAGGGGTAGATGTCTACGACTGCGTCTTGGTCATCAATTCAATGTCTGAATTGGAGATGTTCACACGGCCCCAAACAACTTTGGGCGCTGATGTACAGCTCGCCGTTGGACCGCTTATAACAGAAGGCCGCATCGAGAACGAGGTCCGGGGTAAGGACCCAGGACATACAGTTTTGTCCTACGTCAGAGCGAGGGGCGAACACCGCGCCGTTAATATCGATGGGTCGTCGGTCACTGAGCGTGGGTCAGAGAATCAGAGGTTCTACGGCGCCAACGTATCGGTCCTTGATGTCCTGGCTGGACAGGTGCCTGAGAAAGACGTGCCGGAAATCAAGACGTTGTACGAGGTTTTGAAGTGCGCAGAGGGAAGGGTCGATTTCAATGCCCCTCTCTTGGAGAAGCTGGCATTACAGCCGGCTCCGGGCGACGCCGTGATCGAGGCCTCATCTGCGCTCTCTCTGCTGTCTCCGGGAAGGCCTGCATTTGGAGTCCCGGATAACGAGGATCCGGATCCATTTGGTGTGAGGGCGCTCGAGATGGCAGGACTCGAGATTCGAGAAGCTGGGACAAGGCATAGACCTGCTAGCAGCCACTTCGAGTACAGCCCGAGTCCCAACAGTCCTTTGTTTGGCCAGTTCAACAACCGCCAGAGCACAGACACCTACATAACCCAAAGCAACAGGGGCAGCTACATGTCTAACAAGACTACACTCAGCCGCATGACGGATGCATTCACACAGACGACAGTCGATACCCGGGGAACTACGCCAACATCCGACGAAGGCCGAACCTCGATTGAAAAACTGCCAGTCGTCATGGAGCCCGAGGAGATCGAGTACTCGAAGGAGCCCGTCGGCAGGAGCCCATCCCGGGAGCGCCCGGATTCAATCCCGGAGGACAGCGCAGAAGAAGAGAAGGCCGCGAATGAAATAACAATGATCTCCAAGCACGCCGCTACCAATGTCAAAGCGGATAAGGCGGACGATGTCCCAGTCGACGAGCGGGATGAGGATGCTGACGATGAGGACGAGGAAGGCTCAGACATCGAGACCGACCCAGAGCTCGAGGACGACGACCAGGAGCAGTCAGAAGACGATGACGAAGAAGGAGAGGAAGACGACGACGACGACGAGCCGATTGTGTTTGAATTAGCGACAGCTGCTCAGCCAGTCAGAGCGGCTCCATCGTCACCCCAGGTAACGCAGATTATCCACGCCAAGGGGGCGCTTGTCAACATCCCCAAGCGCGTTGTGCCGGCAATACCACCTAGGAGTCCAGCGAGGTCGTCTCGCTTCAGCAAGAGCGATTTCGGCGAGATTCCACTGAAGAGCCCGTTGAGGAATTCGTTCCAATCGACGATGACGAGCAAGAGCGAGGAGGGGCCAGAGCAAAAGAACATGGACGGAGTAATAGAGTCTGCAGCAAAATGGTCGACTAATGTAACACCAGCAAGCCCATGCGAGCGAGACGCTGAGACGCAAGACCAGCAATTACGGTCTAGTTCGGCCATCGACCAGCACCGGGCGTCTTCGCCAACATACACCACTGTCATTGAGAAGCACTTGAGCTTGGAAGCCGAGGATATGCCCAGGACTCCATCCACACTACACACCTCGGGGCCTACTTCGTCTGGGGACGAGCAGGAGCCTCGCACGCCGAAGCCGGAAAACGAGATGGCCACAGCCAGAGATGCCAAGGCCGCCAGACACGAGGTGATGAGTTTTGGGGTTGAGTTCGAGGCTACTTATTAAGAGAGCGCGGGCAAGCCTTTGATTTTGGGACAGGGAATGAATTTTTGGCATTGGCGTTTTGGGCACAGAAGCGCGATATCCAATCCCCTCGAGGGGCAAAACAGGTCTGGGCACGGCACGGCACGGCACGGCTGGAGGCTGGAGCCTGGGAGCGGGTGACTGCTAGTGTTTATGTCTAATGTTTTATGCATTGCTACATGGGTATGACTCCTGTTGGTAGCCACAATACCTAAGATTACCATCTATATGATGGACAAACCACGCCGCGCCCCCAAAGGCAGTGATTCCCAAAGAAGTGATGAGAGTATCGATTGATTGATTCATTTGCGGCCATTGGCCCTGTAAGAATACCCGCGAATTGAGGAATACCCGGTTGTTCGTTTTTGGTGACCGCGCCGTTTCCCAGCAAATCTCTGAATGTCAAACAAATCTGCTTCGTATGTTTGGCTCGTCGACTAACTATCTACATACTTGAGTAAGTACACACGGCGGGCGATAGCATAGATGTCCGAGTAAGTTTGACGGCGATGGAAGGGAGGTATATAAGTCTGCTTCTGAGGATGCGGGCTGGCTCTCGGTTTCAGGGTTAGGGCTCTGGCCCGTCCCCAGCGCCTCAGCTCCTGCCCGCTAAAATTCCCGGCAAGCTTACAAGTTGCAAGGCGCGGTCGCGACACAGCTGCGCAGGCACGTCGACTTGACTGGATTCAGACGACGGGCATCCCCTCGTTTTAACCCTTCACCCTTCGACCCACGTCCACGATGTCTTCGCAGACGAAATGGAGGGAGGAGCAGGTCCTCGTCATATGTCCTGGCTCCTTCACTACCATGGCCCAGCTCGGTTGCAGCGAACTGACGCCGCCGTCGCAACGCTTCCCCACGCGCATGTTTAAAGACGAGCAGAACGGGGGTTGGAGGCCATATCATACTGTCAAGAGAAAGAAGACCAATCTGTCGGGTTCCAATGGAAGCGCGCTAAATGGAGGCGTCGATGGTGTCAAGGCTGAGGAGGAGTACGAGTTCGTCGAGGATCCAGACTCTGGCGAGGGCGCCGTATACCCCATGCGAGGTAAGTCATATGGCTGCGCTCCATCGGCGGCCATTGAAGGGATATGCAAAGACTTACGATTCTGTTTTGCTGCATAGGTGGGCGCATCGTGAATATGGATGCCTTTCTCGCGTTCATGGACCACGTCCACAGCATGCTAACCACGACATACCACAACACACCAATCACCCTCATGGCGTCGCCCCAGTGGACTCGCCCCGACTGCGAAGCAATCGCGCGCTACGTTTTTGAGAAGACAAAGACACCGGCACTCTGCCTCATCCATAGCGGCGTCGCGACACAGTACGGACTACGGTGGCCGACCATGACCGTCGTCGACATCGGCTTCCAGAAGGTAGATGTGACGTGCATCTACGATAACAGAGTCGTGAGCCACAAGGACGTGGGCTTGACAACACCGGACAGTGCCGAGCAGAAATCCATCTCCGGCGGCGAGGTGTTCACTCTGAAGCTCAAGAATTTGCTGCAGAGCAAGGGTTTCACCTACGACATGGCGGAGCAGCTGAAGAAGAGCCAGATCTGCGAGGTTCTGCCGTACGCGCCAGATCAGCCTGGTCTAATGGAGCTCCCGTCGGCGAGTGGGGCCGGCCAGCAGACTGCAACAGCACCTACAGGGCAACCTGCTGCTCAGGCGGCGGCGGGCACAACCAGCGACGCACCGGCAGGTGTGGAGGGCGAGGACGGACCTAACGGAGATGAGGAGAAGGGTCCGGACAACGACGGTGTTCTTGACATCGCGAACATCGTTACGAGCGGTCAGACGAAAGAATTCCTCGCAAAGAAGGAGAAGGAGAAGCAGGAGAAAGTGAAGGCAGGCAAGAAGGGCAAGGGTCAGGACGCCGCGGATGCAAACAAACCCTCGCGGTTGCCGAACTCGAAGAGGTTGAAGAACGTATTCCACTATGAAGAGGTCACCCACGAGGCACCGGCACCGGCACCCGCGCCAGCAAAAGCGGTCGACCAGCAGAAAGAGGGTGTACCACCGCCTGCCAATGGCGAGGAGCCCAAAGTAGAAGCGCTAGCAGGCGAACCAGACAAGCCGACTGCGGAACAACCAAGTGGCGACGCCTTCAAGGTTGACAATTTCTTACCGCCCCCGGACAAGGCATCCGCGACGGCTACATCCTCAGAACCGCAAACGAAGCGCATCAAGAAGGACATCGAGATCGGCCTGGAGAGATTTACCTTTGCGGACCGCGCCGAGATTGACCGGATCGCAACAACGATCTACCAGGCCGTGCAGGAGATTGGCGACATGTACATGCGGCCCGGCTGCTGGGACAACATCGTCTTCGTTGGCAACGGCAGCCGCATCCGCGGCTTGAAAGACAACATCCTGCAGACCTTGACCTTGCGACACTTGATCTCCCCCAGCAGCGCCACAATGTTTACCTCGGAGCTGCCCTCTAATGTGGCGACGCCCACCGGAACAGGAGCGCAGACCCCGACGGGCAGCTTCACGGGCCCGCCGCACACGATGCCCACAGGTGCGTCGTCGGGGGTCAACCCGCTGCTGCAAGCAGCCACGACGGCGGCGTCTCTGCAGCAGACGCCGCACCCGGGCGTGTCGACGCCGGGCGGCCCGCCGGGGTCTGCATCGGGCGACGGGTCCGCGCCGCATATGTCGCACCACTTCCACAGCCAGACGCCGACGTCGATCAAGCTGGCGACGATGCCGACATACCTGGCCGAGTGGACGAAACACGGGTTCGAGGAGGCCATGTTCCTGGGCTCGCTGGTGGCCGCGCGACTGGTGTTTTGCGTGCACAACCTGGACGCTCAGGGGCTGGAGGCGCAGAGGTCCATGAGCCTGCACCGCGTGGATTTCAAGTAAGCTTCTGATCTTTGTTTGGCTGTGACTATTTACGTGCCCATACGTGCGCCTTGAATATTCGGTCATACTCTCGTATTGCTCAAGTGGGAAAACTTTGCTGACTCTTTCTCCTCTCACTTAGTGAGCTTGGTCCAAAGGCTATCCGGACGCATTCCATGCTGGGCTGATTGAGGTCCTCGTCTGCGTCTCAAGAGGACGCAAGATGGTGGTGTCAGGGGATGAAGGCCTGCTGGGAGTTATGACTTGCTTGTGTTTCAGGCCTGGCCGGGAGTTTAGAGGCGAGGCTTGGGACGCTCAAAGTATTGGGAATTTCAAAAGGAGAAAAACACAGGCATGCCTATACAGGTGGCTATCCAGGTAGTAAAGATGCACCAAGATGGTAAGCATCCTGCAAAGGTGGCCTTTTTCGAGGTTGTTTATAGTACTACAAGGAAAAGACTTGGTCCTAATTATGAAGCATAATGACCTACCTACCTTTCCTACAGGTAAGCTTGGCCTTTGCTATGTGACGAGAGACGTGAATGGTGGTGATTCTGGCAGAGAGAGCAATCAGCACTTGGGTGCCAGAGTTGTTTTCGTGCACTATTGTGACATGCTGCAGACTTGTTGTCTTGGGCCAATGTGTCACATCGAATCGTAAATCTTGTGCATGTAAGCGGCCGGGGTCGGCCTAGGATTCTCATGAGTCTAACGACGAAAACCCATGTTGAAGACCACATGTGTCTCCAGTCGAGAAGATTTTGTCTCAACACACACACACACTTCATCCTGTCTATATGCACATCAACCCTGGTCTCGTCACGCTTGAGAGCTCCAAGGCCCAGAACATCTGAGGTGCCACAAGAACCACGTGGTGATGTATGTCTGCACGTCAAAAGCGGCAGTAGTCTAATTAGAGTGACCCTTGTTCTGTCCAAGGTCAATCCTCCAGGCCCCATTTGCCCTGCTCTTCGAGACCTCTTCGAGACCTCTTCGAGACCTCTTCGAGACCTCTTCTCACAATGTCTTCCCCGCCTCCCTCTCGACAACTCATCAGCTCAGGCAGTGCCTTTGAGGCGGAGATTGGCTACTCCAGGGCTGTTGTTGACGGCGACTTCGTGTTCGTGTCGGGATGCACAGGGTGAGTCACCAACAAGTCATCATTCTCCAACGCCCCCCCCCCCCTTTCCTTCGGTTCTGGACCTTGGGTACCGGCACTCTTGCACGTTGCATCCCGGCGTTAATAATACTACCCACTAGATACGATTACAAGACGGGCGCCATCTCGCCCGACGTGGCGGAGCAGGCGGAGCAGTGCATGGCCAACATCGCGGCGGCGCTGTCTGAGGCCGGCGCGGCCGTTGCGGACGTGGTGCGCGTGCGCTACATCCTGCCGGACCGGGCTGACTTCCCGAAGACGTGGCCGGTGCTGCGGCGCTGGTTTGGAGGGGTCAGGCCGGCCGCCACGATGGTGGTCGCGGGGCTTATGAGGGAGGAGATGAAGGTGGAGATCGAGGTCACGGCGAGGAAGGGGGCGCACTGGGCTGCAACCTCATGACTGATTTTGGGGGCTTTTTGGGATGCTTCGTGGTGGTCGCCGAACGGGGTAGGCTGAAGCCTCTGAAGCCTCTGAAGCCTCTGACTAGACAGTCCCCGGGTCGGCGACTGAATGGCGGGCGCACTGGTGATTAGCATTGACGGTGGGTCAAGGGTGGACTTGGGTTGCTTGTCACGGTCGACTCCCCTGGCTCGACCATGATTTCTAATAAACCCGAATCAGAGCTCGTCAGACTGCCATTTCGGTCCGCGATGGACTTGCTCACCCAGCTGGGCGGGCACTTGGATACCGGCCTGGCCTGGCTTTAGGCTAGATGGTCTACCGGTAGGTATCAGCTGCAAACGTGGTATTGGAAGGCTCCACCCGTCGTCTTTCCCTGCGGAGACAAAGAAACTGGCTTTCGAGGTTGCCGCAACCCAAACCGCCTTTTGGGCCGGCGACCATGTGGGCGGGCTAGATACTTACTTATTAGTTTCGACACCGTCGAGTTCCTGCGGCCTCGAGGGAAAAGAGAGAAGAAAAAGAAAAAAAAAAGGAAATCCAGTCTGGACAAATCGAGCCAGCTCAAACCAGTCTGCCCTGCCCACTCGACCACATACTACTACAGCTACAGCACAACCGAGATGTTGGACACAGTCGTCGCCGGAATGGCCTTTGGGGCTGCCCTCGCGGCCTCGGGCATGTACTCGCCCTACCTGATCGCATCGCAGTTCACGTTCGAGAGATGGAGCATGGTGCAGACCTTCCTCACAGCCACGGGCTGCACCGCGTGAGTCTTCTCTGTCTCCCCCTGATTATTTTCTCTTCTCTCACTCACTAGCATCGACGACACATGGACTGACCGAGACTGATGACCTGTCAAGCCTCTCCGTCCAGATCCTCCACAGTCTACGCTATCAAGTCCCTCCACCGCGGTCATACTCATCCGCAGGTCTCCTCGGCTTCTCGCTCGACGGCAATGTCATCGGCGGCGCCATGCTCGGCGCCGGCATGTCTCTCGCAGCCTCGTGCCCCGGAATGGTCTTCCCACAGGTCGCCTTGGGCGTCCCATCGGCCCTCACCACCCTCGCCGGCGCATCCGTCGGCGGCATGCTCTGGTCTACGGTGCTGCGGCCCTTCATAGCTGCCCGACAGCAACGCGGGAGCGCTGCAAAGGCGACCAAGACGAAGGCTGGGACACCACCGCCGCCCAAGACGCTGGCCCAGCTCTTTGGCACGGGGCGGGTCGCCACCCTCGTGTCCTACGAGGTCCTTCTGGGTGCCGCCGTGGCCACGGCAGCCAGCAAGGCGACATCGGCGCCCTCTGCGCTGCACCCCGTCGCAGGGGGCCTGGCCATCGGCGCCGCGCAGCTGATCTCGCTGCTGCTGAGGGGCTCCCTGGTCGGCGTGTCGACCTGCTACGAGCACCTTGGGGACTGGGCCCTGTACTTGGTGAGAGGGCTGAAGGGCCCCCGGCCCGCCACGGCAGCCTTGCTCTTCGCCGCGTCCATGTCCAGCGGCGCCTGGCTGCTTGCCCGGGAACGGCCTGACCTGACGGCGACGGCGGCCGGCATGGCAGTGTACATAGCCCCGTGGAAGGCTTTCTGGGGCGGTCTCCTCATGGCAGTGGGCTCCAGGCTCGGCGGTGGTTGCTCATCAGGACACGGGATCAGCGGGATGGGCTTGATGTCGGTGTCGAGTTTTGTGTCCATGTTTGCTACCTTTGCGGCTGCCATTGCTGTGTCGAGGCTGTCGGCGTGAAAAGCTGGGGCTCAACTTGGGTTTGGCTCTTTTGTCTTCAGGCGACGGAAATAGAACCGTGCATCAATTATGGGGCCCATGCAGTCTAGTCTATAGCCATCATGATCAAAAAAGCAAGTAGACTTTGCTTCTTCCTGTCACCCGGCTCCGGTTCTCTCGAGCGTAACCCGGCCGCTCCGTGCTGAACATAAGCCGAGGCACAGCGGCACCGAAATGCGGGGGGTCGATCATTCTTCCATAGCTCCGGTTATTGCAGTTTGAACAACATTCACCATGCATAGACGTCATTCGATTCCACTGGTTTGATTGATCTCATCCTCTTGTCTCTTGTCGCGGAGAACCCAACCCTTTTAAAACCTTCCACCAGCAACATATAACGGGGAGACATTACAAAACCAGCTAAACAGCCAAGATGCCTATTGCATTGACAATCAAGCAGATAGATGGAAAGCCAGGCAAGGTCTATTACCCGTAAGCTCTCAAACTACACAAGTACCATCCAATACGATGCGAGACGCTCACTCCCCATAGCCTCCAGCTCAAGGAAGTCCCCAGGCCCTCTCCTGGCCCCAAGGAAGTCCTCATTCGCCTGAATGCCGCCGCTCTAAACCACCGCGACCTTTTCGTCCGTCAGCATCTTTACCCAGGTATCTCCTTTGACAACCCACTACTAGCAGACGGCCACGGGACGGTGATCCAATCTGGGCCGCAATGCTCCCGGAACCTCCAGGACAAGGACGTTCTTCTATTTCCAGCTCGCGGCTGGGATGCTGATCCCAACGGGCCTGAAGACATCAAGAAGTACAGGTACGTCCTGTCATACACTCATGTTTCTACTCTTTATTTCCCCCCTTCTCAACACCCACCGAAGTTTCTTCTGAAGACAAGCGACCTGACAAATTAGCAAGCGTCAGCGGTGGAACAGCAATGTATGATGTGGGCACCGCGCAGGAATTTGTAGTCTGCAACGAGGACGACGTCGAGGTTGCGCCGGAGCACCTGTCAGCCATCGAGGGAGCAGCGCTACCACTGGTGGGCTTGACGGGCTGGAGGGCGCTGGTGACCAAGACCGGAGACAATGCGAGCAGTGGCCGCAATCTACTCATAACGGGGTGTGTATTCCCCGTGCTTTCCCCTCTGTCCCCTTCAGCAAGCTACAGTATGTCCCAGGTCTGTCCTGAGGTGTGCCAATTGTCCATTTATTTCGAAGATGGCGCCCCTCCGTGCCGTACCGGTGCTTCGAAGGAGAAGAGTTCGTGGACTCATTGAGTGCCTCAGATGGCTCCGGGGATGTACTGGGGTCTACCAGAAGATGTGGCGCTTTGCTGACATTGTCGAGAGAATTGGCGGGGGTGTCGCGCTGCAAGTGCTGCAGTTTGCCGTCGCGCTTGGGTGCAACGCGTGGGTCACGAGTGGCGACAAGGCTAAGATTGACAAGGCTGTGAAACTGGGTGCAAAGGGCGGCGTGCTGTACCGAGACAAGGATTGGGACAAGCAACTGCAAAAGGTCTTGCCCAAGGACAGGCCCTTCTTAGACGCTGTCATTGACGGCGCGGGGGGAGATATTGTGGCTAGAGCGACCAAGTTGCTCAAGCCGGGAGGCATCATTTCCCAGTACGGGATGACCGTCTCGCCCACCATGCCGTGGGGTATGCAAGCCGTCTTGAAGAACGTTGAACTGAAGGGGAGTACGATGGGTTCGAGGGCGGAGTTCCGAGCCATGGTAGCGTTCGTCAAGGAAAGGCCGCTCCTGAAACCAGTCATAAGTCGTGTGGCAAAAGGCTTGAGAAACCTGGACGGCATCGACGAACTCTTTGCTGACATGAAGGACGGGAAGCAATTTGGCAAGTTGGTTGTCGACATCTCCTCGGCCCCCGGCTCAGCCTCAAAACTGTAAGGCCCGGCTGCCACAAATCTGGGAGAGAGTCTTCCATGGATATCTCATGTACAAACTCGTCTCTTCGGAAAGCCATGTATAGTCGGATACACCGCGTTGGCCTTCCATGCGAACAACTCTTCTCGGCTGTTTCATTGTGTCCAATCTCAGGAGTTCGATGCAGACGGCTCGGTGGCTCTCTGAAACCATCAAATTACATATGGTCTGCGTATTGACCGGGTATCGTGTAAGGAGTCAAGACACCGACCGAGAAGACAAGACCGACCCTCAAGCCGAAGTCTTCTTCCTCTTCTTCGGTTTCGAACCAGGCTCCTCTGGCGGAACAAATTCTTGCTCCCGCTCCCGCTTCTTGTCCTCTTTCCTTTGCTTGGCCTTCTCTTCCCGTTCAGTCTTTGCAGCCCGCTCCTTTGCCTGCTTGCCCATGAAGTACGTGCCATCTTCAATCTCGAGATCCAACTTGCTCTTCTCGGGTGCGGGAGGGAATGCCGTATACGTCTTCTTGCTCTTGTCGGTGACATTGTGGGGCACTCTCCTCTTGCTCAGGTTCCTCCTGAAGTTGGGCAAGAACCGATCCCAGTTCTCGTTCGCCAGCGCTGGGTCTTTGGCCAATTCTCTCTTGACCATGAGCTCCTTTATGAGATAAATGGGGTGAATATTGTGCATGCAGTCCTCCACGACCCTGCGGACTTCTTTCAGCGACTTGAAAGGCCCCATCACGCTGACGGTGTTGCCATGAACTAGGATGTACGTCGACGTGAGCAGTTCCAGCGCCTTCAATGTGGAACCTCCTGGCCCCAGAATTCGCTGCCGCCTCTTTGCAAACTTCTCCTTGTTACCAACCAGGTTTCGAATCTTTATGATGTCGCATGCCACGCCATCGTCGAGGATCTTGACCGCTTGAGGCGCGGGCACGCTTCGTGCAAGCAGCTTGATGAGATCTCGTGCATTCAATATGGCGGCGGGATCATACGTTTTCCGAGTCGTCTTGACGGTCATCATTCCCTCCACTAAATCCAAAGTGCAGGCGATGCCATATTTCTCGAGAGCTCGGGTGACAAGGGGCCACTGGTTGGACTCTAGTCAGCATCCAGTCACAGCGGGCGAAGGGAGGATCAAGGGCGATTGTACTGACTGCTTCCTTCAGGTACACCTCGCGATACTTTGGGAATAGAACTGTGAAAGTTGACTCCTCTGCGAAAGTTCCTCCGATGTTGTCTTCTCGTTTAAAGGCGGGGATCTCCCATTTGTTAATGTCCTCCGTGTCCCACCTGCAGATGATGCGTTAGCAAATCAGAACCGACTGCTACAGAGACAACAGGGCATTTCGTACGGTTTGTCTTTCTCGTGCTTGGTCGACATCTTAGCCAAGACGCCCAGCGGGAATGTATTGACGGCGGGTGGGTTGTGATATCGCAAACAGGAGTTAATTGAAGTTGGAGTTGATCGCCAGAAATACAGTCTATGGGGGGGCTGTCTCTTTTTTTTTTTTTGCCCTTCAATGGTCGGCAGGCAAAAACCCCAAAATGGTCGGGTACTTTGTCGTCGGGTACTGAGGTACTTAGATACTTAGGTACTTGTGGCTCAATCGCCCCATGTCGACCTTAGGAGCCACCACTCGGCAGTCTTACCGTCCCGTCCCAAAGCCTAGAGATGGCCTATGAGATTCAACCAACATCGACTGTAGCCTATAACGGGATTTACTGTAATTTCTGTCAAGGCTTGAGTTGGGAATACACCTTTCCCAACAGGTTTCTGGAGTCACGTCAAGGCGCCTGGGAGATTGTGCCTACATGCACTTGTCAGTGTGCCCTGTACTATGTGGTTCTTCATTATCGTGACAGATCCAAATTAAGCTATCACCTCCTCCACTGATCCCGATATAGAAACGTCCATGGATCTAATGCTTGGCTGATCACTCCCTCTCCCGCGATTCCGGTGTCTTCAACGGCAACACGCAAGGACGAGACACCGAGTTCCGTCTCTCTCAAATTGTCAAATTACAGAGGCAAAGGCTGTGTCTTGTGCAACTAGAGTAGTCTCGGTCCGTGGCAAAGAATTGCACAGTAATAAATCCTGCCCCGCCGCCACAACTCTGTTTGCTCGGGTTTCTTCCAAGGGATAGCCAATAACAGGGCTCCTCGGTAGCGATACACGGCGCACATAGCACCAAGCTTGCCCTCGCTAGAACACCCAGTACAGTGCGCCAGGGCAAGGGTCAGCTGGGGCTCGAGCTGGAGCTCGAGCCAGAATACGACCAACACGACATTGCCTAGGTACTAGTAGTACGCAGAAATCAGGGGCTCGGTCTACCGTCCTCTGGCCAGGATCTGGGATCTGGGGGGTCTGTCTCTCGTCTTGCTGATTGTGAAATAATTTGCCCGCTCGGTCGGTGGCTGACATGTCTAGATAGATATTCCTCCTCATTTGTTTCTTTTCTTGAACATTTGCAACGCGTTTCCTATCTTTCAATCTCTCCTGGTGTTGTATTTGTGTCTCTGTGTCTTCCAAGCGTTCTTTCCACCTGCAATTCAACTACCTTAACCAGCCGAGTTGTAATGTTTTGAAGTATTGGTGGCTGCTCTTTCACACGGTTCCCCTCCATTTTCGAGTCACTCGCTCCTGTCGTTGTCAACATTCAATCGCGGGCCTGTGCCAAATCTAGATTCCCTGGTCAGCCTCGATTGTTTGCGACTCTCATATCCACGCGACTTCCCGCTGCCCAGCGCCTCGATCAAGTTGGCACACATTATCTTCGAGACTTGAAAGCAGTGCTCCGGCCCCGGCCCTGGCCCTGACCCCGACCCCGTCCACCAAACCTCACCCACGACCTTCCTACACGCCGCCAAGCTGGCTCCGACTCGATCTCCGCTGCTTCTCCCCCTACCTATACCACATCCGTGTCTGACACCACCACCCGATCACAACCACCTGTGCTATATTCCGCTGCCGCCCTATACCTTTTCCCCTCGGGTAAAGATGGAAGAGCCACCGGCAATCCTCGAACCGATATCGCGACCGAGCTCCACCTCGACCACAGCCTCTCACACCCACCAGCAGCTCCCGGGCATCTCGTCGATTGCGGCTGCGGCAGCAGCAGCAGCTGCTGCAGCGACTTCTACGCCGAGCCCACCACATATGAGGTAGGTAAACACGCAGTTTTAATACGCTATGAGGCGGCCTCGAAGTCAAACTCGGGCATGGCAAGCTGGCGCCTGACGTTGACCCGTTCACCCGTTCACCGTGGCCCAAACCATGTATGGGAAAATGGGATGGGACTGCGCACCTCGCCCTGCACCCATGTGCCACCATCTCGATCTAAGCTCGGTCTTTGCTCCTTTTGGGCCCGCACTCGGCCGAAACAGATGCTCTCATCCCGGTCATATTTCTCTCAAGGTCGACCCTATCTCGAGCTAACAGGTATTCTACACCACGCAGGGCAATGACGAGCACGCCGTCCGCCATGTACTCGACACCTGCAACAGCGCCAGCTGCGACGAGCGCAGGTCCGGGAGGGAACTTGGTAAGTCATGTTTCGCACTCGTCTTCGCACCACCGTCACCCGCCCAGCATCCTGTCGATTCACGGCGCCGTGAAGAGAAGCGTTGCATCCTCGCGACACGCGTCAGGCAAAACAGCCAGAAAAGGCGTGAGAAAAAAAAGGTTGGAAAAAGAAAACAGGTGCAGGGTGTAGACTGCCGGTGCTGATAATAAGCGCATCCTCTGATTGGCTCAAGAAGTCAGCGTGGGTACTGGCTCGGGTTGGATCGCCCGCTAGTGGGAAAAAAAACTGGGCAGTTGGCCTGTGGGCGGGTTCTGGCTCTTCCCACCCCCAAAACTTCTCCCGTTCTCAAAAGTCTCTTATCTCTGGCACCCAAGATCTTATCAACAAGTCCATTCCCATTCCCTACCTGTATCTCACGATAGCCCCGATACGATACGATACCGTCCCTTCACGCCCCCGATCTCGTCTCAAGCAGCGCGCCGCTGCAGTCTTCCCAGCCATGATGGCCTCCATGGCGGCTAACAATGACCAACAAACGTCGCAGCCTACCTGCCAAAATTGTGAGACCTCGACCACCCCTCTGTGGCGTCGCGATGAGTCTGGCGCGGTCCTCTGCAACGCCTGCGGCTTGTTTCTCAAGCTGCATGGCCGCCCCAGACCTATCTCCCTCAAGACGGATGTCATCAAGAGTCGCAACCGTGTCAAGACTATGCGTCCTGGCATGGACATGAAGAAGAAGGTACGCGATGCATCTCTTCTACAAACCAGAATGTTTCTCGAGTCCTGCGAGGCTAATGGTTCCTTCTCCCCCTCCGAACAGAACCAACCTGTCGCCTCTGATGCCAATGTCGCTGATATCCAGGCCCAGAACGCTGCTGCCGCTGCCCTCGGCGTGCGACGAACCTCTCAGAAGGCTGGCAATGGCCACATCGACGACACCAACTCTCCAATTTCGAGGACTGCGACCCCTAACATGTACGCCAACCATATGCTGTACCATGGGCTCGATGAGCACCACCTGCAGCAACCGCTGTCTGGGTTTGGTGTCCCGGGTCCAGGCAACGGTCGCGTGCCCTCGCCTATGAACGGCGAGGGTGTGCCTCAGACGCCCGAGGAAATTCTTGCCCTGAACTCCGGTCTGAAAACACGCATCGACGAGCTGGAGGTGATCAACGACTTGATCCAGCGCCGCCTTCAGCACTACGAGACCTACGGGGCTGGTGCTGGCCCAGCTGCTGGGAATGGACTCGACGGAGGTCACGAAGCCGCACAGGCCGAGGCTCAGCTGCGTGCTCAGGTCGAAGCGCTTGCAGCGTCGGAAGCTCAACTTCGCTCTCAACTTGACGAAAGCCATCGACGAGAGAACAGCATGAAGCGACGGCTGGACGAGATGGAGCTAGAGCTGAACGAGGCAAAAGAGTCACTCGAGTTCCATGAGAATGGCCGCGCAAAGAAGCAGCGCATGACGGAGGCGACTGATGCGGAGACCGCATTGAAGAATGAGCTCCTGGTAGAGGCGCCGGCGGACGCGCCACCCGAGATCCCGACTGAGCTCCCTGCAGAGGTTGCGCCAGAGGTTGCTTCAGAGGTAGCTCCAGAGGCTGTTCCTGAGGTAGCGACTGAAGCAGCGACTGAGGCACCTCCAGAGGCTCCTATGGAGGCACCAATGGAGGCTACCATGGAGGCACCAATGGAGACCACTTCAGAAGCGCCTACGTCCACCGAGGACCTTACAGAAGCTTTGCAGGCCGCATCATAAATGGTCAGGTCTGCTGGTGGTTGCCAGACGCGATAAAGGTCGTCACGTGCAGAACGAGATCTGCACGTTAAATCATGACTTGTTTTACCCCGCCGATGCGCCACCGGACAAGTCGCTATGGCACTACCATTGGGGACTGCGTGCGACCATTGCTGTACCAATGTCTTATGACTTAGGCTCATACCCACAGCTTGATAGTTTCTTGGCGTTGATTTTGCAGGACGGAGCGGCTGGACCATAATTTCCAAGTGTCCTGCCCCGTATTCTGAGTTCGAGGGCGGAGTCAGACGGTACACTGACATCACAGTGGTTCGTGGAGTTGCAGGAGTATATTATGATTCCCAGCCTCGACTTAGATCATGGCAATGGAAAACAAAAGTTCTACTTAAGTGACATCAAGCAAGCATATGTGCGAGAGACATGCTACGGGTCCCATTTTCTTGTGAGTGCTAACATCATGTTTGTATACTTGGGCATCGCGCATTCTACATTCGAGATCTTAAGTATCATCAGATACGATCCGCTTCATGGTATCATCAAACTCTCATCTCGCATCTTCCACCGACGTCTCGGCCGCTAGCCTTGGCCTTCTCTCTCTTGCGAGATATCTGCAATCTCCCCATGGCTTCTCCTCATAGACGAATAGTATTGTATGTGTTAATATGCGGCTGTGGATCGGCCGACGACACCAGCTGGCTGGCTTTACAAAGCCTTATTCATATCGAGACCCAGGCTCGTGCTAGCCAAGGACGCTGTGAAGGCGCTGCCTCCTCTTTTTCCTGGAGACCATGGGTGGCAGCACGGTCATGATGCATTCGGAGGACATAGACAAAAACCCGCCAACAGACGCCGCGATTTGATGACAGTGCGTCAAGGATGCCGTTCCTGATCCTGCCGCGAGCGCCTGTGTAGTTCCGCAGTTGGGACGAGTATAGTCTAGCTGCTCTTCTTTGTCCACCAGCGGGTTGGCCAGCGCTGCGGTGAGCAACAGCCTCTTGTTACATGGACAGGTGGGCCGATTCCCGCTACGATCAGCGGAGTTACTGTGGATGCCAAACTACCACTGCCTGTGACGCTGGCAGCCCTATTTGAATGGGCTGTCCTTCCGGTCTCGCCGAACTGGGGAAGGTTGGCACTCTCGTTTCGGGCGTTGGAGGGCCTTTTGGCCCGGACCGTGTCTGTCCGTTGGATCAATAGGAGGCTGTTCTTGTCTGTCGAGAGAGAGAGAGTTTGTCGACGATCACACCCCCTAGATAATAAGTCTGCATCTTGGCTCGCTTCCAGAGGGGCACGGTGCATGAGACTGAAATAAATCCATTGCAAGTGAAGATGGGCGACACTAAAAATGTCCACCCCACGGAGAGGTGTCTCCCCCGCCCGTCAGCTGGTGCTCGCGAGGTCTGCTCTGCCTTTGATGACCAGGCGTGTGGGGCCAGGGCCAACATGGCCTCTACAACCAGGACGCGTTTGATGCCACGAGGGCGATAGGCAGGGCTGGCCGCAATGATCAAGCGGCTCCGCCTCTGGGGCCAGTAGCTTGTAAACGTGATGCATCACCCGGACCGGACTCGCTGGAGTTCGGTGAGCGGTGTGGCAGGCCCGGCGGAGATGGTGCCTTCACAGTCGTCAGTCGGGTCTAGCGTCGGGGGTAAGGCCCACTAATCCACGGCAATCAAGGCCACACGCAGCTCTTACCGTGCAGCATTCTAGATTTTGCGGGCAGCGTGGCAGCATAATAGTAATAGGGTGACGGAGAGCTTGTTCATGTCCAATATCCATAATGAAGGGACCGGGAGCTGGCCAATGCACGTACGACCCCGGTTGGCCCAGCCAGGGGACTTCTCCCCCGAGATTGAAAAGCGGCCCGTCATCTGAATAGATTAATCTGGCCCGTTGAGTCGAAATTAGGTTAGATGTGATGAGCGGCCTGACAGGGTATGGCAGAAGCCACCTTCCCCTTAACTGAGACATTCTGTGGAGCGAGCATGATTGAATTGGGTCGACGAGTTGGTGAACCTGGCGGCTGGGGGCTGTCTGCCCTTCGCCAAACCTTGCACATATTATCGCGAAGGAGGTGCCCCAGCATCTCCAAGGGCTCGGCCCAAGCGTGATAAAAACAAAACGGGCATGGGCCTTGTGGATGCCACATTCCTACCGCCCGCTTGAGTAGATTCCACAAGTGCGACATTGTATCGTGACTTGTCTCATACGGCATTACTCCTCCCTTCCTCGCCCCCTCGTCTTCTTCAGTGAGCCCCGCCTCTTCTCCCATTCTTCTTGACGGTCTTCATTACTCTCACATTCACCCTTCTCATGCTAGAGACGAACCAATACAACATGTCTCAGGAATCTTCACACAGCGACGTCGATAGGACGGGATGCCCAGAGATGTGTGCTAAAGACGACATCATTCCCGCCATAATCGCAGCAGCTGCGCAGCAATATGCTCCAGCCGCATCATCACCCTTGAACCCGACCTACTGCGGTGACAAGGAGCCCAGGAGACAGACCCGTCGTTCTACGAGACTCAGACCGGCAAGAAGGAAGACCACCGAGACCCCCACCGAGCGACTGCTGCGTCGAAAGGCTGCCATTGCCTATGAGCGCACGACAGCCTGCCCATCTCCTCCCAAGGACGCAAGCACGGTGATCTATACCAAGATCTGCGATTCATCGGCAAAAGGGTCGAGCTTGGCCATCACCACAGTGGAGACACCCCCGGCAACGCACACAGACACCGGGACGATGCTTCGAGTGATCAAAGTCGGCAACGTCCGACACGACTGGCTGTCCGACGTGGAAAGACAGGCGGCGAATGATTTCTCCTTGCTTCAACAAGAATCATCCGCCCGGCATCGGCTTCAGATAGTCTTGATCTTGAGTCTCCTGAGCGTGTGCTCAACCTTCCTCACCATCGTCGGGCTCGACTCATTGAGGGGTCACTACCTTGCGCGTCAGATTTGACAGTGCCAGTCGGGAGGCGGGTTATGCAGAAGCGAATTTGAATTTGTGCGGAGATCATCGCCTGAGATGAGAAATTGAGGACTTGAGTGGCATTCGACCCGACGGCCACAAATCCGAAATGCACGCTGCCAGCCAGTTCGGCCATGGCATAGCGCAAGCTATCATAACAACATATCCGATTCGTACTATAACATCACATCATCGGCCACGCCAAATCAGTGCGACTTTGGCTCATCTTTCTTCGAGGCGCTGCGCTCATCATTCTGCTTCTGGATGGCGGTCTCCACCTGCCATATCGCTCGTTCGAGCTCGATCTCGAGCTGAGGCAGGTCTAGAGCCTGTGTCATTATCTTCCCATTGATCTGGGACAACAACATCGTTTCTCCACCTTCGGGCTGGGCGTTTTTGGGCAGCGTTGGGTTTCTGTTCTTGGGTTCTCCCGGTTTGGTCGTGGATTGAGGAGTTGACGGCAGCGGTGGCTCTTGCTCCGAGTAGACCTCATCGAGTTTGGGGGAAGGACTATGGAACAGGAGTTTGTTATCGAGTAAGAACTGGATGTGTTTCCCGCCAGCGAGGGCACGCCAATGAGACCAGGCTCTGTATGCTATGTAGGCAAAGGGGATGTTTGGAATGCTAGCGAACCCTCGTCAGCATAGACTCCATCAGAGTACAGTCGATAGCACGTACATTGGGACCAATGCAAATGGAGCACTTATCGGCATCCCGATGAGGCACCAAATGAGTTTCTGTCGATGTAAAGCTTGACGCTCCGTGCCCAGAGTATGAAGGACCTCGGTAACTTTGTCGGCCGATACCAGTTTCTGGGGATACACGACCTCCACTTTGTCGTCGCCGCGCAGCTCGTCGTCCTTGCGCTTCGTCGAAAGGGGCGGCACGGACTTTAACGCCCACTCCTCGTACGGGATCCTTTTCAATGCTTGGTTCCCGTAGACGACAATGGTCTTTTGCCACCCTGACTCCTTCTGCTCCCAGCCCGCCCACGTTTTGGCAGCCTTGGATTGAATCTTTTCCAGCAATGACTCCTTCGCTTGCTGCGAGGCGGTGGCGACATTCAGGCGATGCGCGTAC
Source organism: Diaporthe australafricana (assembly GCA_039880735.1). Classification (NCBI taxonomy): domain Eukaryota; kingdom Fungi; phylum Ascomycota; class Sordariomycetes; order Diaporthales; family Diaporthaceae; genus Diaporthe; species Diaporthe australafricana. Next base: position 7,637,866 of record JBCEDM010000001.1, read on the forward strand.
AGGAGCGTTCGACGCGTCGATATCGGCAGAAGAAAGATGCGCATCTTTGTCGAGGGATTGCCCTACGGCTGACCGGCACGGCGCTGACTGACGAGAAACAGCTCAAGGAGAGAAAGAAAGATAAAGTCCCAGTCAAATTGCCAGCCTGAGTGCAGGTCGATAGGGTTCCATCTTAGATCTAGAGCATGGTTGTGGGTGACACGCGGGTCAAAAGCGGACTGGGAATCGGTGTGCGGCGAGGGAGGGAGGCCTGCGAGAAGCTGTCGTCACAACACAAGCTTGGTCACTGGCGTGTTTCTGGACCTGGCTGGGCCTGGCATGGTAATTTTTTTGCAATCAAGCTCCCTCACTCCCCAGTCCTGGCCAAGCAGTGACGCACGAGGTGGATGCTTAGATGGCTTAAGGTGGCCCGTGTCACTGCAGAATAGAGGAGATACCTGGGCCTCGAGCTGCAGCCTCTCTGCAGCAGTGGGGCCGCTGCAGCAGGACTCGAAGATCTGCAAGCTCTGCCGGTGCAGTCTGTCCCGACTCAGCAGGCGGCCCCCTAGCGTCGGGTCCATTGGAGGTATCTCACTACCACGGCTGCAATCGCGGGGTGCCTCTGTGCATGTGGATCCTTCGCTTGTTGGATGAGGATGGCCCTGTCCACTATTCTCGGCGAGAACCTTGAAATTGGCATCCAGTCGTGTGCATCGCTTGATGCCGCTGCCAACCCGACTAGCCTCCCTCATTTCGCCAACACAGGTCCTTCTCCTGCCACCAATTCCATTCGCTTGCATATGCTTTCCGACTGTCTCTCCCTCTCCTTCTCCCATCCATCCTTTCATTCGTTCAATCTACCAAGCAGTCAGCCTCGTCTGCAGAGCTGGCCACCCAAACAATGAGTTGGCAGGCCTGTGCTGCGGTCCGCTGGATTTGACCATTGACCACACATCCCGTCATCTTTTTGGGGCCGCGCCTATTTTTGTCGGCGCCAGTAATCACAAGCAGACCGCGGCCACCCAAGCGACAACTCATTACGGGACACTCCCCTTGCTGAACCAGAGAGAGACCGTATGACCGAGATTGCAGCGTTTATTCGACCTTTCGTGCAGTGTTAATTCATAGTTTCTTTCTTGCCCATCGTCCCTAAGCGCCTCTTGATGACGTTGATACCACCCTTCGACCTCAACACATGTGCCAGTCGCATCATCCCAGTATTACTTCACCGCACCGCAGAGACTATAGTGCATTCAACACCTAGGTAGAAAGAGAAAGAGAAAGGGGGAAAGAGAGAGAGAAGAAGGGAGACGAGCAATTTCATCGCGTCGCGCCTCGGTCGACTGTCCTACAAGCAAGCTTCGCAGACCTCACTTCTCCGTGTTTCACCCATCCCCTTGCGAATCGGAAGCGCCACAAGTACTCCTTGTCGGCGCCCCTTTGTCCAACCGAGCCTGTCTCTCCTCCGCCTTGTCTTCGATTGGTTTTGGATCCTATTGTAATGGACAGCTTCCGCCCTGGAACGGGAAGCACTGCTGTCGAAGCCAACTGTGGCAGGTTCCGAAGTCTACCTCGTAAGCCCTCCCAGACGTACATCTCGCCTCTCTCTTCTCCTCTTTGCTGACCCGGCGCAGCGTGGATCGCTTCCTACGAGGAAAATGGGCCGCCTCCGCCGGAACCACAACAAACTGTGCCCAACAGAGCACCGCAGACCGTACAAGGCGACCACAACAATGCACCGGCACCACCGCAACGAAGGGTTTCCAGGGATGGGTTTGTGGCATGGGATGCCGCTGAAACCGCCGTGCCCTTGAAAAAGAAGCACCTGGCGATGAAGAGGAGGAGGCAAACCCAGCGGGGGAAAAAGTGGGATCACCTCCGAACGGCCGAGCCTGTGATCATCCCGAACCACATGATGCGCTATGCGGACTCGACCTCGCCGTGGACGGGTTACGTCAAGGCCTCGAGGTATGGCCGGATCCCCGGGGAGAGGTCGCAGCACGTCGACTCGGAGAAGCTCGAGGAGCTGATGCCCGGGTTCAACGACGTCCGTGTCCCGCGTGTGCCTGACACCATGAATCAACGAACACGGAGGAGCAGGAGGCAAGCCCTGCATGAGCAGGTATGGCGACTGCTTCTTAACAATCCTCTGGTGCCTGCTCTGCTGAGACTGTTCGTCCTGGTTACATCGGCCATCTCGCTCGCTTTTTCGGGCAACCTTTGGCTGCTGTACAGCGGTAGGGATGGCGGGCCCGGGGCAACACTGCGCTCCCAATGGATTGTGGCGATTGTGGTGGATTGCATTGTGATGCCATACGTGTGTTACATGACTTGGGATGAGTACAGAGGCCTGCAGCTGGGGCTGCGATCGCCCATGCAGAAGGTCTCACTCACCTTGATGGACCTGTTTTTCATCATATTCAAGTCGGCGAGCACCACGCTGGCTTTCGACTCTCTGAATATAAACAACAGCCCTAAGGATCAGAATGTCAAGATGAAGGCCCTGGCCTCGTTCCTGCTCCTCGGCCTGTTCGGGTGGATACTGAACTTCTCGGTGAATGTGTTTAGATTGGTCCGCAGACTGGGAGGAGAAGAGGACAAGAGACCACTCTCATAATGTATATAGCATATTATCATACCATTCCTAATCTTTGATGAACCATGACTGAGTGACTATAGCAACGGGTTGGTTCCACCTACTGGTTGACGTGAGCGAGCCACGATGCTCGGGATGGCCTCCATTGGGCCTTCAAAGACAATGCTGCAATTCACTGCAAGCCTTCACATGTTGCGATCCATATGTGCGTAAATGTGATATAAAAAGCAGCCTATGAATGTTGACTTGCCATGGAGAGTCACTTAGTGTCGGAGTGGACGCGATTTAACAAGTGGGTCCGCCGGCCTGGGCACGGACCCTGCCACCGACGTCTGCCTTCAACCTAGCTACTAGCCAGCCTGCTTAGGTGCCTGCCTGGGCGGCCTGGCGCCTGGCCACTGGCCCCTGGCTTCCTCCCGTCAAGGTTGCCAATGCAATCATACCGACCGCCTTCCTTGCCCTGTCGCAGGCATCAAACCACTGCCAACAAACTCCCCTTCTCTGTGCCTCTTGCCTCATCGTGCGACGAGGTCAACACCAACGACATCAACCCCTCCCCCTCCATCCTGCAGGTAGAGACAGCGTTTTGGCATTGTCTTATCTTCTTCACACACTTCTGCTTCTGAGGCTCTTTATTTCTTTTCCTTGGTCTGCTTTGAGGGGCATCTCTCGCTGCCAGACGAGAGCCCTCCAGCTCAACAGCCGCCACCCCCCCCCTCCAACTTCACCTCACGTCACCCACCTTAACTTTCCCAACTGAATCCACGACTTGCGACATCCACACCTCATCTCGCAACCATCCATCCCGCAAACCATTACCTAGGTACTTCGACCAGCAGCTTATCGACTTGAGGGCTTGTCTTCATCGTGGGACACCTTTTGCATCCCACCTACTTACCCAGCATTCCCTGCTCTCTTCCCCGATCCTCTCAGAAGGTCCATCCCCGACACCAAGGCCTCGACAAAGTTGTCGCCACCTTCCAAGATGCCCCCGAGCGGCTCTACCACGACCACAATGCGGTCGACCGCTGGTATGCCCAAGGGTCCCGACCGCGATTCCATTCAGGATACGTGGGGCTATCTCGCGTCGGGCATCACCAAGATCATGACCGATCTTCAGAATGGAATGACCATGGACGATGTGAGTACCTCCTACCTCCTACATTACTGCACAAGTCGGCTTGTTGCCCGTTGGAAAAACGAAACTGACGCGTCGACCCCTCGAAATTAGTACATGGGCATCTACACTGCCGTCCACAACTTCTGTACGTCACAGAAGGCTCATCCCATGACCAACAGCGCACCTGCATCGCCCACCCTTGGTGGTAACCACCGGGGGGCACACCTCCTGGGCGAAGACCTGTACAAGAAGTTGATGGACTACCTTGACCAACACCTCAAGACCCTGCTGGACCGAGCTCTGCAACACACGGACGAGGCACTACTCACATACTATATCAAGGAATGGGAGCGCTTCACCAACGCCGGAAAATACGTCCACCACCTGTTCCGATACCTGAACCGGCACTGGGTAAAACGGGAGATGGACGAGGGCAAGAAGAACATCTTTGACGTGTACACTCTGCACCTCGTGCAGTGGCGCAGCGTTCTCTTCGAGAAGATCGACGAAAAGGTCATGGACGCAGTCCTGAAGCTGGTCGAGAAGCAACGAAACGGCGAGACCATCGAGCACAGCCAGATCAAACAAGTCGTTGACTCCTTCGTGGCCCTAGGCTTGGATCCATCTGATCCCAGCAAGACAACTCTCGACTGCTACCGATTCCACTTCGAGCGACCATTCCTTGAATCAACCAGGGCCTTCTATCAGCGAGAGAGCAAGCAGTTTCTCGCCGAGAATAGTGTTGTGGAGTACATGAAGAAGGCTGTAGCTCGACTTGACGAGGAAGAGGAGCGGGTCAAACTGTACCTCCACCCAGACATAGCAATGTCTTTGAAGATGGCGTGCAATGACGCATTGATCAAAGACCACGCGAATCTTTTGAGGGACGAGTTCCAGATTTTGCTGGAGAACGACCGGGAGGAGGACATGGCAAGGATGTACGACTTGCTTGCTAGAATTCAGAATGGCCTGGACCCCCTGCGCGCCAAATTCGAAGCCCACGTCCGCAAGGCTGGTCTCGCCGCGGTGGCCAAGGTTGCACAAGACGCCGAGAAGCTCGAGCCAAAGGTTTACGTCGATGCCCTTCTCGAGATCCATGCGCAATATCAAGGACTGGTCAAGCGGGCATTCAAGGATGAGCCAGAGTTTACGAGGTCACTGGACAACGCCTGTCGCGAGTTTGTCAACCGCAACGACATGTGCAAGTCGGGGTCTAACAAGTCCCCTGAGCTCCTCGCCAAGTACACAGACGTTCTGCTTCGCAAGAGCGGCACTGGCGTTGAGGAGTCGCAGCTGGAGGAGACACTGGGCCAGATCATGACCGTTTTTAAATACATCGAGGACAAGGATGTTTTCCAAAAGTTTTACTCACGGATGCTTGCTCGACGACTTGTCCACAGCAACTCGTCGTCAGACGACGCCGAGACCAGCATGATCAGCAAGCTGAAAGAGGCCTGCGGCTTCGAGTACACCAACAAGCTGCAGCGAATGTTCCAAGACATGCAAATCTCCAAGGACCTGAACGCTGGTTTCAAGGAGCACACGAGCGGTCTCGAGGATTCTTCACTGTTGGATTCATACTACAACATCCTCGGTACTGGATTCTGGCCCCTAACGCCTCCATCGACCACCTACAATCCTCCCGCCGAGATTGCGGCAGACATCGAGAGGTTCACGAGGTTCTACAAGCACAAGCACGAGGGCCGAAAATTGACATGGCTCTGGCAGCTGTGCAAGGGCGAGCTGAAAGCCAACTACTGCAAGAATAGCAAGACGCCGTATACTTACCAGGTCTCTTTGTACCAGATGGCGGTCCTGCTTCTCTTCAACGAGAACGACCAGAACACGTACGAGGAAATTGCCGAGGCCACGCAAATGAATGCCGAGAGCCTGGATCCCGCTCTTGGCATTCTCTTGAAGGCCAAGATTCTTACCATGTCGCCTGATGAGGGCAAGCCGGCCAAGGGCAAGACCTTCCACCTCAATTACGGCTTCAAGAGCAAGAAGATCCGGGTCAACCTCAATATTGGAACCAAGTCGGAGTCCAAGCAGGAGGAGGTCGAAACGAACAAGACAATCGAGGAAGATCGCAAGCTTCTCCTACAGGTAGGTTCTGATGCCGCCGTCATTTGCCGTGTTGCTCTTGCTAACCGTTCTTTAGTCTGCAATTGTGCGGATCATGAAGGCACGGAAGAAGATGAAGCACCAGCAGCTTGTGAGCGAGACGATCAACCAGATTCGAACGAGGTTCGTTCCTAAGGTCGCGGATATCAAGAAGTGCATTGAAATCCTATTGGACAAGGAGTACTTAGAGCGTCTGGAGGACGACGAGCTCGGTTACCTCGCGTAGACAGCCTTGCGATTCACCATGGGCCTGTACGATTACATCTCAGGTTTTGACTCGTGGCTCACCACTTGTGTGTGGGCATTGCCCGACCTTTCGTGAGCCTGAGGCCCTTTGAACTTAGTTTAGTCACTTGGGAGAAAGGTTAGATCGTCTTCGCATGGGCTGTCCTCTGCCCAGTCTGCATGAGAAGGTCGGCATGCATCCTCTATGCGATATTGATTTTTACGCAGGCAGGAAGTTTGCCAGGTTGTGCAATCCGGATTCGTGCGGCGTTTCGACGAGGAGGGAGGGTTTACGAACACAACCGACTTGCTGCGCTGTGCAGCAGGTCCATGAAGATAGAATGACCCAGTAGATGTTGGGTGGAATCCAAAAAAAGAAAAATATGATCAAGACTGCCGCTTGTTCGTAGGTAAGGTGACTATCATCTAGGTCCAGGGCGACGTCTCTCCATCGTGCAAGCATGTGCACACAACTTCAAGATTAGGCCGTGGCCTTCCCTCCACAGCTTGTCCGAGATTGGTCAAACATGTAGTATGGAGCCCTCGCCAGCAGCAGAAGAGTAGAGGGAAGGTCATCAGTCTGTCATTGGCGGCCACAGGGTCGGCCCGGCGGAGAGGAATGACAATTTGAACAGGTTCAAGTACTGTTAGAGTTCAGTCATGGCCATTGCTGCCTGGGGTTACGTCTTTTGGGAAGAGAATTAGTCAGTCCAAGTGTGGACGTGATGTTGTAGTCTTGTGTGTTTGCTATTTGCCCCGCCGCGCTGCCCAGGCCGGGAGTATCTGTCGCCACGCGAGTGGGGAGGAGGAGCAGGAAGACTCCACGCCGAGCGCGGTGAGATAAACCCCGGGCTCGCCCGCGGCGGAGACAAAGAATGCTGCGTGGGGCCGGTGACACCGAGCCCTCTCTTTTCCAAGCTCCCAGGCAGCTCCAGGGCGGGACACTGGCGCGCGACATCGCCCAAGGTTTCCCCATTAAAACGTCGAGATCAGCGAAACAAACACGCACATGGACCTGGTGGTAACCAAGCCTCGAAAACTCAAAAAGACCATTGTACGCCGTGCCTGGTTGGCCGGAGGGGAGGAACGTGGCCCACCACAATCCCGTTCCCCAGCTGCAGCGGCCTAGACCGCCCAGGGTGGAATCGCCACGATTGAGTGATTGATATGCAGTCGTGAGACGGCTAGTAGGCGGTAAGGTTTCCCATGACTCGCAGCCGCAAAGTATATATGTGCCAGAGGCAAGGTCCAGCGAGCGAGTGATTGTACGGCCGGAATTGCTCGCCGGCTGGGCCATGCCGAAGCATGCCGCTTGGGGGGGGGGGGGGGAGAAGGGGGTGGTTGGTTCACTGCAGCCAAAGAACGGCAGCCAGCAAATCGACCAAGGAGCGCCATCTGGGTTTGCCAGACCGTTAGGCTATGTGTTGGAGCACTGTAACTGTATATGTTGTCTGTGGTATGTATGGTATGTGGAACAGATGCCATGCCACAGATCTCATTCGGGGGTTTCGGGTGGGCCTTATTGCTGCGATTTCAGCCTCGTTTGGGAGATGCCTATTTCGGGAGGGCTTTTACTGTGATTCGACCGCCCGTGTGCAGCGACTGGACCGGCACAGCTGTTAGGTGGACAGGGTGGGCTGGACTGGTGGAGAGCTCTCTCGCTGTGGCCCCTTGGCCGCCTTCAGGGCGCCTCATGCCCCCTTGTCGGGATGAAGCACCGGGTGGGCCAGGCCCAGGGCAGAGGTCTGCCGCAAAACACGTGGCTCGGGAAGCGATCCCTTTCTCCCTCCTCGTGCCCTTTCCCACCTGTTGGTAGATATACTCCGTAGCCTGTTGCTTGACGGGGCAAGGATTCAGATAGATGATGGCCCACGGGCGCGAAACGTGAAGAGGGTCCTGCAGAAGCTACCCGGAGCTTGTATCCGGCCGCTGTGGCATTTACGGGCTCGCGTGTCAGGATTCTCGTGCCGGCAGCCTCTGCGTTGGCGGCACGGGGGCTTCATAGGCGGTGTTATTCCCGTTGATAGTCGCCAACTCTCGGCAAGGCTGTAGGCTAAATACTATGTCTATGTAGGCCTGCTATCGAGGGGGCCTGCTATCGAGGGGGCACGCCGGGTCAGTAGTTCTGTTTAGTGATGGACCGGAAGTTGGCACAAGCTGTCAACTGTGTTAGCTTTCACGGCATGATACTGGCCGGCACCCGAACTGGGATATGCGCTGTTGATACTGCAGCTGGCCGCAGTCAGATTCGGCCGAGACGGCAAACGTGGAATCGGCCATGAGAAATCTCGGGTCTGTTGACTCGAGCCGGCCGCTGCTATATAGTGGCTGACGGAACAGACTGGCAGGCTGACAGGTCAGGCTGACGGGGGGGGCGTTCATCCACACAATCCACGGGCCAGAGAAGATGCCGTACAGGATGGGTAATGCTCAGACGAACCCCGTCATGTTGCGTGGAAGCGGAGTGCAACACCTCGGGCAATTAATAATGGCCGCATCTCACCGCGGCCGGGGAGGAGGACGTGGTCTGCTAGACTACTACTGCTGCTGCCCACAACTGGATGGCAGTTAAAGTTAAAAGCAAAACCAACCTTACCTTGAAAAGCCAAAACCCAAAACCAAGACCAGAACCAGGACCAAATCCCGGGAGATTGTGCTCTGCTCTGCTGTGCGGACACTGCGCGCTGGTGTCAGCCTCGTCGGCATGTCGGATGTCAGGATGCCGGATGTCCACGGGTGCCATGGTCAATTCAAGTGTTGAATGGAGAGGAAGGAATGCCCTGCCGTGATGTGATGATGGTCATTGAACGAACCAACAGTCGTCAAATCAGGAGCTGGCCGAATGGGTGCTGTGGATTGAGGGCTGCAGACTGTGTGTGTGCGTGTGCACTGAGTGCTGAGTGCTACGTGCCTCTGGAGCTGCGAGCTGCGAGCTGTGGCCGGGTGGGTCTTCCTCATCTGGGGTCCAGAGAGCAAAAACTGGGGCCCTGGATTGAGATTCGCCGCTAGGTACCCAGGTAGACCCAGCGACCGGGCTGAGCGGTCGGCCTGGGGCTCCAGCTCGCTGCATTTGCCGGTCAGGACAGCCAGATCCAGTTGCACGCGCAGCAGACCCAGCAGACCAGAACAGACTGACCTCGCCAGGGCGCCCACTTTTCTGACCGCTACCTGCAGCTGCAGCACACAGGGCAGCGCCAGTACTCCGTTTTGTACCGTACGTACCGTCTTGTCTCGCCTGGCTCTGGCTGTTGCTATCTATCTATCATCACCATCAACCATCCCATCTGCGCCTTGCATTTGCCTTTCTCTGCCTCTACACGCCACCCATTGTCTCGTCCCGCACAATCTCGGTTGCTGGCCCTGGCCCTGACCATCGCGCTCGAGCTCGCCCTGCTACCCGATCTGCGCGACGTTCCTGTTTGGAGCAAACAAGACGAGGTACCGCCAAGTCAAGACCACCAGCCTGGTATGGCTGTACCTGCACCGACCTAAGGTACTGTAGATATCCGGAGGTACCTGTCCAATACTTGTACTTTGTTCCTGGCGCTGCAGTCCATATCTGTCTCCTTGTTGTTGAGACTCGTACTCGGTATCCGTCATTTCATCGCCGAGGGGACCTCATCTCATCACAGAGTTCCCGCAGCTCAAGCAAGGAAGCAAGCACATGCACATGCACCAGCGCCAGCACCAGCACCAGGTCCCGGCTCCCGTCCTCCTACCGCTCCGACTGCCTCTGCCTCTGCGCCCGTGTCTAGTCTAGGTGACCTAGGTAGACCAGGTATCTGCGCTCACCATTCATTCACCACACAACACAATCACGCACCCGCGCATCCACTCCCGAGGTCACCACCTCGCAACCACTGCTGCCGCCGCTGTCAGCCAGACCACCCGTCGGATCCTGGACTCGCCATTGGACTTGGGCTGAAGTCCTGGTTCCTCACTTCCCATCCTCGACTCGACTCGACACCACCACAGCCCGTGGTTTCATGCCGTCTGCGTCCCGTCTCTTTCCTCCACGCCTCTCTGACGTCGGTCTGTCGTTCAGTCTCTCTTCTCGCCCACCACAGGGACATGCCGTCGCATCGCCTGTCTCTACCACCACGACACAAGTCCGCCACTACCTGCGTGGTAGCCAAGCCTGCGTGGACCTGAGGCCCTGACGCAAACCACGATCTCCTCACGACCCAGAAATCTGGGTGGCTCCTTCGATCCATTCTACCTGTCCGTTCAGCAGGTGGTCGCGACTGTTGCTTCCGTCTAATTAAGGAAGCCGCTGTGCTGTGCTGTCGAAGCCGCCTCGCAATCCCTTTGCCGTGTAGCTCTCTCCCTATCCTTCCCTACGGATCCTAATCTGCCCAAATTCCGATAATCTCTACTCTTTTTCAACCCGAGGTCCTCACTCCGATCTTACAACGCTGGTTCGTTAGGCCGCAGTCAGTGCTGGCGCGACTAACCAGACGAGAGCCAAACTCAGTCCGGCCTCTGCGGCTAAACCCGACGTCAAGCTCCCTTCCACCACCCCCCCCCCGCAACGGCAAGCCCAAGCCCTCAAACCTTACTTACTCTGCTACGACAACTTTGGCCTCTTAACTCAGCCCTTGGCTCGGCGCATATGGTCCCAGTCTCGTGAAGCGACCTTCAATTGCATCAACTTCGCTCGCTCATCCACGTCAGCCATCCGCGCTCATCAATTGCTTCCACGCCTGGCTCGGTCAGTCGTGCCGAGGAACGTCGCTTGCCTGGACCTCGCGAACAGACCGCTCTGCTCTGCTCTGGCCCTTGCATCCAACCAAGCTGGCCAGCTCCGAGTTTCATGGGCGCCTAGCTTACCTGGCAGCCAAAACCCTCGACTCAAGATTGCAGGCTTGTTGTACCATCTTCGCAGCCTTCCCGTCTTGTGAACCCTGAACGCGGCTCCGTGGAGGGCCACCGACACCCCACACGATGGGTGCCTGCATGAGCGCCAATAGCGAGGAGACGGAGCAAAAGAAGCGGAGCCAGAAGATCGACAAGGACTTGGAGGAGGACTCGAAACGACTGCGGCGAGAATGCAAGATCCTGTTGCTGGGTACGGAAACACCATGACCCATGCGAGACGTGAAGTGGGTTCAAGGCAAGCAGACTAATCATGCTGATATAGGATCCGGCGAGAGCGGCAAATCCACAATTGTCAAGCAGATGAAAATCATCCATCTGAAAGGCTACTCGGACGATGAGCTCTACAACTACAGGCCGACCGTTTTCAAGAACCTGATAGAATGTGCGAAAGCGGTCATCAATGCCATGCGCCAATTCGACATCGAGCCTGCGAACGAGGAAAACAGGGCGTACTGCGATTACATCCTGGAATACAGCGTTGAGGCCGGACCCCAGGCGATCATGGACTCCAAGGTCGGCGATGCAGTGTTCGCAATTTGGAACGATCCAGCAAGGGAGCAATTGATGGATCGGCAAACCGAGTTCTACTTGATGGACTCGGCTGAATAGTGCGTGATCGATTCCGCCCCGCCCCTACTGCCAAACAAACCCCCCTAAGCTTTATTGCCCCGAATGCAAATGCTGACCGGCATGTCTACAGCTTCTTCGAGCAGGCTCAACGAATTGTCAGGCCAGATTACCTGCCGAACGAGATGGATGTTCTTCGAGCGAGGACTAAAACCACCGGAATATACGAAACTCGGTTCCAAATGGGACAATTGAGCATCCAGTAAGACCACCTGCTTACCATTTGTATCGCGGCCTATGTGACTATTTCGAAGCTGACATGGCAACAGCATGTTCGACGTCGGGGGACAACGCAGCGAGCGCAAGAAGTGGATCCACTGTTTCGAGAATGTCACTTCAATCATCTTTTGTGTTGCGCTCAGCGAGTATGATCAAGTGCTGCTGGAGGAGAGTAGTCAGGTAGGCGCCAGTTACTTGTCCTTCGGGCCGTCCAGCCAGCTAATTTCAGCAGAACCGCATGATGGAAAGTTTACTCCTGTTCGATTCTGTTGTCAACTCAAGGTGGTTCATGAGGACAAGCATAATATTGTTCCTCAACAAGGTCGACATCTTCAAGCAAAAGCTGGGCAGATCGCCACTGGGCAACTACTTCCCAGACTACTCCGGCGGCAACGACGTCAACAAGGCGGCCAAATACCTACTGTGGAGGTTTAATCAAGTCAACCGGGCACATCTAAATCTTTACCCTCAGTAAGTATCGGCATTGGGATATTTCTGGCCCGTAAGCTAACATCGTTGACCTAGTCTGACTCAAGCAACGGACACGTCAAACATCCGACTGGTCTTCGCCGCCGTGAAAGAGACGATTCTCAACAACGCACTCAAGGATTCCGGTATTCTATAATATCTCACCGAGACCTCGATTTTTCTTTGTTTCGGTTGCGGCTTTTCATCATGTCGACGAGCGGTCTTTACCAGTCAGTGCATCAGTTCGGCGTTCAGGACGGCAGTGTATTCGCGGCCCGGCGTTGCGGAAGGGGGCCTAAATTCTAGCACTGCCGTGTTTGCTCTTACTTGGAAATCTCGGGCGCGGCCGGTGGTTTCTTTTGTGGAAAACGGCGGGGGAGCTGGCGGCCCAGGGCTGTTATCACACGATGGTATTCGGCGGCCTGACAATCCTGCCCTTCCTGGAGGAGGAGGGACAGGACGGTTGTTTTATTCTGGCAAGGAGTTGGGGCGGGTCATGAAGGGAACGAGACGAACAATCTGGTTCATGATACCTGGTTTACGGGCAGGAGCTGTGAAGTGTACATGTATTCAGGAAGACGCGGAGCAGCCACATCACGTCAACGAAATAGTGGGATTATTAGCTTAATTCAAGACGATCGGAAACCCTCGGTCGTACTGCAGGACTCCACGTTGGTTGGTAGGTTTGCTGGCTGGCTGGCTGGTGAAGAGGGGGGGAGTGGCACTCATGATACGTGAGAAAAATCAGGCCATCCTTGGCTGCCGTATCTCTTTGGGTCCTCCTTCGCAAACAGGTAGTTTGGTCTGACAATCTTCCTCCGCTGTAGGGATCGATCGCGTGTTCTGGACGAAGCTCGAGGTCAAGGAAGGCAAGTGGGCCCAACTGGGGAAGTGACAGCGACCCGCCCCCGCCACCCACACAACCCGTGGGGACTTGTGGGAACTTGGGCAAGTCTAAAGTTCACAACGGCCGAGACAATGGCCGAACACCAACCAGCAACCACACTCTCAGACTGTCAGCCCACCAGGCCGGCCAAGAGGACACAGATCACGATGTAGCGAGGTCCGGAGACGACGTGCATTATCTATCGCACAGCAGGCCGTTGTCCAGGGAGGTGGGGCGCAGAAGAGAGGAAGAAACGGTGGGGTGCTGGAAACATACCTGTGTGTAGCACCCCAACCTATACAAGTTACGTCCCATCGCAGCAGCCAGCGCCAGCGCCATCGCCATCGCCATTGGCATTGCCAGTCACCCACAGCAAGCTCCAGCAAGCTCCAGCATGGCCAGGTAGCACGGCAAGGACCCAACGGCCGACTGTCTCGAGTTGCTTCGGTGTCTTGGCTCTCAACCTGCTCAATTCAAAACAGGGTGACAGGTAGCACCGCGCTCTCAACAGCCTCCACCGGGCTGGACGGTGCAGGGAGGGGTTGGAAGGGATCCTCTTGCGCCGAGGAGTCGTACGAGAATGCTAGAGGAGTTGCAGCTCTAGTCTGCCCCCCACCCCAGCACCGTCGAGCACGAGCGAACAGTTGCGGGAGCCAACTGGAACTGGGAAGCCGCAGGAAATTCCCCATTGCAACATGCGACTTTGCCGTCAGCGGTGTGAACTCAATGAGCGTTGTCCTCGACGGCCTAGCAGCGGCGGTCGAGCACCACCACCTCACCCCGCATTTGCATGGCGTGGTGGGAGGCTTACCTTCCAAGGTATAGGCCCAGGTCCAAGACAAAGCTCTCACTTGTGCGGAATCCTACGCTCCCGCCTCCATGCAGCTACCTGCACCACCTGCACCCGCACCCGCACCCGCACCCGCACCTCTATTCCTGTCTTTTCGCAGGGGCCGTTGGGCTGTGAGGGCCGGGGGGGGGGGTGCGTGGCCGGGTGCGAAGGTACCACCGGTGCGGTTCTGATCAGTTAATGTTGGGAAGATGCGGCGTGCTCGAGGAGGCTAGGCGTGCAGGAGCTTCCCATAGCTGTATAAAAGCTCCCCCAGAGTCTCTCGTGTTGTTTATGCAAGCTCCTCCTCCGGACTCCTTCCTCTCTTCTATTTTCTTCCCTCTTCCAATGTTTGCATGAAGAAGTGCTCCTCTGGACAATTATTGAACTGCTCTTCGCCCCCATCACTCTGTGCCTAATCGCTTCGTAGGGAGCACTCCCGTCTTCCTCACGCCGGCATCGTTATCAACAGCATTGGGCTCTCGTGCTCCTGAGCAATAACCAGGTATGTGGCCTGACTCACGCCATATCTGCCCACGAGGAGCACATACACACGTTGTCAGGTCTTCCCGCCTGCCTTGGTTTCGCCAGAGTCCCTGCGGCTCGAAACAAGCCGGAGAGGGGCTCCGGGGGTGACCAAGTGTGCAGTCTTGGACGTCAGACCCCCGGGAGGACGGACGGTGGTCTCACCAGTCCCTCACCCGCCCACACCAGCTCACGAAGCTTCATCTACCCCGCCATAGCTGCAGACCGCCGCTAGTGCTTGCTGCGGGGAGCTTGAGCTTACACAGCACACGGCCAGCAACAATCCCGAGCTACGCTTAGGATTACCGTGCTATTCTATTTCCATACATTTACCCTGTTTGGGCCAATTGCAGAGTACGAGTGCTGACACTGGATTATCTTCAAGACTGCCCTCGCTCGCTATCCAATGGCTTCCACCGATGCCCAGAGGGTTCCCACGAGGGAGCGCCGCCCCTCGACAAGCGCCCCGATCGTCGACATACAAGGCTCAGTCAGCCCGGCTGGCATTTCAAGGCCGAAGCACAAGCGAACCTTTACTGGGTTTGGCGCTGGGGATATCAAGACCGTTGAAGGTGGGGATCTGCCTACCTTAGTTCGCGTACTATACCGGAGCAGTGGGGCCTTTACGGGAGGGGGGGCCCCTGGGCGACCGGGCTATGAGTTGACTTGCAGATGCTGACGATCTTCTGTCGCTGTGCAGCTTCCATCCCTGAGCCCCAGCGAGAGGCCTGGACCAAACACAAGGCCAAGGGCTTCACTGACAAGGATGGCTTCGAAAGCGAGGTCGTCCGCCATGTCGAGACCACCCTGGCGCGGAGCGTGTTCAACTGCGACGAGCAGGCCGCATACGCCGCCACCGGCCTGGCCTTCCGCGACCGCCTCATCTTGGAGTGGAACAGGACTCAGCAGCGCCAGACGTTCGCCGACAGCAAGCGGGTCTACTACCTGAGTCTGGAGTTCTTGATGGGCCGCGCCCTCGACAACGCCATGCTTAACATCGGCCAGAAAGACGTCGCCAAGAGCGGTCTCGCAGACCTTGGCTTCCGCATCGAAGACATCATCAGTCAGGAGCACGATGCCGCTCTGGGCAATGGCGGCCTTGGGCGGCTGGCGGCTTGTTTTCTGGACAGTCTTGCCAGCCTCGATTATCCTGCCTGGGGATATGGGCTGCGATACCGCTACGGCATATTCAAGCAAGAGAGTGATTGCTATCCTATCCCGCCGCTCCTCCGTATAGGCTGATGGCTGACTCCGGTTTCCGCAGTCATCGATGGCTACCAAGTCGAAGTTCCCGATTACTGGCTGGGTGCGTAGACGCCATGGGACCCGCTGCCTTGAATTATTGCTTACATGTTGCAGACTTCAACCCTTGGGAGTTCCCCCGTCACGACGTGACTGTTGACGTAGGTTGATCATCAGTGCTAAAAGCGACACTCCTTCACCTTCTGATATATCACTGAGTATATCACAGATCCAATTCTACGGCCATGTGACAAAGTCTCAGAATTCCGCTGGCAAGACGGTTGCACGCTGGGAGGGCGGAGACCTCGTGACGGCCATAGCCTACGATGTCCCGATCCCCGGGTATGCCACACAGTCCACAAACAACCTCAGGCTGTGGTCGAGCAAGGCTGCCAGTGGAGAGTTTGACTTCCAGAAGTTCAACTCCGGCGAGTACGAGAGCTCTGTTGCTGACCAGCAACGTGCCGAGACCATCAGCGCCGTGCTGTATCCCAATGACAACCTGGACCGAGGCAAAGAGCTCCGTCTCAAGCAGCAGTACTTCTGGGTTGCTGCATCACTGTACGACATCGTCCGCCGTTTCAAGAAGTCCAAGCGGGCCTGGAGCGAGTTCCCCGATCAGGTCGCTATCCAGCTGAATGATACCCACCCCACCCTGGCTATCGTAGAGCTGCAGCGCATTCTGGTCGATGTCGAGGGCCTGGAGTGGGACGAAGCATGGAATATCGTCACACAGACGTTCGGTTATACAAACCACACCGTCCTTCCCGAAGCCCTGGAGAAATGGTCCGTGGGCTTGTTCCAGCATCTCCTACCACGACACTTGCAGATCATCTACGACATCAACCTAGCCTTCCTTCAGAGTGTTGAACGTGCTCACCCCAATGATCGTGACCTCCTCAGCAGGGTCTCCATCATCGAGGAATCTCAGCCGAAGATGGTGCGCATGGCGTACTTGGCCATTATTGGGTCTCACAAGGTGAATGGTGTGGCCGAGTTACACTCTGACCTCATCAAGACCACCATCTTCAAGGACTTTGTTGAGATATACGGGCCGGACAAATTCACGTAAGCAGCTTCTGGATACAATTTTGTCTTTTTTTCTTTTTTTTGTGGGGGGGGGGGGGACACCAGCCATATTTACACTCTATTTCATAACTTACCTCACAGTCCTTGATGAGGCTGCAGATGGTGGGATAGACTTTGGGGGACCCCCTCCCCCTCCCCCTCCCCCTCCCCCGTTTTATACAGAGTCTCTTCATCAATACTTTCATAGCTAATCCATTCTAGCAACGTCACAAATGGAATCACTCCTCGGCGCTGGCTGCACCAAGCCAACCCTCGTCTATCTGAGCTTATTGCCAGCAAAACGGGCAGCTACAATTTCCTGAAGGATCTGACGGAACTCAACAAGATCGAGCTTTCCGTCAAGGACAAGGACTTCCGTAAGGAGTGGCAAGAGATCAAGTATGCCAACAAGGTCAGACTCGCAAAGCACATCAAGACCAGTACAGGCGTTACTGTCAACCCTGCAGCGCTCTTTGATGTACAGGTCAAACGTATCCACGAGTACAAGCGCCAGCAGCTAAACATCTTCGGCACGATCCATCGATACCTGACACTGAAGGCCATGAAGCCTGAGGAGAGGAAGAAGGTCCAGCCCCGAGTCACTATTTTCGGTGGCAAGGCCGCCCCTGGCTACTGGATGGTGAGTGCATGGACAGCCTCTTTCCCTTACTTGCCGTTTGCGGAGGCCAGCGTAGCTTCCGAATCGGATTTGACGGTGCTGCTGTGCATATATTTATATACACACACATATACATACATGTGTATATATAAACGGTATAGGTTTAGCAATGACTGACTCTGTACACTGCAGGCCAAGCAAATCATTCACCTTGTTAACAACGTCGGTTCCGTCGTCAACAAGGATGAGGACATAGGAGATCTTCTCAAGGTTGTCTTCCTGGAGGACTATAATGTCAGCAAAGCGGAGATTATCGTCCCGGCTTCAGACATCAGCGAGCATATCTCTACTGCTGGCACTGAGGCTTCAGGAACCAGCAACATGAAGTTCGTCCTGAACGGTGGCCTGATTATCGGAACCTGCGGTAAGTACTCATGATTTGGTCCACCCTCAAACCGTACGGGAGGTACTTGATAACTGACTTTGTATATTGCAGACGGTGCCAATGTAAGTTGTAGCCTGTTAGGGTATTGTTCTAGTTGACAGATCGCACCTCCTAATTCCAATCCTTCTAAAGTTTATGTAGCAGAGCAACTGACACCGTATCTAGATCGAAATCACTCGCGAAATAGGCGAGGACAACATCTTCCTCTTTGGAAACCTGGCAGAGGACGTTGAGGACTTGCGCCACTCGCACACATACGGCTCGCATGCCGTGGACCCAGACCTTGCCAAAGTGTTCGAGGCCATCGAAAATGGCACGTTCGGGCAGTCCAACGACTTCGCGGGCATGGTTTCGGCGGTGCGCGACCACGGCGACTACTACCTGGTCTCGGATGACTTCCACAGTTATATCGAGACGCACGCTGTCATCGATGAGGCCTACAAGAACCAGGAAGAGTGGCTTACGAAGAGCATCACCAGCGTCTCCCGCATGGGCTTCTTCAGCAGTGATCGTTGCATCAACGAGTATGCCGAAGGGATCTGGAATGTGGAGCCACTGCCAGCGGACAAGCCCGAGGGCGTTAAGAACGGGGAACTATAAGCTGGTCTATACGGCGAACTCGCGGGCAGAGTGGAGCTTACTGCTTTGCATCAAGAGCAACTGCATACCTACACGAAATTCAGACATAGCCCAGTAGCAAACTCAGATTATCGATTTCGTATGAGCATTACACTGGGTTGGTGCGTGGCTGAGGTCCGACTATGTGTTTACAGTACATTGCAGAACTTTCCATCACCATGCTGTCTCCGCAAAGATACTGTGGGATAAGGTCGTGTGAGATAACCTACTATAGGATAACCTCTTGTGGGATAGCCTCCTGTAGTATAAGCTCCTGTAGGATAACATCCTGTGGTATAAGCTCCTGTAGAATGATCTCCTGTGGGAAGACTTCACCTGGGATGATCTCCTATCAGGCAACCTCCTGTATGGCTCCTTCTTCAAAGATGAGCTCTATAACATAACCGGGATAGTTTCTCACAAAGCAATTTTGCTGGCCACCTTTCCGTCTAAATTAAGATTATTTCGAGTGGGTAGATCTCCAAAATCTAAATATCTCCTCCTATTGCTTAATCCTCGAAGACCCAGGAGACTTCACCATTTGTGGGAGTCCTTCTTAGGCTGGATTGCAATATCCCATTCTCTGCCCTGCCGTGGAGTGTTACATGCTGTCAGGTGCGCTCTTCCACGCAAACTCGAAGGCCTATAAAGGCAGTGTCTACATGGTTTTGTTATGTCAACTTGGCATTATAGCGAAGTAGAAGTTTTGAACGGTAAAGGAACCGAACCAACCAAAGACTAAAGTAGGCGACGGGCCAAGCTAATGGATTTTTGAAAAAAATGTGTTAGTTGATAAAAATATTGCCCAGCTTGGTAAAAAGGCTCCTAGTTCTCTGCAGCCCCGCCCGCACATGCCCACCCTGCTCTCTGTTTCTCTTTCTTTTTTCCTTCCTTTTGTCTTTCTTTGACTCGAATTCCTCCTTCCGTGACTTGAAGTTGCAGCCGACACAGGGACCACTCCGAGTCAGATCGAGGTCCATAATGACCTAGTCATGACGAACAGAGGCACTGTCGACGACGCTGCGCTGACCATGGCACCCAGGTTCGCCGTGAACCCTTGCGCAGATCCAGGGTCGCTGTGGGGCCGCCCTCGTCGGCCGAGCCCATTCTCGTCAGCTTTTGGGTGTGTGACAAAGCCGAAGCCGTCGCGAGTCTCGAGTCTCCCAGGCTGCCAGGCTGCGACGGCAGCAGCCGTGGGCAGGAGGAGCCCCCTCGCCCTCCCCTCCCCTCCTCTCCCCTCAAGTGATGTCATCCAGCCTGGCTGCGCGTGTCGTGTGCCTGTGGGTCGAGCCGCTGCCGATATGTCGTCATCGCCCAGGGAGGTAGCTGTTCGCGCCGGACAAGGTGCTGGCAGCGCATCTCTCCCTCTCTCTCTCTCTCTTCCCTCGACAGAAAGTTTCTGAGTCGTGAAGGGTGCTGGATAGATTGTGGACGGGGCTGTTAGAGTTCACGCCTTAACCCAGCTGAGGGGACCAGGCCCGAAGGGCAAAAGCGTAAATCTGATCTGCGGCGGCGGGAGAGGAAGGGATCGACGCGGCCGGCTGGGGGGAGGTCGGCCACGGGCAGAGCCGCGACGGGAAACTAACATGATGGAATCTAAGTGCCTTGAAGAGATGCTAGTTCCCCGGGGGCATCGGATTTTCGATGGACCATGTATCGACGGATCTGATATATCTATTGTTGCGGTATAGCTTATTGCAGTAGGCGAGTGAGTCCGATCCTGGTCAAGTTTGTGGCGGCGGGCCCGGTCCCAGGCACACGGTCTACAATATGGCATTCCTCATATGCCGACATGCAGATGTGCGACTCAAACTCATGTCAGGTGTACTATAGGGTATGCATGCGCGATATTTTGAGGCTAGTGTAGTATCTAGCTGACCTGTCCGCCTGGGATCCTTTCTCCGAGCGTTGAAACCTCTGTGGGATAATGCCCATCTGTCAAAATATGCTGGAACACCACTTGGCGCGTGCTTGTGGGCAAATCTTCTATACTAAGTACTGTAGTACCAAGTCCAGCCAGCGGTTCAAGGGTCTTGTCCGGCCGCCTACAGGCTCCATGTGTCAGACTGCCAGTGTGCTCGAGACACCTGGCGTGGGCCTGGATATGTTTTTTCACAGCGCTACGGCTCAGACCGTCCCTCTGAGCTGGCAGCTGGAGCCGGCAGGTCGGTTTGGGACATTGGGACACGGTCGGACGAAAAGGTCCGCAGCATCAAATGTGTTAGACAGGGATACAGGTCCAGGCCTGCGGGATCTTCGCCGGGCTAGACTCTTCTCGATCAGCACCGGTTTTGACGATGAGCGGAACAGGTCTTTTTGTGGGGCCGGCACAGCAGCCTAGGTGCCATGTTTGTGCGCCTGCGCTTCTACACGCCGAGAAGCAACCGCAGAAGAGCTGACAGTTTGCTGGTTCATGTTTCGAGATCAAGGGGAACGGGCCATGGGTAGCAGAACCCCCCCCCTTTTTTTTCTGAAGCCTTCGTCCACCAGGGCGAGGGGGAGGAAAAGACCCTGCAGTTGCCAGTCGAGCTCCAGTGGGGCTACATGCGCAGGAGGCATGTACCCCCGTACAGCACCTGGTACAGTAACAGTAGTGTAATCTGTCAGTCAGTGTCAAGAAACGGCAGGGGTGGGGCCCTGACGTCATCCATAAGTAATTTTTATTGCCGGATGATGGGAGAGCAGCAGGTCTGCCATCAGCAGTACAGCATCGCACGTCGGCGCAGCGCCGAGGGGGGCAACAACAGGGAAACCGATGGGTTTTGTTAGGGGCTGGGGATGGGCATGGGAAGAGTGTGCGCTATCGAAGGACCTTGGAACAGCGAGGCCACCCTGCACGAAGCTATGCCGTGACGAGAGAAGTGCCATCCAGGGTTTTGTCAGTGGGCTGCCGGAAATCGATCTCTGCGGGATGGGAAAGAGCGAAAGTGGGATGAGATGGCCGGATGGAGGGGCAAAGCAGATGAACCCTTCCTTCCTTCTCTCCCAACCACACCCAGCAGCCAGCCAGCGCCGCCACTACCACCGCCACCACCAGCACCTGCTCGTCTCTGTCCCTGCTTCCAGGGAGGAGGGATGGAGGGATTTTCTTCTGGCTGCCCAGTGGTCAAAGTGGGGGTTTTCGAGCTCGCGAGAGGCGCAGCCTTGCAGTCTGCTGGCCGACACAATGCACGAGCCAGTCTGACAAGCGGCCAGGTAGCCAGTCACCTCTCTGCCTATCAACCTGTATGTCGGGCTTTGGGTGCTATAAGCACATGCCACGCAGCCTCCGTGACCACCACGAGGAGGAACCAGCCACGGTCGCCGCCACCTTGTGGCCCACGAGTCTCCGTTTCCGTCCCGCAACGGCAGCAGCTTGGCCCTAGACTACCTGCCTACTTCGAATTAGGCGTGCGAGAGATTCCCATCAGGAAAGGTGCCATTTTCCAACCTGGATTTGGTCCCTGCCCTGCTCTGCTCTGCCCTGCCCTGCCCTGCCTAGGTAGGTAATCTCTGCTGCTGGTGCTGATGCTGCTCTGCTCCTCGCCCCAGAAAAACCCAGGGCCCCAGCCCAGCCCCAGTCACAGCCCAAGTGATTCCCAGTCCAGTCCCAGTCCAAGTCCCAGTCCTAGTCCAGTCCCAGTCCCATTCGTAGTCACCATCTCGATTTTGGCCTGTCTTGCAAAAGCTGCGAAATCCATTTCCTTATCGTGGAGTGGCATGCCCAGTGCCAGCGTCCCCAAAACCCGGTTTTTGCCCGCCCAAACCCCCCCCCTTCTTCCCTCCCAAACGACCTGCCTCGAATCCTCTCCTCTCTTGTGAGCTCTGCAAAGACACTGTTGAAAACATCAAAGACTCGGTTTGTTCCTGCTACCACACGGCCTGTCCCAGAAGAGTCGGAGACGCCTGCCGGATACGACCCAATTCCAACTCAACCGAGCCTGACATTGAACCCTCAGCGACCTGATCAAGGGCACTGTCATATAAGGCTACTTGACTCAGGTATGAGCCCGCCTGTCCATGGGGAATGATCGAGATCCGACCAGTTTCTCGATAATTCTGACCTTTCCATCCCTCTGCAAAAGCCTCAGCCGCGATTGTCCTCTACTCTTCACTTCTGTCGCACTGCAATTGCCCTACACACCAGCCCGGCTCGTCCAAATATTGAGGTACCTCGAGCTCGGATTTGCATATCAGCCCTCTGGCTTGTTGCCCATCAACCCGACGCCCAAGCCACTCAGTCAGTCAGGCCAGTCGCCGAGGCACCATTCTTGACATCGCACACCGAAGACAGAGAGCATCGGTCATTTGCGTTGGTACGTTGAGGTCTCCTGGTCTAGCTTCAGAGACAACAACTCAAGAATCTGGCGTGCGCACGATAGCAATTGTCACAATTCCACAGCCTCCTCTTCTATTCCCCAAGTCCATCAGCCCCCAAATACTCGAACTGGCGGGAAATGCCATTGCTGAAGTGAGCCTGCAAGGCGAGGCAGCGCATGGCAGCGGCTCGAGAGATGAAACCCAATCGCAAGCGCCCGTTGCTAGGAAATTGCTAGACTGGAAAGCTAATACACCGACTTTCAGCGCCTCCCCTTTGCCACGCCGGTTCCTCAACCCCAGCTTCCGCCACACTTCGGAGCCCCGCGTCTCCCACCTCTGCCTCTACGTCCCCACCACAGTTTGCCAGCCAGCCAGGCCAGCCAGCCAAGCGTCTCTACAACCGAGCACCCCTTAGCTCTGACGACCATTGCTGCATTCTTTTCGCTCTCCCACAACACCCCGCAGGTCTGCCTCATCACTTTCCATCCACGGAGCGAAGCGGCAGGTTTGAGCGACTTCGTCAACATCGCACCATCTCACGTCGATCTCTACCTCTCCTGTTGATCACCCTGCGACACATCGCCCTGACCGGCCGGTTTCCCGCATCACATCAATCATGGCTGAATTCGTACGCGCCCAGATTTTTGGGACGACCTTCGAGATCACATCGAGGTACTCGGACCTGCAACCCGTGGGCATGGGTGCCTTTGGCTTGGTTTGCTCCGCCAGAGACCAGCTGACCAGCCAAAATGTTGCCATCAAGAAGATCATGAAGCCCTTCAGCACTCCCGTCCTGGCCAAAAGAACCTACCGTGAGCTGAAGTTGCTCAAGCACCTCAGGCACGAGAACGTCATCTCCCTCAGCGACATCTTCATCTCCCCTCTCGAAGACATCTACTTCGTCACCGAGCTCTTGGGGACTGATCTGCACCGGCTATTGACCTCCAGACCCCTGGAGAAGCAGTTCATCCAGTACTTCTTGTACCAAATCATGCGTGGTTTGAAATACGTGCACTCTGCTGGCGTGGTGCACCGAGACCTGAAACCTAGCAACATTCTCGTCAACGAGAATTGTGATCTCAAGATTTGCGACTTTGGCTTGGCCCGTATTCAAGACCCCCAGATGACAGGTTACGTATCGACAAGATACTACCGCGCGCCGGAGATCATGCTCACATGGCAAAAATACGACGTCGAGGTCGATATCTGGAGCGCAGGCTGCATCTTCGCTGAAATGCTTGAGGGCAAACCACTCTTTCCCGGAAAGGATCACGTCAACCAATTCTCAATCATCACAGAGCTCCTGGGAACACCACCTGACGATGTTATTAACACCATTGCGAGCGAGAACGTAAGTCGCGCTTCGTGTGCGAGGTCGAAAATCGCGAGTGACTGACATTTTGGCAGACACTGAGATTCGTCAAATCTCTGCCCAAGCGGGAGCGTCAACCTCTGGCAACAAAGTTTAAGAACGCTGACGAGTCTGGTTCGTGACCCCTGCAACCCCGCAGCTGTACCGAGCACATTTCTGACCAACACCATAGCTGTCGACCTCCTGGAACGCATGCTAGTCTTCGACCCCAAGAAGCGAATAACAGCCACAAATGCTCTGGCACATGAGTATCTGGCTCCCTACCACGATCCAACCGACGAGCCTGTGGCCGAGGAGAAGTTTGACTGGAGCTTCAACGATGCGGACCTTCCTGTGGACACGTGGAAAATCATGATGTGGGTTTACCGACACCGCCCGACCCTTAAAGGCTTAGTTTATTATGAATTTGTGTTTGTGCTAACGCCTAGACCGTAGGTACTCTGAAATCCTCGACTACCATAACGTGGAAGCCAGCGGTGTTGCAGCGATGGAAGGAGAGTTCCACGGCCCACAGTGAACGAGACGCCGACGTGACTCAACGCGACTGTTTAGCAGATTAATACGTGTTTCGGCGATGCTGTTCATGATACCAAGGAATAAAGGGGTGTGTCAAAGGGGCGGATGCAAGGAAAACATGAGGGCACTGCATCACAGGCGCATTCTTAACAGTGGTCGTGGTACTTCTTACTTGAGACAATCCGGTAGATTACACAACGGCGTTATTCAAGTCCTCCTCGGCCCCGGGCCAGTCTCCTGCAAGCGCAAGGAGATCAAAACAGAGACAGAGGTCAACCAGCAACAGACCGTTTCTTCAAGAACCCTCAGCATGATCTGCATCTGCGATTCCCTACGGAGGCAAGGCGTTATGAAGAAGGCAGGCGTCCTGTTCCATGTACTGAGATAACTGACAAAGTTTCCGAATCAAAATCATTGATGACTCGAGCCCCGGAGTCCTCTCGTCCGCTATTGCTCGCTTGATGACCTCCGAAACTGCGACAAGCCCTGGACAGCCGAGAACGAAAAACACATGGGAATTACGCCTTTGATCTAGCCAGCGTCATATGTGCTTCAATAGGATACTGGGCACGAGCGCAGCAAGGTAGCTTTGAATCATCGACGCAGGTCCCGTAACGACGAAAAGAGGACAGCTGAAGAAGAACAAATGATGCAAATAGAAGAAGGGAGGGATCTCCATACACAGACGTTGACAATGATGTATTTTGACCTATCCAAACTTGACAGCGTATTTGCTGCTATGGCTGCTATGGGCTTAAAAGAACCGTGAATGCTGTGCTATGCCGTGGTATACTTTGTTTTGATCTAAACCCTTCCGAATGCTTGATGCTTTCCATGCTTTACACACCCCTTGGCACACCTCAGTCCAGATTAACATATTTTACGATTCAACCTGACCCGGCTCCTCAAAGGGTCGAGTGGGTGCCGACGACGCTTCTGCCCCGCCGGCCGCTATGCCAGCTTGTATTCGGTAGGCGACTCGGTCTCGTTCCACACGCTGGTCTCCTTCATCGCGAAGTCAATCCGCGGCTTCTGCGGTGAAACCTCTGGCGAGGACACCGTGCCCGATTCCTCAGAGCCAAGTATGCTCTCGCTAAATGAGTGCTGGGTCCCCGGGCGAACCTCCTCCTGCCGGGCCTTCTCCAGCTCCCTGGCGCTCTCGAGGCTCTTCCTAGGCCCGCCGAAGAACGATGAGGATGTCGACATGCGCGGGCTCTTGACGTCCTTCTCCGAGGCCGAGTGCAACGAGGACGTGCTGCTCCCGTCCTTCTTGCTCTTGCTCCTCCCAAGGCCGATGCCCCACCCGCTCGTGCTGCTGCCACTGTTTCTCTCGCTTGTCCCACGGGTAGCAAGTGCCTTGCGCTTCTCCCCCGCCCACGTGGCCCAGCTACTCATGTAGGCGCCCACGCCTGCCTTCTCAGCATCGTGGCCGTTCTTGATTGTTGGACTCGCAGGCACAGAATCGCTTGGCTGTTGTTGCCTCGTCTCCTCTGCCTTCTTCCGCTGTGCCTCACGATACGACTCGAGCTCCCCATAGAACTTGGTGATCATTGCGCCGCCCTTATCCCTCGCCGCAGCTATGTTCCTCGCGGCCGCCTCTCTTCCCTGCGAGAGCTTCTCGTCCAGGTGCAAGTCCTGTACCTGCTGGGTTACGCGCCTAGACACGTCATCGATCGTGAGGCCGCCGGCGCATATGTGTCTGGGCTCGGCAATGTCAAACAGATGGCTATCGGTGTTTTTGTTCCATATCCGGTAATTCTCGGTCTTCGTCCAAGCTTCAACCCAGTCCAGGTTAAAGTCCACAGCCGGGTCGCCTTCAATGTGCGGAAGGAGCATCCGTGGGTTATCTTTGTGCTTGGTCATGAAGGTGTGATACTTGACAGCTGAGAGTAGCGCAATGACATAGTCCTCAAATTGAAGTCGAATGAACTCCTCGCTCCCCATAAAACCCATCGTCTTCGGCCGGCTGGGGTTCGCCTCGTCCCAGGTTTCGTTCACGGTCTGTGTGATGAAATCGATCCATCTTCTATCCGGGGTCGAGAGTTGCAGTGCTTGCTTTAGCGATGGCGAGGTGATATTGATGAACTCGTCGTCTAGGTTGATCAGGATATCACTGTATCTGTCACGTTGCTGGAGAAGGAGCGAATTGGTGCTCCCAACAATGTAGGATTTTGTCTCGTGATCTGCCAAGACATCGAGCTGTTGAAGGGGCGTATATGGCCCAAACAGGCTGCCCTGTATTTTGAGAGTCAGCTCCGAGCCGCAAGTATTACCCAGTCTGTGGCACCCACCTTGCCAAATATCTGAAGTGGAAGGCCCATATATGCCTGTAACGATGATCGGTCACTGGATTTTAAGTTTGTAGGCATGGTCAAATGCTTCTCGTAGCTGTTCAATTCTGGGTCGGCACAGTCCTGGAGCTTTCGAATAAGACCGGGTATCAAGGATATCAAAGAAAACTGCATCATGCAAAGTCGCTCGCAACGGGAACTAAAGAACAGCATCTGTCAAGATAGGGGGGATATGTTAGTCAAGCCTGTATATCCAAACACAATTGGGATCCCACGAGCCGGTCCTTCTTACCTTGGGTTGCAACAGGCAGCACTTCAACAAGACCAGAGTCTGCCACCTGAATTCGTGGATCATCTCCCTCAGGCTCATGCCCAGATATGCGTCCCGACCCTCGTCCTCGCTCAGAAGACCTCGCTCTTTCTCATCTGCCAAGCTCTCTTGGAAGCGACGCAGGATCTCCGTGTCAGTGAACTCGCGCTGTGCAAACCACGCGTGTGTGACCACGCTGAGTCGTTCCCTGAGTGTGCCAAAGGTCTGTGGATTGTCGGCCACAACGACTACGGCCTTCTGCACCGTCGATCGTGTAACATCGGCGGGTCGGTTGATCAGTGCGGAGGCGTCCATCTGCCTAGTACAGGCTATTCCAAAAAGCGACGTGGCGGGTTCGGATTCGGTGGCGGGCTTCAGCAGCGTGAAGTATGAGAAGTCTTCTGTCGATCTGTGATCATAGACCACGGGGGTTAGTGACAGATCTCGACAGGCCTCGCCAGATGGCTCGGATCCTCTGAGAATGAGCACTTACGCATGCGCGCCATCGCTGAGCGCCATGAAGGGTAGCAGTGACCACCCATACTCGACCGCCGGGTCTGTGCCCTCCGGACTGCCATACCACGACTCGACTTCAGGCCCTCTCGCGTGATGAAAGCCGATGACCGTGACCAGTGGCACGAAGCTGGTCCTCTTGGGGCTTTTGGGCGTCGAGGTGCCTGAACCTTCGGTCAGGGGGGTCAAATTGCCGGTCGGGGTGAGGGAATCCATTGTGGACGCAATTGCAGCCCTCGAGCCTGGTGCCTTCCCGCGCGTTCTCCTGGCCCTTTTCTCAACACCCGGCTTGAGTGAATGGTGGGACGGCAAACTGTCATGAGACGGCCATGAAGCAGACGGGAGACGAGAGAAGATCAGATGTGGCCAGCAAGCAATGACTCGCCGGTTTGATGCTTGTTCGGGAGATCGAGTGTCCCTCGGTGGTCCCGAGGCAGTCGGATCTGGAGCCCGCAAGCCTGTCGGTCTTGGCCTTTGGAGCCTCGAGGCCGCCGTGCTCGCGCTGGAAGTCGTGGGACGGTCGGGGCGTCGACAAGAAGGGGCGTGGGGCGGATTTGATGAGTACCGGCGACGTGGACGAGCAGTCAATAATTCTCCGGTCGAGAAGCGCTGGGGCCCTCGCAGAACGGCTGAGCAGACCCGCTTCTATCCAGAAGACCAGGCGACAGCTATTCGCCAGCGGGAAATATCGTGGAGCGGAAAAATGCCCATGGGAGAGGGAATGACGTCCCTGGATCAATGCGATCACGCAGATATTGAGCTTAGCGAGATGACAGGAGAAGGCGGTCTGGGGCGCTGGAGAGGCTAGGAGATGAGTGGGAATAATTGAGCGCACGACGGTCCTGTTCGAGTGGGCGGGTTCAAAAGTACACAAGTGGCAGATAAACGACAAGGACGGCGTGTCTCGTCCGCTGGAGGGAGGTCGGTAGGGAGGGAATTGGACGGGGCTGAAGCTCCAGCTGCAGCTTCTTTTTTTTTTTTTTTGGAGGGGCTGCAAAGGTCGTGGAAGGGCTGACAGAGGGGAGGAGCGGACGACGACTGTTGGGCAGTCGGACTGTGTTTTCAGCAGATGATTTTCTAGACCATGTATGCTCGACTATCGAAGGTCACAATGCCACCACGGACAGACAGAGGCAACGGAGGGTGAGAGAGAGCGAGAGAGAGAATTGAATTAAACAAAACATGTAGATATACGTCGACTCTTGGTTGCGTCGGCTGATCTAAGAAAAGGCACTGATAATAAATAGGATGGGATGGACATGGGAATGAGGACGGGCACGGGCATGGATCCCCCAAACCCCCAAGATATTATTACAATGTCAATGGCCGGCGACGGCTGGGCCCAGATGGACCAGCCCAAACTCTACTGCGCTCTTTGCTCTCTACTCATCAGCCCAGGGGACGGGCCGAGGTCAGATAGGCTATACCTATTTTCGAGCCAGACCAGGGCCGATTGCTCATGTACTGTCCATCTCAATCTCGGATCTCACTCGACGAGGATCAAAGTGCACTGTACTGCACCTAGGCAAACTAGAAACTAGACAGTCCGTCAACCCTTGTCGCGCGAGAGGGAATTAGGACATTCTGCGAGCTGCGAGATGCTTTCCTGGCCTTTGACTTGCAGCGATCGTCTCCCCCGCATCTACTGTTCGCGGCCTGCTGCCCACTCTCCTGCTCTCATAGGGCGTGCCGTCTCGATGCCAGCTGTCTTGCATACTGCGTCAAACTTTAAATAGCCACACCTGCTGGGCGCTAGGGCGGCCTGCGCAGGCCTGCGTGAAGGCGACCAGCCCGTTGGCTCGCTCCGCCGACGCCGGCACCGGGACCACGGGGCCACCTGTCCCCCATCTTTGGGTGCCTGCAAGTCGGCCACGCGCCGGCCACATGAACATGTAGTCTACATGAACGTGAACATGAACTTGAACATGCAGACGAGCTTAATGATGTCTGGACAGGACAGGACAACATGCGCAACTCCAGCCACTCGACCCTTGGGAACAACGTATCGTCCGCCCTTAATCTGCCTCCGGCCCCGAGAGAGAGCAAGTATGATTACTACTTGAGTTGTTCGCCAACCAAGCAAAGCCAATACAATACAGGGCGTGAATTTGTGCGCGGATTTGTGAGACTCAAACGCGCATGTAGACTTGGGGTGCTATGTACCAACTATAAGAGATGTACAGGATCTAAGATGGAGTCTATACGGAGAGGCGAACAAAAGGCAGGTGCACACGCATGGGGGAGGTCAAGGCAAGGCGCCGGGGAATCGGTATCGTACATGGGGGGCATGCGAGTGATAAAGTGGATCAAAGTAGGCTGTCCTATAGCATTTCACCATTCTACCCTACAGTTATAGCAGGCCGGTGTCAGGGCACGAGGTCCGTCCAGAGAGAATTGCCAAAACCACTCGTGTCCTACAGGAAAGGCTCAGCAAGCGCAAGTTCCCATGCACGCAGGCACACCGTGCTTATTTGTGGGGTTTGTCTCATGGATCGTAGTGAACTGGTGTGTGTAGATACTCGATAGCCTAGCGGGTTCCCGACAATGCCTCGTGCGAACAGCTCAATTTCACTGGGTCTATGTAAGTGCAGGTAAGGCTAAACGGGCAGGGGTTGGGAGGGTTCACTCAGCTCGAGGGCAACCTGGAAATGTTTGCGGCTTGCGACCTCACCAACTCCTCGTGCTCTCTGCATCGACCTCGTCACCTTCCTTTCACTCATGCCCTTGTCTTTTACAGTCCTTACATAGACTAGTGACTGCTTCGCCTTTCCGTCGGACAAGGGCAACAGGCCTTGATGCGAAGAGCTCTGCCCTCTTCGTTGGGCAGCCGAGTCGGCATTAGCATTAGCACTGGCATTGGCATTGGCACTGGCAGACTAACAGCTGGAAGCTGCATCTCCACGCTCCTCAACGCCACACAACGACGCCGTCCGCTTCACGTCTTGCCATCTGGTCTATTGGCATCAGCCCGCCGGGTACCAGCCCTACTACCTCGCGCGCGTCTCTCCCGAGCCTTTACGGCAACGTCCTCTGTCTCGACGTCGACGTCGGATCGGGTACCACAGTCACTCCCCGTCCAGCCCTCCTCAGATTCTGTCAAGATGAACGGCACGAACACTTCGCCTCGCGCCAAGCGCAAGCCCTCTCCTTTCGACGCACTTCAGCCCGGTCGGCCACCGAAACACCACCGCCACTCGTTGAACGGCAAGCAGTCTGCCGGCGACAACACCCCCGACATCGAAGCTGCAGACCTCGACATGCACGACCACGAATTCATCGAGGAGGCCGCACTACAGACCCTCCCGTCCTTGGGGCCCGATACCGCCGAGTGGCAGTTGACCATCGAGAACGTCGTCCGCAACGTCGTCTCCATCCGGTTCTGCCAGACCTGCTCCTTCGACACCGACCCAGCCCTGAACTCGGAGGCGACCGGCTTTGTCGTGGACGCTGAGAGGGGTTACATCCTGACAAATAGACATGTCGTTGGTGCAGGACCGTTCTGGGGATACTGCATCTTTGACAACCATGAGGAGGTGGATGCTTACCCTGTCTACCGGGACCCCGTTCATGACTTTGGCATTCTCAAGTTCGACCCCAAGGCAATCAAGTATATGCCAGTGAAAGCCCTGACCCTTCGGCCAGATCTGGCTAAAGGTAGGCTTTCCAGAATCGGAGATCTGCTAAAGTTCTTGGCTGATGTATGCGAATAGTTGGTATCGAGATCCGTGTCGTTGGTAACGATGCCGGTGAGAAACTCAGCATCCTTTCAGGCGTGATCAGCCGTTTGGACCGTAATGCCCCCGAGTACGGCGAAGGTTACAGCGATTTCAAGTACGTTTGCATCCCAATCACTCGTGAGGCTCGGGCTTTGGCACCGAAGAACACCACCAAGATCTACCCCTCACACGAACAAGCTGTCAAATCGCTGACGAGTAGTCGGACAGTACTTCATATTATCAAGCCAGTGCCGCTGCCAGTGGAGGTTCTTCTGGCAGTCCAGTTGTCAACCTTGATGGCTGTGCCGTTGCTCTGCAAGCCGGTGGAAGAGCGGATGGTGCGTCCACGGATTACTTTTTGCCTCTGGACCGGCCGTTGAGAGCTCTGAAGTGTCTCCAAGAAGGAAAGACCATCACCAGAGGTGATATCCAATGCCAGTTCCTTCTGAAGCCCTTCGATGAGTGCAGACGACTGGGTCTTTCTTCTGAATGGGAGGCACAGATGAGGAAGCAGTTCCCCAGGGAGACCAACATGCTGGTTGCTGAAATCGTCCTTCCCGAGGGCCCGTCCCACGGCAAGGTCGAGGAAGGTGATGTCCTTGTCAAAGTGAACGACGAGCTGATAACCTCATTTGTACGGCTTGATGACATTATGGACTCGAACGTCGGCAGCTCTGTCAAATTGCTTCTTCAGAGGGGCGGAGACGATGTCGAGGTAGAAATCGAGGTCGGTGATCTGCATGGAATCACCCCCGACCGTTTCGTGTCAGTCGCCGGCGGCAGCTTCCACACGCTGTCATATCAGCAAGCCAGACTATATGGTGTGGCTGCTAAGGGAGTGTACATCTGTGAAGGTGGGTTCTCAGTCCGCCGGGCCTTGTGACATTTCTTCCCCTGTGCTCTGAAAGCTAATTTTGAATACTGCAGCAACGGGATCTTTCCGCTTCGATAATAGTGACAACGGATGGATACTCCAGACACTGGATCACAAGAAGGTACCAGACTTGGAGACTTTCATTGAAGTCGCCAAGGGCATACCCGACAAATCTCGAGTTGTCGTGACATACAAACACCTAAGAGACTTACACACGCTCAACACGACTATCATATACATCGACAGGCACTGGTCATCCAAAATGAAGCTCGCGGTACGGAATGACGAGAGTGGAGTGTGGGACTTCACTGATCTGGCAGACCCGATCCCACCTGTACCCCCTGTCCCGCGCAAGGCCTCCTTCATTCAGCTTGAGCATACTTCTCACCCAGCCGTGGCTGAGCTCGTAAAGAGCTTCGTGCATGTCAACTGCACGATGCCGGTCAAGCTGGACGGCTTCCCGAAGAACCGAAAATGGGGAATGGGATTGGTTGTCGACGCAGACAAGGGGCTGGTAGTCATCTCCCGGGCAATTGTGCCCTACGACTTGTGTGATATCAGCATCACCATTGCGGACTCCATCGTTGTTGAGGGAAAGGTCGTTTTCCTTCATCCCTTGCAAAACTACGCCATCGTTCAATACGACCCCAAGCTGGTTGATGCCCCTGTCCAGAGCGCGAGACTCTCGACCGATGAGATCACACAGGGTGCGTCAACCTACTTTATCGGATACAACAGGATTGGACGCGTTGTTCATGCTGCGACGACCGTCACTGAGATCTTTGCCGTCGCCATTCCGGCCAACTCCGGAGCGCCTCGATACAGGGCTGTAAACGTAGATGCCATTACGGTCGACACGAGCCTGAGCCAGCAATGCGGTAGCGGTGTCTTAGTCGCGCCAGACGGTACTGTACAGGCGCTATGGCTCACGTATCTCGGCGAGCGGTCTCCCTCGACTCATAGAGATGAGGAGTACCATCTCGGCCTTGCCACTCCAACACTGCTCCCAGTGGTGTCGAGGATATCTCAAGGCGTTGTGCCTGACCTTCGGATGCTCTCAGTCGAGTTTCGGTCCATCGCAATGTCGCAGGCACGCCTCATGGGCGTGTCAGAAGAGTGGATAGCCCAGGTGTCCCGCGTTAACACGAGCCACCACCAACTGTTCATGGTGACGAAGAGAACTTTTGAGCGAAAAGACAAAGAGGGCGACGAAGCCCTGCTCGAAGGCGACATCCTGCTTACACTGAACGGCAAGCTAATCACGCGCATCTCGGAGTTGGATATCATGTACTCAAACAAATTTCTGGACGCCGTCCTCGTCCGCGACTGTGAACAGATCGAACTCAAACTGCCCACAGTCGCCGCAGACGATGTCGAGACGGACCGCGCTGTCTCATTCTGCGGTGCCATCCTTCACAGGCCACACCACGCTGTGCGGCAGCAGATCAGCAAGCTCTTCAGCGAGGTGTATGTTTCAGCCCGCACACGTGGATCCCCAGCCTACCAGTATGGATTGGCGCCGACAAACTTCATCACGCACGTGAACAACAAATCCACGCCGGATCTCGAGTCGTTCATTGCGGCCGTGGTGGACATCCCAGACAACACCTGTAAGTTACGTCGACAAACGACATGCCCTGTTCTTTCGCAGTTGCTAATCAAAACATCCGCAGACTTCCGACTTAGAGCCGTCACCTTCGACAGCGTGCCATGGGTCATCACCATGAAGAAGAACGAGCATTATTTCCCCACGGTCGAGTGGATCAAGGACCCGTCCGTAGAGTGTGGTTGGCGCCGTCTCACTTATGAGGCGGGCAAGAAGATCGAGGGCGAAGGCCAGGACGGTGTTCCGTCCGTCACAGATGACACCGGGGAGCCTGATGATCTTGCGGCCATTTGACGAATCCACGGAGTGAAGGAGGACGAAATGAATCGGCTGCTTGTATGTATGAAAGGTGTAATCTGAGTGTCTCTCTCTCTGTGGGTTTACGGATGGAGGAGTTCCAGGGTGGGAGGGTCAGGAATAGGCTATGCTACACCATATCAGGTGGATCAAGATAGAAAAGGTTGCAATCTGAAAGATTGCGTCCACCCCAACGAGCTGAACTGCGGACCCGTCTTCGCCCCCCTCCCCCTCATCATCCGAGTGACCGTGAAGGGAGTATACAGCTCTAAACAGCGCGGTTCCTAAGAAACGAGTTTTGACTACCAAAGAGGATAATTACTTGAACAATGCTCTTGCCAATTCATTAATAATGTATATGCGAGATAGGTATTGTACCAGAACCACGCCTTTCCTTCCTTCCCTATCCATCCTTTCCACCCCTGGTTCCTCATTAGTCGCCATTCGACCTCGAAAAATCAAGACTCCGAGCCCCTTTTTCTACCTTCCCTTGACCAAGGAGCCCAATTCTCCGAAGGCACAGATCTTGAAGTGTCTATGGATTGATGTGTCGCAATAGGTGCCAAGTCGATGACGATCGCCCATCATTCCATCTAATTAATACGTCGTGATCCTCGCCGGTCTCAACCCCAGGAACCACAACAGCTCGCGGGACAGGACCCATCCTTTGCCGATAGAACCCGGGGCTTCAGGAGGTATCCGAGCGAGAGGCGAGTGTAGCCTCAGAAGCACTTTTGTCCCAGGTTGGAAGACTCTCATCTCCCAGATCGAGTTTACCGGCTGGATCGGTCCTCTTCCGTCTGCGAGTGCAAGGCCGAGCTCCACGCTGTCATGAGTCGCATTGTGGATGCAGAAAGACCTGCTGAAGTATCCTTCTGTGCAGGGCTCTGCCAGGAGTGTACAGAAATTCGGTCTCTCGTCCCACTCACCGAGGCTTACTTCGTCATTTTATCTCGATGAGCCATGAAGATTCGAACGTGCATCTCGTGGTTATCGCACGCCTGGGTCCATGTGGCACGCACCTGTCGATCCTCTTCGGCCCACGTGATGTATTCTTGGATGCCAGCAGCGTCTCTCGACTTGACCCAGCCAGGGTCCGTCACCTTTTTCTGCACCTCCAGATTCCGTGCATGAAAATGCTCGGAGAATTTGGTATTGAACTTGTGCCACTCGGTCAAGTACCTGTAGAATTCGCCAGCATACTTCTCCCACGCAGCCGCAGAAGGCTTCAGGCCCGCCACGGCGAGCGTAGGCGGTGGGTTGGGTGGCTTTGGTGCCACGGGGAGGTGGAGGTTTGCCGGCTTGGGGCCGGGTTTTGCGACAGGAGCATGACCTGATGCGCTGCTCTGGAATGGAAGTGTTGATTTCAAGTCCCCGAACGAGTCCAGCCCCGTAGGACGTTGAGCAAATGGCTCCACGTTCTTGAGGTCAGAAAGACTGGCTCGGAATTCTTCGGTGTCTTCCGATCCACCTGCTGGAGGAGCAGCACCAGGTGTCAGGCCAGGTGTAGTCATGCCTTTCACATCACCTGCTCTCCACTCCGGGCGCGATGGCTCGACGGGGATGTTGCGCACCCCTTTCGCATTAAGATAGTCCATAGGAGGGTCGATGTCCATGGCATTGGGACTGACAGCCTCGTTCAGACCGTTCGCATTCCCTGGTGTAGTCGGCTTCTTGAGACCATCGTCTTGGCCACTGCTGCTCTCATCTGACTCAACCATTCCCGCCGTACCCGCCGTCATACGGACAGGCTTGGGCTTTTTGCTTGGGTTGCGAATCGGCCGAGCTGTGTTCGCCCTCGGCGCAGCCGACGTTTGGAAAATCTGTGGTCCAATCTTCTCAGACCACTCATCGGGGTTGAAAGAGCTGTTTTGGGGCAGACCGCCTTCATTAGCAGGCTCAGCAGAGGGCACCTGAAAGGACGGGGCTCGGAAAGGAGATTTCCGGCCGATTCGACTTCCGGACTTCGATCGCGGCATGGCTGGTCGACCAGACTCGTCGACTGGGGATCCGGCGTTGAACTGCCAGTTACCAGCGTCACCCTCGTCAGCAACAAATCTAGTGTTGATGTTGTCAGCGCTGTTCCTGGAAAATCGGTAACGGTCAGTGAAAGTTTCGTCGTCGAATTTCACGCCAAAGCTGTAGCGTTTTCTATTGTCAGCCCTGCTCTGTTGTTGAAAGGCCTGAGAATGTTGCGCGGCTCGGTCATCACCACTCTGCGTCGCAAGGACATGTGGCGAGTATTTCACTGCCGAAAGCCGACTCAGAAGGTCGCGGACCTTGAGCTCAAAGGCGTTCAAGCCAGAATTGGAGGGTTTCGGGTCTTCACTCGAAGACTGCCGGGACAGCAGGTCGGGCAACTCTGGAGTACGATGAAGCGAGTTCTCAAAGATTCTCTCGTTGCCCGCACGACTGGTCGCTTGCTGGGGTTTTGAAGAAGCTTCATGGTTTGGGAATTGATAATGGAAATATGGCTGATTGGCATACAATTTGGATCCCTCATTGCCGTTCGCACCCTCCTGCTGCTGGGTACGGGACTGTTCTTCGGAAGGTGGGTTGAAGCCATTTGGGCCTGCATCTGGTTTGGCATCACCATCGACGTTGCTGTCCTCCCTATGCTTGCCGTTCGGATCGTTGTGAAGGTTGTCAGGAACGCTTGCGCGACGCTGGCGCGCGCTGGACGTCAGGGAATTTTCGCTGTCATCGTCCGGATAAGACCCAGTATTTGTCTCGCGCGTGCTGCGGGACCGATTGATGCTGGCGCCTTGGAATGGATCGAGCTTCTCGCCACCGTGAGACATGTACGGCGTCCTCTGCCTGGTGTCCATGAATGTGCTGTCGCGGAAGTCTGAGGTTGGCGTGGGGTTTGAGGGTTCCCGCCGCCGAGCCCGTGCGGCTGAAGAAGTCTCGCTGAACAAGTTGGTGTGAGTCCTGGTTGTGAAGTAGTTGTTATTGGCAACGGAAGGCTCGTCCCCACTGGGCGACTGGGGCGTGTAGCCGCGGTTGACACGATGCCCAAACGACCCTTTGGCTTGCTTCTGAGGAGAGCGAGGGGGCACTGGAGGCGGAGCGCCCGGGGCCGGAGGTTTGGGAGCACTCGACGCCCTTGCCGATGTTCCTGACCCAGATGCTTGACCACTTGTGGCCTTGGCCTTGGCACCCGGTCTCATCTCCTCCCACGCCTTCCATGTTGCGTCGGCCGGCTTTCGGCTGGATCGAGGCGAGGTAGGCGGCACGTCCTTCGCAAACTGCGCGTATCTGTCGGCGGAAGTTGTACTACCGGGGCGTTTCGGGGGAGGCGGACGCTGGGGGAAGCCTGGTGGGCGTGGGGGAGGAGGATAGTTCTTGGTGACGTCTTGCCAGGGGTTGCCTCTGACACCAGACGCGCCGGGGAAGCGGGAGCGCCGAGAGTTGTCGTATCGCTGCTTTTGATCGGGGTTGGTGAGGACTTCGTAGGCGGCCTGGATTCTCTGGAACCTCTTGCCGGCTTCCAACTCGCCGCCCGGGTTGCGGTCGGGGTGGTATTTGAGGGCTGCAGAGCACGCGGATCGCGGTTAGACCGGAGACGCAGACGCAGCAGGAGTTGAGGTCAAGCCATCGAGCCAACATACCAAGTTTTCTGTACTGCTTCTTGACAGACTCGGCGTCAACTGACTGAGGCAGTTCCAGGTCTGCATAGTAGTCCTGGTTGACGTCTATCTTGACCATGGTGGCAGACGTCCACAGCAGTCCAGACCAGCTAGAGAATGTAGCAAAAGGGCTGTAGGTTGTGGGTTGGGATGTTGCCAAGCTTCGGATCCAGCTTCATTGGGCACGGTCTCCCACGAGGCGGTCACGGAGCTGCCAGCGTACTCGACTCTGCTTGAGGAGGAATTGTCAAGTCTGTGAGGGTCGCTTCCACCTTGGGCTGGGTTACGATCTGCACTGGCTGTAACGGCGTCGGATCTCGTGGGGGTAATCAGCGGCGGCCAGGCCCAGAAGTCGGGCAGGAAAACAAATAAAGAGCCAGTTGAACCAGGTTGAACCAGGTTTTGGTGGCAAGGTCAAAGCTGGTGTCCCAAAGACGTCGCGTGAAAAGCACAGGTTGCTTCTGCGGCGGTACTGAGCGAAGTGAAGCGTGTGCGGGCGGCGGTCTGGTCTGGTCCGGTCTGGCTGTCGCGCTCTGAGCACAGAGGATGACTGTGCCAAGACGGGGCGTGCAGTGTAGACTAGACTAACAACCTGCACTCAGCAGCAACGAGCATGTGCTTGTGTTACCTAGGAAGGTTGGGGTTCAGGCAATACGCGCAGAGCTGGGAGTGGACAGAAATAATCCTGCAAGAGTCGAATAATAGCGTCGATTACCTGGTCTTCAAGAAAGCAAAAGGCCAGGGGCGCTGTGGTCCGCAAGAAAGCCCGAGTCGGCGGCTCCTGTGTTGCCGTGCCTACAAAAACACAGGCGTATGCGGTTGCAGTGTAAACTATGTAGGTCGGGTCAGGCCCAGGCGCCTGGGTGGATAATGGGAAAGGCTGGTGGTTGGCATGCAAACACAACGTCGCGACAGAGGGGCTTTGCCTGTACTTGCTAAATGTGGGCGAGCAAGGGTCCAGCAAGCATCCCCGCTGCTCCACCGTCCTGGAAGCTTGCAAAGTGGGACTGTTGACTGGCTGTCCAGGTGAATGAGAGAGATGACGTAGCAAGGCACAGCAGGCACAGCAGGCCCATCCCTACAGGGCTGGCTATGTACACTAGACTATTGTGTGCACATAGTTTATGTGGCTCTGCGTGTTAGGCTACAGCACAAACGGCACACTTGATCAATTGACTTCTGTCCACCTTGAGCCTTGAGCAAGGCTGACAGACGGCACATCTTGCCTCACTAAGGACTTGTAGTGCTGATTTGGGCCGTTGCCCGAGTGGTAGGGCTCGGATCCCCACGCGGTTGGCCTCGGTTGGCTGTCGTATAACCACAAAGTTCCAAAATGCGCCCGCCATAGCCACACCACAACGCGTCACTTGCAGCTGTCACAATCTCTCTGGCCGCAATGCCACTCCTTGCCACATGTCTCTCATCTGCCATAGCCCCTCCGTCGTACCTGAATAGTGGACACTGCTGGCCCAGCAAAACGGCCCAGCCAGCCTCCTTTGCAGGGAAGAAATAAGATGCTGACATTGTCATGAACTCCCTGCATGTGAATCTAAAGATACCCAGTTCACCAATCGTGACCTAGTCTACCAATTGGCCCTCTCGGCATGCGAAACAACTGCTGTCCTCAAGGCCCAAGTCATATCAATACCAGTATCACAGCCCAACTCCGAAGCAATGCTTTAAGTAGACGCCGCCTTCTCCGACGCTTGTGCAACAATACTCGCAGTCCGTGTCGAGGCCACCGCCCCAAACGGCTCTCACATGTCCTTGCTGAGTTCATATGTCCACCCTCCTTCGCGTCTCATCCGGTCCCGCGCAGCCAGGTCCTTCCGGATCTCGTCCTCCGTCAGCCGGTCTGCCCCGCTCCAGTTGGCGCTGCTCGTCCTCGCCCGGAACTTGTGCCACCTCTCCTTGCTCTTACTGAACACCTCTTCCATGTTCAGCGGCGCTGGCGGCCCAAACACTTGCAGAGGGTCGATCGTCTCTTGCCGCATAAGCTCGCGTCGAAGAGCAGGCGTGTCAGCCCACGAGGCGACCCCCAGCCCTTTGGCCCCTTCCTCTTCTTCATCGTCGTCGTCGTCGTCGTCCGTCTGGATTTCGGGCAGCTCGATGTTGTCGCCGTTCTGGAAGCGCGGTGATGATCGATTGGCGGGTTTGGCAGCTGATTTAGTGGCCACAACACTCTTTGGCCTGGCTGGCGTCTTGTGAGATGGCGCGGCAGCATGCTGGCTGGCCGCGAATGGAATAGGTCCCTTCGATACTTGTGCCATGTCAAGAGGATGACCAGACTTGTTATGCTGAGGTGCCACCGGTGGCTTGAAGATGTCGCGTGTGGCAGCTTGGAGAACAGTGGCGTAACCGCTATACAGTGACTTGTTTGGCAGATCCTGGTGTTTCAGTCAGTATGTTGACCGCAACGCAAGACCTTCAGGTCATGAACAACTCACTTTCTTAAAGCCGGCTGAAGGCCGCACAGGCGGCCCTTTCAAGGTGGTCCCATACGACTGCATCTCCGCTTCGTCCTCAATATCGAACTCATCTGACATGCGCATACGCTTGACCTCCTTTGGCTGGGACGGGCCATTCCGGGCTGCAGCAGGTCGCTGTGCCCCGTCTTCCGCACCATCCTGTTGGAGCGGCCTCTTCAAAGACATGCTCGTCGTGCTTGACAAGACTGCATTGACCGGACGACTGACATCCTCCTGCGACCGGTGGGCTGTGGATTGCTGTAAGCGAGATGGTGGCCGAGGAAGACCTGCCTTTTCCCGCACACTGTTGTATGCAGGCGGGGCACTGGGCTGGGAACGGACGGCTGGGGGAGGAGCTCGGGTGTGCTTCGCCTTCTCGATTGCAGCTTGTCGTTGCGCTTTCTTCTTGGCCTCCTCCTCTTTCGCTGCTTGTTGCCGGTCCTTCTCACGTCGCTCTTGCTCCTGGCGCCGATCTTCCTCCCGCATTGCTGCCCTTTTTCGATCAATCTCTGCTTTGGCGTCACGCCTCCGCTGAGCTTCCTTTTCTTCCTGCTGTTTTCGCTTCGCAGCGAGATCAAGGGCTTTGGGGCGTCCTGTCGAAGAATTGACAGAGCTGTTGAAACTCTGTTGCGATGCCTTGTTTTGCAAAGTGGGTTGGCTGGTTTTACCCTTCATTTGCTGTTGGGAAGGCCCTAGAGTATTCTCCAACGTCGCAGCCAAGATGCTGTTTGAGGGATGGAATCCAGTGTTCTGAGAAGACGTGTTGACACGTATCAGAGTCGGCGCCTGCCTTGGCTTCGTGGCCGGTTCTCTGGTCGGCCTTGATGGTCTCTTTATCTCGTGAGTCTTCAAAGACGTGCCAGGCGTTGGGCGCGGGATGGAAGCAGGTGCCGCCCTACTCGTAGGAGCATCGGTCATCTCGATGTCCTGATCCGCGAATTCAGGCTCAGCCATCTCCGCTGCGGCCCTGGCTTCGGCTTCCTGTTGGGTCTTCGCCTTGCGTGGGCTACTCCGAGTCGGCCTGGTGACTTCCTTTGGTGCCGGCGTCCGCAGAGCCTTTTCGTGCTCTCTCTGCGCAGCAAGCTGCTTCTCAGCTGCGATCCTTTCCTGCTCTTTGCTGAAAACGCGCGCCTTTTCCCGTTCTTTCTCGCGCTCCTTCTCGAGCTTATCCATTTGAGTGGCGATATGATGTGCTCCCTTGTCCTCCCTATCCTTCTGCTTCTGCTCCTTTCTATCTCGCTCTGTAGACGCACGAGTTCTACGCACATTGGGTCGCGACGGACTTGATGATGTGGGTGCAGTCTGTGAATCTGAGGATGCGTGACGTGTGAGATCGGGATACAGAGGCTCAGGCTCGTTGGCCGATCGCAGAGACCCGTTCGAGCCTGTCGGCTGTTTTCCCAGTCTCAGAGTCGAGGGCGAATTTACTAACGATGCCTTGCCCTCCGCGCTGATTGCAGCACTGCTTG
Source organism: Diaporthe australafricana (assembly GCA_039880735.1). Taxonomy (NCBI): domain Eukaryota; kingdom Fungi; phylum Ascomycota; class Sordariomycetes; order Diaporthales; family Diaporthaceae; genus Diaporthe; species Diaporthe australafricana. Next base: position 7,679,694 of record JBCEDM010000001.1, read on the forward strand.
CCAACAAGCCCCTGGAGTTCTTGAGTATGGAGGAGAATTTGTTCTTAACCTGTTTCAAAGCGCTGTTCTTCAAAGGGCTCTCGCGGAATGTTCTCGATGGCGATTTGGGAGGCTCATAAGTAGAGGTTTCCTGGGTCGTCACCGAGATGGGATTAGAAGCCGAGACAATTTTCCTGTGGCCAGTGCTAGGAGCCTCTGGCGAATGACTATGGTTTGGCAAGTCAACCGACGCCGATTTTATGTGGCCAAAGACGGAAGAGGCCGCCAGGTCTGGTTTGTTGAAAGGCAAATCAGGCGGTGACTCCGACGCGGCAGACTGTTGAGGATGCTGTGGCAGGACAAATTCGATACCACCAACAGTATTTTTGCCATGTAGTCCCTCCATTACATCCGCAGTGTAGCTCTTCTCCATAGCGGGCCGAGGGCTTTGCGCGGGTGCCTGGGATGTCGTAGGCGGCGCAATCCAGTCATCCTCATCGTCCTCAGGGAAAGCCCCAGGGGTTTTGGCCACCTGCTGCCCTTTAGGTGGTGTCTGGTCCAATTCATCTGTATCCGCACGAGCTGTGTGTGGGACTTGAGACTGATTGTTGAGTGCAGGTTTTTGATTGCCAGCAAGACTTTGAATCGATTTTGAAAGTCTTGCTCCGCCTGCCTGCGATTTCCCGAGCATACTGATCTGGTCCTGCAGTCTCTGGGTGTACGTCTTGCTGTGAACCACAGCAGTGCTTTCTTTGTTGATTGTTCTTGTAGCGTCATCTTCATCGAGATCCATGGCTTCATGATCGTCTCCGCGCGTATCTTGTCGAACTCCTAGGCTCTTCCCTCCGGTTGGTCTGGGATAATAGCTGGTACGAACCTGGTCGACGTGGCTTGTTCTTGACATCCGCGCACCCAGACTCTTGTTAGAGGCCATAGGTTCGCGCGCAGGAAGAGAAGCAAAGTTCAGACTGCTCTTACGCATCAGGGGACGTATCGGGCTTGAGCCATCTGATGGCGATCGGGTAACATCGGCAGTCTCCTCGTCCTCAACAGGGATTCCTAAGGCGGGCTCTGGTCCAGTTGCCTCCACATGCTCCTCGCCATTTCCACCAGCAGCAGACGGCTCTAGTTGAGGCGGCGAGAGGCTCGGTGGCGACGTTTCGGCTGGTGACTTTCCGGGCGATTCGGGGCCCAATAAGTTGACTGGGGAAGATACGGGCACGGCTTCTGCCTCTGCCTCATGATCCACTGTTGCTTCCCGGGACACAACTCTGGCTTGATTCGTCTCTGCAACCTTTACAGTCTCAATAGGGTCCTCAAACACTTTCGTCGGCAAGCCTAGATCATCTGTAGCATCAGACTCTGCCAGAGCGATCGCCACCTGTGTTGGCTGTCCATATATCTGTTGTGGGGGTACTGGCTCGGCATTCCCCATCAGCTCGTCGTACTCAACAGTCGCCTCTTGGCTCTGGCTCCCATAATATCCAGAGTCAGCGACTGGGATTGGGTGATGTATTGCGGGCTTTGCAGGCACGGGCTTCCGGGTTACAGAAGGACGCATGCCCGGGCTGGCCGGGTTGTCCTCGGCGATTCGGAACTTGGGAGTTCTGTCATTGTGCGACGCGGACGTTGTGAAGGGATTGGGTTCGCCTTTGGGCGTCGCAGAGAATATATCTGACAAGGGCTTTCAGACCTGTCAGTCGGAAAACTGAAGTAACATGGGTGTGATGGAGGTCTTACCACTCTATTTTCAATTTGGATAGGTTTACGTGCGGTCCTTGGAGTCTTTCCGCGAAGCTTTCCTGGTGTTTTGAAGACCTCGGCGACGTTTCTGTGTCACTGTCAGTGGCAGATTGCGGTATTTGACGCGTCGGACACGTACATTTGGTTCTCGGAAAAGATGTCTGCCATGTGCTCGTTGAGCCATTCCAACTCGTTTCTTGCAGAGTACCCAAACTCTTCAACCTCGGACCGCGATATCTGGAGGGCCGAGGATCTCTCCTCGGCGCACCATGCCACAGAGCCCACGGGCTGACGCGGTGGCCCTGGACGCATTGCCATGATGTCGCGCCGGTTCGAGGGACGTGTAATGTGTGTCGCAAAGCAGAAATGGGGATGACGTGGCGAGGTTGTCAAGATAAGTCAAGCATGTTTGAGCGCGGTGGGAATAGACAGACTAGGGCGTTGCAGAGAGGTCCGGGTTGCTGTCGAAAGGGTGTGTGAGGGATGACGGTTTACGCGACGTTGTATCGATCGTGAGGAAGGGGTTCGTAGTGTGCCAGAGCTTGTTTGTCCATTGTTTACTTGGGTGGATACCTCTTACTGCGGCTGGCCAATCATGCACACCCTACCCCCATGCCCCACACCTACCCGGCCCGACTTAAGCTCTCACAGAAGATGGACCTCGACTCGAGCATACACAATGCGTTTCACGGCTCGACTGACTGACTGTTCAGCTTGTGAGTTGAATCTAATCGAGATATTTTGTTATGAGATGTGTTTATTTGGTTTTGTTCTTGTTACTGAAAGCCAATTTTTTCACTTGTCAATTGATTATCGGCCAGGTCCAAAGCATGGCTCCGTCTCTCACAGTACAGAGACGTCGGTCGTCCTCATTATCATTCCTCGCCAGCGGGACTACCCCGCGACATGTCGGTCAAGGCAACTTCCACAATCACCTGATATCTAGACTATCTACGCAAGAGACACAAACTGACTGGGCCGCAAGGGGTTGGCCTACCTCGGCTTGCAGTGCAGGTGGCTGGGTGTACTTTCATCGAGCCACGGAACACAAAGCCTGCCCTCAGGATGCAGCATACCTAGGTCCTGTGCTACACAGTCTAACTTTTGCCTGCCTCTTAAGATTGAAACCGTAGCATCGCATTCACGGTTGTGTTTCTCCTGGAAGTCTGTGTATGCTCCCGTCGGCAACCGAGGTCAAGCCCAGAGACCCAGCAGACATTAATACACGCACCTGGCACGACGAGACCCGATAGTGGCTCGAATCCATCCTCACTGAAACGCCGAGGCGGATCCCTGCCTTGGAGGCACATCCCTCTGCCATATTTTCATTCACTTCTCGGAAGTGTGATTCTTCTGGCCTGAGGATATGGCGCGTGGCTTCAAATGTTGTCCCTCCAGAGGGGTCCATCCATCCATCTCAACAGATGTTTCCGTATTAGGATCACAGCCTCATTGGCCCATCTGACAAGCTATGTGTGCCATGAAGGTGATCCTTTCGCTTCTTTCAACCAGGTGCTTTCAAGCACTACGGCTTGCACGATGCCGGAAGAACCCGCACTGTTGAGGTCCTCACACACTCCGACTGGAGGATCGGACGTCCATGCGAGGCGCGGCATGAGGGCAGGAATAGGCTTGCATATGGGCAAACCGCAGAGCCCGGAGTAAGCGGGGATATGCCGGTAACAGCACAGGAGCTCGTAAGTAGTCTCGAGCTGATCTGCATCAGTTCAAAAGCGTCCTCTCGTCCAATTCACGTTGGAGCCACGGAAAAGAAGGCCGCTCGGCTTGCCGGCATGTGGAGTGTGTTCGTTTCTGGCGATGAGGTCCTTTTGGTCCTGGATAATGGTGGACAGTGTGCATATGGCGCCCGTTGTTAATCCTCTCCCTCCATGCCATATTGCTTGAAAGCGACGCACACGTCGCCATGTTGGGACGGTGTACGGGGGAAATTACAGGATAGCCAACACGACTGGCCAACGACTGCGAAGACCCACGAGTGCCGGCCCGCCTTGGTCTTGGGCGGTTGTCTTGTGCATGCTGACAGCCTTCAAAAGGCGTCCACGGTCGTCTCCATTACACACAAAACGGGATCTTGGTGGGGTGGGCTGTGGAAGTCTAGTTCCTAAGGGGAAGGTGAGGCAGACGTGCAGACCGCCATCTATGTGATTTGCATGCGGCTACTGCAGATGTAGGGATTGTAAGGACTCTCGGCAAAGAGCGTGGCATCTCTGGCGCAAGGCCCGAGACCGGGAAGCCGAGGGGGCTACAGTTGCCCCAAAGAGCGCCTTGCACCTGCAAGCATGGCGACGGCACCATCAGTGATCCACACAGGGAGCCAGGCATTTGACATCGGCTGGCTGCAGCAAGCGGCAGGATCTCCGTTCTAGATGCCACGCGAGGAATGTCTGTACAGCACGTTGAAGATGGAGATATTCGTCCCTTTGAGTGAAGGGTTTCCCATGGTGTCCAAGGGACGTTAGCCGCTCGTGCCGAGTCCCGACTGTCCCGTAACCTCACCTCGTGCCGAAGTCTCCCTGCTCCGAAGGATTGCTGCCGATACGGTCGGTGTCATGGTGTGCACAGTACTAGCGTCCCGAGTCAGGGGCACAGGACAAATCACAGGCTGTACATGGGAGACTGCTTTCTAGTCCACACAAGTCCCGAACCCTGCTCCACAGGACCGCACCACCAGAGGGCCACACAAAGCCGGCAGCTTGTCTAGATGTTGCCCGCTCTTCCTTCCTTCCTCCGACTCGCGGCGTTCCAGAAGGACCAAGCACACCCGCCTGTCAATCTGAGTAACTAGGTAGGTAGTACCATACATCTACCTAGTTAGGCACCAGTGACGGGACCTAGTGGTTGAAGCATCCACCTCCGGCCTGCGGAGATCGGGTCGCATCAGGAGACGCCCTGTTTTCATGAATACGACCTGTCCGGCGCTCACTTGGAGGGGGAGGGGCTCCTGCCGAAGCATGCATGCCTGTCTGCCTGCCGGTTGAGCTCTGAGTAGACATATATAAAATATTGGGCACCTGGATCCAAAATGGCGAGTGGTGTTGAGCCCGCAAACTTGACAGAAACGGCCCTTGTTTACATCCACCAATTCCTTCTCTCTATTCAACAGCCCCCTCTTGCTTACTCCTGATCTAATAAGATGACTCGGCTCCAGCTCGACGACTCTAATGGGGCACCCAACGCCATCAGTGTTCCCAAGCTCAATGGGGCCCCAAAGTCCGCCGTGCTCCATCGACACCTTCGTCATGATTTTCTCAACATCGAGCGGGGCAAGGGTCATTACCTCATTCTGGAAGACGGCCGGAGAATATTCGATGCCTCGGGTGGCGCAGCTGTGGCTTGCCTTGGTGTATGTATACGACATAGCCAGTGTCTCAAGTGAGATGCTGTTCCGTCTTGACGGGCCAGCCCCCCTCGTATTCCTCCCAGTCCGTAGACCCACGCTGACCTGCACCAGCACGGGAATGCAACAGTGAATCAGGCCATGGTTGATCAGATCCAGAAGCTGAGTTACTGTGCTTCGACCTTTTTCAAAACACCCATTGTTGAGGAGGCGGGCCGGGCCATGGTGTCAACTACGGATGGGCAAAGTAAGCAGCTTCAAGCCACAATCGTATTCTCTTCAAGGAGAAACACCTACCCTATTTGTGGTCTGTCTCGTGGCTCATATGGAAGCCCTCGGTGAGGCTGCAGCTCTGGAGATGGGTCATAGAGTCTGGTGTCCCCATCCATTCTGTTCTCACGTAAAAGTTCGTTAGTACTTTAGTAGCTAACTCTTAATACTGCAGTGACGAGGGCGTATATTGTGGGCTCTGGCTAGTGCCCATGAATACCCACGAGGTGGATTCGAGCTGACAAGCAACAGGTTCGGAAGCGATGGAAGCAGCAATAGTGAGTTCTGCTTGGAGGTGGCTTCACTGGACACCCAAGGTGTTCAACGGAAGTTTTATCGACTACCTTTCGTCCATCATGTAGAGATGAATGGCTGACTGTCCTCCAATAGAAATTGGCCCGGCAGTACTTCTTAGAAAAGGAGACCCCCGAACCAGCAAGGGTTCGCTTTATCTCTCGACATCAGTCATACCATGGAACGACTCTCGGATCTCTGGCCATGAGTGGTCACGTAGCCAGAAGGGCCAAATTTGAGCCCATGCTCATAGACAGTGTCTCGAAAGTCTCACCTTGCTACGCGTATCGCGGTAAGCAAAATGGCGAGACGGACGAGGCCTATGTCGAAAGACTGGCCCTCGAGCTTGATCAAGAGTTTCAGAGGGTTGGCCCCGAGACAGTGTGCGCATTTGTTGCGGAGCCAGTTGTTGGTGCGGTGAGTAATGTCTGGATTTCGCAGGCCATGCTTATGAAAGTCACCGGTGACTGACCTCATCAAAAAAACTAAAGGCCTTGGGATGTGTGCCAGCTGTTCCGGGCTACTTCAAGGCCGTGCAGAAAGTATGTCGCAAATACGGCGCTCTGCTCATCTTAGATGAAGTCATGTCGGGAATGGGACGTACAGGAGCGCATCACGCTTGGCAGCAAGAGGGCGTTGTGCCTGATATTCAAACAGTTGGCAAGGGCCTCGGAGGTGGTTACCAGCCCGTTGCTGGGGTGCTCATCCATAAGAATGTCGTCGATGCTCTTGAAAATGGCAGCGCGTGAGTGCTTCTCCAGCACAGCATGAGTGTTGTTTATTTGCTGACTCTGCCGCAGAGTTTTCGTGCACGGGCATACGTACCAGGCTCATGTCGTGGGTTGCGCAGCGGTTGTTGCAGTACAGCGAATCATCCAAGAAGGCAACCTCGTTGCCAATGTCAGAGCAATGGGCGAGCTCCTTGGAAAATCGCTGATGGCACGCTTGGGCTCTCACAGCCACGTAGGCGATATCAGAGGGCGTGGGCTATTCTGGGCGGTCGAGTTTGTCCAGGACAAAACAACCAAGGAGCCCTTCCCGGCCAGAAGAGGCGTATCCATGGAGATCAGCGAGTTGGGATTAACAGACCAGTACTCCATAATGGTATACCCTGGCGCCGGAACCGTCGACGGTGTCAATGGGGACCACGTGTACGTACTCGACTGCTCCTGCAACATCCCACAGCCTCTTCACCAACCACACAGAGCCTCAATTCAAGCCAAACAATTTGCTGACCTGTCATAGAATCATTGCCCCACCATACACGGTCACAAGTGAGGATATTGAGCATATCGTTCTGTCTGTCTCGAGGCTTGTCGAGGACTACTTTTCCAAGTAGAATGTCATTGTCGTCTCACAGCAATGAAATCAGTGGGAAACCAGCGAGCCCAGGCTGTTATGGGTAAATGAATTAAACAAAAATTCCAGCTCAAACATCATCAAGCCCGAAACTGTGCGGGCTTACAAGTTACAACGATTACGGTACTGTGATCTCTAGATGAAAGTGAAGGGCTTCAAAACACTGTAGTCGAGTACAACTTCATGCCTGAATTATCATCAATTGCCCATGTCAGAATCGCATTGGAGAGTTTGTCCGAGAGGCTTGAGCGGTGGTGGACAATTTCCCCGGCGCCTAGCCTCCTGCCCCTGAATCAGCCGTTCATCCCTGCACATCCAACGTTTGTCTGTGCTCCCTGCCCCGTCGCCTGACGTGCGTCATCCGCTTGCTGCTGCAGTAGCGCGCCTGCCAGCCGGAGTTTGGGTCGTTTCAGGGCCCGTATCCCTTCAGCGCTCTCCATCTTAACCCACCCGAGCGTCTTTCCCATGTCATCGTGAAATTGGCGAATAGCGGCTTTGGCCATCCCTTTCCCGCGCGCCCCATCGAAACACTTCAAGACGTCCTCCCATATCCTCGTTCCCATTGCGAAAGGCGCTGAATTCACGACAACGGCGCCATGGTCTCCGCCCCCTCTAGTCGGCATGCTGCCGAGGAGGAGGCGCGCGCCGAAGTCGACGTCCTCAAGTCGCATCTCGACAAGAGAGCCCAGCTGACTAAGAAGATCGAGGCCCAACTGTCTCGGGTGCAAGGCACAGGCAAGCGCCTCAACGAGGCGGTTGGCCCTCTCAACGGGGAGACAAAGCAGCTGCAGGTCTTCTGCAACAGTACGTGATGCGTTGCAGACGCCCACAATACCACCCAGTCGGCGCATTGCACTCTGACAATCAGCCCATTCACAGACATCGATGGCGTTCTCTCAGCCATTGGCCGACTGCGGCAACAGTCCGACAGCAAGAATGACGAAGAGCAGATCATCCGCATGGGGCCAGAGAAGGCCGGCCTTTCCAGCTATCTGAGCTCGCTCAAACGCCTAAACAAGGCCCTGGCCGACATGAAAGCGTCGAATCTACGCTCAACACAGCAGACGACGTCAGATCTACAGAGGTTGATTAAGTCCGGGAATACGCAACTCGAGGCTTACTTCGACAAGATGCTGCGAAGCGAAACACCACGGTCCATCGAGCCACTCCACTACATCACCAAGCAACAACCCTTTCCAGTGTTGTCTCAGGATAAGAACACTCGATTGGGCTTGTTGAACTCGTACATCTCTGGTGCTCACCGGGAAAGCGGCGTCATGCAGGAGTCTCCATCAGCTAAGATATATGCTGAGGTCCGCGGGCCGTACCTGACAGCAACGCTGGTGAACCTGGCCTCGGCAAGTGTGAATACCGCCAAGAGGAAAGACGCATCGTCAAACTACCGTGCTGGAACAAGTGGCATCGGCACGTATGCACAAGCGATGGAAGGGTTGTTCTTGGCCGAGTATGAGATAATATGCCGCATGTTCACAAGAGAGGACTGGGGCCCAGTGTTTCAATCAACTTGCCAGGCGCCCCTTGCCGAACTCGCCCGGACTTTGCGAGAGCTGAATATTCACATCAAAAGCCATCTCAACACCGATTGTTTCCTGGCATACGAAATAGTGGAAGTCATGTCGAGTCTTTCCAACAATCTGGAGTCGACAACAGGAGAGCTGAAAGCGTCGCTCGCAGCAGCGCTCAAGCCGGTCAAGGAGACGGCTAAGTCGTCCTTGGCTGAATTGTTGGGTGCGTTGCAAACGAAGATCAATAGCCTGCAGATGCTGCCCACGGACGGGGCTCCCGTGCCCGTTGTGTCGGACACCATGCAAAGGTTACAAACAATGGCGAATTTTCTCAGACCCATGTCGATCATCATGGTATCAATAGGCGACGGGGGTTGGAAGTCGGCGGCGGCGGCAAGGAATGCTGGCGACAGCGTACCTAATCTGGCGTCTTTTGATGTCAGCGCTGATGGCAAGGAGATCTTCTCCAACTATTGCGTGGACACCATTGAGACTCTTTTTTCGTCGCTGGACTCACGTGCCAGAGCCCTATTCGGGAGGAAACCGGTGGTGGGAGTCTTTATGGCCAACAACATCGTCATTGCCGAGCGCATGATTCGGGACTCTGACCTCGCGCCTATGTTGCAGCAGAGGCTTCCAGGCGTCATTGACAATTGGCGGAAAAAGGCGAACGCGACGTACACGGACGTGTGCAAAGACGTATCGATTCACCTCCTGGACGTTATCCACACCTCTCGCGCGAACCGTCCGACCTCTGGACAGGGTATTGTGGACTCTGCGTCCATCATGAAGGGGCTCTCATCCAAGGATCGGGAGAAGATCAAGGACAAGTTCCAGGCGTTCAATGCTGCCTTTGATGACATGGTCGCGAAGCACAAGCAGTACAGCATGGAGCCTGAGGTCCGGCGAATGTTCGCCAAAGCAGTACAGCAGACTGTCGAGCCATTGTACAACCGGTTCTGGGACCGGTACCATGAGGTTGACAAGGGCAAGGGCAAACATGTCAAGTTTGACAAGTCGAGCATTGCGGCTGTTTTCCACACCCTCTACTAGCTGGCCCTGGACCCTCCGAGACACTTGGTATATCACGTTTAATCGAATAATACCCCATCTTATTTCCAGCACCCCCCCCCCCCATGTATCTGGCTTCGCAGAGGCGAAGCGCGCGGGACAAAGTGACTGTCATGCACACGTGAATAGTAGACCAGGGTATTGCCGCTTCAAACGGGAGGCTGACCGTGGTGGAGGCCCACGGAAACGGTACCCAGCATGGAGAAAATCGCTCAACAGACGAAGGGCGTCCACGATGCCCGAGTCACAGGACCAAGGCCGTCGGTAGCTTGCCATGCCTCGTCCACTGGAGCCTCCCTAGTGCTGACGTTCTCTCCCATGTGTTGGCTGGCTCAGGCCGCCTTGTCATTTGTGATATCTCCTACCTGTGCGGCGGCTTGGGATTACCAAGCGTGCGGCCGGCTTCTCCCTCGGCCTACATAGTAGTGCTCGTTCTCATACCCATGCCCGGTCGGTGGCCCGGCAAGGCAACAGCTCCCACAGCAAGGCACAATGGGGGAGGCTTATGAGATTGCCGTCGCCTTCTCTGCCATTCGACCGAGCCTAATGCAAATGCATGGCCGAGCTGCCGGTGTTTCTTCATGAGGAAAGGCCCGGGTGCAGTGCGTTGGCCGCATGGTCGGCCCAGCCTTGCATTCACAGTGTGGGGGTCAAGGTTGAGGAGGAGAGCGTTGGGCGGATGACGAGTGAGAGAGGGAGGAGGAAGACTCGTCGCTCAGACAGGTAATCAGGCTAGGCAGAGGTGGGTGGGCGTAGCGATTGCATCTCCAGGGCTCTCTCTGAAGCCAGTGAGGCCCCTTGCCGCGGCCGAGGAAAGCTCGGGCTCGGTGGTTCGTTGTTGCACAGCATTAGGCGGGAAGTCAGCACTTGTGCGAGGAGAGACGTATCAGATTCCGCAGCCGTGTCATCATTGCTCGATTGTCAATGGCCTGACATGACATCGACCATCAGCCACTCTCCAATATCATCTTTGCTTTTTTTTTTTTTGGCCCTCTGCGCAAGCCTTCCGTGAAAGTTTCCCCAGCGGCAGCATCTCATGAATAGTTGACGGCACGATACGCTGATCATTTCCTGTAGAAGTCACGAAGAGGGGGAATGAGACAACACGCAGGCAACCTGGCAAGCAAGCTTTCACGGGAACTGTAATGATCCACCCCCACAACGAGGGGGTTACGACAGATGATGCTTAATACGCATACATGTATGCATCCCAATTTCCAGATACTCCCGAGACGCCGATATATCCCATGAATAGTAAGCCCCCAAAACCAAAACCAATCCGAACCCTTCGACTTGACCAATCATGAGTCAGTTGTTGCCCAACAAGGGAAGAGAAAAAAGAGAACTCCCGCGCAAAGCGATGGTGATATGGGTATAATAAAAGATGCCTCGCTGGCTAGCAGCGGGATAGCGTGAGAAACGAACGAGTAAGTCCTGGCGAGACGCGGTGCGTGCCAGGGGGTGGGTGTTCAAGGGTGTGGTGTGAGTCTGCCCCGGCCATGCCTGCATGCATAGCTACAGTACATGCAAAAACAGAACTGCCTTGGGGCAGCGCCTGGGCCTGCATTGGTGTCCGTCCGCACACATAGAAGTCGGGCGAAGCCAGGGCCAGGGCGAAAACGCCTCACCTCTCCCCCCCAAAGAGCAGCCCATCTGCAGCCGTGCTCGCCCGACCGATAGAGCGAGCCACGGGCAGCCCTCAATCTCGGGAATGAGGGAGCCCGGGGAAGGGAGCGGTGAGACGCGTGTCGAAGCGAGATTTGGAAAGGTGAGGAAAACGCCATATGTGATATGGGGGTCAACAACGACTGGAGAGGGCAGAGACGGCCCTACGGTGGAGCAAGCAGCAAGCAGCAGCAGCAGCAAGGGCTGGCCAGTGGCGCATCAGGGGCCCCGGCGGGCGAGGGAGGGGGGGTAAGGTGATGTTGTTTTCTGGTCTGTCGAGGAACGTCGAGGGTTGCAGTGGTTGCACGGCGCCGAACGCAGATGCGTCGACCAAGAGGCGGAGAGATGTTGGGCCAGTGGCAGCTCAGGGATCAGCTGCAGGACTAAGGCAGGCGCAGGCTTGCCCTGGCCCAAAGGCGATGCGGCTCGCCCAGAACGGCGGGATGAGGACCAGGGTGCGTGCGAAAGAAGCAGAAAAAAAAAGGACGTGGGTACATGGTGGTGGCCTTAATGGGGACACCGAGGACAGTAGTAGGAACTCCCCGAGCAGTAGTCGTGGGTCCCTGATCTGGGAGTCAGCAAGCGGAGCAATTTGGTGTTTTTCTTTTTTTTTTTTGAAGAAAAAAGCATACCGAAGTCGGCTGCCTTACAGCAGGTCGAGCAGCAGTGGACGACAAGCTCGGTATGTTCCTTGACGGACATGGTGGTTGTGAGGCTGTGAGATATATAAAAGTCGATCGGGCGCCGTTTATGCTGGGTGGGTAGGGCTGCTGGTGTGTGCAGTAGACGTAGACGTAGACGTAGGCGGCGGTGGAGTGGTGCAAGGTGACGATATATGAATGTTTATATATCTGTCTGTATATAAATTTGTGTAGGGAAGCGAGCCTCGAAAGAGTCTGGACGTGGTGGTGGGTCTCAACTTGAGCAGTTGCGCAATAGGGCAGAAGATGTGGTGACTGGCGATGGAGAGCGTAGCGGCGCAACAAAAGCTTGAGACGGGGCACGGGGTGGAGGGCGAGGGCCAGACGAGACTTATATACAGTTTTTTTTCTTCTCACTCTTCCCGCTCCCCTTCGATGTGTGAGATGTGAAATGAGGCGATGCAACGATCACCGAGTAGAAGAGACTGGCCCGCAGGCGGCCGATCGGTGTGTGCAGTCCGTGCAACGTGCAAAGTGGGAGGGAAGGGGGGGGGGGTGGTAACTGATCAACACTCGAGTTGGACAGGCAGGACGGGACGGGACAGCACAGGACACGACATGGTCAGGCGTGGGCTGACTATAGATACGTACATATAGGCGAAGTAAGGTTTATTAGGTCCTGCAAAACGCACTTAATTTGGTCAAAAGGGGGGAAATCTTTCGAGGCGCAACCAAGGGGGGGGGGGTGAGAGGGAAAAAGCCCGCCCTCAGGAAAAAGTCGTCCTCGCCCATGCATGCCATGTCTCTTCCTCAATCCACGCCAGACGCCAACGCGGACGGGGCCGGGACTAGGGCCCTGTCATTGTCACGCTTGGTTCACCCATTCATCAATCCCCATCCATCCATCCTTCAAACCTGCTCTAGTTTTCGCGCCCTGTGCTTGTGCTTGTGCCTGTGCTCGGCATTTGCGTTTGCAGTTGCGGCGTTGAGCGACGCGCCGGGGGGGGGGGGAAGGCACCAGAGGGAAATTGCGCCTCAAGGGCAACAGAACAACAAGCGTCATCCATGTGTGCAGGCGGAGGGATTAGATATGTACAGAAGACATGCGCTGTGGTTGTGTATTTTCGTCCATGTATGCACGTAAGTGTGCTCGCCCTACCTGCATACGTGCATACACAATTGGGGACACAGCACAATCGTTGATCTCGTGTGGCTTGGCCTGTCTGAGGAAAGTAAAATTCTGTCGCATCTGCCGTGCGACGTCCAGCTGAGAAGAAGCCAGCCCACAACACAAGGCAACGCGACTTCAGGCAGCCTCTGCATTGCACGACAGCCGGCGGTGAGACTCGCACACTCGGGCGGATCGGTCATGGTCCTGGTGCGCGGCGCGCTACATGGTCTGCATGGGATGCCTGCGCAGCCTTGCTGAGGTACGGTACGGATACTTCGGTTGTCACCACCTCTGGCAATCTGGCACAATGTGCACGTATTCCGTATCCGTATTGACCGTCTGCTCCTTCGGACCAACAGCAGGCAGGCTGTGCCCGCCATCAACCCCGAGAGAAGCTTGGAAAGGCAGACTACGATCGCGTTTCATCCATCGTCTGACTGCACAAGACGCTTGGCCGGATCAGTAGCGCCTGGCGAGTCCTATCCCGGATGACACCCGTCGTCGTAGTCGTAGTCGTCGTCCTCAGTCCCCGAGGAGGTGCGTGTCGACGAGGCCCGGGTCTCAGGTGGCTTACGTACTCTGGCCGGGCGATCCTGATACTACTGCCCGCCCTGTCTTGCCCTGTCTTGCCCTGTCTCACGACTCGTTCGATTTGTGGCATTGAAACGGCACCGATCAGTGTCAGATTGACACGCGTGGGGAGACTCCACCAGAAGCAACTGTCTGAAAGGATGCTCTCGTTTTTCTTCTGCCCTTTGCCCTGGTGCGCTGTGGATCTCCCTATTCTCCGGGATCCGGGGTCTTCGGTCCTCTCTGTTCTAGAACACTCCTGGCTCATCAAGGTCCCTCCACCGGCCGGCGGCCGACGACTCCTCTCCTCTCTTGCATGCGTTCGCCCGTCAACGATGCCAACACCTGCGCGAAGTTTCCAGTTCATCCGACAATGCCGGCCTTTCTCTTCCAGGCCTCGGCAGCTCACTCCCCCAAACGGTCCTACCAACCTGTGCTGCAGCTCCTTCTCCTCCTCCTGCGCAACATGACAGCATACTTGACGTCGTCGAATGAGATGTGCAGGCCCTTGGGCCGTGTGACCAACACGTGGGATTCCCGGTCGTTCGCTGCATGAAGATACCACCCTCCCCTGTGAGAGATCTTGCAGCCCACCTTATTCCCATCCTTGGCAGCCACCCCTCGACGAACCGAAGCCATTGCAAAGGTTGGGCTCCGGACGACCGATATGGACAGGGAGGGTGGCGCAAGATCAATCAATCGAATTCCAATCGAATTCCATTCGGCTTCCAATCGAATCCCCATCGAAGGGCCTCCTACCTTCTAGGCCCTGAACCACGTTACATGCACCTCGAGGTTACCTCGTGACACCTTGTCAAGCTGCCAAATAGAAACCTTGCAGAGTTCCTCAACCCCCTCACAGGAGCTCAGACACACTTCAGGTGATATATTTGCCGTGGAAAGTCTGTCTTTTCTCATCTCCCGCCTGATGAAACTGTCCAAATGGGCTCGAAAGCGGCAACGCAAGAGCGGGCTTCCGTCAAACACGCCCTGAATTCTCCGCGGACGCGTCTCGAAAACTCTTGGGCCGTTGTCAGGGCAGTCCCTGAACGACCGGGGAATTCGGCAGCCAAGCGGAACCAGGATAGAAATTTAGCTATGGTTCCAGCCTGGTATTATCGGGTCGGTGACAGACCACGTACTCGTCCGAGCTTGAGTGTGTTAATAAACCGGGGAATGTTCGTGGTCGCGAGCTGGCATTGTTGACGGCCAAAATGACTAACACCGTGACACTTTGAGACCGCCCCCTACGTGGCGTGATCTCTTGGCTTCATTCCGCCTCTATGCAAGCTTTGGATCGACGACTCTTCGCGCTCCTGTAATTTCTGCACTTTGTTGGCAAGGCAGCAAGGCCGAGGAGTCATGGCCTGCTTTTGATTCAAGCCAAAGTTTGGGGCCGTCATGAAATCTCTAAGTACTGCACCGGATACGGAATATTTCTTGTGCCATAGAACCTGACCGCGAGATATCACCTCGTCGACAGTTTGTGTGATGACAGATATGTATCTTCCGACTGAAACTATCAGCCGGTCGAACCTCCTCTCGACGGCTTTGACATGCTGTGACTCACAGGTAGAGGCTCGCCTTTCCCCAATGCAGGGAGAATAACACCAAAATCAGGGATAGCTCTTTCCAGAATCAAGCAACTTCGCGACTACCAACTTGTAAGAGCAAAATGTGTCACCTCGCTCGTCACCCGTCCAATCCCTGCTTATTTGACCTCCATATATGCCCTTCCGGTTATGATCCAGCGTCATTTGTGTTCGTCCTCACGACCCAATCGGGTCCCGTCCACAGATTTGTGGGCTCCACGCCGATGTCGAGCGTTTTTTCAGCCTCTCTGGGCCATCCTGGCACGACGTGGTCTAGGATGACGACTGAACGCCTCGCAGGGGCATAGTTCGCTACCTCATCAATGTGGGACATTAGTTGGAGCCTAGTGCTTTTGCCTCCCACTGAGTCGGAACTATGCCGTTTCCTTTCAAGCTCCCCGGGCGGCAAGTGGGATCGGAGGAAACACAGGGAAATTGGCTTGTTCATGCTGTCTCGGCAATGCGAGTATTCTAAAGTTGCAGACGAAGCCTGCTGGCGTGTCCAGGAAATTCAGTCCTGCAGCCTTCGCACTCAAGCATTGAGAGGTCTTAGTCATGAAGCCTTGTTGAGTTCGAACAGACACGAGCAAGCAAATTCAAAGCGCTTGGGCTTTAATTGAAGGTTTCACCCACCGTCAGTTGCGCCCCAGAACTTCGCCTGAAATTGTTGCAGTCAAGACAATCACAGGCCGTCCGGGGCTTTCACGGGTGAATTGCGTCGTGAAAACTTCTTATCGATAATTGGACGGACGAACATTTCGCCAGAGGGCCAATGTCGTGCGGATGTTTGCCGGTCGAGCTATTGAGTCATACCAAGAAGAGTGTGAAGCCCAGGCAATGTGTACTATTTCAAGGGTAGTAATATCAAGTTCATGTCCATCCCATCCTGTTATTAGCAACAGTTCTCACAGATGAAAGCGGTCGCCACTTAATCTCAACTCGGCATATGACAAGCCATACAAAGTGTCTGCAAAGTCCAGAAATTGATTCGATAGATGCGTGAAAGCGGCAACTATCTGATTGGGTAGTGTGCTGGAGCTGGAGCACTCTTCATTGCATCTGTGATTCCGATATCTGCGTTTTCGGCCTCACAATGATTCCACGAGACTCATTCCGCCGCACAGACTCTTGCACATTGGATGATTGTTCTGTGTTTGGACTCAATCCGCCGATGTCCTTCTTTGATTAATCGCAGCGTGATCAACCAACAATAATCGACATCCAATAGTGCTTTCCGTGGTTGAACTCCCGTCTTCCTCGGCCCGATGCACACCTTTTCGCGTCGGCCCTGGGATTGAAGCCCATCTTTTAGAGCCGATGTCTCCGAGCTCAAGTATCTCCGAGTCAAACTACCTAGGCCGGTCCCTACTGGAAAGCCTGGCACGGACCGAGGAAATCGGAATTGCGGAAATAAAAGAAGGACCGGGCGTCCCGGCACCGTGAATATATGTCCCTACTCGGTTCGCTATGCAAAGAGTCTATAGCGGCAGCTTCTATCAATTGAATACTACACTCCGAGTGTGTCGCTGAATCACCATTTCGACGTGTCTGAATCGGGCAAAATGGCAACGACGGGAAAAGTGAAACCGGCCGGCCCGTTCAAGCTGGTAACCGTTAACACTGCTCCTGAACGAGCAAAGAAACTCTGTGGAAGGCTGTGCGAAGAAATGAGAAGCACACACGAGATTGACTATGTCGCCAATACTACCAGTAAGCACATTAGACTTTCAAAGAGGACACAACAGCGCGTCAAGACTGATCAATCTGAACTAGGCATCGACGGTGTGAGAGCCATGGTAGAGGAACACAGACCAGATCTGATGGTATGTACATGATCCCCGATCTCACATCAAGGCTCTTTGCGCAAGTGTATACGAACCTATTGCACCCACTATTCCAGTGATCTTATCACTAAACAGAGACTATGTGTCCAGTTCACAGCATCAATGTGGACTGCTGAGGAAGCGGAGCAAGCTGTCTCTATTGCGAGAGAAGTAGTGCCAGGTATTAAAGTCATGTCGCTGCCGAAGGGCCTACAAGTAGAAAAAGGTCCCGAGGGAGTGATAGAGTACGGAAAGGCCCATCTACCTGCAACTCTCGATTCATAATGAGTTGGTTCTACATTTAAATGCTTGACAACGGAAGGGCGCGAACAATTCGAATAAATATGTGGTTCGAGGGACCTGTTTTTTGAGGCATATAGAGGGAATAGATGTGGGGGTGGTGCTTGCGAAGGTGTGCCCGATGAAACCAGAGGTGTATGTCTAAGTGCGTAGCATAGAGGAGCATATGCTCAAGTTTCGTCTTGCTTTTCCGCCTTGAGGCTCCCAAAGCATCATCTCGACATGTATGAGTCAAGCTCAAAGACAATGGTCTTCCTACACTTCGGATCATGAAGTATGCCTAGAAGTCACCAGTTCCGCTTGAGCTTCGATAAGACAATTCTTACAGAAGCAACTTTGAATCGGCCATTTATCAGACTCAGTCTACTTCAAAAACAACTAGGCAGAATCCAAAACATAGAACAATCACCTTCTTTGCTCCAGCCCTGTCTATATGAGTCCCGGGATCTCAAGTTTGCAATCATTTCTCGTCCTCCAAAACATTGACCAAGCTGCCGATATGGGGAAGAAGCTCAACAACGAACTCATCGCCACCGTGCAGGGTCAGCTTGGGGTTGCGGCCCCAACCAATGCCAGCGGGCGTACCAGTGATACTACAGAGCGTCAGCTTAAGTTGAGCCACCGGGTCGCGATCTGCTGGGCAACGAGCTGTTCAGAGGATGGTATGTTGCTCGACTTACATGATGGTACCGGGCTGGAGCGTCGTGCCTTGGGAGCACCAGGCGACCAGCTCTGCTACGTCGAAAATCAGGTCGCTGAGCGCGAAGAAGGTCAGTAGGAGCCCTTACGCCACAGTCGTGGATGAAATCGGGGCACTTACTCAAGTCCGCTCTCCTGCACAACCTTGCCATTCAACAGGCCCCTCATCTTCAACTTTGACGCGTCCGGGATCGCCTTAGTCGAGACAAGGGTGGGGCCAATGGGGCAAGCACCATCGAAGCCCTTGGAGAAGCTCCACTGGCTCTGGTCCAGCTGGCTCACGCGGCTCGAGATGTCATTGCATGCCGTGTAGCCCAGCACGTAGTCGAGGGCCTGCTCCTTGCTCACGTTCTTGGCCGTCTTGCCGATGACCACCGCGAGCTCGCTCTCATAGTCGGCACAGTCATCCTTGAGCGTGTGCTTCGGGATCACCGTTGGCGCCGGCCAGGGGTCTGCCAGGGAGGTGGCTGGCTTCCTAAACACCTGTTAGAGGGCTTTCAAGAGATCGATCGTATGGTGCCTTAGTCCCCACGTACATGAAAACGACCGGGACATCAGGGATCTTCATGCCCACTTCTTTAGCGTGCCCTCGGTACTGGGTACAACGTCAGTGATTTTTCACGTGGCCACCATGAGGGTGCTTCGTTCGGGAGACTTACGTTCAAGCCGATACATCGGATAGTCCCGACTTCATGAGTATCAAGAGGCGAAAGGACGCGGTCAATGACCTCGACCTTGTCCGTCGCTGACCCAGGGTTCAGGACTGACGAGCCGCTGAACACCTTCACTTGGACGTCCTGGCCCTTCCGGACGGCAGTCCCAACATCAACAGAGGCGTCAACCGGCTCACCGATGAGAGCGGCACTGCTGCTGCCCTTGGGCACGAATCGAACAACTAACAAATGTTAGCCAAAGCTAGGTCCGCGGCGACGAGGGAGGGGGTCCCAGATGGGCGTGAGCTTACGGCGATCGAAGGACATTGTCTGTTTGTGGTAGAGCACGGATGAATGAGTAGGTTGGATCCTAAAGAGCATATGATTTGCAGCCGTGAGTCGGTTGCAAGTGAATGGGGAGAGCCTCGCACGCAAGGCCCTTCTTATTAATGGCTGTGTATGAGGGCTCCACGGCATTTGGGGCCTTGTTTAATCCGCGAAGAGGGGGGTGCCAGAATTGTGCCCGAGACGAGAGCAGCATAGGCAGTGAATACCCCACACTTCCGAGAAGCCGGAGCTCCGAAGCGGAAGCTGCAGCAGCGGCCCGGCGCGACTTCGCAGCGGAACAACCATTGGGTACTTACTTAGTAAAGCGAACTCGACTACATCTAAAAGCCCATCCCGCCAAATTTACGGTCGCAAGATTCAAGTCTAAATCAAGGGTTCCGAGACACCTTGATCGAGGGCATGTAGCTGCGAGCACCAGAACAGGTGCATTCACTCCCTGGCAGCCATTAGGAACACATCGCCGAGATTGAGAGTAAGAAGAGCTTTGTTTGAAGCTTATGGGGTGTTGTCTGATCTCCCACTCCCCATCTTTACAGTATATCCGACCTCTGCGTTGTGGCCTACAGGGCTCCAGGATGATGAGAAGCGGATGACCTGCATTGGTATGCCCTACACAAAATTCCTCTACTACACAGCAATTAGACGCATCCAAATTGGGATGCAACAGGGCGGCCCAGCGAACTTGTACATCACTGACCAGGGAGTGACCTTGCCGTGATGCCTCGCGATGAGGTTCAATCGGGGAAAATGGCCAATGCAGGCACCTGCAGGTACCGTCAGCAATAGTGCCCACGTGTGGTGCCCCCTTCACAACAAGCAAGCGTCCAGCCAGTGTAGCGATCCTTTGGTGGAGGGGCAGTCATGTGGCATGGAGGGCAACTCTATGTAGACAGCTCAAGCTCTTAAAATTCAACGTTCTGACCTATTGGCAATAGTCCACCACTATGAGGTGCGGCCTTTTGGTTTTGTGTATGCAAAATCCTGTGCTGTTGTTCAACAACGAACGTTACATCAACTTACATGTGATACATGCAGTACGTACCCGGTCTTGGACATAATGACCACGATAGGACAAACCTTGATGGCACCCAAGACCAGATAATGCGGGCCGCAGAATGGGCCACAGCATGCGCCGCACGCTTAACGCAAGTCCCAGTGGGCAGGTCCTCGAGAATGCCAGATATTATTAAACCTGTTCGGCGGTCGCAGGAACGGTCCGCCTGTCTGCAAACACCAGTTGACATGAGCCACTGGATCCAATATTGCCCCACAGTACTCAAAGGCCAAATCGACAGACAAGACAAAGTACGTGAATGGATATCATACTATGGCATCACGCTGGTCCAAGCCTGCCCTTGCTGGTGTCTTCAGTACAGCCATACTCTTTGGCGCCTCGCGTCTTTGACATGAAGGAAAGGAGAGGCGCAGAACATGTCTGAAGATGAATGTTCGATGGGTTGCTGGTTGCGTAGGACTGTCTTGTGAAGATGCGGCGCAGGGTTGCAGTGGCGGCTAAGAATCCAGCTGGAGGCCACCGAGACGGGCTGATCCCAGCAAGGAAGGGAGCTCCCGAGCATAGGCCGCGTCGAATAACGCCTCCGTCACTGCCTCACAAGACAGCCGAGCACCTGTGTTGCCGGGCGGCTATGTCTTGGACTGGACTCCCGGAGTCGACTGTCTGTTCCTGGTGCATCATCGTCAAATCAATGCGTGTTCTTCAATCCCCAAAGAAAATAACCACAAGCTGCAGCGAAGCCACAGGCCCAGTCTCGCCACTTGCATTTTTGGGCAGCCCTGCGACCTTGGAGTCTGGCCCCACACCTCCGCTGCAAGTCGCACGCAAAGCGGTACGTACTACGCCCACTACTGTGTATCCTGCGTTTGTGTTTGGGACCCAAGTGCAGCAGCCCACTGATGTGCAGTACACGGTCTACAGGCAGGATACGTCCGCCCATCAGGCCCCACGAGCAGCCAGCGACAGCTTACCCTACCCTCCACGCACTGCGCCAAACACTACAAACTCCCCGTCGTTATGAGATTGACCAAAGAACCTCATCCCCTTCAAATCCCGGGCTGAAAGCTCTCTTGACAACCTCGGAAGGGCGACCCGCCGCGTCTTCTCTGGCTGCAAGCTTTGGTCTTTGGCTTCGACAACCCCGCCCCTCTAAATCCCCCGGTCACCAGTCGCCAAACCGAGCAACATGGCCCAGATTCCCATGATATCCGTGCCTCTCAAGGCCACCAACGAGATCGACTGGATACACCCTTTGAAACACTACATACAGCACACCTATGGCGACGACCCCGAGAGATATGCCGAGGAATGCGCCACCCTGAACCGCCTCAGGCAGGACATGAGAGGTGCCGGGAAAGACAGCACTGCTGGGAGGGATCTGCTCTACAGATACTATGGCCAGCTTGAGCTGCTCGACTTGCGCTTCCCCGTCGACGAGCAGCACATCAAGATCTCTTTCACATGGTGCGTTGCTTATCGCGGCCTGGCTGGATCCCCACTGACACGCGGCTAACGTCCCTGTTAGGTTCGATGCGTTCACACACAAGCCTACCTCCCAGTACTCCTTAGCTTTCGAAAAGGCTTCCATCATATTCAATATATCCGCTGTCCTATCCTGCCATGCCGCGAACCAGTCCAGGTCGGAAGAGTCGGGCTTAAAGGCTGCCTATCACTCGTTCCAAGCGTCCGCCGGCATGTTCAGCTATATCAACGAGAACTTCCTCCATGCCCCATCCGTGGATCTCAGCCGTGACACCGTCAAGACACTCATCGCTATCACCCTTGCACAGGCTCAGGAGGTGTTCCTGGAGAAGCAGATAGCGGACCAGAAGAAAGTTGGGCTTTTGGCGAAGCTTGCTAGTCAAGCAGGTACCCTATACAGCCAGTCTATTGAGGGCGTCCAGGAGAACGTGACCAAGGCAATCTTCGAGAAGGTTTGGCTTCTGATGGTACAGGTAGGAGCCGCTTGCCCCCTTGACGACCACGTCACCATCGTAGGCTATCTTGCTGACTACCCATGGCAGATAAAAGCAAACCTGTTAAACTCTATGGCGCATTACTATCAGGCGTTGGCGGATGATGATGCTAATGCACATGGTGTTGCTGTCGGTAGGCTCCAAGCCGCAGAGAACCTAGCAAAGGAAGCCAACAAAGGTGCCTCGAGCTTCCCCGGGTTTGTCCCTCCAAGCTCGAATCTCCAAGCGGACTGTGGTAGTCTCCTTGCCGAGCACACCAAGCGACATCTTTCGACTGTACAGGAGAAACTGAAGGAGCTGGCGAAGGACAATGACTACATTTATCACCAAAATGTCCCCCCAGAGGCAAGTCTTGCCCCTGTGGCAAAACTGCCGGCCGCGAAGCCCATACCAGTCGCAGAACTCTATGCTGGCCAGGACATCCAACGAATAACCGGTCCCGATCTGTTCTCAAAGATTGTACCCATGGCTGTGACAGAATCAGCGAGTCTCTACGACGAAGAGAAGGCGAAACTCATCAGAGCCGAAACGGAGCGTGTTGACTTGGCAAACAGTGAGATGGCTGCCAGCTTGGACTATCTGAGGCTCCCAGGGGCGTTGCAGGTGCTCAAAGGCGGGTTTGACCAAGACATACTCCCGGACGAGGATTTCCGTACATGGTGCGATGATGTCGCAGGACATGAGAACCCATTCTTGATATTCGAGGCCCTGAGGTCTGAGAGAGATTCCACAATTTCCATATTGGATAAGTGCTCCCAGCAATTGGACATGGAGGAAGGGGTCTGCGAGAAGATGCGTTCAAAGTACGAGAGCGAATGGACACAGCAGCCCAGCGGACGACTGACCACAACACTGAGGAGCGACGTCAGGAACTACCGCGAGGCTTTGAACGAGGCATCGAAGAGTGATTCACAGCTTGCTTCAAAGCTAGGACAGAACCAGGATGTCTTTGATGAGATGCGTTCGGCGGCTCAGCATGGAGAGGTTGACGCCCTGTTTCAGAAGGTTGTGAGCAAGGTGCGCGGAAAATCAAGTGGAGTGGGAAGCCCTGCAGCAGAGCCGAACCTTCTGGACGCAGATTTCGAAGACAGTGGACCTAGTGTCATGGATCAAATCAAGAAGGTCGAGGAAACTCTGAAGAAGTTAAACTTGATTAAAAGGGAGCGCAACCAGGTCCTCAAAGACCTCAAAGAAAAGGTAGGCCTGCCGCTTGCTTTTGAAATTGTTTCTGGCTAACTGAAGTAGGTCCACAACGACGACATCTCCCAAATTTTGATTTTGAACAAGAAGTCGATAGCGAACTACGAGAATCAACTTTTCCAACAGGAATTGGAAAAGTTCCGGCCGCACCAGACTCGCCTCCTTCAAGCAAACCACAAGCAGTCAGCCTTGATGAAGGAGCTTTCCATAACCTTCAACAATCTCCTGCAGGACAAGCGCGTAAGGTCAGAGCAAAGCAAATACGAGGCCATCCAGAGGCAGCGGGCCTCGGTTGTTGGGAAGTACAAGCGAGCGTATCAGGAGTTTCTGGATCTCGAAGCAGGTCTACAAAGTGCAAAGAGGTGGTACGCAGAGATGAAGGAGACAGTTGAGAGCCTCGAGAAGAATGTGGAGTCTTTTGTCAACAATCGCCGTTCTGAAGGGGCCCAACTCCTGAACCAGATCGAGCAGGAGCGCGCTGCGAACAAGAGTGCCCAAGCGTCACTTGAGCAGGAACGTATCCGGGGCTTGATGGAGAGAATGTCGATGGAGCCTCCCTCGTCACCACCGAACCCAGGGGATTCGACACGACCCACGCCATCACCCCTGAACTTCAGCAACAACGTTCCGAGATACCCACAAACCAACTTTGCCGGCCAATATCAAGTCCCAACCTCACCTCCACCTTCTCAGACCCAGATGCCGCAATACCAAAGCGCTTACAATCCAAGCACATACGGGCGCACGCCAGGACCTACGTCGCCTCCGCCAACACAAACAAGTTTCGGGCCAGCAGCCGGCATGCGACCCGGCCCTGCATCACCGCCTCCTACGCAGACGAGCTTTGGGCAGTCTTCAAGGCCGTACAGCACCTACGGAAATCCTCATGCACCGGCGACTACGCCATCGCAAAGTTATGTTCCCCCGGGGTTCGTACCGCCTCCTCCTCCGCCTGGGCCACCGCCCTTGGGCCCCCAGCAGACAGTTCACTACGGAGCAAGCAATTATGGTTACCCGGCACAGCAGCCGCCCCCGCAACAGCAGCCGCAGAGTCAAGCAGACCCGTGGGCTGGCTTGAATGCATGGAAGTGAGAGCTCGATTAATCAGAAAGGTCAAAAGGGACAAACCTGCCTTGGGCCGTTCGATGCGAGGAAGTTGCTGACGCCTGGGCGATTTACATGAGCACCCTCGTGCGCGAAAATGAGCAACAGAAAGTGAGGGACTTGAATCACGAACAGGCTCGGACTGTACGGAGAGGAGGGACTCGCGGTGAAAACAACAGTGTGTTTAAAGACATCGGTTTTATAGGAACGATGCCGGCTGAAGGTGAGGCGAAAGCAGGAATAAAATTTGAATGAGATGCTTTTATGCACTACCTCGCGCTATGCGCCCCTATCCGTTGACAGCCTTTCCCCCCTCATGTCTCTGTTCTTGCGAACTCGTAACACTTTTGTGAGGGTCAGTCTCCGAATTTGAGGTGGCTTGATCTAATCCAAAGATCAGTGTTGTGTTTTCCTCGCCGCTTCATGGAGTTCTGGTCAAGTCCTCCATGACGATGCATCTTATTTAACGTGCTGGCCGCAAAGGTAGGTATCAGCGTGCATTGTTCTCTGCCAGTTCTGGAGCCCCTCGACGCGGACCGAATGTACCGGCCCGCCAGGGGTTGAAGGCTTGCAGGGATGTTAATGGATCCTGCGACAACTACCCGAGGGTACGTATGGTATCAGCATAACTTGGCGTAGCACAGAAGTCGTGTCTGATAGTGAAGCCACTTTACGCGCCCGAACGCGGTTGACCCAATCGACTTCGCGTCGACGCGTCCCAAAAAGTCGCAGCGCCTGTCTCTTTCACTTCTCAATAAACCGCTTCGCAAACCCCCCACCATATTCCTCCTCTCCCTCCCGGACGTCATTCTTCACACTCCTCAGTTTTCCGTCTGAACTGTGTGAAATCGCCTGGAACACGACATAATGGACGGGTTTATGCTGCGAGATGAGGCGGCGCGCGATCGTGTGCGCCAGGCCGAAGAGTTCCTCGATCCACGTTCGTGTTGCCCCTACCGGAAGCTAGACACCCCCGAACTGACCGCTGACTGCCGGCCACAGATGACCAAAATGTGCGAAGCTACAGGTCCGACATTATCCTGATGCTGCAGAAGAACCAGAGGAGATTGGTAGTCAACATAGACCATGTCCGCGACCACAACCCACAGATCGCAGAGGGACTCCTTGTAGAGCCCTTCGACTACTCGCTCGCTTTCAACCATGCCCTCAAACAGATCGTCAAGACAATTCCACAGGCGCGGCCAGACCAGACCGATGATGAAGTCATGTACTACTGTGCCTGGGCTGGCAGCTTCGGCCTGCACGCCTGCAACCCCCGTACCCTTTCCGCCCACCACCTGAATCACATGGTCTCCATTGAGGGTATCGTGACAAGATGCTCCCTCATTCGACCCAAGATCATCAAGAGTGTGCATTACAACGAGGCCGAGAACAAGTTTCACTTCCGGGAATACCGCGACCAAACCATGACGAATGGCATCACCACAAACAGCGTTTACCCACAAGAAGACGACAAGGGCAACCCGCTGATGACAGAGTACGGCTGGTGTACCTACAGAGACCACCAGAGTATCTCTATACAAGAAATGCCGGAACGAGCCCCTGCTGGGCAGCTGCCCCGCGGTGTCGATGTCATTCTCGATGATGATCTAGTCGATAAGGTCAAACCTGGCGACCGGATTCAGCTTGTCGGCATATACAGGACGTTGGGTAACAGGAACGCGAACCACAGCAGCGCACTTTTCAAGACCATCATCCTGGCCAACAACATCGTACTTCTTGCGTCAAAGTCTGGAGGTGGCATAGCCACCGCCCCGATCACCGACACCGATCTGCGAAATATCAACAAGGTGGCAAAGAGCAAGAACCTGTTTGAGATGCTCTCTCAATCGCTGGCGCCTAGCATCTTCGGCCATGACCACATCAAGAAAGCAATCCTCCTAATGCTTCTGGGTGGCATGGAGAAGAATTTGGAGAACGGCACTCACTTGCGTGGTGATATCAATATACTAATGGTTGGTGACCCCTCTACGGCCAAGTCACAGCTTCTGCGATTCGTCCTCAACACTGCTCCCCTAGCTATTGCGACAACTGGCCGTGGGTCTTCAGGTGTAGGTCTCACAGCTGCTGTTACTTCGGACAAGGAGACAGGCGAGCGGCGTCTTGAAGCAGGTGCCATGGTGATGGCCGACCGTGGTGTGGTCTGTATCGATGAATTCGACAAGATGTCCGACATCGACCGTGTCGCCATCCACGAGGTCATGGAGCAGCAGACGGTCACCATTGCAAAGGCTGGCATCCACACTTCGCTGAACGCGCGATGCAGTGTTGTTGCGGCTGCCAACCCCATTTTCGGCCAGTACGACCCGCACAAGGATCCACACAAGAACATTGCGCTTCCCGACTCACTTCTCTCGCGTTTCGATCTTTTGTTTGTCGTCACAGATGACATCGAGGACACACGTGATCGACAGGTATCGGAGCATGTCCTTCGCATGCATCGTTACCGCCAGGCCGGAACAGAAGAGGGTGCCCCTGTACGCGAAAATGCCCAACAGTCCCTCAGCGTCGGTGGCCAGGCGCAGAATGACTCTCAAAAACCCACCGATGTCTACGAAAAATACGACGCGATGCTTCATGCCGGTGTCGTTGGCCGCGGCTCCAAGAAGCCCAAAGTCCTCAGCATCCCGTTCATGAAGAAGTACATCCAGTACGCGAAGAACCGTATAAAGCCTGTCCTTTCTCAGGATGCTGCGGACCGCATCGCCGACATTTATGTTGGCCTGCGTAATGACGACCTCGAGGGCAACCAGCGTCGTACGAGTCCCATGACGGTGCGTACTCTCGAAACACTTATTCGTTTGGCAACTGCGCACGCCAAGTCGCGGCTCTCCAACCGAATCGACGAGCGTGACGCCCTGGCTGCGGAGAGCATCCTGCGGTTTGCGCTGTTTAAGGAGGTCGTGGAGGATGAATCACGCAAGAAGCGTAGACGGACGACAGCGCAGCCCCTGAGCTCTGACTCAGACGACGACTCCTCGAGTGACGACGATGAAGATGGAGACCAGCGTTCGTCTACACGGAATAGCCGGTCGGCGCGCGCGTCTGCAAGAGCAAACCGGGTCAGCGCCCGTGGGAGGCCGAATGCTGCGAACGGCACCAATGGCCGTACCAACGGCACGCATGAGACTCCAGAGCAGCAAGAAGATGAAGACGAGACCGAGGACGCTACGCCCCGACGGTCCAACCGCACGACCGGCAGCAACGGGCAATCCCAATCACAGTCCAACGTCTCGTTCGCCTCGTCACTCCCCGCGTCCCAGCTGGAGTCGCAGAGTGCGGGCGAGAGCCAGGACGACGCGCAGCTGGCAAGCGGCGCTGCCGGCCTGAGCTTGGATGCCGCGGCTATCAGCGATGAGCGGTTCTCCGCGTTCACGTCTGCCCTGGGCCCACTGATGAACACGGACCTGTTCGAGGAGGACGCTGCCGATGTGGACGAGCTGATCACCAGCGTCAACGGGAGGCTCGGGTCCCGCAGCGGCGGTGCGTTCAGCAAGGAGGAAGGAATCAAGGCGCTGAAGAGGATGGATGAGAACGCCATGAGCATTATGTGAGTTGCTTTTGGAACCCCCGCAGTTTGCCTAGGCCATTTTGCTAACGACCAATCACAGGTATACCGATGGACAGCTTGTGTATAAGATCTAATGAGAATGAATGATGGGTGAGGTAGGGGCGTGCATGATACGGTCTGTCTCTAGGGTGTGGCTTGTGGAGCATGGTATTATGTTTGTTTGGATTGTTGGTTCCTGGCGTCTGGCTCCGGATGGGAATGACAATGTCCGTTTTGTGAATATCAAGAACAACTTTTGGTCCCGATGAGATGTTCGTTTCGGCATGTATCGCGACAGTGAAGCATCCAGCTCCACCTCCGATTGGTCGCTGCCCGTTGCCGGGCGCAAATGATTTCCATTAACTCCAGCCCAAGTCTATGTGATTGATTCGCTGCATATCGCACCGTGGTATCGTCGCATTTCCGCCCTGACCCTCACCTTCCGCAAGACACACGTACGCTTTAGATGATGCGCCCCAACCCCCTTGCAAGTGACCCTCGCCCACCGTTTGTTATTCTGCAGACGGTTCAAGGCGTGCTTGTAAAGCCTCCAGCCGGTCCTGCACCCGCGCGCCGTTCCACGTCTCCTCGCCGTCGTCGTCCCTACCCAACTCGGGAACGCCGACCTGCTCGATGGCGAAGCTCGCGGCGATGCTGCCCCAGCCCGCCGCCTCCTCCATGGTCTTGCCGCGGGCGAGCGCGACCGCCAGCCCCCCGAGGAAGGTGTTGCCGCCGCCCGTGGGATCGACGACCTTCTCAGCAGCGTCGTCCCTAGTGAAGAAGGCGGGTATCCACTTGTCCAGCCCGGGGTCTATCTCCGCCTCGTCGTCCTCATCCTGGATGAAGCTGAACGTCGCGGCGGCCCCGTCGTCGTCGCCGCCTGGCTCGTCGGAGGGGGACTGCTGCAGGAGGCCGGCGAATAGACTCATCATGTCGGTGTCGGGCTGCAGGCCGCCGTGCGCGGCGTGGACCTTCTTCCGCCGTTTTGAGCCGCTCTTCTTGGAATTCTTGCGCCCACCATTCTTTGCAACTTGGGGGGGGGGGGGGGTTGGTCAGCAAAATAATCCCCACATACACACCACTGCCGAGTTCCGCATGGAAAGAGACAACCTCCATTTCTGGGTCACTTACTGTAGCAGCCCTTCTCGCCGGCTCTCACAACGAGGGTGAAGCTCGAAAGGGGCATAGAGCCAAGGAGCTGTTCGCAGGCCTGCTCAACCGCAAACGTGCTGATCTCGCCCGTCTCGGGGTCGATTCCGGTATCGCCCATGAACCCGGCCAGCTCCGAATGGTTCGGGCTGCATACATCGACGAGAGGCAGGCAGTTCGTCAGGTTGAGAAGCTCGTCAGGGGTGCACAGATCCGGCACCGGCTCCCATATTATGATGGGCCGCGAGTAGCCACCACGGCCGTCATCATCATCGGGCGGCGCCTCGTCCTTCCGCAGGGTCAGCAGCTCTGTGACCAGCTCTCGGCACCTGGACGGGCTGCAGATGATGTGGAACGTGCGTGACTGCAGCAGTGGTGAGCCGCTGAGGTCGGACGCCACCAGGCGCTTCTTGGGCGTGCTGTACTTGAAGGCCCGGGTCTCGTTTTCGTCAACATAGCCATTCCAGCCCCGGGTCGTGAGGCGGTCAGGGTCGTGCCGGACATATGCGGCAGTCTCCCAGCTGTCGATGAGCGTCGTGATGGCCGGGGGGAAGTCAGAGCCCTGGTCGACGATCCAGCCGACCGTCTTGGACTGGACGGGGCCCGGTGAGAAGAGACGGGCCCCAAGGGCGGCATAGGAGCCGGCACCGCCTAATACGTCCTTCTGAGGAGGCTTGGGTGATCGGTACTCAATATCATCTTGGCGGGCGTCAGCTTCTGGTTGCGTGGAGGCGTGTTCTGGGGCTCGGGAAGGGCCGAGGAGACGTTGCAGCCAAGAGGGACAAGGTTTGGTGAGGTAGTAGTGATAGACGTATGAGAGAAAGGCGAACAGGCTCAGCCAGGCGTGCAGCATCGTCATGTCGCTGACGGCAGGAGATGCCATACTGATGATGAAGAAGATGATAATGATGATGGCGGCATGAGGATAGATAGGCGGGAGGACTGAGAACGAGGCAGGGCGCTCTTTGACAGGGCCAGGGCCGGCATAAGAGGCATCACGAGCAGGAGAGAAGGGAGGCGGGCGAGAGGCCGAGAGAGGGCGAGCAGAGGTTGGACAACAGCAAGCAAGGAGAGCGAAGCAATCAGGCCGAAACACAGGTGGAGGATGTGCGACCAGGCAGAGCCGGGAGAGACAAACACATACATACCAATGATAAACATGCCCAAAGTCACGAAATCAAGATCCTGGCCCGGGACGTCACCATTGGCGGCTTGAGGCTGGTCGTCATCAGGCCTGGCACCGGGCTCAGAAGACGAGGACTCGGCGGCCATGACGGGCGGGCTGATTGGAGGCGTGGGGCGGGTGAAGCGGGTTGTACCAAGGCACGCGTTCTGGTTGTGCGTCTGCCTGGTTCAGTTATGCGTATGCGTATGCGCATGCGGCATGCGCATGCAATGCACGGGGTGTGGTCGTGTATGATGAGCTGGCAGGAAATGATGGCGACCTGATGCAAGCTGAAAGGGCGGCTGGCTCATTGGCGAGGCCCAGCCCGTGCTGAGATTGGGACGCGAAGAGACGAGATGAGATGAGGAGGGACGGGACGGCACGACGTCGACGATGAAGGAGGCCCCACGGCCGAGACAGAGATAGAGACAGAGACAGAGGCTGAATGAGGCTGAAAAA
Source organism: Diaporthe australafricana (assembly GCA_039880735.1). Lineage (NCBI taxonomy): Eukaryota > Fungi > Ascomycota > Sordariomycetes > Diaporthales > Diaporthaceae > Diaporthe > Diaporthe australafricana. The sequence goes on from JBCEDM010000001.1 coordinate 7,710,395, forward strand.
GGCTGACGGGACGGGATATGAGACAGACAGGTGGGCTAGGGTCACGTCGACAAGACCCGGTGGGCTACTAGGCTGGTAGACTGATAGACTCTCTCATCTCGTTCACGTTCACAAAGGCCTCGAGCTGGCCGTGTGAAGGCTCGATCCGATCCGAGTTTTGTTGTCTTGGGCTGACTGGCCTGCACATTTGAAGTGCTGCTGCATTGAATCAAGCAGCTGACAGTCAGATGCACACTCCCAAGGTCCCCCAATCAGTGGTCTGCATGCTGGACTGTTGGACTGACTGTACTAGGGGACTGCCTGTTTCAGTCCAGCCCAGGCAGGCTGCCCCTGCTGATTGATGGTGGTGGTAGTAGTGTTACTGTAGTGGTTCTGGAGGTCGCGCTGTAGCAGTCGAGGTGGAGGTGGAAAGATCAATGTTGAGCCGCTAGTGCTGTGCGACGGCCAGACCGACTGCTTACTGACCGACCGGCCTGCTGGCAGTGCCCTGGCCCTGGCAGCCTGGCAGCAGCCCTACTGCTACACCAGGTACCGTGCTTCCGAACTCCAATCTGCATAAATGAGAAGAAGCAACAATGGCGCCAACATGCTGCTTCTCGTGGCCCCCTCCTCCCGCCATCGCAATCTCTCCACGCCCGTCTGCCAAGCCGAATTCCATCACGGAGTGCTGAACATACCCTAGGCAATTTAAACACAATCCTACAGTAGGAATAATAGACACACAGTACGTACACAGGCTTGGTAGAGATCACCTCTCTGTCTTCGGAAGCACCCGCCCAGGCCAGACCAAGCTGTAGCCCCGGCTACACCATCTAGCCCGTCCTATCATGCTGTACCTGGGGGATAGATGATCAACAGCAGAGACTTGCCCTGCGAGACTTGACTCTCCTGCTAGGGTCCTCCTGGCGCCGTTCAGGGGCACCACGACGGTGACCTCAGACTGCAACGTCTGAAAAACCAAAATACCACACACCAGACGCCGACGACACGGCTCAGCGGCGAATAAACATCCAGCACCAATGTACGTACCACATCAACGCCCCGCAGTTCCATCCCGACCGTGCCTTCGACGTCTTCCGATCGAACAAATCAACCAGGCTAGGGCACTGCCTGCTTCAACGGTCCTGCATATACATATGCGCCGCCGGAACCTGACTAGAACCAAGACTACTTGCCCGACACACACGTGAAGGTCTTGAGAGCAGAGGAGGCCGCGCGGTGGGCTCGGGCGTGGACATGATGCTCACACATGTCATGTTCAGTCAGACAGTCCCGGACTAAGATGGAAAGTACACGCGTAGATACCATACCGTCCATGTAATTTGTTCGCGCTTCCCATCTCAGCCACCAATGCCCAAATGTCGCTACTTGAACACGACCTGCTGTCCCCTGGCGCAACGCCTTCGTTGATGCACCAACGCCGTCTCTACACAACTGCGGGCCTGAGTGAGACTGAGAGACCAAGGGATATGAGAGCATAAGTGCTGTCCACCTATATTCGGGAGACAAAAGCGACGCCGAGAAAGACCCAGGGCCTGAGGTCGTCCTTGTTCACATTGTGGATATATCATCACCACGTGTTTACGATTCAGGATAGTCGGCTTGGTTGTTAGGGCCGCGCCGTTTCCTGCACGAGGCGGAGGGAAGCCCGGAGACAAAATCTCGATTCTTCTCGGAGTCTGCCGTCTCCCTTGGTCTATGCCCTCTTTTGTCCTCCTCCCCCGGCCGACTCATTTCCTTGGACCTATTTCGACAGTCTACTCTCTCCGACCTCGTCCCTTGCCCACCTGCCGGATCTGGGGGGACTGGACGATCATTCCCATCCTGTGCATAAATCCATGGCACTTATTCCTGTGCATAAACTGCTGTCCGCTTTCCACCCCAGGTGCCCAGCCCCTCTCTCCATGCAGCTAGTCGACGCGAGTGGAAAGTGACGTGTAGCACACCGTCGATCCAGGTCCGGGCCAAGTAGTCGTCTAGAAGGTGGACTAGCTTGCTAATCGGCGCCAAACCGCAGACGACCTGCGCATCTGAAGTCTCGGGTGGGTTGGGGTTGTAGGCAAGGCGACAAGGAAACCGAGCCCTCGGACAACGACCACTCCGCACTAGCCGCTGCATTTGACGCCCGCATGTCTGTCCACCCGCCCTTCGGGGGGTCATCTGGGTGGAATTGTTACTCAGGAAGGAATAATCGGAACAAGCCGACTGACAGCGAGGAACGCACTCCAGCCCAGGGTGGGCCCAGAGCCGGGCCCCGTTTTCAGCCTCAACGCCCTGCAGTGCGTTTCAGCCGAACTTGCTCGACGACGACATTGCCAAGCCCACTCACATCCTTTCCACCCTGGCGGGAAGCCAGCTTCACCCTGCTTTCATTGTCATCTGTTGCCAGAGGTAGCTCTCCGATTTCACGCCATTTGAGGTTTGACATTGTTGTCCTTTCCTGTCTCCCCGGGGCTAAGCATACTACTCCCGGTCCCAGCAACAGGAGTGCCGTCACTTCCCAAGTGCAGTGCGGCAAACACGTTTTTCATGTCCTGGAGGCTCTCGGTCTGTGCTGAGGTGGCCGCGGCGTTCCGCTCGTCTGCGAAAGCCCGCACGTTTTGCAACATCGGAGTGAACCCATGATCATTTGGGAGCCACCAACGCACGATTGTCTTGTCTTGGAAGAGCTCTGCCATTCTTGTCCGCACCGCGATTGGAAATATGTAGCTAGTGGAGGAGAGAAAACAGAGGTCAGCATCACAGCTGTACGAGTGTTGGTCGTGCGGCTTGCAGCGGAGTGCGACATTACTCACCCAGAGCTCTCCAACAGAGCAAACTTCTTCCTCAGCCATATGTTGGTGCCAGGGTTTGGGGGCAGAAACATGGACGCAATCGTGATGCACGGGTGCAGCATGATGAGCAGACCCTTCGGACTTGCAGCCCAGTGCTCGCCAGCGTTGAAGATTTGGCTGATGGCCTCGGCATGCTGTGATAGACTGCCCAGCCCAGGAGACATCTGGCCTCGGCTCTCCTGGCTTTCCTGGTAGAGATGCATCATCACTGTTGCGTGCCATTCGCAGAGAAGTAATGTCGTGGAAGACAGAGGGGACTCAAACAAGGGTGCGGTAGGTGATAAAGCACTGGAGGTCTCGGCCGAGGAATATGCAGACAAGGGAACCAGGCGCGAAGGATCCGTGAGAGCGGGCTCAAGGGTCTCTCTCCATTCACGCAATTGCCGGGCCACATTCTCATGTTCCGCAGTGACCGAGGCTCCTGTCAGGTTGTCTCTGGCGCGCCTGACAACAAGTAGGCAGATATCGTGGCATATCAGACGCAGGCGATTTTCGGCCCTCTCATACAGCCAGTCCAAATTGTCGGGATCGCTCGCTAGTCTCGCTCGACAGTGACCGTCGAACGTGACGAACCAGTCTCGTGGGAGGCTCGTCACGAAGCCTCCCATCAGCCCAACAAGAATGTCGAAGCGAATGTACCATGACAAAATAGTTCGATTCAGCGATGTTTCCACAATAGACTGAGGCGTGAAAAGCTGGCTCAATATTTCAAGTGCTGCCTTCTGGTGCCCCATGAGGTTCACCCAGTCGCCAAGATACTCCTATTTTCGCAAATTAGAACCCATACAGAGAACCATTTACGCCGCGAGCTACGCACCTCTATTGTTGCCAGCTGAAGAATTGTCAGGAGTGTTGCGAGCTCATGCCTGTCCTCGTTCTTGAGAAGATCAAGAAGCAAAATGACACTTTTGTTGTAATATTTCAGAAACTCTGGCAGCTGACCATGCGGGTCTCCGATTGTCCGATGGTATGCTGCAAACGCAACGATGGCATGGAGCAGGGGCTCATTGCGGAGCGCCAAGCTGATGAGTGTCGTTCGAAAAAAACCGCTAAAGTCTCTGTGGACACCATAGTGGTAGTGCGTAATGTTCTCGAGGAAATAATACAGGTAAAATCTCAAATCGGCTGGAAGATGCGACAAGTCTGGAGCCGTGTTAAACAGTATATCTGGTAAGTTTGTCATTACCGGAGTATGACTGCTAGACGTGCCGGTCGAGACCGTCGGCGATGAGCCTTTAGCGCCTTCTTGAGATGGTGTCTCAGACGGCTGACGAGTCCGGGTTAGCAGTCGCTTCAGGTTCAATGATGACGCCGTACTCATGTGCCTGAGGCTCTTTGTGGAATGCATCGACTGCTCCGAGACACTTGCTAGGTCCTCTTCGTCTTCATCCGGGATCGGGCTCAACCTCGAGTCCTGGTCTGCGTCGTCATCCTCCTCCTCGTTTGAAGACGTCGGACTTGCTTGTCGACTAGTGTCCGCATCCTTGCCTCCATGCGACAAAGAGTATTTTGAAGCTGAAGTGTCCGGATACACGCAATCACGTGTGCCTTTGCGGCATCCTGCCACAGGTGTCAGTATCTCGAAGACGAGTAGTGTATGGGAAACTGCCCACTTTCACAAACCGGGTGCGTCTCATCACACTAGAAAGAAGTTAGAAATAAATGTTCGAGGGAGGGGTGCCCAGTCTATGGCTCACTTTGACCCGTCTACTACGGCAGGTAAAGCAACCGCTGCGAGTCCTTCTATGTTTGATGTGGTCTGGTCCAGGGGCGGACTTTCGTCTGCTTCGCTGTGATTTCGGAGCTTGGTACAAGCTGTGCTCCGGGAAGCCACGGTAATATGCCACGTTCTGGAACGTATTTGGTTCCATGTTGCCTCCAGTACTGAAGGCAGTAGGAGGTACAGGAGATGCATCCTGTGAGGCTAGGCCAGAGTTCGTCCCAAGTCCTGACACGGAGGACAGGAAGTTATGGTAGTAGTCACTCATGACTCTTGGGATCTGTACCTGTCTTTGTCACTGATGTGAAGTTTATGCAACGTACTCGGTTCACCTTCGAAATCGTCGTGGTCGAAGAATGGAAATTATCAACATGCTTTAGCATCCCAGGAATAGAACAAATCCTAATGAGGGGGCCAGGCCATTGACAGGTCAAAATCAGTCTCTTCGTTCAGCAGTGGATGAACCTCGTGATGAACAGAGTTCACAGATCTTTGAGCACTGTGTGACAGTAGACCAGTAGAGCTGGTGCTTTTCAGATGGTTGGTGAATGCTCCCAGTGATTGCTGTCTACCGTAGCTGTGACGTTTCGCCAAGGCCCATGAGTTTGGCAAAGTCCAGCACAGCACAGAGACAATTTGGTGTATGAAGCACTGGCTACCGATCCGAGAAGTCTGGTAGTGCAATTGTCATTAGTCGAGACTCAATAGGCGGAGTGTCTGTCCGCTCACAAGGTGATTGTGCTTCTCTGGAGAATCTGCCACTACAGGATTGTGTAACCTGTCTGCTCCGGGAATACCCACGACGAGGGGGGGCAACTGGAATAGCGGGACAGGGCCGAATTATCGACCTGAGGCTGGGTTCTCTGTGGGGCTCGGGTGAGAGCTTGACCCTGAAGGTGATCGAAATCGAAATCAGCGTTCGTTCACTGGCCTGCCAACGGCCAGGCAGAGGAAAGACAGATAATTATGTGGTGAAGACTGCGCTCGGATAGATTAGGCACAGGGAGGGGCTGTGTTTCTGTATGGAAAGGAGGAATGTTCCGGGTGATGGCGGCACACTATCTGACAGCCCCAGATATGTGTCTAGGGCCATTCTTTCTGGGGGATGACAGTAGTATTTTGAGGTACTGGTACGGCTTTCGCAACAACCTTACCGGTGTGACTATGGAGGTGGCAACCTACAAGGGTATGTATGCAGCGAAGATGTATTCGCCAGCCGAGGATAGCCCCCCACAGTGCTGCGCGCCTGCTGCCAGGTCAAGGAACCCAGAGGCTTTGGGTAGCAAACCCGTTCCCTTGTGGGCAGCAGTTCGTCTGTCTAGAGCCAAGGGGTAGACAATCGACCTGTCATGGGGCGAACGAGTTACACCCCGCTGCTGTTCGCTTTACCAGAAGCTGTAAGTACCAAAATAGAACCACTGGTGCTAGTCAGGATGTACAGAGACAACTCGGGGAGACCAAAGAGACGAGGATGGTCGGCGAGTTGTACCTAACCGTGACTGGGAGAGAGAAGGTGTGTGTGGTCAATAGCTCGAGTACAATGTGTTGACAAACTCTGTGACCCCTGGAGCCTTTCAACAAATACGGGCTCAGGCCGGACAGGGAAACAACCCGCCCTGAACTGTTGAAGTAGCTGAGCCCGCTGACGAGATGTGCTTGTTGCAAATAGTACTGCGTGCCGAGCTTGGCTGGGCCTTTCGAAGACGTCCTGTCTGAAGGTGATGGAGGGGTATGAAGAAAATAGTATGCTTCACAAGGGTCAGTTGCATCTGGTCTGGTTAACTATGAAGTTCCAGATATTCTGAGGAGTCCTAGTAGATGTCAAGGATCCAGGATTTCGGGTTGTCTTACATGCTGTACTCGCCGGACCGGTGGTCTCGATGAGGCCCGAAGGTTCTCCGTTTGTGAACGACGTCGAACCCCAAAGTTGTTGGTGAACGTAGATGGAGTATAGTTGACAACGCCGGCCACGATGAGCTTTGTATTAAGATATGCTGGTCCTATACTTGACCAAGGATTACCTTTGCACGTGCCACCCAGTGGGTATGGACAAGGCTAGGGAGCGACCCGTTCTGTTCCCGCTTGCTGGCGGATGGTGTCTGGGATGCGCCCACAACGCAGAAACGGCCCAGCCTTGTTAGTTCTGAAGTTCGTATATGGCTTGCTCGAGGATGTGAGTGCATCTGTCAAGGCCCAGTCGGAATTCACAGTGAACGCCCCGAAATGAGAACTGCACAGGTGCTTTGTAAGTTGAATGCTGTCGTGGTACTATCCAAATGTGAAGCTTGGGGATACCATCGATATGGAGGATTCCATACCTTACAGTAAAGCATGCATGGGCTAGACCTCAGACCTCATCTCACATGGTGTACGAGCTGGGGTCCTGGCGGACCCTTGACAGAGTGTGTCAGGCAGGTACCCTGCAGGTTTTTGGGATACTTCCTGATGCTACAGACCCGTGAGCGGCTCCAGGCTTGACAGGCAACTCGGATGATGGAAGTGGCCGGGCGGGGCATGTCCATCCAACGGTGCTGTTCTACCCTCGTCCGAAGCCCACAGAATGTCACAGCAATGACCTGACTGGGCGTTCTGAGGCAGATTACTGTAGCAGCATTGGGGCGGGTGGCCGCGTGAGTCTGCAAAGGCGCCTCTTGTGGCAAGGCAGCTCTTGTCGACAACCGGGCCAGGCATCAAGAGCCAAGATGGTACTGTGTGGATCTCCCGGTGATACCGGGGTACGAATGAATGCCATCAGGTAGCCCCCATGTATAGTCGAGGCTCCCCTCCGGCACACCCTCAGCGCCAATGTGGAGGGAGCAAGCAGGGCGGCCCTGGACCTTTACGATGCCATGCCGCGGTGTGGTGTAGTGTACCCACGGTAGGTGATAAGCGCCCCGCTGCCGTAGTTGGAGAACTGCTCCACATGTTCCAGGAAGGATTGCAGGTTGAGATCAGGGAAGGACTGTGTGTGTATGATAGAATTCGAAACCCAGAGTCTGGACAAAGCTTGATCCTGGTCGCGTGCAATCACCCAGCCAAGGACGAACAAACCCACACCACTTGTCAGGGGAGCCCTCGCCATGCGTGGAAAGGTCGGGCCGTAGCGATGGGGACATGAGAGGAGCAGGTGGTGGACCCAGGAATAGTGGTGTTTGGGTCAGAGATGGGACGGATTCTGACAGCCCAGGAGCTGCTTGGGTTGACGATCAGTGAGCTTGTTGGAAGGGACCTGGAGGGAGGAAACCTGTAGGGGGCCCAGGGCAGTCGCTGGCTTGTCTGGGGGGGTTGCCAGGTCTACCTGATGGGCACGACTGCTGTTACTGCGAAGATGCCGTTTTCGGACTTTCGGACTCGAGCCCTCTGCCCTCCTGCCTCGCACCTCCCACATCTCGGCAGCGGCAGGTACGCTGCTTGCATGCGCTGCAGAGCACTGTCGACCATCCGGGAAGGCGCAACAGCCAAGTTCATGTTGGACCGGCCTGGAGTTGTTGTCAAGTGACCTTGGTCGACTTTGTGGCCCAGTCCAGCCCAACCCAACGAGATCCAGAAGATCCAGATCAAGCCCCCTGGCCCCCAAGATGCAGGTTGATCCGCTCCCCAGAGCATGGGGAGTAACTATGCCATGGCAGACCAGACTCATCTGGTCTCCTCTCGTCCGTTGGCGCTCCCCCGGCACACATCTGACGGGCAGCAATCCTGGCCTGCCTACTTGGGGGGGGGGGCCCAGGTGTGGGGTGCTTCAACAAGAGCGGCATGCAACTTGCGACATGCGACAAAAGCCACATCTGGCTTCGGGTGATTAGTCAGGTCTTCAAGCAGCCGTGCTGGTCCTGGTCCTGGCCCTGGTCCTGCAGTGGGTCAGTGTGCCATCTGCGGGTGGTGCGCGGTATCGGTACTTTTGGGTGGTACTTTTGGGACCCCGGGTCCACGGTACATGTACAACATGTTGAAGCCACCGTCCCAGGTGCTCCACTCCATCTCTCTGCCAGGCCTGCACGGCTGCCCAGCTGTGTGCCATCCATTTCGTTGACCTCCCACTCCTGCTGGGCCAGTGAGGAGGAGGAGGAGGAGCGGGCAAGAAGGAGAAGAAGCTGCTGCGGTTGCTTCTGCGGTTGCTTCTGCGGCCGCTGCAGCTGGCAAGCCTGGCATCCATGGTCCTGCTGCGCTTGGGTCAGCCCCGTCAGCCCGATCAGCCGAGTGCGACTATGCCTGCGCGGCTGGGGCCGACCGTCCCAAGATCAGACGAACCTCACGTGGGGACAAGGCCCTCAAACTCCAAAACTCCAACAACCAAGGCAAGGCATGCAATGATACACTGCCCAGTAGCGGTGCCCTCCTGGTCCCGGTCTCAGTTCTGGTCCCGGTCCTTATCCTGCGCTCGTCATTTCCTATTCTAATATGGTGCTTGGTGCTTGGTGCTTTGCATACACCACATTGACCTAACCTACCCAGCGCCGGCTTGATTCATCAAGCGGACACCCGACCTGACATGCTGCCCTTCAATTTGCCCACCACAACCCGACATCCTTCTCCCGAGATTCACCAGGCTCATCTTAGACTTGTGTGTTGATGCGCCCGAGTGTTCGATGCAACCCAGACCCCGTCTTCCCAGGTCGACCTGCTGGGTCTTGGCCAGAATCGTGTGCCCAAGGCCCATTGGACATGGACGCATCGCGAATCATGTGTCTTCCCGTCTCCATGCAAGACAACGCAGATAGATCTCGTCAAGACCTGGGCCCTGGCCGTTGTCATGCAGCCTTCTCTTGTACGCCGCCGGCACTGGCTGATGCCACCGGCGCAGCCTCTGGCGTTCTATTCTCGATGATAACCTGTAGTTTTGCAGTCTAGTCAGGCTAGATACCCGACGATCTGTGCCGTCCCGGACTGTCGGGCCTCGGCCTGGCCCAGGCCTTGTACCAGTCCCAGTCCTTTGGAAAGCGACGCCCGCTACCACTCCAGCCACTGTGTTGGCGGGAAATAGTCAGTAGCCTACTGTGGTAGGTACACTGCTTGTGACGAAATGCTGGGTGCCCCAGGGGCCGGGGCCAGGGCCAGGGGAGCCTGAACACACCCCTGCCCTGGGCCCACGGCGTGCCGTCGTCCGAAAGGAGCGAAAGCGGTCACGGGTGGACCTGCCCACCCCAGGCCAGAAATTTCGAATCCGGAAACGCATCAACCATCCCTCTTTTGCCCACGGAAAGCCCTTGAAACCCAACCACGCCGTGTGTGACGACCGTTCTCCTAATTAACTTGACGTCTTTATTTTAGTCGACACTCTCATGCCATGAATAAACATCCTCTGACTCCCCAATCTATTCGTGGGTAAAAATACCCGAGTCGATCCCCCTCGATAGAGTGGCACCTTGAATCAGTAGTAGACTACTGTAGTAAAGGGGTTTCGATGTCACCATGCACCCAAATTCGCGGTCCCGCCAGGGAGCATACAGATCCACTCGAGATCCAGGACCTGATGTACGATGATTTTTTTGATTATTTCTCCGGTCTGATCTCCGACAAGTTCCAACAAGCGCGCACGGTCTTTGCAGTTTCCACTATCGCGTACTACATCATCTCTCGTGGTTGTTCTGCTGAGGCGCGTCAGCCTTTTGTTGATTCGAGAGTTGGGCTTCGACCAAGCTAGCCAGTCAGCTAATAAGCACACCCAGCTGGAAGCATGCAGCCGACTTCTCACATTTCGCATGCCGTTTCCATCAATCATCAGCTTCTGGCCAGGCCTTGGAGCACCGACCTGCACCTGTCGGCGGCTGCTGCCACATCCTTCAACCTATTTAGACCGGGGATGCCGAGGGACGCCTGTTGGCTGCAACAACAGTAATCGCATAATCATTGCACGGTATACGCGCTCGATTTCGTCTGAGAATATCCCCACCCATGTGTCAGTCTGTTGGCAAAGATCGCCCCACAAGGATAGCCTAGACGATGGTTCTTTGCAAGGGGGCTGCTTGATTAGGCAGGCCAACCTTTCTTTTCCGTTGAGGCCGATATTCTACAACCAGAACAATGACCGGCCGGCTTCGATGCTGCCTGCCCATGGCGCGAGGCCTGGAAGTAGTGCAAGCCACAAGATCCTTGGATCCCATCTTAGTGCTGCAAGTAACCCGTGGGCCATTGGCATTGCAGGAGACGGGGACGGCATCAACCGGGAGCGCGATCAGCTCGATCGGCCACGGCCTGGTATCTGGCAGCAGCAGAGCCGTTCCTGCAGTTAAATCCAAGGCTAAATTCCCTGAGGCCCGGGCTTGCAGCGGCCCGCTGGGCGGCAGCATGTCAGATGGTGGGCCGCAGGAGGCTATCTTGAAACATGATTCATCACAAGCAGCAGCAGCCTCTGGGGAATGAGACCCTCACTGTCAATCTCATCTCATCGGATGTCACAGACCGTGTACAAGTACACGTGGGAGGTCAGATTGACGGTACTGGTTTACCCAGATTCGGTACAATATAGTACCTGCAGTGATCTAATCTCGATAAGCAGAGTGAAGCCGTTGAACGGCTCTGCCAAGATGAAGCCTCACAACGTCGCATTCTGGCGGTAATAGCATCGAAGAAAACCCCTAATATCTCGATTGGGTTTCATCTACACGACGCGATGACTGACCGCTAGCTAGCCGACGGGACATCGTCACCTTTAGTGGCACGACACGACAGTCGGGTTGTCGACAGCCGAGCCGAGCGATCAATGGGAAAATGACGGACTGTTAAAGAGCTTGGGAGGAAGCCTATCCATTCGGTTTCGTGATGTGCTGCGAGCGAAATATCAAGGGGTGTCTGTGGTGGGTTCACCAAGGAATCATTCATCATCAAATGGGCACCGAGCAGCAAAGAGCGGCAGTCCTTGCGTGATTTCCTGCTCATGGCTTCGTCTCGACCCTGTGGGGATATGTTACCGTGGCACTCGTGGGCAGCAGCCTTCAGCCTGTCTCGGCCAGAGGTCCCCCCCACCCGGCAATCTTCCACGTGGCTTTTCTCGGCCAGCTGCCGCTTGCATTTCGGCTAGGGGGGCTCTGGGGTCCCGGGTGGTGGTGGTCTGAGCTTGGCCAGCGCTGTCAAACGTCAAACGCGCCCCTGGTCATTGGGGGGGTTTGACGACCGACCTCACCTGTGCGCGGCCGTGTGGATCAGGCACAGCTCCGCGGAGACGAGGAATGATTGTCCTTTTTTGCATGTCCAAATTGCTGCAACACCAACCCCAGCATCACGAGATGTCAGATTTTCATCGTGCTATGTGGTGATTGACCGTAAAGAGTAAATACATGCTGAGATATAGAGCATCTCTGTCCTTGGTAGCTTAGCGTAGGCTTGTAAGGAATCAGACGATTACCAGTGCCTCCCAAACTCTGGAGTGTCGCAAGATGACTCCTGGGGATCCGAGGGGCCCAAACACGGACTCTCTACACCGGCCAGCTCATCCTCATCACCTCTACTGCCTCAGTGACACACGATCGCGGCAACACACTTGACTGTTTCCACTCCACGCATGTTTTGTTTCCACACTGCATTCACCAAAGTAGAGCTTGAGCAGCCAGCCCATCACCGACGCCAGACCGCAGCTCAAGATGGGGTATATGGACAAGTACCTGCCGGCGTCCAACGCCACGGCAGGTAACATCACCATCCCCGACGCCGCGACCTTCGACTCAGCCTCGATACTCGTCCTGATCGTGACTCTCTGTGCCTTCTGCGCCCCCGTCTTTGTGCTCTTCCCGCCGTTCCCGCCGCGGAGGAGCGATGCACTTCCGTTGACCCACAACAAGCTCGGCCTGCAGCCGTCAAAGTCGAACCTGCGTGACCACTGGGACGCCGGCCACGCCTCCTCGGCCACGGCAACGGTCAAGTCGCTCTTCATCTACCCCATCAAGTCGTGCAAGGGCATCGAGGTCACCAGGGCCAAGGTCGTCCCCACCGGCCTGGAGTTCGACAGGCTCTTCACCTTCGCCCAGCTCAAGAGCCCATTCCCCGTCGGCGTGGACGGCGGCCAGGAGGAGGAGGCCAAGGACCACGCCTGGGACTTCATCACCCAGCGGCAGTTCCCCCTGCTCGCGACGGTCGAGGTGGAGCTATGGCAGCCCGACCTCGAGAAGATGAAGGGAGGCGTGCGGGAGACCAAGTCCGACGAGACATTCCTCGTCCTGCGGTTCCCCTTCAGCAAGCCCGGCCTAGCCGGGGTGCTGCAGTTGTTCGCGGCCAAGTGCTCCAGGGGCTGGAGGGCGGTGCCCGAGAAGGAGGTCCTGCTGTCGGTCCATTTCCCCTCGGCCGACGAGCTCAGGGCCAAGGGCTACAGGCGCGAGCAGGTGAGGGTCTGGAAGGACACGGCAACCGCGCTCAACATGGAGAGCGAGCTGCCCGAGGAGCTGAGGCTTTATCTGGGTGTGAGCAACCGGCTTGGACTCTTCCGAATGGACCCCGAGAATCTGCGGCCCGTCTTCAAGTGTGCCCCAGCGAAGGAGGAGGCTGGGTACCAGCCTGTCGTGAGCTTTCAAGACTCTGTGAGGACTCATCCCTTCTGTCTCCTGGAGGAAAAGCCCCAGTTCGCGGGTTTGGAGCTGCAATTTCTGACGAGGCGACGCATTTAGTATCCCATTCACGTTCTTGGTTTGTCGAGCGTGCGAGACTTGGAGACGCAGGTCAACAAGGACGCGGATCTGCGCAGACTCGACCCGCAAAGGTTCCGCGCCAACATTTTCGGTTTGTGCAAGCCCTTTTTCCTTCTTGATGCCTACAGATTCATCGAATGCTGACTGAGCATGGGGCCGTAGTCGGCGGCTCTCCTGCGTATGATGAGGACTCATGGACCAAGATCCGCTTCACAGATCCATCTCACAAGGAGGATCAGTCAGACTTCCACGTTTCGTGCCGGACTACGAGGTAAGAGCACGGGCGATTAGAGCCTCAGAGCCCCAGAGCCCCAGGGCCAGTACCGCGCAAGGCACTGACATACCGTACTTTAGATGCAAGTTGCCCAACGTGAACCCTGAGACCGGAGTACGCCACCCTGTCGAGCCAGACAGGACGCTTAGAGCCAACAGAGAGATCGACGAGGGTGCACCGAAGAAGGGCTGCATGGGAATGCAAGTGACACCCCTCTTCAGCAAGTCGCAGGCCCCGGAGAGCTATTTGGCGGTTGGCATGTCCATAGAGGTCCTACAGAGGGGCGAGCATTTCTTCAAGAGTGTATAGCACAAGCGAGGCGCAGCATGGGAATCATTCATTTTGGCGAATCCAAGACTCAACAAGACTAATTAGACAAGACATACCCATCATCGACTCGTGAATAACCAGTGCCATCCGTATCCCGATCGTCTGCCACATGTGATATCAAACCGTTGCAGCGCAGGTACCATCGCAGTGTGCACACCCCCATCCATCCTGAACTCCGAACAACGTGAAAGACAATTTTGCCCCTACTTGATATCCGCAGGGGTCAACGCCTGCACCATACTCGTACCCTCACTGAACCGCGTCTTGAAAATGCGGTTTGCGTTCTGGAACATGCCGTCCTTGAGACTGACAACAATAAACTGTGAGCCCTTGAATCGTGTCTTGATCAGACGGCCAATGTTTTGGGTGTGCGACAGATCCAAGGCGGCGTCAACCTCATCCAAGATGTACATCGGCGCGGGCTTGAATTGCAGCAGCGCCATGATCAGCGAGAGTGCAATAAGAGATCTGCAAGAGATGTTAGCATCTATTTAAGAAAGGTTGCTACGCAAGTGACATACCTCTGGCCACCACTCAGCTCTGTCAGACTCTGCTTCCAAACCTTGCCCAGACAGACCTTGACCTCAAGACCATCACTGATGGTTTTGCCCTCTGGCGGGTCCAGCTTGGCGAAACTGCCTCCCGGGAGCAGCTCCGAGAAGATCTCACCAAAGTCGGCGTTGACTTTTTCCCACGTCTCGTGAAGTGCCTTCTTCTTATAATCGTCCAGACTGATGATGGTCTCCTCTATCTTCTTCTTGTCACGGATGACCGTCTTCATCATGTGCTTCAAAGATGCTTCCTTCTTTTCGACGCTGTCGATCATGTTCATAACCTTCGGGTTGATCTTCTTCTTCATGCCTTGGAATCGCTCGGTCAAGTTCTTTAGGGTTGATTTGCACTCTCCAATGTTGTGGCTCTTGAAGTCGTACGGCGTACCAGTACGGCCGAAGTTGTCCTTCTCATCAGCAATCCATTCGTGCTCTTTTTCCATGTGAGCAACGGCCTGTACGGCATTTTGCTGCTCCTTGTGGAACTTGTCGACCTGGTGGCCTAGCTTCTGCATCTCCAAGCCTTCCTCTGTGATTCGAGAGTTCTTTGAGCGCTTCGCGTCCTCTAGAGCGCGGAGTTCATCATCGAAAATGCTCAGCTTTGCCCGCTCCCCATCGAGATCGGCCTGGGCCTTGTCATGGGTCTCTTTGAGCTCGTCCCGTTGCTTAGACGTCTGAGCGATCTCATCTTGTTGAGCCTTTATGGCCAGGTCGATCTCCTGGAGCTGCTCTCTTGCAGCAGCGAGGTCACCAGACACCTGTTCAGAATCCAGCTGGGCGTTTTGTAATTCCTTCTGGAGAGTCTTGACCGATGTCCTGTTTTTCTCTAGAGAGGACCGCAGCTTGTCCAAGGAAGCCTGCAACTCGACCAATTTGCCGTCCTTGTTATTATCGAAATCTTTTATATCCTTTTCAATCCGTTTGGCGTCTGCCGTGGCCTCGACATGGCGCTTCTTGGCTTCTTGAATATCCGTTTTGAGCTGCACGATGGTTTCCTTCATGTTCTGCACCTCCTGGATGATGGACGATGACGAATTGCTCCCAATCTGCTCTTCAGCCAGCTTAATCTCGTGGGACTTGAGGTCAAGCTCCTGCTTGATTCGGCGGGCCTGATCTAGCTTCGATCTTTCGCGAGCGATTTTGGCTTGAAGGTCTCGCAGCAATCCCTCAGCCTCCCTCAACTGTCTATTCAGATCATTGAGTTTCTGCATGGTGACCAAGACTCCACTAGAGTTCGGTGCACTGCCACCCGACAACGTGCCAGACGGGTCGTACGAGTCTCCTTGGAGGGTGATGCTTCTCATTCGGACATTGGGATCAAAGGTAACCCTCTTGGCAGTGTCGGCGTCTTCGCACACAAGGGTATTACCAAAGACGTATGACATGGCTGCCGAGACCTCATCATCATAGCCGACAAGTGACAGAGCCAAATCTACCTTGCCCGGAGCAATCCTTTGAGCGGTCGCAATCGTCTGCGCAGACGCCTTGAACGCAGCTATCTTGTTGAGAGGAATGATGGTGACGCGTTTTCGCAGCTTACCACCTTTGAGCAACTGCGTACCCGTCACCTCATTGTCGACCACGACGTTGTAGAGGCGGCCACCAGCGCAGATTTCGAGAGCAGTTCCAGCCCTGGTGTGGTCCTTGTCCAGCGTGAATAGTTGAGCAACAAGACCCTTCACCTTCGACCTGTCGAAATTGGGTACTGGGTCGGCATAGTTGAAGTCGATGTTGGCCACTCTGCGCTTCAATGCATCGGCTTCTTGCCGCAAGCTGCGAATCTTTTGCTGGAGGCTGCTCTCCTCTTTGTATAAGTCCTCCTCAGCCCCAGGACTGAAACCGAGCTTGCCCAGCTCTTTCTCGAGCTTCTGTGCTTGGGACTTGAGACCTTCAAGCTCATTGAGCAAGCCGGCATTCTGCTCCTTCGCCTTCTTGGCCCGCGGCTCCTCCTCTTTGATGCGCTTCTCGAGATGCGCAATTTTTATCTTGGCTTGCTCTTGCTCCGTGCCCGCAGCAGACGCTCGACTTCTCGCGTCCTGCAACTGGGCTTGGTAGCCGTTTTCCTGGCCTTCTTTTGAAGCAACGCCGGTTTGTAACGTCTGCAGCAGTTCCTCCTTGGATTCGGCCTCCTGGCTTTGCCTCTCAAGCTCCTCCTTGGCGGAGTCATGCTTTGCCTTCATTTTGTCAAAGACCTTGGTCTTTTCTTGCAGAGCAGCCTCAAGCTCTGCGACATTCTTCTCCCCTGCTATCCTCCGGTCTTGCTCCTCAGTCAAGCTGGACTTCTTCAGATCCATGACAGTGGCTAGACGGACAAGCTCGTTGGAAAGCTTCTTTACGGAATCCTCCAGAGCTTGAGCCTTCGCGCCTTTCCGGAGCTCCTTGTCACGCTGGGATTTGACCCTTTGTACGTCTTCCTCCAAATGGGATATCTCGCTCTTGAGTCTCACAGCCGACTCCTCAAGATCTTGCTGCCGTTGCTTCTTGCTGTCGAGATCAGCACCGGACTGCTCAAGTCGCTCCTGGTATTTGACATAGTCATGCGCAACGACCAGCCTTGTCAGACGTTCGAGATCGTTCTGGGTCTGTTGGAAGTCAAGGAAAGCCCTCTTCTCCTGACGAAGCTTCTCCAGCTTGGGTTCGATTTCTTCTTGGAGGAGCGCCTGTATTTCCTGCAGTTTCATTTCCTTCTTCGACATGGTCTTCAGTGCCTTGTCCCGGCGGTCCTCGAACATCCTGGTACCGGCCGCCTCTTCAATCATAGCTAGAATCTCTACCGCCTTCATATTCAGGACTTTTGTGATTTTTCCTTGCATGATGAGGAAGTTGGGGTTGTTGATGTTCAATCCTACGGACTGGAACAGGTTCTGCACAGTCTGTTGTTGTGCCCGGTGGCCATTGATAAGGTATTTCGACGTCCCGCCAAGGACAATTTGCCGGGTGACACTGATGGTCGCGTACTCCTCGAAACCGATGGGCGACTTGTGCTTGTCCTTATTGTCGAAGACGATCGTGACACTGGCTTTCGTGACTCCGGCTTGACCGCGCTTGTAGATCAGATCCTAGCTCGTGAGAAAGGTCAGAACATGGGCACATATGGTGGGCAGGGACGTGAGGGGCAGCATGGGGCCGGACCTGTAAATTTTGCGCCCGGACTGTCGTCATGTTCGTTATGCCCAAGACAAAGCAGATGGCGTCCAAGATGTTGGACTTGCCACTGCCGTTGAGGCCAGTGATGGAATTGAACATTTCGTCCCTGTGTGCTCGTCAGCGGTCGTGATCCAGGTGCGCACGCCATGGAGTTCATTGTTTACCATCCTGATATCACGGTGCGGACGGCGTACGACTTGAAGCCCTGCGGGGTTGTTAGCCGGGAATTCTCGAGCTGCTTTGGAAAACCTTCAACGCACGTCTATTATGATCTCTGTTACCCTCATGGTGACAGGCTTGGCTTGGTCGTCGTTGTCGATGTAGGCATTGAGAGGAAGTCGGATTCTGGCGGGACATAGGCGCGTATTGGTAAACAAATCATTTACCTCGCGGCATGGCAACGAATCCCTGCTAGAGCGTGGCCGCTTTGCTTTGTCCCGGCTTGGCCCGTGCGGCCTGGCTCCCCTCCACCCTGTGCCTAGTGGTTTACAAGAACCCTCTTTCCAAGACAATTGGAGATTCAGAATATCATTGCAATGCGACCTTTTGCATCTTGGCATGGGTGTTACTTTTGGTCCATTCTCCCTACATGTATACCTACTTCAGAGCCTCCAAATAGGATTCCCCGCGGTCCTGCGAGCATTAGTGCTTGCAATATGAAAGATAAGAGGGTTGGGGGTCCCGAGTGCCAAGTCCTCTCTACTAAGTAGGGTCTCTACCCGTGCTGCAATGCACATACAGTACCAAACAGGATTTGGACTTACATGCAGACACTTTAAATGCCCATGGAGTGTAATTATAAGAGTATCTAGGTGCGCACTGTGGGTCTGCTTGTCCTTTCGGAGCAAAAGGAGAATTCAATGTATTCCTGTGTCCCGCAAACATGAGGATGACGAGCCCAGCAGTGATACCGCGCATCGTGGGCAAAGGAGACCTTGGCGAGGTACTAGCACCACTTGGTTGCGTGTAACACGCTGCCATCGAGTCGTGGCTAGTTTGACGTACAAGACTGGGTGGGTGGGTTCGCCAAATCCCCCGTGCCGTGGTCCCGTGGTCCCGTGGTCGTGTGGAAGTTGCAATAGTAGCCATAACAACATATCATCCAATTAAGGGTGCGATGTCGGGTATGATTCCTTTGGTCTGATGTGTGCACTAATTGCAGATGGGCTGTGGCGTGGCGGGCGAGCGTAAGGAGGTCGGCCCCGAGCGTAGCGCACCTAATGCTTATCCACCTGCATTCCAGACAAGCCTGACAAAAAGGTGACGGCTCGCCTGTGGCCGGGCTGGGGGGGTTGTATTTTTGGAGTATAGGTAGGCAGGTCAGGTATGGAGTACGTATCCCTCAACTCCGACTCCCTAGTATCAAATCTCCCTCCTGACACCCACGCAATCGAAACGGGCGACGACGGCTTTCCCTGGGCACCATAACACCCTGGGACCTCGATGGCACTCTACCACTACCGCTCGACCGACCTTCGCTATTGATCCCGCTATCGCGACACTAGCCCGCCTAGTCCTCCTGTGCAGCCAACCCACGACACCCCTAGGGGCCGCTTCGATCCCTTGGCTCGACAGCCCCGAGACCGTCCTGCCCTCGGCCCAAACACGACTGCTGTGACAACCCACAAAGCTACATCATTTCCTTTCTTCAAAGACAAGCACAGTAGAGACCGTACTCGCCCTTATCGCCGCCTCTGACGCCCCTGATCTGATGGTTGCCAATCATTCCGGCGACTGCACCGCGCCGAGGTCGTAGGCCTCGTCGTGATGTCGTCCTCTGCCCGACTCTCTGCTCCTGCTCACGATGCCGATGCGCGCCCGCGAAACCGTCGGCTAGGAACGGGAGCCGATGGGTCCTCGAGATCTACATCCCTTCTTAGGACTTCGCCAAGTCCATCGTCGAGCAGGGGAGCAAGCCCAATCCCGACAGCACGTATAGGGCCGGCCTCGAGGTCATCAAGCAGAGTCCCCGCCCGGTCCAACACTGGCGACGCTCTGTTTGGAAAGAGCTGGCTCGACGGACAATGGGCCCCTAGTTGGGCATCCGTTCAAGACTTCGCTACAACCCTGCTAACTGGGGGCGATGGTTCAGGAGATGGCAACGAAGCACGCAGAAGAGGAGCTAGCCCGCGGAAGCCCATGCACAGAGCCTCAAGTGGAACACTACGAAAACAGCCCAGCGCATGGGGACCAAAGCCGCCCGAAGGCTCTCGCCCGGGGATTGAGGATGTCGCGGCAGGATCATTGGCGGAGCGTGAGGCAGCCTTCAAGGCCAGGAAGACCGCCAGCGTTCTGGAAAGCCACGATGGTGTCAATGGCGGGCTCGATGTGTCAGGCAAGTTCAAGAGACGGAATTCTGATGAAGACTCGGGTGCCAATACCATCAACCCCGAGGTGGAAGATCAGCTGGCCTATATACACCACACAACACCCACTGACACATACGCGGGCATCATCCTGAGATACCGGTGTCAAGAGGACGCCTTTAGGAAAGCGAATGGATTGTGGTCCCGGGACAACATACAGGTACGGAAATGGCTGGCCCTACCGGTAGACGCATGTGAGGTGAAAGGGAGGCCTTGCGACGGTCCGTCATATTATGCCAAAGAGGTAGATCTTCTTGCTATGACACCCTCTGCCGCCACACCAGGGACCTCATCGAATGCCTCGAAATCAGAATCAGCACAGCCTCTGCACGATGACTTCTTCGCATCACGGAATGAGCACGCAGTGGAAGAGCTGAAGGAGGAGGAAGAAAAGCCCTGGACACATGTCAGATGGGTCAAGCTTGACAGTTGCAAGGATCCAATCGAGATCGCAAGAGTTTCGAGGAAGGCCATGGGCTACTTTCCGCCCAGGCGGAAGAAGAGCTTGCGCACAGCCTCTACTTTGAGCACTCCGAGGGGCTCATTAGACGTGCCCAGTATCACGCTCAGCTCCGACATCGTCGAAAGTCCAGGCAGCCTCTCCTCCCGGCGGCACAGCTTACTCGCAAGCCGTCCACATATCGGTACCACATACGCATCGTCGGCACCGACACCATCCCGAAGCAGGGTGGGCAGCGGGAACGATGACCTCCGTCCAGCATGGATGCGAAGGCCAGGCGGTGTAGGAACACTGAGTCGGAGTGTGCGTGCCCCAGGCCCAGAAAAGGACTACTTCAACACGTGGACCAAGAAACATCTGCCAGGACTGAACATCGAGTCACTTCCCTCCATGGCGGTCATGGGATCCGAAACCGCAAAGTTTGGTTTTACCAACGATGAGGCAGCTGCCATTGTCGAGAGCCCCTTTGAGGAAGGCCGTGATGCCGCAACCGCAAACAAGCAGGGAACCGGACTTGACAAAGCTGCAATGACCATTGAGACGTGGCTGCGCGGCGCATGGGCGAAGAGACCTAACACACCGATACTGGGCCCGAGTCGCACTCGGCAGCTTGCGGAAGGGGAACCAGACCTAATCGAACTGGAAGATACCAATAGCGAGGATGGGCGGATTGGAAGCGGCCTACTGGACCAGGCCATTCCGGATCTGCCGAACTTGGGCAACGGCTCGTCCAGCCGAAGTGACGGGAATGGGAGTGCTCTCAGGGGCCGCACGCTCCACCAAAGCAGCTCTGGATTTGCCAAGGACAAGAAGGCAGATTAGATCGAATTAGAAGAGGGCCTCTGACGCAGGGGTCTTCTACAACGCATGCATCCAAGGCGTTTCTTCGGGTCCTTTTTTCTGTATATAAGATGGTTCTGGAGGGCGAAGCGCTGAGCAGTCAACATTTGGGAATTAACCGAAATAGAAGTTTTTATTGAAGGAATAGTATTTTATTTTTTTATCAACTTGAATAAGGATTCTAACCGGCTGGTGTCATCCACAATGCAAGGCGAGCTCCTACCTCCTCGTGCCCTAGATTTTTCCTTGCTGAGGACCTTGCAAATAAAGTCCATCGCCCGACCAACAGACTTCATACATGTGCCAAAGGCCTCTCACTTGAAAGAGACACGTAAAGCCAAAACAGGTTTGAAAATAATGCGTTAACAAGACACGCTGACAGGAGGGACAGAGATCCTTGCAGGTTGAAGGGGAAGGAGGTACATTCTGTAGCCCTGGTAGTTAGTCGTAACTAGAAGGCTTTGTTGACTCCCTCCCACTCCGGCTCTGCTTCCTTTGCCCTCACCAAGTCCCCTGGCCAAGATCCTCCCGGTGCCTTCGAGGGCACCACCATGGCCTGCTTCACTACCAAGTCACCAAGCTCCTTGCTGACGCCCAGTCGTGGCAGGCGGCTCTCAGCCTCGCCCAGGGCGTTCGCCCCGACGAGCGCTTCGTAGGTGCCAAAGTCGGCCCTGACAGCTAGCCTCAGAGCCCTGACTAGACCGCCCGCGCCCTCGGCCACGTGCGGGCTGCTGTGCAGGGCAACAGCAAGCCAGGCCTCCCGGGCAGCCTCCCCGTCGACGCCGTGCTTCCTCAGCAACGAGGCTGCCAGGTTGGCGCCCGTAACCTCGAAGCGCTCCGGCTCAGGTGCGTGGGCCTCCGATATGCCGATATCGTGGAGCATGCACGCCACGAAGAGGACGTGGGGCGTCGTGGAGGGCACGGAAAGCGTAGTAGGGTCCGGCAGCAGGATGGCGCGGCGC
Organism: Diaporthe australafricana; assembly: GCA_039880735.1. Classification (NCBI taxonomy): domain Eukaryota; kingdom Fungi; phylum Ascomycota; class Sordariomycetes; order Diaporthales; family Diaporthaceae; genus Diaporthe; species Diaporthe australafricana. The sequence goes on from JBCEDM010000001.1 coordinate 7,732,494, forward strand.
GCGTAGAGGAATGTGCGGAAGCTGTGGTTGAAGATGGAGGCCGGCAGGGATGACTGCGCGAGGGCGAGAGCTTCTGTGCAGGCCGGGTGGTCAGGGACCTCCGCGTCGAGCACGGGCTCGGTGCCTCTGGGCGCTGGCGGGCCCTGAGGGTTTGTTGAGTAATTGCACATGTCGGAATCCCAACTGCAAGAAGACGAGTGCCGCCTTCTTAGAGTAGACCGTGATATGGATGTGGTCGCTCATCGGACGTTTTCTTACGTGCAGCCGCTCCCAACATCGACGTGAATGAGCTTACACCCGACTGGTTGGCTCCAAACCTGGACGGGACTTGCGCCTGAACTTGACCTTGAACTTGAACTTGAACGCGCCATGCTTCCGCGACAACCCACTGCCTACGGTCGCCAGCCCCCTCGAAATGTCGATTGCCCCTGCACTGACGTGACTGACCGCGACGACGCAAGCTGCGATTGCCCTCGATGCCGATCTGCATAGAATGCCGCCACCCCGTCAAGACGCTATGGACGAAGTACTCGGGCGCGGGCGACAAGTCGAGCGGCCACAACATCCGCCTCACGGTGTGCAGGAACTGCGGCCGGTTCTGCGACAAATACGTCGAGCATGACTACATTGTCCTGTTCATCGACCTGGTCCTCATCAAGCCGCAGGTGTACCGCCACCTGCTGCACAACACGCTGATGCGGGACCACGACCAGTTCGACCCGTCCATCATCCGCCTCGGCATCCTCCTGCTGCTCTTCGACGTGTATCTTACCTGGGCGCGCATCGAGAAGCAGTCCGTGCCGGACGGCTCCGCCTCCTCCCTCGCCGACAGCAACTTTGGACGCCTGGCGCAGCAGCCCATCGTGTTCCAGTACATGTTCTTCTGTAAGTCGTGTCTTGTGGTGTGCGCGCGCAGGCGAACCCCTTGCAGATGCTGTGTCGCATGGCACAGCTAACAATCGCCTAGTAATACTTTGCACCGTCTCGACCCTCGCCTTTCACCTGTCGATCCGTTTCCTTACCTCGTCGCCGTTCTCGCCGCTGGGCCTCCTCGGCATACTCCCGCGGTACTCCCGCCCAAACTCCGTGTCGACCGCACTCCTCGTCTCCAGCAGCACGAAGCTTTTTCCTATATTGATGGTCATATGGGAATACGATGTTCCCGCGGCGGCGAGGTCGCTTGGCTGGGCCGTGGTAGCGAACAACGTTGAGGCGCTCAAGATCCTCTTGGACTGCGGCTACGGAGTCGCTGCATTACTGGCTACCACAGGGGCCTTGAGCCGCTGGCTCGTCGGCCGGACTATACTATGGGCAGCGGGCTTGGACGGCGTTGACTCGCAGGGTGAAGGAAGTGTGGCGGAGGAAGGCAAAGCGCTTTGGGCATTGATTGTTTACGTTCGGGACTGGGTCGGCCAGCTGGCCATATAGCGCGTGCAGCAATCTATTTCGTTGGAGTTTGCAACAGAGAATCACCTGTCCTCGAGTTGTGGAGGCTTCCACTCTTTCCCCTGGTTCTATGCCATGACGGCACGCCTGTCGAAGTGCCGCCCTGAATCCTTCCTCACTCACGGCCGCTTTCTCGCTGTCCATGTCCAGTCGTAGATCCTCACCTGTCCCCATCACTGGACCGAATATCACAGTCTACTGCAGACCCGGGAGCTTGATGATGTAGATCCTATTATTCCCCCAACGCCGGCAATGTGAATGATGATGAACAGTTATTTGTACAGCTCGCTGTCCCTTCCACTGCTCTCGACTTTGACCACAAGTTCCTTGACGGGACTTCTCCTACTCGTGCACAAACTTCTCTCTCAGGTCGGACCGCTTCGGCTCGATCAAGGGATGTAGTTGGGCCAGGAAGGTGATCGCCCACATCAGATAGCAGCAGACAAACGCGAGGATGAGGGATGATCGCCACAGCCTGGAGGGCAGCATCAGTCAGCACGGGAGACAGAGGAGACACGTCCTGGGGGAGGGCGTGGTGGTAACTTGATAGTCAAGATCGCTGGGAACACTCACACTTGATTTTCGCCCTTTGGCGACAGGAACCATGCTGCCACGCACATGGCAGCGATGATGAACAGGCCGATGAAGATGCTCCACCTGGAGGAGCAGTGTCAGCGCATGCAGGTACTACCGCCTCATCTGGTGCCTATGCCTAGAGATGGATCAAGCTTACCCGTTAGCCATTTTGAAGAGTCTGGCGGTTTGGCGCGTGGGATGATGGGAGCGAGCTCGATTGTGACGGGTTGGACGATGATGATGCTCTCTTGCTTGCTTCTCGCTTGGCTACCAGTCGGAGCTCCGCTTACGTAACCAGGATCCCTCCAGGACAGACCTCCAAATTCTGGGTGAGCAAGCATGTGCTACTGCGATCTCAGGTACCAATCAATAGATCCCCCCAGAATAAGGACATCTTAAACACACGACACATCGACTGATGCTTAGTACGACCCACTTGCTCAATTATTTGCTAAGTCGTCCTCGCACTGTTTACAGGCCAAGATAGGGAAAACTTTACACAAGTTGAAAATGCACACGTCCAGCCTTTTTCAACGTGTACATACAGCTTGTTTATTTTTAGGCATTCTGTCTGCTCCTTACTCAGACATCTAAGCATCATTCTCAAACTTGAGCCCGTTTTCCTGTCGCACGGCTCCGTAGATGCCCGCGATATCGCCGTTGTTAGTGTGCTCCTGGATCTTTGCCAGGTGTGCATCCGCTACCTCAACGTTCCCAAGCTTCACCCCAGAGTCCTTTGCGATCTTCAAGGCGTGCCCGGCGTCTTTCCTCGCGAGGTCTACGTGGAACAGAGGCTCCTGCCTCTTCCAGTAATCACTGCTCAGCATCCTGGTAGAGTAGGGAGGGTACACGCCGGGCATCATCAGCTCAATAAACTTGTGCGAGTACTGTGTCCCCAGCCCGCTCTTCTCTGCCAGCACGTGGCCCTCAGCGACCTGCTCGACCATGTTCAAGATAAACGTGTTGCCCAGCAGCTTCAGCTTCGATGCTTTGCTGTATGGTTCGTCACTCATGTCGATGATGGCACGTGAAGTGACACCCTCGAGGTAAGGCTTGACCCTGTCAACAGCGGACTTGGGCCCAGCAGGAACGGGAACAAGCTGGCCAGCATCGGCCATGGGTGGCGCGCCGAAGACAGGGCATGCGACGAACTCCGCGCCCTTGGAGGTTATCGTCTTCGCAATTGCCTCGGTGGTGTCGGGGTGGATAGTCGAGCAGTCGACGACCACCTTGCCCTTGATATCGGCCTTCGCGATGGCATTGACCGTCTCTGTGACAGCTGCATCGTTCGCAAGGCAGATGAATATGACCTCGGCTTTCGCCACGCCAGCCTCGATGGAGTCTGCCACCTCCGACTTCCCCGAGGGCAGGGCCGCGCTTAGATCAACTGCTCGCTGCTTGGACCGATTGTAGACTGCCAAAGGACCACTCAACTCGCCTTTCTCGGCGATGTTCTTGGCCATGCCCTAGATAGAGGTCAGAGGGCCTGGAGCAAGCAAGTCGACAGGGTAGCTCACTTACACGTCCCATATTGCCAAGACCAATCCAGAAGACATTGGGAGCCATGGCTGCGTGTTGCTCTCGAAGTTTCAACGTTGTAGGTCTGCGGGGTCAGGTACTCGAGGAGTCAAAGAATCTGGCAATTATGTTAGTGAAAACTGGAATACCGATTTCGAAAAGCATAAATCCATGCAAAAGGGAGCGGTTGAATATGCATGTTAGAATTTAGAGCAGCCGCCCACGCACATTGTAGTCAATTGGTACTCAAGATATCGGGTCGCGCCGTCAGGAAGCTTGAAATTGCAACTGGGACAGATCTACACTTCGTCGTTATCTCTAGAGCTCTGAATTTATATGGAGTAAGTCGGATGACGACAACGGTATTTCTCGTTGAGCTGTGTCGTTTAAGTCCGACCGGTTCGGTTGTTGCGGGGAAGGGCGGATTCTAAGACGGCTTGCAACTGGCTCTACGATATCGCCAGTGCCGCATCTCGGTAGAGACTCTGCGGAATTACCCAGGGGTCTCGGAGCAAGGTAAGGCTTGCAAAGCATTACATATACTTCGAGAGACCGGTGCATCCTAGTACACTATCCATTCGAAGTGTACTCGGGCCATGTTCCGAGGGCGGGCGGATCAAGGCCGTTCCGGGTAACCCGAAAGCTCCGCGGGGACAGCCGAGAGCAAGGCACCGTCCATCGTTAAGGTGGCAACGAAATGCGTTATATTATGGCTTGCTCGGCTTGGTAGCTAACTGCGTGTATAGATTACACTACTCGGTCAGAGGCTTCGCAGTGCTACTTCCGATAAACACATTGCAGCAACACAATGAGTTGTACTCTGATGGGCAGCACTGAGGCAAGGGACGTACTTGGCCCCTCCCCCCTGTGCGACTGCAAAGGGGGTCCAAAGAACCTGCCGAGGGTTCTTATCAGCTAGCTTATCTTGGATATTGACTCAATGGAGCTCAACTAGCACTCATGCACTTACACCGATCGCCGGACCTTCTCCTGTAAACAAAATTATCCCCACTTTGTTTACAATACCTCGAATTTCTTTCGGCTTGCTTGCTACTCAGATATGCGCTCCAGATCATGATACTACGTAACTCAGCCTGGAGGAAGAAGGCGACAGCCCTTGTAGAGGTAAGATAAGGGACTTTGGCCTGGCTCAACTCCTTGCCGAGCCTCCCTCTGAAGCTACATGCCAGGAGAGACCAATGCAAACAGTCATTTTGCTGAGCAAACCTGCAGATTTCAACGAGGGCCAAATCCAGCAGTTCAAAGAATTCAGCAGCGTCTGCCACGTCAAGTTTCCGTGTGGCATCGCCAAAGGATGAATTCTCCAAAGACATACTCAAGGAGCATTACGCCTCTATCCCCAAGAAGGCCCAGGAGAAAAGATCTCAGGACAGGGTGAGCACGATTTCCTATGACACAAACTAGTGTGCATAAATCTGACAATGTCTACCTATCAAGGATCTGTACGTGTCAGTGCTAGAGTCCTCATCGGCCACAAAAAGGGACGCGAAGCAGTACCTGCAAACCTTCGCTCCGACAGTGGCCAAGAATCCCGCCTCGGCTGCGTCTGCCGAGGCCGTCGGCGCCATCAATGTCGACCCCTTGAGGAATGGGGCTCGGGCGATTAGCGAGACTCCCAGGTTCGTCCAGGGCTCAGTCACCACCAAGCGAGCACCTGTGGACGCCGTGCCTCACGCCGCCCTCATCAAGTTCCGGCTGCCGCAGGAGGCCGACGAGGACACTTTGAAAGGCGTGGCCAAGACGCTTGCGCAGCTCCGGGTACTCGGCCTGGTGAGTGTGATCGTCCTCGACTGCGAGTTGGGGCCCGACGACAAGTACTGGTCCCGAAGCCTGAACCAGCAGGCCTACAGACTGGCTGGGGCGATTGACGAGTATGGGGAGCCTTGGACAACAGTCATGATGGACTTTCCGCTGTCCACTCAGCCTACCTCACCTGGAATCCAAACCTCGCCACTGACATCCAACACTACCGTTGTCGGGGAGGGCAGTTCCATCTTGGCGGCTCTCAATAAAGGCTCGGCGATTATTGTCCCACCGATTGTCCAACAATATGGTGGGAATTCTCAGCCTATTGACCCCGATCAAGTCGTTTTATCTCTCACACGCTACCTCTCGGGGTTGCAGTTAGCTAGGCCGTCTGGTCCCGGAGGAGAGTATGAGGAGGGCTTGACATTGCCAGCAAAGAAGGCATTTGTCGACCGAGTGATTATTCTGGATCCTGTCGGCGGCATTCCCGCCAAAAATCGATGGAACAACGCTCATGTATTCCTTAACCTGGAGGATGAGGTCGAAACTGCAAAGACACATCTACGATCCTTGGACTCAACACGGCAGACAGAGAAAGACAACGACTCTGCGCGGGCTCATATGAGGAACCTCGACTTGGCCAAGGACACACTTGCGATCCTACCTTCGACATCGTCGGTCTTGATCACAACGCCCAGAGAAGCAGCAAACCTGCATTCCCGAAGCGAGGATGCTTACGAAGGCGGCGTGATGGGATTTGTGGGCACAGTCGGAACGAGGAGAAGCCACAACCCGTTGATACATAACCTTCTCACAGACCGTCCGACACACTCGTCATCCCTCCCTCTTGGGCGGATTAAACCCATCTCGCGAAATGCAGACCCAACTAGCAACCCTGTCATGTCGCCCACGACGCTAGCTAAAAGAGGCATGCCAGTAACAATCTACCCAGATCCAGCGTCAGCAGGTTGGACGCCTCCGAAACCTGGGCGACCGAGACTCAGACTAACTGATTCCTGCATCGACATGCCCCGCCTGGTTCATCTGATCGAAGACTCCTTCAACAGAAAACTGGACGTCCAACACTACCTGAACCGGGTCGAAAAGAGCCTCGCAGGAATCATTATCGCCGGAGAATACGAAGGAGGAGCGATACTCACCTGGGAGAGACCGTTCAGTATGGACGAGGAGACGGCGTACAATAGTCGACGACTGGTTCCATACCTAGACAAATTTGCTGTCCTCAAGAAGAGCCAGGGGGCGGGGGGTGTTGCGGATATCGTTTTCAATGCCATGGTGAGAGATTGTTTCCCCGAGGGCGTGTGCTGGAGGAGCAGGAAGAACAATCCTGTCAACAAGTGGTATTTCGAGCGGTCGCGAGGGACCATGAAGCTGCCCGAGTCGGACTGGTCGATGTTCTGGACAACGCCTCGAGTAACGCTCAGAGATGAGATGATGAATGACTACGAGGATGTTTGTCGGAAGATATTACCTTCATGGGCGGATAATAAGCACATTGTAGATTAGAAAAGGAGGCAAGTTGAGGAGCTCGCTCAATCGAGATGTCTTAGATGCCGTTTGAGGACATAAGTGGAACAATTGTACATGTGATACATGCCCTCTCTATGATTAATGAGCATCGTGAGGAAATGGATGGCATAGGTTAGATGGAAGCCCACTGAGCCACCGCTGGAATGCTTGTTGGGCAGGCAATTCCTGAGAACGACATTCTAACAAGCAGGCAATTCCTGTGGAGCCAAAGGTCCGAATGTTCCGGGAAGTTCCACGCTGAAGTCAACTGGCTTGCGTGTTTTGGCGCCAACGATTTGTTCATGCCCTTCCATTTTGGACCAGTGAAATCAGCCACGGGGGTTTTCAGCCGTTTGAGCTCGCACAGAGAAGGAAAACAACGTGTCAAAAGTCCTGAGCCGATAGAGGCCTTGGTCATGAGCTGTTTCTGCGTAAAATTCCTCTGGTACAGCCGCTGTGCAGGTCTCATATGGTTGGTTGGGATGAGATGGTTCTCGGTGAAGCTTGGGTGATCACGTTGGAGGATCGTCGCGGTTGTGGCGCGTACGTCAAGAGCTCTAGTGGGTCTGGCCCTACTGCCACGACATTAAACTGCGGGGGCTAGGTAGGTACATGTACTGCATAGTAGAGGGGCCATGGAGAAAAAGGTCCCGTTCTTGTCACAGCTGAGGGACTTAGTTGACCAAACTTGACAGTGGGCAAGATCTAACATGCGGCCCAGGTGAGTTACTCCCAAGTAAAATGCCCGGTGCATCAATGCCAAACCATCTTCGTGTGTTGGTTGTTCTGTCAGTCACAGCTGAAGCCTTGGGGAAAGCTGTTGTCAGGAAGAAGCCGGGCGGTAAGAGTAGTCTAGTCTACTTGCTGAGGCGCGATGCGGAGCAGTCAGCCTAACGGCTTTCTGAGCAAGTGACGCAACAATGAAGCTGCTGGCGTGTTTCGCGCCACACCATGGCTGCCTTTGCTGCTATTCCAGACTTCTCCTCTCCGGTTTTCTTCCCTGGTATATACAGGGATCTCTGTGCCTGGACGGGCAAGGGCTGCAATTGAACAGTCGATCAGAGGAGAAGGACGAGGCGCCCAGGTTTGCAGCACAGGTGCCACAGAGGGACATGCACAGTACGCATTGAAGTAGTACCCCGTCGACGCGTCCGCCCACATCTCGGTCCCCTCCTCTGACGAACTTCTCACCTTATAATACTTGGCTCTTTCCTCTTTCTTCCCAAATCTGTGCCGATCCCGTCGTACCACAGACACTCCCTATATATAAGGTCTGTAACAGCTGTGCTACCCATGCCGGATCCTTTCGCTCCTGCGCCACCTCCAGCTCCCCAGATCTTATAAGAGATCTGCCCGCTCGTCATAACTTCCCCCCGGACTCCCACCTGGTGAACACTGCTTTTGTTACTGCCACAGTTGCGCCAGATAGTCGGCCTTCGCACCTGTTCAATCTTCCCCCCACATAGCAAGCCTTTCATACACCGGGTGCCATGGACCGAGTCAAACAGGGTATGTCAATCCCAAGCCCCATCAGCTCACCTGTGGTGAAAGTTGACAGCACCTGACCTGACAACCTTGCAGCAAACCCCTTCTCGAAGAGGGAGTCTCACAGCCCAGCGGCCGTTATAACCTACAAGGTTTTAACGATTCTAACATGGCTGCTCTCGGTCGTCGTTTCGGTATACTATTCTGCTAGGTCGCCCGCCGACGACATCAAGCATGGCAGAACGATCGAGGGCCAGAATTACCTGCACTGGTCTGGGTTCACGCTCAACTTCGTGCTCGTATATGTGTACTTGTAAGGACTCACGTCGATATCGAACCTTCACAAACCAGGTGTAGCTGACCGGAAAAACGCTAGCATCGTCTTGTTCATCTCCCAGATCGGTTATGTTGTGCACCTTTTCTCGAGCGAACTTGACAAAGTCAACGCCGCCTGCGCCACCGGATCGCACTTCATCGTGAACAACCTGCTGCACTTTGCCTTCATCATGCTGTTCGTCCGCAGCCACTTCGTGTGGGCTGAGCTCATTCTGGTCATCAACTTCTTCAACCTGAGCTCGCTGGCCTTCCGCCACCACGCGTACCCTCGGTTCATCCACACGCCCGTCGTCTCTGGGCCCCTGGCTTGGACCTTCGTCGCTATCTACTGGAACGGTGCGATAATGGTTCCGCATGAGGACAGCCTGGTTGCAAGGATCTTCGCCAATATTTTTGTCTGGTCCATCCTTGTCTATGGCCTTTTCTTCCTCGCAATCTACAAGGTGAGTCTTGCGCATGGAGACTGCTCGGCTGGAGCCACAAGACTGACCTCTTGCCCAGGACTACACAATGGGCTTCTGGCTCAGCGTCTTGGCCGCATCGTTGGGTGTCGCCCAATTCCAGCGCCAGTTCATTGCATTCCAGTGGATCTTCGCTTTTGTGATAATGGCTGTGCTGTTCAGCTTGTCCACAGTCGTGGCTGTTGCTGCGTGGACTGGCCGTGAGCTACACTTCGGCAAGAACGGCAAGGTCACTGCTGACGCAGAGCGCGCCCCTCTTCTGGCGGATGATAATCAAACGGCCTAGGCCCAATAAACTGGACGATTATGAGGCTCGCTTGGGTGCAAATGAGCTGACCTTTTGGGTCAGGAGGACGGCCGTGCGGGAGACGCTGCCAGTATTTTGGGTTTGTCCCCAGACGGTAGGTACCCTTTGGGCCACTCAAATGGCGGATCTGGGGCTTCTTTGTGAAGCGAATGACAGCCATCCTTATGGTCAAAGATTTCATCGAACAACATTGAATCTTTTGTGCGGTTGAAGTGTGGGAGCAAAGATAGCTGAACTTCTGGTTTGAGTGAAAAAAAGCATGTCTAGCTGTAGTGATATCAATCTATGCGTGCATATTCCGGGACAGAAACCTAGGATTCGAGATCGAGATATATTGCATTGCAGCATTCTCAACTGCTGAGAAACCGAGAAATTCGTGATAATGGAGCTTCTTTCTCATGGTCTTGCTGCTCGTGGCAGCCATGCATCTGTCTCGGTCCAGGGGGAAAGCACTTACGTAATCAAGGTGCCGTCCACGATCTCAGCCGGTGCTCCAGGCGCTGACCTGCATCTCATTTGCAACACTACTTGCATCTTTCAGTAGAAGGCTTGGAGCCCAACACAAATGTCAGGACAGAGGATCCTGAGAAGGTTCCCATTCGCGCTGAGCCTTGGCACCGACATCTGTCATGTAATTCGAATTCGCAAGATATTGGATTCTTCCAGAGGAACGCGCTTCGTTCAGAGGATTCTCAATGAAGAGGAGAGAGGACACCCGAAACTACGATGCATTCTCAACGAGCGTCCCTGTACCAATGATGCCAAGGTGCTTGGCAGTCATGATCAGACGACAAATCACCAAACGGGCGTGACTGCGGCGCACGAAAATATCCCCAGTCTGTTGAGGGCTGGGCCGAGTCTCGAGGAATTGCAACTCGCGGCCACGTTCATGGCTGGAAGGTATGATCACCCCAGTTCAATTTAGCAACACTTGACAATGGATTCCGTATATCCAAGGCAAGATGCCAATCGGCTGAGACTGGAATCACTAGGTTCGCCGCAAAGGAGGCCGTCATCAAAGCCCACCCGCAGAGAAATCTCACCTGGCATGGTATCTCCATATCACACCAGGCCTCGACACATGCGGACAGAAAGGGCGCCCCTGCAGCTATCATTCGGGGTACCAATGAGGACTACGAGGCTTTAATCAGCATCAGCCATGATGGAGAGTACGCAACCGCCGTTTGTCTCGGCGCGGAACACGCGGATCAGACGGACGACTGATCAAGCATGGGATGGTTGGCTTCTCCCGACTGGAAGGCTGAGTACGATCAAATCTCCGATTTAGAAAACCTGGAGGTCCCATGCAGCAGCGCGCAAGACGCAGGTGAACAGCCCTGGCAGATTGCCTCTCATGTTGCACAGCATAGAGGCAGCAGGCCTTGCTTATCCTTGGTAGTGCAAACAAAAGCCCATGTGCGATCACGTTGCAAGCGTCGCATGTCTGCAAAAGCAGTATTCATATCAAGCCGCAACCCCGTGCAACCTGCGGACTGCCGAATAGGACTGCAGCCACAAAACTCACCATGGATGGGCCTGTCTTTCCAATGGGCCTGAAGATTCTGGTCATTTTGAACTGAGACAAGATGACAGAAAAGCTAGAGATGGTCTTTTCGGCAGATTGCAGGAAACTCGGCGCCAGATGGAGCTGGCTGAATTGGTCAGGCTGGCAAGGCGGCGTTTGGTGAGATGAATGGGAGCTGGCATTGGGCAAGACGAGATGGATAAATAGCCACTCTGCAGATTCACTTGCTCCAAACGATTCAGGACGAAGGCGACTTCCTTCCAAACCCTCGGCCGACCGCACGAGTCTCACCTTCGTTTCCTGCCTTCTCTCTCTCTCGCCCTTTCTGCCTCTCTCAAGAACCCAACGCTGCAGCGCTACGTGTTGAGTTCAATCAGCAAAGACTTTGGCCACCACTTTGATTCTTATAATTCGTTCCTTCCTAACGACTCGACTGTAGCCGACCAGACATCACGCTGTCGCTGCAATGATAGCGCCTCGACTTTTGACTTCGGTCGTCGCAACAGCCTTGTTTCTCCAGCAGTCCAGTTCTTTGCACATACCGCCCACTGCCATAAATGGATCTCTTCGTTGTCACTACGACTACATTGTTGTAGGAGGTGGTGCTTCAGGATTAGTCATGGCAAATCGACTGAGCGAAGACCCTGATGGTGCGCCCGAGCCTTTTCGCGTTTGCAGTGTTGCAGCCTAGCTAACCACGTCTTGATTCACAGTAATGGTGTTGGTCCTCGAGGCTGGGACTCTGTCAGTCAGATGGTCCCTCGAAACTTCATTTCATGACTGACCAGGATCGCAGAGACACGGGTGGGGCCAAGGTGACGATTCCAGCGGAGATAGGAGACACCCTCTGGACGGACTACGACTGGAAGCTCCAGACCGTTGAGCAAGAGTATCTCAACAACAGGAATGTCGCTCTCAACCAAGGAAAGGTACTTGGAGGTGGCACGTAAGCAGCTTCCCGATACAATTCTGACCTTCCTGGGGAGGAGTTTCTGCCAGATTGGTGTTCCTTTTCACGACCTACCCCGAAGCCCTTTGTTAGGCTGCAGGTTTTGAGACAGGCTATGAGCAAATGGCGTCCTGAACCATTCCTGCCTTGTATAAGACTTCTTTGGTGCTTTGATAGCTAACTCCAAATGCTGCAGTGTTCTTAATGGGATGGTGTGGACCCGAGGATCAGCCCGAGATTATGACGCCTGGGGAGATCTGAACCACGTCGAAGGCCAGACGAATGAACACAACTGGCGATGGCAAGACCTCCTGCCTTACTTCCAAAAGGTATGTGTGATTAGGATGGGCTTTCCATGGGGTATGGCTAACACGTGTGGGCGATGACAGAATGAGAACTTCACCGTCGATGTAGACGTCGAGCTCCAGTCAAAGCTCAGCATACGACCCAATGAGGAATACCACGGGGAAGATGGACCTGTGTCTGTTGCCTTTCCTCGTTTCTTTTACGATCAGTCTGGTATGATGCCCCCTGTAGTCGCTCCAGCTCATTAACAGGAGTTGGCGAACAAAGCTGACGCGAAATAGCCAATTTCTTAGCTGCCATGACAGAGATGGGGTTGCCCCTTGTGTCTGAGCCCAACGACGGAACCTGTGTCGGGGCTATGATCAACCCCTCGAGTATGAGCGCTGCCAATCAGTCGCGTTCTGACAGCCGCACAGCATACCTCGATCCCGTGATGGACCGTCCAAATCTCCATGTTGCAACTGAGCAGATGGTGACCCGCGTCCTCCTGGAAGAGGTTGACAACCCATTCCTTGGCGTTGGCGCCCCTGCATTCGACCATCTGCAGAAGGCCGTCGGGGTTGAGGTGTGTGCGAGAAAGTCGTTCCCCACAAGAAGATCTATACTTATACTTGTCTACTGCAGTTCGCGCACTCGAAATCCAGCCCCAGAATCAATGTGAGCTGCTCCCGAGAGATCGTCCTTGCGGCTGGCGCCATTTTTTCACCCACGATTTTGCAATTATCCGGCATAGGCCCTGAGGATGTTCTTCGATCTCTGAACGTCCCAGTGCGAGTCGATCTACCTGGAGTTGGCGCGAATTTTCAAGACCACGCAATGCTGCATCCTGTGTACTCTTGTACGTAGGCGGACATCTTCCTCCTTCCCTTTTCCAAAACATATCTATCCGCACAAATTACCAATGGTTATAGATACCAGCTGACATAGAAACACAGACACGAATCCTTCTTTAATCACTGCCAATTCTGTCGAGGCTAGCAGTGCTTCCAGGGCGGCCGCTCTGAACGAATACGAAACAAATCGGACAGGGCCCCTGACCGCACCCATGATCAGCACGATCGCGTTCCCAGCCATGAGGCATTTTGTAGATGACTGGGTCGAGCTCATTGACGCCGCCGACCAGCGCGACATCAACCAGACGCTGCCACCAGACACACCCGCGTCAGTCAGGGCGGGCTATGTCGCCCAGCGCAGATACCAGATCCCCTTGCTCCGCAACCCGACCGAGGGCGCCGTGGAGATCCTGGGAGATTCGATAGGGACGCTGTCCGTGGCGCTGCAGCGGCCGCTGTCCCGCGGGACCGTCCGGCCGAGCTCACAAGATATCTTCGACCTGCCGCTCGTCGACCCACGGTACTGCTCCGAGCCGTTCGACTGCCTCCTTTTGGCCAGGGCACTAATGTTCAACTGCGCGCTGGTCGAAACCCGCGCGTTGGCGGAGCTACAGCCCGTGGTGCAGGAGCCATACTTCTGCCCGAATCGCTCCGATTCCGCCAACATCGACCAGAACGTGACAGCCAGCAGGATGCTTGACCTGGCCAAGAAATACCTGGCCACCGAGTTCCACCCCTCGGGCTCCACGGCGATGATGCCTTTCGACTTGGGCGGGGTGGTGGATACCGAGCTGAGGGTGTACGGAACAGAGGGCCTGCGTGTTGTGGATGCTGGCATAATGCCTATGGTGCTCGGAGCGCACCTGCAGGCCGCTGTCTATGCGATAGCCGAGAGGGCTGCTGATATTATTACTGATCGTGATATATCTACTGATGAGATCGACCAATCTGGTTGCCCTGGGATGGGATGAGTGCAAAGCAGGGCCAAGGGAGAGCCGTATAGCCGAGGATTAAAATCGTTTCCAGGAAGCCAAAGATTCCTTCGGAGACGCCTGGTTTAATCGGACAAATTGATGTTCTTCGAAATTACTTAAACATCTTTCTGTGATATGTGTCAAGGGAAAGCCCCTGAGGGAGAGATTGTGCTCGGATCAGGGATTCCTTGCCTCATCTTTGAGGGACCCGAGTAGAGCGATTCAGAGCTCCCACCGCTTAAAACCTCCATTTTCCAGAGGGCATAGATTCCTTTTCCTCCACCTACGTACACTTTCCTTTACTTCTCTATTCTTTCTAAATTTTGCACATTTTGTATATTTTAAGAGGCTCGGAAGCTAGGAGGCTAAGAGGTTAGAAGATTACAGGATGAGGAGGTTAGGAGATCAGGTTAGGAGATCAGGTTAGGAGATCAGGTTAGGAGATCAGGTTAGGAGATCAGGTTAGGAGATCAAGAGGTTAGGAGGTTACGAGGTTGTGTAGGCCCGCTGAGACAGACTCCGGAATTTGATTTTTTGGGCCGTGACCGCTCTGAAGCGACGTACCTGAGGCTCTTGGCCACCTGCTCGACGACTCGCTCGTCTCAAAAGGCTCGGGCATTTTCTGTTGGAGCTCAAATGGCTGGGTGACTATGCTTGCGCAACAGAGAAGGTTGATCCCGCTGGAACCCAACAACAGTTGCTAATGACGCAACTTTCAAGCGATCAATACGTTCCACTCGATTCTCTAAAAGTCTAAACATAAATGTGACATAAAAGAAGCCATCTCTCGGTAAAGGGGTATCTGACTGTGACGAAGGCAACCAAGTTCTCAACTTCTCTTCCGCCAGACGCCCAGATAGATGAGGAGAACCTAGAAAAAAGACCAAAATGCTGTGGTAATCTCCTGAAAAGTATGTGCCACCCAATCGCACTCCTTTGCGCACACCCACTCATTCGAACATCGTAGTCGCTACAAATTCATTACGCAGCCTGCGCTGCTTCGGTCACCAATTGCTCCCCCTCATCCAGTAAGTCCGTCACTTTCCTCAAGTTCTGGATCATGCTTTGCCCAAGCCCAACGAGTAGCAGCTTCTCCGCGTTGGCAGGCAGGCCCAGGTACGTAGGCGGCTCGCGCTCGGGTAGCTTATGGATCCATCCCATGAAATCCTGCATAGACGTTCCCGACGGCACTTCCAGGTTGCCTTCCTCATCACCACTTTCGACTAGCTTGTGGCCAATATCGTAGGCGGCCGGGGTCAGGAAGGAGTGCACAAGCTGCGTCAGAAGCTTGTAGTCGCCCTCGTCGTCGATTTTGCCACCGTAGGTCTCTACAACGAGGTACCGGATCATTTCCCAGGGGATATTTTGCGGCGCGATGTTTGTCCGGTTTTGGGCAACTGTTTCGACCCACGTGTCGATCACAAATGCCGAGCATTCATACTATGACTTGTTAGAAAGTGTAACGCTCCAATTTGAGAATGAGATACTCACATCACTGTCATTGAACTCCCAGAAACCCTTCCAACCAAGACTAGGCGCATAACGCAAGCGTTCTTGAATAACAGCATGCAAGAAAGAGAGTAGGAGGTACAGCCTCTGCCGCTCAACAGGGCTCTTAGAGGGCCGTGTGGAGAGCGAAGACATGGAGTCCTTCATATTGGCCCTGACACCAGCAGGTTGCTCGTACATGAGCACGCGAGAGGCACGGAGCAGGTTGACGGGAATCTTGGGACTCGCTTCCATGGATAGGAAGAGCCTGAACTCCGGGTTGGGGTTGAGTGACTCCATGCGCTTCTCGAGGCTCTGCAGCCAAGTTGGTGCAAGATGGACGTTCTTGACAAGTACCCAGGACCCAATCTGTGCGGCGTTACTGATTGCTTTGTCGGCGCTCGCAAGACCCTCGTTAGAACCCATCGCAATATTCGTGCATCTGACACGCATCCTCTCCACCAGGCTGTCGACTTTGTAACTGGCATCAAACCCAGGGCTAGACACCAAAGCAATCGGTCGTGTCGCGGGCACTTGGGTCACAGTACCCTTGAGATCTTCCACGATATCGAACAGATCGGACCCGAACACCAGGCCCACAAAGCGCTCTGCCGCGGGCACGAAGCGGTCAAGACGGAAGAGCTTCACCAGAAGCAGGGACATGAGAGCCTTGTCGTTGTCATCTGTGCTGTCCTCCCAGACTTTGGGAACGAAATTCTCAGCAAGCTCCTGGGTAAAGAACTGATCCCAGTCGCTGGACGAGACCTGGTCGAGCCTCTCCTTCAGGCTCGGCAGTTTTCTGGCTCGTGCAAATGCCTCATCCTTGGCCTCAACCACTGTGGAGACGTCCTTGCCCTCGATCTTGTCATCCAAGATGTTGTCAATGAGAGTGCCGTCCATTTTGTATGGAGATGCTTGTGCGAGGAGCATGGCAAGAGTAATCCGGTCTTTCTGAAGCAGACCGAGAGCAGTCCTCTGGAATGCGGCGATGAACAGATCCTTAACGATGATATCGCGGCGGACTTTGTGATTTGTCTCCTTGGCCAGGTTTGGATTGCCATGAAGCACACCGTGGAATATATCGAGGAAGTATTGCAGCGAGAACTGGTAGAAGTGGTTGAGGTAGTGGAGCTGTTCAAGAACAGCGTACACGGCACTGCAAGACTTGGCAATGACATCGTACTCAAGCGTGATTTGCTCAACCTCGGCCATGACACCTTCGGTGTTGCTCATCTTGGCTGAAATCTCGGCGGCCTCGGTCTTGAGAGTCTCCAAGGTTTCAATGACATTGTCGTCATCCAAAATATTGCCACGAGACTCGTTGAGCGCTTGGAGCAGGCGCTTCTCAAGCTGTCGCAAGTGTACCTTAAACTCGCCTTGAAGCTTGATGAGGTTCGATCGCCTCTCATCGACATCTGGTCGTTCAGACTTCAGTGCATCGTTAAGCGACTGGGTCTGTAGACTGCTCTGTGTGACGGTAAAGTTGACAAATGTGGTTCGGCTGCAAATGTCTGGGGCGAATGTCGCAGATGGGTCCCTTGTGGAGAGGTAAATCTTGAAGGCCGGTGAAAAGTCGATCTGCTGCTTTCCAAGTTGAATGAGAACACGACCGCCCGTCTTCTGATACTCTTTATTGAGCACATGATTGAGAATGGGGTCGAGGTGCTCCGCATCCTGGATGAGAATCGGGTTGCCGAACCGCAGCGAGCTCTCAAGCTGCTTGGTGAAGGAATCATCCAAGAAACTGGTGACGGTTAAGCGGCGGTCCTTGCACTCCTTTTGCAGGAACTCATTGACTCTGCCCGAAGGATCGATGATCAAGGGATACCTGTTGAAGCGCTTCAGGACGATAGCGTTCTCAGTGCACAAGTCATCCACAGGCAAGCTGTTCTCATGCCACCCGAGACGCTCGTCGGCGGTGGACAAGTACTCAGTCATTGGGTTGTGCGGCTTGAACTGAATACCAGACAGGTGCAGCTGGTGCAGCCAATCCTCCATCATGGCCTTGCGGAATGTCTGGTCATACAGACCGCTGTAAGCAAGGAATGCGGCGGCGACAAGCACGTCTCCCACTAGTGTGCTGATCTGTGTCTCGAAGGACTTGCTGCCCTCTTCCCAACGGACACGCTCGGAGGAAAGGCTGTCGAGCAGTTTGACACTTCGGTCGACCTTGAATTGCACCCTCGACATTTCAGATTTGATAGCCTGTGTCTCGCTGATCAGCGCCGCATACTCGGTCTTGTACGTGGCGATGCTTTGCTCCAGGTGGATGATGTTGTTCTCGATCGCTTTGGCCTCGGCCTTGGTCTGCAGAGCCTGCTCCTCGAGCTGCTCGACCTCGGCCCTCAAGGGACCGACTCTGTCAAGGATTTCGGCGAAGTTGACTTGAGCTTCCACCCACTGAACCAGAGGACCGCAGGCCTTACTGGCGCGATTGACTCTCTCAAATGTGAATTCGGGGTTGGACAAGAATTCATTTCTCATCTTCACCCGCAGGTTCTTGGTCATCTGCTTCTCGTTGTTGAAGTTGATGATGCTTGCGATGAAATCGTCTCGTCGCACAACGGCTTGAACCGCTTTCCAATCATTGACCTTGTGACCGATGAGCGTGCAGACGGAATCCAGTGCGAGCTTGACGCCCTGGGGTGGCGTGTTCATAGATCTGACTTCAGTCAGGTGCTGACGCTTGATGTTGCTGACGCTGGCTTTGGCTGCCTCGACTGCAGGCTCGGCCTTGGCCAGATCCTCCAAAACAACCTTCTTCCTCGTTGCAACCTCCGCTTCTTGCTTCTCAAGAGCAGCCTGAACCTCGAGAGACGTGTTCTTGCGCTGCTCAGCCTCTCGCTGGTCGGCGACCATGCGCTGCAGCTTCTCGTTTGCCTCGATATCTTTCTGCTCCAATTGGGCCTTCTTCTCAGCAAGACTCTCGCGCAGGTCTCTGACCTTGTCCACAGTATCCCTAAGCTTCTCGAGACCCACGTTGAGATGGCGCTGTTGTTCTTCAAGATCCTCGCGCTTCTCGTTGTACAGCTTGACATATTGTGCCACGAAGTCCAAGAAGTGGCGCGGTGTCAAAAACGTGACCTTGCCCTGCTGCTTCAATAGTTTGGTGTTGAAGCGCTGGAGGGAGTAGTGAATGTAAACCATCGAGTTAACGACTGATTCTCTGTGCGAAGGGGGCAGGCTGAGGCCACGGTAGGCGATGGGAATCGAATCGGGTGCTTGGAAGTTGGAGCGGTCAAGGTCCACCGAGTGCGTCAGCTCGTGAGCAACCTGGAAAAGGGCCTGGTCCGACCAATCGCCGAACCAGTTGAGAACGCAACGATTGAACAAGGCTGGACTGGTGGCTGCCTTGGAGGAGAGTCCATCCTCAGGCGGGTTCATCGTGAAGACGACGTGCAGATTCTTGACGATTTGTGAAGTGAACCACTTGTAAAGCTCCTCCTGGGAATCGAGAAGCAAACCTTGACGTTGTGCACCTTCCTTGCAGGCCGTCATCAAGGCCGCGAAGTCATCACCTTCAAAGAGGCCAGGCACCTCAGCATTGGCAAGCAGCGTGTTCATTCTCTCGAGGAAACCGGAGTCAAGAACGTTGGACTCGTCCATGATGAAGCACATCTTTTCACCCTTGCAGCCACAACGCCGCAAGACTTCCCTCAGGTCCTCGTCGAAGTCCTCGGCTGAATACTTGCCGTGCACTTTGATTTGATAGACCTTTAGACCGTTCATCCATGCGACGAAACGAGACAGAGTTGTCTTTCCTGAGCCGCTGACGCCGATGAGAATGAGATGACCTTGGGGTTGCCGGAAGACACGATCGATGCGAAGCACATGCTCCAGAACATCGTTGAACAAAATAAGTGGCACATCAACTTCCTCCTCGCAGAAAGTCTTGAGGCGAGCTTTGACGAAGTCACGAAGTTGTTCCCGGTCGACCGGAACATAATTCTTAGAAAGCCAGTTGGAGTAGAGGATGGGGCCGCTCAGGGCCTGTTGTTCGTCGATGGTCGGGAAAAAGTCCATCGCAATCCTGCGCACAGCATCATCGGTCCACTTGCGCTCATCTTCGGCAACAAGTCGATCTTGGAAGAGACGCAGAGCCTCGTGCGCCCATATGCGTATCAGACCCTCGACCGACAAGGTTTCAAGGGGCCGGATCGCCTCGTACACACCACGGACCCAACGGGTCAACTCACGGGGACTGTACACATAGTGGGGCTGGATCTTGGTCGTGAACCGCTGCTGAGACTCAAGGAAGAACCGCACCATAGATTGAGTAAGCGCCTCCGCATAACCACGGAGCGAGGGAATGATCTTGAGCACAGCAGAGTTGAAGGTTCCGTAAATTTGATGGAGGGATTGCTCGCCTGGGTAGTCGACCATGATGAGAGGGGCATGTCGGAGGAATCGAGCCGCCATAGGCGTACGTCCGGCATCCGTAGGAGGGTTGCAAGCGCCAACGAACTGGATTCTGTCGAGTGTCACCCACGACTTGTCAGAAGTTCGCCAGAAGCCGTTGTGTTCGACAAGCTGACGAATGAAGGAGATGGCTCTCTGTGTGCCGTACTTGTCTGGGGCTGGCAAGTTGATCTCGTCGCAGAATATGACGAGCCAGCGTCCTATTTGAGTAGGAGACAGTGTCACTCCATTCAGTGTCTTCTTGTACTCGCAGTATTGCTCGAATGTCTTTATCAGAAGGTCGGGTGTAGTAGCACTCGAGAAGTTGAGACCAACGACCTCCATATTTGGGAGCTTGCGCAGCGCACTGAATAGTGTCATCGTCTTACCAGATCCTGGCGGCCCGCACAGGAGGAGCGGCTTGTGTTCGGCCAACCATGAGTACAGGACGTCTTCGTGACGGACAGTGTCTAAAGTCGGAATGACCACATCCGTCTGAGTGATGGAGTGTGTGTTGACTTCGATCGTTGGCACTTGATTCTGCCAGGGTGTCCATTCGGCTTGTGGGAGTGAGACATCGAAGTCAATCAGGGCGCTGGAGCCATCTAATGGCGGCGACCCGAAGTCTGCGAGACCACACAGGCTATCACCGAATGCCTTGCGATCGTTCAATGGACAGTCGCCGGTCAGGGCCCAGACCAGAGCGAGCAAAAGTTTCTTGGAAATGAAGCCTTCCACCTGCTCGGGGTCCAGAGGGAAGTCAACGTGCTGTGAATTGTACTCAATGATGTCGCGGACAGCCTTGTTCAGCAGTGAGAACATGGTGTTGAGTACTCTCGCCACTGTGAACTCCATGATGTGGTTGTAGTTTTCTGCTTGTTGCAACGCGGACAAGATAAAACCCTCAGATTCGAGGTGTGAGCGGAGGAGATCGGCTGCATGTGTTTGCACTGCCAGTGCCTTCGCAGAACTCTGGCCAGTGGCTACCGCGTCCTCATCTAGATCCTCAAAGGCGACGGTGCGCAGGGTCTCGAGGTAATTGGTTACCATCATACTTGGGGTGACAGTATCTTCGCTGAACCAAACCATACCGCACCTACTGACTGTCGCGAGCGTGGCGTACTTCAATGTCTCAACCTCGAACATGATGCGAACATTAGGCGGCAGATTGAGACGCTCGCCATTGGGAAGTGTGAGCAGCTTGTTATCGTCGAGCACACTGTTCAAGTTTTCGACCCACTCGGGATCGACATCGCCGTCAAAGACAATCCAGTGACGTTTGCTATCCTCTCCACGAAGGTTGTCCACAATCTTCCGGAGAATGCTTGTGAACAGACCATCTGTCCATTCTCGGGTCGTGGAGTCGAGATTTCCGTACAGTGCCTCCTTCGACATGACTTTCGAGTCGATGACATGGGACACGCCTTCAACGCTTTCGACCTGTTGTAGCGCGTCAAGAAGCAATCTCCAGGCAGCCGACTTTCCTGATCCCGAGTTTCCGACCATCATGACGCCGTGGTGGATCTTTTGAATTTGATACAGCTGAAGAATCTTCGTCATCCACGTATCGGTAACAACAAGTTGTCTCTCATCTGCCAGACGGCGAATCGCTTCCTCCAGCTGGTGCAGGTTTGCAGGGATATACTTGACGCCCGGGAAGCAGACTTCTTCGATGTCCATCATAATGTCAACATCAGATTGGATCAGCTTAGGCGCAATAGTCTCGCGGATGCTTTGAACAATGATCTCCGGTTCGACAACTTCCTCGGCGCCCAGATCTCCTCCGCTCTCGGTGAGTCGAGCACGCTTCAATCCACCGGAGCTGACTAGAACGCTCTTCAGGGCACGCAGACCAAAGTCATAATGCGCTTGTTTCGACAGCTTCGCTGAGCATTGGTCGAAGAAAGGCACCGTTTGCTTCGACAGTCGCTTAGCCTGGTTGAAGCCTTGGGAGTACAGCATGACTTCGGCGATGAGCTCCTTGTCAGGCTTTGACATAGCCACGCTTCGGAAGAGTTTCTTGAGATTGTCTGGCAGATTGGAACGGCCGGCATAGCCAGGGTTCATCGTGATGAAGATGCCCGTGTCCTCATTGACATGGAGTTGGCGACCTACAAGCTCAATCTGAGCTTTGTCATCCTCAACACCCTGTTTCAAACCGAGTTGAATGTTCTGGATCTGCTGAGAGACGGCAGACAGGATACGCTCCTCGAGACGATTGAACTCGTCGAAACAGCCCCAAGCTCCCACCTGACAGATGCCCAGGAAAATGCGGCCCATGGCCTGGAAGTCGAAAGTGTCGTCACAACAGAAGACCAGAGTGAATCTTCCGAGCTCGACGCCAAGCGCCTTGACAGATTCCGTCTTGCCGGTACCAGCG
Source organism: Diaporthe australafricana (assembly GCA_039880735.1). Classification (NCBI taxonomy): domain Eukaryota; kingdom Fungi; phylum Ascomycota; class Sordariomycetes; order Diaporthales; family Diaporthaceae; genus Diaporthe; species Diaporthe australafricana. The sequence goes on from JBCEDM010000001.1 coordinate 7,754,773, forward strand.
GGACCATAAGGTGACCCGCCCAGACGCTGGCACAATCCTTGCGTGAGGGTGAGAAAACACCTGTCAGTGAGAGGTGTCCGAACAAGCCTGTCGGGGACACCGAGATATTCGAAGCCGTAGTTGAGCTTAGCATTTGCCATCTTGATGTGGACACGGTCTAGGAAGTCGCCTTGAGGAGTATAGACGTAACGCATCTGGAGGAGCCACATGTAGTGCGTTGGAGCTGTGGCATTGAGCTTGACAAGTTTCTCAATGGTATCTCGCTGATGGACACATTCGGTGATCAGCTGTTCGCACTTCTTCCTCATCAATACCTCCAAGTCGCCCAGGACCGTGTCAGCGAGCAGACGTAGCACTTGGACCTCCCGCTCAAACAAAGCCTGGAGATCTTTGCCACCGTCACTAAGGGCCTGGTCAACGGTAGTGGTCCAGACAACCTGAGTTGCCAGAACCACAATCTGACTCGGATAGGCTGACATGAACTCGCTCAGGGCTGATTGCTCGATCTTTTCGCTGGCAAAAATGGGCGTGTATTGTTCGACAGCCTCGGCCAGTAATTCTGCAAGCGTTGCCTTCATCCCACTTTCTAGGAGCGCGAGCCAGTCGTTGATCTTGGGAGTCTTGATGACCGAGATTTCTTTCTTGAGTCGCACGGTCTCGCCCTCCTTGGAAGTGAAGCCAGAGATAACGCCCTCCTCGTCCATGACTAGGCCCGAAAGGCCAGCGAACATCTTCTTGAAGTGCTTGGCGATACGCAAAGTGTCGTTGCTGTTGCCGATCATTTCCAGAAGGTCCTCGTCACCGACAAAGTAAAACCGAGGGAACGAGACGCGTTCCTTCTCAAGGTATTCGCCAAGAGCTTTCTGAATCTTGTTGAGCAGCTCCGCCAAGCGCTCCAAGGATTTCTGTACATTTGGTATGTTAAGGACGTCAAGGACGGTGGGCTGCTTGTAAACCTTCTTCATAACCGCCGAGAACTCGCTGTTGATGTTCTGGAACCTCGAGGATTCAATCGGAAGCAAGTGCTTGATGTCTGCGTTGCCGGTGAAGACACCTTCGAGGTAGACCCATTGGCGTTGAACATCGATCCAGACGTCGAAAAGGACGTGCACACGGTTGAGTCTGTCTTCCCAGGTAGAGGCTTCCTCCTCAAATTCTTTATAATACGGAGAGTGCTTCATTGCCTGCAGAGAGTTGAGATTCTCACTGCATTTCGCAAACAGCTCGTCCCACCCGCGAATGAGACGGCACTTGTTCTGGTAGTTGACGAGCTCCAGGTGGTAACTTGTCCAATCCTCCTTCACCTGCCTCAAAAACTCTTCAAGGGCCATCTCACCCTGTGCCTGGGCAATCACGTCCTTGATGATGACTTCGGTCGCCACGAGATTGAGGTCCCAGACGTCTCCCAATGTCATAGAGACAGGAGAATACCGCTTGCCAGGCTTGATCTGCTTCCAGATCTTGGTCCAGTGTCGGTCCCGCACAGCCTCGGACTTGAGGTCTCCCAGCAGAGAGTTGACTTTCAGGTACTGCCGAAGTATGTTTTGAATGTGCTCAAACGCAGCATACTGCCGCATCCTGCTGGGCATCTCCTTTGTCATCTTGATGAGGTTATCGATCGAGGACCTGATCTTTCTTGGCTGGACGCTGGTCCACAGCATCTCGCGAAGCTCGTTCAGACTCTTCCATATCAAGGAAAGTGAAGCCCAGACAGATTTGAAGTCCTGAACCTCTTCCAGTATCACACCAAGAGACGAATCTGCGGATGCAGGAAGGTCGAGGGCTTCCTTGGCTTTTGAGACCATGGCGAATTCTTCTTGTAGCTGAGTGATTCTCATCTCAAAAGAGCTCAAGGTGGCATTGGCCTCGTCAGGGGGTATCGTGCCAGACACTGGTTTCTCCTCGTTCCACTGCAGTGCCACTTCGGTGATTTTATCGGCGACAACCTTGTCCTCCGCAACGATCTTCGCCCGCAGAGCGTCCGTCTGATCCTGTACGATCTTCGCTTTGCGCGCTAGGAGCTCATTCAGTGCATCCCACATGCCGTCTACCTGTTCTGCATGAAGCCAGTCATTGGGGAACTGGTAGCGCTGCCTCACAAGGGTGGATTCGCCCTGGCGAAAGATCTCAACCTCAGGTGCCCAAAGCTTTACCTGCCGTTTGCAACTCTGCACAATGGTGATGAACTGTACAGCTTGTGCTGTGGAAGATGCTTCGAGACTATGACCTTCCAAATCTCGCCGGGCTTTTTCGATCTCAGCATGAACCTCTCGCATGCGATTTCCGAGGCGACTGGCAAACTTGAGCAGGATGTCATGCTGCCATTGGTCATACTTGGCATTGACCTTGGTCTGTACTTGATCATAATCAATTGTGACGTGGCCGAAAGAGCGGCTGACCTCGGATGTGTCAAACGTCGATCGTGTCTTGCGAAGCTCTTGTAAAAGCTGTAACCACCGTGAAAGCTGGTCGCCAAGTATTTCGTAGACCTGGTCTGATTGCAAGTCCCACAAAGACTGGAATTGCAGCCATTTGTCGACGTAAGACCCAATCTCCTGAAGTTTCTTGTCAACGGAGCCATGGACACGAATGAGCATTTCAGTGCATTCAGCAGGCAGGTCATTGAAGCGAGGCTCATCTTGAGCAGTCGTGTTTAGACTCAGACTCATTTGGTATCGAGTTGCCTTGACCTTCTTCAAGTTGCAGACGACGCCAAGCCAGTCTTGAAGTTGTAGGAACCAGCTTGCGCGTGCGTATTCCATCGGGGGGTCGAGATAGATGACCTGGTTCCGCATCGTGATTTCATGGACCAGCTGCCTCATGACTGGTTTGTCAGACTTGGCAGCCACAGCGCCATCTCCCTGTGTTCTCCGGCGCGAATCGTCACCCTCGAAATAGTCGTCCTCGAAGGCCTCGATCCAAGCCGACATGGCGCGTTGAAGGCGTATTAGCAAGACGTCCTTGATATGGGAGTTCATGCCGTCGACCCAGTAGCCTAGATTCACATATTGTTCCAGGTTCAACTGGTCCACTGCGTCTTGGATGATCTTTAGTCGTGAATCGAATTCCGAGGCTTCGTAAGGGCAAGAACTAAGCTCAGCAAGCGCCTTCTGAATGGTGGCGTTGATGGAAGCCAAGGTCATCGTCTTGAACTGAAGCTGCGACACCGCCACGGAGAACTCTTTGACGAAAGTGACATGCTTGCTTTCACCTTTGGATGAGTCGGCTCTGAAATGCAGCTCGTACATGTTGTTGAAAGACTCCCATCTTAATGGCATGCCCTTATGGATAAGTTCTTGCACTTCGTTTCGGAGACCGCCAAGCAGCACGGAGACGTCCGGCATGTCCGCGATCTGGCGATCAGTTTGCGCGTAAGTCCTAACGCTTTCCATCAGGCTCACGGCAAAAGGATAAACCCTCTTGGCCTCTTTGGAGACGCTGTTTATGGCGTGAGGCACACTGTAGTTCAGCCACATGAGGTTCCGGACCTCTTTGAACAGAGCAATGACTTGCCCGTCGAAGTTGATCTGAAGCTCTAGGACATTCCCGGCAGACCGGATCTTGCTGATGGTGAAAATGAGCCCCGATATGGTGATATTCTTCCTCTGGACGTCGTGAAGCCAAGCCTCATAGATCGGACGGGTGTTCAGTTTTTTCCGGAACAATTCGCTGTCATTCTTGAGCTTTTGACCTTCAGTGTGAAGCGCCCACTCGGAGCCAAGAACATCCTCGACCTTCTTCATATATCCGTCAAGCTGACGCTCGATCTGACGAGCCCAAATGATAGCCCCAGAAACCGGTGGCAAATCATGGAGCTGTGCCATGGCGTGCGCTTCAGAATGCCCGTACTGCTGCTTGAATCGCTCGTGGAGAGAGTTGATGGCTAGCTTGACGTTGTCAATAAGCTGCGTTTGGTACTCGGCAATGGCGCCTCGAATCTTCGGCCGCACGAAAAGCGCATTGAACTTTGAAAACACGCGGAACATCTCGTTCGCATTCTTGGCTGTAGCAAGACGGTCTCGCAGCCGGGCAATGATGGAGTTCTCAACACGAGAAGTCCTCTCGTTGTAAGTCTCCTCCGCCTTGACCCATCGCTGCGTTCCTTCTGTTGAAACATCAAGCAAGTCCACGTTTCTCAGCGCTTCCCACGCTTGCTTGACTTCTTCAACCGCATCAACGTCGCCCATCTCTTCGACAACGACGCCTTCTGCGCTTGCGCCGTCGACTAACTCGGTCACAGTCGCTTTTGGTCCAAGAACGTTGACAATGGTCTTCTGCAGTTGCTCGTGGTTGTCACGAAAGTTGCTGACATACTTCAGTCGGGCCTGCAGCTCGGCGTGTTTGGGACTGATCTTGATTGGAATGAACTTCTCGTTCCTCCGCCTGGTGACATCACGGGCAACATCTGTGAAAGCCTTTCTATTATCATCCCAAGCCTTGAAGACGTTGTCCGTTAGGCGCATGACGTTGCTAAACTCCTGATAGTCGAGATCAACCAACTCGGTTCCGGGGAGGAGGCGGTGTAGCACCTCATCCAAATCTGACGAGAAGGCCTCGACCAAAGGCAAGGCTCGTCGAATGGGGTAAGGGCAGATCCTCAGTTTCTTGTTCAAATGAGTAAATATCTGGTCAATAGCATCCCGGACCTTGGGCAATGAGGTCGCCGAGAGAAGCTCATCCAAAGGAAAGTCGCGCATCAGCTGGTTGTATTTTTGGACTGTATCCATGGCTTCCTTCAGCCCTGTGTCCGCCCCAAAACTGACGGTCGCCTGGAAACGCTTCGCATGCTTCAGTATCTCCAGGGTCAAACGGACACCATCGCTTCCTAGCTGTGTCTCGATGCCGCCAAGTGCCGCCTCCATGGACAGCCAAAAGTTGATTTCCTGGTTGGCCGTGCCGGTGGTCGGATCGCGGTTCATTTTGGTGATGGCCTGAATAGACTTGATCCAGTTGTTCACGTTCGTCTGCAGTTGGTTCAGAAAGGTGCTGTCTTGGAGAAGAGCCGCCGGTATCAAGTCGAGCGACGGCTTGACCTGGCGAGATGCCGCATCATCGAGAGCATTCTGTACTGTCGGGTGAAACGGCAGAAGAACTTCGGGGATCTCAACATTCTGTTGCAGATGTGACAAGCTCAACTCAAGCTCCGTCCACCTCTTCTTCGTCACAGGTATACCAGTCTTGGCGTCGACATCAGCTCTGCCACGGACGCCGCCGATCATCTGCTGGCTCTTGGTACTTGCATCAAAGTATGGCGCCAGACCATTGTGCAGGAAGAGTTGCAAGTATTCAAAGGGCGAGGCTGCCGGCCCTTGTTCGCCAGCCGTGGCTGCAAGGTAGGCAGGGCCTGGTAGATTCAGCACTTGAAGCTGGGAGGTGAGGGGAGCGGATGGATCGAGGGGTTGAGGGCGCTTCAGCAGGACCAGGAATGCGACGGTGGTGACAGCTGAGAACAGATCGGATGCAATAGTGTATGTGTGTTGTGAGGGTTCTGCAGGAATATAGTTAGCATGCATGCGACCAAAGAGAGTGGGGAGGCACGACGACGTACTCGAATCCACATCGCCGTTTTCTAGTTGAGGCGTGGCCGGGAGGTCCTTTTGTATGTACAGAGACACCAGTGCGTCGTTGGCAAAGCGGGAACATCGCTGTAATGTGTCGTTGTATCGTGCTTTCGACAGGAGACTGCCGGGGGCCTCGAGCTCTTCGCGCGATGCGCCGAGGGCGGCCTCGAGCATATGAGCCACATGCTCGACGACGCGGGCGGGATCCATGGCAACGAGAGGGGCGCCAGCATTGACGCCGTTGAGGCCGTTGGTGGCACCGTTGCCGTTGAGAGGCGTGCCCGGAGGCTGTGGTGACACGGCCACGTCCATGATGGGCGTTGTCGTGGTGGGTTGTGTGGTGGCTCAGAGTATCGCGGTCATGTCTCTCCGAGATTCGCAGACGATGTACAAGCCTGGGTCAGGGTGCGGGCGGATTAAGGGGTCGCAAAGGGCAACCAAGGATCGAGAGCACGCAAGAAGCAAGAAATGAAGGCAGCTGGATTGGGGTATCTGGTTGCTGTTACAAATGCCCTGTCTCGAGGACGAAAACGGGCGATGGAGGAAATGCGTGATGTGATGTAGTCTACAGGGCCAGGTAGGCGGTATGATGGCGGACGGTCATTACAGCCCTGGAGTAATAAATTCCAGGATGACTGAACCACCACACCAGTGTTGACTTCCAAAACTCGGGCAGCTTGGAGCCACGCGCTGCCCGTTGGAGGACCCCTGTCGCGACTGAGAGCATGCAAGAAAGCGGGTCCCCGTATTTGATTGGTCTCCAAGCCTGCCAGCATTCATGCACGGGAGTGATTGACACCCGGCCTGGTGTGAAAGCTCACTCACACCCCCCTTTCGGAGCATGTGGTTTAGACCGCGCCCAAGACTTGCTCACATTCACATGGGAAGTTTGTATCCTCCAGACCTCGTCAAGCTTTTCTGCTGCGACGGTTCTTCCGCCGAACCGGTGCCATATCCCAGATGGGACCGGATCTTGAATTGCCCCTATCAGTTGTTTGCACACACATTCCTCAGCTTCAAAAGCTGCTGATGCTTGTCTTCATGTCATTCTTCTAGGAGAAGGCCGGCCCAGTTTCAGTCTTCTTTGACAGACTGGCAGAGATCTGGAGTCTACTGTAAGCCACAGATCATGCTCGCCAGCCAAGACATGGACGGTCTGCAAATCAGACCATGAGTTGACTTCCATTCCCAAAGCCCGCCTGCCAACGGCACCTTGCCTTTTTCGCCCACCTTGGAACTCTCTCACATATAACAAGTCAACGCCACTGACCCCTATCAAAGATTCAACCGGACCCCGACCCATATGCCCCCATCTTATGCCCGGCTAGTCCCATTACCATGCGTGAAACCGTGATACTCGTGCCCTATGCTCTTCCTGTAGCCTTTGCCCCTTCTCCTCAAGGCCTGCTGGCATTTCCGTTGTCATCAATGTCCTTGAGCTTCTCCCGTTGGATCATTACACGCTCATTGCAAAGATCGACGAACATTTCGTACTTCTTGATGATTTTATCTTTCTCGCGGAGTTTCTCCTCCAGCTCGCTGATCCTCTTGTCGCTTTCATCCTTCACCTTGTCGAATTCCTCTTTGGCCTTCGCGAGCTCACGCCGCAGATCGGCCCTGATGCGCTCCTCAGCACTTGGGTGCGGCTTGCTGTAAATGGCAGGCCGGTCCTCAGCCAATGCAGCAGTGATTTTCTGAGGGTTTCGGTTGATAGCTGCTCTCGCATTGTAGATATCCCGCGGCAGAAGTGGGACATGTGGATTCTCGTGTTGCAATATCTCCAACGTTGCGCTGACGCCCACACCTGTGGCTGGTTAGCGAAGTTCCAGGACATATCCAATTGGTAATCTACATATACCACATACCGCTTTCTTTGAGTGATTTGACAGCAGCAACCATCTTACTGTCAAGTTTGCGTGCCGCAGGGTGCAGAAGAGGGCTTTCACTCGGGCCATGATTGTGATGAAGGTGAGCGGGATCCGGGCGGTAACGAACTGTCCATTGCGTCCGCTGCTCAATAGCAAAGAACCCAAATTGGCAGTCACATTTCCGGGACGATGTCTTTCGCTTTCGCATCTCGGGGCTGACGCGTTTTGGGGGCTTTCCAGCCCGATCACAGACGAACAGCACCTTCTTCAATCCCGGCACGGTCTTTTTGGACCTGCCAATGACGATGGCGTACCCAACCGAAGTGCAGTACTCCAAGACAGCCTTGTGTACGGCGTCAAGGGTCGGGAAGCTCCCGCCCTCGGGAGGAGCTGACATCATGGAGCCCATTGGAGTCCGCGGCACGAACGGAGTGCTGTCGGCCGTCTTGTCGAGAGCGCTGTCGTCCCCGTCATCCTCGCCCGGACTCTCGACCTCCATAGCATCATCGTGTTGGCCCTCCTGACTCTGCATCGAAGCCTCGGCTTGGAGCTGTTGGGGTTGCTGTGCCTGCGGCTGGGGCTGGGCCGGCGGCTGGGGCTGTGGGGGCGGTTGCAGCTGTGGTTGAGGCGGTTGAGGCGTCAAGACGGGCTGCTGGGCGGGATGAGTATGTTGAGGTGGAGGCTGGGAGATTATTGGGTTTTCGTTCGGAGAAACGTGCTGGTTCATGGACATCTGCTGGCCCACGGACTGCTGTTGTTGCTGTTGTTGCTGCTGCTGCTGTTGCTGCTGCTGCTGGCTGATGGGCTGGGGCGGCAGAGGCTGCTGGTTCATGAGGTAGTTCAGCGGGGTGTTGTTGGATGGCATCTGATGTGTCGTCGCGCGCTGCTGACGCGAGCTGGGGACAGGCAGCTGAGGGTGGGACTGCTGGGGCCTGGCGCCATTTTGCACGCTGGGGATGTTGTGGACGGGCGAGGGATTGGGAGTCGTGAAGAGGTGATGGGGATACTGGGCCTGTGGAGGCTGTTGCGAGTTGAAGGCCTGCTGCTGGTAGGAGGCAGCATGTTGCGGGAGCTTGTTGGGCGTGTTCGAGTAGCCCTGGGCGCGGCGGAGCCCATTGTTCATGATGGATAGGCCAGTATGCCCATTTGTAGTTGACATGTTGATTTCAACCAGAAGGGAAACTGAACGGACAATCCAACGCCAACCCAAACAATCAGGTTGGGCTACAAGGAACCGCGGCTGCGTGGTGCGGTGCGGGTGTTGGTGTGGTGCAGTCCAGCCCAACCCAGCGCAGTCCGCTCCAGTGCCAGATCAGTCCCAGTGCAGACCGGGTCGATCCAGTCCAAACCAGTCGAGGGTACAGTACAGTACAGTACAGTACAGTCCGCTCAGTCCAGTCCAGTCCAGTGCAATGCGATGCGATGCAAATGCGACCCGACCCAATCCAGGGCGGCCCTCGTCGATGACCTGGATGGGGATGGACTTCGAGGCTCGCGGTCTACAAGGTCAAGGTGAGGGGCGTCAATCTAGAGTGGAATTGTGAGGGTGAGTCCAGTGAAAGAGATTGTGGAAGGGAAAGGCGAAAAGGGCAAGGACTGAAAAGGCGAGAGGGTAGGGGTGGGCACTGAAACAGATGGGGGGGCGTCTCTCTGCAATGATGTGGGGGGAGGGGGCTAGAGCTACCCAGCCCGCGTGCTATGCAGCACCTGGTCTGGTTCTAGGTCCTACTAGGTGGCAGGGAACTACTTAGGCTCCATGCTCTTTCCCTCTGTACGCACAGCTCCGTACTGCGTAGCGTACTACGGCCAGACGGCACAAGAGAGCTGTTCCAGGTTTAGCGGCCCAGGCAGGGACCACCGCGCCGCACCCAGACCCCTGGCTGTGAAACCAAACATCTGCACATCACTGAGTTGTCACATTCACGAGGTGCAAAGCGGGCTAGACTGGACTGGACTGGACTAAACCATGTATCAACCGATTCCAATATAATTCATGCCCGCGTGTCTACATACGCCTTGCACATACTGCGAACACCTGCCCACGCCAGCAATTCAGGCGGTTCCTGACGACATCTTATCTGTTTACTATTTAAAGTCAGCAGCAGAAAGGCCAGCCGCCGTTGATTTGTCATGAAAAGCCCAATAGTGTATCATATGCCATGCTATGTGATGTGATGTGATGCTTTCTCAAGTCGTAGTAGACCCCAAGCGGCCTGCGAGAGCTCAGCATGCTCGAGTTTCTGCTGCGAGATGGGATCGTGGGATCTGGCCCCTTGCTTCTCTCTTCCGATATGGCGTCCTGCTCACCTTCACAGGCAATGCCACATGACGGCATCATCCCGCATTACCTGCAAGCCACTTGCTTCGAGGCTGCCCTTCTCCGTCGGAAAGCGGCCCCCGGGTCTAGGTGCGTGACACGACGCTTGCTTCCGAAGTTGGGCTGGCACTTGCCAAGGACGCATCGTCTTCCAGGGTCTCCTCTCGTAGAGGGTAAAATATCGGAGACGGAGACCGGTCAAGGCTGGTCTTGATCTTGGGCTGACTACGGGAATTGGCGAGGGCCCAGAATCAAGCTGTCTTCCTTCTTCGTGTCCACAAGAAATATCCATGCAAAACATGAGTTGCTGGTTCTGGCAACAAAGATGGAGCGAGGTCGCACAGCTAGTGACCACCGCCGAAGACGGGCCTCCCTTGATCAGCATCTGTCAGCTGGTCAAGTGCTGAGGCACGGCGTCTAGCCAGGCCACTGCAAGTTACACCTTCGTTTACCTGTGTTGCCGCAAGCTGTGCCTGTGTTCGACATTGTGGGCCTCGCGGCCCAGAGACAGTCCGAATATGGTAGACTGAGGTGTCAGGAGGCTTTCCCATCCGATCAGGTCTTAAGTCAAAGCGGCACGCAATCCGGTCTCATCCGATCTGTTGCTTTGCCCCATGCCTACAATATATGCGAGCAAAGAGCAGTGCTTCAAACGCGATGTGTCTTTCTCCAATGTATGGTGGACTTCGAATCTGCTGCGTGCATATCACGGCCTGCTCGTGCCTTGGTGAAGCAGCATGAGGCGCCATGCCCCATGCCAGATTGGCTGCTGGCTCTTATCGTTGTTTGTTACATGCATGTACCGGATTCCGACCGAGGAAAGCATTGACAAGTATGCCATACTCGACCTGTGGTGTGACCCAGGTTGCCCTGGTCAGTGTGCAACCCTCAATGAACACCTACTTGCATTGGAATCTAGCTGTTCCGAGATCAACACGGCTGGAGACTCGCTATATCCTTCCAGTGTGACCATTCAAAGGTCTGCGATCCAGGAGTCCGTTTGCCTCGATGTCCCAAGAGAAACACCACTTATTTTGCGCCCGTGTGGGGATCTGAGAATCTCCAGACTCCCCATTTCTTGGCCCTGAACAGCAGCAGCATCACACGATCTGCTTCCTATACCAGGCAACAGGGACTGCTTTTCATGTAATCAACCGCCAGCTCCTGCTTTAGAATTTATTTCGATGGCAGCAGAGATGGCATCTCAGCCCATTTTATCACCTGATCCCTCACCGGTCGGCAGTCTTGTGCCTTGCCAGAGACAGAAGAGGGATCGCACGCGGGAGTCGAACAGCTCGTGGTCGGTCCAAGAGCATGGAGCCCCCTGGTTAGCCTGCGCTTCGTCCCGTCCCGGTCATGCTCGCCGCAATAATGCCCCCACTCCCACCGGACGACAACCTGACCAGCCGAATGCACATCGTGCCCCTGATCCTCTTTCCACCCCACGCGCAACTCTTCGTTCCTTGGAACATGAACATGCGCCCCAATCACCGGCTAGTGACGAAGGTGACAATGGTGGCGCACTGTCCGAGCCCTCGTCAAGGGCTGCCGGGGGGCGATTCTCCTTCTTCGACTTCCCGGCCGAGATACGGAACATGATCTATCATCGCTCGTTGCACTGGCCTGACTGCGCAGACCTGTACCGGAGTTATTACAGACACGCCGCCTCGCAGCCCAGGGCCCAGCGGTGCCACCGGGCACACTTGAGGACGCCGACCATCCTGCTCCTCTGCAGGCGCATCACGGATGAGAGCATGCCCGTCCTGAAGTCCCGGTGGTTCGTCATCGACCGCCTGCCGCCGTGCATGCCTCCCCTGGCAGACGGTGGCGGCGGCTTCCTGAGGATGGCAAGCTTCATCGGCCGGGAGACCCTGCAACGGCTTCACTACATCGACCTCCGCATCGGGCTGGGCGAGGGCCCCATGGGCAGCGGTTGGATTTGGAACAGAGTGCTCGACGAGCTTCTCGGCATTCTGGTTGAACGGAATGCGTTCGTCCACCTCCGCTTGCTTATCCGCAGGTGCAATCAGGAGGACAGTCCCTCAATCTGGACCACAGAAATAGGGGAAGATCTTCAGATCAGGAAGGTGTGTGCGCGCGCCTTTCTCTTCAAGCTTGTTATCATGGGCACATGCCTTACTGACTGACGAAAGAAAATCATGCGCTTTCAGATGTCAAACCCGAATGTCTTCAGGCCGGGGAAGATCACTGTAGATACGTGGCGTGTTGATGGCCAGCAAGCCACTTTGCTCACCTGTCCTCACCAACCAGAGCCCAATGACGGAACAAAGCCGCCGCGTAGGACTTATCCAGACCGCGAGCTATTCCCAGGCTCAATCATGCAGTTTGTGGACGCTTTGCCGGAGGCAGATTGGAGTGATGAGGAGGTAGAAAGACGCCTCGAGGAGTATGAAGAGGATGATGATCCAACTTCGCCATGAAAGTTTGAGGATACCGCCACTCTCGTTACGAGGCGGGAAACATGCAACACAGGCCCCTGTCTACACCAAGAGCGGATGCAGCGCAGCGTACAATAGATATAGATGAACTCCGTTGACTCTTGGTATCACGTATATCGCACTCATTGGCGACTTCCGTATGTCTCAACCCTCAACGCCGCGCAAGAACACTCATAACCCGTCGAAACCCATCATACCTCCTGGACTGCTGTTGTTTCTCCCCGGTTGAACCAACTCCCAAAGTCTAGCTTCATCAGCAACCGATCTATACCACCAACGCGGCGCGGCACATATTGTCCCTCTTCTCTAAGACCAGCACCGCCTTCGCCGTCCTCGCCAGCATCATCACTCCCCCAAGCTAGACCCTCATGATCCGCCTCGAGATTCCGTAGCACTGTAATGACGCCCTCGATGCTAGCCTTGATCTTGTCTTCCACGGCTTTCATCTGTCCCTTGACATCACGCTCCTCGCTCTCCAGGTCTACAAAGGCATCTACCACACCCACGTCCTCCTCGAGGTCTATCGCGTTCCATATCTCCTGCAGCCGGTGGACCAAGGCCACGAGCCGGTCCACCTCCACGAGGAGGGAGTACAACGGATCCGTGAAATCCTGATGCGACAGCAGCAACCGGCGTACAAGCGTAGCCAAATACAGCCGGTGCGCGGCAGCCAAAGTCTGGGGATCATGAGGGTGTTTGTCCTTGACGCCGAGATCCCGTGGCCGCGGCGTCTTGATCCCTTCGGCCAGCCACATGTCCTCGTCCTCGTCCTCGTCCATCGCATCCAAATCCTCCACCGGGGCTGGCGTCGGTACGCGTGACGGCCTCGTGGACTCTGGCGGCCGATGCGCGTCGCTTCCCGTCGTGAACCATCGCTGGAGACCCTCCCACAGCTCCGCCACGACCTCGACCTGCAGGTACCCCTCGACCTCGGCGAGGAAGAAGATGGTTGCGCTGCATGTTGTCCACGCGCTGCGCATGACGAGCATGCGACGAGCCTGCCGCTCCCTCAGCAGGACCACACGGGCTCGGCCGCCCTTGGTGCTCCCTTGCGCCGGTTTAGGTGGTGGCGGGTAGTGCCTCCTGAGCGGCGTGATCTTCCACAGGTCTGTGAGGCGGAGGTGTGCGCGGCGAATGGAGTGCAGATAGGAATTTATAGCTGTATAAGCCTGCACATCCGACTGGCTCAGGAAGAGGTCCAGGGGCGAGGGGACCCGGACGGTGAGAGTGACGGGAACAGAGAACATGAGGTTGCGAAATGGAGTTTGCGCTATCTGGCTCGCTGGCCCCAGTCTCGCAGGGGTCGTCGATTTTGACTTTGCCAGAGTCAGCTTGAGGAGGTCTCTGGCCAACTCGAGACCCTCGTCTTCTTCCACCTGATGCCCCTGCATTGAGCTCATCGCGGCCCACGCTCTGGCCAAGACAGCGATGACTTCACCCTCTTTGACAACGACACCGCTGAGGCCGTCCCGCTTCTCGTGGGCCAAATTGTCAGCCCTTCGCCACCTGCTACGTATCTTCTCGTCAGCTTGCTGTGTAAGAGCCATGGCGAACTCGCCACGCCCCAGAAGGAAGAAGTCTCGCAGCAGATGGAGCATCTCCAGAACCCTTGATAAGGGCAGGAGCTTCTGCAAAGTATTCCGAGAGAGGAAGAGTCTGATGCTTGTGACTGTTCGCGAGAAGGTTGCGCTGTCCAGAGGGTACGTCAACTGAGAGAGCTCTCGGAGCTGAGAGGACAGATGGTCCATCCCCTGCATGCCGCCTTCCAGGCTGCTTTTGGCCCTGACATGGTTTAGAGACCGCCCGATGAATAACATCGAAGCTGCTGTCGGCGAGCTGACAAAGGATGGAAGAAGAGCTGGGACAGAAATGAAATCATCCTCCCCATCTGAAGGCTGCTGGATGAAGAAATCCTCGGCACCAAACCCGGGAAGGCGGCCGTACAGAATCCAGGCCGACACCTGCTTCACCCAGGCGGTCTCCGCGACCCCGACCAAGCTCCTTGCCGTCTCCTCGATATCCGCGTATCCCGTCTGCAACTCTCCACGTAGTTGGTTGATGATAGCAGCCCCGGTACAGAACATCTCGGTGCCATCTGAGCGCTTCTCCTTCGCGAGCATGAATTGCACCGTCTCCCACAACCACTCCATCCTCCTCGTCCAGCCGCTGAACTCGCCGACCACAGCCGTCAACGGCACAATATTATAGGCGCCCACCAGGCCGGCATCCTTGCGCAGGATGGTCTCCTCCACCTCCAGCACCTTGCGCTGGAACGCGGCAAGGTGCAGGCTGCTGACCGCGGTGGCCACGGCGCGGCATATCATGGACCGATGCGAGGCAGCTATCTGGGCGCTGAAGCTGAGCAGCTTGACGTGGAGCTCGCTCAGGTGCGCGACCGAGCGCAGGAGCTCGCGCTCCGGCGGCGAGATCAGGGCACTAGCGGGCGCATTGGGGTCTGAGGCTTGGGCGGTTCGGAGCAAGGGGGAAGGGTGTCCTGAGAGGGAGAGGAGGATTTCGTGGAGCATGTTCGGGGCGTTGAGCTCTTGCGCCTGGAGCGAGAAAGTTTTATGTCAGCAAGCTCTAGGCGCGTGGGGCCATTGGGACGTGGGAAGCATGGCATCTGCGGCGGCGGAGGCAGTTTGGGGAGCGCGTGGGGGAGGGAAGGGGGCTGGTGTCCTCACCTTGCCCCGTCAGCGGCGCGTGCGTTCTCCTGTGATTGTCTGCGACGGTCGATAAACTGGTGATAGAACAAGATGGAGGCTCCACACAATTCCCATCGGCAACACATGAGTACCGATCTGCGGCGAAGATGCCTGCTCTCGAGGGCGAGTGCCGAGTGACGTGGGGCCGAGGCGCTGGCGGGGATCTCAACCGGGACGCGTCGTCGCAATGTGCGTGCATACAGCGAGCGCTCTGTGGTGGTATTTCGCATCCGAATTGGGTCACACAGTCAGGCTATGTACAACGCCAGCTTGTTCAGCTCCCAAGGGAAATATTTTGGAATGGCATCAGCGACCTGAACTTTGTTACTCTCAAGGTCTCAGACTCCAATGCGGTCTGCTTAGGGCGTCCCTGATCGGCCGAGTCGCCGGCTCTGGGCGCGCTCTCCCTGCATGGACGCGACTCGTTAGTGAGTACTCGATTGGTCTACTCAGGGACCGACCGTATTTACAGGACTTATACAAATGTACGTACCTAAAGTGCGCATGCATTCCGCAGAAGGGAGTGTGTTGGCATGCTTTGCACAGTGAGCTCTCAAATCTGGATGACAGTCTCTTGTCTCGGCTCAGACATTCAATTCATTGCTATTGCTCATTATCTAAAGCCACCAGGTACTTATGTGCGCTGCGCGGTCAGTGCTATTACCGACGCGCTCTCGTACCGGCGCCCAAAAGAGATCTAGGAGAGACCGTGCTCGTTCCAAAAGACAAATATTCAATCAAGGTGGCTTGACTCTGGCCCTCTTAGTACTTCGTCGCAGGCTTCTTACCCTCCACCCCGCTTATCGAACTGGTTTCTGAGGCGGTACCTGCGCCTTTGCTCTCCAGGTATTGTTGCTGTTGGTTGGGAGGTAATGCACCAGCCACGGTTGCCTCACCACCATCACCACCGCCGACAACCACCTCGCCGCCACCTTTGACTCTGCCCACGACCATCCCCTTGGCTACCGATTTAAGGATTGCGCGTCGGGAAACGCCAGTCACGTCGATGTATACCAACCCCACGTTCTTTACGCCTCCTCCTAGGCTTGCCGACAATTCGCCAGCTTCAGGGCCCCATCGGTGGCCCACGACAGTCGTAGCGGCGTTAGAGCTAGATTCGAGAAGCGATCGCCCAGCCTGCTCTATGCCGTCCGCTACCGTTGAGAAGGCCATCATGCTCTTATTGAGGATGCCTGGCTTGTAGCTGTCCAGAGGTTTGCCGTCCTTGTCGTATCCCTTCGACCCGCCGTTGTTCTTACCATGCCGACCGAGGGTAGCTCCCAAGTTTTGTGCTACCTTGCCTATCGAGCCAACCGTCTTGGCTGAGACACCAGCCGCGCCAGTCGTAAATGTGTGGACCCTGCGGACGTGTTCCTTCGTCGTCGGTTTGAAAGTGACTGGTTTGGCAACTGGCTTGGTCTTCTGGGTAAAACTATCTGCCCCGCCCTGCAGAGCTTTAGACACGTAATCTGAAGTGGTCACAATCAGTCGCGATGCCGCCGCGGCATTCGAGACCAGGGTTGACTTTTGGTATGCCGGATGCAGAGCAAGGTCCACATCTTCGGGTTTCGCAGGCGCGATAGCAATCTTATTTGATCCCTCCCCTGGTAGCGTGATCTGTACTGGATCTAAGGCACACGCTTTAATTCATTGCTCTCATTAAGCATGTGCGAGAGGGTGTCTGCTCACCTTTCGAGCCTGGCTTTAAGGAGCTGCTCTCGACCATGTCGAAGCCCTCGCCGAGCTCACCAATAACGCTGCCATCTTCTTCGTCCACCAGGACTATCTGGCCGCCATGGAGAGAGCTGTGGCTGCCCTTGGCGTATGCCTCTCCGGGCTTGTAGCTGCCTGGGTTGTAGGCAGGAAGCTGTTCCTCAGCGGCAAGGGCAGCTTTTGATTTTGTAGAGCTGCCCTTGGCGGGGAGTGTGCCTGACTTCGTGTCCTTGGGGAGTGGTGGTGGCGAACGCTCCAAGAAAGCCGTACATTGAGCTATGCAGGTCTCCCAGGTATCTATATCGTCCTGTACTCCCGGGCGACTCCCTAGTTCGGGGAACTCGATCCTGGTAAAGGCGCCACTGTCGGGACCTAGATCCCATCGGGGGATCAGGTAGCTCCTCGGCGGCTGGTGGTAGATCTGGGTGGTCGCAGGGAGAGGTAAATCGAGCTCAGGGGGCAAGTGGAGGTGGAGGTAGAAGTCCTCTTCTGGCGGAGCGGACGAGGGACCCAGAGCAGAGGCGTCGGCAAACGGCGAAGAAGTTGGCACCATCAGCAAAGACAGGGTCTGAGGGCCAGCTTGCGTGAGGGTCTCTTCCTTGCCATTAGCAAGGTGGTAAGCCGAAACGCCATTCACGGCGTACAGCAACTTGGGATCCTAGTCGCAGTCAATCTCCGAGGCGAGCTCGTTCATCTGCGCTTGCTTCCTTTACGCACATTTTGTCCTGAGGGCATTATGTCCTCGGCGGGAGCTTCCCGGGCACAGCGTATTTGAGAAGGTTCAGGCGGCTTTGTCGCAGCTAAGAAACTCGAAGCGTGAGGTGAGATCGAACGGCACGCTTGTCGCGAACAGTATGATAAGGGGCGCAAGAGAAGCCGTATCTCGAGACCTTAGGTGGGGCTAATTTCAGGAAAGAGGAAGTGTCCAAAAAGAAAGGTGATTCAGGTATTCGAGTTGTCAAAAGAGGAGAGCAGGAAGCGGGAGGGAGGTGCACTTGCGCGCTTAACGGGAGGTGCTGTGTGGGGCGGGCGTCTCATGGTTCAAACGTCGAAGGGGATCGAGTGAGAGGCCTCTGGCGGGTGCGGGAGAGGGAGCTTGGGGACGTCGAAGCAGTCGCAAGCTTGCAAGCTTGAGCGACGTCATTGGGTGTTGATTGGGCTTGCGACCGACCAACCTGGACGCCCCCCGCCAACGTCCAACAGCTGCCAAGGCGACAAGAAAACAGGACGACGACGAAGCATTTCGCCATCAACCACCGGCTCTGGCTCTTCGCACTCACTAACTATATTGGTGCTTATTACTTGGTTTGACGAATGGCGACAATTCTCACAAACACTATACAGGGCCGTCACGTGACGAGAAAACGTCAGCTCTGTCTCCCCCACTCCGCATTCTGATGGGCTGTGCTCGCTGCAAGCAGTCTCGCTATGCCGGCAACATCAGTCTCAGTATGTGTGCAGCAGCAGACTTGCCACGCGCGCAGCCTGCCGCCAGCTGGCGCCGACTTTGGCGACAGTAAAGCCGAAGCGCGTTCAAAACACCACTTTGTCGGAAGAAGGACACGAGTGGGCTGTTATTCGGGCTCACTCATGCTGACCTCTTCACCTCATCGCATGGCTTAACGCTGCCGAGTTTGCTGTCAAACAGCCGGCAGCCAATCGGCGGCTCTGATGATGCCTCTCACGAGACGTGTCATTCTGGTTCTGTCGTGTGCACATGTTATGGTGCAGTCAGTCCGTCCACTGTACATGTGTAGTGTGTAGTGTGCAGTGTGCATACATACACTACTAAGGTGTAGGACCGAGCGTCTCTGTTAAAGATTCAAGCGAAGCTCGTGGGCCCCAACCTTATCACCCTCGGGATATAGAGTTCATGGTACGGCCCGCTACGAGCAAGCTCTCAGCGTCTCAGGCATCCCAATCCATCCCGCACTGGAGACTGGTCGGTGAGTGACACGGACTCTGGCAGCAAGTCACATCACATCACGGCCCATCTTCTCCCCTCAGGTCCATTCAACCTTCCCTTTCCATGGGTCAGTGGTAAGCTCACGACGTGACACGCCCGGCAGTGCACTGGGGCAGTGGCAGCACCAGCAGAAGCTTCAGCAGAAGCTGCTGCGGTTCTGGTTGTGAGGACACGGCCAGTCCCCTTCCGTTCTGAATCAGAAGTCTACAGTTACGGTACCGTATCTGCTGTACAGTCGCAGCAATAGACTTCAACAGTCCCCACTCACACGCGAACGGCATCCCCGCCTGGCGCACAGGGTTGCCATCATGTTTCTGTTCTGGACGGCGCTTCTTATGCACGCAGCTTAAAAAAGATTTCATTTCCCTCCTACCCGCGCTTTCGGCATCGGCATGCCCATTCAACATGGGGTTTGCGCATCGAGCACCTCGCATGTTGCGCCCGCTGTGTTTCCTCTCCCGGGGTCTCAACGGCACCCCACGAGTCAGTCGGTCAAAATACAGTTTCTGGCTCAGCCCGAGTCGAAACCGTCTTGATATCGGTTCCCCTGCCGAGGCATCGCCCTTGCTAGGCGCGACTGTCCACCAGTACTTCGTGTGGATGTGTGCGTATGTTTGTATGTGTGTGTGCCATTCGTCGAGGACTCATATCATGGGCTTCCTTACAAGCAGAACGCAGCAACGCAGCAACGAAATACAACAGACTGGCTACTCGGGGCCTTTTCGGGGGCTGGTGCGGTTCCACGACCGTCGGCATGCTTCTGCATCTTGCAGGAATCGGAACGACAGTACCCCCTGGCCCTCCTCACCTTCGGCCGGAGAGTCACCGACTTCCCGCCGTGCAGAAAGGTCCATGCCTCGGTCCTGCATGTGTCCCAAAAAGTCGCCTGACAGGGTCGTTTGTTCATGTGTATCTGTCGGGCGCCTGCGAATTGTGCTGTACTCTGCTGCTGGCCTGGCCCTTCGCTGTTTCTTATCAGGTTTACTACCGCGTGCCTACCACTGGTGAGCAGAGGCGATGTGGTCTCTCAGATGGTCGTGGGATGATCGTGCACACTGTCCAGCACTCGGCTTCTCATCGGGTTTCCCTGGGGCCGGCCTGCAGGAACCCTGCGCCTGTTTATTTCAAGTACAGTAGTGTACTTGTGTGGTGTTGCACCTGGTCGAGATGCGAGATGCGCCTGGGTGGGCCTGTCGTTGACCGGTCCGCCGCCCACAATCGCCAACTCGTTTCAACAAACCCCTCCCTGCTACAGTAGCGTGGGGTCCCCTTGATCTGATTAGTCCCTCAGTGGGTGCCTCTAGCCGAACCGTGTTGCCCGTGTCCGGGGGACGGGACGCGCTGGGAATGACCAGCCTGACAGCCCTGGGCCAGTGAGCCTAGTCGCCAGGGAGGGAGGGAGCTCGGATGATCTCTGATCTCTTCTTACTTTCTCTATACGGTGGAACTATTCTGCCCTGCGTGTTGGCTCTCGCCGGATGCTCTTCACAGCCAGCCTATCCTATTTGCGTTGCCTACCCTGCCTTACCCGGCCCTGCCCTGCCCTCGTCCAGCTCACAGATCAAACCCCTTGACACCTTCAGCCAGGTTTCTCATATAGTCCACCAAAGGCAGCGCCACTGGCCAGCGCCAAACTGCTTCTTCGCCCTCACCTGTCATATATCCCTAGGCATCATTCCGGATCGCCATCCTCCAACCACCGTGTTTCCACGCCGACTCCCATAGCGAACAATAGTGCTGGCTCCAACTCCAATACCCAGCTTCATGTGGCCAGACAAAATCACGGCTTTCTCCACCACTCTTAGGCAACGCATCTCTCCGACACCAACCTTTGACCTTGGCGCTATCTTAGCAAGGCTCTAGAAACGTTCACCTTTCGTGTGTTGGACATCCCGTCGCTCAAGCCGTTTCAGTGTTTCGTTCTGTACCAGCCAGTGCCGTTGGAGAGGACACACGCGGCTGCTTGCATACCTTTGATGCCGTCACACACACCGCGCAAGCAAGCGGCACCCATCCGGGAACTCAACCTCGAGCTAGAGGCCGTGTTGTGCCCAGTCTGTTCAGACCTGCCGTTGCGGAACTCGACCATTACGCATCCAGCTCTCTGGGCCGCCGCGACAGCACCGCGATTCGGCTCTTCTGCTGTTCTCGCTTCACAACGCCCGCGAGTCGCGCACACGGCTCTTGGAGCAGAGCAGGAGGGAAGCCGTTGGCGTGTCCCTCTCTCGTCGCAAACCCGGGTCACTCTCAGCTGTTAGAGCTTGTGGTTGGGTCTGCCAAGGACCCAAACAACCGGCACAATTACCTCTCTACAGTCAATTCTCTCTCCACCCGAGCCGCCTGCCGATGAAACGGCCAACACGCATTCCGGCCCGTCTATTCACTCCACGCCGAAGCGAAAGTTCGAGGAATCCTTTATTGCCGGGTCCGGAGAGCCTCTGTCGGTGCCCCCGACCCCAACGCTGCCACCTCCGCCGCCGACCTACCACACCCACTCCATCAAGGGCTTCGTGCCGGTCGGCGGGCCTGGAGCCGGGCATGGGCAGGCCTACGATGAAAGCAGAAGCAGTGCAGGATTCGCCTTGATTAGTGGCGTTGATGACAAAAAGGCCGTCATGAAGCGGCAGCCTATGCGGTCGAGCATAGCTTGCCTTCGGTGTCGCAAATCCAAGATCAAGTGTGACAACGATGGAGGCTCTTCACCTTGCGAGACCTGCATCAAACAGGGAAAGGATTGCACGTATCCAGAAGCGACTCCCATACCGCCCAAGCGAAGCGATCCTCCCGCCGGTATCAAGACTGAGCGCGACGCGGGGTCAGATCGGAAGCGCCTCAAGAAACTCGAAGATGTGTCACGAGCAGAAGGCCAGTACTCGGCCGCAGCGCATGCTGATGATGTTCTATCCGCGCACTACCTGACACCAAAATTATGGTCTGAGGTTTTTGATATCTACAGGCTCCATTTCGCCACTGAGCTGCCTTTCCTTCACATACCGACACTCAAGGAGAACATGGGAAACAAGTTCAGGGCAAACCAGAAGGACGCCTCACCGGACACTAATCTCGTGCTGCTGGGAGTCCTCACCCTCACAGCTCGATTCCATCCGGACTTGGTCAAATACGCTACTCACACGGCTAGCTCGCAAGCAGGGACGATCAAGAGCCGGCCGGCTCAGAACAAACCAGACTCATCTGCCGCATCTGAATACTTTGCTGAAGCTTTGAGAAAGGCTTTGGGTCCATTGGGCACAACCATGACCACGGCGTCGGTAGAACGGGTTCAAGCTTTCCTGATGTTGGGCTTGTACGAGTGGAGCCAGGTGCAACCGAAGACGGGCGGTTTGGGCGCGTGGATGTACGTGGGCGTCGCCATTCGAATGGCTCAGGCGCTGGGTCTTGGATTCGGAGACAAGCCCGACCCCAAGTCTCGAGCCAGAGCAAATCGATCCAACAAAAGTACACCTCCGAGGATACCTGCGTCGCAGCCAGAGCTGATGATAGCCAAGGAGATCAAGAGGAGGACAATGTTCAGTTGCCTGATTCTAGACCGCTTGCTTGCTTGTGGGAAGGAGCGTGTGCCAACTATTCGGTCCGAAGATCTCCAGATCCAGCTGCCTTGCAACGAGTGGGCGTTTGACCTGTCGAAGGATGTGAGGACCGGATTCCTCAACGGATCCCCTGACGATCAAGGTCCAAGAGATGTGGAGGATGATAGCGTGCTTAGCAGGTTCGTACGGCTGGTGGATCTCTGGGGTGAGATTTCCAAGTTCAGCTTCGCTGGTGGTCGCCTGGTTGAGCATTACCCCCCTTGGGATACGCGGACCAAGTTCTACCAGCTCCGAAAAAAGCTGGAATCATTCTATTCAGACCTACCGTCGACTTTCACCCTCTCGACCTCGAACTACCACCGGCATGAAAACCACCAGGCTTCGAGCGTCTATGTATCTCTGCACATGCTTGGTAGCGTCTGTCAGATTATGCTGCATCGGTAAGCCAAGACACGTGGTGGTCAAGAGATTGTGGGGAGGGATTACTCGGCGTCTCAAGATTTGGCTAACATCAGCGCAGTGAATACATCCCGTTCCTCCCTGTCCGCTGTGACAGCCCCGTTGGTCCACTGGACGAGCCAACCTTTCCAGCTGGCGAGTACGACATTCCGAAAGGCTTCTGGGAACATAGCGCAGAACAGGTCTTCAAGGCTGCCAAGGACATTGTCGATGTCATCGAAATATGCCGCGATAAGCTGCCCATGTCTGCGCTGGTGCTTTTCACAATTTGGACAGCGGCTTTTGTTGGGCAATATGCCTTGCACTTCCCGCACATGGACCAGCAAAGACATATGTTAGTTGACGATAATGAGGATGGCAATATCTCCGAGGCCGAGTTGGACATGACAAAGGCCGGCCCAACCGGGATCTGCCATCAAACTATAGTCCGCTTTTCTGGATGGCTGAAGATGGCGTCAACTTATTTAGGTTACTTGTAAGTTGAGCGATTTCCTCCCATCACGCGACGACTCGCGCTGAGCGATGAACTGTTCTATTTGCCTGTGAACGATGCTAATGACATTGCTCAAACAGCAAAGATCTGGACAATTACATGGCCAAGGTCAAAGTCGAATACCACGGGCTCCTCCACGGGAACAACAAAACGGAGGCCACCCCTCAGGATGATGGCCAGCACCCGATTCGCGGCGGAGGATTGGAGGAATGGAAAATTCAGAACGCAAAGATCATCAACAATGGCATGATCATGGCTGAGGAGGACAGACAAGTGCCATACGATTCTTCAGATCAGTCAAGGGCAAGCCCAATGGAGCGCGGATCCCCGGCGGGACTCGAAACCCACCTCCACCTCGTGGGCAAGACGCCGCGGTCTATTCCATCCATGTTTACGGCGATCAACAACACAGCCGCCGGGGGGCGTCACGACCTGCCCACCTCTGGCCCGCCATCGAGGACTGATGGTCTTCCAGGCCCGGATTATACAAGGACTGGGTCTCTGCCACAGGCAGGCCACATATCCCCCCTGCCCCCTCATCAATCTCTATCTGGATCCCACGACCTGGACGTGGTTCCAGAGGCTCGATTTTTGGATATACTTAGCGAAAGCGAGTCAATGCGAATCGCTGAGGCCCTGGAGGGCCTTGGCGGAGGCGACATTCAAGGCTTTTCTTACGGGGATATACCGGAGACCATGGTCTTTGGGCACACCCTACCCGGCTTGCCTTTTGGGACTTTAAGCAAATGGCAAATGGCGGAGACAGAGACAGGATAGTCTAATTCCGTGAAAGGATTTTCTACTTCCGAGGTCACCTATCTTCTTGAGGCTTCTTTTAATGGAAAACTGGGAAATGCCGAAGCGGTCCCTTTTATACCCATTTATATACATAAAAAAAAGTACCACGTTTTTTAAGATCAGACATTTTCTCAAGCGAGCGAGCATTTCGGATGGGGCCACTGCAGTGTGCGAAGCATTGGGTACCTAGACGATAGTTGGGGTTTGGAAAGGAGTTGTCTCGCCTACTCAAGTATGTACGTAGAGACATTCGGAATGAAATTCAG
Organism: Diaporthe australafricana; assembly: GCA_039880735.1. Taxonomy (NCBI): domain Eukaryota; kingdom Fungi; phylum Ascomycota; class Sordariomycetes; order Diaporthales; family Diaporthaceae; genus Diaporthe; species Diaporthe australafricana. The sequence goes on from JBCEDM010000001.1 coordinate 7,778,923, forward strand.
TGGAGGTTTCCACCCCTCGGTGGTCAGTCCTCGTCAAACGAAAGTGGAGTAGAATCGTGATCATCGTCTTGTGTATCAAAAAAAAGCACATAGACTGCGATTACTGATGCTGGAATATGCATCATGGTAGGGGCGATTCCTAGGCATGTTCAGTTCATCCCCTCTGCAGTATCGGATATTTGCCCGTCGTGTTCCTCAATCTAGACCCAAGACGTCGGGACAAAGCACCAATGCAAGTATATTTTTGGATATGTTGCCCGTGCCAAGCTGGTGTAGTATACATTGGTACGAGTAGCGATCGAAGGTCTCTACGACGACTCTCAGATATCTGGACGTGACGCGTACCTGATCCCTGCGATGTTTGTGAGAGTGAGTTGGCGCTTGAGACGCCTCCCAATGGCCTCGAAATTCGAGCAGCCGTGAAATAGACTTTCTGAGGGTTTGGTGTTTCCATAGCGCGGGGTACGACAGATCAAGCTTCGTCACGGAGACCATATTTAGCTTTTCAACCTCGTAGTTGCCTGATGCAACCAGCTTACGCGTCTAATATTACTCGCTCTCCAAAGCTTAGCAACGTAGGGAAACCTATATGAATATCAGAGCTTAGGTTACCTAGGTAGAATAACATTAATAGCCCAAGACTTGTTAATCGCGTGCAATCTCTTTCGTACCCGCGCTTATAGCCAAGACCAGGTGAGACCATTGCCAAAAGGGTGAACAAAGTGAACAGGCATATCAACAACTGCGGAGGCTTGTGGTCTTCACGTCTTAGCTTGCATCGACTGAATCGGTTCATGGTTGTAAAAATATATATCAGCCTGGCGATCTTCTGGTGCACATGTGCTCTGCCGTAGGTATATCTGAGCACGCGAAAGTCTTACACTTCGTAGGCAATGGCTGCTTCTGTGTTCTGATACTCTCCCACGGTGCCGTGAATTTGTCGAATAAAGAATTCCTTAAATGCTTAGGAGGAATAGAACATCCCTCAACAATAGCTCCTACGTGATTTCTTATCCCGTACAAGTCCTACGCTCATTATCTCCGAGTTGCCCGTGTCACGAGAGGGTTCAGAGTCAAAGCAGCTGGCCTCAATACGTCAATTCAAGTTAAGACGGCGCTATCTTCTTGCTAAGGAAACAGGAGGAAAAAGGCAGCCCTGCCTTTAGGAAAGTAAACAACCAGAGGGCAGGGCGTGGTGGCTGTGCTTATGTAAGCGTGGCCCTAGCGCCTAGCGCACCCTGCACCCACTGCACCACACACGCACTTTCAGCCCGCTATAATCGCCCGTCACACGTCGCTAACTATTAGATTAGTTTGCTTTACGCTCGTCGTTTGGAAAAGAGCCATCATCCTCAGAATACCGGCATTTGGTAACTTCGTTTGGAACCAATTTGAGTTTTGGAGGCCGAGTGGTATATCAAGGGGACGATTCCCAAGAGTCACCAGATAGATGCGTACCTAGGTATGTTGCTAGTAAGACAGTTTCTAAATCCCTGTGGTGTATAAGCTTTTTCGCTAGTGATCGGAATCCATTGCTCAGTCTAAGCAGTTCCAGCACGTAGTCGGATTTTACTCGTTCTGTAATAATGTAATTCTTGCGAGAGTCAACAACGTGACCTGCTTGTCTATTACAGCGTACCAGGCATCGTGTGCACCAGGCTATCTGCCAGCAAATGTCAAAAGACTCCCCACGAGGCCTTTCTACTCTATAGCCCGGGCCCATCCGTCCTGGGGCTTTCCCAATCATTATTCATCACCCGGTCTGCGCCAAGCCTATGCAATTGTGTCCGTGTATATGAAACAGACTTTCTTCATTTGAGTTTCCCTCTCACAGGGATCTTCCCCCGTTCCTTCATTGACCCATATATGCCCTAATTGTCGCCGTTATATCTCGACCTCCCGGTTCCTCCTCTGAAATAATTATATTGCATGGGGTCTTCGTAGTCAGAGTCGGCCTGAGGTAGGTTCCCGTACCCCTGAGGCCCACCGCCTAACGAGCCGGGTGCCGCCCGTCCTCCACCCATTGGCCGATCAAAACTCGTCGTACCCCGATCGATGCTGGCGCTCCTAGAGCCAGCGTCGCTGGCGTAATGCCCGATGGGCGGTGACGCTATCGGTGCGGCTGATTGGACCAGATTTGACGTGGAGTCGCCGGCTGCGACCATGCCGTATGGTGAGCGTGTTCTTGATGGGTAGTCCGTGGCTGGCGAGCCAAACGGCGGCATTCTCGGTGAAAACTGAGCCGAAGGACTGGCGTATCCAGCTCCGTACGCCATGTTGTCACCTCCGACACCACTGACGGATGTTGGCGCAAATCCACCTTTGTGTCCACTGAAGCCCATACCCCCGACCGGCGTGCCTGGTCTAGAATCCGTGTCTGAACCGCCGAAGGTGCTTCCTGGAGTGCCGGGTCGCATCATGTCGCCGGGACGCCCAAACAGGTCGCCCTGCCCGTGATCCTGGGCGAATTCACTGCGGTTTTTGTAGTACTCAAAGTCGAGTTTCCCTTCTGGAACAATCTCAAAGCCAGAAAGACCACTTCCAGCTGCCTTGCCTGGCCTTCCTGCACGCATATGGTCAAGAGCATAGGTATCGCTGTACCCGGATACGCTGGTGCCTTCTGCCGAGCCTGTCTCACGTCCGTCGCTCAGCCGACCCTGGTACACGCTCGCCAGTATATTTTGCGCCTTCGCATGGACCATGGGCGTAATGAGAGGCCTGTAGAGCACGGGGTGGCCGAACTTGGAAGCAAGGCGATCGTTTTTAAGATTCTCCTTGCTCGCGATGCCAACTTCTGGCTCGGGCCCGCGAGGAACAAATCGAGTCGAGTAGAAGTGGATCTTGTCGTCGAAGGCCTTTGCGCAGTATATCTTGAAGGCGATGACGATGAAGGGGAGCGGTACCACGGCATAAGCCTGGGTGTAAGTGCTTCGCATGAAGGCAACCAGGAATGCGACAAGGTTGGATAGAACAAGCGCGAACATCATGCGATTGAAGAGGACCCGCCATGACATACCGCCGCTCTCGTTCTTTGTGATGAAAACGTACATGAGAAGATATTTCTTCAAGACGCAGTCTATGGCGAAGAATAAAGCGACGGAAGGTAGAACCAGAGGTTGAATAGTACCATAGGCTAGAGCGACGGTGGCGTAGTAGAGGCAATAGTTGTAGTAGCTGGCATATTCAAAGGTCTGTGGTGCGGTGAGCTCGATCATCTCGCGCGGCGTTGGGGACCCCATCTTGCGCATCACAAAGCTAACGATAAGGGTCCAAAGCTGTGCCAGGTCGACGGCCGTACTCAGCTGGCGCTGTAGAAGATAGGTTACCCAATAAGGAGAAATATTGCAGAGGGCGATCAGAACGGAGCCTCCAAAATCTTGTTGCACAATTGCCTTCCATGCGTCGGTGCCGCTGTTGGCATCGCTCAGCACGTTTGCAACAAAGGTCCACATGCCACTGAATAGAGAGAAGACGACCAAGTTGTTGAAAATGAAGAAGCTGAACAGCTTGCCGATGACATGGCGTTCTCGACCAGATTTGGTCTGGTCACCGCCTCTCATTGACAGCCGGCGGAAAATGATCGGGAGCAGCAAGTATACCAAGGAGGTGATTGCTGGCGATGCAATACCCTGTACAAGGGACCAGAAGACATGATTTGTTTCCAGTGACACCTGGAAGCCCGGCCAGACAGAGCCAAGGTTGCTGAGGTTGACCAAGAAAATGGCTATCATCGCGTTGGGAGCAATCCATAAGAGGGTCAAGATACCGATCCACAAGCTAATAAACACCTTCTTCCTGGTACGAGTAGCGGCACTCAGAGGCATGTTATCCCAGATGATGTCGCTGGGTCGGGGTGCGAGCTTGATAAAGGCGCCCTGGGGCTTTTTCTTCCGGGCCGCGTATGCGATCGCATGTGCCTCACTGATATCGGAATATGAAGCAAACCCAAAAGGTCTGGTGTTACGCTTATCCACGCCTGTCCTCACTTCCTTGATCTCGTATTCCAGTGTCTTGATCCTTTGAGTAAGGTACTCGATCGCGTCGACCTTTTGCCCCTTAGGATAGGTCGAGTAAGATGGGTCCTTTTTTGAAGGTGGGCAGACTGGCCTAGCTGCCGGGAGGTTGTGAGGATCCTTGAGATACTTGGAGAGAACCTTCTCCAATTTCCGCACAGCCTTCTCGTGCTCTTCAACCAGCTTCGGCAGGACCTTGACATCACGCGCAATCGCAGTCCTTGAGAACGAGGAATTTGGAGCAACGATATCGATAAGTCTGGCGATTCCTTCGTCCGATGAAAGCTTCTTGGGTATGTCGTAAAGCTGGTTCAAACTGTCAGTGCCTGAGATTCAGGGGCTCGCCCCCGCAAGAGCTGTACGCACCATCAAAGTCCGGGAGTGTAAGCTCTGCTGATACTCCGGAGTCTCGAAGTAGGCTCGACGCAACTGCAGAATCTTTCTGTAGTTCCACCACAACATGGTGAGCACCACGATGGTGAAGAGCCAAGCACAGAGGACGGTGGCCCACTGCGCGGTGCCCCATACGTTCGAAGGAGTCAATCGCATCAGCCAGGTGTCGCTATCAAAACGGATGGACTGAGTGTAGTTGACGGGAACCAGGACGGCGCAACCGATGACCGCCATGATGACGAATATATTGCGCAGCATGTTGACGAAGCGCAAGAAAATCACGGCGTCCAAGCCAGCTAATCGGATCATCTCCTTTTCGCTGGTCTGCCATAATGGCGGGACCCACGAGAATGGGCCCTTACCCAAAGGCGGAGGTGCTCGAGATTCGTCGGCATGTTTCAATTTCGGCGCGTACACGACGGTATGGTATGGTCGGAAGAAGGAGAACAGCAGGACGACGGCAACGGTGACGCCTAGCGACGAGGCCAAAGAGGCCCAGACGGAGGAAGTTGCGAGCTGTCGGTGGTCTCTTGATTAGTCCCCCAAGATTCCGCGGCACGGGAGAAGGGACAGGTGAACAGGTGACTTGCCTCGCCAGAAAAGGGATCGGATATCAAGTCGATTAGCTTCTGGCCCGGATCATCGTCTGCTGCTTGCCTGGCAACGAAACGCGTGGTCCTCGATAAGGGCTCCATGGTGAACAGTTGTGTGCCCAGCGCGGGCAATCGTCTTGCTTCGTTCCACCGACCGAGGTGTGGAAGTGCAAGCCGCGGTGGCGCGAGCAGAGGCGGGTGATGGCGAAGCAAATGTTCGAGAAGGGGCCGGAGATCGCGGCAGGTGTCAAAGGGATCGTCGGGGGGTCTCCAGACGAAATCGAATTTTCTCCCCTGTGCCCCTCTTCCTCGACTCGCAAATGCTGGGACGGCAAAGGCAGGACAAAGAAGGAGGCTCCCTGTTCGTTGGACCAGGCGTCGGCCGGGAAGCGCTCGGCGAATATGGTCGCGGCTTTAGATGGTATAGTGGCGTGCGGGTTGAATTGAACTGCGTCGAGTCGAGTCGAGTCGCTTCGCTCCGAGGGATGGCGGTGGTCAATGTGCCATCTGAACCGTCGGTATTGTTTATCAGTAGTCTATCAAACGAGTGGATGACGCAGATTCGTCGATAAACAGAACAGAGCAGGGCCGAGTGTTCAGACGAAAGGCGTTGGGAGCATAGGACCGGCAGTTGTATGGGGGAGGAGGGAGAATAAACAATGACGACAATAGCGGCTTGTTGAGGGCGAGGACGGTTGGTGGGAGAATTCCGGGCCCCCGGTAGGCTTTGAGCAGACGTAATCCAAGTCCTAATGATGGTGGTATAGTCTATCTACCGCGACACCACTACAGTACATGGTACCGTCAAAGCGATGCAAGGGATGGACTCGATCTGGAATTCTGGAGATGCAAATTGTGGAGGAGGGGCCGGGGCCAGCAACCAAAAGCAGCAGCCCGACAGCCCAGAACACCTCTTCTGGGCCACAGCTGCCAGTCCTGGCGAATGGGACAGAAGCAAGCAGGTTTTCCCTGCCATCAGAAAACTCTATACACTCCTGCACCAGCAGACTAACTGCAAGGCAACGCAACGCAATGCAGGGCCGCGCCATGGACAGGCAGGCTCCGTGGGTTTAGGCTGCATACAGTTCCAGAAAGAACACTGGTGACGAGCCCTGCTTGGGTTCTGGCGGTGGATCCGATGACCTCAGAGGCCAGCAGTCCCCTGGCACGCGCCAGCAAGGGCCGCCCATTCTCCTTGGCCCTGGCCTACCATTAGCCGCGATTCTGACGGCCTGGTCCCCTGAGAAGAGCAACACTAACAGGGGGTTTGGGGTTGACTGACTTTCCAGATTGCTGGGATTTGGGGTGACCTGCCGCTGCACCGGGGTGCACAGATCCTGAGGCAGGTGAGTGTGCTATCTGGTGCTGCTATTTTAAGCGACTTGACCTGTTGTCAAATCTCGTATTTGATGAGAGGAAGGAGGTCGACACTGCACCCATCTCACGCATCCCGTCTACGTCCCCCTCTTGCGCGACTGGACGTTTCGTCTCAGAATGTCTGAGATAAGGCCAACGCTTTTCGCATCCTGACCCGGTCTGATTGCCCATTTGGACTGCTCGATGCTCACCTTACCCTACTACTGTGGTGATATCCACGGCATTCCCGCCCGTCCCGCTCGATGAGCATGAGCGAAGGAGGCTGTGTCCACTTGTCCCGCGAATGAGTGGAGCCATAGCGAGACCCTTCATGCCAGGGAAATGGTGATGTTCAATGATCTTGTAAGAGCACTTGGCATCCTTGAAGGTAGCTGCCCCTCGGCCCGGCAGACGATCCAGATAGTCTGGGCAATAAGCATAGCTGTATGCTTCACAACACGTCAACAAACGTCAACAAACGTCCGGAGCTCACCATATGGTGAGCCCATATATCGCTCAGCACTCAGCACTGAGCATGTATCACTGACCACATACACATGTCTAGTCCATGTCCAGGGCACACTCTTCCAGCAAGCCTGACTGCCCTAGAGCAAGACTAGAGAATGTAGTCCTCGTATTTGATCTGGCCTATGTTCGGACCAGGTCGGCCGCGTCAAGAGCACCGTTGCGAGCCAAGGACGTTGGCGGACGTGCACCTCGGCGGGCTGCCAGGCTGCGCGATGGCACTACTGCGCGCCACTGGCACACCGTTCCGAGGGCTGACGACTTCAGCCCTACCAAGAGAAAAGTTCTTCTCTTTTAGCGCTGCTCAAGCGGCTTGCGTTCGCAGCGAGGGAACTACCCGCGGAAATCCTCGCCCGCGTCGGCAGAAAGCGATTTCTATCTCATAGCAACAAATGACCAAATTATTCCGTACACATGTAGTCATCAAGGCCGACTGGGAACTCGCTGTTTGTTCTAGACTCATCGACCCGCGGTCAAAGGAAGCACCGGGACTTCATGTGTAGGGTCCTGCATTCCTGTGTTAACTCGTGTGCGCTACTGTATATCTTGCAACCTACATGCAAGTGACCAGGCCTGACAGCTGGGTGTACCATGCCGGTGCCAGTCACTGCCAGTCACCTATTCCATATGCAGTGCACCTGAAGATGGTTGAAGAGGTCCGGCCGCTGACCAACTGTATGATCCGAGACACCTCGTCACAGTTCATTGCGGGCTAAAGTCAACACACGCTGACCCGGCCAGGCTGTTGGCCGAGTATCACCACCAATCAAGGGCAGGGGGCTCCAGCCACTGTCAAACCTCTGCCACGAAGGAGTGGGCGGACAGTCGGCCACCATCACACAGCTCTCAATGACTACACTCGCTGGTCGTTCGGTGAAGTACACTTCCTGCTGTCCTGTCACAGGGATGTAGTCTGTGCCGACCAATTCAGATCAAGTTGCAGAGTCTAGAAGGGCCTCGAAAATGAGGGATACTACTAAAACAGCCCCATATTTGACTGCAGATTTAGAACACTTTCGCGGAGTATGTATCTTATGGAATCATTAAAAACTTCAAGTCTGAACCACTTCAAATGTTACTTGATTTATTCAGGCAAGTCTACACATATTAGAAAGAGCCACCTTCATCTCAAAAGAAGGGAAGACACTTATGGCTGTCCATAAAATCACAACTAGAGGTGACCGTCCGTAAAGGTGCTGGCGAGCACGTGAGACTTAGAAACAAGAACGCAACCTGGACTTCTATGCTTAGCTCGGACTCGTTCCTGAAGTCCAGTGAGCCCAACAAACGTATAGGGGTGCAGGTGTCGTTTGAGAAAAGCTGGGATGATGGGAGTGGTGGTTTTAAAGGTGTTAGTCAGACCTGGAGGACTGTTTGATCGCCTCAGCTGAGGTGATATAAATTTGTATCTCTGTATCTTGGGGGGTTTCACTGAATTAGATGGCACTCATTTAATGCTTTTGGCAACACAAATGAGGTACGCATAACTATAGCTCCGAGATTATACACTGAAGACGCCTGACGAGCACGATCTTATATAACGGCGTGGATTCTCATTGAAGGATGCTTATACGCCTTCGGCGACGTTCTTCAAGTTACCACTGAGGTGGTACTTCTCATTGTTACACCAAAGGCGCGCTGGTGCCACACTTTACGGGCATGGCAGGAGTAAATCGTATTGCTCCATCACCTCTGGTCTTATTTATATAAAAGGCGTGCAAATCTGGTCCCTGTCTCTATGGTAGTCCTCATAGAAACCCTCCCACATCACCCGATCAGCACATCTTGGTCGATCGGGCTTTTCCTCCTCGTCCTCGGGACACTCGGGCCGGGCGGACTCCCAATGAGCACTTGGATGTTGCTTCCAAGGCTTCGGCAGCGGCCAGTCGCCAAAGTGAACCAAGTAGGCTCTCGAGACCTCGGCCATGGCATTCCAGTCATCATCCTCATCTGATGCAAGGTACTTCCGGTGGTCCTTGCCCCGGAACTCACCGGTCAGGAGCGCTAGGCGCCGGTGTGGCAGGACCATGACCGAGTCCTTGAATAAGTGGTTTATCACCTCCATGTCAAAATCGCCCGAGCTCAATGCCTCATCGACAATCTTCTTATAGCGCTCCTCGTTCGGCTCGAGGAGCATAACATGCGAGCCCAAGACCTGAGCCGCGATGGCTGTGCTCTTCTCGTTCAGCCAGTACGCGCGCGGCACCGCGAGGGCGGCCATCGGGGCTAGGAAGTAGTGGTCCATGCTGTTTAGGACCTGAGAGTCAGAGTCAAATGCGAGGACGCGCGTGTAGTCGGTCAGGTCGAACGCCTGAAACTTGGTGAGGCTCTTGGCCCACGTTGAGTCACCCTTGTGTGTGGTGAGAAGCCCGAATGGTCGTAGGATAATCTTGGGAAGGGTGGCCTGGATGTTTCCAATCGCTCCCGCTTCTTTTGAATCGCCTCCCATCCACTCTTCGGGTATTATTAGGTACTGGTCGTGCTTGCTCCCGAATGTTTCGAGGCGGTTGAAACTAATCACCTTATCTCCTGTGTAAGCCCATTTCGCCAATCAAGGAGGCATGTTCGGTGAACGCTGTTGCGAAAGACTAACCGAGTTGCACAGATAATCAATATCCGTGGCATACTGAACGTAGGCAAATCGAGGCTCGAGCTGCTCGGTAGTCCAGAATGGCGCAGCTCCGTGATGAATGAGGGGACCTCAATTGTACCATTCTTCAATACATGCTGCAGAGGGTTTGGAACGTAGATGCGCATGAGTGACTGGTAGCCCGTCAGGAGCACAAAAATGAAGACCACGCATGTCAGCGCGATCGTGCGTTTCGATGAGATGAGCATGCCCGCTTATGCTTAAATAGAGAGTGTCCGCTCGAGCAACTTTCTCAAAGCTTTCAATTTTGACTTGATCCCAAAAGCTTTCTTTCTTCCTTTTTTTCTCTTCAATACTACTTGGGGGCCGTTTTCAGCGCTTGCCCTCAGCCATGAAGAATGAGAGATGCAGAATCGCGATGTCGCTGGGTGTGAGGAAGAAGGGGGGAGGATGACATTCAACCTGATTTCGTGAGTTTCTGTCGACAAGTTTCCGATTATCATGATGGGCTTGTGCAGAAGGGCCTCGACGAAGGTACGATTCAGGAAGCAGTATATAGATATAGAAATCGCAATGGCGCGTAATTAAAGCACACCCGTTGTGGCCTCCGTATACGCCTTGGCAGTGGGACCTTCCTGGACACTAAGCTATCTACGTGCTTAGAGTTGGAAGAGGCTCGTGATATCTCCATCTTCGTCTCTCGGTCGTTGATCGAGCAGGGGTTCTTCGGTGCAACTGACCTCGTATCCGGCTGTCAAAGATTTAGACTTGTGGAGACAAGCACCCTGGCACAGCTGTCTAAGGGCGCTGAGCATTGTCCAAGCTTTGATATCCGCTCGTAACATTGAATGAGCCGGAAACCCCAGAATTCGCCTATTCAGATACATATTCCTTAAATACAACGACGCATGTCCTACTGCTTCTTATTTTTTTTATGCAAATCAACCGCACTTGGTAGCTGTGTCTTAAGTTGTTTCTTACCAATATCATTGTTTGTTAGTATACATCCCATGCTAAAGTCGACCGACATCTGGACCAGGCCAAACCATGGCGGAAAGCAGTGGTTCCGATCGAAGATACACCCAAACAACAGTTGCAGTTGTTCTCGCGGTGGTACGTTCTATGATTGGCCTATATCTGGGATGACTGAACCTGACAGAAAAGTTTGAAGCTCATGTGTCAAAATGCTGCCAACGTGTTGGTAAGTTGAAAATTTGTGCAGGCTACTCTCAGCTGATATTCTCTGACTGATAATGATTAATCACCAGTTGCAGCATAGGCTTCAGACCCGTCAGGAAGATGATTCCTTGCAGTACGAGCCCCTGAGTGCTGTCGTCCTGTCCGAGGGTCTGAAGATGTTCATCTCGGTGGCCGGCGCCGCGCTTGGCTTTTATCACAACACCCCGAGCGACTCGGCACCTTCATCCGGATTTCTGAGCTACATGTGCAACGGCCACGAAAGCGCTGCCGTTCCAGCTTTCCTGTATACACTCTCGGCCACTAGCCAGAGTATTGGCGCGTACAATCTCGACATCTTGACATACCTGATGCTCTCTCAGGCCAAGCTCATTCTGACACCAGTATTCAGCAAAGCTCTCCTCAAACAGACTCTACAGCCCCATCAATGGCTGTGTCTCTTGGTCATGGCAACGGGTATTGTACTGGTCCAGATCAGTTCTACAGCACGTTCTTTCGGACAACTTAGCGCCAATGAGGCAGGAGGAGATATGATCTTTGGAACTGTCTCGATGTTGTTGGCGGGGGTTTGCAGCGCTTTTACTAGTGTCTACATGGAGGCCGTCCTCAAGAACTCGGGGCACAGCTTGAATTTCATGGTTCGCAACGCGCAACTGGCAGCCTACACTTGCTTGTGTGCACTAGGCGGGTTGATGTGGCAATCAGATATGGACATCAAAGGCTGCTTCCGTGGATACACCGTTTTGGTCTGGGCCTTGGTCCTGCTGCAAGCCACTGGTGGATTTCTAGTGTCGTGGGCAGTTCGCATTGCAAGCACTATCGCAAAGAATTATGCCCAGAGCTTGGGTTTCCTGGCAGCCCTAACGATACCACTCGTATTGTCGCCTCATAAATTAAGCGCTGAGGTAAGTGATGAGATACATGTATGTCGGGGTTCTATATTAACTAGCTCCCAGCTGTATTGTGGCATCGCATTAGTTCTGGGAGGTGTGTTTGGGTCTCTCTGGAAAAACGAGGTGGCTATTAATCCCGCAGAACAGGGCAGGGATGAAAAGTCTAGGGATGGATCATTGGTTTAACAACAAACAATAAATATACCCTTGTCAAACTATGTCGCCTTACAGTTACAAACATAGCTACTACTTGATGGAGCAAATTTTTAATCTGGTGGATCTCTTAGCACCCTGCCATATACCTCTGTAATATATAGTCATTTCTTTCAAAAAGGTCCTTTACGAAGGTGCCTGTTGAAGCAAATCTGGCAAACTCTGCTGGCACAGGTCCCAAAAGCCTGTTGAGACGCACGTGGCCAAATGGTCACAGCTTATATCGGCTCGATGCCATTGTCAAGTCAATTCAACGTCGATTCTGCTTTTTCTGCGCTCATAGCAGCGTATATACAATCGTGATGAGCGCACCAGCGGTACTCGAAGCAAACCGGAAGCAGCACTTAGACCGTTAAAAGTATCAATGAAAGGCAAGAGAAGCAGAAAACTCCAAAACCCGAGGCACCCATTTTCCGCCCATTTCCCATCGTCGGGCCCACAGAACCTCCCACCGTGGACCCGGAAGGAATGAAGAAATCTCACCTGCTGTTGCTTCTTGTTCGAAATGGCTGCTCGATGGAGCATGCCGTATGTCGACTGCCGCTGGTATTCACACGCCCAATCACCTAGGTTCTAGTAGCGCTACCGAGTCTCCTAGAGATCCGCATTGCCCTGACTTCTGGTCTTTCGTGCCGTGCGGCCTGCAGGCGCAGGTGCAGTCTCTTTCTTGCCTTTCTTACTAGCCTTCCGGGTCGGACCGTTGCCCTTGTCGGAGGAGCCTTCAGTCTTCTCCTTGACCTCTTCGACAACTTCCTTGGCCTTGTCAACGACCTTGGCAACTACACCCTTCTTCTGCTTCTTCTCGGCTGGTTCCTCGGCCTTGGTGGACCCATTCGTGCCGGTAACCTCTACCTTGCGTTTCTCGCCGGTCTCTGCGGTGGTCTTGGTGGCCTCAATGTTGGACGCAGGGTCAGTTGAAGCCGCGAGGCCTGTCACCGGATTCTCCGGAGCAGCTGGCGCCACTGGTGGAGTTGCAGAAGTCGCAAGAGATGGAGCTGCGGTGGTACTGTCCTTCATCTCGACATCTTTCGCGTCACCCCCATTGAGCTCGGCGGGCTTGAGAGCTGCAGCGGCGTCCTTGACACCGTCGTCGTTGGTCGACTCCGCCGGCTTTGGCTCAGAGGCATCAAGTGCGCCGGTCATGACGGGCGCCTGACCGGGAGCAGTCGATTCAGAAGCGCTTGCTTCTGGGGCTGCCGCAGAATCGGCCGGTTTCTCCACAGCAGGGGCAGGAGCTGCGGTATCGGCCTTCGTCTCCTCTGGGACCACGGGCTCAAACTTGGCCCCGGTTGTAGCGCCATTGACGCCGTTGCTGTTGCTCGCAGGAGCCTCAGTCGTGCCATTGGCCTCAGTGGCCGGAGCAACTGCTGGTTTGCTGGTCTCGGGCGCTAACGGAAGAGGCTCCGAGGCTCCTGCAGAGGTGGAGGCGGCCTCGGCCGGCTTGTCAGCTGGAGCGCCGGCGAGGGGCTCCTTAGGCAGCGCATTGTCGGCAGCAGGCGCGGCGGCTGGGACGGCATTCGACTGAGCTGCGCGCATGGAGGAGAGATGTTAGCGACGGCGCAACCCTGGAAGCTGGGAGTATAACTGCGCAAAACGGTGAAAAGCAGACCGGAAAAAGCAAGGTCGGGGTCATTTAATGCTCGCTAGAGCTGGGCTGAGCCAGTGACGACCCGAGAGGGCGCAATTGAGGGGGAGGGTTCGACGATGGCCTCGCAACAAGCTGGGGTTGGCTACACGCACCTGCGCTGCTAACGGGAGCTGAGCTGTCGGCCATTGCGAAATGACGTAATGATGGAACGGGTGGTTAAGTAGTGCGGGAAGGGTGTCGTTGGGTCGCAATCGATGCGCGGCGAGTGATGCGCGGTATCAATGAGTCAAATGGACTGAGATTGTAGTTGATGGGGTTGATGAAGCTATCAATGGTGCTGGATGGCTGGGCAGCAGTTGTGAGGAGTGTTGTGCGTCGTTTTGGGGGGAGAGGTTGGGAAAGAGCGAGGTTGAAGGCTTGGAGGCTTGAAGGCTGCGGCGTGCCTGCTCACCTAATCGTCCAGGACCTGGGCCCGGTCTGGCTGCTGCAGTCAAATAGAGTGAGCGGCATGGCATGACAAGCGGCTAGCATCATTGCTGCGCGCCTTCAGCCCTCACTTCCATGGAATCGTAGTGCGCATATGTACGTACTCCGTAGCACTTGTCCACACAGTACGGCGCTGTGTCTGGTGCTCAGTACCGCTTCCGGTGGCTGAACGAATCAGGAGCTTGCGTCCCGTCTCGCCATTCTCCTCACCCACGGCCCCATGGAAAACGGAGAATGGGACCAAAACGTAAAGGTGCGGGTCAGGCCCGTGGTGAACCTTAATACCGGCCCAGGAGGCTATAGTATAGTACATGTGCGGACTGTGACTTTTGGTCTTCTCTCCTGCCAGAAAGCTTTCCCCCCATCCGTCGGCCGTGATCACCTTTTGCATTCTGCACTGTACGATGCCTCCACCTCACCCCGCGTTGCACAGTCTGAGCCATGACATGCTCACTCAGTACCAGCCCTGGATCCAGGGGCGAGGCATCTGCTCACTGGAGGCATACATACAGTAGGCATCCCTTGATCTCGGCGACTGCGTGTCTTGTCGCCGTTTCAGGAGCTGAGGAGAATGCGATGGGGCATCGGACACGGCTGCCCGCAGTAGAGACTTGACACACGACACACTGCGCACACGCAGCGATCTGGCTGTCTGGTAACCTTACTGTCTCTCTGCCCGATTGCGCCAAGGTGTGAAAGAGGCATTGACCAATGATGCTGGATGTGAAGTGCTTTTGGCCTGGCATGCAGTGAGGTGACGCAAGACATGAGGTGCGAGCTGGGAGCTTTTCCTCCAGTGCGGGTGCAACAGGTAAGATATTAATTGACGTCCCGAGTGCGTGCTCAGTCGGCTATCCGGCATTCGCCACTCCGTACCGAAGCTGCGCGGTGACCTGACTTGGACGAAGCGAGCCATGCCTACCTGGCTCGGCAGCACTCGCTACTACCGACATATTAGAAACCCACAGGCGCAAGCCACCCACCCTCTCCCCCTTCTCAAAGCTTGACCAAGGCGCGATCAGGGTGTTCTTCCTCTACCAAGCACTCCCGGAGTCTTGATCTATGGTCCCAATTGCTTGGGGTGGCAATCTTTCCTCCTTCAGAGCGCGAACATGTCCTCCCACCTTCCCAGCCTCGTTCGCCCGCCATGTCTCGGCACCGGCTAACAAGGTCACGGGCAGCCTTTATTTGGGGCGATTATCTAAGCCGACAGGACACTCTTATTGGCTCCCCCAGGTTCGTCATCCGCTCTCGGCGTTGAGCGAAGTTGACAAGAGACTAGTCATTTCTTGGCTCGGCCTCCGCCTGCAACATCTCTGCGCCTCTGGTTCGATGGGGGCAACGCAAACGGCATCTTTGCTCCAGCAGCGAGGGTCCTCGATGCGATTCCTGCGCCCAGAATGGCTTCCATCGGCGTCTGTCCTCGGAAAACAGGAACGGCCAAGCCTTCCGCCCAGACTCCCGCCCCGGCCGAGCCCAGCGCCGCCCAGCACCGCCCAGCTGTTTGGCCTGCCAGGTAGCCTTGGTATGATGCCATGGGGCCCAATAAAGGACTCCAACCGTCTTGATAACGGGTTGTTGGGACACACGCAGACTCACGCGAGCCTCGTCGCGAAGCTAGATACCTGGCGGTTCCTCTTTTGCTGCCTCGTGGTTCGTCAAAGTCGTAGGTTCTGCTCTTGGCTATGCTCGGCGCCATGGCTAAGCCCTTGCCGTCATCGTCGGTTCATCGCCTGGTCTCCAGGGTCGTCGCGTCTCCTTCTAGACTCATCGAAGCTTTCTAGCAAGTGTGGTCAAGTACTTAAGTAGCTACGTTCCCCCCTGGATCACATGCCAATATGTTTTAGTTTGACAAAGGACTTGCTTTACAAGCCAGAATTGTGAAATACATTTCCGTCTTTTACATTATCAAAACTTCTCTGGTTAGCAACCTAGTCCAGAGTCCACTCACTTATGATCGGAATATCCTGTACACTTGACCTCTCAACATCCATGGTTATCAAGTGAACTCATAATGGCCGGCCAGTTTGACCGACACCCGTTCCTCCTTGCTCCAAACGACGTGGCAGCTGCCCTCAAGACAGATGTCGACAAAGGGTTGAGTTCAGCGCAAATTGCGCAGTTACAGCAGGAATATCCTCGCAATGAACTCGATATAGGGGGGGCAATCCCCTGGTACACGATCTTCATCAAGCAGCTCTTCAATGCTATGATTTTGGTAAGTTGCCATCCTCGAATACAGGGTTCCGTCAAGCACTTTTACTCTCGGACCCTTGGCTTATTCACTTAAATATTTAGGTCCTCTTTTTCGCAACGATCGTCAGTCTTGCGATCAAAGATTGGATTGAAGGCGGAGTTCTTGCTGTGGTCATCGTACTCAATGTCTCGATCGGCTTCTTGCAAGAGTACAAGGCCGAGAAGAAGATGGACGCTCTTCGAGCTCTGTCTTCTCCTTCGGCAAGCGTTATCCGCGACGGAAAGGTCCAGGTTATATCCAAGTATGTTTTCCCTAAATCTGGCTGCCAATCGATCATTGTTTACTTCAACCTATACCTGCCTCCCCCTATTCTATCTTGAACATACCCTGATAACCTCCTAACTTCTCACTTGCCTTGCTAACCGTTCCTAGTCCAGAGGTAGTACCTGGTGATATTGTCATTCTCAAAATGGGTGACACAGTACCTGCCGATCTGCGAATGTTTGAAGCCATGAACCTATCTTGCGATGAACAAAGCTTGACAGGTGAAGCTCTCCCTGTGGAGAAGTCAACGGAAAATGACATAACGGTTCCTGGTACCGAGAAGCTGGCCGCGGATGAGGGCGAGGTTGGCATCGGTGACCGCGTGAACATTGCGTACGCCACCACTGTTGTCCGAAAGGGCCGTGGTCGGGGCATTGTGATTGCGACAGGAATGCAAACCGAGGTTGGCAAGATTGCTGCGTCCACCACGAAAACGACAAGGAAGCCAGGAAGGTCCATGAATTGGAAAAAGTACGGCAAAGCGGCGCCTCTGAAAGGAGGGTTCAAGCGGGCCTATGATTTCTTCGGCAAGTTCTTGGGCCTGACCGAGGGCACACCGCTCCAGATTCGGTTGAGCAAGCTGGCTTATGTTCTGTTCTTCTGTGCACTGATTTTGGCTGTTATTGTCTTCGGAGTCAACCGCTTCCGAATGACCAACGAAGTCATCATTTATGCCATTTCCACTGGAATCGCCATTATTCCGGAAAGTCTAGTTGCTGTCCTAACGATCACAATGGTTGTTGCAACGACAGTAATGCGCAAGGCAAATGTTGTCGTCCGGTATGTACCATGCCTCTTGCTTACTTCCACTCCTTTACTAATATGCAGCGTCCAGAGATCTGTCTGCCTTGGAAGCACTTGGAGGTGTTACGAATATTTGTTCCGACAAAACTGGAACTCTGACTCAAGGCGCCATGATAGTTCGAAAAGCTTGGCTGCCGTTCTCGAACGTCTACACTGTCCATGACTCTGAGGATCCCAACGACCCGAGTGTTGGGAGGGTCACCCATCGCACCGTTTCTCTGGATGCGCGAGAGGAGCCGAAACAGGAGCGTGACTTCGATCAGGAACGAAGCGCCCCTGCACTGAAATTTGACGTACCCCAAGAGAAGCTCGAGCAGAATAACAAAGATGATACCAATGAGAAGGAGGCCGAAACCAGCCCTGACCTGCACGCCTTCCTGATTGCTTCATCTCTTTGCAATCTCGCGACAGTACGATTTGACGAGCAGGAATCCAAATGGCAGACTACCGGAGAGCCGACTGAGATTGCCTTGCAGGTCTTTTCCCATCGCTTTGAAGTGCGGAAGAAGGAACTCGAATCCAAAGGTTGGAAGCAAATCGCTGAATTCCCGTTTGACAGTAGCATCAAGCGAATGTCGGTGGTGTACAATGCACCCGAGGGCAATCCTTACGACGTGCCATCCACGGGCAGCATCATATACACCAAGGGTGCCGTCGAACGTGTTCTCGACCTTTGCTCGACCGTTGGCACGGGTGATGTTCAAGAGCCCCTGACAGATGAGATCAAGGACAAAGTGTTGACCCAGATGGACAACCTCGCCTCGCAAGGTCTTCGTGTTCTAGCAGTTGCTAGCAAGGAGTGGGATGGTCGCTTTGGCTCGGTTTCTAGCCCCAGTGAAGCCGAAAATGATGAAGCACTCCGTGGCCAAGTCGAGAGCAAGTTGACGCTCCTCGGTCTTGCTGGAATTTACGATCCCCCTCGACGAGAGACCACGCCCGCCATTGGAGAATGTGCCAGCGCAGGCATCAAGGTGCACATGCTCACTGGCGACCACCCGTCTACCGCTAGGGCCATCGCTAAAGAAGTTGGTATCATCCCACGCAACCTGTCAGTTCTGCCCGCCGGCACTGCAGACTCGATCGTGCTCAAGGCAACAGACTTCGATAAACTGACTGAGGCGGAAATTGACGCTATGGAGGAACTTCCATTGGTCATCGCTCGTTGTGCCCCGGACACCAAGACACGCATGATCGAGGCCCTGCGAAGAAGGAGAGCGTTCATGGCAATGACTGGTGATGGTGTCAACGATGCGCCCTCTCTGGCCAATGCAGATGTCGGTATCGCTATGGGCAGCGGCTCTGACGTCGCCAAGTCGGCGGCCAAGATTGTGCTGACGGACGACAAGTTCAATTCGATTGTCGCGGCCATCCGGGAGGGAAGACGTATGTTCGATAACATTCAGAAATTCATCCTGCACTTGCTCACCTCTAACGTGGGTGAGGTGATCCTGCTCATCTGCGGCCTCGCGTTCCAAGATGCTAGCGGATTCTCCGTCTTCCCCATTTCGCCGCTCGAGATTATTTGGATCAACATGATCACTTCCTCCTTCCCTGCCTTCGGTCTAGGCCGCGAGAAAGCCGCGGCAGACGTGATGAGGAAACCCCCACATGCAAAGGGCATTTTCACGCGGCAGATCATGGTTGACATGGCTGTGTACGGGTTCCTCATGGGGATTTGCACCCTCGCGACCTTTGTGATTGTCATCTACGGGGCCAATGGCGGCAACCTAGGCATGGACTGCAACAGGACCTACTCCGATGCGTGCGAGCCAGTCTTCCGTGCTCGGGCTGCCGTTTTTGCGGAGCTGACATGGCTGATCCTGCTGTCGGCATGGGAATTCAAGCACCTGCGGAGATCCATGTTCGCCCTGAACCCAGAGCGCCACGGCCCGTTCCAGTTCTTCAAGGATGTCTACGAAAACCGCTTCCTCTTCTGGGCCGTGTCGATCGGCATGGTCTCCGTCTTCCTGACCGTCTACGTCCCCGTGGTGAGCACCGACTTCTTCAAGCACACGGGCATCACCTGGGAGTGGGGCCTCGTGGTGGGGTTCACGGCGGTGTTCATCGCGGGCATGGAGACGTGGAAGGCGGTCAAGCGGGCCTTCCGCCTCCTGGACGACCACGCGGTCGTGCACGGCGCGTTCTCGCAGGGCAGCGTCGAGGGCAGGAGGCTCAGCACCGCGCTCAGCTTCTCGAGTCTGAAGGGCTGGGCGAGTTTCGGGAAGAGGCACAACACGGGAGAGGCCTCGTTCAACGGGCGAACGAAGTCTGCGGAGAAGATGTCGACAAATGTTTAGGAGGTGTGTGCATGGCATTTGTGAGCATTTCGATTGTTTTGGTCTTGCATATGGCGTCCTCGTGCGAATATCACATCTATTTTGCTTTGGTGATTTCTTGTTCTTTCCTCTTTTTTCCTCCTTGGTATGTGATCAAACTGCAGGGGAGAGACTCTGCCGAATGCGTTTCATGCCCATTCTGATGCGGGATTGCATTGATACCTTACCGAAGAGCTCATGCTCGAAGGTCCGAATTTGCGGTCCTGGAAGCTTCACTTCCTATGGACGTTTAGGCAGGTCGCAATGAAAAAAAATCACAAACTCAACCGCACGTACTACCAGTTGTCTGGGTCTTGATCCTTCAGCTACCAATTGATATGTGCACACTTCCCTGTGTGATGACCTCTTGTACTTCAGTTTTCTTCGGAAGGACTTACTGTCGGGTATTTTACCAGAGCATGACCTCCTGCAGAATGGCTTCCCGTGTCTTGTAGGGTGAATTCGTTGTCCCGGTCACTTACTACAATCTCAATCTTGTTAAAAGTTTATTAAAAGTTTCCTGGACGCAGGTTACGGTTTCCAAATAAACAGACATTTAGAATCTCGCCCGGAAAGAGGACACGCCCTTTCCATACTCAACGATCTCGCATGCACTGAGGTTTACACAAGCGTGTTAGACTAGGTCCAAATCCAGGAGGCCGTGTGCTTAGTCATCCAGATTCCAGACCCAGCTGCTGCCTGCCAGGGGGCTGTCCAAGTAGGCGCTAAGACGTCTACATCCCTGGGCAAGCTTCCAGAAAGGCCACGACCTCAGCTGTCGCATTCCATCTCTACCCTTGCAACTTCACGACGCTCCTTTCTTTTGCCCATTGAGAGAGCGCATTGACTGACTTCTTCCTGATTCTTGACACTCCCTAATCTGCCTCATCTTTCTCACTATCTTCTTCTAATTATTTCACAATGGCAAAGAAAGGCGCGAAGGATGTCTACTCCGTGATCCTGCCCACGTTCAACGAGCGCCAGAACCTCCCCATCATCACCTGGCTGCTGCAGCGAACGTTTTCGGAGAAGTGAGCAACTTCCCTCTAGGTCGACTGCGGTGGGCGCGTGGATTGTGAGCAAGCGGCAGCTAACAAGGTGTGCTCTTCCAGCAACCTCGACTGGGAACTCATCATCGTCGACGACGGCTCCCCCGATGGCACCCAAGACATTGCCAACCAGCTCGTCAAAGCCTACTCGCCACATATCCAGCTCAAGCCCCGGACGGGCAAGCTCGGCCTGGGAACGGCGTACGTACACGGCCTGCAGTTCGCCAAGGGCAACTACATCATCATCATGGACGCCGACTTCAGCCACCACCCCAAGTTCATCCCGCAGATGATCGCCCTGCAGAAGGAGCGCGACTACGATATTGTCACGGGCACACGGTACGCCCCCGGCGGCGGCGTGTACGGCTGGGACCTGAAGCGGAAGTTGACCAGCAAGGGGGCCAACATCTTCGCCGACACGGTGCTGCGCCCGGGCGTGAGCGACCTCACAGGCAGCTTCCGCCTGTACAAGAGGGCGGTGTTGGAGAAGCTGTTCGAGACCACAGACGTGCGCGGCTTCAGCATGCAGATGGCCCTGGCTGTGACGGCTAAGGCGATGGGCATGACGGTTGGCGAGGTCCCAATAACCTTCGTCGACCGCGTTTATGGCGATTCCAAGCTTGGTGCATCCGAGATAGCTGAGTATGGAAAGGGCGTGATCTCTTTGTGGGCGAAAGTCTAAGAAATTTGGTCGGAATCTGGGGACGGATCTTTGTGCCCATATGCGGGCGTCCCGCCTCATGGTCAATTTGGAAGCTGGGTTTCTACGTCTGGAGTTCGGGGATCATATCCAACAGGATCATAATCAAAGCATGCAAAGGCACGTTTGCGGTCTATGACTGCTAAAACAAAAGCAATGGCTAATGTGGAAGTCGGTGTGCAATTTCAGAGCAGCACAGTCTACATATTGCGTCCTCCTGTTACCATGATAGTCTGCCCACTGACATAGCTGAACAATGGACTGCAAACAGCAAGAACAGCCGATGCCGCCTCGGATGCTGTGCCTGGCCTCCTCAGCGGAATATCAAGGTGCTGATCTTTAGTGGCCTGCTGTGCCTGGGGAATTCCCAGCGCGATCTTCTCGCCGGTCGGACCCGTCACGAAGGCACCCTGCTCCTTCGCCTGCGTCAAGCGTGTCAAGATATACCCGAAAGCCACGGTGTTGGACCGCACCCCAAAGGAAGGCCCCCATTCCTTTGCGATGGTCTTCGTCAGGCCCGTCACACCAGCCTTGGCCACGGCGTAGTTTGCCTGGCCTGCGTTTCCGTGGACGCCTGAGGTACTCGAGATGTTGACCACGCACCTAGGCTCGCCGTCCTTGACCCGGAAGTAGGGCGCGGCCGCGCGGACCAGCTGGAAGGGGGCCTTGGTGTGCAAGTCCATGATGGTGTCCCACTGCTTGTCGGACATCTTGTGGATGACTCCGTCGTATGTGTATCCTAGAATGCGTTCATATCTATGAGTCAACCCAAAATTTCCCTTAAAGGACAGATGTGGAACATGTACTATACGTACCTGCATTGTTGACTATAATGTGGATTTTGCCGGAGCCGAATTCGGCGGCCTTCTGAACGAGTGTCTCGATATACTTTGGGTCCATCATATCGCCAGGCACAGCCAGAGCTTTTCCGCCTGCGGAATTTATGCCTTGGGCGACCGACGCCGCCTTTTCGGCGTCAATGTCTGAGACGACAACCAATGCGCCCTCGTTGGCAAACAGGCGGGCTGCTTCGGCGCCGATGCCCTGACCACTGCCTGTTATAATGGCGACTTGACCCGCCAACATCCCGGTTGGGTAGTTGAGGTGAGCCGCGATCTGGGCGATCCGGGAGGTGGCCATTTTGATATTGGGGGATGAATGATCACGGAACAAAGTTGTCAGGGAGAAAGATGATGAGATGGGTCGTGAAAAGAATACTGTCTCTGATCTCGGTATAATTTGAACTTTAGGAAGAAGTCAAGCGATCATCGTGAAGGACCCATGAGAATTGTCTGCCAATATCCCCAATCTAGACTACTACAATAGAGACATGCCGAGGTATGTTCCCCGCATCAAGTAGGCTTCTTCAAGGAACAGCGACCCTGGGTTCCTGGTAGACTACCTAGGGATCTGTATAAGTGCTCCACAGCCCGAGGCACGCACATCATGAGGCTGAAAGGATTCCAGGGACCAATTTCATGTCAAGTGTTCCCGTCTTGTAAGCGAACCATCCTGAACGTCCTTCGAATTTATTTAGCTGTGTACATATGACACGGCCGACGTTCGTGTTGTCGTCTACAGCTTGGTCGCTCCAAGCTCGGAATATTGTCTTTTTACTGAGTCTAAAGATCGTACCCGAAACAGGAATTCCAAGTAATGACAGGTACGGAGGACTTGTAGTCGAGTCCCTTGACATGTTGCTTGAGAACGATGTCTGGATACTGGAGTCTAGACCTGCCTTCGGACCGAGTTTTGGTGGGGGGGGGGGGTGGCAGCAACTGGGTTGTCACCTAAAATCAGCTGGTTTTAGGTGATACTGCGGGGACTGAAGGGCTAGATTGCCTGGCTACACCCGGACTCCAGGGTCTTTTCCACCACCCGGCCAACCAGACGGGATCTCCTTTTCTGCATTGCCATCCTCACCAACGACTCCTCGCTCAAACAAGGCCTGCTTCTATGCATCCAAAACCACACCAGTCTGGCAGCTAGGTGACCACCCACCATGCCTGCAAGGGGCCCATCAGGGCCATGGCAACGCCTCAAACCGGTCGATCTGGATCCTCTGGAGAGCATGGGCTTGCCTTCTAAGGGGGAGACAAGGTGCGGGCCATGCTCAGCTTGACGTGCAGTTCTGTCGCTGACCTACCCAGACTGCTCGATCACAAGCATCAGGAGCGCTACTACACAAAGATAGTCGAGCGGTACCTCAGCTTCTGCTCTGATGCCCCCGACCGTGATGCGCTCCTGCAGAAGTTCGGCTCGCTTTCCATCGGCAAGGAAAGGGGTCGGTCGTCTGGTACCGACACTTCAGTAGCTTCCGGCACAACCGCCTCCACAACCTCTACGGCATCTACGGCATCTGTGGCGCCCCCTTTCCCTGCTCCAACGCTGTCGCAGGCCGGCACCAAGGACCTGTCCTCCGTCCTGATGGCTCTGAGGAAGCTCCGCGAGGGGATCGTGGCCTCGAAGCGCGTTGACGATTTCGCGACCCAGGCCTACCTGTTCAACGTGCGCACTGCCATCCTAGTCAAGCACTCTGAGAGCTATCACCCCGCCATACTGTACCTCTTGCGCACCATCCATCCAAAGCACCCGCTCACCAGCTTCGAGCTCCGCGAGGTCACCGGCTACCTGGTGCTCGACGCTGCGTGCCGCCGCGGCGACTTGGCCGACGCATTTGCCCTGCGCAATCGGTTCAAGCTGCGTGACGCCAAGGTTGATGTCATTCTGCAGGCGCTGGCCCGCGACGACTTCATCGCCTTTGGCAGGGTTAAGAGGACCGTCGACGGACATCAGGCCAAATTCCTCGAGTTCTGCGAGGACGGCTTGAGACGGCATACGCTCAAATGCTTTGGGCGCGCATATCTTTCAGTCGACGTCTCTTACCTCGAGAAGGCCACCGGTGTGACGTTCCTGGAGCTGGTCGAAAGAGATGGCGTTGGCTGGCATTCGGACGGCTCCAAAGTGGTCATTCGCAGCATCAAGGGACGTTCCTGATAGAAGCTTGGCGCATGTTATGGTTGGGTCGCCACCGGAGTGCCGGCAATGGTGAGTGCATTCTTATATTGGGCAACTG
Organism: Diaporthe australafricana; assembly: GCA_039880735.1. NCBI lineage: Eukaryota > Fungi > Ascomycota > Sordariomycetes > Diaporthales > Diaporthaceae > Diaporthe > Diaporthe australafricana. The sequence continues at coordinate 7,803,235 of JBCEDM010000001.1, forward strand.
GGACTGGACGCATGGGACTTGTTCTGTAAATACGTGCATATTTGCTAATTCACCGTAAAGTCTACTCCCATGGTCGAACAGAAGTCTTGAGCCAGTCGGCTTCATTCTCTGCCCTGATAAGAAGTTGCCTCTCATCTCTCTACTTGTCCGCCCTCTTTCGATGTCTTATTTGCCGCATTTTGGCTAATCTTGAGATATGCCGCCGTGTGCCGTCCTCAACCTCGTCAAATCTGTTGCCACTCGGTCAAAGGCACACAATCAAGCCTGTTATCGATGTCGTTGGACAAGCCATCAGGTGCCGACTGAACCGAAACTTGAGGAGTTCCTGGTAACCTGCCACTTTTCGGGTCGAGATGCCGTCAACTACACGCCATCGCCAATTGATTGCACAATCACGGCCCCCAACAAGTCTCTTAGCCAGGCGTGCTCGTCACCTGAGCCAAGTCTTGGAATAGCAGCTACCACACAACGTGGAGCGGGCTGGCTGCACCATAAACAAGATTTCCACGGCCGCAGGGCTGGATTCACACCACCCTCTGGGCGGAGAAAAAGATTCCCGCCGCGGAAAGGATTGCGTCCCTGAAGGACGCACGCAGGGTCCACTCCCAAAGTGTCAACAACATCACGCCATTTTGATCACATGTGCACCGGAGCATTTGGATCCTTGGCAACCAAGACTGCGAGTCTTCGTGATATCTGTGTCTGCGACGAGACGGCCCTATCGAATGTTGCAGCAAGTACCACCCTCTTTCTGGCAGCTCGGAAGTACACACAGGCCCAGGGGCCTGGGACGAAGCTGTGCTATTGGCCACTAGTCATTAAAGTACGGATAAAGTTGAGACTAAGATCCCCGAAATCTGGAGAAGACGAACTAGTCTCCGTCCACTAACGACCGTCCTGGAACCTCGCGCACTCAGAACAGCAAGAACTGGTTGCCTGTCAGGAGGTCTGGACTACAAGCTGGGAGAAACCGGCTCCTTATCCCTTATTGCACATCCTTGGCAAATGCTCAAGGTCAGTTCTATCGTGTTCTGGCCGGCCGAATGCTGCAAGTGCTTATCACAATAGCCGCCACCTTGTGAACACGATCCAACTTCACCAGAAAGGCGCGACTTCTCACAGAGTATCATCGCTTGCGTTCGGGCGGAAGCTAGAGTTCGTTCCTCTTCAGCTTGAGTGATAGCCTGGCCGTGGCTACCACCTGCCGCTCTTGAATTGCATGTTCTTGCTCAAATGCGTTGCTCAAGTGGGTGTGTCGCTGGCTCGAGTGAGCCCGTGACGGGTAAATCTATTCCGGATATATGTTAAGTCGATGGCTGCTACTGCAAGATTCATTTATTTATATTGCTTTCTTCGTCCAACACTTGCTATCATCGTACGCACCAATTTGGCGCCGGTTGAAGGGTGGTCGAGACCGGGGAGGACTTCTGCCTCCAAGAAACGACGAACCCGGGGGAACTCGAAACTCAGTGCGACCACTTACGACTATATAAGGGCCGCAGACAACCCGGCCGTTCGATAATACCGTCTCCAGCTGCTCAACTTCTTACGACAATCCAGTCAGTTGGCGACACTGCTGAGCATGCTTGGTCGCCGCCTAGCCTACGTCCTTTCAGGACTCGGAGCGCCAGCGTGGGCAGCTCCGGTCCTGCCAAAGGCCGATACCAGCCCACAATCAGTCCCCAAGGGCTGTATTCCTGAAGTCTGGGAGCAGGCACATTTTTGCATCATAGCTCCTCCTACCACCACCATCGGCCCGTCCAACAAGATTCGCGATACTACAGACGAGGTGTTGGAGGCAAGAGCTGCTGAAACCCCTTCACCAGTGCTGGAGATCACGGGCACCCCGACCGATAGCAAATGCATACCAATCGTCTGGAACGGGGTCTTCATCTGCATCGCTCCGCCAACGACGACCATCGGCCCCTCGACCAAGCGCAGTGAGGCCGAGGTGCTGGCTGACAGAGACACCCCGAGCCCAACTCCTACGGACAGCAAGGCTTGCGCTATCTGGCAAGGCGTGATAATCTGCTGGGAACCTCCGAAGACTACCATCGGTCCTTCTGACAAGCGAGGCAAGGTCGAGGCGGCTGCTGATGTGGAGAAGAAGGACGTCACTGGGGAGAACAATGGTGGTGGCTGGGGTGGCGGTGGCCTGATCCCCGACACACCTGTCCCCGGTGGGCCGCTTGTTCCGGGCCCTTATGTCCCCGGTGGGCCACTCATCCCCGGCCCGTATGTACCTGGGTCACCGGTCACCCCCGATCCATCTATCCCCGGTGGAGAAATGACACCGGACCCGGCCTACCCCGGAGAAGTCACACCGTCCACCTAAATGCTTGAGGTTTGTCGAGATCGGGCACGGTCGGCAAGTGTCAGTCGCAGTGCCCACGGTGAAGGCTGCTGGCCTTGCTGGGGCTGAGTTGGCTCTTTGGTGGTATGTGGGATCGGGAAAAAGTGAACATGGGGGAGAGAGATGATGTCCATGTCAACCGCCCCTGGAGGGGAATGTCTTTAATGTTTTGGCTATCTTGATATTGGTCTTGATGTCTGATTATGCTTTAGTGATCTTCTCTGCTTTTTTTCATCAACAAGGCTTGATTGACACATGTCTGCGTTCCACTTCAGAGTGACATTGTTCAACCTCGAAGTGATCATCAATACCTCGCTATGACTAGACGCGATGACAAACCCCTCGAGCCGTCAAATCCCAAATAACACTCGCAACATTTTCACTGGAGGAGTATCATTAGATTTCCTCTATGGCGTCTGCATATCAATGTCGAGTCAAATCGTCATTGAGTCCGGATGATCATAGCCATTGACGGCGTCCTCTCGGCCGCGCAAGATCATGACAAGCACGACACGATGCGGTCTGTGTCTTGTGTGGTTGAGGACACCGACTGTGTTCTGGGTCTGGAGAATAAGGTCCGGCAACAGGGCCGCATCATAGGTCGGTTCGTCAGGGGGCCGAGACGAGATCATGTCGGATTTAGGGACGACACGGGACGAGTTCGAGATCCATTCGCGTCACGTCGGCGGGCTCGTGATTGAGGCAGACACCCAGCGGACTGGCAAGGTGGCCACTCGAGTCAGGACTGAAATCAGGTCAGAGTGTCCGCGTGATGATAACATGAGCGATGATAGCTTCAACGGCTTCTATGGGTCCGAAAATATTTGTCAGACGGTGGTCATGTATAAGTATTGTACAGAGGACTTCCTTACTACCGTCCATACATATGCGAAGTGAAAGGGCTTGCGGTGATACGATCATTTGCTTCATTGATACGGCTATATAGAACAGAGATTGGAGATGGGGCAAGTAAGAAGTGTGATTGCTGATACCAATGAAGTCCTTGCTACTACTCAAATACTCAAGTACATTCCTCGTGGCCTACGCTGTGCTTTCCCGCCACGACGCTTGCGTGTAGAATCTCTCATTTCAGCTGTAGCTACGTCTGTGATTTTGCGCCGGTTTTTCTGTGGCTTATGAATTGGCCTTTTACGATAGCAGAGCTCCTCCATCTTCTCCAATCCGTGTATATAAGAGCAGACTGATGCGGACGAGCTCAGGCTAAGTACCTAGGTAAATATAATTACCATCCGTCGAGGTGTAGTTACTGACATACTAATATGGTTGCTCGCAGGTCTGTGTAATCTTTTTTATAAACAATATTCTCAGACAAACTAAAAGATTCCGAATCACAGTTCCGAAGGGTTCTCTAGTATAAGACCGAGCCTCATTTGAAGCCTTTTGTTCAATACTAGACACACAGTCTGGGCCTAAAGGGCCGTGTTCGCGTACTGCCGGACAGTGTTAGCCGCTCAGGAACATGGCGCTTTGGCCCAGACTGTGTGTCTAGTATTGAATAGATGCCAAAGTCGTGGCCTGCCAGCCTCGGCCTGATCAGATTCACATGATTCTTTCCGTGAGTGACGCTCGGATTGGCCGACATCGGTCATCAGGCTGCAAAGCAGATGGTTGATACTGTACAAAAATCAACATGACGATAGACAACCAAGGAGCGATCGGCTCTATTAAACACATAACTATCGCCATCACCATACCACGTGGATCAATACTAAACACGCGGTGTGGCGCCAACTGGAAACTTGGTAACCAATTAGTGAAGACGTGTTTTGTACCTGATTACTCAACCTTCAGCTAGCTCCAAAATGTTCGGGGGTAGGAAATCTCTTGAAATTACATTTTTCGCCTCAGTTTCTCCTTTTCATGTATCTAAGTCGGATGTTTAACATCTTCTGTTCTTACTATAAACTCATTAAATTAATACTCAGCTTCTTCACAAGTGCTCCATAATAAACCTACGGGTAAATTTTGGACTTAATAACGTATAAACCGGAGAATTTAACAGAATATAGCTGCCGGTGAAACGGATACCCAAGTAGGGAAACGGGGAACAGCCTTGTGATAATATGTTGTAACTTTTCCCACTGCACAGCCTCATCCTTGAGCCACCCACTCGTCTGTCAGACAACATGAACGTTCATGTAATTCTCACATCGCCAGATTGCCTGTTGTTTGCGCAGCTATATTGCAAAAACAGTTATAGATGCACACTTCATCATCCGCGAGTAAAAGCACTAACATTCAGGGCCGCGAGCCTAGGTTGAAGGCACAACTTCTTTTGTATACAAGGTAAGGAGACGGGAAGTGCATCGTCGTATATGTAGTTCTAGGGAAATTTAAGATGGTGTAGTGGTCGATGTGTTCAAGTCGATACTCCTTGTCTGATCAAGCATTATGTTTGTTATCGTTTCGTGAGTCATTCTTGAGCCCGAGTTGAACATCCCAATCCGAGTGTCAAGAGATCCGTCGCACTTGCACACATGGAGACTTGGGGGAATACAACGCGTTTCAAAGAGCCTTCATACAACTGGAAGAGATCATCGCCAGTCACCAAATGCAAACTACTAAAATAAATGAAACAAGCAATAATACACAATATCCTTAAATCTAGAACCTTGATTGTTTACTCAGTCTGAAATAGAATACCATTTTCTTTTCCGAGATGTTGGTGTAGGGCAGGGCGGTCAAAACAGTATTAAATGTAATCAAGTGCAAGTTTTGTCTTACAAGTGAAGCATCATGCAAGCATACACAATAGTCGACATCTTTGATCATAGCCTTTTCCCCCAGTGACATGGTTTATCCCCGGGACACGATATAACGGTGTTTAGAGTTGGATAGGTATAGGGCCAAGGGCTTAATAGTTGTGCTAGGTTATGTATGGACACGGATAACAATCATACAGAATTGTCCTAGCAGAGTAACTCACATGAGATTTATGTGATCATTGAAATTGTATTCAAAATATACACTAACGGGCATTGAGTTGTGGCCAGTTTAATGATACACAACTCACTATTTAACACTAACAACTAATCTAATATATGTTTAGGCCGCTTAGCTAACATACCACACATTGAGTAGTACCTCTGCTCTTCAATAAGATTGTGCTCGAGTCTTTATCTCTAAAGCCCATGTAATCTGGCCGGTATAGCCTTGGCTGATATAGGGACTTGACTACTCCTTGTAGGTCTTTGCCACAAGTTCATTATGAAGGATGTAAGATCCTATGCTCCCATTTGAAAATGAATACTTGACTGTAACCAAGCGCTGTGGGTTTTCTGGAATTAGAACTATACTATGCCCAATTATAGTTGCATCTCTGGCTATAAGCATCATTCCCACACTCAGAGGTATAGGTGCATCCATTTTCCTCTAGCCTACTGGTTATAAGCCCGGAGTCTATTTCTCTGAGTATGTATGTAGCCGTTTAAAGGATAAGACACTCTCCAGTTCAAGCCCAGATTAAAGCAGAACTTCCACAGCAAGGGGAAGAGCGAGGGTAGGGAAGCCAAAGTAAACCTGAGGGGGAGCGAAAAGACCTAGCCAGAGCTACTCATCTTTAATGATCTGAGGGGGAAAGTTATATCTCTGGCTATAAGCATCATTCCCACGCTCAAAGGTGTGGGTGCATCCATTTTCCTCTAGCCTACTATTATTAATACAAACACTATTTTCTATTTCTTCAAAGGAAAATGCATGACAATATCCTGTAATTACAACGATTGTGTGTCAGTTACGCTATAGAATGAGGGCAGTGTTCTCACTTGTGATGGCCCAATTTGCGACGTCTGCAGAACATTCTCGAAGTCTCGAGATCAAGTATAGGAATGGATTGGCCATGGCTGAGCCAGTATCAATTCGTAGTTTCTGAACCCAAAACACTACAGGGGTACAATATATCGCTCCATCAATAGACGACATTCTAAAACACTCTCCAGTTCAAAATGTTCCTCGAACGGTATCAGACAAATTCAAGTCGATGATCTCTGGGAGAGACCGCTTCCAGGACCACAAAATATTCAAGCCGTGCAATCTCGCGCGGTGGCTTGCTACGCCACCGCCCGAAGACTTAGTATAATCGAAGCTCTTGCGCTGGAGAGTCTTGCGCATGATGGACTACTGATAAATCATCAAGCCAAGGCTGAAAACTTTGAGTTGGTTCCGTTAGCCGTGTCGTAAAGGCGAGACTACATGAGGCTGATACGGGGGGATCAGGAACGGCGCTCATTGCTACAGCGGTTAGTTCCCGCCGGAAAACACAAGGCAGACGACGACCGCCTTTTATTTCCAATGACATTGATCATGTGGTGATCCGCAAGTCTTGCCTTCCCCCTTTTTCTTTTCTTTTCCTTCCGGCTCTCGCGAAGTTCTCTAAATTCATCGAGTAATCGCGTCTGCTGATAGCCTCTGAACGAGTTCATCGCGTAACGCTACATAGGTATGTTCGCCTCGTCTTCGTATACACTGGCAGTGCACACGCGCATCAGATAGGCGCGCGAGACTGATGATATCTGTCAAGATCATCGCACGCCATTCGCAGTCGATGGTAGCCTGCAAGCGATTCTGGACCTCGAGCCTCCTTGCCGGATAGGGGACAAGATCTACTGATGCTAATTCTGAGTAAACCTTGCGTCACCAAAATTCACACATCGCAAGCAGCCGGGCAAAGGGCTTTGGGAAGCTATCAAGATTGCCACTCTGGCCGGACGAGAACCAGGCCATTCGACAACAGTGCCTCACAGCCATTAGCCGGTGATTCGCCGAAGACATGGTGGCCGCCGCTCGGGCTACAGGCAGAGCACTGACACAATATGCACAAACGCCCGTGAGCCCAGCAAATCCCCGCTCACCGACGTTGCTTTCTGCAGGCGCATGACAAGGACGACGGTGGCATCGTCCACTCCGTCGTCAATGCCGTGCATCGCGGTGATATCAGGTGAGTCTCTGTTCGGACCCAGCGGCATGTATGCTCAAACGGAAATACTTCCCAGGTTTTGATTAACTTAGATTACGGTCATCGCCCCCCTCAAGCGTCGACCCTGTGCATAAACGATGGAGCAAAAAAGGCGTCGGCTTGCCCTGGGTGAAGCCTTTTCCAGGCAGGGCTAGAGCGGGAAAAGCATACGAGGAGGACGGCTCTTCACTACGACATTCCTCGCGTCGAATCCTTTGGCAGTATCGAGCATTGTGACTGTATCTAAGAGGCCAGCCGATTGCGAACCGCGAGCCACGAGCCGCGAGCTACGAGATACCTACCTGTCCAGGCCAGAGCCAAGCATCGCAGAGCGTGCGCCGAAAGATGGCCTAATAATACTTCACGTCTTTGCGGGCCGTGGCTGGCTGGCTATGATAATCAACAAAGCCTTCACCAGTGAATATAGCGTGAGGTGAGGACGGCCATGGATCTCTGAGCCGCATTGCCTAGTGTCGAAGGCTTGGACGAAGGTTCAAAGCCCCAGCAGACGTGCTGCGCGGCGTGAACGCTGGCGATCCATCATTTGCTAAAGACTCGCCCACCTCGAGTTGCGGACAAGGACATCGTGGCAGTGGATCCACCGGCGCGGAGGTGATGTACAAGTGTCTGATGTCTAAGATGGCGCGACGTCGGGGGGAGCTCGCCCGTACTTTTGGCATGCAGTAGAGCCTTGAGACCATTCGCTGTGGAAGGCGCATCTACAGTGCCCTTGATGGCATAGCAGCCTGGCTAGGTATGCATCTCGCGGGCGGACCCCCAGACCCCCGGCGGCGGGTGGTCCTGGTCGCCGGCGGGCCATCAGGCTGGAATAAACAGGTCCACGTCGGCCATGGTATCGTATCGGTGACGCCCAGGCTCGTCACACCCCCCTATGTTTTGATATCGAACGCCAGGAAGGCTAAATCCACGACGGGCAAGGCGTCGGAATGGGCCAGAAAGGGGGCGACAGAAGCTTCGGAAGACAGGTCAACCCCAACCCACAACCACCCACACAGTCCTTTGCTACGTACACTCAGACGGTCCGGCACTCAATAGTGTGGTGAGGGTGAGGGCCGGTTCGTGATGGAGCAAGCAAGGACTCGCGAGCAGGACCCAGCTCAGCAGCTCGGGCCCCACGGGCAATCCATCACGATCTGCGGGTCCCATCTCCCAGATAGCCCAATGAGACGGTGCACTCGCAGACCTCAAAGTCCCATCGAAGAGTCTGGGCTTTTTGGGCCCGGCGAAGGTCTCGAGGTCACTCACCGCCAGAAAGGTTGTCTGGATCTTTCCAATAGGGGTTCACACCAGCCCACTATGCCCTCACGCGAACTGCGGCTTGCTTTGTCCACGGCTCCCCAGCCCCAGAAAAACAACGCAAGCTGGCCCATGTGCCACTGATCCAGCGCCGTGCAGGATGTGGCTCCATCTTTCACTCCACAATGAGGTGGGTGGCTGACTCCCCGGGTGCAGATGCCAGATGGCAGTTCGAAGACATGCCGGGGGGGTTGGTCACTCACTCACGCGTGGTGATTCGCCCGAGGCAGCAAAGCCCCCCCCCCCCAAGTGAGGGAGTTGGGTGAGTCTCTTCTTTTGAGGGAAACGGCCAAGCATCGCCCCGATTCGGTTGAAACAGAAACAGGACCCAGAAGTCTTGGACCCTCGAAAAGCCAAGAGGCAGGGAGCACCGCTGTCGACAGGAATAAGCGGGCTTGCTCACGTCGTCCAAGGCCGCGGGCCTAATGCAGGCAGGCAGGCTCTCGAGCATGTACAGTACACTAACGTCTTTGTCGCCAGCGACCAAGGGCAACATGGAAGAGCCAAGAGGCTGGAGCTTATGCACCCGCGCATCCGCACTGGTTGTCCGGTGCTATTGTTGCCTGCGGGATGTGCTTGCTAGGTCCCAGCAGGGAAAAGGAACAAAGACCCAGTGCCACTAGTGCAGTGGCCGGTCCATCGGATTCTCATAGGCTCGGCAGGCTTCATGCAAGAGATCGAGGTCTCTGCCGGTCTCTGCCTCTCACAGTCCGGCCGTGAAAGAGGCCTGGAATAGGGCATGACGAAAGCTGTGCACGGCCTCCGCGATGGTGTCAATTAGCCTTGGCTTCCCGGCGCCAGTCTCGTCACCGGAAACGAAGGAGAGGACCTGGATGCCCCATCGCATCGCATCGCATCGCATCGCATCGCGCGAGACGATATGTTTCTTCCAAAACACCGGTCGGGTTAAATGAAGTCAAATTGCGCGGTAGCATCGCGTGTGAGGCAGGCAGAACACCAGCAAACCTGTCCGCAAAAGGGAAATAGCATGGCTGTTATTACCCTTTCGAGGCTAACCCTTTAGTGCTAATAAATGCGTCCTGCCCACGTTCTGGCGCCAGTCCGTCGCTGCTGGCGGCCGCTGGCGATGGCACGTAGATACAGGAACAACCACACTGAAATGTTGACCATGATCCCTGGCCGTCAGAAGCTTTTCTCGGGCAGATTGTCGATGCGACGTGAGATAAATTTGCTCCGACCCTGGGCCTACTCTGGATGCAACGCGATGACCCCAGCCGGTGAAGGACCCGCGTCAAGCGAGATATTGCAGTACCTGCACCGGGCAACCCCAGAGGCGGAGGGGGAAAAAGTAAGACAGGCTGAGTGAGGCTGGGTGGCTGCAGAGACACCTGCCCAGGAATCATCCCAACTTTCCGCACACCACCGTCGCCACCAGAAGCACTGGCATGTATCAAGTGCACAAGTGCCAAAGTGCCAGCAGGGCGAGCATGAGATGCTGTTGTACAAGTATAGTGGTGTAGAAGAATAAGAAGAGTCGACAGACTAGGGCCCCATTTCTTCCCACCACCATGTTCATAAAACACAACAACACCACAGACAATGGCGCTAAAATATAAATGGCCCGAAAGGGCCCTGCGCCGTTCGCTGGGCCGTGCGCGGAGTGGTCGTAGAGGCAGAAGTGGGAGCCATGCAACGTCCATCCCAGCACGTCTGGTGCTTCAATGCTGCACAAAGCACCAAAGTAGGGCGAAGCGGCGCCGGGGGCCTGGGGCCAATCAACCGCCTCATACACCCACCGGGAGAACAAAGCGTCGAGTCCGCCCTATGCAAAGCAAAGGAGCGTGGGCAGCCAAGGGCAAAGTGTGGGTGTCTCGCCCAGCGACCAGAGTGGCTTGAGTTGCTGCAGCAGACGAGGGTGGCAGCATCGCTGTATCTCTCTCTTGACACACACACACACCACGCACGCAACAGGGAATCCGGGCGGTGCGCGAGCACCGGCACACGACATGGTGCCCACGTCTCGACGCCACCTCGACGTCCGGTTCGTTGGAGCGGCCGTCAGGTGTGACAGGCATCCAGCCTCGACAAAAAGACCGGGCCCATTGGTAGACCGAATTGATTATTCTAAGGTCGGCAGATCGACAAGTCGGGTGACGGACAACGACGCTTCGTCCTGATGATGATGGTGTTGCGGCACTTCTGTGCAGAAGAACAAAGGGGCATTCCTTGCTGTGTCCAGGTATGAAGAGCTGGACGAAGCAGGTGCTCGTCGGACTGTCAGTTCAACTGCGACCACAGCTGACGCTCAACTTTGACCCCAGTTTGTATCAAAATATCAAGTGCGGTGCGCCAGGTGAGAGCTTGTCTGTAGAGTGAGTCAAGGTGCAAGTTCCAACCATGATCAGAAATGTTTGGTCCAAAAACGTTGTATTTGTATTGACCACTGGGCACAGCTGGTCAAGCTTGTGTCCATGTCCCGGGGAAATCCACCGCATAGCGGTGAGAATACCTCCCTCGAGAGCAAGTGAAACGTATATCCACTGAACCGCGTGAGCGGTTAACGAGATTGGGATCGTTGATCCCGAAAATTTCTAGACTCATAATGTCCCGTTTCTCATAACATCTTTCCCATTTTCCTCTGATGCCAGTATTCAGACAGCCTTCCCAGGTGTTGGTAACAAGAAGTGAATGCGGAATCCGAATTGCAAGCCGTCCGTCCCCAAGCCAGTCTATGAACATGCCGAGCATGCCCCCCAAATGCACTGGACAGACATGACGACGATCCAAAAAGAGGCCGGAATTCCCCAAGGTGAAGTTCACACTGCCGAAGAAATGTGCTGACCGTCCCTTCAGCCAAGTTCGAAACTATAGTAGCATTCTTGGAGAAATGCCTCCAAAGACCAGCCCCAACTCCGTGCTGAAAACATAAGAAAAGGTAAAAGAAATGGGGACAAGCCCCCCAGGCCTATGAAAATTAAACATCTTATACAGAGTAGGCTGTAAAATGGAAACCGGCTTTTGTGACCGTTGGTCGAGACCCCGGTGCTGTGGTTCCTCGGGGTCGAACTTTTTTTTTTTTTTGCAACATTTGTTGGATCCTCTTAATCCAGGTAGTTTTGCCATTGAAGGAGACTCCAAGAACGCGGCGGAAAAGAAATCCAGGAACCGATGGAGGGATCAAAGGGAGAACCGTATATCGTCTGGTATGTGGCATTCAAGTTTCGAGACCTGGGCTAGGGAGTCATGACTTTGCCTGGAGCAACAAGCGTGGGATTCAAAAGCCTGGAACAGGAAAGGAAACCTGAGGGTAGAACGGCAGTGTATGGTGGATCTGCGGCGGCGGAGGGGCGTATTGCCTGAAAATGTCCCAAAACTGTGGAAATCCAAATTTGGGAGCGCAGTTCCCGTGTGGTACTGGTGGTAGTGGCTGTACCAGCTGTGATGGCTCGGGCATGACGCCTGGGTAGACATTGAACTGTTGTCCACAATTCATCATCCTTGGTTCGGCTGGTACAAAGTTGGCCAACGGTGCCTGGGCAGGTACAGAGGGAACTGGCTCCACTGAACAGTCAGGCCGGTCCTCATTGTCGAGGCCGTCAACAGAGTCATCATCTGAAGAAGTGTCGTCCATGGAGTCGTCATCAGATGAGTCTCCATCTGAGTACTCATCATTAGAGGTGGCGGGGGAGGAGGGGTAGTCGTAGTCCATGGCTTCGGTGGTGCCATCCTCCTGAACGTATGGCGAAGATGGCGGTGTTGGCAGAGCTGGTTGCTCAGTGCACGTAAACCTTGAGCAGGCCAAAATCCTTTGCTTCAACGCGGGCAGCGTGATCCTTTGCTCTGGGTCGCGAGTAAAAATACATCCAAGAATGTCGTTCAGTTCCTCCGACACTGGGAGAATGGTCTTGAGAAATCCTGCGCTCCGGGTGTAAGCCCGGTACGTAGAGTCCTCAACAGAGGCTTGCTTCCATGGGTTCCGTCCACAGGTGAGTTTCACCAGGATGACTCCAAGGCTCCAGACATCATTTGGGGCGCAGTAGTAGAAAGGCCTTCGGGATGAGTGGTCCAGGCATTCTAGAGGGAAAGGAAAAGGGAATCGTTAGTTGCTGAACCGGGGACATCGGCTGGATCAGGTCGTGGCTGGGCCCGCGACAAGCTTACCTGGTGACATGTAAAAGGTGGATCCGCAACCATAGTCGTCTGATCGTTCAGAAGAAGTGGCCAGGCCAAAATCGGCGAGCTTCACGGTCTCTCCTTGGTCTTTGACGAGGACGTTCTCCGGCTTCAGGTCCCGATGGTAAATCCCCCGGCTGTGGCAGAATTCTACAGCATCCAGGATCTGAAGGAAAATCCGCTTGGCCAAGTCATCCTTACCGACGTACTGCCCACATTCTGTGATGTTGTAGAACAGATCACCTTCAGGGCAGTACTCCAAAATGACAAAGATGCAGTCGGAACCGTCGATGATCTTCAACATGGACACGACATTCCGGTGGGCGGAAGCGTCCCAGTGCAAACGGATTTCCCTGGTCTGGAAAGCCATCTGTCGTTGGTCCAAGGGTGTCCCATCGGCATTAAACTTGCTGAGCGTCTTCACGGCATAGCGGACATTGGTGTAAATGTCGACGGCCGAGTAGACAACACCATAGGCACCTGTACCAAGAATCCCGTCTAGGCGTAGCGAGCCCGCCAGACAACTTCCTAATCTATCCTCAGGAGCAACTGGGACATATCTGGGCAGAGCCGGAGGCGGCGACGGAGGAGGAGATGGGGGGACACGGAAAGGACCTGGAACACCAGACGTAGGGATCGTATAGTTCTGGCCAAACCCAAGTGGACTCAAAGGAGGAGAAGGAAGATGGTGGTTGAAAGATGGCGGTACTGCGACATGACACATGATAAAGCTGCGGGCAGGTCCGAAATCCTGGAAATATTCCCTTTTTGGCTTGCGAACGGAGCGATCCAGGAAGACCAAGAGATCAAAAAAGAAAATCAAGTCGAAAAAGGCGGCATCAATCCAAATGTGGTCCTAGAATCCAAAGTTTAGATAGTGGCGGACTTTTGTCCTGGTCTTGTGTCGGATTTTGAGGTCCTGGGCCGTCCCTGTGATTGTGCCGGAACAAACAAAGATGACGTCGAATTCAACGACTCTCGAGAACAGCAACACTCCGTACAGGGTGAACAGGTCGGAAGAGTTGGTTCTCAAAAGTGCACGGCAAGCAGCGAATATCCAATCCTAGGTTCGTCGATGGAGGATCGAGAGTAATTCGAGGTTGAGGCGAGGTGTAGAATGTTGTGAAGTTTGGAGGTGGTGCAGAGAGAAGATATGGCATGCAGCTGCACGAAGAGGGCTGACGCGATAGATATCCGTCTGAGCCTACTTTCATGCCCCAGCTCGTCTCGAAATGAACTTGGTGTACCCTTGCGGCACAGTACTAATGCCAGAGTCCAAGAGACAGTAGCAGGGCACAACCTGGTCGAGACCAAGCAGGGGATCGACCGCCTTGGCTTCTATTCTGGTGTGGGCCGCGGAATGGTGGTGATGTAGACACAGCGTTACATTGACAATAACGCCACGCCTGGTGTGTACAATGAGCGGGTATATCCCTTAGACACACCTTAGGCACACGGGAGGGTCAGAATTAGCGTGGTTCTTCTGTGCCGACTTCTTTGCCTGTGGAATGGCCACAATAGACGCCTAGTAGCCTCGAGACGGTGCCAGCGGCGGCGAGGCACTTCAGTGGCAATGTGTCACATTGAGAGTCTTCCTCGTGTGAGAAGAGGAGGGTGCGTGGTACCGGCTGTGAATATGAGTGTTTGTTGACACGATTGAACCAGTCCCAGCCGCTTGGTCTCTATGGCGTTCGCGCGCCAAACAAGAGGCGATGCGATGCTTTCCATCTGCTGAGCTGCTGCAGAAGTTTCCCTGTCTTTGTGCTTTGAGACTAAAGCAATGCTTGCTCGCTGGCAGTGGCCTGGTGCTGTCCGTGTGTCCTCTCAGTCTCTGTGGCTGTCGTGCTATTGGTTTTGCTAGAGTTCAGATGAGAACTGCCCAGGCCAGCTTCCATCACTTTGATTGGCCACTTGGGTGCTGTCCGTGGGCATCTTACTGCGCACCCCCCTGTGCAGCCTGCGCTTGGAGACAAGATGACGCGGTATCTGTAGGGCAAAGGTGATGTGCGAGATAGAAAGGTCTGAGACTGATGCTTCCCAGAGCCAATGAGGCAATCAGCGGGATGCCGATGTGTCTGCAATTTCAGACGCCGATGCGCATATCAGATTGGCATGCCAATGCGACAGGCGTGTAGTTGCTTGTGCGGCAGCCGAGAGCCAAAATGTTAGGCATGTAGAACGCGGCAACTTGGCTCTGACGGAACACAGACGGGTCCTTGGGTTGACATCAGTGTACGGGCAACAACAACAAAGGCGCGGCTCGATGGACAAGCCGGTCTCTAGAGCTATTCGCACATTGTTCGCCGGGCTAGCAAGTCGCAATCGTGATCGCACTGGACTATCACTGAGCGGCTGGGATGCTGCTGGCGGGCGCACGTTGAAGGCGCGACTGCATGTCGTCCGTGGCAAAGCTGCCCTGTGCGCCTTACCTCTCAACGGTGTGCCAGTGTGCCTATGTGCCTGTGTGCCAGGTGTGCGTGGTACCATGGTAGCGTCCTGGGGAGACAAAAAGACACGATAGGTCGGCGAGACAGGCGAGCCACGATTGGCTGGAACGTGGCGAATCAATGGCTGGGTCAGTCACTGACGGCGCATGGTCATGCAGCCATGTTCGTGAGGGAAGCCTCGTGATGGCACAGGATTCTCAGGGATTTGCTAGGGCCGCAGCTTGCCGAGGGGCGACAAGAAAGAAATGAGGCTGCCCAGGTGTCTGCTGTGTGTGGAGGCCCCCCCCCCTCTGGCCTGTCTGGGCCCCCGTCCCTGCCGTCTTGTCCTGCTTGTTCAGCACTGGGCTGCCTTCCCCCACCCCTCCCCCCTGCAAAGAGTTTCGAGTGAGGGTGGCTCCAGGCTCTCGTGCCAAATCAATCATGCGCATCTTAATTTGACAGGCCTGGCGGATTATTGACTTTGAGTGGGTCCTGTCCACACCACGCAGACACCCAGCAGCCAATCCGGCGCAGCCAGGACAGTACATGGGACAGTACCAGCCTCCAGTCCCCAGTCTGGGCGGTTTGGCCGCCTCGTGTCGATCACGGAATGGGACAAGGTGTGAGTGGGACTGGTGGCGGCGTGCCATTCGATCGATTTCGGCCAGGGCCAGCAGGGCCGTGAGTCAATAGAACGAAGGATGGACGAGATGGATGGTTCGGATTTGTTGGCGCCGCAGTAGAGGCTGCAGGTCGACTGCGTGGCCAGCGGCCCCCGACCCTACTGGATGTGCTCTACTAGTGCAGTGTGGTCCGTCGAATCTGTCAGTCTGTCAGCATTTCGACACTCTTGCTGCTGGTGGTCTGCCGGTCCTTGCTGTCCCCTGCCGCCCTGCCTGGCCTGGCCTGTCGCCTGTCCCCCCTCCTGGTCGCCCCTCCTGGTCCGCCTCCCCTTGTTCAAACCTACTCGTCGTCACTGGCAGGAACAGGGCGGCGGCGGCGGCGGGGTGGTGGACCCAGTCAGCGTTGCATCTGCAATCTGTGGGAGGGTCGCATGCATTGGCAGGCGTCGCAGGACTGGCTTCATGCTTGGCCCGGAATGTTTCCTGACGAAGGTTTGGACAAGTTTGAGTCCAGGGCTACCGGCCACAGTATGTTGAGTCAGTGCTTCGCAGGCGGGAAGAGCGAGACCCATGACCCGAGGTTGGGGTGCGTCTGGCGATGATGGCTGAATGCTGCTCATGGTGATGTTTGTGTTGGCGACGGGGACACATAGGCCACACTAACCATCCTCATTGTGTTGTGCATTAGCAGCCGCACTAACGCGGGAGCAGGCCAGAGCACACACAGACATGATAGTGCACAGATGGGCTCCTTAGTCATCAGGAGCGAGGGTGGGCTCCTCCCGCCAGCAACCTGTAACAGCATCCAATGCAGAGGAGCAATATCAGCAAAGCAATTTCGGCCGCGATGCCGTCCTGGGAAACGCATTCTGTCTGTTGAACCTTCCAAGCTTCGTGCGCCCACAGTTGGGCCGTCCCTGGGTCCACACCCACGTTCTACGTACCCTACCGGCCTACAACAGAGCTAGTGTGCGTACTGCAACTGTGTAATATCCCGATCTGCAATTAGAAGCCATCGATTCAGACGATCCCCTGCCACAGGCCCTGCCTACAGCAACCGCCAGCTTCGAGATGAGCGACTTTATTAGTGAAGAAACTCAGTTCTGGGTGCCGCCGTCAGTGCATCTCCACCAAGCCACACTCAAAGTCCCACTCCAGCGTCACCATCTCCAATGGAGCGCAACTTCCAGCCGTTCTAGAACTCAACGTGCCACTCGTTAATATCGCGGAGGATAAATCCAATCTGGCAACCCCTGCAGCTCTGCAGCACCAGCCCAGAGACAGCTGCTGAGCCAGCTGAGTTGCACTGTATCCATCCTGCGCCTGCATACAGATGCCATCACACTATGGTGCTGCTATAGTGCAGTGTCCTACAGTATGGTAGAGTCAATTGCCAACCTGAAACCGCGACATGGTACACCAACCAATGACCCATCGCTTCCGACTCCATCGTCACCCACCAAGGTTGGTGAGCGCTTGCTTCTGCACGTGTGGACAGCTACCACGTCTCGTCTGGGTCCAAGCATCATTTCCGACCCAGCGGCTGTGCAGGCCAAGGGGACGAGGCCTTGTTCGCGACGCCGAAGAAGCCTTTTCTCTCGGGGCCGGTCATCCAATATCTTGACGCCTGTGCCACTTGCAAAACATGTGGCAAGCGAGTGATACGGTAGGCGTCGTATGAATCATCCGAGCATCCAAGCCCGGACCCCGCATGCAGACTGCCCGGAGGGATCATCAACAACAAACAGCAGCAAGCACATCTACCCCCCCCCCCCGGACTGTGCAAGGTGCAGTGTGCCTGCTGCTGCTGTGCTATTTTCAGCAGCGGTTGCAACCGCTGCCGGCGTATCTCTCGTCGTCGCCACTGCGGCACGCATCATGGTGAGACGTGCTCCCAGCTAGAGATCCCCCGAGATTTACAACCACTACGGCATTGGCATCTCATGCAGACCGAAGATCATTGAGCTTCATCCGAATCCTGGCCATGTTCAATCCTGTGTGCCTGTCCAGCAGTAACACGAGCCGTGTCCGACCTGGGGTCTCGCAACCTGAGGTCGGCGATACTTGTGTGCGAGAATTGGAATTGTTCGGACGGCAAGGAAGTCCCAGCTCGATTCTCCACATCCAAAATGCGCCAGAGGACCCTTGACACGCCGCAACCAACAAGACTGCGAGACGACAGACAGCCTAGCCCGTACGGCCTACCGAACATGCAGTAGACTGGGTACAGTCTGATCTTCACTTCGATTCCTTGGCCGTCAGGAAGCCGGGGATCACGGTTTCGCGACGCTGGACCGGTTCCATAACCCACAGATCATCAAGCGATCATCAGCCACCGACAGGGCAAGGATTGAATGGGATGAGGCTCGTACTCGAGCTTGCTTGCTTCATCTGAATTTGCCGGCAAGGGCTAAAGCTCAACCCGAAAGGCCACCCGTGCATGCCGTGTCAAACTGTGACAAGGTGTCTCGCAAATCCCCAAGACCACACAGTTAGTCAGGTAGCGGCCAGATCTCGTCGACTACCTTTCACATCCTCCTCCCTGTCAGCTTGTATGGCCCACTGCTCTGGAAGGCCGCTTGTCGCAGTGGTGCCCGTCTTGGCGAGTCCGGGCCCAAGACCACCGCGTCATGCCGAACCGTCTCCCAAACGCCTGCCCGTCCTGTCGGAGCACATGGTGTGGCAACGGAGACCCGTGGTCACTTTTTCGTTCACCTTGTCCAGTCCTGTCAATTGTTGTGACAGGAACCCATGGTCCCACTTTCGCCGGTAGAGCCTCTGTCTCTTGCCATCAAAGTATGTTGATATGTTGCTACAGACACCGAAACACTAATCCGTCGGGTCCCCAGTCAGCAATGCTGTGGCCTCTGGCCCTCGCCATTGGCCTGCCTCAAGCCTACACATCGGTCACTCAACAGGCAATCTATCCGTGCTATCCAGATGTTCGGGATGCGTTTCTAGAAAGGCATACTTCGGAGGTGGTGTCCTTCGGGCGTTTCGTTCCGTCGCACTGAGGACCGCACACCTGACCTTGAAACAAACCCTTGGTGACGACAGGATCCCCTCAATTCATGCACGCCGCTTACGTCTTGTCATGCCGGCGATCTTCAGCCTTTCCTCGAATCAATTCGGACGAGAGCGGTGAGCAACAATGCATAGACATCAGAGGAAAATCTTCCGCGTGCCCCAGGTGTATGTGGTGCCCACAAATATCGGCCCTTACAGCGAGTCGGCGTCTCAGGAGCCATAGCAGCGTCTGACAATCACGACTATCACGGGACGATGGGAGGGCTTCATCCCAAAAAGCGATCTCCCTCCTTCACCGGGGTCTTATCTCTTGAATCTGGCGAACGGATCTAGGAGGCCACCGTGCGCAAGCTGTCCTCATTCAGCCACCGCGACCCCCCTGAGGGCAAGGGGGAAGCCTCTCGACGGGTCCACCCCGCCGTGGGTTGGGGCTCATCTACGTGAGGCAAAGCCTTGAGTGATGTCAGGGCCCTGCAGGTGGGGGCCCCGGCAGGGCCTCTCGGGCCCTACTCGACGAGGCCTGTAGGATCTGCCCTCCGGGCCACACGGCCGACAAGGTGTAGGCCGCTCATTTTGTTCCGCCCTGAGCAACACCATCATCATCACCGCGGGCATCGCTAGAGGATCATCCCTCCTGCAATTTTGCGGCGCGAAGGTCTCACCCACGGTGCAATGGTCAGCAAAAGCGGGCACTTCGGCGATGGTGGTGGTGATCCCGACGAGAGGATGATACTATAGATTTGATCGCTCACACCCTGACACCCCCGTTGTCGTCACCTCATCTACATCAATCTCGATGGCCGGACAAGCTACACACCACCGCTTCATTCCCATCAAAAATAGTGTTTCGTTTCTGGCCCAGCGAAGGAGTCACGCTATCAACGTCCCCCCTTCCAGAATTGAGCCCCTTGCCAGACCACCGTTGCAGTCAACCTGCTTAGCACCGCGCCAACGGAGCATCCACGCTGTCGGGGAAGCTAGCAGACGCACGGCTTGCATGAACGGCCTCTGCGTAGTGTAAAAATGGTCCGCAAAGCTCCAGGATTGAGCAGCTGGACAGCATCAAATTGCCAATTCGGATCTCGATGGCAGATGCTATCCTGTCCAAATCTGGGCCTGCGACGCGCACCCGCGGAACTGTCACGATCCTACTGTACGCCTGCCAAGCAACACCCCAAGTGACGTTGGCCTTGGGCCCATGGAGACGGCCACCACAGTGAAGGCATTCCTAGCGTCTGCTTGGGAGACCTTCTTCCGGCCACCGTCAGGGTATCCCGTCATTGACCGTCGTGAATGACATCTTGCTACATAGCTTAGTGGTGGAGTGCATGCAACCGTCCCTGACTGCTCAGATATGGGGACACGCCACTGGCGACCCGTAACAGCAGATTGGTTCATATCAAGTGACCAAAGTGGTCTGCCGCAGGGCCTATCAGAAGCTTCTCACATCCTCCAGAGGATGAGTCTGCGTGCGGCGCTGCAGGGACGGGCCCGTTCATCGACAAAAGACCTGGGGGCCAAGACATACACCCGCATCTGGGCCAGCCTTCCTCATCCCTCCAAGGCTAGCTCGTCCAATCACACGCGTAGCAGCGCATCATGGGCGGCCAGCCTCGTCTGCAGTTGTCGGGCGCAAGTCTGACAAGTCTCAACAGACGCCCGGCGCCTGGTGAGATCACTTGAGATCGTTTGTGACCACGGGCGCCGCGCTTCGTGTCTACATCGGGGCCCATCATGCGACCTTCCGAGAAAAGTGCCAGTAAGCACGAACCCTCCTATCAACTTTGTTGGGAGACAGCCACCGGTTACACATTGCGCGATAGGCTGGCTATTGACGCAGTCAGAACACCGTTGGACAAAGTGCCGGTCGAGATGCATCCGCTTTCGTTCAGCTCTTCACACTAACAAACGTTGTGCTTTTTCGACTCACTCACCCTGGTGGTGTGCTCATTGTCGATAGGCCGCTGCAGGAAGACAGACCGGTGCGACCCTCCCAGGGGCCGCCCACAAGAGAGATTAAGATAGATGCTGCACATAGAAAAGAGCAGATCTCACGTTGGTGGATCGACCTCTCATGTCAGGTGGGACGAGAAATCCTGAGGTAGGATCTTCCGCCTCACTTGATGGGAAAAGGTGCACGCCCCGTCGCACCGAAGCCACGACGATCCAGCCACCCAAAGAAAAAAGCTGACATGTCGCCTCGCACCGAGGTGTGCTCTCTATCTCACCTGTCCTGTTTGCGCCCGCCTTCTCGTCTAAAGGGCACGCGCTGACTGACGTGAGTGGAGTGTTCATCAAGTTTGCGATCCTGTGTTGCCAGCTCGGTCGCCGGAAATATCAGCTGTGCCTTAATATGGACAGAATCTCAAGACACATGTATCAACTTGTGTCGTGGATGTCGGACCTGCCGGCGTGGGTACCTCCTTGGAGTTGACGAGGTGTTTGCCCCCACTGTATTCGCTTTACTTGCCCATCACGAAGCAGGTACACACATGCTGTAACTCAGGAGGATGCAAGTCGAGATCAGCCTCCTTCACAGATTCGCCGTATATTAGCATCCCAAGTTACACGAATGGCTGTAGATCTTCACTGCTCCAGAACTCTTCACCGAAGCTGCCGCCATTAATATTAGCCTGGATGGAGACCTCTCCCCAGGAGGGTTCCCGCCCGAGCGTTACACGAACCCAGTCAGCCTCGTTATGTTTCGGGCGCGTGCGTGGACGAACGGCAGCATCATGTCTCACAGCATTGCATATATGCGTGCCCGGCACCTAGCATGCTGTGCGAGCCCCGGACGAGAACACCGCATGCAGGCGCGCGTCCTCCCTTTGGCCACTGCACAAGCCCCAGGGGGATGACATTTCTACGTTCTCTGTGAAATTGATCATGCACGTATTGCCCCACTGGCGACGAGCTGCTTGATCTCCAGTTCTGCTCTGAGCTCGTGTGACGGAATGAAGGCCGATGACAGCCGTCGATATCAGTGACAGGTGACAGCGTGGTGGTAAAAAAAGCTTCCAGTGTACCCCGATCGAAAGGAACTGAGGTGTGTAGGTAGCAAAGCCGTGAATCGTTTCACCGTTCGGCGCCAAGGATGATCGCAGCAGAGATACTTGTCTTCGGCGACTCCATCTGTGAAGGTTTGGGGAACTTGATGCTGAGATCCACGATGATGGGAACCGCATGACCCGAGGGCTGGGGTGATGGGAGGGGTGACCTGAAGACCCCATTCCGGAACGTACCAGCACAAGCTGGGACGGGACTGTTGCCATCCTGCTGTCACCAGAAACTCACCACAACTGAATTTACAGTCGAATATTCATTCGCAAGTTCCTACGAGGCCCGGTGGCGAGTATCGAACCGGTCAGGGAGGCAGGCACAGGGAGCTCATCCCGCGGACTGCTGACCATGTGTAAAATACCATGCCCATTCCGTTTCTCGATCTATGTAATATTCTATCCCGCCATTGTCAAAAACATTGAAGAGGAAAGCAAATATTGGCATGCGTAATCCTAGCAGAAAGGGGTCGCAAGCGAGATAGACACCGATCCCAGTCTTTCTAACAGTACAAACCCATTCAATATTCCTGGCTGTCTAACTCTATTTAAGCACCCTTCATCGCTACGTTACCGCCGTGATGCTGTCGCAATCTTCTCGTGGAAAAAAGGGTGCTTCAGAGCCTCCGTAGGCGTGATCCTCTTGTCAGGATTGAGTGCGAGGCAGCGGTCCAGCAGATCGTGAAATTGGTTGAGGTGCTTGGCCTCTGACTCGTCCATACCGCTCGATGCGGCCATGAGGCGCGTGCGGAGGTCCCGTGTGGGCTTCACCACATGCAGAATTCTGATATTGGTCTGTTGGGAGTCGAAAGAAAACAGGTTAGCTCTCTATTGCCAAGCGATACAGGATCTTGAAGGATGGATGTGGACGGCATGAAGGATGCAAGTCACATGCATAAGCTCGGAGGGCCTCGAGCGGGTCGCTGCCGCGAAGGATGGCTAGTCATTGTGGCAGGAAGTGGAAGTAGTCGTCACCGGGAGAGCCGGCGCTGCGATTTGGTGGCTCAGCGGCTACGCAGGCTTTTGCAGGCGAGGACACCTTTGGCCCCTTGACGACGTCGGACTGTAGGTCGCAACGCTGGCCTGCCATCTGGCGACCCGCACTTGCGGGTGAGGATGGGCAACCCTGCACAACCTTAAGGTTTGCTCAGCCTATGAGTGGGTCGCCGGCGTGCGTGGAATTGCACCGCAGCAGCGCTTAACACGACTCATAAACCAACGGCCGCAGGCTGGCAAATGCTCCCAAATATACTGTGGCTCCACGACCAAGCAATCATGCATGACCTCTCTTCATGCCGTGCCAATGAAGGTGACTGGGGGGAGGGGGTATGATCAAAGCAGATGAAAGACGGAAAGAAACATTCGGCGTACCTTTCCCAAGACCTTATCCCGCTCCTGGCTGACAAAGTTCCCCATGTCGTCAAAGTGCATCTGCCAGAGTTGACCGCGACGATAGAGCTTGGCGCTCAGTTTGCCCCTGATCTCGATGATGGCCCGGAGCATCTGATTGTTGCTGTCACCCGTAAATAGAATCTTGCCCGTGTAGAGTTCGTACAGTGTGCAGCCAATGGACCACATGTCAATGGCATAGTCATTCGGCATTCCAAGAATAATCTCCGGAGCCCGATAAAATCTACTGACGAGGTACGGGGTGATCTCGTTGTGTGCTGTCGCCGCATCAGTTCGGTCGATTGCCGTGCCCAGATCACATATTCTGAGGATGTTGCGCTGCTCGTTGACCTATCAAATTATAAGTTCTCTGCTGTTTGGCATTTCAAATTGCTGGTGGACAACAGACTTACCAGAATATTGTCAGGCTTTAAATCCGCGTGGATAATACTGCACTTTCGCATATGTGCCAGTGCCAAGAAGATCTGGTAGGCATATGCCTTCGTCGCATGGAGGTTGATGCCGACATTGTTGCCAAACTTCTTCAACACTTCTCTCAGGTTCAAGCTGAGATTCTCGAACGCCATACAAAGATGGCTCTTGTGCTCGAACGAGCGCTCGAATTTGACAATGTGCTTCTTGTGCTCTGGATCAGCCGAGTTAAGCTTTTGAAGAATGGCAATCTCTGTGAAGCCACCCTTCTTTAACGCATCATTGTTCCTCATGATTTTGATCGCCACCAGCTTCTTGGTTGTAATGTCAACGGCCCTGGCGACACCCGAGAACATACCCTTTCCAAGACTTGACTGGATCTGATAGCGGCCGTTCAAGATCTCGCTCGGCCGAATTTTGTAATAGCCGTCTTTGTCGTCGTCCTCCAAAATGGCACCCCCTTTGCCTCCTTGCAAAGCGATCGGGTCTTCGGTGGGAGCCTTGGCCTCCGGCGCTGATTTTGGAGCAGCGAGCTTGTCTTCGTCAAAATCTTCTGCAAACATGTCAAAGTCCTCATCATCATCTGCGGTCTCAGCTTCCGTCGTGTGCATTGGCGAATCCTTGCCTGGCGCATCTACAGATTCGCGTCGACCCTCGCCATGTAGACCAATGTTCCCATTGCGCATCTCATCTCGGCGCTCGTCTTCCCACATATCAATGGTGGGATCGTAGTCTGCGGCCGAAGGCCCGTCTTCATCATCGGCCTTGACGTCTCCGTGAGTGTTGATCAGCTCTCGGTCATTTGCAACGGCAAGAGCCTCTGGAGACAGGCTTCCCTGTGTCCGTCCGGCAGGCGAAGCCGCGCCTACGTTGTTAGCGACTTGCAACGATCTTGTCATCTGGCGTGGCTTACCAGAAGCAGGAGTCCCAGGAGTCCCTGGCGTCTTCTGTGGCGTGGCCGCCTCGGAAGAAGTCTCGATGGTGTTGTCATGTTTGTTAGCCTGGACAGCCTGGACAAGCAAGGGGGTCGAGGCGCGAGACTTTCTTAGGAGCGCTTCCCGGCGACGTCTTCGCCGCTCGATTTCGGCTTCTTCGTCGAGAGGGGTTGGTGCATCCCAGTCTTGGTCTGGCTCTGGCCTCGACTCCTTGGCAGCATTCCGAGAGTCACTGCCAGACGTTAGCTGTTGCTTTGGAGCATGCATGGAAGCTGTGTCGTACTTTATGTGCAAACGCGAGGTACCCTTAGCCATGCGCTCATCCGTAGCACCTTGATCAGATTTAGCAACTTCTTTGGAAACGAATTTGGCTCCAGCCTCAGGGGACCGCTTGGACGCGGTGTCATCCCGTACTTGCTTAGCAGTTTGTGCACCGTTCCTGGTATTTTCAATCTGCTCGCCTGGACGATTCCGGCCGGGGCCGTCAATATCCCATTTGCCACGCTGATGCCTGTTCCTTCCGTCACCACGACCGTGTCTGTACGGAGATGGACTCCGGGTGCGTGGTCGCTTGTCAGAGCGCCCGTAATCGCGATCGCGGTTGTCGTATCGAGAGGCGCCTGAAGGACGATCCCTTGAGTCGTATTGGCGGTGACCGGATGAACGATCCACGTTTTCGTAACGTCCTCGAGAAGCCGGACGGTCTAGATCTTCGTACGCATGTCGGCCTTGGGGCGGTGGTCCATCCTCGTAGTGGACCCTGAAGTGTCGCGGATCGGAGCCGCCTCTAACACCTTTGTGGTTCGTGTCGCGGTCATCGTCGCGGGATCGCTTGTAGCCACGGGGCGATCGGGGTTGTCGAGAACGATGGTCGCCTTGGTCGGGAGAGCGGTTGTTGCTGATATTGCTTCTGTCCTGACGGTCAACACCGTTTCTTTTAATCTGAGGCAGTGAAGTTGCCTTGGAAACCTCAACTCCGTTTTCCCTGATCTCGCCTTCGTCGGAGCTAGACATGGCGCCGAATGCAGGCCAACAGGCCACGGGTTGCTCAGAGGTGTTGTTGAAGAGACGAGGATGATCCTCTAGCCTTGTCGCAAGACAAACGCACGTGTCAGTCAAATTTGATGTAATCTCGTAGCAGCTAGCAGTCACCAACGGCAACCAGATCAATCCTGTCAACTCTTCGTAGACTCAGGGCATGGACCGGAGCAATCACTGTTGGCTGGAGCAGGAAAAATAGCTGTTGCGCGGTTGTCGGGGGCGAGGACTTTCGAGTCAGGAAGAGAGAGTGGTTAGTTAACGGCAGCATCATCATCAGGTCCGTTCGGCATGGAGCGACCAGCAGATCCAAGGCAGGCAGGACGTTGTTTGGCTGACTCAGTTGGGTTGGTTCCCTTATCGATAAGTGGTGGATCAGAGCGACTGGGGCTACAGGACCCCACTTGGGCACCGCTGACACCAGTTGACCCGCGTGGATGGGTGATCCAGAACTGAACCCTCGCCGCTCGCATTTCTCTCCTTCACCCGACCCATTTGCCAACTTCACAACCAGACACTCCAGCCTTACGCGCATTCATTTGCTGCCGCAGTTTGATCCTTTTCGTCAAGCTTCGAAATCAATCGAGTAAAATGGGTGGCGCCGACAGACAAGGTTCGCACACTCGGATTACCCCTCCACAATACTTGATTGAACTCCAGCTCACGTCCAGCAAATAGGTGGAAAGGCCAAGCCTCTTAAGGCTGCCAAAAAGGCCAACAAGGATCTCGACGAAGACGACCTGGCCTTCCTCGAGAAAAAGAAGGCTGGTAAGTCTTGCCTGGGAGCCCTGACTCTCTCGCTACCCGTGATCATATTTGCTGACGTGTTGAGTATCATAGACGAGAAGGCGAGAAAGGACTTGGCTGCGAAGGCCGGTGGAAAGGGCCCACTCAATACTGGCGGACAGGGCATAAAAAAGTCAGGCAAGAAATGAGACGATCGATCGACTAGTCAGCGCGAAAACGGTCTCCGTGACGTGGCAACGAGACATGTTCGCGAGGAGCATGCGACAAAGACGCAGGGCATGGTTTCGGGAAGCATAGCGGAGGACACACTTGGGAGGCGAATCTACAGCGGGAACGCCGCCCATAGATCTGAAATTAAATCATTCTCGTCCGGGGAATAATCAGGAACAGTCAAAATGAACAAAGGGTGGCGCGCACACGAATCTTTCGCGGTTGGGTTGAGCGGCCGGGTTGAGCGGCCGGGTTGAGCGGCCGGGTCGAGCTGTACGGCCTCTGATCCTCCTCGCTGAGCCCTGCCCAAGGCCACCAACACTGCTATGTCCATTATCTGTTATTTCGATGATGACTGAACCTCACCTGGTTCTCACATGAAGATCAAGTCTAACTCACAACGGTCCACCAAAAAAAGTGTATCGATCTTCAGGGTCCAACGTAAATGCACAGTGCACTTACTGTAGTGACTAGCACCAGTGATGGAGCTACAGCACCCAAAACAGGGCTTATTGGCGTTTTACTAGCAGGGTCATCACAGTGTCAACTGCCCTGGGACTAAGCTATCCACCTCGGCAGCCTGATCCAGTCTTCCAGGTTGTTGACCTCGGAAGGCATGATTGAATTGAATTAACCCAGCATGTGCAAATGCCAAATCCCAACAACCAACAAAAACAGGCAAATGTGAGACCACATGACACCACCCAGGCTGTCGGGTTGATAAGTAAAGCGTGGCATACCAAGTTTTATCGTCGCCGAAAGGAGTGCACCGCCAGTTCCTGATCACAAATTGAACGGCGTCCATTACACCCCCGAGATGACAGCCAACACGGGCGAAGCGAAGTTGCGCCGCCGCCGTCCTGGTTCTTCGAGCTCCGATGACAGCCAAGCGTCTCACACCCTCCTGGACACTGTCAAGAATGTGGAAGGCAGGATAGAAGACACGCTGCTCTGGGCTTGGGACGAACTTCCCGACTGGCGCAAAGACAATGCCTTCATCCACACTGGCTACCGACCAACCAGCAACAGCTACCGCATGTCCTTCGGAAGCATTTTCTCAATCCACAGTACGTACGACCATGAAATCTGAATAGAGACCTCTTTAAGATTATTGACAAACGGCAGATGAGACTGTCAACGTCTGGACGCATCTCCTCGGCGCCATAATCTTCTCAGCCCTGGGAGCCGTCGCATACTCGTTCTACGAGGCCACCATCGCGCCTCGGTATGCCACTGCCACCTGGGAAGATTGGCTGGTCTTTGGCTGCTTCTTCACGGGCGCTTTCTTGTGCCT
This sequence comes from Diaporthe australafricana, assembly GCA_039880735.1. NCBI lineage: Eukaryota > Fungi > Ascomycota > Sordariomycetes > Diaporthales > Diaporthaceae > Diaporthe > Diaporthe australafricana. The sequence goes on from JBCEDM010000001.1 coordinate 7,831,191, forward strand.
CGGAATGAGCGCCACGTACCATGCGATCTGCAATCACTCGCCCGACGTCGCCAAGTGGGGCAACAAGCTCGACTACACCGGCATCGTGTGTCTCATTATGGGGAGTTACATGCCCGCGATGTATTATGGCTTCTACTGCTTGCCCAAGTTATTGGAGCTGTACCTCGCTCTGGTTAGTAGGCCCTCTACCGCTGCAATACCATGCAAACATTGTATTGACACACAACGCAGATTTGGACCTTGGGCTTGGGATGCCTCACTGTTTCCTGGTTCGAGCACTTCCGCACGCCGGAGTGGCGACCATACCGCGCGCTCATGTTCGTGGGCTTGGGTGTCTCTGGGGTGATCCCCGTCATTCACGGCCTAACGATATATGGTTACCAAGAACTTAACGAACGCATGGGGCTGTCCTGGGTTCTTTTGCAGGGCGTGCTGTACATCTCAGGAGCGTTTCTTTATGCCCTGCGCTGGCCGGAGCGAAGCTGGCCAAAGACGTTTGACATATGGGGCTCTTCCCACCAGATCTTCCACATCCTGATCGTGTTTGCTGCTGCATCACATCTGTATGGGATGACCAAAGCATTTGACTACCATCATGGACCGTTCGGGGCGAGGTGTTAGAGTATTAGATATCACCAAGACAGATAGATAGACGAACAAACAGACAGACAGACACAAGAGAGACAGAGACATAAATTCCTTGCATCTCGTAGGGGTATCTCATTCCTACCAAAGACAGACCGACTGCCTTATGAGTTTCAATTAGGAGCCTATCACAAAGCCGACTCAGTGGCTTACGACCTAGGCTGCTCTCCAACCCCAAGATCCATGATCTTCACCAGCCCCGACCCCATCGCGGCTGCCGCCCACCAGCCATACTCAACATTGGGATTCCACGCCGCCACCACGACTCTCGTCCTTGCGTCGTGAATGACCGCCCTGGTCTCATCCAGCAGTTTCGACAAAGCCTTGCCCTCCCCCTGTGTCAACCCGTCATCCTCGTCATCGATGTCCATCTCGCCATCATCCAGTGCTTTCTTCTTGCCCTTGCCCTTGGATTTCTTATTCGCCTGGTTCCTCTTCTTGTTCTGCTCCCGCACATATTCCGCGCGCGGGTTGCTGTTCATCTCGGGCAGGAAGCCCTGCAGGATCCTCGCCGCGCCGCGGATGACCTCACCCGGCTGCAGCGGGACGCCGCCGAGCTTGGCCGCGGGCCGGAACTCGTGCTGCAGGATCTTGAGCTTGTAGATGGTGTCCCCGCGGTCCTTGAGCAGGATGCGCAGGGGGTTGATGGCCCACAGGCTGCCGTCTGCGCAGCCGACCAGGGTGAAGGGGTGCGTCCGACCGGACGCCAGGCACATGGGCGGGCTGGGCGTCGTCATGAGCGTGCGGCTCTGCATGTAGTAGCGGATGTGGCCCCAGCCGATGATGGTGTTGTGCGGGATTGGCGCCGGGTGCATGCCGAAGAACCCTTGCAGGTGGTCGTTCCAGTCCACGAGGTTGTGCTGGAAGTTGACGGCGCCGACCATTGGGATGTACGTAGTCTCGGCGCTTGGGAGGTTGAGGTCGGTCACAGTTGGGCAACCGCCGACAGGGGTGGAGGAGATGTAATAGGGGTATGAGGGGAAGCCGCTGGCGACGTCGAGTATGTAGCTGATGTGAACGGATTTTCGTATTAGCATCTGCCGAGGATAGATAGACCAGAGGCTGATGGATCCGTCGGTGTGGCCGAAACAGAGGCGGTTCGTGTTGACCCAGGTGAGTGACGTAGCAAGGACCATGTATTCATCCGTGAAGCCAAGGGTGGCGATGGGATTTGTGATCCATTCTTCGAGAAGTCATCAGCAAACGAAAACCAATGAATTATATTTTGAGCGGTCTCATAAGGTGTGTACTCACCATAATTGGTCTGGTCAGAGGCGGGCTTGGACACCTCAATGACCCTGACTTGGCCATCATCACACAGCACGGCGAGCAACCCGACTTTTGAGTCATCAGGTAGAGGGATGGGGCACCATTGTAGTCGCTTTGGTCGACCCCAGTCGAACCAAAGATGATGCACCAATCTGGCGTGGTCGCCGTCCTCTTTGTGGCATGGAATCGACCATATCTGGATACTGCCCCTCTTCTTCTCTTCTGGGTCTTCAGGTGAATGCGACAGCTTGATCTCCTGGTCCGAATGTGGGACCGTACACACTCCCAGATACTGTTCTTGGTGCCCGTTTGCGGGCGCCCATCCGATGCCCAATGGTAAGCCTCCTGTGTCCAGCAGCCAGCCACTGGGTCGTGTAGCACGCTCTAAGCTTGGATCGATCGCCTCTTGCGTCTGTCCATTCTCCAAGACTGGTAGCCCAAACCCGTAGCTTGATCGCACCTGAGTCTGGCCGTCGAAGGGGCCCACGAAGCATATCATGCTGTCCGAGGCTGGCTTGAACATCTCCACGTGATCTGGCCGGATTTTGCGTGAGCGCTGGAGTTGCTTGGCAGCACGACACTTCTCATACCACGCCCTGGCCCAGTGCCTCTGCTTCACCTCATAATCTTGGGCCAGCCAGGGGCTTTGCATGACACCGCCCATGCCAGTGTATGACTTGCTAGGCAGCACTTGGCTCATGAACCATTTCCTGAGCATCCCTCTTGCAACTGCGATGCGTGCCTCGTCGGGTCCGTAGAGCATGGCGAGAAGCTGGTGGCCGCGGGTCCATCGCTTCAAGGGCCCATCGTACACACGTGTTTTCCGTAGGTCGGTTGGGTATGGAGGCACGCCATGAACGGTTGCGCGCTTGGGAAGGTTCTTCTTCCACCTGCCCCTCCCTCTGGGAATCTTGTTATTGGCCTTGCTGGCCGTGCCGTCGCCGCCGCCGCCGTCAGATTCGACTGGGATAATCTCATCATCACCGTCGATCGCTTCAGCCTCATTTGCCTCCTCCAACAGCTCTTCATCCTCAACCGCTTCATCATGCACGTCATCGTCTTCGTCCTCGTCCTCGTCGCTTCCGCCTTGTCCCTCATCGGCATCTTTGGTCACATCAAAGTCGACATCGTCGTCCTCGTCGTCGTCGGCGTCGAGAACCTCAGCCGGGCCCTCCGCGTCGTCGTCCGACTCGATGCCATAAGTGTCGGCAAAGCTGAATCGTTTGGATTTGTTGGCTTTGCGTGTGCGCATTGCGAATTTGAATCAATTTGAGTGAGGTGAGATGAGGTTTCTACGACGGTTGTGGCATTTTAGCCGAGTCGAGATCCACAAATATAAGTTCTACCGTACGCTGGATGCCTGTCTAACGGAGACCTGAGAAAGTTGACGTTCCCCAGAATGCCGCTAGCAGGTCGGTGGCAGTAGCGCCCAGGCCCTGCGCCAGGGGTAACTCGAGGTCTGCAGCGCCTTACAAGCCCTAAGCCTCCTCGGCCCCACATGGCGGTTCGGGCCAGCAGGTGTGCCTTCACAGACTGCCAGCACTGGTCTGCCGTTCATGAGTGAATTCACTACCTACTTAAGTAGGTACCTCGTTGCAGCACATTGTGAATGGGGAGACCAAGCTGTTGTTTCAATTGGTGATTCAGCTCCTTGAGAGCCCCTTTATTTGTCCCGAGCCCATAGAATGATATTGACATTGGACTCTGAACTCAGGACCAATGGAATGTAATAATGGAAAATCGGGCACATGAGGGCAGCGTTGGAACACACCTGAATACCTCACCACTGCAGTCCAAGTCTGCCTATTTGACCCCTCTTCATTGCATCGAGGATTTTTCAAAAGTCATGCAAATTACATGGGAACCTCTGTTGACGGCACTCCTCATTGTCAACACATGCTTTGCATCAAAACAAGTCTCCTCGTTTTGGGAGCCCAGCCATGGCGAGGCTTCTACATTATATACAGGTTGGCGCTGTCTCTTGGGAGGAACATTGTTGAGGAACGCAGAATGCCCTACTTTTGGAATACCTAGAGAGACCTCGACAGTTTCTATGCTGCAACTTGAATGTGTGAGAAATCTCAGCCCCATATCCGCGTTAAGTTGACACAAAGATAATGGCTACCATGTCCTGAAGTCACTAGAGAATATATCCAATGCTCACCTTGACGCACATGCTTGAGCACTGCAAGATGAGATGTAAGACATATCAGTTTAAATCTAGGTATCTTCTCGATAAGTGCGTTGACTACATGGATTTCCAAAACGACAACAAAACAAGAGGGGGGGGGGCAGCTATGTATAGCAGACTTCAGGAAGACAACTTTTTTTTTTTTTTTTTTTTTTTTTTTTGGAATAAGAGCATGTATACCCTATCAAGCGGCATCACACAATCAAAATATGAGTGCTAGAGCAGCATTAACACTGCCTCGCCATATGTAACTACAGGACACAGAAATGACCAGAAATAGTATTTATACGTATGAGGTTCAGCCAGTCCAATTCAAGAAGACTGTAAGCGTGTGCCAGCCAACGATAATTTGGAAGTGTGCAATTTAAATGTAGTCTTTGTGGGACTCTGTACTGGGGGAAATAGAGCAATTGATCATGGGGACATCCAGATGTCTGAAGTATTACCTCTGTGGAGGATGCGATCCCAAGCTGTGGCTGTCCGAATGTCAAACTATCCACGCTGAAAACTTGAAGACAGCAAAACTTGCCCAAATGTAACTTGAGGCACTGGGTCCTTATCGATGCTAGTGGCTCTTGATGTCGGTGTTCGGTGTTTTCCGTCGGCAGAACCCACCACGGAGAGAGACAGTCGGTCCGCAGTTGGCACGATAGCCGCTACCCTAATCTCGCGCAGGACGCTTGCTGACCTTTAAGTTTCAAGATTACATAACGAATGAGTATCTAATGCTCGCTCCTAGTCAGTCGCCGCTTATGTATAGATGCAGATGCAGCCTCATGTACTACCTGACATCAGCCTGACGATCTTGTAATGCCTCGTGTTGGGAAAACCCCGACAGCCCGACAGCCCGACAACAAGGCGAGTGGAGACTCGCAGGCAGAGATCTACAAGTTTCTCGGCAATTGGCTGGCTATGATTGGTAGTTTATGTGTGCAGATGCCTGAAAGTAGACTACTAAGCCTGGGAAAATTGAGGCGCCCGAGAAAGCGGACAGGAAGCGTGCGGATTAAGAAGCCAACCAGTAACATTGCGACTGTTTCAAAGTCTCCAGCCCTTGAGACCTGTAGCCACGATATCTGCGATCTTGATGAGATACATATGAAAGCTTCAAACGACACTCGATATTGGCTGATATTACGATCAAAGAACAGTGCATGCTGTCAAGTCAACGGTGAAAAACCCGGTAGCTATGAGTGGTCGCATCGGTAAGTTACGTCGGGATTCAATACCGTTCCCACATGAGACTTGGGTGGGGCTGGACTATAATTATACCAGTCTCGATCTGTTGTACAGCGCAATCGAACTTGAGAGCTCGGAGGTGCGCGCCATACGGGACGCGACATCGTGCCGAGCACCGTCACCTGCATAAGACGTGACATCGTCTACGGCACACATATATATCCTCTTGTCGCCCGTAAGACATGTTATATCCGGCCTGATTCCCCAATTAAAGCAGGTGTTGAATATTGCCCAAGGCTCCTTGAACCCCAAAACTTCAAATTGTTATTCCCCTCCCTCTTCTGCCAACTTAGACCTGCTTCCGAGCTCGTCTAATACCCCAGGCAAGTCAATAGTGCTCGATGTCATGGAGGCCCTCCGTCTACTAGCTGGGACCTCGAGCACCTCAGAGCTGGTTCTGAAGTGCTTAGCAGCTCTAGCAGGAATTACAATCTTTTACTCCCTGGTCCGAGCAGCAGCCTCTCCGTTGCGATCCGTGCCGGGACCCTTCGCATCACGCTTCAATCGGCTCTGGTACCTGCAAAAAGTCTGGACTGGAGAGCTTCCACAACTTAACGTCGATTTGCACCGCAAATATGGCTCTGTCGTCCGCCTCGCACCGAATGAATACTCGCTCGACGACCCTGCCGCCGTCAAGACTATCTACGGTCTAGGCACAGCTTTTACCAAAGGACCGTGGTACACGACGAGCGGGCTGCCTTTCAAAAAGGATTGGAATTTGTTCCAGATGCCCGAGAACGACAGGCACATTGAGAGCAGGAAGCGGCTAGCAGGATTATAGTACGTTTATTTCAATTCCCTTCAATCCATCAGTTGCGCGTGAGAACTGGTTTCCAAACATTGAAGACCCCAGAATATGTTCGTGACAAAATCGAATTGCCGAAAATCTAGAGTCTGCTGACAAGGTGAACAGCACGATGTCGTCTCTTGTCAAAATGGAAACACAGGTCGATGATTGCATTGACTTGATCGAGACAAGATTTCGTGAACTTGCTAGGTAAGCGTTGTTACATATGTAAGCAGAAGCATTGGTGCTCTAGAAGATGTTGTTGACATACCGGAGCAGAACCGGAGCTTCTCTCGACTTGCAACAATGGATGCAATGCTATGCTTTCGATGTCATCGGAAACATAACGGTAAGCTCAGCGCTGTCTTACAATACAAATACCAGGCGCCCTCCAGTTGGCTTCCCATATGTATCCGCATGCAGCTAATTTCAGCGATGAGTATAGGTAGCAAAGCGCTTCGGATTTCTTGATGCTGGACGAGACGATCTGAACCTCATCAAGTCCCTCGACTTCTTCCTCGTCTATGCCGCCCGGGTCGGTATTTACCCGGAATTGCACAAGTATCTATTCCTATATGGGGCCTCAGGGGCTCAAGCAATGCTCAAGATCATGAAGTTTGTGCGAGCAGAAATGGACAGCTATGCTGCAGACAAGCCCATTGGCGACAACTTCTTCCTAGCACGAGCCCTCAAATTGCACAGGGAAAAGCCTGATTACTTCACGAATACAGATGTGTACATGACCGCCGCGGCGAATATCAACGCTGGCAGTGACACGACGAGCATCAGTCTCACAGCTGTCATGTGGAACTTATTGAAACACCCTGAGGCCCTGGCCAAGGTAGGAAACAGCTTCAAACTATGTGTGAGCACCTCTGGACCATAAAGCTTACAGTTATTTGACAGTTGCGCGCCGAAATCGACACGATGATTGATAGTGGAGAAATCACCGAGAGCATTACCTTCAGCGACAGTCAGAAGATGCCGTACCTACAGGCAGTCATCAAAGAGGGCATGAGGCTGCATCCTGCGGCAGGTTTGCCATTACAAAGAGTGGTTCCTAAAGGAGGAGTTGAGCTCGCAGGCCAGTTCTTTCCAGAAGGAGTAAGTTGCTAGTGACCTGAAAGCACCTGGGCATCCGCCCGATGCTCTCCCCTAGCCACTTTGTCCCCATGCATATGATTGAATCAGAACATTGCCCCCGCTGACTAGATATATGAATATATAGACGCATGTGGGAATCAACTCCTGGGTTGCACATCACAACTCTGAAGTGTTTGGCGATCGTGTCGACGACTTCAGGCCTGAAAGATGGCTCACTGGTGGCGAAGAGTCAACATGCAATATGGAGCGATATTTTCTCACAGTATGTTACATACCATTGCATGCCTACTCGAGATGCGGAGATTGTAAAGCATCATGCCTAACAGCGCATTCTTTTTTAGTTCGGCCATGGTGCGAGAACTTGTTTGGGCAAGAACATTTCGATGATGGAAATGTGCAAGCTGATTCCTCAATTGGTGCGAAAATTCGACTTCAAGCTGGTAGACCCAAGCGCGCAGCTCAAAACGTTCAATGTGTGGTTCGTTAAGCAGGCGGATTTGATGGTGACAGTGAGCGAGAGGAAGCACTGAGTGGCATTGTTCACGACGAGGCAAAGAGCAGGATCCTCAAAGTAGCTCGCGGATATGATGGCTGCTCTCGTGTTTCTTGTTGGATTGCTTTTTGCTCAGCCCGGGTCTCTATGCTGCGGTCGAGGCAATTATTGCGGACTATTCAGGACATACGAGATCTGCATTTAGCTGTGCCAACTTGGCCATGTAACAGCAATGCTAGAGGTACCATTTTGGTCAGTTCTAGTACCCCGTTCCATCCGTCTCCCGTCACGAGAGGAATCGCCAGTCATCAAGTTCGCAATACATGATTCAAAATTGGGACACATAGAATCTAACATTGAAGGCACCAGCGCCCGCTCGTTCGAGAAAGTTGAGGTAAACTCCAAATGTTTGAGCAGCCCGCTAGCAGCTATCTACAGCTTAGCATACTCGTCGCATGCCTCTATCAGTCTCCGTTTTGTTCCGGGTTCCTAAACTGGATCAGTAGCTCGATTTTGACCGAGAGATGGATTCATAACTAACCAGTGCACTATGCCCAGCATCATCAATCCAGTGAAGCTTGGACTCTGGGAAAGCCTTGTGCAATTCCCAAGCCGTTATAGGCGGACAAACCTAGTTAGATAGTTTAGTTATCTCAACTTTACCAGTAAGAGGCCGAAGAATAGACATCAGAGTCCTCGGTTGTAAGCTAGCAGCCACGAGTTTCGATACCGTTGTGGCATTCAATATGACGAAGATCATCTGGAGTCGTCACTTACAACATCGTAACGCCCCTGTACCAAGGTGGCTTTTACCAGTTGGTCAGCATCTCTATCCAGGAACTACTAGATGAAGCAAAGCCCAGCGTTGGCTTACTGGGGATGTGGCGGATCTTATCAACATTCTCCTTCTTCAACAGCTGACCTTCTTCCAACCAGGCGTTGTTGGTGAAGTAATGAGCCTCTGTCCTTGCATGAGCAAGCAGATATGACTCATCGTCGAGCTGCTTGAAAGCATCAGGGTTTGGATAGAGAGTGCTGATAGACAGCTCCCATTTGTTCCAAGCCCTTGCCGCCGGAAGGCTGATTTTGTCATCATCTGACAGCAGTCGCTTCAGGTAGGACTGGACATGATCTTTTCTCTCTTCTTCTGGGAGAAAGTTGATGAATTCATCAAACGCATCAGGCCACATTATGCCTGCGCCTTCGATCAGGGACCACTTGAGCTCGAGCTGGCGGACAGCGAAGATTCCTCGGAGGACGAGTGAGCCGACGGACCCAGGGTGTGCCTGGGCATAGGCGAGGGCGAGAGTTGAGCCCCAGGAACCCCCAAAGACCACGTGCCATTTCTCGATTTGGAGATGACGCCGGAGCTTCTCGATGTCCTCCACCAAGTGCCACGTGGTGTTCTCGCGAGTTTCGGCGTTGGGCCGTGACTGTCCACATCCTCGCTGATCCAGCAGCACAACACGGTACTGGTCTGGGTTGAAAAATGCTGTATTGCTCTTCGAGGTGTGGCCTCCCGGCCCGCCGTGAAGATAGATCACTGCCGCGGAAAGAGAGAACTGTCTTAGCTATCATGCCCTCAGAGGCAATTGCCAGGGGTACCAGAGGTCAAGTATACCTGGCTTGCCGTCTTTCTTGCCATATTGTTCATAGAATAATTCGTGAATAGAGTCAACCTGTAGCCAGTTGACATCCCATGCGTCCTCGTGAGCATATCCGCTTGGCTGTGCTGGTTGCGCCATGTTTTCTTGGGTTGCCCTTGGCAGAAGAATGTATCTCGTGGTTGAAAGAGTCAGCGACGTCCGGTGGTCCGCGCTGACGCGAATTCTAAAGGACCCCCCTTTTTGACAGCACAGCTAGCTTGCGGCCACTAGGATGGGCTCGCTTAGGTAATTCCACCCTTATCGTCGCCTCCCTTCGCAAAATTGCTGACAGCCCTACTACCATTTGTCAAAAAAGCTTGTTACACTTAATGATCACAGTCACTTGACCATCTGGAGCACCCTTCCGACAGGCCAGATCGTGACGGGATATGCCAGTGGCGCTGCCCAAAGGGAAATGACCCGATTAACGAATGATGATTACTCCGATCAGTTCGGCCCCAACCGCTGTTGACCAGCAGCAATGCTAGTTCAAGGGTCTCGAGTTTGCTCCCAGTGTTGCTGGGTTGTGGAGTACTGGCCGTCACGAGTCGTGACTGCGGAGCGTCTAGCAGGGTGGGAAGTTGCAGGTGGGAGCCACACGGAATCCGGGGAAATGATATGTTGCCAGAGGCTCAAAAGGATCTCGGCCCTCGAGTGCATCCGTGAGTGAAAGTAAGGATCGCAGTCATAATCTGATGCCTTCCGATTCACCAAACGACTACATATGTGTTGGTATTGACGCAAGGCTCCCGGGATTGAGCCACTACTGCGGTCACTTGTGCTTGCTCCAATCACTTTAGTGCTTGCATATGTCTTGTACTACTTTGTATTGAGATCTTCAGATATCCCAAAAATACCTATTCTAAATGTCAGGAAAGGCGAATTGTTCCCATGTTTTCACGCCGCATGGAGGAACACATACGATCTCGAGTCGGCCCTTATTCTGCATGCGGAACAACATAAGAACCGGGCAATACGAGTGGTTATCTTGGGCCCTGGGAAAATAATTCTTTGCCCACTAACGTCCAGATGGCTGATAGATCAGCCGGAAGCCGTGCTCAGCATGCACAGGCAAACGGAGCAGCACTTCTTCGAACACGGCACGTTTTACAAGATTAACAACCAGGCTCTCGGCCAATTTGTTACCACAAGGCTTGCTCGCCAGGTGGGAAACCTCGTTTCAGCACTTCTGGACGAGATTGAGGCTTCTATCACAGGCGCATGGGGCAAAGACGGGGCGGAGTTCCGAGGATTTGGTGTCTACGATGCCCTGCGAGTGGTCATTGCAGGTGGGTGGGTGATAAATCGCGTCTTTATTGGTCTGCCCCTATGTCGAAACAAAACATTGCTCGACGCAGACGTGGCTTATACGCACCCAATCCCTGTGTCAGCCCAGACCCTGACGTTGTTTTCGCGTCCAACATGCCGCCTTGTGGCACCCCTAGTCAACAGGTCGAACCGAAAATACGAAGAGACCTGGTTTCGCGCGGCTGGCCCGAGAGCGAGCGGTGCTCAAAAGAGTGGGAAGATGATGACCGGCATCCGGAGGGCAAGCAGATGCAAACAAACAACGACTTCCTCCAATGGTTGATCCAGCAAGGAGAAGAAACTGGTGATCCATACATGTGGGACTACAAGAGACTACAAGAGTATTGCGGCGCGCCTGCCTCTAGTCAACGATGCATCAGTGCATACAAGTGCATTCGCTATCACGCACATCCTACTAGACCTTGTCGGCTTAGACAAGCCCGAATATATCGAAGAGCTGCGACAGGAGATTTCTAGTGTGCTAGGTGAACATGGGGGCCAATGGGACAAGCGAGCTCTCGCCCAGATGCAGAAGCTGGACAGCGTCTTCTGCGAAAGCCAACAGGTGAACTCGGTCCTCAAAATCGGGCCGTTGCGAAGAGTCAATGCCAAGGGTGGCGTTGCCACACCTTCCGGAGTGAATATCCCTAAGGGGTATCAAGTCAGAACCCCTGCCTTCGAGACTCATTTCGATACTGATATCTGGGGAATTGGCGCCCTGGAGGTTCACCCCTTCCAATTCACCGAGGAAAGACTAGACGCCGACGGCGATCGTGTTCAGCGATCAAGGCATGCATGGGTGACTGCTAGCTTAGAGTGTCTCTCGTTTGGCGGAGAAAGAAACGTCTGCCCTAGGAGATCTTTTGCCTCAGCCGAATTGAAGGTCATGCCCGAATATACAATCTTGAACTACGACTTTGTTGCACACCATGACCGACCACGCAATATCTGGCTCGCAACGAATTCTCTCCCGCCGACTGAAGCGATAATCAAGGTCAGAAGGAGGCACAAAGCCAATCGAGGTGACGACTGGGCTGAATCAAAGACTAAACGTTCGGAAATGAGCGAGTCTATAGGGCTTGGTGGATGACAGGCTCACATCCATTGATTGCCAAGGAGAAGGTAGAACATTTTAGTGCCCACGGAAAACTGTATTTGGATTGAGCATCGAAGTAATTACTCGTCCCTCTGCCCGGCACGATCGGGAGCATCTGTGATCCTTTGTGCGTGACAGCTTGAATATTTCAAAATGACCCAAGGCTCCCGCATCGAACGTCCCAGGCTAACTTTACCAGCAGGAGGGGCATGTGGCAAATAAAGTGGCAAAGAAAATGAACATTCGTTAATAGTCTCAAGATCTTATACCCAGGGAAGCCAGGAAGAGTGCAAGATGGATTTGCCGTTTAAATGTCATGTAGTATCGACAAGGTATTGGAAAATACGAAGTCCCAGCTGACTGGGCCTAGCCACATGAAAACCTGAATCCCACAAATCAACCGAGCAGGATTGGGTGAGATGCGTTGCACTCGACTCGAGACAAGCATCGGCGCCCAGACTTTTCTCAACTGCTGTGCGGGGCCTCAAGACACCACAAGCCCGGAGCCCCGGGTCTGGGCTCAACGTTGATTTCGGAGCGCAGAGATAGCGAAAGCATTTTTCCACGGGTAGAGTTTTCTTGGTCCAAGAATTCCCTAAAGTGAGCCCTGGAGGAGATGCAGTCAACTGATGCGTTGGCCTTTGGTCTGCCAGGCTGGGCGGCCTCAATGTTTGGGGATAATTCTTGATTTCAATTAGTCATTATAATTAGATCAGCTTTCATAAAGCCTTCCGAGACAGGCGTATGCATAGTTTCCCTCAGTGCAGGCCTAAAGCAAGCCAAGCGGACGGGACTGGTGGGATTGATGCGCGACCGGCCATGGACACTTGGGCACTTATAGCACTTGAGGCCAAACATAATGAGAACGACGCGCCAAGACTGTGAAGTGGTTGCCTACAGCAAGTCTGCAATTTGAATATCTATTGCTTGAGCTAGTGTCGACGATGTTGCCATATTTCTCAAGCTAGAGAAGCAGGTGCGTCTGTTTGACCTGCGAGGCTTCACTGTCACTGGAGTCACCTATAATGCTCATGGTATACATAAAAGGACCCGCGCTTGATATTTTCCCACTTTTCGGGGGATCAACATTACAGATGTCACTGTGAATTTGTGTTCATATACAACAAAAGCAAGATGTTCCACACCAATGGCGTGAGGAGCGTGTCTGTCTTGACTTGCCGACTGTCATTAGGTACTCCGGATACTTGAAAGACGTTGTGTCAGCCACATATCAGCTTACTGTCTGAGCTCATGCACCAATCAACGAAGTTGATCGTGTGCAAGTGAGTTTGCGTGCTTGGAATGGCAGCAGTCATGAACTTGTCGGACCTCCAGGGCTCCTCCGACCGTTGAGCCCCGTCTTTGCAGTCAGCCTGCATGTCAAGCCTCGACACCGCCGTTGGTGACAAGCAGTGATCAACTAATAGTGGAGCTGACTGGCTGTGCAAGGCACTTTGATGTTCCATTGCACCAAAACTAGACTTAGGATCTACGCAAATGAGGAGTGGTCTTCTTCAGTGCCAAGCGCTCCTCTTCTCACCTTCCCTCCCTCTCGGTCAAACTTTTAGACACGGGATGTCCTGACTGCGTTCGGTGCCGCAGTAAGCAACATTTGAATGACACGCGCATTGGTAGAGTCGCACGGCAGTCGGCCGCCAGACAATCATCCAGACTATCAGGCCAAGACAGCTACAAGAGTTTTCCAAGCGCGAGAAATGCCAACTGCCAAGAACAGCGCGAGAACCTCACGCCATGCCAAAGAAAAGATTGTAATCAATGTTTTTGAGTTTCTCCTAGGCTGAGGTTTCATTTCCGCAAAGTCGTCATAGTCATGCCACAGGAATAGGTAAACTCTATCTCTGCTCTGTTTCACCAGGCGCAAACAAACGCGTGCCTTGGCTGAGCTAGCTGCGGTCCGCCAAGCTGGGGCGCGCAAGATATGCATAGCACGGTAGCTCCTTGGCAGCCCAAGCCGCTGGCTCCTGCCCGCCGTTGTCTACATCACGAGTCTTCGGTATTCCTTCCCTGGCCTTCGGATGGATACTACTAGTCGGGCAAGGCCCACTGCCAGTTCTAATCCAGGGGACAAATAGGGTCTCCATAGTCAAGGGAGGGAAGGCTGGGGGGCAGAGGCCGAGAAAATTAATTCTACCGCCAGAGGCGATGTTGAAGTTGTATAAATCTCCTCGGTGTCCTACTCCATCGACAAGACTTTCCCTCACATGCACCTTGAAGCTTTTGCCTACAAACCTTCTCTGACTGCTCTTCCTACCGGGGATTTTTGCATCCAACTTCCCTCACACCAACCTTCACGCAAGAATGCTTAAACACAGCCTGTTAGTCGCCTTGTCGCTGGCCACAGCCACTCTCGGCTGCGCAGAGCACAATTACCACGAGCAATTGGCAAAACGACAAGATGGAGCCAACGGAGGCAATGCATCAACTGGCCCGGAGGCCAGCGACTGGAGCTATGATGCATCGTTCGATTGGGGACGTGTCAGTGCTGGTAAGTAATTCTGATTGATTGAATGGAGGCGTGCCAAAGCACCCGAGACCTTTTTGCGCCGGCGAGGTCGACGGCGTTGACGATTGGATCCCTCTTGCGGGAACCTCGCGTGGCATTTGCCGGCAGTCTCGGGGCTGCGCCAGGCTGGAAGCTTGTTCTGCATGTGCATTCAGAGTTTGAATCGATGGAAGTGAATCTAAAAGTCCACGACAGAATACGAACTTTGCCAAGCTGGGACCCAACAGTCTCCAATTGCGCTCAGCCTCAACAATGGACTCTCGCTGAACCATATTCCCACCTTCAACTATCCAAACGAGACAACCGGAAGCTTCTGGAACTGGGGATACGGCCCTGCTTTTACTGTGCAGCACACCGAGGGTGTGTACACCGACAACCCCTCGGTAACGTACGACAACGAAACTGTGTATCTTACCGGGTGGCACATCCACACTCCGGCTGACCATTCGATCAACAATTATCGCACCCGCGCCGAGCTGCATCTCGTACACGTCGACGCTGAGGGTCATGAGAAGGCCGTTTTCGCGGTCATGATGGACCCCGGGAACACCAATGACGCTTTTCTGGACCAGTTCCCCTCGCCTCTGATCAGGTTCAACGACACACAGACCACGGAGGCCACGCTGGCTTTGCCAGACGCACTGTCGAGTGTGCAGAGGTTCAACGAGTTTTGGTCATATGAGGGTAGCTTGACAAGCCCTCCTTGCCATGAAAGAAGTAAGCAGCCATCTTTAGCACCCGCACCTGGCGGGCCACTCCCCATCCGAAGTACTTCTTGATAGCTGACTCCGGATACTGCAGTTCGTTGGTTCGTGGCGAGACAAGTGATGTACACAAGTAATGAGCAAATGCAGAGGGTTCTCGCAGCGAGCACATACAGTGCCAGGTACGTCATGCTGCTCTCCAAGTAGCACCCTGCTTAACATTTTGACATGTGCTGAATGCTGACTTCGTCTCCGAACATAGAGAAGAACAGATGGTCTGGCAGCACAGGATCAACGAGTAAGGGACGGCGGGTGAGAGGCAGGGATGAGTGCGCAATTCTTGTAAATTACCGGCAGGCTCACATTCTCGAGTCCCGGCCCTTTGACTGTATTCTTTTTCATGACATATTTGGAACGAGGCCTAAATTGTCCTCACATGCACATATCAATCAACATCTGTATTTTACATTTCCCATGGTATCATGACCTTTTTCACAGTGCCTCAGCATTACGTGAATCCAGCTACGAGCTGAGTCTCAAACCCAAGCAACATGAGAGGGGGTATTCTAAGCGGCTCTTACCAGCATAGAAGCATCGTAAGTGCTCTGAGCCTCCGCATATTAACGCATCTGAGCCCAACTGGGCTCAAGTGCTCTGCCGACTGTTACATGTGTTTCCCAAGTGCTTATTTCACCGAGAAACTGGAATTTCATGTCACCCCTCTGAACCACACGAATCTGAGATATTCACCTTGAATCGTGTTGACAGCCATAATTGACAACTTGACATTGTCATACCAATTGACAGTCTTGGTGGTGTTAGAGGGTACAGCCTGCGACGGAATGCATGTCTTAAACAATTCAATTGATGAGAAAAACTTAGTTCAGACAGCCTTGGGACATTGTGTCCACTATTTGTGGGCGTAGTACTAGGCTGGAAATACTGCTAGGCGGCACACATGTGCAATTGCTGGATAAAGTGATTATAGCAGAATAATTACAAAAGCCCCTAAAAGCGAACATCAAGGCTAGGAGTCGGAATAAATTGGCCAAGATTAAAGGCCATGATTAATAATAGCGCATTGACCTAGAGATGCCAAGATGGTGTTGAATGTATAAATAGGCAAACATTGCGAAGCCGATGAAAGTAAATTTGATGAGGACGATGACCCCAACCTTAGGTATTCATCATTTTGAGACAAAAAAAATTGTCAGCGGAGAAAAGAAGCGGTTGCATTGTAGGTGCTGTTGCTCGCGACGAGCAGCCAGTTGGACAGCCCGAATTGCCAGTCTTGGGGATTTTCGCGCACACCAAAGGTCTTGAGCGCCCGACCAAGAATACGGTATTGGCCATCGAGGATCGGGGTTCCGTCACTGTAATTGGTGCTGACGGAGCCCTGGAAAGTGGTCAAAGTTCGAGGATAGTAGTTGAAGGGGTAGGGATAGTAGATCTCTAGGAATTGTGTTGGTGAGCAATTTCTTGCGATGTAGGCGCGGGACCCTGATTTGAAATTGGAGTGTTTCAAGTTGAATACAATGTTCATGGACTTGCGTATAGCCTTTGCGTGGTGACTGGCGTACAAGGGCTATGAACTCAAAGTTCACGCACTCATTATACAATGTATGCAACGCGATTTGCTGATCAGGACAGAATGGAGACAGCACGTACCGTTCAAAGCATCATAGTATTGAAGTGAGCCAAACCAGTTGTTCTTCCCAGCGACCGGCGGATATGCCCAGTCCGACTCTGTCCAGTTCAAAGCGACGAGCTGTTAGGAACGGAAAAGTGTCAGCATCTTTGCACGAGAAAAGTCCCAGCAGCTCTTCAAGTTAAATAGGGGCACAGCAAAGTTAGTAAACCCACATCAAAACTGTGCTCTCGAGTGGCCCACAGCAGGTTATGATACACTTGAGAAGTGGCTTGACTCAAGTCAAAGACACGGCCATCCTCGAACGTATCGCCGTAACCGCCGGCACCGAAGAATACGGGTACGCCGCGCTCGAGCTCCCATGTTTTTGCTTCATGAAGCGACCCATGCACACCTATCATCAACTTAGCCAAATCGTATCACATGCTGCCTTGAGAATCGGAACGAGCGCTTGTGCTTACCCATGTAGGTTGCCTTCAGAGCCTCACCATTGTCACCTACAATGTGAACAAAACCACCGTAGATGGGCAATAGCGAAGCATCAATGTCAGTAGGGGCCGTGAACACCACATCAAAACTAGCTTTGGCCCCCGCAGGAACTGTGAGCTCCGAAACAGAGAAGTTTGCAACAGCCTGGCCAAATTCCGTTTTGAGAATGGGGTCTTGTCCCACCCAGTTGACAGGATTCATGGTCATACTAGCCGGGCCAGACTCGTGTCCAATGGAGTAGGTGATTGGCCCAAGACCATTGTTGGTGATAGTTATGGTATGTTGACCAGTGAAGTGATCCGTGTCGTTGAGGTGGATATTCGCCGGCGAGATCGAAGTGTTGTATGAAACAACCTTCAGAGCATCAACGAGCCCAGCACCGGCTTGTCCAACATGCCTGGAAACCCATTTTCAGTAAGTATTAAAAAGTTTAAGGATGATACAATAGAAGGAACTTACGCCTGGAGAGTTGTGCTACCGTTGTGGTGAAGGACAGGGGAGCCACTGGAGACGAGGCGAGTGTGTGCCACCTGAGCCGGGTTGGAGCCTAAGGCAGATCGTCCACCAGCGGACTGGTAGAACAGGGCCGCCACGCCGGCGATGTACGGAGTTGCCATGCTGGTGCCTGAAAGCACCGCCCAGCTGCCCTTGGATGTCGGCCACGTTGAAAGGATTTGACCACCTGGAGCCGACCTGTCAACTCTTGGGCACCCTCTCGGCAAGTGCGTTGTAAAGTTTCGACTCACCAGGAGCGGATATCTCGGGCTTCTGCCTCGCGTCCAATGTTGGACCCCAAGAGCTAAAGGTATTGATCATGTTTGTGAAGTAGTCAACACCAATCGCTGCGCTGGGGTCATTTTTGAACTCAAACGTGACATTCTCACCGGCAGCGGATTGGTTATTCAGCCAGATGCCGTCTTCGTAGTTTATGGACGCAAATCCCACAGGCTGGTCATCCCTGTAGAGAACACGAGAGGGTCGCTCGTATGACGTACTATTCTCCCAGTTGTAGAAGAGAACCCACGTGGCTCGGTCAATGAGAGCAGAATCCATGATTTGCCAGTTCCCGCCAGATCCACAAAGACCAGCACGGCCACGAGGCTGATTAAAGTCTAGTCAGCATTTTCACCAGAGCTTTGTCTCAGGAGCGTACAAAATGAGCCTCTAGCTCTCGAAGTCAAGCTGTATCAGTGATGGGCACCCCAGAACTCGAGAGAGACGTACCAGAACAGCAATACTATCTGCAGGAAGAGCCCTTTCCCACGGTACGTCAAAGGAACAAATGTCCGGAGGGTTCAAGGGAATGCGGGCCGGGAAAGTTCCTGTCAAGTTCCAGTCGTTGGCAGCAGCGTCCAGGTATATGATTGTTCTCGATTCACCACTTGTCGACTTGGCCACGACAGAGTAAGCAACTTCCGCTGTCGACTGGACACTACCGACTGCAAGGCCACCATATCCGTTACCAAGGCTGCTGGTGAAGAATGGACCACGTTCTCCGGAATTGCCCGCTGCGACAGACGCAAAGGTTCCCTGGCTCGCACTGCAACGTCCGGGGTCAACTCTTCAGGCACTCAAACAGGAATTCTCCGGAAGCTGCTTGCTTACATTCTGGTAACAACTAGAGCAGAGAGGACCTCGGAAAACCCTTGACTTGAGCCAAGCGAGGCAGTAATAATATCCGCACCATCTTCAAAAGCTCTTATGAAGGCCAAGGCGACGATGTCTTCGGTCGTGCCATCTTCACATCCAAAGACTTTGTAAGCTCGGAGGGTTGCGTTGGGTGCCACACCGAGTAAATTCCCATCAGAACTAGCGGCAATACCTGCCACATGGGTTCCTGTTCCTCGAGGTCAGCACTGAACTCCTTGTTGATATGGCCACGAGAGGATTTTATGGAATTGTTGCATTTGTGCACTAACCGTGACCAAGACAGTCGATCGGGTCATCATCTGGGAAAAGGATATCGGGCGAGCTGGTGCTGTAGTTATCACCAACGAAGTCCCATCCGGACTCAACCTTGAACCCTTGGCCAAAGCCACTACCTAGAGCAGGATGGAGGTAATCGATCCCGCTGTCTACAACAGCTATTACGACACCTCGTCCATCGTAGCCCAGAGAATGGGCCTCGTTCACCCGGGTCAGAACGTGCGGGCTCCACTGGCTGAAGTTCGCCACCCCA
The DNA here is from genome assembly GCA_039880735.1 of Diaporthe australafricana. Taxonomy (NCBI): domain Eukaryota; kingdom Fungi; phylum Ascomycota; class Sordariomycetes; order Diaporthales; family Diaporthaceae; genus Diaporthe; species Diaporthe australafricana. The sequence continues at coordinate 7,850,513 of JBCEDM010000001.1, forward strand.
GTGGACTCGACCTGAGGACTGGCGTAGACGGTTGCAACAGGCCAGAGATTAACAATCCCGGGCAAGGCCTTGATCTCCTCGAGATCTGCTGCGGCAGTATCTACGGCGAGATCGAAGGAAGCACCATGAAATATGCTCGAGGTGAAGTTGAGTGCCGGCTTGGTAGTGACATTTGTCTCCTGAGCGACATTCTGATAAAAGCCCTCTGTGTCCTGTGAAGCATCAGCATACGGCGTGCCATGAATAACAGTCAGTCGGTATATACCATGGAGCCGTCACGGGCACGGAACCTGGCCGAGCCCGCTTCTGAGAACTCAACAACATATCGAGTTCCCAAAGGCGTGTTGGGTGGGTCAGCTGGCAGCAGGCCAGTGCCAGTTTCTTGAACCTGAGCACGCACCAAGGCGCTCAGGAGAATAGTCGACGCAATAGTGAAGAGCATCTTCAGTGTCTCGCACACGCCTCAGAATGGCAGGCCGCAACTTGGAAGAATGAATGGTTGCCTTTAGAATAGTCACCGCCCAGGGGGTCCTAGACTCGGCTGCAATTATATACAGGACCTACACAGATGGTGGGCCCATATAGGAAGAGCATTTAATCATCAGCGGATATCGTTGCATCAGCTGGTCGCATTGGCTCGGTGGATCACTCTCTGGCATGTAACAAGACTATAAGATCTTACGAGTATTTGCGGACCGCGCGCTTGGATATGGTGGCATGTACCTGAAGTGAGCTTCACACCAAACAGACTCAGGGGTAATTGCCATCACCTCTCACTGACCTCGAGCGCCCCCCACTTATAGTCGCGCAAGTCAACTAAGCCTAGAAAGCAAATTCGTTGGCAGTTCCCCAAAAAGCTTGTCTGTCGAAAGTTGCAGACAACAGGCATTGAAATTTACCACCTGCTCTTCATGGCAAGCCGGAGCGATGCTACCCTTTCGGACCTGGACAGATGCGGAGCGCTGTGCCTTGGTTTGCTTGCTGCAGGTAAGAAAGACAGGAAACCGACCCGCCTGGCTGCAGGAGTTTAATTGGACTTGGCAATCCCGAGGAAAACATCTCGCAGCGAGCCCTCGCCTTGTTATTGTACTTTCGGAAATACGGAGCGGAGACTCGCACATAGTGCAGTCGAGAGAATCTCTGCCGAAAATCGGACAGCGAGGTGGCCTTGGTGCCAAGGAATGGGACCCCCTAGACTTGGACTCGTATCTTCCGGAGAGGGTACCATTGAAAGGATGCCTGAACGGAGCTGTACCGAGAACCTTATATTGTCGTTACATTACATGTAATGGGGAAGATTCACTGCATACATCCTAGCCTGCATTCGAATGTGATGAGCATACGCCGCCTAACAAGACCACCACTTTGGCCTCCAGGGTTCACTCCCAGGGGAGTCTCAATGGGCATCCGTGTGGCCATCCGTGGTGCTCTTGGCATTGCTTGCGAGTGCTCGTCTCTATCGTCCCTGCTTCATACACGATAGACACTTGTAAGACCATTATAAACTTGGTTGGCCGTGCTGCGGCAAATGCAACGGTCTCCATGCTTAAATCTAAGCATAACCCGCGCATTGCAACTTAAGTAAACGATGATAAGTCACCCCCCCCCCTGCATCACGACAAATACCCGTACTACGACAGTATCGTAACGTTACAAAGCCGATCACTTGAACCCGAGTAGAGTGAGCCAGTGAAAAAGATAGCGGCTTGCCAACATAGACCTCATTGATAGCAGCGATTTAGTATCGACCTGTCCACGCCTTCTTTCTGAAACCAGAAGCTGGAAAACACTCCTGAAAACATTGCAGACGAAATAGGCTTCCTTGGCCGGCATCTGAGCAGGACCAAGACTATAAGACTGCCACGCGCAAGGTATAACTGAGACTGGTGGGGGGGGGGGGGAGAAAAGACGAGCTTCAAAAATTCGCAACAGGAAGACAAAGCGACTCGGATGTCAGAGAAGTAATGATTATACGGCTGGTGATCTACTTTTGCATAAAAGTTCCGTCGCTTGTCTACAGTATGTTACTCTTGAACAGTGCAGTCATGGGCCTTGCTGCTAGGTGCTTGCCGGACTCTTCTTACCACATATCAATATGCCAGTCTAAGTCAAGAAGTCGAAGCCCCTCGATCATACTCAGGTCAGCTGGCAGCATTGAAAAATGCGGTCGGCCAATTTCTGGTGAAAGAAGCGACTTATGACTCGTTGGCTGTCCTGCTTCGAATGTTGAGGAACTTATAAGAGTATCACAACAACATTGACTCATTTCACACTGCAAAGTCTCAAGATATGATGCGACACACACCGACATCATCTGGAATCTTGCAGACGGAATCGTGTGTTGCAGTTTACTCAGCGTTTCCCGACTCTCCAAGCCCTTCAACATTGACTCGGGGCTTTTGACTTTCCCGCAGGCAACTTTGAGCCCGTGTGCTGACGAAACGAAGTGCTGTCCAGTTGTCGACCAAAGCCACCTTTGCGACCACAGATACAGAAGTCCAGGCAGAACTTATTTTCACACATTCCGCATTGACCATTATTCCAATAGATATCCGAAACCCTAACCACAGGTTTCTTAACCTTGAAGAGTCGTACCTGCTCTAATTTGCTTCCCCTATCTCATGCTCTTGAGCGCCATCATTGGCGACCTTGAGATGAAGATCCAATAGTCCACAACTGATAGAAAAAAGAGTTGAACATCGCAATTTGTTCCCTGGCCATACGCCATTAGTAAGTCGCACAAAGACTCTGACATGTCAAGCACTTATTTGCTCAAGAGGGCAGGCGAGGCTTGACCTAGCAGCTTCCTGATCTCTCGCGATTCACGTTGATCTTCAAGTCCCGTTACCATATTTGGGCTCACTGCTCTGCCAACCTCGCAAATTCCTATTTGTTTGGTAACTATCATCCGCACACATCGCACACAAGAATCAGCTCCTTCCACTCGAGGGTGACTTCTGCTCTTTGGGACAGCCCTTGGCAACACAGTTTTCTGGACCACTACGCAGTGCCGATTTTCACAAACGGCCACTCACAAGTTTAGGTTGAAGTGACAGAACTCCTGGAAGGTCCTCAGGTGGGTTTCGAATCTGACACAAGCCGCCGAGGCAGTCGCCGATACTTCTGTTCGCTCGCTCACATGTTCGATTGCGCTCCCACTACCTTCTAAACGCCAGGCTGTCTGACCAGTGCGCACACTGGCACGATCCATGGTTCTGAACATCATTCACTCCCTTTACATTGGAGCTGATGCCTGTTCTGACTACCTGGCTTAGCCCTATCGTACTGTCCATTTCACCTGGATGACTTTCAATTTCTCAATTCTCTCAGACGTTTGTTTGATTCGTTTGCACGTTTCGCTCATCTGACAGATCAACCGGCCGCACTTGTCACCCTCGATTGCTAATTAGCAGGTCGCATAAAAAGCTTCTCGATTTGGCTGCCTGCGAAGCCTGAAAGGCTTGATTTCTCATATCCTGACTCCTTATCAACTCTCCATATCTAAGTCAAAGGTCTCGTCCAAGCTCATATGTAAGTCCCTACCACGAGAGTGCTTCGGGGTAGGATGTCTGCCCGTGATACTTTCCCGCCACCTGCACGACCTTTTGCGTCACGTTGAACCCTTGTCAGAACTATTTCTAACGTTCCCTCAAAATTACAGGCTTGTGGAAATTCCTTGCACACGGCCACTGAAGGACCGAAACCTGCATGGTTGCCCCAAATACCAGACACAGCAAGATCTGAAGCCTCGCTAGATGTTCACCTGGACACTGGCACAGAAGGTGAGTTCCGTGACATATACCCTTTCTCCTGATCAGGCCACGTCGTCCGAGGCTCACAAGTCGCACCTTAATCTATTTCTGCCGACCAACTTCATACTCAAGAAGCTTCATATCTAGCTCCCTTTCCCCCTTTCCTTAAGGAGAAGTGACGTGGAGGTGGAATCCGACCCACGGGCTCGACGTTTGACTCAACTCATTCCATCCTGCAATCGTTACCGAGCCTCTCACCATTCAACCTGCACATGTTCGACCTCATCGTCGCTTGAAACCCATTTCTCGTCCTTGTCTTCGATGCTGCAAGTGCCACAAATCAGCCTGTGCTCCTCCAGCTCGTCTCTCGCTTCTCCTTTTCTTTTTACTATACTGGCGCTTGTTCCCACATGAGAGTCCGTCAGCTGAACATTATTCAAGACAGTAAGCGTATTCACATACTGCAAACAGACGCACAAGCAATGGCTCCTCAAGAAGCCCCTGTCATTGGCAGTTTGCGGCCGTTTGACCCCACCGCATACACTGGCAAAGCCAAATCCACCAGGCCCGACACTGCCACGCCAATCTCAGAACTGACGACTGCTGTGAAGGTGTTTGGCAAGAGCCATGTGCAGAATTGGACTGGTGCTGGACTAAGTCTAAAGTCTCGGGCTTGCTTGGAGGAAATCAAGCCTACTGCCAATGTTGAGGTGGTCACTGATGATGCGCTGAAAGCTTTGCCACTGGCGAGAAGCCCAGGAGCAACTCCCGTGAAGACCAGCGATACAAACGGAAAACAGACACCGGACGAAAACGGCACACTCCGACTTGTCAGCCTGCGAGTAATCAAGAAGATCCACAATACGGAGGTCAATAACATGCGGTACACGTTCGCCGAAATCGATGGCTGGACCTGCAAGATACCGCCTCGTCAGTACTGCGAGGGGGAGCTCGTCCTGTACTTCCAGGTTGACTCGTTCCTGCCGGGCACCGACGACCGCTTCGGAAAAGCAAAGAAGATGCAGATGGTGAACGGCAAGCTGGGCCAGAAACTCAAGACCGAGAAGTTCGGCTGTGGCGAAGACAAGATCGTGTCCCAGGGCATGGTGCTGCCAGTGCAGAGGTTCCCAGAGATCTGGAAGGAGATCGAGCTGGTGCGGCAGGTCATCTCGACCGGGATCATGGAGCGAAACGTGCGCCTGATCAACATGACTCTGCTCGTCATGTACCACAACAAGAACTGGGCGGAGGTGTTGGGGGTTCAGAAGTGGGAGGAGACGGCGGCCCAGCCCCAGCCCCAGCCCCAGCCTGAGCATCAACGGCTCGGCATGTACCCGACCGGGGTGTTCAGGCGAACGGATGTGAGCAGAGTCGAAGACTGCCCAAACCTATTCATCAAACATAAATACGACAGGCTGGTGTACCAGGAGAGCGTCAAGATGGACGGCTGCGCGATGGTTGTCTACTTCGTCAAGAAGACCTCCGCTCATTTTGGCTCGCTCAACCCCCTGCCTGACAAGGTCGGACCCAACACAGTGCTCGAGACGGACAGGTTCGGCGTCTGCAGCAACAAGGTCGACAAGAACGAGCTCGAGGTCATGGGCCCCGCGGCCTTCAGGTACTGGGAGACGGCCCTGCGGTATGACCTCCCCGCCAAGCTGTCGAAGCTCGGCCGCAACATCGCGATCCAGGGGGAGCTGTGTGGCGTTTCGATACAGAACAACCGCGAGGGCATCCCGGACGGCGAGCAGGACTTTTTCGTCTTTGCCATGTTCGACATCGACAGGCAGGACTTCATCAATCCCAAAGTCGTGGAGACCATGGCCGAGGAGCTCGGGCTCAAGCATGTCCCCGTGCTGGGCTATGTCAAGCTCACCGAGATCGCGGCCAGCCATGCCGATCTCAAGAAGCGAGCAGCTCAGAGGAAGGGCGAGGGACTGGTGTTCAAGTGCCTCGCAGACGGACGACGCTTCAAGGTCATCTCCAACACCTACCTGTTGGAGCATGGCCTTTGAGCTTGTGGGAGGGGGGGGGGCGCAACCGTACCTGGGAAGGTAGATTTGAGGTGGCTGCATGGAGTTGGAGTATGGGTTGGTTGGCGTTCTGCTTCACTACAGCCACTTAATTAGATGGGAACTTTGGGATGAAGAATGCGGGACGGCGGCTCGCAATTTTGGGATGCGTGGGTAGACAACAGCAGCTTTAGTTACTTGGGGCATCGAGAGATTTTGAACTGGCATGACATTCGAGGCTTCGTAATGCTAATTTACCACAGCATTGATGGAAGCTACTGAGTGAGTCTCGATCCCTTTGGTGGGTGTTCCGCACTGGAAGTCCATCTTCCAGGAAGAGGGCAGGTATTTGAACAGCCCAATGCCTCGTAGAGGTGCTGGCTGTCCTGCTGCCTGGCATCTTTCTGGGCATGATCACTGGGCCAGTCACCAACACTCCTGAACAAAACCTGACACCCACTACATTTACACCTGCGTATCATCCCTTTCCCTGCAACATTCCGTCCGATTGATCACGGCTTTGCCATAACTGTTGCATTCCAACTTGCTGTCATCGATCATACGACCGAGACTCTCAAGACAATAAGACACGGTCATTGAGTTTTCAAGAAGCACCAACCTCCACCCATTCTCCCTACTGCCGAGTCCCAACGCTCATCTCTTGAGGAGGAACATGCAGGAGGGGACCCAGACAACGCATGGCGTCTGGATGAGTAGAGCAATAGTGACCCAGGCAAATGGCAGATCCGGTCTGAAGCATGGTGACCGAGGACGTACTAGGAACTTGACAAAGTTTCCAGCGTAACATGGTTCTTCTAATGTTTTGATGGCCATAAGTGACTGTGGAATTGATAAGAAATGTTCTCCATGTCCAAAATGAAGTGCTAAAGCCTCGCGCCTCTCACCATGAACCGTCAATCTTGACCTTTGTCGCGTTGCATGGATTTTTGTGCATTTAGTTCCGGCCTTAATCGAACAAGATCTGATTCCGGTCAGCCTCGGTGCCGTTATAGTCACAGTACACCATAAATCACAGGTTGAATCACTCGACACACC